>JAKFHU010000585.1:16765000-18015000 GCA_023783475.1 Daubentonia madagascariensis
GTTAAAAATTAAATTATTTAGCAATTGGAATTTTAATAAATTAATCATTTAAGTTTAACTGCAAAATCTAGATTTGTATAAGCCTTTAGTGTACTTCTCTGCATTTAAAATTTTTAAGCAGAGGCCAGTTACTGGAGAAATAAAAAGAAACATTGGCTTATATATATTGATTGATATATAGGTTACATATGGAAGGAGAATGTCTGAGTACGATGTTATACTGTCAGTTACATAATCCAAATTTTATTCTAAAGAAATATTTGTAAACAAGCAGTTTTGCCCAAAACTTTTGCCTATAGTTTTGCCCAAATTGGTGTTCTAGTTTGTATAAATTAAAAGTAGAAGAGTTGAGAGCAAAGCAGTGGAAATCAAGCTTGAATCTTTTACATATAGGTCCAATTTAATTCTGGTGCTTCTCCCACTCAAGATCATGCTGTCATGGACCCAACCTGGCATCACGAAATGGGATGGTTCATTATGGTCAAATGTGGGAGCTGCCTATAAAGTGTATAGATTTTAATTTAGATTTAGTTGATTCTAGTAAATTATTTCTTAGTCATGGGTGCCTTTCTGCCTAATTAGGATCATATCCTCAGTTCCTTTTGAACTTAGCTGAAGCCCATTAGAGTGGGTAGGACAGACCTTTATATCTGCCAGGTCTGTAGCTTGCCTTTTGGCCAAGCAAAAGTCAATGCTGTCATCATAGGAGAAGGATGTTTGGTCTGCATGGTAAAGAATAGGGAAACGGAACTAGGCCATAGGAGGGTTGGAAGGAAGTTCATGATTTTCTAGGTAATGGAAGTCAGCAACACATGTAGTCTATATGTAGATACCTAAAAACCTTGTGACTTCTATCAGATGAACAGCATTCCTTTCTCCTAATGCAATACAATTAGCTGAAGAAGGTATGAAAACATAGTAAATTTGTTTAATAGAGGATTAAAGACATTAATAAAGCAGGCAAACAATAAGGAGACAGATGTGGGGAGGGGGCTAAGTATTACAGCCCATGGTAGTGGAAAGAATGGGTCTTGGGGCTAGATGTGAGTTCATAGCGATGCTGCTACTAACTAGTTGTGTGGCCTTGAACTAAATTTCTTTGGGCCTCAGTTTCTACATCAATCAAATGGGGATATTAATTTTTTCCTTGCATATATGCCAGGTTCTTGGCATAAAGGGAGTGCTTAGCAAGTGTTTCCAGCTTCCCTTCCTATAGTATGGGCTCTCAGATGTAACTGAGAGACTGCAGTCAAGAAGGAGGTAGAAGAACTGAGAAAATGAGAGAATGTTTTTAACAACTTTTGCACCTTGTAAGCCCTCAGAAAATTATTTGCTGAATTGATTTGGTGAATGAAATTTTACTAATAGACCACCATCCCCAACCAGTTGAGTCCTGCAGTTAGCTCTTTGCAGTCTTTTCCACAGCCTTTGGGGAATTAAGTCTGTCATTTTGAGAAATACTCCCAAAGACTCACATGTTAACTACATTTTCCATTCATTAACACTATTATTAATTAGCTTCTCTCAGTAGTTAAATGATTGCCTAGGTAGATATTAAAGAAAGCTTAAGAATCATATGCACTGATAGAGGAAGTATCAAGTTATTCTTCTAACAAATGAACTTTGCAGATTCGAGCACATATGTTGAAATATTTGTAGGGGGGAAAAGTACTGACTTGGGCTGAATGAAAGAATCTTCTCTGTATAGTTTACATATTGTGATTATTGAGAAGAAATAAAATGTTATTTATACAATCTGTCTACAAAATGTATATAATTCATTACCAGCCAATTTATCACCCCGTCTAGTTAGAAGGGCCACAACAGAGGAGGTGTTACAGTTTCAGGATAGTTGGGGATGGAGGGGGGAAGGAATAATCTGTCCAATATAGACTAATCACCTTTTATACTGGTTGCTGAACCCAAAGTGGCCCATTGGCTGTCTTCCTTTACCAGCACATTCTTTTCTCCCTGTATTCTCAGATTGCTACTTGCTAGAGCCTGTAAAATTTTCAATCACACACAGCAAGTTACCCTTTACCTGATCAAACTGGCCTACTTCCATAACTGCCACTTAGAATTATCAGTGTGTTAACAGACTCCATTCACCTTAAACCAAACGTAAAAACCGAGCCCAAAACCTGGACACCCTTTCTTAGACATTTTCATCATGGACTCTATGTGATGTTTTATTTTTCAAAGAAGGACTATGCAGTGAAGTACCCACCAGCAAAAGTACATGGAACAGAGTTTACCTGTTCTTTTATTTATTGGGCTATAATTTCATTGAGGAACTACAGTGGGCCAGGCACTCTACTGGGTGTTTTAAGTAGACGCCTGTATTGAATCCTTATGGTATTTTTATCCCCATTTTCTGAAATAGGGAAGTTAAACTCTGAAAATGTATCAACAACTTGCCCAAAGCTGCACAATTATTAAGTATAGAGCTGGAATTCAAACACAGGTTGCTCTGATTCCCAGCCCTATGCTTTTTCTACCACTCCCCACACCTGGACTTGCCTGCAAGTCACCACTGGGAGCATCATTTTTGAGGCATACTGGACCCCATAAGGTGAACCTTTCCTGGACCATGAAATGTCATGCTAGGGTTTCTTTCTCTAGAAAATCACTAATAGAATCTTCCCTGTGATTTCTCTCTTTCCTCCAAAGAACAGTACAGAATGGGGCATGGAGAGTAGAGGGTGATATAACTACATGTAATAAATAAATTGACTTCAAATCACTTTCACTTCACATATTTACTGGAAATGCATCCTACCTTAACAGGACCATAATCATATTCGTGGTAAAATAAAGAAATGTACATATAACTTAATTCCCAAGTCCTAGATAAGCAGCAAGATCATTTTATGTCAGCTGTTTTTTTTTAGTTTTTGAAATGAGTCTATTCCCACATGTTTGCCAGTGCCTTCCATTTCATGTTTATCATTTTTATGAGAAAATTGTGGAAGAAGCTGGCTTTAAATAACTCACTCAGGGCCTCAAGACAGACTGTTTTAGAGTTTAGATTAGAAATTAAAGTGCAATTTTGTAGAATGGTAATAAATTAACACCAATATCAAAAAGCTAATTCAGCTGATTACATAGACAAAATGTTAGAATTGATTCACCATGGGCTTTGCCAGATTCTTTCCTTATTATCAAGATAGAAAAGATCTTATAGGCTTTATGAAGTGATTTTTTTTTCTTAGCTGTAGACACAATGAATAAAAAGGTTAATTTGAGGGAGGGGACTTGGCAAAAATTAGAGTTCTCAAAAATTTTGATGATTCAAAAATAGATGTTTTTAGGTTTTTCTAGCAAGCCTCAGTTTGAATTGATAGGAAATCTACTAACAAAAGTTAAGTTCAATTTACAGTAAAATAATTAGTAGGTGCCAAAGGCAACTGTCTCACTTAACGCTGGAATGAACTGTCTGAGTGAGGTGGCATTACATGCATTCTGCTGCTGAGGAAATTGAGGCTTAGATATTGAATTTACTGGTAACAGTGAGCAAACAGCAGAGATAGAACTTGAACCCATGACTATTGGACTCTAACATCCCACCCCGACCTTATTTCACTATTCTGCTTGCAGATTATTCACCAGTCATATAAGATTCTTGCATTTGGAGAAGGCTTTTACTGTCATTTTCCATTATTTTGTTTTCTATATATAAGTGTTTTTATATCATTTTTATGCTTCTCTCTTCATCACCAATGTTATTGTTCATTTGTTTTATGTAGTAAATACTAGCTAAAAAGTGCTTTTTAAACAATGGTGCATGACTGAAGCTTTATGTTTTTATCTTCAGACATTTCATGGGGATGCTAAGTATTATTGCAAAGCACAGAGCAGTTTTGAATCAGGTACAAAAAGATCATAATTGATCTTGGCATCATGGATTTACAATAGTCTAGGGAAGCAACATTTGTCAAAACCATAACTTTGAACAATGCATTTTGTTTTCTATTAGTAAACCCCCAAATCTCCAGTCTCCTAATTCCTGGCCACATATATGCTACCTGGCTGGTTAGGGGTGAAGGAGACAGAGTGTGCTGGAAGGAACACAGCTTCTGAGGTCACTGAATCCCCACACTGTCCCCTGCTCCTCCTCTCTTCTGTAAGGACCTGCTGTCCCTCTGTGTGGTGGCTTGGCCACTGGCAACCTGATTCAATAACATTGTATTTACTTAGCTCTGTCAACACTCAAAATGCATTTGCCTGCCCTTAAGTAACAGGAAGATAACCATATTGATGTTTAAAAATGCTGCTTGTAATTAATTTCTTTCCTTTGAAGCATGGCCATTGTTAACGATCCTGTTTTACTATGCTGCTTCAGCTGGAGTCAGTGCTTTGCCATCTAAAAATAAATGACGTTGTTATGCACATTTATTCCATCCACGTTTATTCCAAATAGAATTAATATATTAATACTGGGAATCCAGGCATGGAAATTCACATCTTCACTTGTCTTCATTAGTATAGAATTAGTGATCCTGATAGTGCTCCTCAAATTCCAGCCTGTAATTCCTTTCAAAAGGTTTTGAATGTGCCCCATCTCAGCTGAAATTGGATCTGTGAGATGACCATGAATACATTTAAAATATGTGTCTTCCATGCTGATGGGGTCATGACCTGGCCAGTGCAAAGCCCTGGTCTTGATTTTCTAGTCCTGCCGCCCGGCTAAGGTAGCGTGTCTTTCTCTTGCTCTGACGTGTGCGAGTCCAGATCCTGGTCTTTCTCTGGTCTCTCCATGGAAAAGCCTTGTCCTCAGCGGCCAGTTATAATTTGATTTTACGTAACGTGTTTCAGTGGATTTTCCACAGGATAAGATTAAAATAATTATATAGCCGTCCATTTGGCATCTGATAGGCATTATGTTTTTATCTGCTTTCTGGTGGATTAGTGAGGATTCGCTGTAACACAGGGAAAGTACCCTCCCGTTCATCTGGCATGCTCGGCTTTGACCTGTTTTCCTAGAGCTCCATTTCAGCTTTAGCGGAACCTAAATTATTAATACGATCGGTGCTATGCCTGCGCATGGAGCTTAATCTGGCCTGTTTTTTAAAGAGCTGCTGGGGATCTCTGAAATAATAGGAAAACTGATTTTTGTTGGCCCTCTGGAATGAGGGAGAGGGCCGGGCGTGAGCTGTGCGGTGGGCCAGGCGGGAGTTTGAATCTAGACGCTCTGTGGAGTCTGAAGTCGGTTACTTAAGCTCTCTGAGCCTCTGCACCTCACCCAGAGGAACACCTACCGCGAAGAGATGTTATGAAGACTAAATTAAATTGATCATGAAGTGGCCAGCACAATACAGTGATTCGACAAATGTTAATTCCTCCCACTTCCCCGCTCCTTTCCTCTTTCCCTCCTCCGCTTGGAAGAAACGAGCGTTTGTTTTATGCAAAGAATCTTTAGTGAGTGTCCTCAGTTAAAATGGGAAAGAAAAGTAAATTTGCTACAGTGAATTACAAGCAGAGGGTACCTAAATAAATAAGTAAACGATAAATACGTGGATGTGTTTATGTTGGGGGGGGAAATATATATTCCAAAAAGAACAGTGGAAACCAGAGCCAGGTTTCTATTAGGAAGAAGCATGTTGTAGGAGGCCCGGGTTCTAGAGAGGGGCAGCGGGTCCCTCAGATCACCCAGTGTGGCTCTGTCTTCTTCCGCGGCAGCACCCCAGCCTCCAATGCACGTGTGTCCGTCTGCTTGGTGGATTTTCTGAACTGAGTGATAGGCGAGTCCTCTTTTTCCTTAATGAAAAAGGCCTTGATGGGTTTACCTTTGAGTTCCCACTAAAGGTCTCCCACTGGCAGTGGCTGCTGGACTCCCAGAGCAAAAACCACTTGGAGGAAACTAGTCAGCTAAAGTACAGCTCTAGTGACTCTCATCTCTGATGAGCAGTTTCCCAGGGACAATTAGAGAAAAGTAGGCAAACCAAAACCCGATAGCTTTTCTCGCTAAATGTTAACTGTCAAACCAGAGAAAATTTCTTGAAGAGCTTCTGACAGTATTTAATGCCTGTTGTGCCACTTGTACTCCCTGCTGGATTGCTTGTAATATGCTAGAACATTCTACATGTTGTTCTAACTTATTTTTTCTCGCCATGCAAGTAATAGATGTCCATTGTAGAAACAACGCTACACACAGGGAGGTAAGGATCACCCAGAGAAGCGTGGCTGTTACCACGTCGAAACAGACGTTTTCGGTGTTTTTGTGCACACATATGTACTTGGTTTCCCCTTCTCTCTCTTCTCTTCCTTCCCCCCCTTTCAAAAATAAGTGGAGATGAGATAAAGGTGGTACCTCCTGTTTTGCAATTTCCTTTTTTCCCACTAAAAATATGAGATGAACATATGTCCATTTCAATACATATATTTCTGTGTTTTTTGTGGCTCTCTAGCATTCTACTTTATGATGGTACCAAAATGTATCCAATTAATCTCTTGTTTTTCTATGTTTAATTCATTCTGATTTTTATCATTATGAAAAATGCCACAAAGGACAATAACACTTCGTCTTTTTCCTAAACCATGGTGTTCTCGTTTTCTGATCTGATTCTCTGGTGATTTTTTTTTTTTTTTTTAGCATGGCATTCCAGGTCCTCCATTCTCAAGCCAGAGCTGGTATATACATCCTCATTTCCCACAAATCCACTAGCTGCCCTTAGTTCTAGTAGGAATAACTCTACTTTGCACCACTCGTAGAGTATGTTCTGCTTTCCCACCTCTGGTCTTTGGGTTGCTCTGCCTGCAGTCCCTCCTTCCCTCCTTCTCTTGTCTGCAAATCCTCCCAACTGTTGGGGCTCATCTGCAATCCTCCCTTCTTCCTGAAACCCTGGTTTATCCAGCTGCACATCATTTCTTTCACCTTAACTATTATTTTATAACTGTTTGTATCTGTCAGAAAACTTAAGATACTCTACATGGAATTATAGTTTTTTGTGAAGACATCTAGAGGAAAAAAGTCACAAGTCTTGATTTTGAATGTCAACAAGGCCCCTAAGTGTGCAACTTGAGTCCTTTTCCTTGTCCGTGTTATACTGAGGTCCCTGACACAATGGTCCTGAGAGCCCGCCACCCCCACCTCAGCTGCAGCAGCATCCCTCACGCTCCTACGGCACTGCAGGTTCCCTGGGCAGGAACATGCCTGATTCATGGTATGTCCTCTTCTCGGCCCCATTGGCTCTGTGCTGTTGAATGAATAAATGATAGTGGGTACACAGCTCTCTGTCCCGGGCTCTGTGCTTGTCCTCTAGCCTTCATTAGCTCATCTGTGATTCTTTTAGGCCAGTGACTTTCAACTGGTGAGAGAAGGGGCTGCGTCATATTCACCTGGGGTTAGTGTGACCACCTGGCCTGGTTTGCCCAAGACTCAGAGGTTTCCCAGGATGCGGGACTTTCAGTGCTAGAACTGGGATGGCCATGTCCCTCTCCCCAAGGACATATCAGAGTTGGTGGAGTGTGGTGGGGCAAATAGTAGAGCAAGGGAGAGCTTCTCTATGCCTCCTGTCTCAGTCTTGCTTCCTTTGGGGGCCTTGCCTTCCTTCTGTGATTCTTATATCACTTTTTTCCTCTAGGAGTCTATTTCCTATTTTTAAATTTCCAGTGTCATCAGTAGGCATATTTCTTCCTAAATTTTCTGCCATTTTTTAATCATTGAAGCACAGTCAACCCTTCCACATGCCACGCCATGGTGAATCTAGGAAAGTACATAAAATTCAGCTTTGGGCAACAACTCCTGCTTTCATTATTTCGGGTCTTATCTAGGGCTAAATAGCTTTGCTTTGCTTTTATCTGTCTGGCCTTTCAACTGCCGGAGTCTTGTGTCTTACTCACCTGCATTCTTGTTTTGATTATTACCAACTTTGAATTTTCAAAGCTGTCTCCTCCTCCCACCAACCCCACCTTACCCAAGGGAGGACACTTAAACCTTCTGCCCCCACAAGAGGCCCCTGGCCTGGCTGCCACCTTCCCCCATGGTATTGGACATAAACAGATGTAAAGAACATTTACTACTTTCTAATTTAATTCTAGTTTTGTTTCTTATGTTCTAGCCAGAGGGAACCCACCACTGTTTAATTAAATGTTTTGATGAGGGCTGCTAGAAGTTACATAACTAAAATGTTATGTGTGCAAGAGAATCACTTCTTACATTTACGTGATTGAGACAAAAAAACATAATTTCAAATTGTCTTATAATGAATACTAGGTAAAAAAAAATCTACTTATCATACCTCCATTTTTATACTAATCACTCAAATCATATTTAAGATATTGGTAATGACTTATGGACAGCACATGAAAATACATGATTCAGTCACTTCATTAGAGTGAATAAATGACTGATTTCATTTATTTTAAGTGAAAAGAAGAGCTACTGTAGAAATCTGAATTTGAGCCTATAGGATTTATGTAAAGGACAAATACATCAGTTTTGAAGGGCAGAGTTGCATGGAAAATTCCCAAAGAGTCACTAGAGTTAAAAAATCTTAGAAATGGAAGGGATCATCAAGGTCACTGAGCTGGGGCCTCTGCAGAGCCTGTCTCTCCTTGACCGTAGCTCTGTGCATTGTTTGTCAGTCTCTGCTTATGAATCGGCTGCGAGTGGAAATGTCCTATCTCTGAACATAATCCCCGTTGCTGAACAGTTCTGATTGCTAGAACATGCTCTCTTATTTTTAAGACTAAATCTAGCACCCTGTTATGTCCACCCATATGCTAGCTATTTATATAGATGAGGATAGTGATATGTTGGTACTGCTGCTTCTCTCCAAGTTAAACGCTCCCTGTTTCTTTAGCTGGTCTTCATAAGACAGAGGGAGTTGCCATACCCCTTAAATCCCCTCTTAGCCATCATAGGATACCTAGAATTTACGTGTATATTTCACATGTGGATTGTTCAGCTCACAATATGTTGATATAGCATGTCCTCAGCTGTTGCCACTCTTGGTAAAAGGGGCCAAGGTCACAGTTGTTTTGGGGAGAAGGCACCTGAGAGCCTATTCAGTCCATTTTCGTGGGAACTTTGTTTCTGTTTTGCACATAAATTTTATCCTTTCTCTTTAACTTTTCATTTAGTCTTTTGGTTGGCATTGAAATATATACATTTGACTGATTTGTGAATACATTGGAACGTTTATAAACAGCAAAGTATAGATTTATAAAGATGCAAAATCTTTGTCTGTCTAGTACAGCAGTCCCCAACTTTTTTGGCACCAGGGACTGTTTTCATGGAAGACAATTTTTCCACGGACTGGGGAGGGGGAGATGGTGCATTACATATATTGTGCACTTTATTTCTATTATTATTACATTGTAATATATAATGAAATAATTATACAACTCACCATAGGTTGGGGACCCCTGCAGCCTAATACTTATCTCCGTGTTTTCCATTGTAGTATCTCCCATTACTTCATGCCTCATACTTAGAAATCATTTTCTAATTGATTATTAAGGACCAACCCTATGCCCTACAGTGTTCTTTCTTTTTTCTTTTTCTACTTGGCTTCTGCCCTTCTGTTTTTGTTTCTGCTTTCTTTTCTTACCTTCTTTATCATAAAATTTTCTCTAGAATTCACTAGAATAGATGGAAATATTTTAATATTAGTTGGATATGAGAGAGGAACAAATTATATAATGTGCTGAAATGTATGAAATGTTGGTTTTCATATATTTCAGACTAACCAATTTAATTGATAAACAGTTGGCTTCTTGGGGACTAACTTTGACGGACTGAGTCCTTAGAAATTAACAACTATGTGGAATTATGTTGGCAGAAAAATTAGCTCATAATAAGGACATAAAAAGAACAAAATTCTGAAATATTTGAATATTTGTTGTAGTGCAGTGAATATGAAACATGCATGTTGTTTTGATTCAACAGCATCTCAACATTTCAGTTCAACAAACATTTATATGCTCTGGGGATACAAAGAGAAATAAAACACACTTCTAATCCTTTGGGAATTGGTAACCTTGTAAGAGAAACAGACAAGTTTAACAGAATTAAAATAGTCTTGGTCGGGCAGGTTGGCTCACACCTCTAATCCCAGCACTTTGGGAGGGTAAAGCAGGAGGATTGCTTGAGGCCAGGAGTTCGAGACGAGCCTGGTCAACATAATGCGATCCCATCTGTACAAAATTAAAACATTAGCCGGGCATGGTGGCACGTGCCTATAGTCCTAGCTACTTGGGAGGCTGAGGCAAGAGGCTCACTTGAGCCCAGGAGTTTGAGGTTACCGTGAGCTGTGACTGTGCCGTTGCACTACAGCCTGGGCAATAGAATAAGACCCAGTCTCTTAAAAATAAAAAGTAGTCTTATAGTTGATATAGAAAATGTGTAAAGTGCAGTGGAGGCCTTATGAAGGGGCACGTCTACCAGGACGAAGGTAGAGAGATGAGACAGATGTGGAGACCGAAGCTGGTCCTGAAGCCTGGGAAGCGTGGACAGATGTTGTGGACTGCATGGGTAGTAAAACTTGCAGAAGTAGGATAGGTCGGATATGATGACTTACCAAACACGGGTGAAAAAGAAAGAAAACAATCCCAGGAGGACCTGTCGGAGATGTCACACGCGAGTGCCTGAGAGGCTAGTTATGCCTTGTGTTGAGGGAAGAATACAGAGGGATTGGCTTCCATTTGTCTAAGGCGTGCCTTCTCCTTTCCTTCTGCTTCCCCCTATTCCTGTCAACTATTAATATTTTTGCAAAGTAAGAAATGTTATCTTATGTTGAACTTGGGTTTTCAGTACTTGCTCACAAGTGCTGAAATTCGAGAGTTGGAACACTTGAGAGAACAGCAGTCCACTGAGCTGATGAATTAGCCACCTGGAGAATAATTACTGAATTATTTTGAGAAGTATTGAAGCCATTGATTTTTGTGCAAGCTGCCATTCATTGGGCATGAGGAATGTTAGAGATGGCAGTTAAAAGGCTTCTCAGATTTGAACTATGAAAATCTTCATGATAAGACCTGTAATGTCATATTTGTGTTCTCCCATATACTGTACTGTGAGTATTTATTACATTCATGATAAATCCTTCAAAACAGTGTCATGTTTTAATGTATTCTTCTATTTTGAGAGTAATATTTTATAGTGATTTTTAAAAAACAGAAAAGTGGAAGAAAATCGTCCACAATAAACTCTGTGTGATCAGTTTAATCCGTTTCTTTTTCACATATTGTAACAGCATTAAAAGTTTAGTTTTCAGAAGTTTAGAGAAATAAGAAAGAAAGGAAATATCTTGAGAAACAATTTAATAGAAGAGTTTTCCCTTACATTTCTGTTTAACAAAAACGGGCATGATTACACTTGAGATGTAAGAATGCTCTGAAAATTTGCCAAACTGATTCTAAACAAGGTGCACCAGATTTAACTTTTCCGAAATGTGCTACTTTTATGGAAAGACTGTTTCAAGTTTCAAGCTACATTTTAAAGATTCCTGCAAGAATCTTAAAGTGCACTCAGTTGACCTTTTTATAAAACACTTCTGGAGAAGCATACTTAATATTTTGATGAAAAATGTTGCCTTAATATTAAAGCCCGGTAAGGAATGCCATTAACCCAAAATTCATGAGATTGTTTTCTAATTCTTTTTCTTGTATGTTTATGTTTGTGTGTGTTTGTAAATCTGTTTGTGTGTTTGATTTTATTAACCTGACAGTTGTATATCAGCATGTGCAGTTATTAGTTGTAGCAGAAACCGATAAACAAATGTCTAACCTGATAACAGAGGTTAGTTTAGATGAGAGTCAAAGTAGACAAAAATGAGAGAAAACTGTTCACAGTTCGTTGGTTTTTTTAAAGGTAGAACAGATATCTACCACTCAACACATAACAGATAAATTATGTTAAACAGGAAGTTCCCTGGATGGAATAATTGTGAAATACATGATGCCACTTAACAGTGTAAAGGAATCCTTTCATATAAGAATAATTGTGTCTTGATGTATCTGTGTTTGAGGTTGGATATTCAATTTCTCATAAAATGAGGCATACACATATTCTATGAAAAGAGACCTTCCTATACTCAGTCTTTTGTGCGGTAGACCACAGCTGTGACATTTACTTCAGATATGACTGGGAAGTCCCACAGTCCCTTGTGTCAGCATGAGGAATGTGACAGGAATGCCCAGCCCAGAATGTTAGCTTGAACTTGCAATTTAATGTAGAGCTTTTAATTGCATTCTTGGCGATATTTACTTTCATCTCATAACAATAAACTGTTTATGGTAATGTCCTAGTAAAGTGTGTCACTGAAGCAGAGACATGTGGCACCAGGAATCCCTCAGCTTTCATGTATAGATGTTCAGCCGAAGGCATTCATTTTATTTGCTTATTTGTCTTACAACTATATGTTTAGAAAATTCTGAAAAGAACTCTGTGCTTAGAATCTTATTATTTTTTTAGTGTCTCCAAGGAGGGTTTTTTTTTTAACTGAGGTGTAATTTACTTGGAGTCAAATGCGTGGATCCTCAGTGTATAGTTAATCAGTTCTGACAAATGCATGCAGTCGTTTTTCCCATTCCCTCCACAAGACAGAACGTTTCATCACCCCTGAAAGTTCCTTTGCCTCCTTGCACAGTGTCCTGCCTCCCCGTGAAGCAGCCAGTATTAGGATTTCCAGTACCATTGTTGGATCTTCTTTTTTTTTTTTTTTTTTTTTTTTTTTTTTTTTAATAGAGACTGGGTTTTGCTCTCTTGCCAGGGCTGGAGTACAGTGGTGTCCTCATAGCTCACTGCAACCTCAAACTCCTGGGCTCAAGTGATCCTCCTGCCCCAGCTTCCCGAGTAGCTGGGACTACAGACGTGCACCACCATGCCCAGCTAATTTTTCTGTTTTTGTAGAGACCGGGTCTCACTCTTGCTCAAGCTGGTCTCTAACATCTGGGTTCAAGCAGTCTTCCCACCTCGGCCTCCCAGAGTGCTAGGATTATAAGTATGGATCTATTTAATGTTAATTCTTATAGGTTGTATGTCCGACTGACATGTCAAAGGATCTTTAAAACTGTGTTTTCCTTTGAGGAGTTTTTTCTCCTCAGGGAATCGTTCAGAAGTACATCATGATCAAGAATGGGGATTTAAAACTTGCCCTCATAGAATTTCAGTCTGTTGCTTCTAAAACACCTGAAAGCATTCTCAGGGTCTAATTGTCATTGAAGGAGGAGCAGGTCCGTTGCCAGCCTGTCAAATATATTTCAAGAAATTTCCTTTCTTGTATTTTCATTTGACTCTATTTTAATTTCCACTTATGGTAAAAATGGGCAACAATCCATTGTGATTATACCTTAACTTTGTGTGGTGTGTAGGGTGGAACAGATGATCCATTCATGTAAATTTGGTAAGAATGATCAATAAATGTCATAGGTGAAGCTGAATAGCTCAGTACACCTCCCTGAGTTTGTAGAAACAGTGTTTGCCTTGGTATCCCATCAGCCTCTCGGGGCAATAGGAGATCAAATCAAACACTCCCCACAACTATGCCTTCTCCATGACTGTGTGGCATTGCGTGAAATGTGAGGCTCTATAATTTGGTGACCAAAGAGTACTTCTGTTCTCTCTCTTTAAGGGGGGGGGGTGTATAAAGCATCATGTATTGCCCCTAGAGATTTTCTCTTCCTTTTAGCTAATGTGCTCTACTTGATAAATAAATTTCAGAGTCAAGGTTGGAATAAACTGAACAATGCACAAAGATACAAGATTCCCGGATAGAGGGCTACTTTTATTTCATTATTGCGACACATGGAGTATAGAATGAAATTGCACTGCTGCTGTAATTTATTCTCTTTATTAAAATAGACTAGCTTTAGACAAGCCATAAAATTTCCATCTGCATTCACAGCAGGCTCCCACCATCTGAAATCAGATTTTTCTCCCTTCCCTCGAAAATGCCCAAGACCGAAACGTTTTAATATTGTGGATTGACGGAATGATAATATTTCATTTCCAAAAGCCATGGGTATCCTCATCTGCACTTTGGATTGTTGTATCCGTTTTAAAAGGAAAGCTTGTCTTCTGTACTTAAATGTCACTGAGGACACAGGAGTTGGGTCAGAAAGATCTGCAGTGCAGCAGGGGAAATGAATGGGCTCCCAGCTTGGTAATTCTGCTGTAGTTCTGCTTCCATCACCCCACCAGCCTAAATCACCTTGGGAAGGAAAATAAAAGGCGTTTTAGCAGTGTGCTGATGATCACTCCAGAGGCAAGGCAACCGTTGTTTTAGCACATTTTTCTCTGTTGCCTGAAGGACAAAGACTTTTAATAATGGGAAATTGCCATCCAAGGCATGTAAAAGTGAAAGCCTCCTCCTCCGGCTGGAGGAAGAATTCAGTATTTTCTTTCCCTAATTTCAAAGCCCAACACTTGCTTGACATTTTAGGCATAGAAAGCATAGAGTCCTGCAAAGATGTTTAAAAAGGTAATTGCAAATTCTAATCCTCTTTTTAGCAAACTGTTCCCCCACTTGGAGAATATTCTGTTTCAATTTTTCATAAAGGCAGTCTGATGAAAAATTTAAAGAAACTCTTTTAGGAGCAAGTCTTCTGTCAGATGTCACGCAGGCTCCCATTTGGTAGGAACGGTTATGTAAGGCTGTCTATGCCATCTACCTCAGTAATAGACATCTAACAGGAACCCAGCCACCGGGAAGCTCTAATGCTTTTCTCTCCCTGAAGACTTCATGTTTGTGGTATTTCTGCCTCAGTTAACTTAAGTGTAATCGAACGTTTTAATAATGTTACTCTTTTGGAACAACATTAGGAAAGGAGGGGAGATGTCCTCTCCCTGGAGGGTAAAATAAAATGTTCATGCAGTGGTATAGTTAGGTAAATAAAAAATAAAAATGATAGTAGAGCAGGTTTGCTTATTGGATGAAGGGATGGGATGCAGGGCTTTGAGAAGGACAGCCAAGGACACCAAAGAGGGAAACTGTGAGGAAATATAAGTTTTGAGATCTTAAAAGGTGTGTATTGATTTGTTATTTACAAAGGGCTTTCATATACCTTATCACATTTGATCCTTCTAACTCTGTGAAGAGGATATTCTCATTTTCACAGAAGTTATACTACTTGCCCAAGGTCAGTTAGCTACCAAGTTACTCTGACTCCTGAGTGCCTGCCTGCCTCCCTCTCTTCCTCCCTTCCTCCCTCCCTCCCTCCATCCCTCCCTCTCTTCCTTTCTTCCTTTAACATGTTAAACATGAAAAATCTAATATCTACTCTTCTTCTGCTAAAGCAGGGGTCCCCAACCTATGGTGAGTTATATAGTTATTTCATTATATAATACAATGTAATAATAATGGAAATAAAGTGCACAGTAAATATAATGCACTTGAATCATCCTGAATCCATCCCTCCCCCACCCCACCCCACCTCCCATCCGTGGAAAAACTGTCTTCCATGAAAATGGTCCCTGGTACCAAAAAGGTTGGGGACTGCTGTGCTAAAGTAACAATTTCAAACATATGCCCATAATGAAAGCAGCAAAGAAAGGTCTAAGCCTGTCTAGATCATATCCCAGAGACCTGGAGGAAATGCTGAAAGTGTCTCCTTTCCTGGCAGGGTCACTGGCACTAAGGTAAAAACAGAAAGAAAGCAGTTGGTTTTTGAGAAAGAATTTCCAAGTACAGTAATTTAATACTTTGGTTCTAAAACATTAAGTATCTCGTCCGTGGCAGGAGAGGGACAACTAAAGTTTGGTATAACTTACGAAGATTAAATATGTGTGAAGTTCTTTCAGCAACTGTATGTGTAATTTATTATTAGTATTATTATCAGTTATTGTCACTGTCACTGCTGCTGGCACAGTCATAGTTTATCTTGGTGGTTAGGGTCAGCTGTAGAGTCGGATTCCTGGATTTCCTGTTGGGTGAATGTCACCTTCGTTGCTTTCTAACTGTGTGGCCTTGGGTTTGTTAGTTAACTTCACTACATCTGTTTCCTCATCTATAAAATAGAGATAACAATAATCCATCTGTCAAGGTGATTGTTGGGAAAATTTCCTGAAATGGTCAATGTAAAGTGTTTGGGAAGTGCTAAATAAATCTCTGATTCTTCCTTATTGTCCCATGAAAGAACATACGTCAGATTAAATCTTGGTTGAGAATTTAAAAGATATGTTTCTCAATATTCGCCAACGGAAGGTATTTCTTAAACATTAGACAACCAAGAGAAAAATACTTCTAAATGGTAAATGCTTGCAATGTCATTCAATATTATATAATTCAATCTTCCCTTCCAAGAGCAGATTGCCCTTTATTTTAGAGATTTTACAACAAACATTTGAAAACTGCCCAGTGAAAATGGCAATAGATATTATCAGATTTTGGTTAATAGAATTTAGAGGAGTTTGAGAATTTAAAGTGATCTTCAAAACGTGTGGATCCATAACCTACTTCATAAGAAGGTATCTTTTTTGTTTTTGATTCCTTGAATATCATTTAGCAACATATATGCTTTTTACATTGAATGGTACCTCTCTCTGTGACAGATAAAGATAAGTCCTTCAAAAAAAAAATCTTGCTAATGTAAGAAGTTTCTCGTTTTCCTCTCCTCTCATTTTCCTTCTATTCTTTCCTTTTTTCCAACAAATATCTTAGCATCTATTTTTCAGGCACTGCATCTTGCGGGAAAATAGTGATAGCAGTCAAAGCCTTGCCTGCTTGGATTTTAAAGTCTGAGTTTTTCATATCTTGAAATTTATTACATATCTTCTATTTTACATTCAAATGTGTGGTGATTTGGGGATATTTGCCTTCAGAGAAATAGATCTACAAAAGGTGGATGTTGTCCTTCACCTTTTGGAAATACAGAAAATGTCTCTATATTTATGTGTGTGGAGTTTTTTTGTTGTTGTTATTTTATTTTAAACATATGGTTCCTCCCATTTATTTATAATTTTGTAAGTTGTCCACATTAAAAATGGTAATGTTATTTTCTTATTACATTAGGAAACGTTTAGTAGTAGGCTATTTGGTTATATCTACAATCTGCATATTCATTGTCTTATTTTTCTAACAAATTATATATGTTTTTATCATTAGCTCTTTCTTCTCATGAGACACCTCTTTATATCTTTCTAGATCACTTGAGCAGCCTTGAATAATCATACCTTTAGACTGTTCAATTGGCCAAGATACATAATAATCTAGATGCTACTGTTTTCTCTTAAAATAAAATAAAAATCTTCTTCCTTTCTTTTAACTCCAGTGGGCTGGTAACACCTTGGCTGGTAGCTTAAAAGCTAATTGATCTTATCTTTTTCTATAAAATTATAATGTTTCTACAAGAAAAGAAACTATTTTAAAAGGCCATTATATATATACATTTCCTTTGCCTTGGTATACAGCTTTTTTCAGTCTTATTTTTGATAGGTACATCGTATTTACCTTTCTGTTCTATGATTCGTGTTAAGGTTGTTTGTTTGTTTGGTTTTGGGTACTTTTGAAGTTGGTGCAACTTGAAATCATGCTGTTTCAAATTCCTTATTGGGCATTGTCAACATATTTTTTTAATAAAAACATACTCATATGCCCTTTGGGGCTTTCACACTCAGGAGAAATGTCGCCCTGTACACTTAGCCGTGCCTCCCCATCTTGAAAGGGCACATGTTGAGAGCGTAAGATAGTTGTGGAAGTTGCACATTCTGAATCCGTGGCAATCCTCCCTATTTTGCCCTATCTGGGTTCCTCATTCTCCTCTAATTTTCTTGCCTTATCCAGACACAAGTGGTTGGAGGAGTAATGTATTGGTTAGGGATGGCTTCAGCTACAAATAGTAGTACAATAAAGGGGTAACAAAGAGAGATTTCTTTCTCCCACAAAACAAGCAGTCTGCAGGTAGACAACTGCACTGCTGGGACTAGTTTGAAAATTTAAACTACTGGGACTAGTTTGAACTTCACTCTTTGGTTGCCTACCTCCATGCCCCAAATCTGTGTTCAAGACAGAAAGAAGTGAGGACAGGGTTAGCCACTTCAGTGCCTTTTTCAGAAACAGAAAATGCCTTCTCAGAAGCCCCCAGCCAACTTGTGCTTATATCTCATTGGCCAGAACGGTTTGTCACAGCCCCCGCCAGCTGCAAGGGACAGTAGACAAGTGAGTAGTTGGCCTTTCTACTATAAATGTAGCAAAAGAAAGAGGCTTAGGAATATCCAATGGATGACCAGAGAACATGTCAACCTCCATCCAGGGTGGCCCACCCCATCCACCCTGCCTGGACCAACTCTAATGGTCCGTTTCCCGAATTGCTCAGGGGGAGATGTCCTCTGTGAATCCACCTGGTGCTGCAGTCACCATCAGCTAGACTGAGCATGCTCCCTGTGCAGGGACCACATCACCACACACAGCACCTGAGAGACGGTGCTGGGTAAAGATCTGCTGAAAAATGAATGAATGTGCGGGGTGTGGGGATCATCTGGATGTTGCCTGAAGCCCGCTACTGCAGGCAAACAGAGTGCTGAATGAGGAAACCAGTTTCCACCTGACATTCCGTCCTTGTCCGTGGGCATTCCCCTGATGAAATGTGAAACCACAACCCTGACCGCTTATGTTCATTAAGTTCCTATGGGGCACTTTTTGCCAAAGCCCTGCTGGCTCACGTGTGATAGAAATAGTCTAGTTTGGGACAGTAGACTGTCTGCCTTCCTAAAATTTTTATACACAGTTTTAAATAGCTATAGTCATTTGGTCTCTTGATGATATAAATCTTAGCTCAGCATATCAGTACAGTTCTCTGAAATGAGAAAATGTGCAAAATATCTATTCATAGGAATTCTGCTTGGTTGTACCTGAATAGGCATATCATTTAAAATATAGTTTATACTTCCTGGAATTTATCCTAAGAAGATACTCAAACAAGTGTGCAAAGATGTATGTGCAAAGTTGTTTTTTTATAGCAGTGTTTTATAATAAAATGTAGAAACATTCCAACTCTTCACTAGGAGTTGGGTTAAATAGATGATGGAACACTATGGAAGCATTAAAAATGATCACGTAAGACATTTTGATAGCATAGAGATCTTGCAGGGTATAGCAATCAAGTAAGCTATGTGTATGTGAGGCACGACCCCTCTCAGGTTACAAAGTTGAAATTATGCATGTATGTATTTTGGTCTATTCACCAAAATGTTAGACAGTGGTTATCTCTTAATAGTGACTTTTTTAAACTTTAAGTTTTTCTGCATTAATTTTTTAAAACAACGTGTGTGTATTTATTTCACAGAAAAGATAGTTTTCACAAAACATGATTTTCACAAAAATATGCTATAGGTTAATGAAAAATTAGTATAAGGCACCATGTATGAAACCTCAACTGCTAGAACCAAACTAATAATAAACCTGAATAAACAACCTGTTTCTCCTTACTTTATGTTCACGAGAGTGGGAAATCAGAACAAAATGAACCATGACCAGGAATATATTATAAATCATCAGGATATGTCTTGGAATACGTCTCCTCCATTTTCTCTTGTACCTTATTCTACTACAATAAATAATGTTCTTGATTACAAGCTCCTGCCAGTTCCTCTTTTATTGAATAAAGTGACTAAACTATATGAAACACAAACAGACTAAGGTATTTATGGACTAATATTTTCAACATCAAGGTCTAAATAAAAAGTATTTTCTGAAAAGTCTTGAGTTAAACCAAAAGTTAAATTCACAATTCTATTCCTTGAACATTCCACTTAATAAGGTGTTCACCATAGAAACTTTAAAGAAGTGGTTTAAAAATTTCTCTTGGAAATTCTAATATATCAAAGTACTATTACTATAAACCACAAGTATAGGTGAAAACTCTCAAGAGCAGTTCACTTATATTATTGTATTGTCCTGCTTTTTTGTAAGTAGCATAATTGTTAGTAGCAAAATTCTGATTGACTTAAGTGGAAAATATATTAGAAAAGATAAGGGTACATGTCAGTTCTATGAAATACTGAATGGGTTTCTTAGGTAGTAAAGAAAGAAAAGAAAGCCCCAGAAGAAAGATTTCAAAAAACAGAATTGATGAAATGCCTTGATTCTAGAATATGTCCAGTATCACTCATCTTCTTGGTCATATGATCCTGCATCCAAAAGTAGAGTTTTCAGGCTAAAGAGTAAAGATTTAAAATTGTATTACTTAAGAAACATTTTGTTTCTCATTAACAGTTTAGGCGGGTGTGGTGGTTTTCGTTTTTACCAATCTGTCTTAGAAAGAACCATTGGTGATCTTTCTTTGTAAATCTCAACTTGCTCTTTCTTCTATGGATAGACCATAGGTAGAAATCAAGACAAATAATTCTGAGTTTCTCTTTTTAGATAAAGGTTTTACAACATTAGATTTAAAAGTTAAAAGTGATTTTTCATCTGAAAGATTTCTTTTAGCTACAATAAATCCAGCTCCTGTCTCCTTGGATCCTCTGTCACCAGAAAGGAAAAGAAAGTATTTTAGATAAGTATTCTTTATTTGCTCTTTACATAGTAAGAAATATTTCTCATGAACTTTATTAAAAACAAAATGAAATAAATATCACATGCTAAATTTCTTGACCTTAGCTGAGTATTCTTGTTCATTCAGCTCCCTGGAATAAAAAATTGTTTCTGATAAAATTAGATCTGCACTTAATTCCTTAAGATTGTAGTCAAAATGAGTAAATACAGTGAGCTTAAAATTGCAGTTGTCTCTTACACTGCCAAACTCACACACACACACAGAGGCATGCATGCACAGAGTCCCAGATATGTTGAGATTTGAAACTGGTTAAAAAGCTCTATACCTATCAACACTTTTCCTTGGATTTGAAAAAACTAGGTATTTTGGGCTTTTTCAGAGTCAATTAATTTACTATTTCATTGTAGTAGTTCAGAAGTTTGGAGAGAATTACTGATACAAAGTAGAAATTTTAGAAATGAATAGTAGAGTTGTATTTAATACTCTAAATTTGGTCTAATTAGATTTCTTGGCATTATGCTCAAGAATTTTAAAATTTCAGGTAGCATGGCTAAACCCCTTTGATTCAAACAGCATGTGACTTAAAATATCTCTGTATTTAAATGAATCTACAAAAGACCAATTGCTAAGGACTTAGATCAAATTACCCTAAGGAAAGTATAAATCACACTAATAAAATAAAAATTGGGAGTTAAGAATACATGTAACCAATGTTTTAAAGAACCTCAAACTGATACATGATAGGGTGTTTTAACAAATATTTAATAATAGTAGTTATTGTGATTTAAAGAGATGCCATTTGCTCTTCACCACACTTGGGCTTGGTATATATTTGCAGAGAGAAATTGTTCTAAGAGGACCATTCTGACCAACACTTCCACTCAAAGTGGTATATATGCCCCAGCTAGAAAGGAGTACTATTGAGGCTGTGGATAACAGTGGTTCTCAACCAAATTGAGAGAGTGAAAACAGCAGGTGCTTATAAAAGAGTAGAGCGAGAGCTCTTTACTAACCAATGTTATTCCTCAGTACCATTTATATAGACCTGGTGTGCAGTCAGACATCACGTGCTCCTTGAGCATCTCCCTTGTGTCAGACACTGTTGTAAGGACCAGAGATACAGCAGTGAAAAATACAACCTGAGACCCTGCAAGGATAGGGCTTATATCTAGTGGAGATAAACAATAAACATGCAAACCCAATAAGATAATTTTAGGTCCAAATAAGTGCCATAAGGAAAAGTACGTTTGGCTAAGGTGGGTAGGTAGTGACTAGGAGAGCTGCTTTATTTAGGGTGCTTTTTTGAGGGGAGGTCTCTCAAAAGAGATGATATTTGAGTTATGATGTGAATTACTAAAAGGAAATCTTTTCCAAAAATTAATTTATCAAACAGAAAGAACAACAAGTGCAAAGACCCGGGGGATGAATCTGAGCGGGAGTGTCCTAGGCTCAGAAAGGTGGCCAGTGTTCTAGGGGTAAGTGCAAAAAAGGAGAGTGGTAGGAGGTGAAGTTAAATTTAGCCTTGATGTGCCTGTTCCACAGCTGGCTGTGGCTACATCAGCAAGACGGTCAGATGTGCAAGTAGGGCTGTCAGTCAGGGGTCCAAATCTGAGGCGTGAAGTGTCATCTGTGAGTGTATCGAGCAATTTTAAACCAATAGAACTCAATGAGGGGTAAGTAAAGAAGACAGGATGACCGAACCGAGCCCAGAGCTCTGGGGCACCCCAGCATTTAGAGATCTAGAAGAAAAGGAGGAACCAAAACAGAGACTGAGAAGCGACACAGTGAGGTAGGAGGAGCACCAGGGAAGCCTGTGCCACTGTCTAGGGAGGAAAGTGATTTATAAAGGAGGGCGTGGCTAACCGTGCTGGGTGCTCTGTAGTGTCAGACAGAAAATGGACCACTGGCGTTGTAAGATGTAGGTTACTGGTGATCTTGCTAAGCTGGTTAAAGACAGAAGTGAGATAAACAAGCGGGACAGCAATATGTTGGGGGCATTTTATGGTGCAGGGGAACAGATAAATGAGGTAGTAGCTGAAGAAGTGGGATCAAGGGAGACATTTTCTTTTGGGGGTGTTTTCAAGTATGGGAAGGATGGGAAAAGCCTGTCCTTGATGGGAGGGAGATTGTAGAGATGGAAAGATTGGCAACGCCAAAGAGAAAGGGGATGATGGCAGGAACCAGTGCCCATGTGGAGGACTGGCCTCAGACACAAACAGGGATACTTCTTCCACTGCAGAGAGAGAGAGTGTGCAAAGCACCTGGAGCAGATTCAGGAGGCCCGCGGGAGTGGGGGTCAGGTGAAGTATTACTCACCCATCACATCTTCCTTCACGAAGTTTGGGGGGACCAGCTGAAAGGAATGAAGAGGACTTTGGAGAATAAAGAGGACTGGGTGTGAAATCATTGTCTTGTTTGAATGGAAAAGCAAATTTGCTAGGGACGTTTCATGAGACCCTCTGGCACCGTTGACTGTCCACTCAAGATTTATGGTAACAAATTTGAAGAGGGTCTGGTCAGCAAAGTCAGGTGATTTTCTCTGGGATTGTTCATCTGGCCAGATCCAGTTGCAACTGGATATGCTTAGACACGTTCAGGGGTTTTCCAGGAGGCTATGGTTGATAGGCTGAGGGCAGAGTATGTAAGGGGGTGATTGCGGTGCTAGTCCTAGAACATGAGCTGATAAGGAGGAAATTGAAGACAAGAGGGTGGTGATGCACAATGAAAAGGTGAAGGGGTCCATGGATTTGGAGGTCTGTGTGGAGTGGGATATTAGAACAAGTGAGCCAAGAGACGCGTGGGGGTGGGTGACTATTGGGATGCACCCGGTAGCTATTCTGGAGGTGACGCAGCTGTTGGTGATAAGAGGCGGCACATGCCGTGTCATGTGTGGCTGAAGTGATTGGGGAAGAGCATTGGCGTGAAGGAGACCAAGGATGTGAGAGGCCAGAGCCTTGGAAGCATCCGCTACGTGAATGTTGAAGCTGCTAAGGAAGCTGCCGGGATCAGTGATGGAGAAAAACATGTTGGGCCATGGGCTGCAGCCGTCGGTGACTGAGGGCGGTGATGGGGATATTGGTGGATAAATGCAGCAAGGAAGATTGATGAGTGATGGTCTGATGCTGCGGAGGAGCTGGGTTTTTGAAGGAGGGTAAAGGAGAAATGGCTTGGAAACTGCAAAAGGGAGCAAGAAGGACACCTACCCCCACTGCCAGGCCTTAGATCAGGGCAGGTGTGGGAGTAAGACCCGGTCCATCTGAAAGGGTTACAGGAGTAACTTAAGGAGACAGCCCGTGTCTGCTAGAAGAGTAGGGCAGTCAGAAAGCATAGCGAGTGTGTGGGAAACATGGACTTCTGACAGTGACCAAGGTGACCTTGGATATTAGGGGGTGTGAGACTGCTCCTGGAAGTCTCTCAGAGGATGCTTGGTAGTCTAATAAAGCCCAGAGCATTTAGCTGGGGCCACTGTGCCTGCGTTCTGTCCTCCAGCTACTGGGCTGGGCAGTGGGGGAGCACAGGGACTTCTTTGGGGGACTGCTCTGTAAGGGAGCTTCCTGAGCTGGGGGTCCCAGGCAGCAACTGGGATGGCCATTCTCAAGCCAATGAATGCCATGCCCGCTGGCAACATATCGCACGAGCAAATCTCTGGAAGTCAGGATTATCACTGACTGTATATATAGACTGAATCCAGTATATAAATACATGCTCAGAAGCAGTACTCAGCTCCCAAACAATTTCAGAGATTTGTATTTATGACTCAGAAGGTATTTTCCCGTGAAAGTTGTTGTAACAGTAGAGGGGTCATTCTCAGGGAAGTGCGTGGAGACATTTCACATGCAGGACGGATAAGCCAGAGGTCCACAGCACTTGCCCTCCCTTAGACGCTGTCTGTTGGAAAAGAGCATCCTCACTGCTACTTCCCTGCCCCCACACGAGCAGCCCAGCACGTTATTTCATCCCTTCTTGTTAACTTTTTATGTGTGAGGTGCTGTTACTAGAGTGTAAGATCTTTGACTCCTGTCACAATGCCCACATTACACTGCCCTGAAAAGCACTCTGAAATGTCTGGTTTCTGTTTCTCCCTTGTCCTTTTCGGGAGGGCAGGAAAGGAGTCACGAGAAGACAAGAAGGAGAAACAAAAGAGGGACGAGGGCCCTCACTGGCCTCATTTCTCCACTTGTCTGAAAGGTTGAACTTTGTTTAAAGTTGTCGGAGGGCAAGATGGAACTGACTAAATTTAGGCACATTAAGGAAGGAGCCTGGGAGGGGGGCATGGGGGAGGGTCTTAAAGTACAGCTATGATCTGCAAACAAAGGGAAATTGTACTGTTACAATGGAGGTGAGAGAACAATTCATGGTCTTTTGTGAGCAGGTTAGAAGGTGGAGCCTTCAGTTGTTTGGCCAGCTTGTCTTTTTCCTCATACCTCACAGTGACCAAAAGTGTGAAAGCCATAGGGAAGGACCTTGACCAGTTCCCAGACTCTACTCTGGGAAGGTCATGGCAACAATGACCCAGTAAGGACTAAAGGCTCCTGAGGGAACAGATTGTTCGAGACAGTGGCACAAAAATAAAATATGGGTTAAAAAAAAAAATTGATCATTGATTTCCTCCCTTTGAATGTCTTTAATAAGAAAATAAAGGTGTTGACATCTTGAGGTTTTTGGGGTTTTTTTTAATTAAACTTTTTGGGAAGAGCAATTGTTTTTCATTTGTTGATTTGTACATTAATTCTTAAAATGACAATCTCGAAAATTATGAAACGTACGGATTATAAAAAGAAAAAAATAGCAATCATGAGTAGTTTCAAAACCCAGGATTAAACATTCTTAACAATGTAGCGATCTAGCCTTTTTTTCTATGTACTATTTTTTAAGTAGCTAAACTATATTCTATAAATAGTCTTGATAAAATAAATTTGTAATCTGTTCTTTGATTAAGCCAGGAAACATAAGATTTTACAGTTCTAAAATTAATTATGAAGATTATCAGATTCAGGGCTTTTTTTTTTAAGAGACAGGGTCTCACTTTGTTACCCAGGCTGGAGTGCAATGGCACAGTCATAGCTCACTGTAACCTTGAACTGCTGGGCTCAAGTGATCCTCCTGCCTCAGCCTCTTCAGTAGCTGGGACTACACGCATGTGCCACCAAGCCCAGCTAATTTTTTTTATTTTTTGTAGAGATGGGGTCTCACTATGTTGCCCAGGCTAATCTTGAACTCCTGGCCTCAAGGAATCCTACCCCCTCAGCCTCCCACAGTGCTGGGGTTACATGCATAAGCCACTGCACCTGGCCAGATTCAGGGCTATTTCTTCAGTAGAAATACTGAATATGGAATTCTGTCTTTGGAAGATACAAAACCATCAATATCTAAAAATTAATATAAAAGGAAAGGTTGTTTTTAAATTAAAAATCCATAGCATAAGGTAAACTTGTATTCCAATAACTTTCCACTTTTTATACAACCACATTTTAGGGGGGGAAATCTCTTTTAAAATAGCATAAAAGCAAAGAAATAACATTAAACACAACTTGTATTACAGTTCTTTCTCTTAATCAGTATCTAAGCAAGAGCCAGGAAGAACTGGGGCAAGAGCTATTTTTATGTTATATATTCTTTATTTCTGAGATTTGCAAGTGAAATGGCAGCAAAGCGTTTCCTGACTGCTGTTCTTAACTCTGGTTTATTTGCAAAGTGTTGTTAAAAAATAACATTGGTTCTAGTTCTTTTCCATTAAGGATTTACCAGACAATGTCAAATTCGGTAGTCTGTTGAGTTTGAAGATAGTGTCCGTCTTTGTATGGTGTGTGTGTGTGGTAAAGAAAGCAGTTTACTTACTGAGAACAGTGTTTCAAGCAAGCAAAGATGTAATCCATCTTGTGTCTTTAAAGACAACTGTAATTCCTGGAGAACCACTGAGTTATCTGAAAAGTATGAAGTACTCAGACTTAAAGGTTTCTCAACTCTTCCCTCACATTTCTGGCAGCAAATGTGTCATCATCTGTCTTGGGGGAGGGGGAAATGGCTTAAACCCTAATGCTTTGTTTTCACAATCATGGAACAATTCACTGAATACTTTCAGTGATCAAGTCTAGCTGATTGTATTGTAGAAGGTGGGATGGAACTGAAAACTGGGCTATTTACTAGATTTCGATAGATAGTATACAATGCTGTGCAGGAGACAATGCTGTCTCCATGACATCATGGACTGCACGTGGGTATGGAGATGCTTAAGCCAAGCAGAGCCATTTCGTGCCTGGTCACAAGCTGAGCTGACGAGGAGAATGCACGTGGCTCTCTTGGCCCTGCCTGCTGACATCTACTGGGGAAAATTAACAGGCGGGGATCTCCCTGGGGAATCCTAAGAGAAATGAGTGCAAAGTTCCTTGGGGTGAAACAGTAGGTTTCTGAAAGCAATGTTTATTTTAGAATTGGCCTTCGTTCTAAAAACTGCCCCTGTGATCTTTGTAGTCTTTCAGGGCTTGTTGAATGTTCCTGATCCCCCCTCTCCTCAGAACAAGCAACAGCACATGCAGAAAATAGAATGAGAGCTGTGACCCGTCATATTCTGCTCCACACTGCTCAGCTGGGGGCAGTGGGCCAAAGGTTTTAGTTGTCCCTAGCATCTTTAAAACAGACAACTTCCTCACATGAGAGTAGTCTGTTTGTATTAACCAATCAACACAATTAATGACAAAAAGCAAATTGTGTGGCAAGAAATCCTAGAGACAGTGAATAGTA
The DNA here is from genome assembly GCA_023783475.1 of Daubentonia madagascariensis. Taxonomy (NCBI): domain Eukaryota; kingdom Metazoa; phylum Chordata; class Mammalia; order Primates; family Daubentoniidae; genus Daubentonia; species Daubentonia madagascariensis. The sequence continues at coordinate 16,792,181 of JAKFHU010000585.1, forward strand.
TGAGAATCCAAAGAGATATGTTGGGCAAGGGTAATCAAGGAAATTTTTATGAAGGAGATTTTAATTGAAATAAATAGGTATTTAATTAAAAGATATTCCATTTTTGGCTTATTACAGCATGTATTACAAGAGTTATGGGGAACTCATGGACTAAAGAAATCATAGATTTAAATACAAGTATGATTTAACTGCACTGTGCATGTATACATAGCACAACACAGTACTTGCCATCCCTGAGTCTTAGCAATTTTAACTGAAATAGAAAAGCGAATATTCTCATACACTTACATTTTATACTTGCTAAGAATCCCACCCTCTCTTCTTTTGGAAATAAATGTAAGGAGGGGAGAAACGTGTGTTGGAAAAGCTAAAGAAGCATTCCCAAGATGGTGGAGTTATTCTGTAAGAACATCGTTGGAAGAAGTTCTCACCTGTGTTCTCAGGGGGCCATCATATTATCAATATGTGTCAGACACCATAGTTCCTGGGATCTGGTACTATACTTACACAACTGCTCACTCACGTCTAAGGGCTGCAGTGACTGGGATTAAACTATCTACATTTGTCTAAATGTGAACTCTTTCTTTAGCCAGTCCCATAGTCTGTTCAGAACCAGCATCTGTGTTTGTGTGCATGAGTGAGTGAAGTTCAAAGGCAGTCCTTCAGGGAGGACTTTATTATAAGAAGTGAGAGTTCTAAACTCACGCTCTGTTTCTCAATTTGCTACTTGTTTTAATTCATAATTCAAATGAACATGAGAAATATTATAAATTGCCATCGCGTACCTATACTTTACTTTTAAAGGTGTTATTTTTTTCATTTTAAATATATTTTCGGATGTCTCTAATGCCTTCATTGTTATCTGAGTTTTTGTTTTATAATCATTGTTAGAGAGCAGTTTTAAAGTAACAGGGATGTACCTTTCCATCCCAGATGCTTGCTCAACTGTCCCGTGGGGCCCCGATGGCCTGAGCAGCCGTCCTCTGCCCATCTGTGGCTGCCCAGTTCCCTTTAAATTCCTTGTGACTCTGACTCATCTTGATTCTTCCAAAGCTGGAATTGTAGGTAGCTGCCTCTTTACTTATCTTGCTATACAGTTTCCCCCAAAGTCTCAAAGCAAGAAGGTCCAAAATAGAATTTAACACCTTGATATAGCCTATAGTTTTTGCATGTTTTAATAAGAGAACCTAGACTAAAAAATGCAAATAAGTGGTCTTTTATTTTTCTTCTTCAAATGGGGAACTTCGCAAATGCTCCTGCCCTTGGATGGAGCAGTCTGTGATAGCACTGAAGTGAATAATTCTATATTTGGCAGTTCTATGTCAAAGCAAGTCTCATAAATGCAGCAGATGTACGTTCTGGGTGACTGCCATTAGCATTCATCTGGGGGGTTATTTACTGGTTATTGACAGATTTGGGGGTGGGGAATGATGAAGGAAGGGGAACCAAGGACTTTCCCCCCCCATTGTTTTATTTTCTGAGTGATTGCTCCAAAAGAAAAACCTTCTCAGTCTGTATCTGTAAGTGGATCTTTTATATTTAAATGATTGTGGTCCAGTTAACTGTTGAAAGCATTGAACTGGAGGTTTTTCACTGAACTAAAAGAAGTAAGACTGGCCTCTGTCTGTTGTTTAAATTCCAATTGTTTCTAAAAGAAAAGCATTTGAGGAAATATGTTTGTGTCCTCTGAATGGCATTGTCTGGTTTTGTAAAAGTTGACTTAGGGGATTTTCTCTGTGAAACCAATAAAGCAGCTTAAGTAATTGGAGCTAAATTATTCTCCCTGGAACACAGCCAGGTCAGTGGCCCTGGGAAGTATCGAAGGGCACAGGGAACTCCAAGGTGGGGCAGCAGCAGCATCCTGATCTTCGTGCAACTGGTGAGTGAGGGGCCGCTGCAACCATGAAGACCCCAGAGCCCAGCTCAGCCCTTCCAGGATCACTTTTCCTTCTTGATCACTGATCAAATTGCTCACACCGTGTTGTTTCTCCTGTCCCTGTACCCTCAGCCTTCAGTCCCTTTCACCTTGGCAACAGTTACAGCTGCTGCTTTTCCTTTAGCGGTTAGAGCTGGAGTTTAAGAGACTTTCTGGGTGACATTTCTAAGCCTCTTTTCTGGAGAAGTAGGATGGAGAGGATTGGCCTGAGCAACCTAAGGGACTTCCTTGTTGACTCTGAGATAAACTTGGGATGGCTTTGTTACCAAAATTTCAGTACTTGTCCCCGAGGCCAAATCAGTGAGAACAAAGAATAAGGTCAAGTGGTTTGAGGCAAAGGAAAAAGAAGTTTATTAATTTGCTGGCAAACAAGGAGGGTGGCAGACTAGCATGTCAAAAGACAGCCATCCTGCCTTTAAACAGAAATACAGGGCTTTTTAAGGGCGGGGGGTGGGATCGGTAGTTGGGCTCGGGTCTATGTGAGCAGTGTCACATGTTGTGGCTTTGGGCTGTTGTTCAACTATAGTTGGTGGTTTTGGTAGACCTTATCTCCTGAAGGATGATCTCATGACCTCTGGACAATTCTGTTGAGCCATCTCCCATGGTTTAAGATGCTAGAAAACAAATAGCAAAGAATATTTTTCTGCCCCTGGCCTTGGGCAGGAATGCAGGTTTTAATTCCCAAAAAGGGTGGAGGTTTTAAAGGGACAAATCATAAAACAATTTGTCCCTTTTCAGACCTTTACCTCTGTTACAGCTTCTATAAATCACTTAATATCTGTCCTGTCTCCCCTTATTTGTAACATGCCAAGAGTGAGAAGACCCCATATTGCTTGCACAGGGTGTAGTAAAGAGCTTGTCATGGCCTAAAGCTTTTTGACCACATTCATTTAAAGCCATAGCTTTCTTTTCTGCTGTCCCTTCTGGCTTCCCCCTCCCTAATTTGTTCCTTCCCCCCAACACACATATTCATTCAGTCTTTTCTTAAAGCCAGAACTTTTAGCTACCATCTAAGCTCAATAATTAATTAGCCTACATTTATTAGATGTTTGCTGTGTATTCTACTATGCATATTGTATTATAGATTATATGTATATTATATCTCCCCTGCTAGATAGTAAATTTCTTAAAATCAAGGGCAAAGCATTATCTATCTTTGCCTCTCCCTAGTATAGTGCCTTGCACTTAGTAAGTGCTGAATAAATGAGGCCATCACAGTGGTTTCAAATGATTTAAAATATGTAAATAATAGATATATTAGCTATTAGTTCTGTAGTTTCAGTACCATTGTGTCCTATTCCATTCATTTTCAGGAAAATCGTTATTAATTAGATAGGGCCCTTGCTTAATTTTCTTTCCCTGCTATTTTCTTGTCTTATCACTTGTTCCCCCTTAGTCTCCACTTACCTCTGGGAGATGTGACTTGTCCAGAGACCCATGTTGCTCAGAAGTTTCTTATTCTTCCATGAATATTTGGGCCTATTACAAGGGAGAACAGAGAGGGTGGGAACGTCTACTTCTACCCTCATTCCAACTCCTGTTCCAGTGATTGCTACTATTTTTATATTCTCTCGTCTGTTCTTTGTGTTTAGAAAGAATTAGGGTTCGTGTGGGTTTTTAGCAGATAAAGAGAGTTATTTGTATCCAAAGAACCTGAGTTATTTTGAGTCTGCCTTTATGAGAAGCATTGATTGTAAGTGAAGAGAAAGGATCAAGATTTTCATATATTTTAGAGATTTTTCTGTTTGAAAAAAGTTATTCTAGATGCACTGAATATTTCATGGATTTGTTAACTGAGCAATTATTTCCTTAGCATCAAGCAGTTATCCCTGACTAGTCTTTACTTACTATTTTCATGAGAGCTAAAATTTCTGAATATTTCCTTTGGTTTTGGATTGCCTGCCAAAGCTGTAACACATGAGGTCTTTGTATTCTTTCTCCAGCAGTTGATGAAATCTAGTACTGAGGCTGTCTGCATAGATATCTTGCAGAAAGAGATCTTTTTCTGATTTCTGAATGAGATCACAAATTAAATGAAAGGTTGAAGATCAAGTAGCAAATAAAAAGCCAAGTGTAAAACCAGACAGTTTCCACCAAAAATTTTCTGCATTTCTCTCCCTAAAGCAACTGTTGCTCAGCTCAGTTGTGGTGATGTGTGGTGTTCTTCCCTCTCCTGTATTTCTTTCATGAACCCATCTTGTTACTACTTACTCAGTCCTGGAGCAAGGCTTCTTCAAGTACCAGTTCATGCTTGGAGGCTGAAATGGCAGCAGAGAACTGTAAATATGTGTGAGTGATGTAAACACAGCATCCCTTCTGTCTTTTAAAGTTATAGTCTAAGATCTCTCAGCAGATAGTGGATACACTGCTCTCACTCACCATACAGTTATGGAGAACATTTCATGTGCATGTCACTGTACCGGGCATAGGGGGCCTGTATGGTCTGGATTAGATACTGTAAATTGATTTCTTGTGTAGCTTATGAAATCACATTTTCTTTCAGAGGTACCCCTTCTCTAAGATAGAAATATAGTGTCTCATGAGTGTAAAATCATTATTACTGCTACTACTACTAGCACCTGCCAGAAACAAGGGCTTTACTCTGTCTCAGGCACTACAATAAATCCTTAAACTATAATATCCCATTTAAACCTTTCAGCCCCTCTGAAATGAGTAATGTATTCTTGTTTAGCAGCTAGGAAGCCTGAGGCTTATAGAAGTTAAATTACTTGTCCTGGGTCAAAGAAGTAAAGTGTGTCAGAGCTGAAGTTCAACCCCAAGTCTGTCTGTCTTATCCCAAGTCTGTGTCCTTAGTCACTATCTGCTACTTTCTCCTGGAGGTTGTCAAATGCCAATACTTCCTGAACAGCCAATTAATTACTTTTTTGGCTAGTTCTGGGGTTTTCTTGCATATGACAGATGAGTGAGTTAATAATTAGAACCCAGGCCCCAGGTTTCTGTGTCACCCAGACTCAGAATGGGCTGGCTGGGGTATCAAAGACTTAAGACTAAAATATGAGTTTGCTTGGAAAATAACAGCAGGCAAGGTGGAGGAGCCACCTTTTGCCCCTTAAAGAATTTGTAATACATCCTCACCCTGTTGCTAATGAGGCTGGAGAGAATGTAAAACCCTAAATCAGTATAGAAAATAAAGCCCATTTCCTGGCTGACACTTCCAGTATAAGGCAAGCAAGCAAAGTATGGTAGTGATGAGGCAGGTGGGGGATGGGGACACCCCTCTCAGGGGTCTGCTGGGGGCCCCCCAAGCATAGAAATAAAGGAAAACTTTGAGTCCCTTCAAAGGAAGTTCCAGACATCTGGCTAGCCTCGAAAAGTAAACGGGCAACCTGATGAGAACAGTGGCCCTCCGAGAGAGCCAGTTGTGAAGAGTTTTGGTTCTCTGTGGAAACTAAAAGATGGCATTTTAACACCTCTTGTTTTTCAGAAACCCCTAACAAATCCAAGGTCACACCTGAAACCCCAGTGCCTAACACTCTCACTTAGGCTGAAAAGAAGTTGTGGTCTAAAAGTAGTCACACATTATTGAATGTTTAAGGCAGTGGTTCTCATAACTTGGTGCCTGTGCCAGCAGGATCAGCATTGCCTAGGAACTTGACGGAAATATAAATTCCCAGGGGGTGAGTCCCAGCAATCATTGTTTTTACAAGGAAATTCTGATGTACGGTGAAGTGTGGCAACCACTGGTTTAAAGTATAACTTTTTTATCATTGCAAATAGGTCTAATGACGAATGAAAAAGCGAATGATTTGTAATTGTATTAACTCACCTATCTGGAACTTAACTATTCATTCATTTACCATTTATTGAGTGTAAGCACTTTGAGAGATGTTAGTTTATTTCATCTTTATAATAATCCTACGCCATATTCTCATCCTCATTTCATAAATGAGGGAAGAGAGGTTCAGAGATGTTAGGTGACTTGTCCAACATTACACAGCAAATACTTGTCTTGGGATTTGACCCAAGTTTTTGGACACATGCTCTGAAGATTAGACGAGATATCTAATCCCAAGGAACTGTCACAGTCAAGCAGAGACACAGATACATAAAAAGAAATTAGAAAACCTACTATCTGTATGCTTTCATGGTGATGAAATTAACCTTTTTAGGTTAGCCAACCTGATGGTCCCTTAAAAAAATCTACATAAACCTTTCTGGACTAGAGGTAGGGTAAAGAGAATAAATATGCTGTCTTTGTATATATAGTTTATAATCATGGAACACTGTAAATTGTTTTATTTTAAATCAATGAGACTTTTGAATACCTGCTAGTGTGCAAATCATTCAGTAAACATGTATCTAGTGTGTACAGCACTGCATTATGTACTGAGTAGAAATGAAAAAAAAAAACATAATAGATGGTCTCAAGTTGTTTAAAAGACTCTTACGTATGAAATCATTAGAAAACAATAAAAGAGAGAATATCAGGGCCTAAGTGACATGATGTAATAGTGTTTGAGTAAAGGGTGAGAGATCAGTGAGGGTCAGAACATCCATTCTCTGTAAGTAATTCAACCCACCAGTGTTTTCCAGGAGAATGAGTCTGTATAATCAGTAAATTGAAGTTTGTTACGCTGGGCCTCAGGCAAAAGATATGAGACATAGCTTACTCTGTGTGTGTGTGTGTGTGTGTGTGTGTTTACTTGTATGTGCGTATATGTATGTGTGTGTAAATACATATATATATGGATATATATTTCCAAATTGTGACAGTAGTTATGTACATGTAGAATTTTAATAGTAATGGTTAAGTTGCCCCCCAAAATAGATGTATTTGTATATTCTCTAACAATGCATAATCTCTCTCTCCTTGTATTCCTCATCATTGAGTGTTTATTATCAATATTTTAATCTCTACTAATTTAATGGGAAAAATAATATTTTATTTTGTTTGTATTTATTTAAAGATGTATATGTTTTAGTAATTTTTCATATGCTTATTTCATGTTTATGTCCTTTGCCTATTAGTTTTCATTGAAGGGTTTCCTTATTTGTAAGAATTCTTTGTACTGTATGGATGGCAGCCCCTTGTATAAGTTGCATATATTTCTTTTTGTTCTTTTTTTAACCCTTTTTTCTCATGCCATATAGAAGTGTTACATTTTCCTGTACACAAAAATATAAACTCTATATTCTCTATGTCTTGTATTTTGCTCCTACTTAGAATTCCCTGTTTCAAAACTTTTTTGTTTTTTTTCTGAGACAGGGTCTCACTCTGTTGCCTGGGCTGGAGTGCAGTGGCGTCATCACAGCTCACTGCAACCTCAAACTCCTGGGCTCAAGCCATCCTCCTGCCCGAGCCTCCCAAGTAAATGGGACTACAGGCGTGCACCAGCACACCAGGCTAGTTCTTCTGTTTTTCTGTAGAGACAGGGGCTCACTCTTGCTCAGGCTGGTCTTGAACTCCTGGCCTCAAGCAATCCTCCTGCCTTGGCCTCCCATTACAGCCATGAGCCACCAAGCCTGGCCAAAAATAAACTATTAAAATAATCATTTGTGTTTTCATTCAGTTGTTTTCTGGTTTTATTTTGTACACATGTATTTTTAAGAAATCTAAATTTGATTTGGTGTAAAGAGTGAAGAAAGAACCTAGTTTCATCTTTTTCTACTAATAACCAACCATGTGTTCTAGACCTAATCATTATGAATAATCCATGTTGGCCCCACTGATTTCAAATGCCACCTCTATTGTATATTAAACTCCAAAATTTACTTGAGTGATTTAATTGTTTTTGAACTCATTTTGGACTCCCTGGCATCTTCCCCCAGATCAGTCTCTGCTCCTAGAATGAATTGCCAGTTAATAAGGGACCATATTTGCCAAAACAGTTTCCCATGAGCACGGCCTGCAGTATACTTTATAGAAAAGGAGTGAGGTGCAAACAGTTTTAAAGAGTATTTTTCATCAAGAATATAAGGTTCATGATTTTAATGGTATATTCTCCACGAGGACCCAGAGCAGTGCCTAGAGAAGGGCAAATTCTTAATAAATATGTGTCGAATAAACGAACTGGTGCTTTAGTACTGTCCTCGTATGTCTGTTCTTACTTTCTAAAAGGTTGATGTAGTTCATCCAGATAAGGAAGTAATATACCTAAATGGATAGAATTCCACTATTTTGGATTGGGTTCTATGTGTCAAAAGCTATAAAATTTTCTTCTAAGAATCTATCCAAAGGAAATGAATCCAAAAGAAGAGGAAAAAACACATTTATAAAAATTATCCTTGTGGTGCTCTTTATATTAGCAAAATGTTGGTAGCAAGTAACCTAAATAGCCAATAAGATGAATTACTGGAAAAATAATTTAAAAGACAAATACAAAAATTAACGATACGGTATGCCAACTATTTTAAAAAATGCACACATACACATTAATGGAAAAAGCTTAGAATGGGTAACATTAAAATGATACATTGTGCTGGTGGTGATATTTAGTACCCCATTCCCTTATGTTCAAAATGTTGATAATGCTAGCTTTTTGCTTCTAAAGTAATAAAATCAGTAGCACCATGAAGCTAATTTAATGCTTAATTGAGGTACAGGCACATGTACAGCACTTTTAATTGGGTATTGTTTCACAATATTGGCTGCTGATTCAATACTTTGAGCTTTATGCAGGGAGAAAGGAGTAAAACAAAATGGTATCTACCAGCAGGTTACTTTGTTGAAGTCCATCTATAATAAATATTAAGTTCGGCTAGGCTTTTAAGAATGAACACATGTCCAAAGGTGATGTCTACCTTCTGTTCTTTGTGTACGCACACAACTTATTTGTTTAAATACTTTTCATCTTTCCAAGTTAACCAAATATTTTATTTGAATTTACAGATCACACAGTAAATTAGATTGATGCACATATCTGTAGATTCTTTTGTGACTACAAACCAAGAAGGAATGAATTACCTCCCATTGGTAGCCATTTCTTAACTCTGTTTTCAACATTGTATATTCTTAGTAAAATCTTATCCTTGGTAAACTATTGTAGCTATATATTTGTGATCTAAACATTTTCCAAAAGAGTTTTTGAAGTTCTGTACTTAGTGCCAATATCAAATGTGACAGATATTTTCAGAAGGGTAGTGGCAACATTTTTAAGAAGAGTGTTCTTTGTAATGGACTGTGTCCATGCGAGTACCATGGGGATGCAGAACGCTTTTTTATCTCTTTGCTGTGTGTCTTTGTAGTGTTCCTCAAAGGGTACCTGTTGAGCTGTTATATGTGTTCCTCACACCTCCTGTGAAGTCTAGGTACTCCCACGGCATCTTTGGCATCAGGACGATCTGGTTTAATAACTATATTTCAGTTTTATTCTTTAGTTTTCTACACCCACAGGAGTACCTTTCTGAATGACATTTATCTTGGCTTCCATGTGGAATATGAAGCTATAGACATGATGTTAGACACCTGAAATCAGTTCACAGATGACTTTTAATACACTTTTCATTTGTTACCTGCTGGATTTTGGATTTTGGAAGCAGGTGTGTTTGATGGAAATAGCAATGATGGGCAGGCAGGGTCTGCTGTTATGGGGCTGGTTTAATACCAGTGGTTATTAGATCTGCCTCTGTCAGTGCCCCTTCACATATTCAACCAGGAGCAACCACTCCAAAAAATACAGGCCCAGGTCCGTAGGTTTTTAGAAGCAGCACTTGCCCCAGCGTAAGTGTTCTCAAAATGTGGTCCCTGAACCAGCCACATTAGCATCACCTAGGGCTTGTTAGACATACAGATTCTCAAGCCCCACATCAGACCAACTGAACCAGGAATTTGGGGGTGGGCCCAGCAGTCTGTGTCAATAAGCCCTGCAGGTGTTTGTGATGTATGCTCAAGCTTACAAGAGCAGAAACTTAATCTACAGCTACTTTCCTGCTGCCATCTCCCTGTCTTTATTTATGACTGCATAAGACATAAAACCCAATTTCAAACTTTAGAGGAAGGTACCTCTAGATCTACCTCCACTCCCACCCTTCAGAGGAACCATTTTTGATCATTTTTGTTTTTAGATATGTTGGTAGTACTTCCCAACTCTAAAATATATTCTCCATGTATCTTCGGCAGGCGGTATTTATTGCTACCCTTTTTGAGAGATGAGGATTTGGCTTACTTGTACTCCCCTTCCCTTTCCCCTGCCTCCTCACCATCGTTTGTCACTGACATTTTTTATTGTTTAGTTCATCCAGAGATTGCCTTTATAACTTTAAATTCCTAAGTCTTCCCCCATTGCACTTAGTACTGTGTCAAGTGAAGAAACTGACATCCACTTCCCTACCCTCCATCTGCTCCCTCCCTCTTTCAGATGAACCATTAATTTTAGATTGTCAACATTTCTATTTTACTGTGATAAAGTGTTTGATAATTAGTTTATATGTTGCTTCTGAAAATTGGAAATAAATAAGGCTTGCAATAAATTATATAACTATTATTCACTGCAGAATGAAGAGATGTGACTGGTCATTGAGTCAGTGTCTCCCCCACTGGTGTGTGTCCTCCTGTCCTTGAGTGCTTGCCTGGGTTTGGTCCCCAGCTTTACATTGTCCCGTGACAACATTTCTCAAAGGGCTTTCTGTAGGTGTTAAGTAAAAATGTAGCAAAGTGAGTTTGGGAAACACTTGAGTGAACTTAAACACATGACTGTACAATCATTGGAAGCCTTTAGTATCTAATGAGAATTAGAATTTCATTAACAATAAGAGGGATCAGTATGTAGCATTTCTCAAATGTACTGGGCCACAGAACCCCTTTTTTAGAAGACATCTCAAGGAATTCATCTTACATGGAACATATTTGGGAAAGTGCTGCCCTATGGGATCTGTTGGTTCCCAGATCCAGGTGGCCTCATTTCTGCCTAAATTCTGCATCCAACCTGTTGCCTAATTTGTCTGGTTCAATGCTCAGACTTAATGAACAATTGCTCACTGAGATCCTAGTCCTGACTTGTTGGATCCAAGAAAATACTTTTCCTCTCAGCTACCATATTAGTTTCTAAGAGCTAATGTATATGATCCATAATGTAGTCAAGTACTGCCGACACCAGTTGCCTCTGTCAGAGTACTCCTTCACTAATTGTCTTTAATCAGATAATATGGTTGTGATTTGCATGTTTCCTAAATGCTTAATTTCTCTCCAAATTATCCTAGAAGTACTAACCTTAACCAACCTACTCCTCTGAAGATACATTCTTTCTGAAAAGCAGAGCCATCTAATAATAAAACAAATTGACTCATTGGATAATGAGAAAATCCCTGAAGTAGTTTTTTAGTTCTTATGATTCAATATCTGAATTCTTATCTACTTAAATAAAAAGATGCTTTATTTTGGAAAGGACTGTTTTGGAATAATGCAATGTAGGAGAACATTTCATTTCAGTCTGAGTCATACTTCTTAAGAATAAAATACACCATTCTTGAAGACAAAGGCCTGTCATACTGTGGCATATTGCAAAATCTAGGCAAGCACAGTAAACAGATACAGAGTAGATGTTTAATAAAAATATTTATTAATCAGTTTTGACTGAATGAAAGTTTCCTCCCTTTTCGACAACAGACTTGGTCCCCCCATTCTCATCAATGTGTAATTTGTCAGCCAGAAGGAAGCAGATTTATATTTATCTTTCTGGAAGATATCCCCAGCTGAACCACCTTTGAGATACTATGTTTTTGGTAAAGATGACCACCATACCCTAGAATCTGACATTATAATATGAAACCTGTGCCTTATGTGGATTAACCCAATCATGGGATACTTAAAAACCAATCCAGACATTTTTAACCTAAAATTAGCACTTCCTGTTTCCTTTGACCAACTTGTATATTTTAACTATTAATTCAAAACCCAATCACTCTTTGCCTACTCTGTTTAAAGCACTATGCCAAGCACAGAATGGAACACAAAAAGGAATCGGGCATAATCCCTACCCTTAAATGCCTATTCTTTATTTGGGAAAATTGAACACACTCATAAGCCGATAAAGTACAAAGCAAAGGCATGCCATATAACAGGACCACGAATACAATTCTTTTGGGGTTCTCTGAATAAAAATAATAATCATATTTAAGTTATTTTGGTGATATTATCCAATCCTATCAAGTAATCAGTCCTAACTGGCAGATTCTGGAAAGAATCTAGAGAAACATAAAACCTGGTTTGTGACCTTGAAAAACTTGATCGGAAGACAAGCCATGAATGCAAAAAATGTGGTAATAATAGAAGGGATAACCAATATAAGCCAAAAGATACATGAACTATCGTAAAGCAGGGCATGACTAACCACCACATGAATAGATTCCCATTTCAAAAACTCTCCCGACTGGCTTTTGTTGGTCTTTTATACTTTCTCAAGAAATCAGAATGTCCGAGATGCTCAGTAATAAAAGTGTGGAACTGAGCAGCCCATGTCAAGGCTGGAGAGAAAAGAAAGGTCAGGATTCTCAGGAGCAGCATCACTGACTAAGGAGGTAGGTCGTCAGGTGGCAGTGGTTCTGAGCAGGCGCTAGGCGGGATAAGAGGCAGATGCTACAGAATGATGGTTCAGAGTTACTGCTCTGGAGCCAAATAACCTTAGGCTTGAGACCCACCCAGGTCTACTACTTTGCTAGTTTTGAAAACTTGGGCAAGTTTCTTACTCTCCCTAAGCCTCAGTTTTTTGGTCAGTAAAATGGTAATGATAATAGAATTTATAGGGTCTTCATGAGGATGAAATGAAATTCTGCACAGGAAGTGCCTAGAACAAGCCTTGCACAGATTACGTGCTCAGTTGATGCCGCTGCTCACTGTTGCTGCCGTTTGTACTACTGCCTCTACAGGCTCCTCCCTGATCTGAAAAAGGGGTAATAATAGTACCTCCACGTACATAGACGTTTTTTGTGAGAATTAAATGAAATAAAGCAGGCAGGAAACCTAGCCAGGGCTGTAGGCATGCATTAATACTGCCTGACATGCTTTGCATATTTTCAGGGGGCATCAAGCCCTCACGGTCACTATAGATACATGTAATTTTTAGTACTGTTTATTGAGGAAGGGGCACTTCTTTCCAGTTTGCACAAAGTCATCATATTTATCAGCAGTGAGCTGGTAAATAATAAACGCATCATAAATTCTAGCTAGTACTGTTCCTGCCACTTCCAGAATCCCTAGTATTTTTACCTGCACTTCTCTTGCTTCTTCCCAAAAGCCTCAACCCTGCCATGGGAGGATGAAGTTGTATGGACAAGTCAGGAAAGCTACTCTGGTCTTATTATTTCATTTAATATTTTCCAAAACTGTGTAGGATAAATAGTGTGCTTTGTATTTTGTGGAGGAAGAAAATGTTCTCCTTGGTGAAAGGCCCGCGGCCCTCCGTTGACAGAGTGATAGAGTTGGAATGTAAACCCAGGTCTGCCTGATTTTTTTTTTTTTTTTTTTTAATTAACACATACAGCCTGCCCAGATGAAATGTCCATCCTTATTTTGCATCACAGGGAGAACTGACCCAAAGACCATGTGAGAGGATTATGGTCAGATAAGTATGTGCATGTGACATGGTGACATGTTTTTAATCTAAGTGTGGCTACTGACGTGTCCAGGTAGCTCTCATGAGATAGTCCATCCTTTCCTAAGAGAAAGGTTGTGGGATTGCAAGAAGGCTCCCTGATGTTTTCTCTCTCTGCTAATGTTTTCATTTTATTCCACAATCCAGAAATATTCCAGGCCTCTGAGTAGATTACATTTTCATAGCCATGCGGAGGATTAAACTCCCACAGATGTTAATGGAAGCCATATAGCTACGCAGCACTTTCAAAATGTACCACTTAATGTCTGAACCTTTTAATCATGCTAGAATTTTTTTTTCTAGCAAATAAACACAAATCTATTTTGGTACTAACAAAGAAAAGAAACAAGCACACATTCTGTTTCACTCTCCTCTTGGAGTATATACTAATTCCCTCTTTGGAAATTCACCAAACATCTGTGAAGCTCTCCCCCGGACTTGATGGCTTCCAGACTCAAATATGGCTCCTGTTTATTTGGAGACAAACCAACAAAACATTCAAATAACTAAAATTTTTCTACATTAAACTTCTGTGGGGAGAAAAAGCTCCAGGAAGAGTTCAGAGAGCAACCTTGTGTGTTAGGGATTTATTTAGAAAAGCAACATAAAGATTTTATCAAAGGATAGGGATCTTTCAGCTCTGTCTTCTCTACCTTATAAATCAGCATAGGAGATAATGACACTTGGGGAGGCAATTGTCCCACAAGGGCTGAGGGCAACAATGTCATCCACACCCTTGTATGTCCATTGCTCGGCACATGATGACATATCATGGGTGTGCCCTGGTGCCGTTGACATTCTGTATTCTACGCAATTTAACAAATGAGTTTATTGCCTATTTTTCTTTCAGTATCAGTTCTCTAAGTGTGGTCCCTAGACCAGCAGCATCAGCATCATCTGGGAACTTTTTATAAACGCACATCCTCGGGCCTCAATCCAGACCTGCTGCATCAGAACTTCTGTGGGTGGGACTCAGTAACCTGAGTTTTAAACAAGCTCTGCGGGTGATCCTGATGCATGCTCACAATCGGGAACCACTGGTCTAAGTATTGGCCAAAGTATCAAATTGACCTGAGGACTGTTATCTATGCCTCCCGGATGGGTGGAGGTTAATTCTAGCCGAAACCCCGTGCTTCATTCTAGGTGACTGTTTGTACTTTAAGTCAGTTAGTGCTGTTGCATGCTATACTGAACCTCAGAGTGCAGAGAATTGGGACCCAAGTCTCAGGAAGAAGTCAGAGATGGAGAGAGAAACAGGAACACAGGTGCATGGGTCTCAGTACAGGGGAAGAAGTCAGGCATCAGGCTTCTTCCTGATTGTTCAAGCAGCAGGGCAAGCCTTTTTGAACGATGGGACTGAGGATAAAAAGGGGGGGGGGGTTATACAACTATCATATATGCATAATAATTAAAAATGAAAATTTTTTAAGTGAAAAATTAAAAAAAATAAAAGGGGGCCTAGACAAAAATGTCATATGGAAAATCAAATACAATATCAGGTGATGGGGTAAACTCAGTGTGACATCATCGGCCAGTCACACAGAATCTGCTTTTACCTAACACAGCACTCCAAGCATATATGTTTCTGCTATAGCACTCACCATGGTGTGTGAGAAGTACTTGTTAACCTATGTGCATAAGTCTGTGAAGGTGGGAATACCATGCTTTATTCACTTGTGGTATGACTTAGTACACACGTAACATGTATGAGGGGTTTAGTGAATGGCTGCGGAACCGAATCAGGCACTTCTGGTTGGGGGAAGCTGCACACTCACCAGCTGTGAGATAACAGAGACGTCACTGAGAGTGAAGGGGAAACAGACTAAGAAGACAAACTTGGGAAGAGCTTAAGAGATTGTGGGGTCAGAGGGGAAGCACAGAATTTAATAGGGAAAGTATTCAGGGGAAGGCTGATAAGAGAAAACACTGTGATTGCAAGTAGGAATCTGGGACCGAAAAGAGGAAGGAAATGGTGGGAAAATGTGCTGTTTGGAGGAAAGCAGAAAGGGTTGTGTATGAATAGGAGAGCTTAGCAAGAATAGAGGGTTCAGAAAACAGGGCATCAAGACGGGAGTGAGAAAGGAAAGACTGTGGAAGATGTGGAGCTACCACGAGCAGTGGGAGAGAATATAAAGAGCAAGGGGCAGGGATGAGTATTCTATATTTTATTTGATCAGCTAGACTTAAGGACTTTAAAGTTCATTGTTGTCTTATTGTCTCCTCATCAAAGGAAAGTCCAACTCACATAATTAAACCATCTGTCAGTGTCCCCACAACTGCCCAACTGTCTTCCTGGAGAGCCCCTGCTGCATAATTTGGTCGTTGGCAACAAAAATTGTTTCTCTTCAACTGGTTTTAGAGGCTTTCTCTCCATGACAAGCCACTGAGCAGCAGTCCCTTTCTACAGCCTGAAAACCCACAGGCAAGGCCAGTGGGCTTAGCGGGTAGCTCCTCATTCGGGTGCCATCACTCACGTCGCTGACCACGGAGAGACTGCAGAGGCATGGAAACCGGTCCCAGGAAGGAGTTCCCTTTGTCTCAACACTGGGCACTTCCTCACTGAACACATGCTCCGAAGGCGCTGGCAGCCATTTCCCAGAGTTGCAGAGGGGGCTGAGCTGGGGGGTCAAAGCCTCAGCTGGTTCCAGTAGATATGTAGGCTATTCATTTACAATCGCCTTAAGCAAAATGCATTTTCACTTCCTCTTGAATAAACCACTGCTACTTTTTTTCCGTAAAATGCATGTTTGTTTTAGAAAATATAGGTAGGCATGCATAAATAAAATAAAATAAAATAAAATAAAATAAAATAAAATAAAAATCTCTCTCCAAATAACCACCAAACCAGAAATTACTACTGTCACCATTTTGGCATTGTGCTTTCCTGTGTGTGTATGTGTGTTTGTGTCATAGCAAAAGGAAACACATTCCTTCAGGAAAAAATGCATGGGCCTAGATGGCATACTGGTTTTACAGTTCACGGTCTCCACTGTGAGCTATTAGTTTCCGTGATTTATTGAGTTGAGGGGCGCATTGTGAGAAAGTGAAATCTGGGTTTGCACTTGTTGCCTCTCACTCTTGCTTTTTAAACTTTTCTCCTTCTCATCATCTTTCACACCCAATTCTCTCCCTACCTGAATTAAGCCTTGGTTGCCCCCAAACCCTTGCCCAGTGCCTTTCACTCCCTTTTATTTTATTTTATTTATTTTTTTTTTAAATGAGACAAAGTCTCACTCTTGCTCAGGCTGGTCTCGAACCCCGGAGCTCAAGCAATCCTCTCACCTCGGCCTCGCAGAGAAGCTAGGATCGCAGGGGCAAGCCAGCCACCACAGTGGCCCTTCCTCTCCCTTTTAAACCTAACTTTTTGCGAGAGTACTCTAGTCACAGCCTTCACTCCCCAACCTGCCCCAGTGTGACTTTTGCTGGCTTCCTGCCATGAGGTTCCCCTTCCCCAAGCTGTGTTTTAAAAAAAACACTCTCAATAATGCACCAGTGATCATCAAATTTCAATATCCAGAGAATATTTTCTGGTCCTTTTCTTACTGGGCTTCTCTGGTGTAGTTGGCACTTATGGTTATTGCTCCTTAAAATTCTAGTCTCCTGGTCTTTGTGACCCAGCCTGGTTTTCATTCCATCTCTGGCACCTAAAGGTGCTGTGCACTTTGATCAAGTGTCTCCACCTCTCTGTGCTTTTTTATTTTTTTAACCTCACTTGTAAATTGGGCACAATAATAGAGCCTACTGAGTAGGGTTGTTATAAGGATTAAGTGGATTAAAATTTACAAACCAATTAAACTATTACCTCAAGAAATAATGATGATGATGTGGATGATGGCCTCTCATACCTGCCCATTGCATACAGATGAGTTTTTGAATCAGGACTGATGGGCTTATTAAAATTCTAATCATTCCATCTGCAATTGCTCAAAATTCTAAGTTCCAAGAACAGTCTTCATTGCCCGTCTTTATATAGCATGGCGCTTTGCCCTGATGCGCTACTGTACAGCTGTCTGTAAGGGCTGGAATACAGGCAGGCCAGCCTTCCTCACGCACCCTGCCAAACAGCAGGTATGGTCCAGGCCTGACTTTTCTCATTTTCAAAAGACAGAATTTTTCAGATTGTCCTGAAGAGAACAACTTTCAGGTTAAGTGCTACCAAAAAAATATTCCCACCACTATGCAGAAATCATTTGTTTACACTTTTTTATATGTTTTTTTATGTTCCACAAATAACATGATTCCCTTGAGAAAACAAAAACTCTCTTCTGAGCTGCTTGGAGGTGGAATGTGAAGTAGAGTTTGTCTTTAAGACTTATTTATTTATTTATTTATTTATTTATTTAATTAAATGTTAAAATATTAAGGGAGTACAAATGTTTCTGTTACGTGGATACCCTGTATAACGCTGCAGTCAGGGCTTTCAGCACGCCGTCGCCTGGATAGTGTTCACTGTACCCAATCAGCCGTCTGCCATCCTCCCCTCTTCTTAGTTTCCAATGTCCTTTAAGTCTCTTTTTGCCCGTGTGCACCCATCGTTCAGCTCCCGCTTATTAGTGAGAACATGTGGTGTTTATTTTTCCATTCCTGAGATACTCAGGATAATGGTCTCCAGTCCTCTCTTTAAGACTCTTGTTTGTAGCCCTCACTCCCCCCAATACCCACAAGCTCATTCTTGTTCCCAGCCACCCAGGTCCCCCTCTGCCAATGTGGAAAACATCCTGTACCCGGGATTGTGCTTTTCCCTTAACAACCCTCAAACACATGCACACACACCCTTAAGGTCCAATTTTCTCAGCATAGCGTAAGTTTAAACAGATGACCAACCCCCAGGATCTTCATCTTTAATAAAAATCCAAGTGTCTCCTTAAAACTGAGACTAATAGTGGGAATATAAACATAAGGCTGAATAAAGCCAGTACAGTATTTCAAGCCTCTGAAAATTTAATGAAAGTTATAGACTCTGCTCTCCACCCCAGATATATATTAACACCTAATATGCACATCGTTGTTTGGGGTCCATGAATCTCCTGAATTTGGCCCATGGAATCCAAGTTAATAAATTAAAAAACTCAGGTTTAGATGAGTATTTCTATACCCATAAAATGCTAACTTGTGATAACTTTTTCATTACAAGGTGACTGTCCTTGGCTCCTATTCTCAATTTTAGGATGAAGCATTTTCTATTTTCCTTAGTTTAGTCAGATTAAGAAAAATCTTACTGCATCATAAGACTTCTGAAGTCTGTCATCTTATATTAAAAACTTGCTGCAAAGTTATGCCAGGCCACTGCTTCCCTTTACACCTCCTGGAGTCAAGGGGAGAGTCGCTGGCCCAGCAACTATGGACCAGTTAGAAAATTTGCCAAGGAAACTCATCTGGGTCTTTCCAGCTCTGCTGCCCTGCACCTGCGTAGGCTAAATTGTTTTACGTCTTGAACCTCTCTAATTGGCAGATATCTAATGAAGCAGAGGGATGCTGGATAGCTAAGAATGAAAATTTTAACTATGGCAGTAAATATTTTCTAAAGTATAGGAGGGGAGGAGGATTATGGTGGCTCTGGGATGCGATTAATATAGACCACTTTTATCAGGGGAAATATTTGTTACTGAAGTGAACTTTCAAATTAAATTATAAAGATTATTTAATGTAGTCAAACTATAAACATGTGAAGCTCATGTTCTTTGTGTTAAATGTTGGTAAAAAATCTTCATTAGGTGACAAAGTACAGAGTAATTAGTACCCAACCTATCCAAGACTGCAAACACTGTGTAAGAGCTATGAATACTAATAGAAATTACCCTCCTTGCTGTCACCTGGATTTTTTTTAAAACATTTTATAGTGCAGTGTTCATTTCTGCTCTCTATTGAAATTCCTATGAGCCCTTAGCTAGGAAATAAAACATAGCTAAGCAATATACATATATACATCATTAGTGAACAATTGATGGAAATAAAGAAAAGAATAATATAATTAGAAATTAAATAATATCCTAGATTCAGAATAGCAGAATATATATGTTTTGGTTGGCCCTTTCTATAGAAAAGAAAATTTACTTTAAAAACACTATAGAGATTTGGAGAATTTAGATGTATATCCATATGTCTCATTTTAGAGTTCTTTATCAGAATAAATAGATTAAAGAGCCTTTCAAGAAATCTAGAAAATTGTATATTTTTATACTTCGGTGCCTGAAAAGGATATATATGTATACATACACTTAAATAGACCTGCCAAATTAGCCTAAAATGTGCTCAGTGTTTTAACACTGGAATAGTGCGGTTTATTCTCATTTCTATTAATCCTCCCAACAGATCCATTCTCTTTGTGTTGTAATCACTTTTCTCAGTTCAGTGATTTCTCTGATACCGTCTTAAAGCACTGATACTCTGAATGGTCAAAATTAAACTGCATGGCAGAAATCCCAGAGGCAGCACAGAGCCACGAACTTGGACTCGTTGTCACAGGAGGCAACTGTCAAAATGTACTGATGCCTTTACTTAATATGGTTGAGAATTTAAAATAGGGTGTTTTGATTTATATACTTATTTTTGGCCTTTCCTGAATGTCTGCCTGTGTTCCTTTTCTTCCCCCTCAGTAGCTACTGCCAAGCAAATGTGGCAATACTGACAGTTGCCACTTTAAAGCAGCCTTGCCATTCCCTTCTGCTCCCCCTCCATGTGTCCCTCTAGCTGGGCCAACTGTGAGGTGACTACAAAGGGGTACAACTGGCAGAGATTAGTAAATATCATTCTAAAAGTTAGAAAAATATGTGCTGGGTGCTAACATCAGACTGAAGCCAACACCTACATACTCAACCCTTGCAAAATTCATACTTGCATTAGAACACACACTTGATTTAAAAGTGAGCTTCTAAAGGGAAATGGCTTCCCATTTTCCCTCCACATTGTATTCAAATATTTTGCATATAATTAAGCCACATATGTCTTCAACAGGAAATTGCTAGTCATTCTGAATAAAGCCCAGAATTGCTTCTTTATATTTTCTTCAATTTGGAATCAGGACATTAAGGAAACATGCCCATTTGCATGCACTTGTAATGACAGAGAGAGAGGGATGTCTTAATTAGTTTTAATCATGAGGAGAATGGTAACTCGCTGATGTCCATTTATGCTGAGCTTAGCACAGTAGAAAATGGGCTTAAACTGCAACAAAAAGAAATTGAGTTACCCATATGGATAAATTCCCTGATGTTGTGAGTTGTTCAAATGAGTTACTAAGAGATTAGATCTGTAGTTTAAAAAAAAAGAAAAGAGAAGAAAGTATTGGCACTACTTGAGGTAAAGGGAGACATGAGCCCATTTCTTTCTGATTTTTTACCTTTAAAATGGTTTCTCTGCAGAGTTAAGCTACATTTCATATTCATTTCTGAAGGAAGTCAGGTCTTTAGTCCTAATTGATTGCTACTCATAATAAATTAGTAGGTTTTAGATTAAAATATGAACTATTTGTTAAATCTCCTGGGAAAAATTAATTGGTACATTGATTAGCACATTTTAACTCAAGGACAGGCTAATGTGTTTATAGAAAAGACTGACCCGTTTGGGTTCTCCTTGGAAGAGAGATGGGCAGGAAGGAGATTATGGGCCACAAGCAAGACTGATGAATGACCTGCACGTTAGCCACAGTGACCGTCTTTTTTTTTTTTTAATGAGGGTGATTTAACTTCATGGTAGGGTTTTCCTAGATATTATACTAACATCATAACTTTTAAAAAATGTAAAATAATCATTCTCATTGTGGAAATTTTTAAATAAAGTAAGTAATCTCTTAACTCGCCAACCAGAAAGAACCACTGTTTCATTTTGCCATATTTTCTTCTAGTCTTTTTTTAGTTTTTGTGTATAATATGTGTAGATATAGGTTTGTAAAAATAATTCTAGCACTGATTTATTTTACTTAGCATTATATCATAAGCATTTTTATGAGATCATTTAATATTTTTGTAAATACTGAGTTAATGCCTCCAATATATTTCACCATAAGCATATAATCCTTTCATTTAACCGGTACTCTGGTATTAGACATTTCTTCTAATTGCTCCTTATTATAATTCAAGATGCAATGAACATTTACTGGCAAATCTTTGTCCACATTTAATATTATTTCTTTAGCAAAAACACTTTTAGCTTCATCTTTGACTGATCACCTAAAATTGACATAATCTTATAACTGATTTCATAAGCCTACATAATTCTATAAAAGAGATATATGGTGTTAAAAATGTCACTGACACTTCTGTTTCTTGTTGTATTCACTTGCATTGTTTTAGTTCTCTCTCAGAAATATCACTGCATAGACTTCAGTTTCCTATCTTGGAAATATCTGCTTTGAGTGAATCAAGCCTAAATTTGAATAGACAAAACAATTTTGAAGATGATTGCACACCTTTTAGAAAGGGTTCTTTTTAAAGAAAAGGTTCACTAAAGAGTTCATTTGATAGGCGTCAAACCACATGTGTTTAAAATGTAGCCGAACTCACCAAACTTCAGCTGACGCAAAAGTGCCTGAAAATAAATCATTTACACTATAAAGCAGTAGCTTGCACCCTGGGCTGGGCCTCCGGGTTACCTGAAGAGTGCTTTAAGGATACAATTCACTAGGCCCTCTAAATCAGGACACCCAAGGAGCAGTCCTGGAAAGTTGGGATTTTAAAAATCTGACCAGTTGGTTCTGCTGAGCAGCCTGGTTAGGGAGCTGTAGAGCCAAGGGCATCTTTTAGCCTTTATCCCAGGATGCTAAAAAGACATCTAATGGAAGAAGGCATGGGACAGCCAGGAGAGTCTATTGGTTACAGTGACACAGACTTTGAGCCTCTCTTTTACTTCCAAGAAATCCCACAGCACTTACTCTTCTCTAGACCATTCAAGGGGACAAAGAGGAACTTCAGTTCTAGAGACTGTGTACCTCTTATGGACTGTTTTGTTTCAGTGTAAGGAGGAAAAAAAGATTAGTAGAATGTGGGAGTCAGTGCAAAAAAAAAAAAAGTTTTTCTATAGGCAGTGTTTACCAACCATCCCACTATTCTAAATTTACACACTAATATGTATTGCATCTATCCACTCACAAAGAAAAGATGAACAAAAAACAGAGCTTGCTGTCCTAACCTAAGAGAAAATTGCTTGTCCCCTCCCTAGCTCAAAAGAGAGAGGACGATCTCCCTAAATATTTGTTTAGTAAACCCACTGTGTGCCCTGAATATGGGCAGCCTAGATCCCACCGGAGGCCGGGCCTGTCACCCTCCATTGTTGCCACAATTGAACCAATTGATCTCCCTCCTCCCTGTCTCCCTTCGTGTGCCATGAATATATGTAGGAAAGCTGCATGCTCAGATAAAAATAAATATCTGACTGGCTTTATCAGGGCCCAGCCCTGCTTGATGAAGCTTACATTTTAATAAGTGAGAGAAGACAGCCAGGCCGTCCACATCTACCTGTACAATAAACACGTGAACAGCGTCCGTAGGAGAGCCAGCGAGAGGAAAGTGGTTGTGTGATTGGGCTGATTGCTAGAGAACAGGTGGTGATGAAGGCAGAGAACACTTCCAAGGAGACCCTGTCTGTGACTGAAAGGTGGGGCATGATGTTAGAAACCAGAGAGAAAAAATGCTTTCTCAAGTCCAAATACTTAGATGTGGAAGAAAATAATAAAGCAAGGCTAGAGACCCACATCAGGATAGAGAAGGATCTGGAAATAAAGGTTTCCTGCTGGAAACTTTTCAAGGCAATCATCAGAACTTCACCTTTGATCTTGAGTGAAATGACACAGTTTGTGATGCAACAAACTGACACCAACTTTGGCTTTCTTAAGGAAAAGGTAATTGACTAAAAGCTATCAGGAGCTTGCTTCCAGGAGGGGGCAGGAGATCCAGAGCTGGGAAACAGCAGAGAATCGATAAAAGTTTATTGCTCATGCTGAGTGTCAGAGATGGGGAGCGTGCAAATCCACTTCTCATAGCTTGATCCAAACCATCTTACTGATGTTATGGTCATTGCAGCAGGGAAAGAAAGCCCTGGAGGGTCTCAGACTGGCAATTAAGTGCTCCAGCTGGGAAATGACATGTGTAATTTCCACCACCACCCATTGGCCAAAAGTGGACATTTATCTCCTCCCAACTGCAGGATTATGTAATTTTCCTACAAGCACAGAAAGAGATGAAAACCATAGCTAGGGAAGCATTCCATGCCTCCACGATGGGGAAGGAGCAAGGCAGATCTAGAGACCTAGCAAGCAGGAACAACAGGAACCTTGTCTTAGATGGTCTCTACTGGGCACTTCTGCTAGATGGATGAAGCCAAGCAATACTCAGACTCTTTGTCACTGTCTTTAAGATTCAAATATCAGAGAAGAAATGTCTGATTAGCTTGGTTCAAGTGCTTACTATTTAACCAGGGTAAGCAGGGCACATTATGGGCAGTAACAGTGGGTAAGAGTTAAACCAAAAGGAAATCAAGGTGCTGTCTGGAAACAGTCCAGGATATGAATATGAGATGTTTGTTTAATGGCAAAAATATCTACCTCAATTGAGAGGCTGAGGGCAAGCTCCTCATTTTGGTATTCACCAAATATTTATGAAGCATGCACTATGTGCTCCTCTAGACACTAGGGATATAGCAGTGGATACAATAAACAAAATTTTACTTTTCAATGAGCTTACATTTTTAATGGTTAGATAATGTTGGTTAGTGGATTGTTTGGTGATATGGAGAACATTCTGGAATTGTGGGGATAGGAAAACATATGGTCTAGGCCGGCAAAGTGAGAGCTCTCCAAAAAAAAAGAAAGAAAAGAAAAAAAATTAGAAGGCTTAAAGGTCTTTGTGCTCCTCATTCATGGCAGATTTCAAACTGAAGCTTATGGCCATTTACTGCAAATGTTACAGGGGGATTGCATGGATTATGTGAGGCCGGGAAACTGAGAACAACCTCAGTTGTTCACTTATGTTCCTTCACTTAGGTTCCTTCTAGGTCAAGAGTTTGATGAATTTTAATGAGGGCCCGAAAAAGTAAAGCTGTCATTGAGAAACAGAGACGTGAAATGAGAGAATTTGAGCAATATTATCATCAGAGAGGAAATATTTCATCTTGGCACTAGAGGACTCCAAAGGTTACCTGGAGTAGAATTTTAAACTGGAGAACCAGATGAGCGTCCTCAGCTAGTGAGGGTACTTACAAGTCCCCACTGCCACACAGATTCACCTTCCACTTGTACTTTGTCTTCTGTCCTGGCACAAACTGTCTATACCTAAGGACATATTCTCAACGTGTACAACTAGATCTATCTGCTCTTGCCAAATCTAGGGCATCACTCCAGCATTTCTGCCTTCTCTTTGTGCTATCAACATTTTTCTCTCCTTAGTAGATGGTTCCCATTGGTCATCTCACATGTAATTTCACCTTTCTTACCAAAAAAACCCACTCTGCTTGTCCCCTGTCTTCCTCTAGCTGCAACCTTATTTCTCTATTCATCTTTATGGTCAAATTTTTCAAAGCGTTGCTCATGCTCACGGCTTGCAAGCCTCTCCTCCGCTTCCCTGAGGAACCCTCTCTAAGCAGGCATTTTTCTCCCTTACCACTCCACCAACGCTGCTCTTGCGAGAGCACAGGTGACCTCTCCATTGCTAAATGCTACAGTCAATTCTCAGCCCTCGTCTTACTTGACCTGGCAGGAGCATTTGACACATATGTTCACTTCCTTCTCTTTAAAACATGCTCTTGTCTGCACTTCTGCGAAGCCTCTTTCTTGCTTTTCTTCCTACTTTGCTAGCTACCTTTAAAAGTCTCTTGGCTGATCCTTCCTCATCTCTCCACTTTCTAAATGCTGGTGTACCCCTGAGCTTAGTCATCAGATGACATCCCTCGTTCATTTGCCCTTCTCCCTTAGTCATCTCATCTAGTGTCATGGCTTTGAAAACCAGGCAATATATGGATAACTCCCACAGTTGTATTTCCATTCTAGACATCTCCCTAACTCCAGGCATGTCTGTCTGTGTGCATGTATAATATATGTGTGTCTCCAACAGCCTACTTAAAATCTCCATTTGCACGTTGGGATAAACAGTGTTGTTGCACTACCCATATTGCCCCAGAACTCCTGATTCCGTGCATTTTAGCCTGACTTCCAACTGCAAGTGCTTACGATTTTGCCAGAAGGCTTTCTCTATCTGCTAGAGCCTCGTCAGTCTCCTCGCCCCATGTATGGGGCTGAGTTAACTCCCTCCAAGAGGCGCCTTCAGCCAGTGACTGATGCGAGCCACAGGGTAAATGCTGCAGCTCGTTCACCCCTTGGGGACCTCTGTGCCCTGCATGAGGTATGCTTTGAGGCTTTGAAGTATGTTCCCTTCCCAGAGTTCCCCAGAGGGATGGAGCTCCAGGTAGCCGTGGCATCGACTAGCTTGCAACACGCCCTCTACTGGAGCCCTTTCTTCCCCTGCTGCCCTTCTCCGGTTCCCTGTAGTATTTCCCGGGATCCTCTCACAAATAAACTACTTGCATTCAAATACTTGTCTCAAGGTCAGCTTGTGGGGAAACCCAAACAAAGGTTTGTGTCAGGTACAAACCTCCACTATCACACATCCCAAACCAAACTCCTCGTGCCCAACCTGCTCTTCCCACAGCCTTGCCTGTCTCAGAAAGTGCGGGACTTCTTCCGCTACTTGGCACTTGTCTTGCTGTCACACCTTATCCCCAGTGGGCAGATCTGCCTTCAAAACATACCCAAAGTTCAACCACTTGTTTTTCTCCACAGGTTTTCACCCTTTAGGATAGTCTAATATATTTGACATTTTAAAATTGTTTGTGTCCAGAGAGTTAAATATAATTTTATGAGAAAAGAAATGGTCATTTGTTTTGTTTGCTCTTGTACCCCAGGTGCCTAAAAGAGAGTCTGGCATACAGTAAACACTCAAAAAATATTTGCTAAGACAGTTTCATGGATGCTAAAAAAGCTGGTTAATGAGAAAAGGCTTTGAGGAGGAGAGGGATAAGAGGACGCCACATAGAATGCTTGAAGATGATGAATGCACTTTTTTCCAGACTAAACGTCTTTCTTATTAAAATATTTGTACAACTAGAAAAAATCCTCAGTTTCAGATACTGAAGGTTTATCACTGTAGGACACCACAGTAAGATATTATGTCACAAAGGTGCAGAGATCAAAAGACTCATGAATCACTTTTAATAATGGACTCTGCCTCCTCCCGTCACTCTACCCCCCCACACAACAGTCTTGCACACTGAGTTTTACAAGAGCATACCTGCATTTTGGGAACAAATTTGCAATTGCTAGGATCACTTTAAACAAGTGAATTACTCCCAGGTTCAATAAATGTACTGTCCTCATGAGCCTGAGGATCAAAAAGGGGCAACCAGGCAGGCATGGGTCATAGACGTTAGGGCCATGGGCTCTGCAGTCAGCCTGCTGACCAGGAAAGTCCCAGCTTTGACTCTCACTGGCAGCGTAACCAGAGGGCAAGGTTATATGACCTCTCTGACTTCAGTTTCTGCACTTGCAGAGTGGGACTAATAGCAGTGCCTATCTGATGAAGTCATTGTGACAATTACGTGAGCTCATTCATGCAGAATTCAGAGCAGAGTGCCTAGCACAGAGGAAGCCCTGAGTTAGTAGGAGATACCCTTTCTGGTTTATGCCCACGTGTATTTACCTGTCTTTTCTCTCAGTCTACACTGTGAGTTCCAAGACATGTAAGCTATGCTTTTTCATAGCATCATTATGTTTGTATAACACTTTCTGCTTTTAGTGTTCAATATAGCACCTCTGTTATCAGAAGAGTGTGCACGTTTATCTTGATTTTACTAAGGAAGCTAAGAAAGGTTTCCTGTAATAGTGATTTTCAACCAGACTGGGGAACACCATGAAGGAGCTTGTTGGGAGGATTTTGTCACTCCACACATACCCACTAGAGATACTGAATCAGTGCTACATGAAGTCACTCTTACAAATGGGGTGGCGGGGAAGGGAGGGATCGTGTCCACAGATTGAGATCACCCTGTTTGATGGTATTTCACAGTTGAGTGCACCAAATAAACCTTTTCTCACACTGCCCCATCCAAAATACGCACTAATGCCATCCCTGCAGGTTGTGCCATCCTCTGTCTGCTCCCTTCAGATCTTTGTAATCACTGAGACTATTCCTGTGCCCTGTGCACACCAGGCCTTCAAACATGTTGCTTTTTTGAACACAAAACCAGAGACAGCTGGAGCAGCTAGTTTTTGTTCTTTACCCAGCCTTATACTTCTATGCTTAAAGGTACCTATAGTGGGCAAAGCATGTGGGAGAGTGGGGACAAAGTCACACAGTGGTTTTAGGCCACTCTGGAAGGGAAATTATAGATGAAAGTAAGGCCACTGCCACAAGGTAGGCACAGGGCCTGGCTCCTCCTAATCCAGGAGAGAAAGTGGTTGGAACTAAATATAAGACATTCAAGGAAGGAGAGCCTTGCTCAGGTAGGTGTAATCTCTATGAAGAGGGAGCATAGAAGGCTAAGGGAAACTGATGTCCCTTTTCTCCAGGAATTCCTCTAGACGACAGCACCAGTTTGAGACACATTGGTTGAGAGTGTTGTGGGGGAAGTTGGGGTGAATAGGAAAAGAGATTATAGGAGAGTATTTAGGTTACAAGTAATCATAATCAATAATGAATAGGCAAGATAGAGGTAGGACCTCTAGGCTAGTCAATTTACTGTAACTTTTTTTAAAATCTGAGGATCATTAGATTTTTGTAGCCAAGTACCAAAAGCTTTCTTCATAGCATAGCTATGCCTCTAAAAACTTTGCCAGTTAATGTGGGTGGAATATATCCCCCAAGAATGTAAGCTCCTGGAGTCAAGGTTTCATTCACTGTGTATTCCCAGCACTGAGCACAGTGCCTGACACCTAGTAAGTGACACTTGTTGAATCAGTAAATGAATGTGCCTTAAAACATCTTGGAGACTTAGGCTAAATATATATAAATATACTAAATATTGGGTACAGAATAGAAGAAATATTTCCTTATAGTGCATTCTACATTGCTATCCAGTTGCTTTTTCCCCAGTCTGGCTTTTTTTGTGTTGTCTAACTACCATTGTAGTAATGGGAGACTATTTTAATAAGCAGAGGTTAGAAAGTAAAAGACCTAGTTCTAGTTTATGTTCTAGTTCAGCTACCTGATTTGGGGAAAGGTCTTTAATCTCTCTGAGCATTGGTTTCCTCATCTATCAAAGAAGGTTAACAGCACCTACAACAGAGTACCTGACATCTCAGGTACTAGTGATGATCAAATTAGTGATGATCAAATGAAATAATAAATGTAACAAAGCCTCAGAAACTATAACCATCCTTTTGCAAATGTCTCACTGTTGTAACAGTCTACGTACAGTGTTTTTCTTTTCAAAGGCAGGAATTTACTACACAGTCCAGTAATATTTTGAAGTAATTGGTAACCATTTGTATTAAGAACACCAGCTCACCAGTCTTCCACAGTGAGTAAGCAAGAGTGCAAGCCTTGATTACCAAGTACATTAGGTGCTGTGAGGCAACATTGCTGATTAGTGAAGTGTTCTTCAGAATTCAGTGGCATCAAATGGCTTCCTACTTAAGATCACAACAACCTAAAATGCCACAGGCACTTGGGGTAACTGTCAGTGTTTCTTAGATTGAGGAAAGTTTTCTTCCATAAATTATCACAGCATTTGGCAATTTTCTAAACCAGATATTTAAGTATCAGATCACTATTAGCATTAAGAGAGAGTGTTTTGAATGGGGGCAGGGCAGGGAGGGAAGGACCTTTTCCTCATGGTGTTCTGGAGTGGTGGTTCTTAATCTGTTGAATTTTGAATCTCTCACCTCTCCGCAACATCCTCATGCACAAACACAAAAACAATTTGCGTCTGTTTCCCAGCTTTCAGAGAGTGACTAAAGCCTATGACATTGAGAGCTCCTGGTCTGGTATATTGCAATAGAATTTTTCTTTAGTCAATTTGCATGTTGTCATGAAGGACGCATAGTAACTTAGAGCCGTGTTGGCTTTGGCTTGTGAGGCAAAGTCGATCCCGTTATCTATAGTCATTGATTTGAGAGACTGATCTTGGAAATTTAAATTTTAAGCTATTCAATTTTTAGAAGGATGTATTACTGATTGTATAGTCTAAGTGAAAATGCAATGTAAACTGTAAAGAAGGGTACTAGGAAATGTTGTAAAAGGTGTTTAGTAGATAATTTGAAAAGTAATGTTTAAAAATATGAAATAGGTACAGATAATACAAAGTAAAGTGTTTGTATAAACTGCACATTGTAGATGACATTTCTCTGAAGCATTTGTGTATTGTTTTTATGACCTTATAAACATGTCAAAGTTCTTTTATGAGTTGATGTTTGGGCCATAGCTATGGCTCATTGCATATCTGATGATGTTATTTCGGGCAACTTTTCTGACCTCCATTTATTCACTTGGCAGATGGAAATGATAACAACTCCATAGAAATGCCATGGCTATTAAATCAAACTTTATTATTCAATGGATGGCTTTCTTGAATAGGCATATACAAAAGTAAGTTATATGATATGATAGAGAGTGCTAAGTGCTATGGAAAGATATGAAGCAGGCTAAGGTGGGTGGGTTATACAAGGGAGTTAAAGAAGTTTGCCTGGGTAAGGCTCTTAGTATACAAAGTACTTGAAACATTTCAGGTGTTCAATAAAGGTTAACATACCTGTATATGGATGGAATTTGCCCTTGCCATGTGCAAATCCAAGTCCATATAATATGTCAAATATGGATAGATAAATAAACTACATCTATAATACAGGTATATATGAGACAGAGTCATATTGCCTTTAAGAGATAATTATAAAAGCATTTTCTCTTCCTTTTTATAAAAAATAATGGTAATAGTTATATATATTCATTGAATGCCTACTTTACGTACATTAATTAATTTCATCATCTTTGTCACATGCATTTACTTATACTAACTTATTTATTCCTTGTAAAAACCCTGTGAAGTAAAACTATTATTATCCTCATTTTAAAGAGAGGAAACTGAGAAACAAGGAGCTGGGTAACTTGCCCAATGTTGAGAGCTGGGAAGGACCCAGGTAGTTGGACCCTAACCTGACTTTTAACACATTGAACCATGACACTCCCTACCTCTATGTTTTTACGAGGACATCTACTTTGCTAAGGGATCATAAATTTACGTAGCTTTTCTTGTTCTGTTTCTGCTTATTCACAGTAAACAGTTTCGCAAAGGGTGAGTACGAGGCTGACCCACAGCCTGCCCTTGATGGCAGCTTAGAAGAGGGTTCATAAGCATGTCCTCATGGCTCACGTGGAGTTCTCAAGACCTCCCTGTCTTTCCACAGAAGCTGTGGCGCAGAGGAACCTTGGTTCCAGCAGGCTTTTGATGCTGAGGGAGCCCTGGATCTCTGGAAATCCTATCTCCTGAGCCAAAAGTATTTCTTGATTCTTTCCATTGGAATTAGCCTCCCTTAGCACGTAGAGTAAAAGCTGGAGAGATTTCAAACACTCCTGAAATATAACCACCGGAATACACTGAATTATCACCTTATTGCTTGTAATATCTGCTGGTGGAATCTCACAGGAACACTTAAAATAAATCCTTTAACATGCTAGTTAGGGAGAGCACGGTGGCAAATGGGGCCAGCTCACTCCTAGCACAGTAAATCTGCCATGGATTGCTGAGATTAGAAAAGAGGTCAGGGAGAGCAATAGCACATTATTTTTATTTTTGGACTTTCCCAAATCCTGTGGAAAGAAATTAGACAAGTGAAACTAAACCTTCAAATCAAATTTTACCAGTCTCTCCACAGTGACAGGTGGATAGATTAGACCACTTCCTACATCATTTCCATTTCAATGATTAGTATTTTTACAAATGACTCATTTCTAATAGTGATTTTGGCAGAATCATAGTGACTCTGGAACCTGTTTTTACTTTTTAATTGATAAGTACCTGAATCATCATAATCTTAGTAAGCCCTGCCTGGGTTTGGTGCCAGAATTCTTTTTGGGTTCTCGAAAGGGTTCTTGAATTTACTAGGTCAGACTAGCAATCTGCTGTGTATTTCGTTGGCACACCCCAGTGAAAATTGTAGAGATTTTAAAACACCACAATATAAAAATATTTTCAAAAAGGATATAAATAAAAACATAATGTAACATTCTAGGAAATATCATAAAAACAATGTCAAGTTGGGAGTCCATTCTGTTTACTGGACAAAGAAGTTATAGCTACCACATTAACTTATTCCAACCCCTACTATCCTTTGTAGTGCTAGGATGTACTAGGAAACAAGGAAAGGGTAGATAATGGGCTATGTGAACTGGTAAATTCTGCACTAATGTAAAGTACCATTAGAAATTGAATCATGTCATAATTCCTCTACATTTCTATAACTACATGATATTAGAAGTCTAAGCCAGCATAAAAGCTTTCCCTTTAGACTTAAAACCACGCAGATTTTGACATGCCCCCTCAGATCCAGAACCCACATGTTTTCCTTGTAGATCTGCTTTTCATAGTGTATGTCCAGTTTTTTAATTAGTTGCCAAATATAAAAAATGGAGGGTAGCATTTTGAAACATCCAGAATCACAGCCTCTCTGGGATGGTTAGAAGACACACATTCTTGCACCTGTCACCTTGAGCCAGGTGGGCCCTGCCCTGCTCAGATGGAGCCTGTTCCTTCACTCAGCATGGTCTATACTTTCTGCATAAAATGTTATCCACCCAAGGCCAGTGAGGCTCATGTTTTCAGTCCTGATTATGTTTTGACAGTTTTATATTTATGGGATTGTTCCACAGAAGTATGCTTATTCCCCATGCAGTGAGTCAGGTATTACTCATATAACACATATTCCCAGGAGTGTATTCCTCATTTGCAATTCCCCCCTGGCCCAGACCTGGCTCTATTTACATAGCACAATTGAAAAATTGCTATTTTAAGGGTTAATTTGGGTAACTCCTGTTGGGATTAATGCACTGCAGTATAACACAATAGTAAAGAGACCTTGGGAAATTCGATTATAAAATGAATAACAACAACTTCTTAGAGTATTATGAAAATTAATTGGGAAAATGAATACAAAGTACTTAGTACAGTGCCTGGAATATATTGTCAGTGTTCACTGGGTATTATTAGCATTCTGTATTTCTGCCTATATTGAAAACAATAACTGGACATAATTTGATGAAAATTATGCCATCTGAAAATTTGAGAATTTTGGCTTTTTAACTTGATTCTAAGTATTCTCCTAATGGGAGTCTCCACTGTAGTAAATATTATTTATTCAATCACTCAAAAAATATTTACTAAGTATCAGGCATTTTCCAGATATAAAGGATACCACAGTAACCAACAGGCAACTTCTTGTCTTAGAGGAGCTTGCTTATACTCTAGCAGGGAGAGAGGCAGGAAACTAATAAAGATGCATATTAATTCAGATAGAGATAAGAGCCAGTAAGAAAAGGAAAACAGAGTCAGGGGCTAGGGCAATGTGTGGGGCAGGCTGGAGATGCTATCTTTTTTTTTTTTTTTTTTTTGGCCAAGATGTTCAGGCTAGATCTCTCTGACAAGGTAACATTTGAGATGCTGTGATCAATTAGAGGTGATTTATAAACTTTGCTCAATGTCATCTGTTGGACTACTTATCCTTGGGTTTCGTTTGAAACTTTTTCTTTTTGCAAAAACATTTCTGTAAATATTGAACATGTTAGGATAGCTGAGTTTAATGAGCTTGGTTTGAAACTGGAGGAAGGGATATTTTATGAAGGTGCTGGTTGTTAGGGGACAGCCAAGGTCAGGAAAAGACAAATTGGAGATTCAAGAAAATAGAGTGATTGATGGCTAAAGTTCAGGAGGAAAGGAATGGCTCTGGAGGCCAGCGAAAGAGATAAGCCTTAGACAGCAGGAGATGTGTATATTCCAGCTCACCCTTTCCTGTGGTAAAGACAAACTAATGATAAAGTGTCAGTCAGCACTTTTTCCTTACTCTCTGCACAAAATGTTATCTACCTGAGTCAAGTGAGGCTCACTTTTTTTCAATCCTGATTATATTTTACAGTATTACATTCATGTGGTTTTTCCACAGAAATATACTTACCCCTTTTCCTATGATTCATGTATTACTCAGAAGTCACTGGCTTCCTGTAACTTTGCTGAAACTCCAAAATCTCTTGAGGATATCTCTCCAACAGTGGTGTTGACTCTAACAAAGTTGCAGGGCCCTGGGAGTAAGTGCCATTTCCAAATTGGACACATTCAGTTCTGTTCTGGTCAGTTCAGCAGACACATCTCAGGTATCGTGCTAAGCGGAAGAGGTGCAAAGGTGAAGAGGACCCCTGTCCCTGATAGTTACCATGACTGAACTTCCCAGCAGGAGAAGGCAGGTTGGGACCTGTCTGTCCTGCTCCGTGGGGAGGCCCCAGGTGTTTTCAGCTGAGCCTCTTGATGGCTCTCAATCATGGAGCTGCCATGTCCACTGTCTAATGAGACCAGGCTGGGGGACTGGCATAAACTGCAGAGTACATGCCCAGATAAAGGTCATAGCTTTGGCTCAGATGTAGGCAATTGTTGCTACATGGAAATGAGGGGCTGGTTTGGCTTTAAACATCTGATTTTTTAAGAGGAGGCAGAAATCTGGATTTTTATATGAGATTTCTTTATTTGTGAATATTGGCAATGAATTAGCTGGGTTTATTTTAAAACCCTAATAAGGATTTTAATGCAGGGAGATGTAGGACCCACTAATGAGCTGCCTGACTTTGGACAAGTTATTTTTCCTGTATGGGTTCATTATTGGGAAAATTGAATTCTACTTACTGTGTGGGCCCTTCCAGGCCTAAGATTCAGTGTTTGACATTTGGAGGCCAAGACTGAATTTCTATGACATGACAAGGTCAGTAGGTAATGGCACTGTGCCCACCTTGCCAAACCCTCTTAATGTGGGAACAGAGTTTCTACTGTGTCTACCACTCTGGACCATCGGTAAATATATCAGTAAGGACTAGACATTTCTAGCATTCAACAGACATTTACTGGGAGCTTGCTCTGTGCCGAGCCCTAAGCCAGGCGCCGTTCTTTAGGTCTCTTTATGTGGACCAAGAGATTTATTCTTTCCAGCTCTGAAATTCAGTTCACCCAGACCAGAGCTGGGCTCAAAACTTGTTAGTTTTCCTCTCCCCTTTCCTTGAGACTGTCCCATGGAGGATACTGCCAGAACTCACTTTGCTTGACTTCTTCAGTCAGCCTAGGATATGTTCATCTTCCCTTGGCAATTTTAAGTATCCTCAAAAGCCAGCTCAAGCCTGTCCTCTTTTATTCCTGACCACAAACTCTGAACTATGGTTGTTCACATTCATTTAAAAATATTAATTGAGGCCGGGTGCGGTGGCTCACGCCTGTAATCCTAGCATTCTGGGAGGCCATGGTAGGAGGATCGCTTGAAGTCAGGAGTTTGAGACCAGCCTGAGCAAGAGTGAGACCCCGTCTCTACTAAAAATAGAAAACATTAGCCGGGCGACTAAAAATAGAAAAAACTAGCTGGGCGTGGCAGCCCACACCTGTAGTCCCAGCTACTTGGGAGGCTAAGGCAGGAGGATTGCTTGAGCCCAAGAGTTTGAGGTTGCTGTGAACTAGGCTGATGCCACAGAACTCTAGCCCAGGCAACAGAGCAAGACTCTGTCTCAAATAAAGAAATAAATAAATAGATACACAGATAGTAAAAATATTAATTGGGCATCTCCAGTCTTCCCTGCACTGTTCTACTAGTGAACAGGACAGACAAAAGCCCTGCTTTCAGGAACTACAATTCCATAGGGCTGGGGGAACAAGGAAATAAACTTTGAACCAATAAATGAGAAATTGATGAAATAGTGTTACGCAGAAAATAGTGGTGCTGTGGCAGTTGTTTCAGACCTACTTTAGCTTGGGTGGCCAGGCAAGGCCCATCTCAGAAGGTAATTTATTGTGTGACCTATTGATAAGAAGGAACCAGCTATGAAAGATCTAGAGGAAGAGGGCATTCCAGGTAGAGGGGACAGCAAGTCCAAAGCCCCTGAGGGAGGAATATAAAAGAGGCCTGTGTGTCTGAGGCATAAATTAGGGGCAGAGGTACCAAGTAAGATCAGAAAATGTTTAGGCATAGAAAGAAAACTTCCTTGTTTTGGAGTAAAATTTCCTTGAAGAAGGAACTAGGACTACTCTGTCTTTTTTGTCCACAGTACACTCAGTTACTTAGTTATTATTTAGTTAATTGACTAAATAGGAAGAACTCACTTATCACTTATTGTAGCAAAGTAGGCTTATATTTCAACGTGGTTTGATTTAGGAATATTCGGAACAGGCTACCTCTAACTGCCTAGGAGGTTTGAAGGGACCCATTCTTGTCCGACTGTTATTTCAGCAGTACCCATCTGAGGACAGTTTCGTTCCTTTCTTCTTAATTCATCCATGTGCTGTTTTGACTGCATTTGTTTCGAACCGGTAGCCAACAGACTTCCATCTGGTTCAGGGGATAAAGAAGCAGGCAGAGGGATATTTCTGAAAGTCTTTGTAATTAAACAACCGCCACCACCAGCACCACCACAAGATGGCCTTTCTCCACCAAGCCTGGCACTTTGATGCGAGAAGAAGTTGTTTTTTCTCATCTCTGATAACTGTCTGCTCCTTCCCAATCCCCCTTCATCCTTTGCCTAAGAGAGATTAGAGGTGGTTGGAATGCAGCCTGGAGTCATTAAATGTTCTTTCCCCTTAAAACAAAGCACATGACATACACCAGTCCTTCTGCATAGTCGCCGGCCATGTGACTTGCTCTGTTTGACCTTTTGATTTCCAGAGTTGAAGAAAAGGACATTGCAGATGGCAGTGATGTGGGAAGATACTTAGTTCTACCCACTTTTTGAATTTCTGGGGGGAAAATACTTGCAGTAGAAAGTATTTTCTACTTTCAATAATTCTATCATTTCTACACATTTTAGACATTGGGAGTTACTTGTGTTAGAATCAGATTGCAGATCTGTCTGGGGTAGGCATCGAGGCTCCCGAGTCTAGAGTTGCTCATTAATAACTTACTGTCACATTGATTTATTAATTTATTATCTTCCTGTCTCCTGAACTTTTGTTAATACATGCATTTTTAGTGCCTCATATTAAACTATTATTTACTCTTTTCCCTAATGTACCCAAATCATGCATAATTTTTGCCAAAGAATAATTTTCTGGATTAATAACACTTTCTATTCATTTTCTTTAAAGAATTTTCTACATTTAACATATATAATATATATAAGTGTGTGTGTATATTTGTTTATGACAAAAGCAGTACCTGGAAACAGGATCTTAGTTTCTTCCTTTTATTTGTGTATAAAAATCTATCATCCATAAATCAAACTCAGAATAATGAAAGTATTGCAATTAGAACTAAATAATCATTGAAGATTCCTGGAAAACTCTGTGTGTGTGTGTGTG
Source organism: Daubentonia madagascariensis (assembly GCA_023783475.1). Classification (NCBI taxonomy): domain Eukaryota; kingdom Metazoa; phylum Chordata; class Mammalia; order Primates; family Daubentoniidae; genus Daubentonia; species Daubentonia madagascariensis. The sequence continues at coordinate 16,829,174 of JAKFHU010000585.1, forward strand.
TGTGTGTGTGTGTGTTTTGCTCCATGACATAAGATTTTTGAAGAAATTGGGTTCACTGATTTCTGCCTGATAAAATGCCAGTTAGGAAACTGCTAAATACTTGATTCTGAGATAATCGATTTTGCAGACCCAACTCCCATCCCCCTCTTTCTTGCCTTTGTTTTCTTCCTTTCTGATGCTTTCAATGGAGAGAGACTTTTAAAAGGGATTGGTATATTTCTACAATTGTTTTTCTTTACTCACAAGTGCTAAACAGAGTACATCAGTTTTCAAAACGCAGACGAAACTACCTATTGCAAGTAATTCCAGCATCCTTATTCATCTCTGGATATGTGTGTGGGTGTCATGTTTTCAGGACACCCTCCTAGAGTAATGCGTCAATGTCAAAACGCACAACTGTAAGTTCATCATCTTTAAAGGTCTTGTTCTGCAGCTAATCAAACCCCACAGAGTTCATTACATTTGCAAAATCCTCAAGCCCTGATTATGCAGGACAGCAGAAACATAGTCAATTTTATCTAGCTTAGAATATTCAGGGGAGTCCCTTGGAGAAGGGAAAAAAAGTTACCATAATCAATTCTGAGTTTTACATTCTTCATATTTATATACTCAAGAGCATATGAAATAATGAAGAAATGTCTCACCGTTCTATTTCTTCAGGCTACATGGAACACAGCTTTGGTAGTCCGGAAATAACCTGGCTTTCCTAATGTGATTTGGGCTAATAAAAACCAGTATGTCTTCATCATTAATGGGCAGCACCTTTTATATTTTGTTAGCTATAAAGTGAGCAAGTGTCAAGAACACATATATATGAAGTGCTGAAGACATATTATTATTACATATCATTTGTTCCTTTGTATCTTTTCTATATTCTACTGGCCTCATTTGCATATAGAGCCATTTGCTAAAGGAAGGAAGGAGAGGGGGTGGTATGTTGAGTTCATCTATTCTAATTCTCGCGGAATACAAGATTTTGAAGGAACTTGGTAGTGGGGCTTGGGAGGTAGAGGTATTATGGATAAGGGTAGGAAGCTGGGAGCTCAGTGGGAGGAGGAGTATCCAAAGGAAAAGGTCCCCCAGACAGCAACACTGGAGGAGTCATAACTGCTTTCTATTGGGGATAAACCAGGCCTCCTGAGGGTTCAGTGAAGTGGTCATTCCCACCTTGGAATCACTCATATTAGTAATCCCCAAGGAAGCTGTGGCGTGCCCTCGCCTACACAGGGTATCACTGGGTTTCAGATGGTGGAGGCTGAGGACCCGAGGAACGGGAGACAAAGGGCAGTGGCAAACACCCTGCCTGACCACTTTGCCTCCTCTGGTCCCTCACCCTGTTGAGTCCCTCACTTCACGATCCCCACAGGGGGACGTCCAAAGCCAGATTCCTTCTAAAGTCAAGGGTCTCCTGTCGAAGCTGGCTCTCTAAACTTTTCTTTTTTCCTTTTATCTTGTCTGTTATCTCTGCTGATAAAAGAGGATAAAATATGCCCTAATGAAGATCATAGAAAATATTGAATCCAACCAGTCCCGATTAATTAGCGCGTGAAAACTCCCTTGTGGATTAGATCATTTGCCCTCTTACAAGCTCAATGAGCTGCTTTTTCCATGTGTTCCTTTGAATAATGCCTGTGTCATGGCCGCAGTTTGAAAGAAGAGAGAAAACAAGAAAAAAGAGAGTACATTTTGTTACTACAAGTTTTCAGGAGTCACATTAGTGATGTAAATGCTATTGTCATTTTTTTCCCCTTTTAAAAAAGCATGTTGTATGTTGGCTGAATATTGAACAGAAAAAACTATATAGAATCCAGGAACTGGTGCTCAATATTTTATGTGTGACACATGAAGAGAGGATATAAATACTGTAGGTTATTACATGAAAAAACTGGGCTTGTTTTGTTTTTTGGTTTTTTGTCATATGAAGCTGATGGGTGAGTGGACGCTACCGGGATTCTGTGGGGTTTCTGCCATTTTTTCAGTCTCAGAATCACACAGTGTTCTAGGTACACAGGAATCCATGGCCTTTCACTTAAAAGTGCTTCATGAGGACACAACTGCCAAATGCTGGCTCTGGATCAGTGGTCCGAAGACTTTCTCTGAATAGAGCCAGATAATAAGTAAGTAATACTTTAGGTTTTGTTGTCCATACAGTCTCTCACAACTACGAAGTCTGTCACTGTAGCGTGAAAGCAGCCATAGACAATTCAGAAATGAATGACCATGGCTGTATTCCAGTAAAACTTTATTTGTGAATGCTGAAATTTGAATGGCACAAAATTTTCACATGTCACAATCTTATGCTTCTTTTGGTTTTCTTTCAACCATTTAAAAATGTAAAAACCAGTTTGAGTTTGAGGGCCATACAAAAACAGGTAGCTGGTCAGATTTGACCCAGGTCAAAGTTTTGCAGACCCCTGAGGTAGGTATCAGTAGACTTGTGAAGAAAAACTGACCTTCAGAACTTGAGAAGTTGGCCTGTGGAAAGCCCGTTTTCAGGAAGGACAGGAGCGGGGTGAGAACCCCTCTTCAGGCATTTGTCTGCTGGGTCTTGAAAGGATGTGTGGAGAAGTAGGATTTCAGGAACTATTCAGCACAGGCACAAAAACCCTTCCCCCTTGCCTAAAATGGTTTCTAAGACTGGGGACTATCCCTGAAAACTGTTTAAGATGCAGACCTTCCTCCTCCGTTCCTCTCTGCCTCCTCCCGCTTCCTGGAACATTTATTGAGCACATACCTTGTGGAGCCCTTGGTTAGGTGTTGGTGATATGAAGATACAGGCAGCACGTGAGCGCTCGCAGCCTGCCAGCAGAGCACAGGAGTTGGGGGGGGAGACACAGCTCCCAGCAACCTCAGGACCACCTCTGCTTGAACATATAGTTTCCCTGGCCAGTCCCAGCTGGGGCAACTCATCATTCAGGATGGCTTGACATGAGGCGACACTGGAGCCTCAGTTCCTAGTCGGGAATGTGGATTGACAGGAAAGGCCATGACTTCTAAGCTGCTTGATATTTCAAAGATCCATTCAGAGAAATATGCCCAGGATTTGCTTTGAGCTGGTTGGGGGCTCTTCCTTACACAGTCTGATGCAAGTCTTTGTCCCTTACTGTGAGCCTCCAAATGGTAAATACCTGAAGCGATGCTTACGCCATCATTCTTCATGAGCATTGCCCTCGTTCCGGGAACAGTATCGGTACACTTTGAAAATCACAAGTTGGACATCATTTTGTAAATGAAATCACTGTGTGAATGCCCTAAGTCTTTATGCTTGTTGAAGGAATCCTGTTATAAATTCTAGGCACGTCAATATTGTTAGTTCATAATATAGCACCAGGGAACCACTATGGGCTTCCTTTTCTTCATCTTTAAAATGATGGGGTTCAATTATATATCTCTGAGATAATGTGATTTACTCTGTTTATCTTCTATGTAAAAATGTATTTTTAAATATTGGCTTTCCTTGAGGTAGGGTATACATGATCTCATCAAATGAGGTAGAAAATGTTGGCATTCTATCCCACCGTGGAACAGGTAGCGTTCTCAGTAGATCTGCCAGCCTCCTGGCTCAGGCTCCACCAGCCTCCCCCATGCGCCTGGGCTCCCCGTTTGGGGATGTTAGCTTCTGCCTCTGCTGTTCCTTTTGCAGCTGCAGTATCTTCGAGATGAGCAATGATAGTCTGGGAAACAGAATGTCCTGGCCAGGGGGTGGGTTGAAGAACACAATTATGGGAATTATTACTCTTCTTATTTAGTATAATTATAGAGTGTTTTTCTCTGAAGAGCTGCACATAAAGGTTGAATCAGTTGGGATTATTTATCCTGGGGAGGGGGATAACGCAATAACAGTGTTGAGTGTTTAAAAGACGATAACCAACTGTTCTCTCTTCTCTCTGAAGACAGAAGATTAAGAAATTGGTAGGAGAGGTCTAAATTAGATGTGAGCAGTAATGCCTTGCCAGTAAGCGTGATTAAACTCGGAAGCGAGTTCCCAGGGGAAGTCTTAGTGGATAGATGGACTCGGATGTCCTGCCTGGAGCCAGACGTCTTATTTTACGATTTCTGCTGCTGGCACTAAGGACTGCCTACAAGCTCTGAGGGGCAGATCCACAGGCCTGGGTTCCTAGGCCCCCAGCGTTTTGATAAAGCAAAGGTGGTTAACACAGACAAAAAGGAGAGCCTTGAAGAAGACAAAAAAAAAAAAAAAAACCCAGGAAATGTCACTGAAACAAAGTCTGCAGCTTCAGAGGAATGAGCTGAGATTGGGTGTGTCCTGGAATTTGGTGGAAAAAAGAGTTTGCCTTCGATTGAAGGCTTCGGATGAAGCCCGGCCATAGGGTTTCTTATGCCAGCCTCATCTTCTCCAGAGCATCAACCAGTGGCGCTTCTCCCCTTCCGACTCTCTCCCCCACCCACTGATCTGCAGCGAGCAGATCAGATTTCCTGCATTCCAGAGATGCCTGGCTCCACCTCACTCTGTGTCAGTTCAAAAACAGGCACAGAGCAAGGCAGGATGATGGTTTTCTAGGTTTTCCCTTCCAAAGCGTGGTTTCCAGTACACACTAGGTGTTTATCTCGTATGTAGTGATTGTGTAAATGAATGAGTGAGGCAGGGAGGGGGACAAAGAAGAAGTACAGTCGATAGTGAAAAACCTGGAACCGGAATTCCAGATTTTAACATAAGATATCTCAGTTTTCAAATGTTGCCAACTAATTCAAGTATTTTTTCCATCTTTATTATGGCATAACTGACAAATTAAAATTGTGTATATTTAATGTGCACAACTCAATGTTTTGATATACCATATACATTGTGACATAATTGTCACAGTCAGGGTAATGGACACATCCATCACCTTTCATAGTTATCATTTTCCTTGTGTGCATGTGGTGAGAACACTTAAGATCTACCTACTCCTCTTAGCAAATTTCAAGTATACAGTAAAGTACTATTAACTATGTCCACATTGCTCTGTGTTAGGTCTCCAGAACTCATTCGTTTTGCATAACTGAAGCTTTGTACCCCTTGATCAGCATCTTCCCATTTCTTATTCCTTTCAGCCCCTCTACTCGCTGTTTCTATGAGTTTCACTTTTTTAGATTCCACATATAAATGAGATCATGCAGTCTTTGTCTTTCTGTGCCTGGCTTATTTCATTTAGCATAATGTGTTCCACGTTCGTCCACGTTGTCACAAATGGCAGGATTTCTTTTTTAGGGCCAAATAGTATTTCATTGTGTATATATCCCACACTTTATTTATCCATTCATTCATTGATGGACATTTAGGTTGTTTCTATACCTTGGCTATTACAAGTAATGCTACATTGAACATGGGAGTACAAATGTCTCTTAGAGATCCTGATTTCATTTCTTTTGGCTGTATGCCCAGTAGTGGGATTGTTGGATCATAAGGTAATTCTATTTTTAATTTTTTGAGGAACTTCCATACTGCTTTCTATAATGGCTATACCAGTTTATATTCCCATCAACAGTATACAAGGGTTCCCTTTTCTTTGCATCCTGTCCAACACTTGTTATCTTTTGTCTTTTTTATGATAGCCATTCTAACAGGTGTGAGGAGATATCTCATTGTGGTTTTGATTTGCACTTCCCTGATAATTAGTGATATTGAGCACCTTTTCATATACCTGTTGGTCATTTGTATGTCTTCCTTTGAGAAACATCTATTGAGGTTCTTTACTCATTTTTTAATTAGGTTATTTGGTTTTTTTGCTATTGAGTTGTATGCATTCCTTATATATTTTAGATATTAACTCCTTATCAAATTAAATGGTTTACAAATATTTTCCCCAGTCCATAGCCTGTTTTCTTTTAGGTTTTTTTTGTGTCAGAGCTTTTTAGTTTCGATGTGTACCATTTATTTTTGTTCCTTTTGTGGCCTGAACTTTTGGTGCCAATCAAAAAATCCTTATCATTCGACCAATGTTAAAATTTTTCCCTTATATATGTCTTGTATATTTTACATTTTAGTTATTGTTTATTCTTTATCATGTGGATAATAGTATAAAGTCCATGTTTCATTCTTTTGCATTGATATCCGTTTTTCCTTGCACCATTGTTAAAGGACTCTCCTTTCCCTGTTGTTGTTGGTCTTGAACTCTTGTCAGGATCATTACTAGATTTGTTTCTGCCTCCTCCTTTGTTCATGTTCTATGTCTTTCTTGCCAGTGCATACCGTTTTGATTTTCTGTACTTGTAATATCTTTGAGTCAGTATATAATGCTTCCAAGCTTTTGTTCTAGCAAGATTGCTTTGCTAATTTCAAAAAGTTTTTAACTATGGACAAAGAGATTACGTTTCTGACTATTTTCTGCCAGTGTGTGACCTTACCTTTAGAATCACATAGAATTAGATTCAAATCCTGACTACTTATTAGCTGCTGACCTTGGCAAGTTACTTAACCTCTCTGAATTCTAGGTTCCCTCTCACAGATGTAGAACGAGAAATTACTTCACAGCATAGCCATGAGAACTAAAATAACATATGTAAAGAAATTAATATAGTGCCTTGCATGCTTGTAAATGTTGATAATATAATCATAGTTATGATTGAACCATATGAAATCACTGGTATACACCTGGTTTTGACCTATAAAAATGGCAATTTCATATGGTTCAACATAGTATTATTAATATAAAATCCTCCCCAGTCTATATTATTATTTGACATTATTACTAATGTTAAGGACTATGCATCCATTCCCTAAACACACATTTATAATCCCCCTTCGTTGCTCTGCTTTTCCCCATAGCACTTACCCCTTTGAACATGCTCAGTAACTTCTTTACTAGGTTTATATTATAGCTCATTATCTGTCTGCCCACCACTGCTGGTGTATAAGCTTCATCCAGGTGGGGTTTTTTCTCTATTTTGTTCATTATTTTTCTTCTCCCACCTCATTCCAGCACCTAGAATAGTGTCTGGCACTTAGTAGGCTCTGTGTAAATGTGTATGGAATGAACAGACTTATGCACTGGCCTTCCTGAAGTTTAACTGAGTCCACCACAGACACTTTCTTTCAAGCCTCAAAGGTTTCAGGGGCTATTAATTAGAACTGTTCTGAAAAAAATATCAATACACGTTGTTATAACGATGGGTTCTTTAGGGCTTTGACTCTTGAACTCAAGTGCAAGAATAGTAAAAAGTTGCCCAAGTAATGTGCTGTGGATCTGAAAAACTGAATTCAATTAGTTGAAAACAAAAAAAATTTTTTTTAATTAATCAGAAGCATTCAATATATTTTTTTAATTTGTTTTTCCCCCTGGTTATACACATGAGTTTTGTATAATGTTGTTTTTAAAAAGATGGTCATCAGTTGCATTTGCCCTTGGATAGAAGGAAATTGGGTTTGTAAAGTAACTCTCCCTGGCAGTGAAGTATGTCTTCACAGTGTCAGTGTGCATGTGTGTGTATAAATGTACGTCTATACGCAGACATATATTCATCAGTAAACCTAATATAGGGAGGGAAATTAAAAGTTTAAAAAGCCCAGTAGTAAAAGGCAGGCTTGACCGGATTCCAGAGAGACAGAGGAGAAAATAGTGGTATTGTCTTTAGAAGGAATGTCAGAGTAGCATACAGAGGAAAGTGCTGATAAGCAGAATGACAAAAGCTGGTTTCATGAGTGATTCCAAGCAGCCAGGGTACACTCCCAGCTGATTGCCCTGCTATTCTTGGTATCCCACATATCATGACTGAGTACACAGAGCTGGACTGGAGGCCACAAATATGGTAAGTGCGTGGAGAATTCTGGGAGGCTCCACCCTGTTTGTAGGGGTCTGGGCACTTTCCACAGTCTTGTCCACCCCACCCACGCCCCATTTAAATACTCTACTTAATTGCTTCTGACCAGCTCCTACCTCCTTACTAGGAGGTGGGGGGAAACCTTTACATTTCCCAAGGCAGATATTTTTAGATGTGATGCTCTGTCCAAAGTGTTAACTAATTGAGTTATCAGGTTTCATACTTGGCCGCAGAGAATGGCTGTAGAAGAGGGAGAGAGCTTCCCAGAACAAGTAAGCATTTACAGCTTCCAAATAAAATGCATTTTCCTCACAGAAATTGTGCTTTGCCCTGAAGAGTTGTGCCTTTTAGAAAATGTTTGTTGTTGGGTAGGAAGGAAACTAACCTGTTTGCACCAAGAACCGCCTGAGTTAAATATGTGTAGGACAGTGGACTGTTCTATCTTTCTGTTTTGCTCGGATCTGGACTCTAGGTATGTTTTGCCTCTGACGTAATTTGGAGAGTGTTCGGCTAAGGACTGACTTAAGAAGATGCTTAACAAAATGCAGAAAGAGAGTGGGCGATTAGGGATACAGGAAGGATCTGGTGAACCCAAAGATGTCAGAAGATTTAAATGGTCGCAATTTTCTCAAGAGAAATCTGAGGGCTTTAAGATTCAGCTTTTTCTGATATATTAATTACAAGAGGGAATATGGAATTTTACAGTTGGGGAGAAAATATCATAGAGTTGAAATTTGTTTTTGAAACTCATATAAATGGTTGATGGAGAACATAATTAGAGGTCAGAAAATGTAATTTTATTTCTGTTTCAATAAAATTGCCTACAGATATAAATAAGTCATCTAGTTTAATAATTTTAAAGAATTGGTATAGTAAGCCATTTTCCTCTTAAGGGATACCATATGGAAAGGGGGGTAAATATTTGCCTTATATTTATAAAATTTTGAAGTATTTGAATTTGGGGGATTTACAAAATACTATGTAGATCATGGTATAGTTGAAGATTTCTTGTGATCTCTTGTTTCTACCTGTGTCCTTTCAGTTACCATCAATTTATCCAACTATGAGAACACATTAAATCCTAAGTACAAGATGAACATTTTGTTTAAAAGTTTAGTGAAATGGTCATAATGACTAGAATAAAACATCATAAAAATGTGGTCATTGGTGCTTGTTCTAACATCAGGTAGGCAGACACGCTAATGGCTTTGAGAAAACAACCGTCATTTCACTGTGTTACAAAAAGCAATTCAGAAAATTCTCAGAGTTTTTATCCTCATTTTAAATGGATTCAGTTTTAATCTTTGCACTCTTAAAGACAGAGTACTTTTTTGCTAAAAGATTAACCTTTCATGACCTTTACAGAATGTAGCTATAGTACAAATGGACATTTATGAAATTTTAATCTGAGTGAGACTTTGCAAACATTCTGTGTGTCTCAGAGAAAGACCTTTTCAGATTAAACTTTGAGATTCATAATAAAGCTATGAAGATTGTTCATGAATTCCAGGCATTAATACCAACTGTAATTTACTAGTAATATAAGTATATTGGCAAGTGAGTCCTAAAAATCATGTTATATCACTCTAAAAATAATCAACTTATTCATCAAAAGTTATGAGCTGTATTGTTAAATTTGGATGTATATTCTGTTTCATTAGTTGTGGATCTGAAAACTTTACCTGCACGTAATCATAAATTACTTAGATAGACTTAGCTTTGAGAAATACTAATTGCTGGGAAGTGTTTGAGCCAAGTGCAAACATAGCAAGTCTTAAAGAATGTACTTGAAACGCTCTGGCCTTTTATGAATTAATAAGTTAAAAAAAACAATCTGAGACCCAAAAGGAAAGCCCAAATAAAAGTAAACCATCTTGTTTCTGCCTAATGTCAGAATATATCAACTAAATGCTGAAAGTATTTGATCTCAGCCCATATGTGCAGTGTTTTCTGTTTTGGTGGGCATGCTGTTTGAAAAACGTGTAATAAAATGACAGACTGAATTTGAAATTATCATGCCCTAAGCAGTAACTCTGGAAGGGTACTGACCCGATGCAGATCATACAGAAGTCCCGTCACAATAGGGTAGCACATACTATTACTGTCCTGGATTTTGTTGGAAAATGAAAAAGAATTATTCCTCTCCTGGCTTCATCTCTGACCTGAATGGAAGACTGAACAGTTTATCTGCATAAGCTGAACTATGGATAAAATCCTTGCAAAGAGGGTATAGTAGACAATTACAAATGATCATTAATATTTTCTGCTACTTCTGTTTGGCTTGTGGTTTTTACAGTATTGTATAGAGATTTTCTACAAAATTGTACAGTCCGTGTTTTGGGAGAAACTTTTAGTGATTTTACAACTTATTATTGGGAAATATTTACTGCACAAACCTAGAAATGTAGATGTGTGTGTACCTTTGCCAATTTTAGAAATAGCCTATCATGGATTGCTAATAATTAAGTCTGTATGGAAGAACTAGCTTTCACATAAATAACTGATGAAAAGTTAACTCTTAAATTTGAACTCTGAATGCTCATGAAAAAACAAAAGCTAGAGTCTAATATTGAACAAAGCCCAGATGTAATCCAATTTTAATGTGCATTTTAGAGGCGGCTAATGATAGATCCTTCAGTAGCAACTGATGTGAATTATTTTTAAATCCTATAAAAGTAACCTGTAATACCAAATGAAAATTCTTGGTATTATTTTATATCTTCTAACTCATGTGTCTTCTATTTTGTGTATGTTTTCCAATGATTGATCCACTAACAAATACATATCTTACTGGTGGAAGAATCCATCATTTTATTGTTGATGATTTTCACTTTAGGAAATTGGGGGCAAGTAGCATAATTTGTAATCAAACTCAAAGTAATCACAAAGCCTTTTTGCTGCTGAGACTATCCATAGAGTTTCTTGTTTTGAAATGGAAACTTTTAATTATACAGTAAATATTGTATTTACTTATCAACTAAATTTATTCTGTGTGACAATATAAAGATGCTACTTCACATCAGATACAAATTTGAGTGATAATCAAGTTTAAGCAATATCTATAAGACAAAAGAGAATTTAAAACATAATGTCATGTCTTTTTGAACAGTCATTCTCTTTATAATTTTAAGGCAGTTTTACTCACAAAGTAAACATATATTTGCCAATTCTTTATCCTAATGCAAGAATTTATTTTATATATTTTCTTTTTACCATGGTCCTCAGGATATATTATAAGAGCTAGTAATAAAAATTAAACTGTGTTTTCTAATTGGACTATTGATAAATATATAATTAGATTATATACTAATTTCAGTGTATATCAGGCAAATATCTATAGTTACTAATTAAACATTTATTAAGCACAAAAATTTGTAAGGAATTTAATTCTTTTATTTTAGGAGGCTTTCTTTACTTTTGTATGAAATTAAGATCTATGTAGATATTCACGATAGCAAACATTTTCAGAGGATAATGTTGGCTAGTGAATGCCATTTTTTTCTTTAGTCAAGTGACAGTGAGTGATGTCAACCAACTTGAAAAGTAGTCAATAATGTTAAAAATTACTTTGCAAAATCTGGATATGCTTTAGTTTTTTTTAAGTTTTGAAGTCTTGATTGTTTTGTATTCTAACTCAGCATCATTCTGATATATTATTGATCCACATGTTTTTGTAATTCAGTGATTCTTTTGTCATACTTTGAAAACACTTGCATCTATAAGATAAATTACAGTCTGAATACTGTAGATTTTTAAACACAGACTGTGTCTTACTCATCTTTTGATCCCTAGAGCCTGGAACATATTAAGCACTCAATAAATATTTGTTAGAATTTTATTTTATTTTATTACTTATTTATTTATTTTTTGAAACAGGGTCTTTCTCTGTCACCCAGGCTGGAGTGCAGCAGTGCAATCATAGCTCACTGTAGCCTCCAACTCCTGGGATCAAGTGATCCTCCTGCCTTAGCCTCCCAAGTAGCCAGGACTGCAGGCGTGTACCACCATACGCAGCAAATTTTTCTGCATTTTGTAGAGACAGGATCTCACTTTGTTGCCCAGGCTATTCTCAAACTCAAGCAATCCTCCTGCCTCAGACTCCCAAAGAGCTAGGATTACAGGCGTGAGTCACTGCGTCTGGTGAGAATTTTAAACAAATCCTCATCTTTGAAGGTTATAACCTCTCATAATTCTGGCCTTTTAGCCACCATTTGGTTGTACAAGAGACAATATTTTTAAATATCTAAATATTTTTAAATATTTTAGAGAGGAAAATGCATTAGTTAAATTTCCAAACCAGTGACCAAAATCAGACTGTTATTTCCAGTCTAGAAGTTTCCCAGAATAGAGGATTTGTATCTATAGTTATGTTTACACAACAATGACAAGTTGTCCATAAAGAATTTTCATGCTATCTTTCTGATACGGCAGTACCACTTGGCGGTGGAATTTATTGCTTATTTTTCACGTGTCATTTCCAAGAACTTTAAGTTAATATTCTGAGGACAGTCTTATCCACTGGGAAAGTGTCGTAGTGTCCAAGTATTTGGGGTGTGTGGACATAGTCACTGGGAAAGACCTTATCTAGGAAGAGAAGTAAAGCAAGGTAGCAGAAAAGCAATAAATAGGCAGCAATTAGAATGATCCTGATCTGTGTCTTGCAAAAATAGCAGCACTACATTTATTTAGACTTTGTCTTTCTGCTCGGTCATGGCTTTTGCTTAAATTATCCTCTTAGGAGGTGTTAGGCCTTAGTATCATGTGGTCACAGTCTTTAAAAACTAGCCACTCTCAAAGTGCAGTCCAAAACCCCTTGGTGTCCCTGAGACCCTTCCAGTGTACCTGTAAGGTCCTCCCTTTTCTAACTCTATATCTACTAGAGGCCTGGTTGCCTTCATATATTTCAACCAAAACAACACATAGCAAAAGATTGAATGCAGAAGCAGGTATTAGAATCTAACCATCTTCTATTGTCAGACATTAAAGAGATTTGCAAACCAGTAAAACAATACCAGTTTTCTTACCTCTTTTGTTTGTTTGTTTTGGAAAATAGAATTTTTTTTCATAAGATATGGATTTTTAGGTGTACCATGTGATAAGTTGTCCATTGCTAATTTTTTAAATTTAATAAATACACATGATTTTTAAGTTTCTGGTTTTGAGGAGATTACAATGATAATTAAGAGTGGAAAGAGATTCTGAGGCAAAAAAGTTTGAGAACCACTACTCCGGACAAATTGCAATGTGAATATTCTCTGGCCTGGTTTGTATGCTTACCCTAGTTGCTGAAAGCATTGGGCAGACCAAGGTCAAGTTCATGGGTTCCCTCCCTGTGTGGCTGGTTATGTTCACTTGACTCTCATAGTCATAATCACAGCCAAACAAACTAGAATACTAACTTAAAAGCAATTTTAAAATGACAGTGAGGGATAATATTAATTGGAGGCCAACTGTGTATGCCAGGCCATTTCTAACTGCTTGGGACGTATTATCTCCTTTAATATCAAAAGCTCTATGAGCTAAATCTTACTGCTATTCTCACATTATAGATGAGGAAACCTAGCTATGATGTGTTTAAGTGAATCGCAGAGCCAGGTTGTGAACTGGGTCCAGAGTCTGAACTCTAAAATTGCTAAACTATGTTGACTTGCTGATAGAAAGTGATGGATTAGTGTAGATCTATTTCCAAACACTGAAAAAACACATATGGGATGCTAACCCAGAATTAGTACCTTCATCTTCATACATGAAAGGCAGCTCCTTAAATATGAGTCTTCGCTCCTAGTGTACTTGTAGTATATTTTAGTTGTTGGACTATAATATAGCTGAAAGTCATCTACCATTTTGTAATTACTTACAACTGAGATTCCAATGGTTACCTTAACTTTGGGATAAAGTCCACTCTTACATGTTTCATTTTATGTAATTAAAAAAACATGCTTATTATCTTTACTACATGTTTCTCTTGCACTTTTTAAAAAAGATCTCTTGCATATCTATGTACTTGCTCTTTCTTTCGTCCTTTTATGGTATTCAGTGTAAAGCTTGTAAGTCTTCCAATTCCAAGTCTTGTTCAGGAAAAATATAAATGTTATTTAAAGATTATTTAAGATCCCAAATCAGTCTGTCTATCTGTCTGACTTCACTAGTGACCTAAACTTATTTTAAAATATATTTTTTATTTATTCAAATAAGAACTTATTTAGCTATATTTTCAACAAGGCTCCTAAATCCCTTTGTTGATCACAGACATAAGTAGAAATGAAAATTTTAATATGGAAAGAACAATAGCATTTTGGTATATCTGGTTTTTTAAAAAATCAGTGTGAAACCATTCTCCCCGCAAACCCCCAAAAAAGGCAGATAGTTTCATTTACCAAGAGTTCCAGCAAGGCTCCAGCTGCACCAGCTGGCACACCACATTTTAGGATGATAAATTCAAGAGCTCACTAACTACCGCCTCCTCTCCCTCTGGTGCCATGGCCTCACCCTTCAATTCCTCCAGGCTTTTAAACCTCAGGCCTCTAATTATCTGACCAGGAAGCTGAAGTCCAATGTGTTATAATTTCCTGGCTGACTCTCTCCATATGGAGTATATTTATGCATTGCAAGTACATTGCAATAAAAGTTATATTTGCAATATTAAGTCTATCAACACTAAAAATGAAGCTATTTATTTCCTATCTCCAAAAAAAAAAAACAACAAAAACCTGTTGGGAAAATGTTCATCTACTTAACTGAATACTTTCTCTTTTCTCCTACTACCTAGACCAATTTTAGCTTATCACTGTTTTCAGTTGCTATATATAAATGTTAATAGTTCCCTGGATTAAATATTTTGGGACTCATGCCAATACCTCCTACATAATAAGGATCCTTAAGCATGAAGCCCTGACATCTTGGTTGTGATTCATAACACACTGAATAAATGGAAAAACCCCAAACAGTTGACATGGTTTATATAATCCACCATGTATAATGCCAGAAGTTACTGCTATGTATTTCCTAAGTGATAAATAGCAGTATCTTAGTATTATAAGGTGCATTTCTAAGGGACACTGCAGTTTGTTGATGTTGTATAGCCAAGCTTTGCAAGAATTTGATATTTGTTTTATAAACAAAGGTCCCCAGAGACTGCCAAATTTTGACTGCATAATACTATCTTATTTCATTTATGTTTAAAAAGACAAGGCTGTCTATCATTTTTAGCCCTCTTCATGTGTAAGGAGTGGGTCATATTTAGATACATTATTATGCTGCACAGGGTACATGGGATAGCTATTTAGGGAGATTTACAACACGGATGATAGTTTGGGAAAAGGAAGGTTGGACCAGTTGATCTTGGAGATCCCATCCAACTTAGGAGTCTGACGGGAAAATGTTCAGCCAAGTCATTTCACTAGTTTAAACCATAACGTCATGGACTAATGCATTATTGTTCTTGTATCATGAGGTAGTGGGAAGAACATTAAATCCAGGGAACCCAAATTCTATTTTTAGCAATATCTCTAACTAGTTACACAAATCACACCTCTCATTGTTTCAGTTTCCTATCTGTACAAATAGAGATGATATTGTGACTTCTACCTACCTCAAAAACTAAGATGTATGTAAAAAAAGAATTGTACATTTTTTTGTTCAATACCAAGCAAGACTAAGATTTAATCATTACTATATCGAATCTTTGCTTGCCAGTTTACTAGTTCAGGGCTGTGGACCCTGAGATTATTTAGTAAGTATTATTGAGGTGAGTCAAGGGCATAGACACAAATGACGGATGCTATGACAGCATTGCAAACGTAGGCGTGATGGGGGACACACGCCAACTGATCCTGCCAGGAGTGGCAGAGTCTGATCGGCTGAGACAGCCACTTTCTCGGGTGAACAAGGGAGCACAGATTATGCAACAAGTATTTCTTAGGCAGCCTAGCTCACAGGAAAGCAAAAGAGAATTTCTTAAAAGACATGTTCATGTGGGAAATAATTGAGACAGACTAACCAGATGAGGCACAGAAAGGAAACAGGAGGGGATGACTGATAAGGAGAAAGTTTAAGACTGCAGTGGCCCTACATTATTTTGTTCAGCGCTTGCCTTCTGCCTAAAAAATGGAAAAGGCTTTCAGTCCTATGTTTGGGGGAGCCTGTCATCTGTGAAATTTATAGATTACAAACCAAAATTAACTGCTAAATGTTTTATTCAATCTTCAATTGCATTCATTTTTTTAAATTTCAGAATATTATGGGGGTACAACACTTTGGCTATATTCAATTGCATTCTTGTTTTAACTCAATGGGGAAAATAATTGTTTGAAATGAACATGATTAAAATTTCCAAAAAATCTAAATCTTCTTTATATTAATATTCCATTTGTGTGTATTAAGATAGAAAAAAAAATTCTCTGGGACTGTTATATATTCTGAATTGTGAAGCACCGAGAATGCCATGGATAGACTTGTTTTTTCCAAAGCGATGTATTATTAATACCATTTTTCTGGTGTTGCTTTGTCCCAAGAGATAACCAGAAACATGTCCAAACACAGCAGAGGATTCAGACAAGTCTGGTAAAGAATATACCTGAATGGAATCCTCCCAAACTCATTCTACGAAGCCAATATCACCTTGATACCAAAGCCAGGAAAGGACACAACAAAAAAAGAAAACTACAGGCCAATATCCCTTATGAATATAGATGCAAAAATTCTCAATAAAATCCTTGCAAACCGAATTCAAAAGCACATCAAAAAAATAATCCATCATGATCAGGTGGGCTTTATTCCCGAGATGCAGGGATGGTTCAACGTACGCAAATCTATAAATGTAATTCACCATATAAATAAAAGCAAGAACAAAGATTATATGATCCTTTCAATAGATGCAGAAAAGGCTTTTGACAAAATCCAACACCCTTTTATGATAAAAACTCTTAACAATATAGGCATAGATGGCTCATTCCTAGAAACTATTAAAGCCATATACGATAAACCCACAGCCAATATCATACTGAATGGGGAAAAATTGAAGGCATTCCCCCTTAAAACTGGCACCAGACAAGGGTGTCCACTATCTCCACTTCTTTTCAACATAGTGCTGGAAGTCCTGGCCACAGCAATTAGACAAGACAGAGGAATCAGGGGCGTCCAGATGGGGGCAGAAGAGGTCAAACTTTCACTATTCGCAGACGATATGATATTATACATAGAAAACCCCAAAGATTCAACCAAGAGATTACTGGAATTGATAAATGAATTCAGCAAAGTCTCAGGATACAAAATTAATACACACAAATCCATAGCCTTCATATATGCTAATAACAATCAAGCCGAGAAACAAATTAAAGATGCTATACCTTTTGCAATAGCAACAAAGAAAATTAAATATTTAGGAATATATCTAACTAAGGAGATCAAAGACCTATATAGAGAGAATTATGAAACACTGAGAAAGGAAATTGCAGAGGATGTAAATAGATGGAAAATCTTACCATGCTCTTGGATAGGCAGAGTCAACATAGTAAAAATGGCTTTGCTACCTAAATTAATTTACAGAATCAATGCAATCCCTATCAAAATACCAACATCATTTTTTGCCGATCTAGAAAATATAATTCTACGCTTCGTGTGGAACCAGAGAAGACCCCGTCTAGCCAAAGCAATCTTAAGCAAAAAGAACAAATTGGGAGGCATCTGTCTACCAGACTTCAAACTATACTACAAGGCTATAGTAACCAAAACTGCATGGTATTGGCACAAGAACAGACATGTAGACCAATGGAACAGGACTGAGAACCCAAATATAAAACCAACCTCATACAGTCACCTGATCTTTGACAAATTCCAGAAAAACGTACACTGGGGAAAAGATTCCCTATTCAACAAATGGTGCTGGGAAAATTGGATGGCCATATGTAGAAGACTGAAAGTGGACCCACACCTCTCACCTCTCACAAAAATCAATTCACAATGGATAACAGATCTAAACCTAAGACATGAAACCATAAGAATTCTCGAAGAAAATGTTGGAAAAACTCTTATGGACATTGGCCTAGGCAAAGAATTTATGAAGAAGACCCCCAAAGCAATCACAGCAGCAACAAAAATAAATACATGGGACCTGATCAAATTGAAAAGCTTCCGCACAGCCAAGGAAACTATCACTAGAGTGAACAGACAACCTACAGAATGGGAGAAAATATTTGCATGCTACACCTCTGATAAAGGGCTTATAACCAGAATCTATACAGAACTTAGGAAAATCAACAAGAAAAAATCAAACAACCCTATTAAAAAATGGGCAAAGGACATGAACAAAAACTTTTCCAAAGAAGACAGAATGATGGCCAGCAAACGTATAAAAAAGTGCTCAACTTCTCTAATCATCAGGGAAATGCAAATCAAAACCACAATGAGATATCACTTAACTCCAGTGAGATTGGCTCATATCAAAAAATCCCCAAATAACAAATGTTGGCGGGGATGTGGACAGGTAGGAACACTCATACACTGCTGGTGGGACTGCAAATTAGTACAACCTCTATGGAAAAGAATATGGAGATATCTCAAAGAATTAAAAGTAGAATTACCATTTGACCCAGCAATCCCACTACTGGGTATTTATCCAAAAGAAAAAAAGACATTTTATAATAAAGACATCTGCTCTCGAATGTTCATAGCAGCACAATTCACAATTGCAAAGTTGTGGAAACAACCCAGGTGCCCATCAATACACGAGTGGATCAATAAAATGTGGTATATGTATACCATGGAGTATTACTCAGCAATAAGGAACAATAGTGAATTAACACATCTGGTATTATCCTGGTCGGAGCTAGAACCCATTCTTCGAAGCGAAGTGTCACAGGATTGGAAAAACAAGCATCACTGGTACTCACCATCAAACTGGTACTAACTGATGAACACTTACATCACACAGGGCAATAACATTCATCAGAGGGAGGGGGGTGGAAGGGATGGGAAAAACTCTCACTGAATGGATGTGGGGAGCACAGTTTGGGAGACGACCACGATTGTGGCTCTGACACGGGCAGAACAGGGGCAATGTGTATGGCCAAAATGTTGTACCCCCATGATATTCTGAAATTAAAAAAATAAATTAAAAAAAAAAAAAAAAAAAGAATATACCTGAAAAACCCACTTTTCAGAAATGGTTTCTTTATCTGTGGTTATTTTCCAGGCTTACATATTTGAATCTTTATATTTCAGGATAACCAAAAATAAACACTTTATTAATTTTTTTTTTGAGACAGAACTTGCTCTGTCACCCCAGGTAGAGTGCAGTGGCATCATCATAGCTCACTGCAACCTCAAACTCCTGGGCTCAAGCAATTCTCCTGCCTCAGCCTCCCAAGTAGCTGGTGAGCACCACACCCAGCTAATTTTTCTATTTTTAGTAGAGACCGGGGTCTCGTTCTTGCTCAGGCTGGCCTTGAACTCCTGAGCTCAAGCCATCCTCCCGCCTCGGCCTCCTAGAATTCTAGGATTATAGGCATCAGCCACCGTGCCCAGCCCACTTTATTAATTTTAAGGTTAATGTGTCCCTGTTGTATAGCTTCATCCTTATGCAAGTAAAGACAAACTTGTCCTTTCCTAAAATTTCTTGAATGGAATAAAGTGAATGGTTAGTTTTGTTTTAATTTTAGATTTGAAAAATGTCTTAGATACAGATTTATACCCCTTTTCACATCTTGTATTAGGTACCTTGGCCACAACAGAAGTTTTACTAATACTTTCCCATCGTTGCTTATTTTGGGAAATTAACCACTTACCATTAACAGTAGGAGTGTTTACACATTGCATAACATCATGGAGCTTTTAGGGCAGGAGGGAACTTGCCTGTCATCTAGTCAAATCATTCTACCTATTCCTAACATCATTTATAGCATTCTGCCTAACATACCATAGTGACTCTGTGTGTGCAGCACACTAAGATGCCTCGCAACTTCCATAGTGTGAGGAAAACAAAAGTTTTAAGTCGAAATAGTTTGAAATTTTGCTAGAGACTGGTATGTTACTATATTGACCCCATATTATTAAGACACAAACTCTCTTCTGATACCTATGGTTTTATATCCCTTGAGAGGCAGGTGAAACAGGCTCTTTAAGATAGTACTTTACATTCTCAGAAAGTTTAAGACAAACACCAATCCTGTTTTGCAGCTGAACATAATCAACTTTATGTTAGAGAATATTGGAAATACCCACCCACCCACTACCATCACCCAACATGTGTTTTTCCCTTTATGGGAAAAATCTTTCTTCTCTGTGTTTATTTTTATTGTTAATCAGTCTTCAAGAGAATTTTTAGGGGTCTGAATTCTGGGTGAGAAAAAATATCCCACAGGGCCTGGATTCTTGATCCTCCTTTTGATGTAGACCAGATCGTAGTAGACAGACTGGATGAGAGTGAGTTTTATCAGCATATGGCAAGGTAAATCTCTTAAAAACACTGCCTTTACAAAAACAAAAGCCTGCCAGCACTGTATTTTTTTAACTGGTTCCCACTCCCCTCTATTTAAAGATAAAGACGGGAATGTTGTTTTGCCTTTGAGCATAAGAGAGGCCACTGTGCACAGACACCCCAGCAGGTTTGAAATGTGCAACAGCAGGGGCCTTTCTGGCAAAGGTCCCAGTGTAAAGATGCTAACCATGCCGAACATGTGTTAGAGGATAGTGACCTCATTTTCAGGGATGAACTGAGGTTACTTCCAAGCAAAATCCTTGCAGACAAAGGCAGCGTTGTAGCAATCAGAGGGAATCTGTGGAGGCAGCCCCTTTTACTTTAGTTGGTTTTGATAATGATGATTACAAATATAGATAGGCTTTAGAAGCATTTTCTTATCAGTTAAGTCGCCATCCCCCTCTACTGCTCTTCTGGATGATTTATAGATGAAAAGTGCTGGTTTATTTCAAATAATTGGATAGCAATTAAGTAAAAAAGAATAAAATCTTAATAACCTGAGATCGTCCCTAAAGGATTCAAGTTTTTTCAAGCACTTGCCATGCAAAGGATACACACAAAGTTCCCCTTTCTTTAAGATCTGTGCACCCCACCCCCAAAAACACACCTAAAAAGAATTTATTTGCTAATATAGACCTAACTACCTCTTTGGGGGGAAAAGGAGAAATATTAGTCTCCCACAGATCCAGGGTTTTTATTGACAGGCAGCAGATTGTAGCATGAATGTCGCAGTTGTTTCTGGTTGTTCAATTGGTTGCATTCTTTTGAAATTGGTGGGAAATTAGATCACTGTGAAAGATATCTATAAAATATCAGCACACAATATCTTGCTCTAAGATATCTGGCAACTGTTAGTGGGCACTGTCTGGATGGGCGTGTCCCAGCGGATAAGTAGTGATTCAGCTCTAGTCTAGTGGGAAGAAAAAAAATCCATTCCCTCCCATGTGCTTGGGCAGGGCCACAGCTCCATGTCCCAGCCCAAAGCCTTGAACACAGAAGAATGTGACTTTCAAGTCATTTAACTTATTTTTGTTTTGGAAGTTATCTTATTTTAAATAAACACCAGTCTTGGATTTTGAGTTCTGCAAAGTAGCTCCATTTATACTTCAAAACTGTAATTGGCATATGAAATCACTAGTTAAGAAGCAATACTGGCCTGGCACGGTGGCTCACACCTGTAATCCTAGCACTCTGGGAGGCCAAGGCAGGAGAATTGCTTAAGGTCAGGAGATCGAGATCAGCCTGAGCAAGAGCGAGACCTGGTCTCTACAAAAAAATAGAAAAATTAGCCAGGCATGGTGGTGCGCACCTGTAGTCCCAGCTACTTGGGAGGCTGAGGCAGGAGGATCGCTTGAGCCCAGGAGTTTGAGGCCAACCTGGGCAACCTAGGGAGACCCCATCTCTAACAACAACAACAAAAAGGTGGGGCATAGAAGAATAAGAGAAAGAGTTGGGGGAGGTAAATGTGAAATCTAAGAATTTAAGATCTGGCGTTGAGATGTTAATGTTTAGAAGTGTGTCTCCGTATTTTGACAATAACCTAGTTCAGTGGCTCTGTCCCTTGGTTGCACATTAGAATCACCTGCACTGCATTGATCTAAATGTTCCATCTCAGACGAGTTGAATCTGAATCTCTGGTGAGGCCAGTGTGTGTGTGTGTGTGTGTGTGTGTGTGTTTTAATCCTCCCCAGGAGATCCTGGAGGCATGGAGGGTTGGCAACGCTGACCTGCAGATCTGTTGTCTCTATTTCCTCCCACACTTTAATCTGCTGTCAATTTATTGGCTAATATGTAGCTTTAATGAAGTCTTTCTAGTCCTCAAAATCCTTCACTGCCTCCTGCTATCCTTATGGTGAAGTTGAATCAGATTTATCTGGCATTCCAAACCTTCCCTGAACCTCTCCTTTACTATTCCCACCTACCCCCATCCCCAGGGGAATCCTCTTTTCAGTAGAGATTGTCCATTCAGCATTCCTCAAACATTTCCATTTCTATATCTCTACATCTCGACCTACTTTTTCTTCCCCTTTCTCTCCATTGACCAAGTCCCCTGTTGAAGTCCTGCCTCCTCCTACCAGCTGTTTTCCCAGCTGTGTCCACCTCTTTACAATGAGCTGCTTTATCAACTTCTGTAGGTTCATCTCCTATGAATTCTGGCTCCAGTTTGCACAGCTAGATTATAAGATCATTGAAAGGAATAACTGTACCCTCAAGGTGGAGGACAAGGACCTACCCTAAAAGAAATTATAGTCTGTCTTTATAGGACAGCTGACATCTGAGCAGAACAGACCAAGTGCTGTTGGAGTCCAGAGAGAGAAGGGATCATGTCTGGTGTTTATAAGGGAAAGTAGCTAATATGAAATGACCTTTGAGCTGGCCCTAGGATTTATTAGTTGAGTCTGTTGGTGGTAGAGAGGGATAGAGGAAGGTTGTGAGCATTACTAGCAGAGGGAATATCCCAGGTGAAGTTACAGTGCCAAGAAATTATGGGGCCAGTTGAGGAATAACAAGCTGTCTAGAATGCCTTCAGGATTAGTATTCATTCATGTTTTGTTTCAGGTTGGAGATATGTGTTTGGGGCAAGTTTGTTTTTTGTTTTTTGGGTTTTTTTTTCCTTTTTAAAAGGCTGCTTTTCCTCAGATGTTTGGGGCAAGTTTTAAAGGATCTCAGAGGCTATGCCATAGAAATGGATTGAATACTGTGGTTTAAAAGCAGAAATATTTTTACAAATGAAATATGCCATCAAACAGCAATATATAAAACAGATACAAGTAGATCTAGTTGGAGGGAAACTGAAGATAGGCATCTGGAACTCTGCTTAGTGAGCCTTACCCTTAATCTCAGTATTTCTAAACTCTAGGGCTCCACAGAACTCAATTTGAAAACCACTGGTATTGAGAAAAGGGCCTGGGCTTATTATCAAGCAGTTCTAAGTTCCGATCCTTGCTGCTTACTTATTAACTGTGTGACTTGAGCAAGCCACTTTCATGAAATTTAGTTTTCTGCCTCTGTAATGAAGATTCCTGTCTTGATTGATTGTTTAAGAAATAAATGATAACACATGTGTAATAATACATAGTGCCTAATAATAATAAACGTAAAATGCTAAGTGAGGTCCCTGATGTACGGTAGGCCCTCATTAAATTGCAGCTGTTGTCTTTGTCTTGACTTTCTCAAAACCCTCAGTGGCTCATTGTAAACACCTGAACATTGCTCTATGCTTCCAGCAGATTCAGCTGGTAACAACTGCAACCTTCCGGAGGTTTTAAAAATGATCCAGGCATCAGACAGCAAGGGCCTGACCCGGCTAAGTAGCAGAGTGAATGAGAAAAAGAAGCGTAAGCATGTTTTCAGCTGTAGGGAAAGCTAAGATGTTAGGAAAATGATAAAAATTAGTCTTTTGAAGTGCATCTCTGAACTGGCACTTTAACAGATCTGCAGAGATCAAAAAATGTTGTGAAAGCAAGAACCAGTTTTACTTGGTTGTTTGGATACAGAGTACAGAAAACAAAGCCTAGGATTGCCCAAGGTGGGCAGTCTAATAAGAGACCCCGTGTTAAGCTGGGCCCCAAAGGAGGTAGTTCCCAAAGTGAGTGTAGACAGGAAATAAACCCACCATATGGAAGATACAGCAAAAACTTGCTTATCTCCATTTGTCACCAGATGGAAGGAAGAAAAAATATCTCCTGAGAATATGTAACCACAAGGAATCCCTCATATCTATACCAGTTGGAGGTCTAAATTTATCTGTGTAGTCTTTAAAACAAAAACAAAAAAAAAACCCTCAAGCCAAACATTTATTTTTAAAGTAATCTTGAGTTGATAGCACCTCTAGGCAACTGGCAGAAGCAATCTAAAATTCCTCCTTGGAATATGGCAACATTAACCCAGACGTTAAAGAAATACCAAAGATTAGTTTCTAAGAAACATGAGCTTAAGATCAACAGTCACAAACCATAGAAATGTAAATTGGTACATTTACTTTGAAATACAATTAACTAGCAAAGTTGAATAAGTACATAGCCAATGACCCAGCCTTTACGATCCTAGGTATATACCTTAAAAAATTCTTGCCTGTATGTACCAGGACTAGTACCAGAATGTAATGGCAGCATCTTTCATAGTAGACCCAGACTGAAAACAACACAAACATCCATCAACTCTACAGTAGATAAATAGATTGTGTTATAATTACATAATGGAATCTTCTACAGTAGCAATGATAAATTGACTATATAGTTACATGTCAACATGGATGCCTCTAAGAAACACATTAGACAAATGAAGTATGTCACAGAAGGTCACATAATGTATCATTATAGTTATACAGAGTACTAAGACTCTAAAAGTACTAAAAGACTGAGTCAACTAAATAATATTTACCTTAGGGAGATATACATAGATATTAAAACTGTAAAGAAAGGCGTGAGAATGATTAATGAGCAGAGGATGCCTTAGGAGAACCACTCAAGAAAAAGGGCTCATTGGAAGTCTTCAAAGCTACTTGTAACTTTCATTCTTGAGCTCACTGGTGACTATGTGGGTGTTTATTTTATGATTTTTCTTTAAACTGTTCGTGTATGTTTTATGTATTCTTTTGTATGTATGATATGCATCATGATAAATAATTTTTTTAAAGGAGAATGGAGAGCTAAAAAAGCCCCTGAGACAGAACATTGGATAGGATGCATACACGTAACTTTCTGGAAGGGGGTTTAAGGAGAAGAGTGAAGAAGAACAAGTAATCAGAGATTCACACCAAGGTTGCATGCCTGGGTGGCTAGGATAATCTTGGGACCTTTTAATAGAAATAAGAAGATCTGTTGTTCACATCTCTGTCATTAGTACCTAGTTGCAGTAGCAGATACATTATATATCTCAATAAACTTTTGTTGCTGCTGTTGTTGAGTCGTGGGACCTGGAAGTGGACACATTTTGGGATGAGGATGAGCACCATGTGGATGTGGAGTGCTGGGCTTAGAGAGAATGGTAGAAGCCATGGGAGTGATGAGGGCACCTGGAAAGAGTGTGCAGGGAGGAAAGAAATGCAAGTTCTGAAAATGCAAAAGTCCTGTTTTTCTGTGATGGGTTGAAGCAGTAAGAAACAGAAGGGAGTGAACAAAAAGATGAGAGAAGCTTTAAGGGAAGATTTTCAAGAAAGAGAAGGTGATCGGTACTGTCAAAAAGTTCAACATTAAAAGAGAAGAGGTTTAAAAGTCATCGAATTTGATGACTAGAAGGTCATTGGTGATTTTGTAGAGGAGCTTTATTGATTAGTGAGAGAAGCTGTATTGACAGGACTGCAAATATGCCTTAGTATTAAGGGCATAGAGTCAATTAACCTAAACTAATCTTTCAAAATATATGATATTTAAAGTAGAACTTAAAAATAAAATGCCTATTTATTATTTTCTCTGCACTCACATTGCTAATCACTTTACATGAATTATCTAATTTTATCCTAAGAGTAGATAATTGTATCCCCATTTGACAGCTGAGAAAACTGAGGTCCATGGATGTTAAGAAACTTAGCAAAGGTAACATTGCTCATAAGGAGAGCAGCTGCGATGCAGATGCAGGCTGTGTGATTCCGGTTCTTTGGTTCCTAACCAGTCTACTGGTGAGCAGTACAGGAGATCATCATTTGCAAGGGGGTGCTGGGTAGAAAAGTGAAAGGAAATTTTTTTATTTGGGGGTTTTGTTTTGTTTTGTTTTGTTTTTATCTTTAAGAAACATCTGAATATGTTGGTAGGCAGAGGACGAGACACCAGTAGAGAAAAGGAACTTGAAGCTTACAGGAAGGATCACCTGACCCTTCAACCAGCTCCCAGATAGTTGAGAAGATGAGATAAAGGAGAAATAGTAGAGAATTGGCACATGGAGGATGAATAAGCTCCAGGGGTTGTCCCCCACTCTGAGGCTTAGAAGCAAAGGAACAGAGCTCTGTTATATAGTCACTGGGTCTCCAGTCTGCATTTTTTCAGGTGTTCCACTGTTAGGCTGATCTTGAGCCTCATAATGAACTCAAGGAATTCTGACCCATAGAGTATGTACCTGAAAGTACCTAACATAGTTAATTCAGTGGTTGGATGGGGGGAAAGATGCATGGTTGGACAAATGGATGGGCTGATGGATGGAAAGTGAATGAATGAATAAACCAAGCATATAGAATAGACCAAAAATTTATTGAGACCTTTCTTAGAGTAGTGATTAACAGCCTAGGCTCCAGAGACAGGCTGCCTAGGTTTGCATCCGTGCCGTTCACAAGCTGTGTGTCCCTGGGAGACTCATTCATCCTTTCTAAAGCTCAGTTTCCTCATCTATAAAAGGGAGCTAGTAATTGTATCTACTTATGTTAGTTTGCAAGGGCTGCCATAGTAAACTACCACAAACTGAGTGGCTTAAAATAACAGAAATTTATTCTCTCACAGTTCTGGAGTCCAGAAGTCCAAAATCAAGGTGTCAACAGAGTCACACTTTGTCCAGAGACTCCAGGGGAGTGTTCTTCCTCGCTTATGCCAGCTTCTGGTGGCTCCTGGCAGTCTTTGTCTCATGGCAGCAAAACTCCAGTCTCTGCCCTTGTCTTCCCGTGGCCTTCTTCTCTCTCAGGTGTCTGTGTGTGTCTTCTCTTCTTATAAGGACACCAGGCATTGGATTTCAGGCTCATTCTAATCCAGTGTGACCTCATCTTAACTAATGATATCTGCTAAGATCCTATGTGTAAGTAGCGGTCCTGTTCTGAGGTTCCAGATGGACTTGAATTTTAAGGGGAGATCATTCAACCCACTACACTACTTTATAGAACTATTGTAAGGATTAAGTAAATTAATAGAGGGACTTATACAATTAATATATATTATATTAAGTGACTAATAATACAATTAAGTTAATACACTTATTAATACAATAGTGTCTAACATACAGTCAGAGGTATCAAGTATTAGTTATTATTAAAGTTGGCACTCACGAAGTGCTTATTCTTTCCAACCACTGCTTTCTGCTGAATACTATCAATATTCCACTGCAGGTGAAGATGCTGAGTTATTAGATTAATTTGTAATAACAATTGACTCTATCCCTGAAGCTACTTCCTTGAAAAACACACATGGTTCACACTTCTTTCTAGTAAAATGACTACGTATATGAGACATTAAATGGTGACAAAAGAAATTTTCCTTTTCCAAATTCTTCAGATTATGGTCACCTAGAGGGAAAAAATGCTGACCAAGCTGTCTATATTCATTTCTGTGCTGACTAATTCCTTAGGCAATGGCCTCCTCTGTGTGACTTTCCATGTGGCAGAGCCCAGCTTCTCTTCAGACCTAGTTTCCTTCCATAGTAATTTGTCCAGAGCCATTTTTACATGCATCTTTAGGTCCCACATCAAAAGAAGCATTGTTTTGATACAATGCTCAAGACTGAAAAACGGGCTAAAGCCTGTGTTGAGAGTAACTCCTAGTTATTTGATGAAATGGTAGCTAAGAGATGCGGCATACTGGTACTGAGTTTAGTACAAAATATTATGGTTTTTCTTTTATGTTAAGGAAATTAACAGCAGTATCTAAGTACTATAATATATACTATATATAAGCAGAATTTGGGGGGAAAATAGTGAAGAATCCAATATTTGCCCTACCAATTATTCAAGGTGATTTGGAAGAAAAATAGAAGCAGTGAGATGAAGGCAAGTGACCCATCATCTGCACCATATCTGTTTTGTTCGCCACCATATAGTGACACGATGACTCGCACATAACTGACATTCAACAAATATTTGAGGAAGGAAGATGTGGCTACTTTGAGCGCAGGTTGTTGAGTATAGAAGGAAGAACTTCTTGGTTCTTTTTCTGTGGGCTTTGTAATTTTACTTCCTAAGTTGTAAATTTTCTTCAGGGCTGTCTTCATTCCCCTTTTCTTACCTTTTCTCTCTCTTTTCCTCCCTCTTATCCCCCTTTTTCTTTGAGATGTGGAGTTGGTAGTGGTTATTGTTTTGGTGTGGTGAGTATGTTGGTATTTAACAGAGGGCTGAAAAAATTAAAGATTAATATTTGTCACTTCTTATACTTCCTAAAGTTCTGAGGTGGTAAATTAGCTACCTCAAAGAATTATTTGATACCAGGGTCTTTGGGTGAAATAGATACAATGAAGGTATCCACCAGAGAATTTTTTATCATTAGAGCACGAGTTCTTAAATACAAACCCACGAGCAGGCTTAGCAGTCCTGAGCCAAGTGAAATGGTGTGCACAATATGTATGTGTGTGTAGATTTGGTGCACGTGTGCATATATGTTCAATTGCCAAAGGAAGAGAATTCATTTATAACCTTTGTTAGTCTCAAGAGAACCACTGACTGAGAAGTTTTGTTTTATACTGATTGTTTTTTGTTTTGTTTTAGTGGTTTGGATGGGAAAATTCTGAGGAAACTTGAGAGGAAAATGGACAGTGTGTAGAATTATTAAACCTTTTCAGATCTGGGATCAATTCAAAGCCTTTTTTCCTTGAATTATAATACCTCTTTTTTAACTTCTTTAGCTGCTGTTTTTGAGTACTCAAAGTCAGAGTTTGGGATGTTTAACTCACAGTTGTTATCTCTGGCAGTTGAAATATCCAGGCAGACTGATGTCATTTGTTCCCAGCACAGCATCAGAGCCCTTCTGGGCAAATTCACTGATAAGTCATTGAGCAGGCACAAAGAAGATGATATTTTATGGTACAATGAGCCATCCTTGCATAGCTAATTTAGTTCTAACTGAATTAATAAACAAAAAACTAACCTCAAAGTAGGTTAGTTTTAAACCTCTTTAAAGACTGCATTTTATTTTTCTTTAAATTCCTGGAAACTTTGATTTGGCCCTTGTCAAAATCAGGCTTTACTAACAACAACAGCAGCAGTAGCAGCAGCAATTTAAATTGAGAATGTACTATGATATGAAGATGAATACCAGAGATCATAAACTAAGCCATTGAGCCAGGTGTCTAGGAGTACCCATAGATAACACTAAAATAAAATAAGAAATAAGACAACAAGAGATAAAGGTTCAAATCAAATTAGAGGCAGCAATAGTCATTCAGAAAGAGGCCTACTGCTCTGCAGGGAAAGAGTAGTGGAAACCCAGGAGGCAGTGGCCCTTCCCCTGAGGTCTCGAGCAAGTCAACTCTTAGTGTATTGACTCATGCCAAAACCGACGATTCTTCTGAGGGATGGAATTCCTTCACCTCCATTACATTTTCGTGGATGAATTAGTGTTCTTGCCTCAAAGATTGGCATCTTGACTGCTTTCCAGCTGCCTGCTTCTTAATCTGTCTCTGCTTGTTCATAAGGGGCTTCTAATTTGGGGTGGAAGAAGGGCAGGTATACCAAAAACTATGATGCTGTGTGATAAATATCAAGAAGGCACAATGAAATTCATGCTCTGGGAGGACTGAGCAATTAAACTCTGCCTGGGGGGTCAGGGCAGGCTTCACAGATGAGGTGGCATTTGAACAGGGTCTTTGAAGGAGGTCTTCACCATATGGCTGAAAGAAGAAACTTTCCTCTTTTAAGCCATAACCCTGTGTGATTGCATTTATAACCAGTGACAAGATGTTTCTGTCTGCTCCTTCAGGAAAACCTGCTTTTGCGTTGTGCTTGCACTGAGAAAGACTCCTTTACGAATTTTGGCAGGCCCAATTTTGAAGTGTCTTTCCTCTCACTGTCTTTTCTATATTAAAGATTTCAATAGTAGTTGGTTTCAACTGAGCAATTACAGATGTTAGAGTTCAGCAGCAGTTCAGAGTTGCAAGCTTTCAATGAATGAATTACATGTATTGCTTTGTTGTTTTAAATTTTTTACCTGTTTATTTCTTTGCTGCAGCTGCTGCTCCTAGTAGAGTTTTCACCAGGCTGTGACGTTAGCTAGCTTGAACATGTATGGAATTCTGTATATTCACAATCCGTATAGACGTTTATAAATGGTTTCCAAATAGAATACGTGTTCCAACACATGGCTATGCTATAGGAAAGTCCAATAGAACATCATTGCCTACAAATACCCATCAAACTATTGTAACAACATAAAATGTATTTTTGAAGCTATTAATTGAAAAATTGGCTATAATAATTAGCTATAGAAAAATGGAATGGATGTTAAATTTCTGTCACAAGAAAATAGTGGGGTCTTCACAATATAATTACCAAGAAGTTATAGGATTTCTCCTTACTCTCTGGAAACAGTATGTTTATTTAAGGTGCCTATACATTATAGGAAATTTTCTGTCTCTGTTCAGAATGAGTTATGACATTACAAACGTACATATTAGCTTCATTTTTCATCAAAATGTTTTTCTTTTTTATTTTAGTCTGATGCCAATGCAAGTTACTTAAGAGCAGCTCGAGCAGGACACCTAGAAAAGGCCCTTGACTACATAAAAAATGGAGTTGACATCAACATTTGCAATCAGGTTGGTTGTGGTTGTTATTATTTAATTTTTTATTTAAAATTCTAAAGATCTAGACTTTAAGTTCCTTAAAGCTTTCATTAAATATTGCCAAGGATTTCTCATTTTTGTGAGTTTTTTCTGCTAAATTTCACCAGCTTGACATTGTCAGATTATTCTCTGTTAGAGGGATGTTCAGAAACCTAGGGATACATCCCTTAATAATTCATTCTTAAAATTTAGTACATGATAATGGAACAACCCACCTAGTTCTCAAATACGTTTATTCCTGATTCAAACTCCTGCACTGCACATGTGCAAGTGATTGTCAGTGGGATGTTATCTCAGGAGTTCTTGGTAGGCTGTTTACTGCTCTATTTTCAACATGCTAAGTAAAGCTTTCCCTTCACTTTTAATCAGAATGGGTTGAATGCTCTCCATCTTGCTTCCAAAGAAGGCCACGTGGAAGTTGTTTCTGAACTACTACAAAGAGAAGCCAATGTGGATGCAGCTACAAAGGTCAGTATCACATAATTAATACTTTTTATAATACTTGCCAAATTCCATAAGGATTCAGCCCGCAGAAAGAATCAGTGTACAACTCTCATGAGATACTTGTCAACTTTATTTTCTTTGGGGAACTTATGAACATGGAAGGATTCAAAAAGTGGGTAAGTTGATGTATCTTGCTTTTCATTTTACAGAAAGGAAACACAGCATTGCACATCGCATCTTTGGCTGGGCAAGCAGAGGTGGTAAAGGTCTTGGTTACAAATGGAGCCAATGTCAATGCACAATCTCAGGTAAACCTACAACTATACTGCAAAGAAATTTTGTTATAATTTTCAAATAATGTTCATTGGGTCAGGTACTTGCTTGGTTCACATATCCTCTACGAACACCAAACTTAAGAGCTATACTCAAATAGTAATATTATTGCAAGTTTTTTAAGTTCATCTGTATCCTCATTTGCAATACACACGCATGAAAGGTAGAGATTTTTAAAAGTGGTCCATTTATGAAACTCTATGACTGGTAGTAATAGACACAAAGGTTTGGGGGATGCCTGTAATATAGTCGTACTATTTTATGATGCTAGCTCAGGTCCAGATTCAGTATTTAACCTACAAAGGAAATAGGGATGCCTATAAATAAGGAAATGCTCTTAGAATTTCAGAATATATCAGTGCTCTATTTGAAAAAGGAAAGAAACTGCTTAACTCCTCTTTACTAACTAAAGTATCTTTGTTGCTCTCTGAAACAGATTTTAAAAAAGAAAAAGGCAGAAGAAACATTAAAAATCCTCAAGTTTTAGAATTTCCAGATTCTTTTTAATGAATGTAGGTCCTCCTCTAAACCTCATACAGTCTTGCTTGAAGTTCTAAGAAGAACACCGATAGATTATCATTTGATAGACTTTGAGTCTAAAAGAATTAACCTCACTTTATTTGTTGACATATATAGGTCCTTATTATTCAAGTATTCATTATTTGACTCCCCACAGACATGAGTTGTGTAGGAAAGCAAACATCATCATAATGAAAAAATATCCACTAAGGACATGACCACTTTTAAAACTGGTTCCCACTCAAACATTTTCTCCAGTTGAATGCTGACATCTATCCTGATTTTTCACTGTCTCCCCCAGGATGTTGGACATTGAACAGATTGATTACAGAACAAAACTGCAAGTTTTGCCAAAGACACAGGCTTTTGTGAAGTCAGGGAAAGGGATGTTGGAACACTTCTGGGTGCACGGCTGAGCTGTGGACACGTGGCATTCTGGTAGCATTAGGCCAGGCAGCATGGGAAGAGCTAGGTTGGTTTCCTGATGGGTGTTTCATGTAGGAACTATTTGAAAATCCAAAGATCAAATGAAGAAAAAAAGATAAATGAGATTTTGGTTCTCAAATATTTCTTGCAAAAGACTGTCTTTTTTTTTGCTTATGTTGTGAAAATAAAAAGTTAAGGATGTCAAGATATCATATAATTTTGTTGGAAAAATTACACTTTTTCTACACAAAAATCACACTTGGTTTAGTCTTTGTTCATTCCGAGAACTCACACATGAATGCAGTTATAACTTATGTTTTGTTAAATCATACAAACCTACTTTTATGATTTCTAGTTTTATCCTCAAGAGTAAGTCTCAAACTTTTTTCATTATTTACTGTGGCCTTTTGGTCTCCATTTTAAGCACACTTGATTTCATCAAACTTTTTTAGTACTGATTATCTTTGGATAACAGAGTCTCCTCTGTTTTAGTGGGTCCACAGAATTGCAGTGACTTCCTCCCCCATTTACCAAAGACGTAACAGTGATAGCTCTCATGCCATTAAATGCCAATGTCATGGAAAAGGAACTACACAGTGCTTCCAACTGCAGGCTTCTTGAATACTAGCTCTAACTTCTTTCTAGCTCCCTGTGGTTAGAACTTTGTTACATTGTCTATACCAATTATTCTGATTCCCTGTGAGGGTTCACTTGGAGTAATAATGCTTTTTCCAGAAAGGAATGACATGAAGTTGAATATTGACAAGTATAATACTTTGAGACAGACACAGACCAGCTGACTACAATAGAAGCATCATGCTTTTAAACTGATTTTCTTAAAAATGCCCCTATAATTTTTTTGACTGAAAAATGGCTAGGTAGTTTTAGGCTCTGAGATAGTGGGAAAACTCTTTGATCCATTTTCATTTCCTTTCTTATTCTCCCAAGGGAGAAAAAATAAACCTCCTTCTTTCAAACATTGCACACATTCTTGACTAATGCTTAGAGCAGCCATAGTTTTAAAACCTGCTCCGCGATATTTGGGAGAAGCTACAGTTGAAATAAAATCCTAATCACTTTTAATGTCAATTTATACACATTCCACACTTATGATGCAGTGAGGGGGAAGAACATAGGCTGTGAAATTCCTGGTACTTGCAGTTGTGCTTGGAATTCCCCGCCACACATTGCACAGCAAAGCATTTCACCCTTCGTGTGGACACCTGCCTTCATATGCCTTCTGAACTGCACTGTTCTGGGGATAGAATAAATAACGAAATGATCATGCAGCACAATGGAGTTTCTATGATAATTCCTGGTAGCAACTCTTCAGTAGGAACTTTTATAAAAAACAACAAGCAAAGATGCCATGAAATAAGATTAAACTCCATTTAGGCGGCAGCACATAAAACATCATAGAAATATTAATATTCAATAAAGACAGCGTCTCTCTCTCTCTAAATGAAATTTTAACCTATAGACAATAGTTAATAGCCAACAAGAAATAGTGTAAAGTGTGGTGGAAAAGTCAGATCCTGATGAAGTCAGACAGATGGGAATGGTTCAGATAGAGCCTCTTTGACCTGTGACATTATATCACACCTCTAATCTAACTGACTTTCACAAAAATTAGTATCATATATGAATCAATGCAAATCTTTCACCATACCCATTACATCTTAATTAAAAACAGCACTTTATGATATACAAAGGCTTGCCATAAAAGACTAGAAAGAATAGGAAAATTTCATGGATGAAATTTAAGCCCTTACTTAAATGAAATCACAGGAAGACTCATAATTTTATTTTATTTTATTTTGGTGGGTATTAGGCAGCATGCCTCAGTACTATCTACAAAATTATAAGTCTGCAGATTTGCATTCTTATAATAGTACCACTATAAACATTCCGAGCAGAAGGTATTGAAGATGCTGGATAAAATCAGACTTCAAATAGCATACTCATTCCATCTTAAGCTGCTCTGCCTTTTGAGAATTTAATCTGTTGTTGCTACAGAAAAGAAAATGTAAATTGGGCACCCGTATATTCCTTTTTAGCTAGCTTTGTTCTGGAAATTTTCTAAGTTAGGAAATTAATATGAAAACAATAGTATTTTTTTTCTCTTAAGAAAAGAATAATATTCTTTTTGAAATCTGACCATTCTCCCAATCCAGGTGCCATTTCACAGAAAATTATTACAACTGTAGGTTGTCCAATGACAACAAGAAGTGATGGTAATATTTTTATTCACTCTTTCCAGAGAATATTTCTGATTTTCTCCCTAGAATCATAACTAAATAGTATATATGTGTTTTCATGACTTGTTGATCATTTCTTGATAGATAAAAATTTGTATTAATTTGTGTTATTTGGATTACAGGAGCAGAAACTTAACTTGAGCACAAAAGGGAATGTATTGGAGTTACGTGAGGAACACAGAGACTAGATGGCTAAAGAAGCTTTTGGAAAGCACTGGAAAGCAGACAGTTGGGGTGGAGAGTAGGAGAACATAGCTAGCCAGAAGCCAGAGAGCAAGATTGCCCTTGGATTTGGTTTCTACAGGTCAATCAAGGTGGGGAGAGGGAATTGTGCAGAGAACAGAGTTGAGGATAGAGAGTAGACCTGAAAGAGCAAACAGAAGATATCCTGCGCGTGTGTCTACCCCATAGTCAACCAAGGGTAGGCTGATTTGTCTCAAAGTCCACCCAAGACAAGTCCTACTTACATGATGGGGAAGCAGTAATTCTCCAAAACAAAATAGGGATGACATTGTCAAACGAAGGAGAAATGGATGTGGGTTCTGGTTGACCAAAACTAAAGTAAAATAAAATGAACACCCACACACCCCAAATGGCCACTATAAAATTGGAGTTTCCATCATGAAGGTCTCACCAAAAACATTTTATCAATGTGGACAGCGGAAATGGCATAATACCATTCAAGGCCACATATTACATGATTCCATTTATATGGAATATCCAGAACAGGCAAAGCCACAGAGACAGAAAGTAGATTAGTGGTTGCTAAGGGCAAATGGGGGTGACTGCTAACAAGTATGGGGTTTCTTTTCGGGGTGATGAAAATATTCTAGAATTAGATAGTGGGGATATTTGCCCAATTTTGTGAATATACTAAAAACCACTGAATTGTACACTTTAAAAAGGTGAGTTTTATGATATGTGAATTATGTATCAGTAAATTAATATTTTAAAAATCAAAAAATGAACAAGAATATGGCTATTCATAAAATGTCTAGTTTTCGGATAATAACCTTAGGATGGTAAGCACTCAAAAAAAAGGGAAGCCGGGCGCAGTGGCTCATGCTTTTAATCCAGCACTTTGGGAGGCCAAGATGGGAGGATCCCTTGAGACCAGGAGTTCAAGACCAGCCTGAGCAACATAGCGAGACCCTGTCTCTACAAAAAATAGAAAAATTAGCCAGGCATGGTGGCACATGCCTGTAGTCCCAGCTACTCGGGAGGCTGAGGTTGGAGAACTGCTTGAGCCCAGGAGTTTGAGGTTACAGTGAGCTATGATCCCACCACTGCACTCCAGCCTGGGCAACAGAGCAAGACCACATCTCTTAAAAAAAAAAAAAGAAAGAAAGAAAGAAAAGAAGAAAAAAACATTTTGGAAAACAATTAATTATAGGGCTGTGTTTTGCTGTGACTCTTGTCTATACAATATTTCTAAATATCCAAATTCTACACATCTCAGTTTCTGCCATTGTGAAAAAAAAGGGCAGCATGTGGAAGGATTTTAAAGTTGTGCTTCTGGCCAGGCACGGTGGCTCATGCCTGTAATCCCAGCACTCTGGGAGGCGTAGGCGGGAGGATCTCTTGAGCTCAAGAGTTCAAGACCAGCCTGCGCAAGAGCAAGACCCCATCTCTACAAAAAATAGAAAAATTAGCCAGGCACAGTGTTAGGAGTGTTAGGTTGCAGTGAGCTATGATCACGCCACTGCACTCTATCCTGGGCAACAGAGCAAGACCCTGTCTCCAGAAATAAAAAATAAAAATAAACAAAAAAATAAAAGTTGTGCTTCTTAAGACTAAATCTCTAGAAGCTCCAAGACTGTAAGAAAGCATCACCTTAAAAGTCAGTGCCTGACTTGGGCTTTCTTCATGGATCCTGAAATGCTTGGTTCTGGAAGGAAACTTCAAGAACAGTGGACATTCACTGGGCTGGAAGCCAGATGTGTGGGTAGACCAATGTTTCTTAGGCAATCTGGGACCATGGCAGACCTCCACCCTGAAGTTGAGAACCAACTGGCATAACTTATCTGGGTGATATTTATGCCTGAGAGAGCAACATCCATTTTGGAATTTTTTCTTAAAAACTTTACTCCTGAAATCTGAATCCGCCCTCTGGAAATTTTGGTTTTCGGAGAGCATACTTCATAAGGAAAGGTAGAGACTCCGTAGTTCATTTAGCTGTAAGAAAAACCCACACTGGTTTTTGCCTTTCTTTTCTTTCTTTCTTTCTTTTTTTATTGGTATTTTTGTTTTGTTTTGTCGCTTAAAGGATATTTAAATCAACCAGGGATTTAGTGATCTTTCATTTTGGTCAATTAAGAAAATGAGAAAATAGAGATACGCTACGGGTAATCCTCAACTACCTTTCAGTTTCCCTCACAGCTCAGGGAAGAATGACAACGATGAAAGACACACTGGTGCACGGACACACACACAGTGTGTTGCAGTTATTCTGTGCTTCGTGTTTAAATGTCGATATAAACTTTCATAATAGAACAGAGTAACAGTGGGCTCCAGAGGTATTACCAGGTAGACAAATTAATAGGAAGCGGCTTGAATGTGCTGTCACGTTCCACTGCCTCTAATTTTGTATGTCTAATCGTGAGTGTGGCAACCAGATAACCTAACTTGTTTCAATTGTGTACGAAATAGAGTAAGTAGAATAGAGGAACTTTCTGATGCGTACACAGCTATGGTGGATTTGTTATAGGGCATCACTTTTATCTGTTCAAGGATCTTTTTAACTGACTTTGTAATTTTCGGCTATAAGCCAAAAAAGTGAGGTCACCAGAGGCTGAACTTATGGATAAATAAGGTATTCACATAGTAGTTGATAATTATAATAATGAACCTAAACCTTTTGAATCACAAAATTTGAATATATTAGGTAGCATTTTGTTTAGAATATGTTTACTTTTATTCTTTGAAATTGCATAATGTATACAATAAAATTCCAGAACGTTCAGTTAAATAAAAAGTACATTCTGAAAAATGTATTTACAGCCAGGCATAATGGCTCACGCGTGTAATCCTAGCACTTTAGGAGGCCAAGGCAGGGGGATCACTTCAGGCCAGGAGTTCAAGACAAACCTAAGCAACATACACCATCTCTACGAAATATAGAAAAATTAGTTGGGCGTGGTGGCATGGGTCTATAGTTCCAGCTACTCGATGGCTAAGGCAGGAGGATCGCTTGAGCCCAGAAGTCTGAGGTTGCAGTGAGCTATTATGATGCCACTGCACTGTAGCCCAGGCAACAAAGCAAGACACTGTCTGAAAAGAAGAATGTATTCAAAGAGAATTTATTATAGTTTGAAAAATGTTTTGATGCTTAGGTCTTACAGTGCAATTTTTATATATTACAGTATTTTATAGGTGTGAAATACAGTCTTTTAGAGAACAAACACACATGTACATTTTTAATAAGAAACTTAAAATGTAATATGCACATTAATTTGCTTGGATCCAAGTTCTTTGGCAATTTAAGCACATTTCAGACAAGCATACACACACATACAAACATACTAAATATGTGTGTATATGTATATATGTGTATGTATGAATATATATATATATATATTCTGAACATAAAAATACTATGCCTTTGCAAAAAATGCAAGGGAAGGAAACCTACAAAGACAGGCTACTAACTGGATTGAATCTTATTATTTTGCAAATTGGTGTTCCTTTCTTTGCTCTAAGTGACAGCATCCGTGGTAAGTTTGAAGCTATTTGATATTAATATAAATTCCTTTCCAAGTTGGAACTATTTCAGATGCTTACTTGTATATGAAAATATGACACCATTATTTAAAAGAGATAATTGACACTTGGGAGCTACAATGACCAAATGTGTTTTTCTTCATATCCTCAGAGCATCTAGTAAAATCCTTTACTCATGGCAGGCTTTCAGTAAGTGGCTGATGACTAAGTGAATGTACTTACTTATCTAAAGTGGGTAAATTGCTTTGAATTATACTTAGACTATTAACTATGAACTAATAAGTATGATCTACACTCAAATTATGAAGTATAACTGTGAATTATACTTAAATTATGAATTTTGCTTAAACTTTGGTGCTTAGGTTTTCTAATAAATATGACTATATAAAAGTATTATTAAAATTATTATATGTGAGCATTTTTTAGAGCATATGTCATCAGTACCATGGAAAAATAGATTGGCTCTGGGAAGCTACAAACATATATTTCTTATTTTGCAGAATGGTTTCACACCATTGTATATGGCAGCCCAGGAAAACCACCTGGAAGTTGTCAAGTTTCTTCTTGACAATGGGGCAAGCCAGAGCCTAGCCACGGAGGTAAGACACTTTGGTTTTTTCTGTGGGTAAGTTTACACATTTAGAGGGTGTTTTGACGACATGGAGTTGAGAATTTGTCCCACTAGTATTTCAGTTGTAATTGTATATTAATGTGTAGGTTCATAAGTTTTTATGAAATACATTAGAAAGCCTATTTTTAATCTTTAAAAATCTTTCGTTGCATAGATACCCTTTCTGCTCCTAAATGCCTGGTTCTACCCTATAATTGAGCTAGTATTTTAATATTTAACATGTTTTCTTGAGAATACTTTTCTGTCCCTTATAATTTTGCCTCAAAGGCAACCATTGTTTTGAAATATTTTTTCGATAAACATTAGTTTAAATCTATTTTTTCCAAATTTAAGTTAGCCTAATTTTAATGATTGAATTTGTATATTTTTAAGTTAACTAATTAGATTTAATATATACTTCTAAATAAAACTACTGTACATTTTTAAGTATTAAATAGAAGTGGTATTTGAAAAGAATATTTGCAGTCTTGAGTAGAATTATTATTTAAAAATAGAAATTTAAGTCATTGGTATTATCTTAGGTAATGTAGTTTATTATTTAAACTAATCTAGATGGAAGATTATAATCACTTAAGTGGGTAACTAGAAATCTATTGCTAATAATAAAGGACCAATATTTAGGTGTACTTTATTTTTAACAAAACAGTGAATTAGAGCGGATGCAAGGTTATCCCTGTCTAAAACCACTACTCTTACTTGCATTCTGATGTGTTTCCTGGATGGCACAGGAAAGATGGCAGTAGAGGAATCGCATTTAACCTCACCCAGCTTTTGCGATTATGCCTTCTGGGAAAACCACTAGATAAATGAAGAGACAGCTCACACAAAAAGAAATATAGACGGCCACAGACATGTGAAAATATTCTCACCCTCACTCATAGTCAAAGAAATATGAATTTATTAGTCAGAGAAAAAATGAGACCTAATCTTTAGATTTTAAAAATTTGATGGGGAAACGAAACCAGAACTTCCCACATTATTGGTGAAATTGATAACTAGTTGTAACACTTTTATAGTATATTTGGCAGTAGCTATCAAAAATTAATATTTCCATGCCTTTTTACTTAGAAATTCCACTTCTAAGAGTTTATAGTACAGAAATAGTAGACATATAAAAATATATTTCAGAGGTATATTTGCATTAGGCTGCAAAAATAGTATATAAGAATGTTCATCAATAGCAATTTTTAAAAACTGGAAAAAATCAAAATATGAACCAATAAGAACCTATTTAGTAAATGTTGGTATACAATAACATGCTATTCAGCATTGATAAAAATGAGACAAGACTCTATGTACTGATATATAGGAAAATGTCCATGGTATATTATCAGTGATTTGTTCTGAGAATTAGGAGGGAGCCTTAATTTTTACTTTATACCCATCAGTACTGTTGGGGATTTCTAGCATGAGAATGTACTGTTTTTGTAATAATATTCTTAAAGCTAGTTTAAAAATAACTACTTTTGTTGATATCAAAAGAACAAACATTTAGCCAGGCATGGGGGCATGTACCTGTAGTCCCAGCCAAGG
Source organism: Daubentonia madagascariensis (assembly GCA_023783475.1). Taxonomy (NCBI): domain Eukaryota; kingdom Metazoa; phylum Chordata; class Mammalia; order Primates; family Daubentoniidae; genus Daubentonia; species Daubentonia madagascariensis. Next base: position 16,869,741 of record JAKFHU010000585.1, read on the forward strand.
AATGAGGCAGGAGAATCACTTGAGCCTGGGAGCTGGAGGCTGTGTAGTGTGTTATGATCGCGCCTGTGAATAGCCACTGTACTCCAGCCTGGGCAACATAATGAGACCCCATCTCTAAAAAGAAAAAGAATAAATGTTTGCTAGGTATAGAGCCATGCCTCTCTTCATGCTCAGGAGTAGCTAGTCTGAGCACAGTGCCTCAAGTAGGATGCACAGGCTGTGTCATGGGGTGCTGGGAGAATGGGGAGGGGGATGGATTGTTGGTTAAGAGAAAATCCATCCCCGTTTTTCAGATGGGAACATCAAGTAATATAAATGTCTTAACGAAAGTGATTCTATAGCTTTCTTTGTGAAGGTCGAGTAGTACTCTTTACATTGTGATGTAAAGATCACTAAGTATCTCTCCTTTAGAAGCAAACATAACCCCAATTTGCTAGTAGATTAGAATTAGCTTGTAAACTAATCATGAAAAATGCAGAGTGCTCTAGAACTTTCTTTTTAAGTTTTCAAAGTCCAGAAAGAAGTACTACAACTAACTTAAAGAAAAATAGAATGTGAGATCTTCAAATCATTAATTGTCCTTTGGCAAAGGATATATTAAAAAAAGTTTTTACTCCTTTACATTAATTTCATGTTATCATTTTTGTAGTTTTAAGGGGAAAAAAACAAACGTTCTCTCTAATAACAAGTCATGTTCATGTCTTCATGAGGGTTGCTGTTACATTACTACATAAACAATATCTGATTACCTAGAGATGTTTGAACCTTTGAATTTTTCCCTTCTTTTGGATTATTGGTACTAGAGAATAAAATAACAACAAAGAAATAAGATAATTTATTCATATGATATTCTAACTACAGTATTGTTCTCTTATTAACAATGATACTGGTATCATTTATACAGAAGTCTGTCTTTACGGAACAGACAGTAGGGAGCAAATAAAGGATTCTTTAACTAGTGAGTTTTTAATAAAAATTTTAATTTACTAACTGATGTGATCTTGCCAAATTTTTTCAAACATATGCTTTTCAGTAAGTCTGGCACACTTTGTATCTTGTATATATGTAGCAAGTCTTTGGCATGATTGTGGTTTGTAAAACTTGTTTTTCTATTACTGTGTACTGTACATCTTTTGCATATATGCCTTCCTTTTGCTAATTAAGATTCTGAAATGTGAGGTAAATTTGTTCATTTATTCTACAAGTCATTATTAAGCACCTATTATGTGTCAGACACTCTACAAGGCAGTGAAAGTATATCCTTGAGCCACTGGGGCATTTTTTAAGTACCTTCTATCACATTCATTTCTGCTCTTATTTTTCTCTTAAGAAAACTGCACAAAGCAAACCAAACTATTTAAACTTGGTTTTGAAACAAAATCTGGAGCCGCTAATTTTAGCTATTAACACCTTAGAGCTGGTATCTTTGTGTCTTTAATTGGCGTATGCAGGAAACACATATTCTTGTCAGTGCTAATGGGCTCAGTTGCAGTTTATTTTCTGGTGCAAAGTAGTTTCCTTTATGTATAGGTCCTGTGAATTTAAAAATTCACGTCAGCAGAAATGTGGTCATTTTGTTTTGATTCAGAACAGAAGTGGGCTGTCATTTTTACTAGGTTTTGTTCAGGTTTTTAAAGTGAGATGCAAAATTAACTCTTAAGATGCAATTTTCCTTTTACCACTCTCTCCTTTAAACAATGTGTCTTTTTTTTCTTGCAGAAGTAATACATTGCATAAATGAGAAAGTACAATAAAAAGCAAAAAGAAAAAGTCTCTGTCAATTTTCCCCAGAGATAATGTTATATTCATCTAGACTGTTTGCACAGGGACACAATATGCATACATATTTATTTTTATGAAAATGAGATCATATATTTACACTGTTATGTAGACTGCTTTTCTTACAACATTATATTCTAAACTTTGTCTTTAAGTGTAAACCTGTGATATCATTTAGGTGACATTTTGGTTGTACCCAACCTTGGCCTGTTTGTTATCTTACTTAAGTCTTCAGAGAATGTCTTTCTCATTATGTTGGTTACATTATTCTTTTCCTCTTTCCTGTTGCCTTGGGCAGTAAAATTGAAAGAAGCAGGTGGCATTTAAGTCAGATCTTGAAGCATAGAGGGCTGTCATGGATAGAGGGTAGGTAGGATTTGTATACATAGAGAGAGGAGGAGGGCATTTCAGGATGGGGGAAATAGCATGAGTATAGATGCCAGGGTAGGAATTAGTCGCACATCCATAATTAGTAAGGAGACTGGCAGAAAAGATTTATACGGGAAGAGATAGCACAGTATTGTCCCTTAGGTGCTTTGGGTCAATATTTTGCACATCCTTGAATATAAGTGTGGCTGATTTGAATCCAGTCAAATAAATTGTGGGAGCCCTTATCTATTTTCCAGCAAGAGAAAGAATGATAAAAGGTATGTTTTAGGAAGACATTAGTATGCACCTATGTGCATATGCGCACCTATGTGTCTTACAAATGCTCTTCTATTGGAGCAGACCTCTATTTGTAACACAAGGACTACAGAAATAAAATATGACTCAAATAAAATAATAAGTAACTCGCTTGCCAGTTCGCTAGTAAAAATAATTTTTAAATGTCCTTTTTGAGTGCATAATGATGAAAGCCTTACAGAATTACAATTTGTGAACCAGTCTTAGGATTTTCTATCCTTTGCTGTTCATGCTATAGTCAGCAATACAAAATCATCTCAAATTAATTAACCACAGTGAAATCTGTAGCTGTGTCCTCTTTATTAAGTCCCAGGTAACACAAAGGGAAAGACTCAACATGTACAGAGTATGCATGTGCATACTTACGTCTGAATTTATTCTAAAGTTGTATTTTAATCAAATGCATAGAAGCAGAGAGTATCATGGTGGTTACCATAGGCTGCAGGGTGAGGGTGATAGGGAGATGTTGGTCAAAAGGTACAAAGTCTTAGGAGGAATAGGGTTTTTTTTGAGATCTATTGCACAGTATGGTGAATGCGATTAGTACTAGTGTATTATACATTTCAAAATTGCTGAGAGAATAAATTTCAATTGTACTCGCCACAAAAAATAAGTATTTGAAGTGATGGATATGTCAACTGGCTTGATTTAATCATCCCACATTGTATTCATAAATCATAACATCACTTTGTACCCCATAAATATTTACAATTATAATTTGTTAATTTATAATAAAATTTTAAAAGAAAAAAATAATAATCAGAATAAATAAATAAAGTCATGCTTTGCATGATCCCTGTGTCATCTTCCCTCATTGGTCAGAGAAGCCAAGCTTCTTTCATATAGACCTTTTTTAAAACAGCAATGACTATAGCTCATTAATTCACATATACTGATTTAGCACCGAATATTAATATATGCTAGGCTACCCAGTACAGTAATGAACCAGACAGACATATACCCCAGCTTTAAAATATCAGTGGAAATTTTTATGTCTTATTTAAATGAGCTCCTTTGAAATTTTTGCCTGGATTTAACCTGAGATTATTTTATGTGTATTGAAATTATGGCATCTTTTTCTTTTTTATGTAGTACTTTTGCATGTTTTAAAAATTTTCCCAATTAATGTATATTGAAAAAGCATGACCCATAAACTTATTGCAGAAAAAAGAAAATCCATAAACTTACTAAAAATTTCTTATTTTTTTTTTGCTTTGGTTATATACATATTTTGAGAATGTCTTTTCACATTTATGTCTACTTGAATGTGTTATTAGCTTTAATAACCCAAAACAAAAATTGGCACTTGGTCACTTGGTTGCCTTCTTCCTTGTTAATTTAATCGAAAAAGAAACTGTCCATTGGGGCCAATCTTGATCCATCCATTTATTTGCAGGATGGCTTCACACCGTTAGCAGTAGCTTTGCAACAAGGTCATGACCAAGTCGTTTCACTCCTGCTAGAGAATGACACCAAGGGAAAAGTGCGTCTCCCAGCTCTTCATATTGCTGCCCGAAAAGACGACACAAAAGCCGCCGCCCTGCTGCTGCAGAATGACAACAATGCAGACGTGGAATCAAAGGTGAGGCACCACGGACACAGGCTCATCACGCAGCTGTCCGGTTAGGCACACAACCTTTAACGCCCGGTCTCCCTCTTGGCAAGCTTATGTCAAACACGCACCTTCATTGAAAAGAGTACAAGCGTGCCTCCGAGCTAGCCAACGAAGGCACGCCCTCCCTTCACGTGACAAGCTAGGGGGTGAATGGGGATGCTGCCCTGTGCCTGCTAAAAGGGAGGCCGCCTCAAAAGAAATCAATTGATGTGCACCAGATCGTTTCCTTCCTTTGAATCTAGATTTCAGAATGTATTTAACACTTCAGCTCAAACATCGGGGTGAAAAACTACAAAATGCTAGATAAACCTCTAGTTGCTATCTAAGATGACAGGCAAGGCACTGAGTGTAGGTCAGCTATGGAAAGCAAGCCAGCAGTGGAAGGGCCGCAGCCCCAAATTCCCATCGTCTTGTAGTACTTGAAAGTCTGCGGCGGACATGTGGCATTTGGACTGGGCCATTGTGCAGCCCGCCATTCAGTCTAGCTTTCTTTCTGTGCCTTTTGTGCTTCCATCAGAGCTTCCATCCGCGTTACTTAGCTGTCATGAGCTTTCTGCAATCCATATCACCAATAGCGAACTAACCGTTCATTTTTTCCTCCTCTTTGCTTCCAAATGTGTTAACCTAGATGGTGGTGAATAGAACAACAGAGGTATATATATATATGCATATATGTATAATCTATATCTGCATCATCATTTTCCCATTACTTAGTGCTGCTGCCTCATGGTTTTCCCTTCTTCTTTGCATTGCCTTCTGTAGGCTAGATACCTGCTTTATACGCCTGACCCTCCCCCGCCCCCCCCAAAGGAGCATGTGCCAGAGAATATAGTAGTTTGATTACCAGGGCTTTCTGCAGCTGAACCTGGTGTTTGCAAGGAAGAATGAGGAATCCTTGTAACTTAAGGGTGTTGCAATAGAGTTGTGTGAGATGAAGAGTTTGGACACTTTAGATGCTTATCAGCTATACCTAAAGCTGCAGACAACCCTGTCATTCTACTCATCCAGGACTGATTCTTTAGGGTTCTGCATGACACTTACCCTCCATGGTGTCAGCAAAAGGAAAGGTACTTCAGAATGGTGCCAATATGACCCACCCTTCCACAAGAGTCGGATAGCTAGCATGGCTAAGAAGCTTGCTAACAAATTAGAAATGCATCTAGTTCCTATAAGGTTTCAATCCTTGGGGACTAAGTGAATCGCTGCATGTTTTAGCATTTTTTAAGGAAGTAAAATGACCTTGGTATAAATAATCCAGAAAAACGTGTTATTGAATAGGCATTTGCTAACAAAGAGATCAACTTGTGGATTCTTTATGGAATACAATTGTCCGTTATATAAAACCAATTTTGTGGTAGTACCTCTTTCCAAAAAACTTGCTTCTGTTATTAAAATTGGCATTTACTGTTGATTAATTTGAATCTATACTGAATATATAAACTAATTGAATTTTGAGTTTTACTGCACAATTCTATTATCAGTAATAAAACAATGGTATTAATCAAGCTATGAGCTATAAAGATTTTTCCCATTATCTTTATTTTAACTTTTTGAAATGTTGGCTTCTATATAGTTCTGTTACTGGATTACTAAAATTATTCAATCTCTACCCCTTAGTTCCTCCCTGGCTATTCCTCTACCTATAAGTTTGGGGTTTATTAGCAACCCTGTGAGCAATTGGCACTGATTGAAACCTAGTACAGAATGGAATGTAGACCTCAGCATATTTTGCTTCCTCATTTTTATTTAGGCAGGGTTATGATATTTACCTGTCAGACAAGGGCCCAGCAGGAATCAAGTGAATGTCTGCTGTGTTTTCTTTACAGAGTGGCTTCACTCCGCTCCACATAGCTGCTCACTATGGAAATATCAATGTAGCCACGTTGCTGTTAAACCGAGCGGCTGCTGTGGACTTCACTGCAAGGGTAAGAGCACAGCAATATGTAATGCCTTTTAAGCATTTGGAACAATTTTTAACTCTCCTTTCCCAGTATGAGGAGGAGATTGGGCCAGATGACCTCCAAGAGTGCTTCCAACCCATGAAAGTTATGATTTTCTACTTATCCTAGTGCATCTTCTTGCTTTTACATAGGTGTGCTGGCTTCCTAGCATGAAAAGTAAACCAAGATTAGGGGTGCTAGGGAGGGTGGGTGCTAAATATATAAATGCATATATGGAAGATGTGATTCAAGTGACCATGCCTAGGAACTACAAACGGTTCCCCAAGTTGAAATTTCTGAAACTATTAGAAATTTGTCAAATGGTTCCTAGTGATCTGGAGATCAGGGTCTTGACACATTATGGAGGGAATGTGCTGAAATATCAGGATGAGGCCCAACGTTCAGAAACCAAATAAATAATAGAGACCATCTTTTGCTTTTCTCTTCTGTCCCCTGCCAACATTTATAATGAGCAACAACATTCTGTAACCCGAGTAAGTTCAGATTCATTGGAGAAAGGAATTACAACATTGTGTGTATCACTGCACAGTAACTTGGACATCCGGAGTAGTATTGCTGTAAATGTAAAAATGGGTCCAGTGTTAGGCTTGATCATCATCAGAAACATCATTGTCAAAAGCAGAAAAGAAGTTGGAAGCAGGATGAAGTAGTGGCTGAAAGTCTAGACTCTGAATCCTGACTCCTCAGGTTCAAATTTTGGCTTTCACTTTTCTTCATCCATCAATTTTCTCATTTATAAGATGAACTAATATGAATTATGAAATTATATAATAAATCATCATACTAAAATAATATCACCTATCCCTCATTGAGAGTCACTGTGAGGATTAAAAGAGATAGTATATATAAACCACTTAGCACAGTGCCTGACATAGCAGCAGCAGCACTATTATTTTGAATATAACATTTGAAGTATTATTTTTCCTAAAACCTCACTCGTTAGAAGAGAAATAGGACTAAATCGGATAGGGAGATAGTGTATAATACCAGTACTAGCAGTACAGTAGTTGCAGCAACAGTAAAAGTGACATCATTTTTGAAATAGTTACTGACTGGGAGATGCCAGGCTGTGCATTTTACTTCATTTATTCTAATATGAGGAAAAGTGTTATTTATCCCTATTTTACAGAAGAGGAAAACTGAGGCTTAGAGATAAGCAATAGCTGCTGCAGGATGACAGAGCTAGCAGGTTGGAAGAGGCAGGATTCCCCCCAAAGTTCCCCAGTATTTCGTCTCCCTTAGGCAACTTAAAAGGGTTTATTTTTATTTTCCTCTTATAATTCATTAGTTTTATAAAAATTATAAAATCCCAGACCGTACCAATATAAAGCCTATTTCCTACCCTATTGGCATCAGCTTGCTGAAAGCCTGTATCGGTTTCAGTGACTCAAGAGTGCCAGTCAGTTTGTTTCACTCTAGGACTATGTTCTTACTGCATTAACTACATCCTTGACATGGCAGATCCAAGGCCTGGTTTGACATTTTGAAGGGCAAAGTTAAGCACTTCTTTAAGTCAAGTATAAACAGGGCATGTCAATGTTAAAACTAAAGTTCATTTCAAGATGCATTCTTCTGGTTTTATTTCTGTAATTCACAGAGTAATAAAAACCTCATTAAGTCACATCTTCTAATTAGGACATTTGGAAAATTCATGTCAGGGTGTTGTTTGAAGTCTGTCTTTGTGCCATTGTTCAGAAATTTCCTGATGCTGCTGAAAATAAGATTTGGGAAATGTTTAAGCAATTTAAGAGGACAAACTACAGTATTTTCAGACTTTTCAAGCAATTTTAAAGCATCCATTTACATTGAAACAATGTGGTAATTACAAAGATGCTTATTTATTGATTAAAAACCAATGGAGACCTCAGACCCATGTTGTTAATTCCTGAGTTAACATTTGTGAATTAAAATAATCACACTGTGCTTTTGTTTAAAAGATGTTAAAATTCAGACTCTTCAATGATACAGAAAAGCATTTTCCCCAGTCATTCCTAATTAATGAGGCCTAATAGCATTCTGAGCTAAAGGCTGTGGCGGAATTTGATTTCACTTTATGGAAAGCTATGCTGTTGCTTATTCCCCAACAAGTTCTGCTTCTCCCTGCAGTTGGTGATTGATGACTTGCTTTAGGGTGTCTGAGAAGGACTCTTCATGAAGAGCTTAAACCAAGGCAACCACTACTTGCCTCAAGCAATCCATTTTAGGTTCCAAATCTCTAGTAATTTTATTACATAATGATCGAGCATCTCCACTTTTGTACTACAGAGGTCCCTTCCTTCCCAGCCTCGGTGGGGTCTTTCTAGGTCATAGTTCTCTCAGGAAGATAGCAGAAACAGCAGGTGAAAGTAAGAGGCCTCTCTGAACACAGATGGGATCAAATTTTATCTGGTCAGAACAATAAAGGGAGGGTCATTAAGCCTCATTTGTTAAGAATTGCCTACAAATTGTAACCATAAATCATGTGCTTTAGAACCAGGTTTGGACACAGGTATTGATGAGATGGTTAGAGGTAGATTAAAAAACAGCAGCAGCAACCTTTGTCTTGGGCTGTGATTTCTGTGTTCTGGCTGTGCCTGAGTATGGTAGAGAGTTGAAGATTTAGATCAGAGAAGACAGGCAGATATAGTGTCGCAGTTCTTTGTAGTACTGTGGGCTGAGGGCATGACCCAGAGAGTGGCTACCTGCTAGCAAAGAGAGCGAGGGAATAAGAACAAGGACAACATTTCTGGAAGCATTTCCTGTATGCGGTAAGATGTTCATATGTGAGGCAAATAAGAGGCAGAAACAAACGCCATGTGACTAAAGGGAGTACACAATAGAACAGATTGCTTTCTATGTTTCTTTGTAGTGCTAGCTAATTGATGCTGCAGTAAAGCAGATCCCAGCCAATGGTGAATGCATACTCTTGAATAGCAATTCTGGTCACCGATTTATAGCATACTTACCCCTTTTATTAACACCTTTCCTTAGATTTTTATTATGATGTCAATTTTGATTTTTGCATTATAATTTTGCTATGTAGAAGTAAGGTATCCTGTGTGACATCTTCAATATTTCCTTTTGGATTATCCATGGAAATCTGTTCAGGCGCTTGGTTCCGCTGCAGGGAGTTTATGCTGTAGCTGCTGAATGCTGCAGTGCAGCGTCAGCATCCTTCATTCTTTGAATTGAGTCTGCCGAGATGGCCCTGACACCGTCTGAATTTATGCATGACCCTTGCTCTCTTTGAAAATCATTGTAGCTCTCTTGGGAAAGAGAATGTAACTAAAACACACCAGAGCCACTACTGATTATCATTCCAGTAAGGAGCATTTATGCACTAGAGTAACAAAACGCCAAATTGTATTATGTAGATGCCTGCGAAGTTCCTTTTATTGACTGAAGAAGATAGATTAACACTTTGCTGGCTGTGTTTTTTCATCAAACATAATGGACCAACTAACCTAATCTTCACTTTTACCCTTGACCTTTCTCTTGTAAGTTCTTATTCAACTTGCCATTTTGAGAAAATAATTGAATAAAGCATCCTTTGATTATTAGTCTTGCTATTTAGTACTTTTTGGTTTGATCTCTGAAAGGATTAGGGATTTATGTGTTTGAGGTCTATACCTCATTTGTTTTCAAAAGGGTTTCGGGTGGTTTACAGATTAAAATATACGAAGACATGTAAGGGTGAAACTGAAAAAGTAAATGTTACCAAGCAGCAGGAATGAGCCAGTGAATACAATTGGAGAATAAACTTAGGCCTTAAAAACTTTTATATGTGTAGTGGAAATGGAAGCATGGATTATATGGTTTTCATTTTTGACAAAGGAAATCTTACAGTTATCTACAGAGGCAAACATTTTGGTGAAATAACTCAAACATGGTTTTTATCACATAAACCTTTATATTAAGAACAGTGATTTACATAGTTATCAATATCTTTAATTACTACATTTCGAAAGGCTCAATTCTACTGCTCCATACTGCCTAAGTATGCTGAATCTCCATCTGTAAAGGGACCTTGCCCAGGGAAGCTGAGAGCCTACAGCCCAGGTACTTAGGCCTATGATGTTCTAAATGTGTAGGAGAGAACTTGGTGTCTATACAGCAGATCAATGACTAGTTAACCTGTCTGTTGAACTGCCTTTCTCAAATATCAGATGATTTAAACAAAGTTTTGACAGGTGCTGAACCACATTCAGAACTCAATTAAATCATACTAAATGTTGCTTTATTTAAGATATTTTAATTTTTGGATAAAATGAGAGCAGTGTTTTTAGATACTAGAACTACTAAACCTGTTGGTAGAAAAATAAAAGTGTAAGACTTACATTCTGCCCAAACAGGAGACCGACATGATTCAGCATATGTATGCATGAGCAAAATAGTGTCCATGGATAAGCATAACCCAGAGACTCATTTTCTAAATTTAATTCATTTAGCAATATTTATAGAGCATCTACTATGAGCTGGACCTGAAGATGCAGACTTGAGTAACATACTTTACTACTGGTACTTATTACTAATACTAGAGTACTTGGTACTCTAGTAGTCCTTATTCTGCTCATTTGTTCAGGCACCAAGGTGTTAAACCATAAAACAGAGCTCCTTAATTCCTCAAAGCACAACTAAACCTAGGCTATAATGCTGAACAGGGCTGTTCTAAAGGCTTAGGGATTTAGGAAGGGAGTTCAGGGCAGAAAGGCAAAGCTGAAGGATAGGTCCTAAGCAACAGTGTCCCCAGAGTCCGTAGGGCATGACTCCTTTGGGTGACTTCCTCCTGAGTCCCCAGTGGCCACTGTGTTGCAGTGGGAATGCCTTTTACCACATTTCTCCTTGCCAGGGTCCAGGCCTCTTAACTGCCTCTGGGTCCCAGTGAGGAAGGAAAACTCCATTTCTCAATACCTAGGCTATCTTAATTTAGTAGGCACTAACTTGTGGGTATTAATTTTAATTTAAATTAAATAAAATTTGAAATTCACTTCTTCATTCTAAAGAGCATTTCAAGTGCTCAATAGCTCCATGTGGCTAGTGGCTGCTGTGTTAGATGACACAGATACATAACATGTCCACCATTATAGAAAGTTCTTTTGAACAAAGTTGTGACACCATCAGTCGTAGGCCTTCATTCCCTTCAATGTCATGATTATCTGAAAGTGTAACTTTCCCCCCAAGGAAGATGGTTGCTCCCTGCCCTCATATGTAAGCATCACAGCCTGTACTTCCACTCTCGCATGAGGCCTAGAATATCATTTTATTTACAGGGTATTGTAAATACCGTTTTGTACACTCTACTTGCTGGCTAAGCCCCTTGAAGGCTGAGATGCCCCATTCACCCTCTGTCTCCAGACTTCCGCCTGGTTCCCGGCTGCTCACTGTGGGCCTGGGTCTGTGCTAATGACTTTAACATGAACTTAATCCTCTCAACCTTTTAGTGCATGACTTGTTTGTTTTTGCTGCCTGACAGCCCTTTATCTGCCTTTTATGCCTTTATTTGCCAAACTAATGGAGCCACTGGAATGTTCAGCTGCATTCTGTTCAACCAGAGGGCTGTGAGTCTGAAAACATCCATAACTCTGCCTATTACAAAATAAGCGCTCAGGAAATGGCCATCTCCTTCTTTTCTTCCACAGGTAGAATTTATAGTAATAATGACTTTAAAAAAGTTATTGTTTATTATCCAGCTTCTTTATTGGGCATTTTTACACTTATTATCTCAACAATCCTATGAGAGCTGAAGTAGAAATGCAACGAAGTTTATTTATAGCCCCTGCCTACATCCTATTCTTCAACCTCACTTGCAAGACTGTGAATTCCTCAAGGACAGACTTCTGTTGTCTTATACATCTTGGAATCCCTGGAGTATGGCCCAGTCCCTGGCACTGGGAGGTATTCGGTATATATTTATTGAATTCAATAATGAATGAACAAGTCACTTCTAGGCCTCCTTGTCCACTACTCCTGGGCACCCAGCACCTATGTAAACCTGCTTTCCTCTCCCTAACCTATCAAAACTCCCGTTACTTCAGCTTGAACCTCACCTGGTGTTAGGAGCAGCTTCCCAAACTGAAATCAACTGCGTTAAGGGAAATGAAAAAATCTATAGGATTCTAATAGAATCTTAGGCCAGTGCACCAAACCCAAGTGTTGAACATCAGACACAGAGGGGCAAGTTTATTTGAACAGCCAGGAGACTTGTTATTCAGCCCCGCAGAATGACCTTGCAACAAGGGACTTATCACCAAGGGCTACTGCCAAGCCTTGTTCAATTAAGGATATTTTAAGCAGGGCCTCAGGCTCTGGGCTGTGAAGCCTCAACCAAAGTGACCACCAGAGGGTGCTAGAAAGGGCTTAGCTACTGAAACATGACTCCAGTAAGAGTGTGGCTAACTTTTATAATGGTTTTATAAGGGGGCAGGGCTTCTGCAGACTCCGGGTTGGGTAGCAGTGCCTTTGCAAATGTATTTTTACAATACAGTTGGCCCCTCATATCCTTAGGTTCCTCATCTGTGGATTCAACCAACCATGAATCAAAAATATTTACGAAAAAAAACAATAAAAATAACACAGCAATAGAAAATAATATAAATAAAAAGTACAGTATAACAACTATTTACATAGCATTTACATTGTATTTGGTGTTATAAGTAATCTGGAGATGATTTAAAGTATACAAGAGGATATGCGTAGGTTGTGTGCAAGTGCTATTTCATACAAGGGACTTGAGCCTCACGAATTCTGGTATCCTCAGGAGTCTTGGAACCAATCCCCATGGATACCATGGGACAACTGTGTATTTTCCCCTTGTTATATAATTCATGCTTTAAATAAAATACAATAAATCAAAAGAAAGAAAATAAAACCACTCATAACCGTCCTGTTCTATTTTTGAATGTTTATCCTTACAGAGACCAAACACACACACACACTTTTCTTTTTATTAATATGCACTTTTTAAAATAGGCTTATGTCCTTGTATAGGCTCAACAGCTTTAAAGACAAAGTTTTTTTTAATGGGTTATATAAACCTCCTGAATGAAAATGGGAATTTGAGAGCATTAGCAAAGGAATGTAAGTTATGAGAAAGTAGCCCCGGCTACTGCGTTAACCGTATTCTTGTCGCCATGGTGATATTAGCGTCTCGGGAGGAACGAAACCAGTAAGTTTCTATAAGGGAGGCAGAGTGGAGCGGATACATGTTTATGCAGATTTGCTCTCAGAAGCCTGCCATGCAGTCTCATTCATGCCTGTTCCACTTAATTTCCTGAATGCCGCATCAAAGAAGAATCTCATGTATACATTTTTTAAAGAAACATTTTTATTCGAAATCCATTTGTACATTTGAACTTCCTTGGCAGCTTACTGTGTGGTATGGGATCTACGTTGTTCCCCACCTGAAGAGGTGAAGTTTCTATGTGCAGCAGCATGTGAAGACAGGATCCTTCCTGGACCCCTGGGCTCTCGTCCTGGTTGTGTCATGGGTCACTGATGTGGCCCGGGGCAAGTCCCTTCATCACCTGGCCTGCAGTTTTCCTAACAACCAAATGAGAGGGACGTCTGTGGAGCAACCACAGGCCCTTCCCCTCTGTGCTACCACCTTGTCTGGCCGCGATGAAGGCAGCCTTTGGTGTCCCTTTCCCTTGCACAGCGGAGGAGGTGTAGGGCAGTGGCTAAGGCGAACCACAACACAGTCAGACTGCTGGAGTCCCACGCGGGCCCTGTGGCTTACCCTTGTGCTCTTGGGCAAGTTGTTTATGCTTCAGCTTCATCATGCATAAAATGGGTCCAATAATAGGAGTTAATGCATAATGTTGTGACAATTGAATGAAATGATCCTTTTACAGTGCTTAGCACAGGGCTTGAGCCACAACACACGAGCAAGGGCCCTAGGCATGTTGGTGGTGGCTGTTGTCACCACTTTCATCCAGGAGGGACCCACTTATTGCAAGGCACCTTCCCCCATAAAACATGGCACAGGTCAAGCAGGTAGCATCACGGCAGCTCTCTAGAGCACTTCTGGAGATCGTCAGAAATGCGGCTCCCCAGAATGTTTGAGTTATGTTGCTTGCGGTGGGGTTTGCCAGCAGGAGGTCAGCCTTTAAGAAACTATTAATATGACATTGCTTGAGACAGTAAGAACTCCAATAAAAAAATCATAGAAATTGGAAGGCATAGATTTCTCTTCCTTTCACTTTTCCTCCTTGAATAAGCGCCCTGCCTCCTGGAGTGCAGCTCTAGCATTGTTGCTCTGAGAACATTTTTAAATGACCCGAATAAATCCTATTTAGAAATTCTGTGAAATAAAGTTCTATTAAGGTAGGAGTTGGCACAGCTCACTTTATTCATTTGCACTTTAAAAGAGATTTATTCATTAGCTGTAGAATTGTCGTTCCCTCCATTGAGTGCAAATAATGGCAAAGGGCTGCTGTGCCCCAGACTGGTCCTCTACTGAACATTCTGGCGCATTGTCCACATTCACTGTCATCAGAGAGTGCCTTTGGATCAGATCAAGTGAACACTGGTCCCCTCCATAGGCACTGCAGTTCTTCCATGGCAATGAGAAAACATTGTTCTTCCTCTGGTGGTTTGAAGAATATATAGGAAGGGCAAAGGGCACCTAGAGAGAAGAGGTTAGGGCTTAGCAGAACAAAAGGCTTACAGAGGGATAAGCCTGTCTGGACACAAGTATGATCATTTACCAGCTCTCTCCCAAATTGAAGCAGCAGATTCCAAAAAAACAAGTTCAAATGGGAGATCAGTATGGACTAGAATAGTTGGGGGAAGAAAATGAGAAGCTGGGCTGTGATAGTAATCTAGGGATTAGAATCAGCTCCAAGAAATGGAAACTGAAGCACAGGGGCAAGGGGAAGTGAGGATGGAGACCAACAGTGAGTGCAGCCTGGGGGCAGGGGGTCTGTGAATTCCAGGCTGGGCTGCAGGCACTGGCTTTGGTCCTGCAGTTAAAAGGGAGTCCTTGCAGGTCTTTATGAAGAGAAGTGCAGCGGCAGCAGTAGTGTTTGAGATACATTAGGACACATGTGAAGGGGCATGAGGAGGCTGGGCTTGATCTGTGGCAGACTCTAATCACACGGGGCAAGAGCTGACAGGAGGAGCACGTCAGACCCCTGGTATGATGCTATTCTTCTTGGAGATGACCTCTCCAGAGTCCTACCAGAGCCACTGGTTCTCGATAGGAGAAGAGGGAGCATCACTTTCCTTAGAAGATGTGGAAAATTTGTAGAGGCATTTTTGGTTGTCATGATGGGGCCTGGCATGTGATGGGTAAGGGCCAGGATGGCTCAACTTCTTTCAATGTGTGGGACAGTCCCATGCCAATAACCATGACCCAACCAAATGTAGTGATGCCCCCAGTGGGTGTAGCATCTCTTTACAGCCAAGAAGTGGCATGGTGTGATGTCCCAGGATGGGGAGGAAGGGCCCAGAAGTTCATGCTTGGTCTGGGATTGTGCTCAGAGGCCATGGAGCGTCCCCAGGTGAGGCATCCCTGCAAGTGACCGGTCAGGAGACCCTGAGGCTTCATTCAGTGCTTACCACTGAGTCTTTAAAATATGAGGTAGAAAAAATTTCACACAATTCAAACTAATTTAGGGAGTAGCTTTCATTTATTACTGGGTACCAGGTACTGTAGCAAGTTTTCTACACATCATTTCATTTATTCCTCACAGTAACTCTTTGAGGTATGGATATGATGTCCATTTTACACGAGGAAGCAAGAAGATAAGGTGTGCAAAGCCACACAGCTCCAAAGTGGTAGAGCTTGGGGTAAGAGACAGTAAAGTAAAATAAGGCAATAAAAAACAATAAAGTCAAATGAACCACACTCAGACTGTGTAGTCTATGAAATTCTAACCTCAGAGGCAACTGTAGTTGGACTTTGGACTTATCCACAGTCATCACAAGAAAGCCAGAACCAACAGCAGCCTCTCTGTGTTCTAGCTGGCGATTCATTCTCTGACTGCTCCAGGGTTGCAAGATGAAGTAAATACATCTTGACGTCCTAATAATCATGCTTTGAAATGGACTCTTGATATTTAGAAACTCCATGACCTTATGACAAAAAGATGTGACATACATTTCCTGGTAAGAAATACAAGGCAGGCTTGTCTCTACAAGGAGTGTGGCCCCCTGAATTTGAAAACTAAAAACTAATTTTCTAATCGTTTCTAAGTCAGGGCCTCTCAGCCAACTTTTCCCAGTTTTTCTCAGCCAGTTTTTCCCTTAGATTCTGACTCATTAAATCTACAATGGGGACTTGCAATTTGTGTTTTTAACAAAACACAAAGTTCCTCAGGTGATTTTTCTGGTCAGGCAAGACTAGAAAATATTGACCAAGGCCATGCTGTGAAAATCTTTCTCTGCATAAATCGCCCAAAGGTGAGTCATAGAAGTCTTAAAAAAAATCATTTGCTCATAACAATTATTTTTACATTGATAACCCCTTAATAATATTCCCTTGAATTTACATTATATTTTACAGCTTACAAAATACATTTATATATAGTACATCATTTGAAATTCACAAAAATAGACATGTTTACAGATGAATAAACAGAAGCTCTGAGGAGTTGTTTAGCCCTGATCCTATTCAGAGTGAAGTGGCATAACAGGATTTGAATATAGACCTTCTAACGCATTTTTGCATGCCTCAACGCGTGACGTCAGAGCTGGTGGGTCACGCTGGGTTGGCAGGAGAGACAGCACAGTGCTCAGTGAGCGGCCTCAGTGCTCAGATCCTGAGGATGGGGTACTGGCCACTGTCAGTACCTGCGTACCTGGAAGAGCAGCTCCTTAGGACAAGTGCACTGCACACACAAAAGGCAATTGGCACTGGATTGATTTTGTCATTTCCAAATCATCTTTCTTTAGAAACTTCAGAGACATTGTGTTCATTTCTTGACATGTTTAAAACTTCAGCAAGCATTTAATTTATCCAAAGACCAAATGAGGGCAACATACCTGATCAACTAAGAGTTTGAAGTGAACTGACATCTCAAAAGCTTGCAAGAGTGATTTACTTTCTGGATGGGAAAGAAAAATATTCAACACAGAAATTAATTTAGTTTCAGGTTTATCAGAAGTGATATAGGAGTGTGGAAATTTTATAATTGTAAAGCGCCTCAACACATTGACTGCCACACTAGAAAAAAAAATTTTTTTCCTTGAGGCCATGGTGTTTTATTACAAAAACAAAATAAAAACTGAAAACAAAATCCTTTCTAATTTAATGAAAAATTTGTTATTTTTTATTGTTTTCTGTGTGTGAGTTGTATGCAACTTGAAAAATAGTTCACACGGCTCCCAAGGTAAAGAGACGTGTGAGTTACATATTCTTCACGAGGCCCTGGGCTCAAAACTAGGGTGAGTTAAATACTACTCAACATGGCAGTTAATGTGTTAATATTTTTGATGGTAGAGTGTTAGGAAAAAGGGTGGAATTTTTTACTGAACTTATAGCATTCAATAGAAACATTATAGGAAATCTAATATCATTGGATAAACTCATTTCAAATAATTTAAAATTTTAAAATAACTTTTCTCAATGTATAGGAAGTAATTGATTACTTTATAATTGAGTTTTAAATGACCCTTTTGGGTCAATTACTATGTCTCCCTACTCATAGATATTTCTAGCTTGGGAGGGGCTTTCTTTACTGTAACACAGACAGCAGGCTACTTTTGACTGAACTTTAATGGTGACACCTTTAGACTGGGTGTGGTGGCTCATGCCTGTAATCCTAGCACTCTGGGAGGCCAAGGTGGGAGGATCCTTTAGGCCAGGAGGTCCAGACCAGCCTGAGCAAGAGCAAGATCCCGTATCTACTAAAAATAGAAAAATTAGCTGGGCGTGGTGGCACACACCTGTAGTCCCAGCTACTTGGGAGGCTGAGGCAGGAGAATCATCTGAGCCCAGGAGTTTGAGGTTGCAGTGAGCTGTGATGTCGCCACTACACTCTAGCTGGGGTGACAGAGCGAGACTCTGTCTCAAAAAAAAAAGTGACATCTTTAAAGAAATATAAAGAAAGCCATGAGTTCTTCTTATTTAAAATGAAAGACTTGAACTAGCCACTGTTTTATACATTGAATATTGTTATTTGCATTGAGCCAGGTGTGGTGGCTCGCACCTGTAATCCCAGCACTTTGGGAGGCCGAGGCAGGAGGATCCCTCAACACTAGCCTGGGCAACATAGCGAGACCCCATCTCTAGATAAAAATTAAAAATTAAAAAATAAATTTAAAAAGCATTGAATATGCTGTTTCCTTTTGGTTGGAAATTGTATGTCAGCCAGCATTTTCTGTGTAGAGACTATGCTACTTGGATAAAGAGCTTGAGCTGATGTTTACCCAAGTTAGGAAGAGACTCACTATCAGGATACACTTTTTCCTCTATGACCCACTGGAAAGAGCCAGCACAGGTTTTGGAATCAGACAACTCAGGTTCAAATTTCAGCTCTGGCATTTTCTAGCATGTGACCCGTAACCCCTTCCAGCTTCACTTTGCTCACCTGTGAATTTGAGCTAATAGCATCTATTTTACAGGTTGTTACGGAAATGAAACAAGATGGTGCACGTCTCATAAGGCCTGCACAAAGTAGAAGCCCTATAATTAGTGGTTTTGTTCCCTTTTAATTACATTTGTTCTCATGTAAAACAAATAGTTGCTTGATCTAAATCAGTAGGTGTCAATTTTTTTTTTAGCAGAACTCTTTTTTTCCTAACAAATTCTTACAGGATAAAAAAAACATTTACTATTTCAATCTTCAATGTCCCACAACTCCTCATTGTTTATGGAATTATGGACACCCTGAGATGTATACTGAGAAAAAATATATTTTAAAAGCATGTATTAAACACCCATTAAGATGGCTACTATCAAAAAAGCCCAGAAAATAACCAATCTTGGCAAGGATATGAAGATCTGGGAACTTGTGCTCTGTTGATGGGAATGTAAATTCATACAGCCACAATGAAAAGTTTGGCATTTCCCCAGAAAGTTAAATATAATTACCATACAATCCATATACTTCTGGATATATACCCAAAAGAACTGAAAGCAGGATCTCAAGAGATATTTGTACGCTCATGTTCATAGCACTATTCACAATAGCCAAAAGGTAGAAGCAAACCAAGTGTCCATCGACAGATGAATGGATAAACAAAATATGGCATATGCATACATTGGAATATTACTCAGCCTTAAAAAGGGAGGAAATTTTGAGGCATGCTACAACATGGATGAACCTTAAGGACATTATGCTACATAAAATGAGTGAGTCACAAAAAGATACCATGATTATGCTTATATGAGGTAAATAGAGTAGTCAGATTCACAGGTACACAAGTAGAATGGTGGGTGCTATGGACCGGGGGGAAAGGAGAAAGGGGGGTGGCTCAATGGGTATAAAGTTTTCATTTTTCAAGGTAAAAAGAGTTCTGGAGATTGGTTGCAGAACAATGTGAATATTGAACCATACCGAACTATACACTTAAAAATGGTTAAGATGGAAGTTTTATGTTATGTGTATTTTCCCACAATTTAAATTTTTCTTTTAATTTTAAAGCATATATTGAAAACCATGGGACTAGATATCTCCAAAGCCCCAGTCACCTGTAAAATCCGATGATGCAAAGGTAGAAGAGAGTTTGTAATTGAGGGAAGAGGTCCAGGATCGGCTGCAGTCCCAGTCTTTCTGCCCCCTGGCAATGGCTGGGAGTGTGTGTATCGGCTGAGGGTGTGTGCATGGGGAGAAGCAGGTGTGGCATATTTACTCTAGATCTAGTCTGCCTTCGCCCTACTAAATCATTTGGAACCAGAGGAAGACTTGACGATGCCTTACCTAAATTGCCTATGAGCCATCCTCTGTTAATATAAGTGGAAGCCTCTGACAGTATTAACGATAAACAGCTTCATATTATCCTTAAAAGAAAATAAATAAATCTCTTGAGTTATTTAGAGCAGAACAGGTCCAAACATTCAGACCCTGATTTCACAACAAACATCAATTATCCAAGCATTTGCTGCAGCTTCTCCCAGAGCCTAGCGCTGTCAGGTGTCTCATCAAAGGAGATTTAGTTGGTCTCTCTGAGAGAGGAGGGAGGGTGAGGAAGTGTCTTTGGCCTCAGCATCTTCAGCGTCAGTCTCAGTAAGGCCAGTATGGACTTAATCTCCTTATCCAGAAAGCACACAGAGAAATGTTGGTGTAGACTAAGCAAGCAGTTAACAAACTGGAGAAGAGAAAAAGACTTTGCCTAAAAAGACCTATTTCATTTCATTAAATCCTCATGAAGAAAGAAGAAAATGGACTTCTACCAACAATGGTGGTCATTTTCATAATAATCGCTATAGCATGAGGGAAGTTTCTGAGTTTATTTTATACATATATTATTAATAATGGATCATCTAAGTTGATTTTTTTCTTAAAAAAGTCTTGCTTATATGTCAGACTATGAAGGATGGAGTGTTTTCTTACCAGTATATTCAATTGTTGGAAATTTTCCTAGGTATATTCTTAAAATCTCAAATCCTTATCATTGAAAGTATCACTTTTGCATATATTTTATGGGCTTCTTAAGGCATTAAAAAGTTAGGCATTCTTGGCTGGGCATGGTGGCTCACGCCTGTAATCCTAGCACTCTGGGAGGCTGAGGTAGGAGGATCACTCTACCCTGGAGTTTGAGACCAGCCTGAGCAAGAGCAAAACCCCGTCTCTACTAAAAATAGAAAAAATTATCCGGGTTTGGTGGCGCGTGCCTGTAGTCCAGCTACTCTGGAGGCTGAGGCAGGAGGATTGCTTGAGCCCAGGAGTTTGAGGTTGCTGTGAACTCAACACAGCAGTTAGGCTGACACCATGCCACTCTAGCCCAGGTGACAGAGACTCTGTCTCAAAAAAAAAAAAAAGTTAGGCAGTCTCATAAAAAGAAATGAAGTACTGATACATACTACAATGTGGATGAACCTTGAAAACATTATGCTAAATGAAAGAAGCCAGGCACAAAAGGCAACATATTATATGATCCTATTTATATGGAACGTCCAGAATAGGCAAATACATAGAGACAAAAAGTAGATTAGTAGTTAATAGGAGCTTGGGAGACAGAGGAATGGGAAGTGGCCACCTGATGGTATGGGATTCCTTTTTGGAGATGATGAAAATGTTCTAGGATTAGATATTGGTGGTAGTTGCACATCCTTGTGAATATATTTTTAAATGACTTAATCATACACTTTAAAATGGTGAATTTATGATATGTCAGTTATATCTCAATAAAGCCATTATAAAGATAAGCTTAAAGAAGACTTTCAGTAGAAGACAGTAAAAATTTACAGAAAAATATGTTTTTGTACTCAAGAAAATTAAAGAAGACAGGAATTCAGTTCTCTATTTTTCTATATTGTATCAAAATCTGTATGGCTGTTAAATATTACTTATCAAACATTTATTGGTTACCTGCTCTGTGCCTGGGAATTAACAGATACATCCTCTCCCCTTAGAGACTAAATGACTTTTCAAAAGATACATATCTATGGTGTGAACGAGGATGGTAGTAATCCTTGCCTAAATGCCTTTCCTGTGCTTTCCCTGTGAACCTATTTACCAGTCATTTTTCAGTATCTATTTATACTAGGAATAGTGCTAAAGTACAAGAGAATAGAATGAGAAAACAAAAACTTCTTAAAATATGTGTTTTAAAGGCACATCATTAACACATTGAAATCTTGATCTTCGGACATCTTGTTTTGCCACTTAGACTAGCTTCTTTAAATCATAGTAGTAACTTAGAGGCAAAAATTATGACAAGTGGTAAGAATTAGCAGAAGATACTGGATTCCCTCTTAACATTTCATTTTTTCAGAATTTGTTTTCACTGAGAACATGTCAAGGAACCAAACTAAAATCGTCACATGCTTCAATCTTTCATTATCTGGAAGATTTTGAGTGATATTATCCACTCACTCTTCCCTTAGTGATAACCTCTCCCAGACATTTTTAAAGAAAAGGAGAGACATGAGTGAAGGGGGAAAGACCAGTAATCCACAGCCCTTTATAGATTTAAATGAAATTAAAAGTCTGCAGTTTATCACCAGCAAGGTAGGAAATGACCCCTGTTTCACCTTGGGGAGTTGCAAGAACATGCTGGCTCAGGTGTTTCTTTCTCATAAATCCACCAGCCGCACCATGGAGGCCCCACTCTAATGACCTTATCTAATCCTAAATACCG
The DNA here is from genome assembly GCA_023783475.1 of Daubentonia madagascariensis. Lineage (NCBI taxonomy): Eukaryota > Metazoa > Chordata > Mammalia > Primates > Daubentoniidae > Daubentonia > Daubentonia madagascariensis. Next base: position 16,892,004 of record JAKFHU010000585.1, read on the forward strand.
TCCAAGGGCCCCACCTGCAAATTCCATCAACATATGAATTTAGGGAGTAAATTTCCAACACCTGAGATTTGGGGAAAATATTCAATCCATAGCATCTAGGATATGGGTACCATTATTAGCCTAATTTTACAGATAAGAAATCTGTGATCCAGAGAATGTTAGGTAAACTTGCCTAAGGTTATATAGCTAGTATGGGCAGGCCTAGAATTTGAACCTAAGCAATCTAGCCCTTAAACACTGTCCTACGCTACCACAATGCATCTTCTCTCTTAGCACACTGTTAGGTGCTCCAAAAAACAATCTAAGAGTAAGAATCGGTTATATGTTGGTACTGCTAAGAAGTAGGGGAACAGCATGGTCTGGTCTAGAGAAGGAAGCATGAACTTGTGATCAAACTATGGCAGCTTTGTGAGCTTTAGCAAGTTGTTTTGATTGTAGGGGTCTTATTAATAGTTTCTTCATGTGTAAAATAAAAACATTTGATAGTACGCATTCTAGGGTTATTGTGTGGATTAAATGAGACAAGAGATATGGAATACCTATGAATTTTGTTTCTCCTTTTGACATGAATTATGTCCTGTCTATTCTTGACAGCCCTGTGATAGAGGCAGTGGAGGCACTGCATCCATTGCACAGATGAGGAAACAAGTTCATTAAAGATAAGGCACATTCCCAGGATCCTCTGTCAGGAAAGTGGGTGTGAAAGAGTGAGAATTGGGGTCTGGCCTTGTCATTCCCAGTAAAATGTGCTTTCCACGAGATGTATGCCAAGCGATGGGGTTGAAATAAAGCTGTAACCAGGATAGAATGTCTTCCCACACCAACTCATTATTAAAAACCTTCTGTATATTCCTAAGCCAATTTTATAGTTTTGGAAGTACTATAAAAATCAATCTTTATTTTTGGAGTTAGATCTTACTCTAAATAGTGATTATTCTAAAATATATGATATAATGTAACATAATATAATATTATATATTACTATAGTCTTACTTCTATAATACCAGAAGAATATGATGAAATTGTAGAAGAATATATTGAATTGGTACAAATCCTGAGAGAGCTTAGCTTGTTCTGCATGATATGCTTCTTCTTTTCCTAAAAGTAGAAAGCAAAACCTATTCTTCTAAATTGGGATTTTACCCCCTAACTTCAGTGGTTGGTGCCTTCAAGGAGTATAGCTTATAAATGAAAAACCTTATCTGAAAATCAGCATGGGAGGAGATTAGCATAGAAAAAAATGAATAAACTGCGGGGGGCAGGGGGGGCTAGAAATTGCACTGTAGGTGAGAACACAAATCCACACATTAGAGCAGTGGTCCCCAACCTTTTTGACACCAGGGACCGGTTTCGTGGAAGACAGTTTTTCCGTGGGGGCTGGGGGGATGGAGGGCGCAGCGGTGGGTAGCGTTGCCGGCTCAGCTCCACCTCAGATCATTAGGCGTTGGATTTTCATGGGGAGCGCAACCGGGATCCCTCGTATGCATACGCGGTTTGCAGTGGGGTTCGCGCTCCTAGGAGGGGCTGCTGCTGCAGCTGATCTAACGGGGGGCGGGGCTCCGGCGGTTATGCCGGAGATGGGGAGCGGCTATGGGGGCTGCAGGTGGGGCTTCTCTTGCTCGCCCACGGCTTGCCTCCTGTTGTGCCCCCGGGTTGGCAGGCAGCGGTGGTGCAGGTCCGTGGCCCCGGGGTTGGGAACTGCGGCATTAGAGGATGTGCCAATGACGATCTTTGTCATTTTGTTAAGTACTTAATTAGTTTATTGGCCCAGATATTTGAGAGAATTAAACTGGCTGTGTACTGTGATTTTGTACGGTCAAAATTCTGAATATTTATCCAGATCCTGTTAATGCTTTGTATAAATATTTGTATAACCAGTTCCCTTCGTTGTTGTTTGTAAAATGTAGGTGTGTGTATATATGTGATTGGTTTTTTTGTCCTTTATCCACTGTCTTTCAGAAAGGATTGGGGAGAAGTAAATACTATAGAAAGAAGGCATTGGCTAATCCTATTTATATTTAAGTTTTTTAGAGTGAATAAATATTACATTGAATAGCTTGATGGAAAAGTTAAATTAAACAAGATGCTGTTGTGCTGGCAATGAAAATAGTGATTTTAAAATAAGCCCAGGGAGCTTAGTGAAATGGAAGGGGTAATACCTGGGAATTGGCAAACCTGAGGTCTTGGCCACGCTCCAAACTCCAGGTAAATCACTAAGCCTCCCTGGTCTCTTCCTTATCCATAAAATGGGTGCTTAGACTGAATGAACTCAGAGGACATTGTCAGTTAAAACACAAAAACTTCCCAAATCCCAATGTATTCTATAACATTTTGAATGTACAAGAACAAAATTTCTTTGGTACCAGAAAAAACATTTTATGAAGAAGCTAAGTTATACAAAATTAGAGTAGTATCTAATTTTGTTTACATTAATTCAGATCAGATTCAAAACTGTAGGTTCAATTTGGTTTTATCCACGTTTTAATTCAGGCTTCTTCTCAGAAAAAGCATATAGATGTTTAACTCTAGCCATATTTAATTTTCTACTTTAATGGGAAACAGTAATGTACCTTTAGGTGCAGGATATCTCCGGGCTTAACAGGTTCCTTCCAAGTTCACATATTTAGGGAAGTTAATTAGTAGGTTAAACCTCTCTGTGGTTATCAGAGTGTAAAACACAAATGGTAGGAGCTGAGACAAATAGTAGGGTGAGCTGCAAATCAAGCAATATTAAAATACAGCCATTTTTTCACTGTATACTGTACAAATGTACATAGTTGAAATTTTTTTAAAAAGCGTAAAGAAGCAAAAAGTCATTTGTAATCTCACCACTGACAGAAATTGTTAACACTTGGGTCAATATCTATATAACCTTTTTAGACTGTGTATGTGTGTATATATAATACATATTATATATAATATACATATTTATATTTATGTATTGGAGCAAATTGGAGCATATTTTCATACTGTTTTGTATCTTGTTTTATTTAATAACATATCATATTATTCATATCATTAATTTATTGCAGTCTACCTTCAAATATTTATTACTTTACATATAACAGCCTGGCAACAGTATTGTTCCAGTTTCTCCCATCTATGTACAATTGTTGTCATGCATTTTACTTTTGCATATATGATGGACTCTGCAATTCATTGTTATTGTTTTTACTTTGGACCATCAATTATCTCTTATATTTACCTTCATTTTTGCTATTTCTAGAGCCCTTCATTTCTTTGTGTAGGTCTAAGCTTCTGTTTGGTACAACATTCCCACTGTCTGAAGAACTTACTTCCTTTAACGTTTTTTGTATTGCAAGTGTGCTGATAGTCAATCTCTCAGTTTTTATTTATCTTAAAAAGTATTTATTTCTCCTTGATTTTTTAAAGATATTTTCACTGGGTATAGAATTCTCATTTGATAGTTGTTTAGTTTCAGTATTTAAAGATGTCATTTCTTTGTTTTCTGGATCACATAATTTCTGATGAGTAGTCTACTATACTTACTATCCTTGTTCTCCACATGAAATGTATTTTTCCCCCCTCTGGCTACCATCAAGATTTTTTTAAATTTTTGTCTGTCATTTTCAGCAGTTTGATGTGTCTATTTGTGGAGTTTGTTTATTGTTTATCTTGGTGTCCCCTGAGCTTCCTGGATTTGTGGCTTTATGTTTTTCATTATTTCAAGAAAATTCTTGACCATTATCTCTTCGAATATTTCTTCTGTCCTATTCTGTCTCTTCTCCTTATGCAACTCTAATCAGCTGTTTTATATTGTCCCGCAGCTCTGGGATGCTCTGTACTTTCTTTTCCACTCTTTTTTTTTCTTTTCTTTGTGTTTTTAGTTTAGATAATTTATTCTGACGTATCTTGAAGTTCAGTGAATCTGTCCTGAGCTGTATGAAGTCTACTAATGAGCACAACACAGGAATTCATTTCTAATATTGTGGTTTTTCTTATCAAATGTTTCCATCTGACTCTTTCTTAGAAATTCCACGTCCTTGCTGAAATTCCCTCTCTTTCCATGCATGTTGTTACTTGTTTCCACTAGACAGAATGCTGGATATTGTGTGTAGAATAGCAGAGACTGAGTTAAATTGTGTTTTTTGTCTGGAAATGGGCATACTTTTTCTTCTGTGCTGCAAATGTGAGAGGTGGGACCAGTTTAGTCAGGAGTTGAGCTGAACTTACGTTTTGTTTCAGGCTTCAAATTTCTCTAGAGGAGAGCTGCCATTGCCTTGTGCTTAGGGTGGAGGCTGGAGTGTCAGAGAATTTTGCTTAATGTTAGTGCTCCACCCTCAGCTTTCTCTGCACACCTGCTGCACAAAGTAGGTCTCTCACCATACTCCTGCCTCACCTCTATGGTTACAGAGTTGAAGGCTCTTCATATAAACTGCCAAATTGCATCCTAGCAAGCATGTACAAATTTACATTTCACCAGCAGCAAATGAGCATTCTCTTACACAAGGCTTTTTGTCTCTACTATCATTGGGATCTTTTGATATGTTGAGATTCCATAATTCTGTTGCTTGCTTGAAGAGCAGAAATGCAGCACCTGGCCTTGTGCATGGTAGGGCCTAAGAAGTTTTTAGTGATTAACTGAGGAATAAAAATATAAATAGTCCGCTGAGTGGTCCTAAGGTACCACTTTAATTTTGATGTGTTCCTAGTTGACAGGAGCAGCCACTACATGATTCAGGAATTTAAAATTTTACATTTTAGTAGGAAGCTCCATTTGTCAGAGATAAGAAGAAATCGTCTTTAGATACAGGCATTCTGATCTCTGCTTAAAAATACCACAGCCCGAGGGTCTGGAAACCCAAATTCTGATCCTTTTTCTGCCTCTAATTAGCTGTTTCTTAATCTGCAAATTACCAGTTTTATGCCTCACTTTCTTTATCAAATGGGGTTAATGATATTTATCCTATTTCCCACTGGATTGTTGTCAGAAAAAATGAAATTACAGGAGTGTAAGCCCTTTAGAAGACTGTTTTAAGTGGTATAAAAATATAAAGTATTCCTCTAGGAAGGGTCAGACAGGTGTAGAAAAATGTTGGAGGTAGAAATTCAGGCACTTCCTTGACATCTACACATCCACGGTATGAGAGAGTACATGAATATGGAAGAGAACAAAATTAGAAATAGACTTCTTCCTTTCAACTAAAATTAGCCTGTTGGTGGTAAAGGTTAATTAAGTCTTTGAGGGTACATTTTTAAAGGGAAAGCATGCAAGCCCTTACTCACGCTGGGAAGTGATGAAGTCTTTGTGTCACACATCCCACGTGGGGCTCAGTGAGCACTCCTGCTGCACTGTGTTGCCTCTATTCCTAACCTGACCCTCCACCTGCTGTCTCAGGCTGGAGTCCATTCATTGTGCTGCCTGGGTCATTAGAGCAACATACACTTGCACACAGAAAACAGAGACAACCAAGACAAACCTAAAAGTCACCACGAAGTGTATTTCTTTCTGTCAGCTTTCACTCACACTGAGTACTCCACACCAAGGAAGACCCAAGCACACACAATGCACAGCACATGGTTTCATTTCCTCTATTGTAACCTGTTACACACAGCTGAAACCTTCAGCTGCAAGCTGGTAGGTCTAGAGCAGGGGTCAGCAAACATACTTCTGCAAGCCAAATCCAGCCCACTGCCTGTTTTTGGAAATAAAGTTTTATTGGAGCACAACCACTCCTGTTTCTTTACATACTGTGTGTGGCTATGACTGCTTTTGTGCTACAGTGGCAGAATTGAGTAGATGCTAAAGAGACTACGCCCTGCAGAGCAGAAAATATTTGCCATCTGGCCCTTTGCGGAAAAAGTTTGCCTACCCCTGCTCTACAGCAATGACATTATCCCTGTTTACTCCCTACCAGCATTACTAAGACAGATTTGTCTTACTCAGGTCTCTTTCTTCCTTCATTTAAGATTTACATTTTAGCATCTGAGAATAATGAGGTAGACTGTACAGTCTCTCCATTGGTGGGAGAACGTACAATCATTAAAAGCATTTAACTAGAAAAGGTTACAGAAAACACAGGGGGAAAAGGACATGTTAAACAATACCCCCTGGAGGATGTAATCAGTCCAACCCAGATTGTGGGAAAGTCTACACAATAAATTACCCTTTTTTTCCAATAAATAAATAGACATGGAAAAGAAAAGTGGGGTAGGGGAGATTAAAAGAGACTTAAAGGGACCTTTCAACCTAGTGCAATATGTGAACCTTCTAATCTGAACAGGCCAATTGAGATAGCTGGAGATTAATGGGAGAATTTGAATATGGATGAGATCTTGAGTGCTATGAAGAAATTGTTTTTACTTTCTTAGTTATGATAATGTATTGTGATTTTTTCAAAACATCCTTATCTGTTTGAGATAATTAAATTGCACTATTTATGGGTGAAGTAATATGATGTCTGGGATTTTTGTTTTCCTCTTCTTAAGCTCCTTTAGCGAGAAAAAAACAGTAAGGGGTATAGAAAAAATAATATTGGCAAAAGGTTGATACTTACTGAACCAAGGTAGGGAATATTTGAAGTTCATTATGCGTTTTCTCAAACCTTGTATATGCAGGAATTTTTCATAATAAAGTGTTTTTTAAAATCATGCATGTAAGAGTTTAAATGTTTAAGAGTTGAATCCTTCCTTCTGAACCACAGTTCTATATTAAAAAAAAAAAATTGAATCCTGGTTCTGCCAGCTGTTTTTGCATCTGTAAAATGGGGATTGTCATTCAGGCATTATGAGGATTATAAAAATTAAATGAGATAGTAAAGAATTTAGCATAGTCCCTGACATGTAAGAAGTGATCAATACCTGGTAGCTACTATATTGTATCTGTTAACAAATGATAAATATATAATACCTGTGAGCCTAGTTCATTTATGATATAATTGACCCTTTGTGAATAACAGACCTTAAATCCACATTGCTGCTACACAAAAATAAGAAACAAAAATAGGAAATTTTTTGCAATATATGCACACATTTCCTTGACAGTCTGGAAACAATCATAACACCTGTAAGATGTAGGGAGAAAATCACTATGGGAGCTTACTATTGACATCAAGGAGAACATGATTAGAATTTCAGATTGTCCTAATAATCTGGCTGTTCCATGAGAGCAATTTTAAAACAAAAATCGTAGTTTTCTATGAGATTGCTAACAAATGCCTATAAACACATTCGAGCACTGGGGGCGCATGGGAAGTCATGTGACTGTGTATAGAACTGACAGATCTCCCAGTTCGAGTTCCTGCCATCTCTCCTTGACAACCTGATGCTCCCACTGAACCTGGTGAAGGCTCCGAGCCACATGACACTCCTTTATCTCAGACTGGACTGATTTAATCAGCCACTTGTTAGTCAACTGCTCATTAGCCAATATGTATTACACAAATTTGCAGGAAAATACATTGACTTAAAGATGTAGGATTTTTGAGCAAAAAAATCATCATTTCATCCGTCAGTGACCTCAAGTGATTGAAAGAAATAAACTTGGACCCTGCCCCACAGCCTGTCTCCCTTTAAATTAATCCCTTTTTTGAGTCTTCTTCTGAAGAAAATTACTGTCAGAGAGAAATGTTGGGAAGCATACTGTTCATAAAGGATGTTTAGAAAAAGAAGAAGAACAGGGGTATCCTGGGGGAAGTTTAGGAAGCAATGCTTTGGTTAAACCAAGGACACCCAAACTTTTTTTTTCTTTTCTTCCACAGAATGACATCACTCCTTTACATGTTGCATCAAAAAGAGGAAATGCAAATATGGTAAAACTATTGCTTGATCGAGGCGCTAAAATCGATGCCAAAACCAGGGTAAGAGTATAACTTATATATATGCTTATACTTATTTTCAGGAAGTAGGAATACTTCTCCTAATACCTTTGCACTAGTTCAACAATGGCTTTATTTTTGTTTCGTTTATTGTAGTCTCTTGGAAAAAGACTGCTACATTTATTCTTCTTAAGATGGGCTGGGTGCTCTGGTGCACACCTATAGTCCCAGCTGCTCAGCAGGCTAAGGCAGGATGATCACCTGAGCCCAGGAGTTTGGGGCTATAGTGTGCTATGATCGCACCTGTGAATAGCCACTGCACTCCAGCCTGGGCAACATAGTAAGATCCCATCTCTAAAAATAAAACGGGATGACCATATATTTATATAAATGTTTTGAACTCTTGTCCAGGCCGTGAACATATACGCACATGCACACACATGTGTATGTGTATGTGTATATACATATATATATATATTAAAAAAATACATGTTTACATAGTGCTGGATTTAATTATAAAAACAAGGTCTAAGATCTAGAGTTTTCACTGAGTTAAACTCTGCAAGCTGAGCTATTCAGTCAGTTTGATACTAAAACCAACAGTTACTCTATTTAAAAACATATCTGTCTACCCTTGTGCCCTGCTAGTAGGAATGAAAAATGGTGCAGCCACTTTGAAAAACGGTGTGGAGGTTGCTCAAAAAATTTTGAAGAGAACTACTATACAATCCAGCAATCTCACTTGTAAAGGAATTGAAGTCAGTATGTCGAAGAAATATCTGCACTTCCACGTGCATTGTAGCAATATTAACAATAGCCAAGATGTGGAAGTAGCCCAAATGTCCATCGACAAATGAATAAATTTTAAAATGCAGTATATACATACAATGGAATGTTATTCAGCCTTAAAAAAGAAGGAAACCTTGTCACATACTATGACATGGATGAATCTTGAGGACAGTATGCTGAGTGAAATAAGCCAGTCACAAAAGGACAAATACCATAAGATTCCACTTATATGAGATATCTAGAGTAGTGAAAAATGGTGGAAACAGAAAGCAGAATGGTGGTTGCCTGCAGTGGGAGGAAGGGGAAATGGGGAGTTGTTGTTTGGGTGTAGAGTTTCAGTTTTGTAATGTGAAAAAGCTCTAGAGATTTGTTATACAACAATGTGAATATAGTCAACACTACTGAAGTCTACACTTAAAAACTGTTGTGAGGGTGAAATTTATGTATATTTTATCACAATTAATTTTTTTTTAATTAAAACCCACAAATCTGCCTAGCTAGGAGTTTATGGCATGTTGCTTATTTGGTGTGATGCACTGTGGGTAGGAAAAAGAATTGAGGCTTCAAATCCAGTTTGAATCCAGATTCTGCGTTTAGCTAATTGGTAGGCTATTTAACCTTTCTGCTTATAATTTCTCTATCTGAAGATAAGGAAAATTAATGGCCACCTTGTAGGATTATTGCAGTGATCAAGATGTTTGGAAACTGTACCAACATGAAATAGGCCAGAAATAAATCCCAGCCATTGCTAGTATATCTCAGAGCCCCAATTAGTATTAAACTTCTAACCAAGGATTTTCTTTTTCAACATTTCATGTGTTTGTTGTGAGGTCTGAGCAAGAGCTAGTCTAATAAAGAGGTGGTCTCACCATAAACATCCACCTATCTAAGGGCTTTAGATAGTTTCCCTGTCTTGTGATTGTACCTCCTGCAATCCTGTGCTTCCCCCTTGCAAGAATTCTCATCTCCATGTTTCTAAAACTAGCCTGGTAACCTGAAATTGATTTCTGTAGTGCTTTGATTTACTACTTCATTTATTATTCCTTGCAATTATTCACTCAGTCAGTGAATGATTATTGAGTGTCTACTATGGGCCAGACATAGCAGGTGAAATAGCAAGACAAGACACTTTCCCTGCCCTCATGAAGCAGGTGGGCTAGTTTGTCTTCTGTACTCTACCTCTAACCCTAAGACAGTCCAGCCACAGAGATTTGGCAGGAGACACAGACTTCTTTTTCTTGATGACTATTGAACCTGAAAACCGTGTGTGTATGTACCTTAAAAGAAACAAGCTTTCTAGATAGAAAAAGTGAAGGAAGATGAAGGCTAACCCCTAAAGGACTGTCTGACTGGGGAGGTAAGTTGAATAGAGGTCCTATTGACCTGACTTTGCACCATACCAGTAAGAAGCAAGTATGTAAAGAATGCTAATTGCTTTAAATGGCAGGGGTCTTCTGCTCAGCATAGGCTAAAGAGGTTGTAAGGAATAGAAAGTAGAGATGCATTGCTTATGTCATTATCATGTGGAGGCAAGGGATCATTTGTAAACAGAGGGGATCTTTATGGAGGGAAATGAGAGTCATGAAGCCAAGCAGAAAAGAAAAGCTTGAGGAGATGCCTGGACATCCAGCTGGGGTTTTAATTGGCATGTGGATTGCAAATTACCTTATTTCTCCTTCTCTTGACATAGTCTTCAATCACTAGAACAGCAAAATTACTTATCATCTGGACACAGTGGCTCATGCCTATAATCCCAGTGCTTTGGGAGGCCGAGGCAGCAGGATTGCTTGAGGCCAGGAGTTTGAGACCAGCCTGGGCAACATAGCAAGACCCATCTCTACTCCCAAAAAATAGAAAAATTAGCCAGGTATGCTGGTGCACACCTGTAGTCCCAGCTACTTGGGAGGCCGAGGCAGGAGGATTGCTTGAGCCCAGGAGGTCGAGGTTGCAGTGAGCTATGATGGGGCCACTTCACTCCGGCCCTGGTAACAGAGCAAGACCCTGTCTCTGAAAAAAAAAAAATTACTGTCAGTCATTTGGCATCATTTATCACACTTAACATGCTGTATTTGGTACGGTGGGAAAAGGAAAGGGTACATAGGAAGTTCAGGTCCCATCTTTAGGGGGCATATAGTATCACAGGGGAGGACCAGGAGGAAAACATAAAAATTTTTCTGGAAAAAGTATTAAAGATAGGAAATAATGTACATAGGCAAAATTTGGTATGCAACTTGCTTTCTGTGCCACTCTGCCTCTCTGTTCTGAGGCCTGTATTATTTTCAGCAAAGATGTAGACTCCTTTTCACCTTCCATTCAGTTTTGAATGTGTTGACTTTTCCCCCGTATTATATGAATGTCATGGGGATGTGAAGGAAAGAATCGGAGAACCAGAGAACAGAAAAGCTTTCCATTCTTTTGCTGTTGTCCTGCATGGAGTGGGTTGGGGGAAGGGTGTCAGTTGTGCATAGACTAAATTCCTGGCAGACTAAATGGAAGAAATCACAGTACATACCCAAAATATGTAAACTATGTTGTGTTCTCCTCATCAAAGCTTCCCTTCTCTCTTGCTAAAATGATGAAGTAGTGATTGGGTGTGTGGGTGGAAGGGAGGGAGCTGGCTAAAATGTCAGAAAGTCACGGGGGCAAGCCTAAAAACAGAAAGTAGAATTACAAGTTTTAACTACCCAATCCTATAGCACTTGAGAAAATAGATATTGTTATGTACCCATCTACCTCCTACTAAGTACTTGCCTTGCTTGCATCCAACAAACGTAACCCGCTGCACATGAACCCCCATGTTTGGAGACAGGAAAACATCTCTGAGGCCAGCACTGTAAAGGACCTCTTCCCTATTGCTCTGTGCCCTGCATGGGCTGCTGACTTAGTACAAGATTTGGTTTCAGAGAAGACTGTTAGAGCCCTTTCATTCAAGGAAGTAAACTTGAGTTGTGTTCAGCATAATTTAGGTAAGATCTGAGCAAGATCTTATCAGCTAGAAAAGCAGAATGGGAGTGAATTCAGTCTTACCCTAGTGCCTGATGTCCAGTCTTACGGGTGACTGGCAAGTGGTGAGACTGTGCCCTGAGAAAAGTTCACCCTCCTGAATCTTTTCCTTCCCAGTACAGATAGGGAGTTGTTCAGCATGATCTCACCATCTCAGCTGGAAGGGCACTGGATATTGTAACTTTAAGAATAATTAGTTACTGTAAAAATCAAGATGATTGTTCATGAACCTTCCTGGAGGAGTTTAGCTAGGATCTGATGAATCACAGAGCCTTCATGTTTCTATTTAGCTCATTTCAACAAAGTTTTTCCTATTTCCCCAGCCCCATAATGCTGACTTAATTTCAACTGGCTTGTTAACTCATGCTCCTGTGTATAGCCAAGTGTTAAGTATGTAGAGTATCTCTGTAATAATGGTGGGAAATGTGCTAAAATATATACACCTATCAAGGCAAATTTTTCAATCTGGTCTATATGTGGCATTCTAATTTTAAAATGATTTATGAAGTTTGTTTATTTTTTCAACAAGATCTTAATGGCCCTGTTTCTTTATAGACTAAAATGCTTTGCTAAGATTTCTTTCCAACGAATTCTTGCTCTCTTCAAAGTCAGCATGAGTATTTGGCACATGTTGAAGGAAGATACTTTCTGGTGGATGGTCTCTTGTCATTTTTATTTTCCTTTGCATCAATTCAAAGCCCAATTAGAGACTCAATATGGACCCTAAATCAGAACCTTTTAAAACTTGAGTTCTCTCTTTTCACTGACTCCTCTCCATCTAATAATAAAGGCAGCTGTGCTTGTATTTAGTGCTTCAGAGAAGATACAGAGGTCCAGGTAGAGTTGGTAATAGCAATACTCTGGTTCACAGAGTGCTACTCTAACCATGCCCCTCCCACCTTCCAGCCTTCCTTGTAAAGTGCCACTGCCCCCATCCTCATAGAATCCCATAACTGTGACGTTACATGCAAAGCTATACCTTGACACTAAGATGCACATATTCATCTTAGTATCTGTAGCACTTAGCATACTTAAAACACTTCTTGGCACATACTAAATGCTCAATAAGTATTTACTGAATATATTGAAATAAGATACACTCCACTCCTTAATGTTACATGTGTCAAAAGGTCTTAATTTACTTGACTTTATATTGGTCTTATAATTATTTTTCTCCCTGAAGTTAATGGCATCCAAGTCATTTATAAGAATAAAAAGGTAACAACATCCTAAGCCAGTAAAAAAAAAAAGGTAACAACAAAAATTAACAAATGGGAGTTGATTAAAATAAAAACTTCTGTACAGCCAAGGAAACAATCAATAGAGTGTGTAGACAACCTACAGAATGGGAAGAAGTATTTGCCTGCTATACATCCAATAAAGAGCTGATAACCAGAATCTACAAAGAACTCAAACAAATCAGCAAGAAAAAAATCAAACAACCCCAGAAAAAGTGGGCAAAAGATATGAACAGAAGCTTTTCAAAAGAAGATAGACTAATGGCCAATAAACATATGAAAAAATGTTCAACATCTCTAACCATCAGGGAAATGCAAATCAAAACCACAATGAGATATCACCTAACTCCAGTTACAGTGACTTTTATCAAAAAGTCCCAAAACAACAGATGCTGGTGGAACTGCAAACTAGTACAACCTCTATGGAAAATAGTACGGAGATACCTCAAAGAACTAAAAGTAGACCTACCATTTGATCCAGCAATCCCACTATTGAGTATTTACCCAAAGGAAAAAAAGTCATTTTATCAAAAAGGCACATGCGCTAGAATGTTTATTGCAGCACAATTCACAATAGCAAAGGGTTGGAATCAACCCAAGTGCCCATCAATACATGAGTGGATTAATAAAATGTGGTATATGTGTACTATGGAGTACTACTCAGCCATAAAAAAATGGTGAATTAATACCTTTTGCAACAACCTGGATGGAACTGGAGACCATTATTCTAAGTGAAGTATCACAAAAATGGAAAAACAAACACCACATGTACTCACTATTAAATTGGAACTAATCAATCAACACTCGTGCACATACGGTAGTAAAACTCAGCAGAAACCCAGCAGGTGGGAGGGGGGTGGAGGGGGCAGGTAAGCTCACACCTAACGGGTATAGTGCACGCTATTGTGGTGATGGGCACACTTATAACTTTGACTCAAACGGCACAAAAATAATTCATGTGGCCAAACGTTTGTACCCCTGTAATATCCTGAAATTAAAAAAAAAAAAACCTAAATTAACTGGGAAAAAAAAAGAAAAAGAAAACACCCGTTGTATTATTTTAGTCTTTTAGCTTTACTAATGTTTATTTTATGGCTCAGCAGATTGTCTATCCTACAGAAATGTTCCATGTGCATTTGAAAACAGTATATATTCTGATGTAGGGTGCAGTTTATATATATATATATATATATATAAAATATATATATAAATCCTTTCATATTTAATGTTAGTATTGATATATTTGAATTTACATCTGCTGCTTTACTTTTTGTTTTCTATATGTCTCATGTTTTTTATTCCTTATTTTGCCTTTACTCTTTTCTTTTGTATTAAGTCAATATTTATCATGTGATATTTTAATTTGTGCAATGATTTTTCTCTATATTCCTTTTTTAGTTTTATTTTAATTTTGATTGATGTATAATAATTGTACCTGCTAATTACCATGATTTGATTATTACACAATGTATACATGTATGGAAACATAACATGGGACCCCTGTATTCTTTTGATGGAAGTATTATTCCTATATAGCTTTATTCTTCCTTTCTCCCTTTTTGTGCTATGAATGTTATATTTACTGTATCTAGATGGTTATAAACTCAACAATATGTTCTTATAGTTATTTCTTTATATGATTGTTTTAAATAAGCTGAAAGAAGAAATAGAGCAATTATATATTTAAAAAGAAAAAAAGGAAATGTTCTAGAATTAGATAGTGATGATTGAACAGCCTTGTGAATATACTAAAAACCACTGATTCTATATTTTAAAAGGTGAATTTTGAATTTTATGGTATATCAATCATATCTCAATTTTTTAAAATTTAAAAAAAACCTTCAAACTCTAAAAAAAAAAGAATAAAGAGGTATTTATGCACAGGTAGATGAAGGGTTTTCAAAATACTTCCAATCTGTCAATTGTTAAATTCTTACTCATATCTGGGAAAGTGTCAAGGGACACTTGGATGTTCTATAATTTTAGTCTATGCTTTCCCAGAAATGCAGCTGGTTCTATTTCTCAGGTTAAATATTAAGAAAAAAGAAATATTGATATTGACTTTTGCTTTTCATTATATTTCCAGAAGTGTGATTGCCTTGGTTAAAAATAAATCCTTGAAGAAAATAGTAGGTATTTCAAAGTCATAAAGTAATCTCTCTAAAGAGAAAATTCTAAAACAATACTTCCTCCTTGGATAGTATATGATAGACATGTTAACAAGAGCATTTGAAATAATACAAAAGACTGGGTTTCTATATTAATCGAGAGTAACTTGAAAATATTTCTTCATGTCATACAGAAATGTATTGATTTTTTTCATTTTTATGTCACAAATATTACAGGTTAATTGCTTTGATTAAAAGAAGGACAAGTAATCATGAAATATTCTTAGCTGTCAAAACATGAGGAGTCTTTTTGAAGGAAAGAATGTGTTTTTGCAGTTGCAAAGAGTTCTGAGAGCATAGAAGGAGCACCTTTCATTTTATTTTTCCCTTTCTCCTAATGATTTTATGCTATACTGGAAAGCTCCTTTCCTTTGCCAAATTAGAGCTATAACAATAAATGTCATTTGCCTGTTTCTCTTGAAGAATCTACAAAGCAGACTCAGGACAATTAATTGCTATGTGGTTCCAAGTGCTGGTAGTCAGAAAGTAATCTACTTTTTCTCCTATTTTTCCTTGATATATGTTGTTAATACAATTTCTTTTAAATAGCTTGATATCCATTAGGCACACAAGTACTCTATGGATATCAACTATAAGCAACTTTAATTTCCTCCTTCCTCAAAGGAATGATTAAGTAAATAAATAAATTATTATTTTTTAAATTGTGACTATTTGAATTTTTTAAACATGTAACATCTTATGAGAACTATATGAAAATTACCTTAGCATATTTGAAATCATATATAATAGGTTACTTAGTATTCACCAACTGAAAAGTCAAGAATTCTATTATGTATTCATAGAAGGAATATTTACAAAGTGGTGTATAATAGAAACAAACATAAAGTATGATGGTGTAGTGTGTAGAGGCCACATATTCTGTTTTTACTCAAATGTATGAGAGTTTTGGCTTCAAGTAATGATGGAGTAGCTTGCATTGGACTAAGCTTTCTGTTGATAAAATCATAAACTCTGGACAAAACAAGCTACTACAAGTTCCAGACTCTATAACATATCATTCACAATATCCAATATATAATTTTAAAATTACTAAACAAAGTCAACTGGAAAATGTGACCTATAGGCAAATGAAAAGTTAGATAATGGAAACAGACCCACAGGTGACCCAGCTGTTGGAATTAGCAAAATTTAAAATAACTGTGATGAATATATTAATCTGTAGGAAAAGATAGGTATAATGGGTGAAGAAAGGAAGAATTTCAGGAGAAATAAGGAAACTTTTTTTTTAAAGAACCAGATGGAAATCCTAGAATTGAAAAACACAATATCTGAAATATAAAAAATTCACTGGATGGGATAAACAGCAGGTTGAATACAAACGAAGAAAAAATTTGGTGGATTTAAACACAAGTCATAGAAATCATCCATACTGAAGCACAGAAAGAAAAAAGATTAAAAACCAAATACACCATGTCAGCAACCTGTGGAATAATAACAAATTGACTACAATGGAGTCTAAGAAGCAAAGGAGGAGTAGAATGGAGCATAAAATATGTTTATATTTATTTCCAAATTGGGTCATATAAACTGCCCCCCGACCCTGATCAAGGAACCTTAGGATACCCCCCAAAGAGGATAAATACAAAGAAAACCACACAGAGGCCCATCATACTGAAACTGCTAAAAAGCAAAAATAGAAAACAATTTCAAGCAGCCAGAGAGAAAGACATATCATGAAAGAGAAAGCAATGATGAAAGTGTTATCTGACTTCTTATCAGAAACACCGGAGGCCAGAAGACAATGGAACATCTTTAAAGTGGTAATTTAAAAATATCTGCCAATCTAGAACTTATATCTAGTAAAAAAAAAATTGACATAATAAAAGCAAAATAAGGACAGTTTCAGATAAGCAAAAGCTGACATCATTTTGTTACCATCAGGCCCCTACTGACTAAAATACTAAAGGAATTTCTTCCATCAAAGGGAAATGATACCAGATGGAAATTTGAATCTAAAATAAAGGAAAAAAAGAATGAGAAGTAATAAATATGTTGATAATATCAAAGTCTATTTTTGTTTTCTTGAGTTCTTTAAAAACCAATTGTTTAAACAAAAATATCAATCTACTATGAGGTCTCTAATATATGTAGAAATAAAATATATAGCACAAAAGATAAAACTAATAGTATAAATAAAATCATAATATTGCATAATTCTCATACATGAAGTGGTATGATATTCAATATGTAATATATGTAATATTAATATCATTACTATATAATAATATAATGAATAATATAATATTATTTAGACTGTCATAAGTTAAAGATACATATTATAATTCTTAGGACAACTGCCTCCTGAAAAAAGATTTAGCGTAAATGCCAGAGGAGGAGATAGTCAATGATAAATATGATTCAATTATCAGAACACTAAATAATACTCAACCAAAAGGAAGACAAGAAAGGTGGGACAAAAAACACAAAGAACGAAGTGGAAAAATATGACACAAATAGCATAAGGGTGTGTTCTAGTCTCAGAAAGAAGGCTGTAGTTTTCCAAGCAGAAAAAACACGGAAGGATTTTACCTTATTTTAGTTTAATTTTCACAAAATGAGGATACAGTCAGAATTTTAAGTGAAAATACCGATGCGAGAATACCTTTGCCACTAGAATGTAACTGAGGCCCTTTAGTACTGTCATCATAACTCTCCTATCCTGAGCACTAGCTACATTTGCTTTCATTGTTTTCCATTTTTAATTAAATAGTATTACCTTCTGTTTCACATCCATGATATATCTGCAGAGTCCTCTCTGCCTGACTTCCTTTTTTTCTTCTTTAGAGTGAATTTTTTGCTTAGGAAGAAAGGGACCTAGAGGACACAAATCAGAATAAACATGTCTCTCTTGAAAATATTTGCCAAGTCATGAATTTGTGTCACTCCATTATTGACTTTGAGTAAATTTAACCTGTCAAGGATATATCCTGGGCTCGTATTCCTA
Organism: Daubentonia madagascariensis; assembly: GCA_023783475.1. NCBI lineage: Eukaryota > Metazoa > Chordata > Mammalia > Primates > Daubentoniidae > Daubentonia > Daubentonia madagascariensis. The sequence continues at coordinate 16,909,945 of JAKFHU010000585.1, forward strand.
GGTGTGATGCCTCAATGTCCTGCTTCATGCTTTTCAGAAAAAATCAGACCTGAGAGTAAGCCTTTTTGACCTTCGTGTTTACAAGGTTTTGCTCTTAGGCTAACGTAAGAGAGCATTCCGTCCAGCCAGCGGACGTGCAGTCTCCACCTCACTAATAAGATTACTGTCACTGAAATGAAATATGAGATCTGGACTAGCCAGTTTGCGTCGCTTCAGAATGCTGCCTGGGGAAACTTGTTCATTATGTGAGTGCTGTAACCATCAAGGGAATTGGAAAAAAAATTACTGACCCCATACAATTTCATTTCCCTCCCATAATGTTACTATGGCAACTCAGCATCCCTCTCTCCTTCTTTCCTGTCCAACTGCATATGTTGCCTTTCTTGAGGCAGCCTCCCTCGATCCCCCCAAATTGCCTTTGCCTAACATTTTTCAACTGGAAGTCAACACTGTTGTATGCAGTTGAAAAACTGCTTTTTTGGTCTAGGCCCCTTTCTAAGTGACACTATGCATTAATTGGACATTTCTAGGGGTCAAAAGCAAGTAAGAATCCTTATTTTGCATTGAAATAAAGCATTGCTCTAATTTTAGGGAAAGGAGTACACCAGTTCACTGCTATGTTGCAAAGCACAGTATCGATAATAGCTCTTTTATTAGGCTTCTAGTATTCTGAGTTAGAAAAAGGAAAAGTCTTATTTAGAGCAAATTCTAAGAGCTAAGAGACTCAGTCACATTCTTAAATCTAATCCCAATTTACAAGTCACTTATTCTATTGAGAATTTTATTTTTCTGGAAAAACAAGGCATTTTGATAGTGCTTCCGAAGTAGACAAAATGAGTCTACTCTTAAAAAGGATAACAAGGAAAGGAATTTTTAACCAACTAACTAGAAAACATTTTTAAAAGACTAGCCTGAAAACCTATTCATTCACTCACTGCATCCATTCATTTACTTAGTCATTTTTTCTAAGCAACTTTCATGGACATAGTACTGAGTTATCACCTCTGTGAGATTCACTTATCCCTCCAACTGTTAACCTTGTCCTCAGAGATAAACTAGTGTTAAAGAAAAAATTATTCGTGACACTTGTAAAAGGACAGCAAGGCAGAATTTATCCAAGGGAGGCTACTACATTGGAGTTCTGTAGTAGAGGAGAGAGATCTGGCTCAACTCTGAATACAGTAAGGAAAAGTGGGAATTTATAGCCAAGGAGCAAGGTGAGGGTCAGTGGATGGAAAATTACTAAGAGGAAACATCAGGGGTAAGAGGAATTCTGGCTAAACCCACTTGACAGGATTATTGTGGAAGGCAGGCCAGGGTGGTAAGCTATGGAGGGTGAGAAAGAAGGAATTTGATCAGATATCAGATTCTTGCTAAGCAGAGACTAACACATGGAAGCCCAAAATTCAGTACTTAGCTGAGAAGAGAATTCCGAGAAGCCTGACTAGAGTTAGGTCAAGATAAAGAGTCTCTATAACTAGTTGAAATAACAATGCATGCCCACAAATAAGTAAAATACTAGATAAAAACTTAAAGGTCCCCCAAAAGAGGTACAGAAAATAAGACAGAAGTCTTAAAGGTAGTCTTTAGTTTGGGGAAAGGCTTCAAAGAAACGCTGTACTGGAAAACAGTGAGGATTTGGGTCTTGGAGAAAGTGGGAAAGGAACCCCGGAGCAGAGAAACAAGAACGTAAGAGACTCTTCCCAGGAGCTGCAGAGAGTTGGTTATTGGAGTAGAAGTTAAGGGAAGAGGAAAGGCCAAGTTGAACCAAGTGCAGCAGGGACTGATCTTAGAAGACTTCAAACGCTAACCTGAAAAATTTAGACTTGGCTGAGAAGTGGACGAAGCTCTTTTTGAACAGAGGGGTATTGTAATCAGAGCTATGCTTTAGGAAAGTGAATGATGAGCCACACCAGCTTCAGAGCCAAAGAAATTCGTTCAAAATTAAAATTCTTTTTTCCCAAAAATAGGTATGAAGTAGAGTCAATGCCTGCTAATTTTCCTTTCTTTTTTTTTTTAACTGAATTAAGTGTGAATCGTTAAATGGCAGACACTTTTCAGTCCCACTGCGAATCAGCTGGCCTTGCCTCTATCTTCGTGGCTGTAAAAACTGTGATGCTAATTAAAGATCTTACATTAACTCCAGTCACTGGTTTTCCACTGACCCGTCACTGTGCCAGCAGCTGGGCCGGCACTGCCTGTGCAGCCGGGTGGTGGTGACATCTTGTGCAGCTTCCTGATGAGGAATCCCTCCTGCCAGGATTTTGGCTCTTTGAAGAGCCACAGGCCTTTGAAAAGTGCCAGAGCGAATTTGTAGAGGATCCAAAGGAGACAGACACTCGAAATTAGTGTTAAAAATACTGCAAGGAGAACCACGGTTGAAATAGCTGTGCTTCGGGTAGCTCTTTGCAGTTCAGCCAGAACTGATGAGTTTTACCTTGGAGAAACTAGCTAACTTTCTCACTGAAGCAAGGTTATTAAAGGAACAATGGCTGGAACAATAGCACTTTACAGCTCTTCCACTGGTGAAAAATGTCACCTTTCCATACTGAGTCTTTATATTCTATGTGTTTTTATGATAACAAACACCAGAGATCAGAGGTAGTAGCTTAAGAATATAGCTAAAAGAAGGCTAAGACTGATGAAAGTTCGAACATAGGGGCTTTGTCTTAAGAACCCCTCCCAAGACATCCCATACTCGTCTTGGTTAGTCGGTAGCCTAGTTCTGAATTTGGCATGTGCAGCCTTGGATGAGTAATTTCACCTCTTTGAACCTTAGAGTCTCCATTTATAAAAGGAAAGTAATTGTGAGGATAACATGATGTGATGTCTTGGATTTGCTTCAAAATAACACACGAAAAGGGAAAAAGTCAGGATATAGATAAATCACGATTGACCATGAGGCAGCAATTGTTAAAGCTGACGTCGGTACCTAGAGATTCATTATACTATTCGGTCTACTTTAGTCTGAAATATGTTTGAAATTTTTCATAAGTAAAACTTTTTGAAAAGATGAAATCAACAAAAAGTATATGTGTAAGAAGGAACAGTATTCTTCAAAGGATTAAGGAGTCAATGGTTGAAATAGGTTTTGCTCTTAGATAGTCAAACACGTTGCTACTTTGCATTCAGTATATAGCATTTTACTTTGAGGAAGAAAACTTTCAAGGATAAGTGAAAATAATTATTTTCTGTATGATCACAGTTTGAAAATGTCTGCACATGTTTCATCATCTCAGAGTCTACGTAAGAGAAAATAAAAGAAACAATTTTGACTTTTTAGTTCATAAAAGGCAATCACTATACTGCAGTCTGTGTGAAATTTTTTTTGGTGGAAGGTAGATGTGATCATTGTATTATTTCTCCTTCAGATGTTTTCAGGTTTTACATTATCAAGAAGAGCTTTGGACTTCATGGGTTTTTTAAAAATCTATTTCCTTATTTTATTTTATTTCATTAGCAAAATGCTATTTCCACTTGAAAGACTGCTGTACTTTGATTTATGAAAGCAAATGTTTTAAATTAACATGAAAGGCAGAAGATTTAAACATGCTCAAAATATGTTCAAATCAGGTCATGTACTGTTTGCAATTCAAATTTTATTATTAATGAATTTTAATGCTGTGGAGGTTTGGCTAGTAGTTTAGAAATAGGGTTATATCTTATTGCCAAGAAGTTAGAATAATTAGGCTTACTTTCAAGATCTGCTCAAGTAATCTAGAAAGTTATTTGAATATACTGAGTCAAATTTTGATGTATTTTTAAATGTGATTATGCTGAGAGTAGGTATGAAGTATCAATTTCAGGTGTCTTCAAGTTAGGGAACTCTTAAACCACTGTGTATGAGAGAATGTCTCCAAATGATTTGGGATCACTTAGATAGTTTTAAGTGAATAACTCTCCGCTTCCTCAACTTCCTGCTCAGTCTCCTTTTCCATCTACACTTCAACACATAGTCCTTCCCCTCTACTATCAAGAAAGGCCTAACTCTCTCTCACCCACACAGCCCAGTGGTGCAAAAATCCCAGAGAGGGAGGCAACAAAAGGCAGAATTCCAAATATTGGTGTCCTGTTGAGAACTGTACGACTCTAATGATCAGATAAATCCTTTGCTGCCAACAAAAATGAAGGGCCTAATTAATAAATTGGCCTATGATGGATGATTAAAAAGAATTTTGGGTGAAAGATTAAGTGATTTTTGACATGGAATTCAGGAGTTTGGTGAATTAGTGGTACCGCTACAACAAAAGTCTATCTACTTTAGTGAACAAGATTTCTCAGCACTAACATTTATAAAAGCAAAAATTAGGGCTAGTATTGATGCTGAACCCTGTCTCATTCTACCAATAACTAATATTCGTTAGCAGATACCTAAACTAGTTGTGGGAAAAAAATACATCTCACTAAAAGAAAAATTTTTAATAAATTGTTTTTGTTGAATAATCACATTTTTATGTGTTTTTCTTGTTTTGATCAGTTATGTTTGAATAATTATAATGATAATTCCAATCAGGAGATTTATTTTTGATACCTAGAGGTTTGTGTTTTCAGGAAATCTTTAAACCTTTCTTAAGTTTAAACTTATACAATTTCATGGCGGGGAAATATGATGTGGTAATCAATAAAAAACACTCGCGCAGCTGGGTGTGGTGGCTTACACCTGTAATCTTAGCACTTTGGGAGGCTGAGGTGGGAGGATCACTTGAGTCCAGGAGTTCGAGGTTGCAGTGAGCTATGAAGAGGCCACTGAACTCAACCTGGGCGATAGAGTGAGACCCTGTCTCAAAAAAAGGAAAAAAAAAAAAAAAACACTTGAGCATAAAATTACATTGCATTAAGGTAAAATTATGTGTGGGAAATGGAATGGAAATAGAAATGCAAAAGGAGAAAGGACCAATGTAAAATTCCTGTTACAAACCCCTATTTTAAAAGTATATTTGTGTGTTTTTTAAATGGTGGGCATCAAATTACTTATAGTATTTAGATTCCATTGGATATTCCAAAGAGTAGTGGGACAGTTTTATATTTAAATGTCAGTATTGGAACTTGTGGGAAATTACGTACTTTGCAACTACTTAAACTTACGAAAAAATGCAGTTCTCAACTTAAAAAAATGAAATTATTTTATGAGAAATATGAGCAAATGTTTGAAGCCCCTTGGTCCACAGCATGTAGGATGCCATGCAGGATCTTGAAGAAATACGCTGCATTTATAGAACTTACTGTCAAATCTAATTGACGATGTTGCCTTGGTTCAACAGGATGGTCTGACACCTCTGCACTGTGGGGCAAGGAGTGGCCATGAGCAGGTGGTGGAAATGTTGCTGGATCGAGCTGCCCCTATTCTTTCAAAAACCAAGGTAATTTATTTTCAAGTTTCTGGACATTACACTGTATTTAGCTTTGAATTCCTTGGCTGGTTATATGACCCAGCCTTTTGAATCCTACAGAAAAATGGCAGTTTCAATTTAGCAATTAGTGTAACTATGTTCACCAAATCTTTGAACAACCTCCAAATAAGTTTGAGTTTATGAAGTCTTTATGTGTAATGCACTATACCAAAAGTCATTTGTGCGTCTGGTTTTTGCCTTGTTTCAGGAGCAGTTACTGTTTGATTTTACTCTGAAATTTTCGTAGCTCAGAAATGATTGCTTTTTGGGTTAAGAAAGACTAAAAGAGCTACACTTTCTAAAGTCTGGGTGCTGGCTCTCTTATTTTAGCTTCTCAGTTTATTTCTTTAGAGTTCACAGACTATTCAAGAGGCCAAGGATATCACTTAGTTGATGAAGACTGGAAACTTTGGAAATATCACACCTTGATTGTGCCTTTGGGAATGTTGACATATCTGGAAGGAACGCATTATGATTGCCTGAAAAAAATTAATGGTTTAACTAAGTGTCTTTTAGATTTTTTAATGGTAAAACCATCTGAGACTATTTGAAAAAGAGAATATTTGCAAATAAATTTTGATACATACAAACCACCTCATTGTCACTACTATTTTTATTCATTGAACCAGTGATTTTTAAAAGCTGTGTTAAGCTTTATTAAGATTCCTAATTTCTAAACATTACCAAAGCAACAAAAGCACGTATTATTCCTGTTTGCACTCTGGTCAGTGTTTCCTCAACTCTAGAAAGACTGGTCAGGGTGTAGGTGGTATGAATAATTCTATCACTTATTTGAAAATGCACAGTTTAGACTGGTGAGCCGTTGAAGGTATTATTCAACAGAAGTAAGCAGACAAAAATTTTTCATTGTATATTATGACATCTTGGCCTTTGAGTGCTTCTCATCTTTCTGTTTGTTCTTTTCCTTTTATATAATCTATATCTGTCTTCTCTCCCCATCCTCTGCTACCTTCTGAGCCACATCATCTCTTGCTGAGCCATTGCAGTAGCTTCCTATTGGTCTCCCACTTCCCCTCTTGTTCCTTTACAATCCCGTGCCCACTTTGCAGTCAGAGTGGCCATATAAATTATCAACCAAATCGAAACCCTACTTGAAAACCCTCCAATTAATTCCTATTGTTCTCTTTAAAATTAGTTTTTGTTTTATCAAAGCAATATAGGCATAGTTAAAAACCTAGTTGTCTCATCCTTTTCTCCTATTGTTCATCTCATTATCAATTTGGGTTTTTTCTGGGAAATTTTCTTGAATTTTTCTTCCATGCTTTTAACTTTCAAGAACATTTTCTTGTTCTCTGATAGCTTCTTTTCTTAAAGCATCCTGTTCTTGTTTTATGGTTACAATATTTTCCGTTACCTTTCTGAGAACATTTGTGATAACTTTTTCTTGTTTAATTTTTTTCTGCCTGCCCTATGTCCCTAATTCCTCAGATTTCCTTTTCTTCTCTTTGTTTGCTTTGGCTCTGTCTTTTATGTTGGAGGATTCCCACAAATGTCTGTACCTGAGAGAGTATGCAGGCCTGACGATCAGGTGCTCATGGTTCAGAGAGTCCTCTAAAGTCAGGGTTAGATGCCCTTTTCATTGGGGGCAGTTCAGTTTTTTGAGAGACAAATCCACCAATCTTTTGCAGTGCGTACCTCTGTGAATACGTTCTGAGGACGGGGAAGGAAAATGGGCTGTCAGTCTTCCTGTCCTCTATGCGTACTTCAATCATAATAATGATAACTAATATTTACATAGTGATTGCTACACACCATGCTCTACGTACCTTACATCTATTAACTCATTTAATCCTCACAATAACTCTATGAGATACTAGTATTACTGTTATACCCTTTTCATAGAAGAGGAAACTGAAACCCAAAGAGATACAGTAGTTTTCTCAAAATATCTTAGCTAATGGCAGAACAAGGATTTGAACCCAGGCAGTCTAACTCCAGAGGCCATATCCCTAACCCTATACTGTCCTTCCTTGTTCTGTGACCACCTGTTCTCAGTCCAGATCCTCACCACTGCCCTCTATTCTGCCTGGGCCCCTGAGTCTGGATCTTTCTGGCTCACTCTCTCCGGAGACTAAACCCTGTTTCCTGCAGAGTAGAAGGAGGCTGTCATCTGGCTTTGCTAGGTCGGGAAGGGCATGGGGACCTGGCAGTTCCAAACACAGACTTTGAACCAATCCTGTTTTCAGCCCCAAGTCTCATCTTCCAAGGTACTATGTTTCCATACCCTCCACCTCTTTAGGATTTGAGAGGTAAATCATTCTGTCTTTATTATACCCAGGAGTGTGCTGGAGCCAGATTGTATCAGCTCACAAGAGCTGATTGTCTATATCTCTCCCCAGTTCCACGTTCAGCAACATGACATGGACAGCTTGAAACTGGTCATAGTGGGGGTCTTTATACCATGGAAACTGGCAAATAATGCACATTGGGGCTTTTCTTTTTTGAGGAGTTGGTTGTTAAACATTTGTCAGCACATCACTGATTATCTCCCTCCACAGATACTTAGGTTTCAGCCTCTCTCTTCTGCTAGATGAGTTACCACACTCAAACCCTCTTTTCATATTCCAAAATTTATAGACATCATTCATGTGTTTTTTCCCCTTCCCATTGTGTATGTGGGAATGGGGAAGGGCATAACACGTGTGTGCTCTTGTGGGTTTTACTCTTTAAATTCCTTTACTGTGTTTTGGTGGAGTTTTAGGAGAAGAAGGATAAATACACGTGTTACATCTACCATGTTTAATCAGAAGTTTCCCTCTGCATTGAGAATAAGCTCTTTACTAGATTCAGACCACCTCTCTGTCTCATCTCCTTCCGTTTAGCTCCTTATTCACTGTCTTCCAGCCAGCCAGCCTACTTCTACTTCCTAGAACATACCAAGTTTGTTCTCATTTCCTGTTTGATTCCTTCAGCTTGTCCCAGATTTCTGTGGCTTGCGTACATTCTTCTCAGACAGACCTTTTCTGACTATCCACCCCTTCCACACTCACCACCCCCCTAAGTCAGTTGAAAAAAAGTAAAAAAAAAAAAAAAAAGTATTTTATTTTCTTTAGAGCTTTTAACACCATCTTGAAAGTATCTGTTTCTTTACTTGCTTGCTGTCTGGCTCTCTAGAATAAAGGAAACAACTTTACCTTGTTCAGTGCAGTATCCTCAAGCACCTAGATTAGTGCCTAGCACATAGGAGGCCTTCAGTAAATATTTGTTGAATGAATATTAAGTGAATGAATGCATTCCTGGCTTGAAGGCAATCTGTCCAGTTCTTCAAGACTTTCATCTTACTGAGCTAAGAAAGCCTGTCACATTGGATCCATATTTTCATGCGCCATATGTAATACCACCTCTTTCCATGGGGCAGGTGATCTTGTCTTCACTTTCTTCTTGTCCTTCCCCGGTGACCTTTACATATCCCACCCATGCATCATTGTTTTATGTATTGTTAGAGACTTTCCTTCCATTGCTGGCACTGCCTCCCATTTCTACTCTCCACTAAATCACTTATTCTCTCAGATTTTGTTTCTTTGTTTACTTTGTGTTTTCCTCTAAGACTGTATCAAAACATAAAGCAAAGGAATATTTGGCAGGAGTAAACCAGTGCATATGCTTGTGGGCGGCAGTATCTCAAATGGGAAATGTTCCCACCCTTTGTTGCACCTTAATTTCTACTTTGGTTTAAAATGTTTGAGGGAGATTTTTTAGGTAGAAGTATCTTGATGGACTGACAGTGGATGAGGTCTTTAAATTTACATAAATATTTATCAAGCTCTTTCTGGATATACAGGGCTCTCTGCTGGGCTCTATGGTAAGATTATAACCATGAACCTCTGCCTTTAAGGAACACAAATAGTTGAAATATATGGCAGTGAGTGAGTAATGCCATGAGAGTGGCTAACAGAGAGCTTACATTATTTTTTCTTATCTTGATTTCCTTTATTTCATTCACTGATAAATTTGGGGCAAATAACTTGGCCCAGAGGATTCAGAAACACCTGGTTCATCAGTGCATATTTAATATGTCATTGTTGTCAAAATTCATTGATGACAATTTTTTTTAAGAAACTAAATTTGCTATCAAATCATTTTTCCCCCAAAATATGTTAAATTATGTTACGATAATTAATAGGGCCTCTCTTGATAATTGGATTTTGGCCAGGCGCAGTGGCTCACTCCTGTAATCCTAGCACTTTGGGAGGCTGAGGCGGGTAGATTGCTTGAGCTCAGGGGTTCGAAACCAGCCTGAGCAAGAGTGAGACCCCATCTCTACCAAAAATAGGAACAAAAAACCAGCCAGGCATTGTGGCACGTGCCTGTAGTCCCAGCTACTCGGGAGGCTGAGGCAAGAGGATCGCTTGAGCCCAGGAGTTGGAGGTTGCGGTGAGCTGTGATGACGCCACTGTACTCTACCCAGGGTGACAGAGCGAGACTCTGTCTCAAACAAAAAGAAAGAAAGAAAGAAAATTGGATTCTGCAGGAATTTCCCAGGCTCTCCCACTCTGCCTTCATATTTAAAAAGAAGTATGCTTGAAAAGACTGACATCTTAAGACTTTGTTTTGTCTTCATTAGGAAACACACGTTGAATGCCAAATGCCGTTCTAACCTTGGTTTTATTTACCTTTGACTCTGTTCGTTTCTTCTCTCAGCTCTATAAATGAATGTGCAACTCATTCCTACTGCACGTGATTAACTGTGTCATTGAACCCAGTTGATTTAAACTAACCAGGCGAGCATTAGTTAATGAGTTCGTCAAGGCCTTGCCCTTCCACATCATAGACACGTGGGGGCACCAGAATGATAGAAAAAGGAAAAGTTGTCCTTTCTGCATTGATGTGAGATGAAATGTGGTGTTGTATTCAGATCTTTTTTTTAATCAAATCAATAGTATTCAATATTAAGTATTAGTAATCTGTAATTTGTAAGAACAAAATAAATACCAGTCCAATGAACACCAATCTGTTCTTGCCTTTATTTTTTCCTTTCAGTCCCAAATATTAAGAATTCCTATTCATTGAGAATGCAGTAAATTATAGCCCTTACTGCAATTCATACTACTTTTAAATCAGGAAAAGAAATTTTTCTCGACGGTTTGTTACTGATTGACGTGAGAAGTGGGAGGACCAGTTTTAAAAGTCGCTGTAGTTCCAAACAGTTGTCAAAACCTTTTAGAAATAGGAGGTATTTCTGTGTGAAAAACTAGGGTTTTTATTTGTTTATATTTGCACTTTATTTTGGGTTTGGCACATTTGCATTTAAAATGTGCAAACAACGAATGAACTCTGATTTCCTTATGTGTTCCAGAATGGATTGTCTCCATTGCACATGGCCACCCAAGGGGATCATTTAAACTGCGTCCAGCTTCTCCTCCAGCATAACGTGCCCGTGGACGATGTCACCAATGACTACCTGACTGCCCTCCACGTGGCTGCCCACTGTGGCCATTACAAAGTCGCCAAGGTTCTCTTGGATAAGAAAGCTAACCCCAATGCCAAAGCCCTGGTGAGTGGCTTAGCCGACGAGTCCAGCCTAAGTTGTCTTGCTGACAGCGTGCTACCTCTGCATGTGAAGGGATTGCTTTTGAGGAAGTAAAAATGGAAGGTGCTAGCTAAAGAAAGTATACTTCTTGTCAATTTTTTCAAATATCCTTTAGAGAAATCTGCAAAGCCTTCTATTTCTGACATGAAAAAGGCTATGGAGCTAAATCATTAACCTCTTTATGGTCACACTAGTGATTCTCTTGTACAAATGAACCCAAAGACTGTATAATTATAAAAAGACTGAGGTGGTCAACTTCATCTTATTATAGGTAAAGATATAATTCTGTAAATTAAAAGTTTGTTCTGAGATCTAAAAACATCAGGCAAAATGATCAAAAAACTTTATTTTAAACATAAAAGGTCTAGGAATTTGTGAGCTAAGATTTTACACTATGTTAATCTTGTAAGTTAATGAAATATTGCCTGTAGTCTTCTGTTTCCTTCTGCCAGTCAAAATTTTGGTCCAGTTTGTAGTCTCAACTCCTAAAATGATTTGCTCTTTTAATGCTGTAATTTGGTTTTCTCAGCAAGATGGCATTTGTTGTCTTTGAAAAAATGAGTGGCCCCAACTTAGTAAGCTGTTGAAATTTATTTCAGAACAAGTACTCATGTTTAGGAAAAAATAAGTCACCAAATTTCAGGGGAAATGCGAGTTTACTACCAATTTTGAGGTAAAGGCTAGCATCCAATCACCCCTGTTAGGAAGGGTCTCTGCTCCTTTCCCAAGGGTGCGGTCGCCCTGCCTGGGTGGATCCATAGCGCCTCTGCTGCTCTGTGGGCTCCAAAATTGGGAGCGGGCGGGAAAGAATGAAAGAGGCACTCTCCAGACCCCCGACGACGGCTCCATTGCCACTGCAATTCTAAAGGCTTTTACCAGAGCAGCATTTCAAGAGCCCTTGGCCCGCCCAGTCTATCAAACGTGTCCTTGAATTCTGAGAAGGGAGGAAAAGAAATTAGCAATTGTGACTCATTTTTCCATACAAAAAAAAAAAGTCCTAAAACAGGGCGTGGGCCCCTACTCTCCTTTTCCTCTGGCTCTAAAGATTTTGCAACATATGGAGGGTGTAGCCTGTCTTCCTGCAATGGACAGTGGCCAGGCAAGTGGTCTCGCCTCCGTGAAAGCACCTGCAGTAACTTTGACCTAAGTTTTTATGGTGGCCCCTGGTATTTTCTAGTTCTCCCTTGGCAACTGAGATGCGCTCCACAGGCAGGACAGTTTGGTAGGTAATTTGTTAAAAAGCAGGTCCTTTTATTAGATTAAATATTAAACCAAATGATTCAAATAATGGGTTATTTATATTTCTACTTCCTTGGAGTCAGAACCTACTTGAATCTTAAAGCTGGAGGAGAAATGAAAACATTTTAGAACTGGTCTTGTAGTTGTCCTAAAATGCAGCAGGGAAATCAGAATAGGCATTGGGCTGTAAGGACAGATGTTTGGGCCCAGCTGTTTTTAGTCTGTGTTTGAAACGAGATAGAGGAGGGGCATACTATTTAGGAGAGTGAATTCTAAGATAAAATAACCTAAGGAAACGAGTGACCATTTTTGCCTTGGCTAACCAGGAGATTGTAGCAAAAATTCATTTCCTGTTCACAGTTACCAGGGCACCTTGGGTTCCTAGGAGTAGCTAGACTATCTCTGCTTCCAGAAATAATCTACATTCTGTTTAACCCCTGGTAGTTTCTATTCATTTCAACGTCTTTACAGCACATCATTTTAGCAAAAAAATTTTACCGCACATAGTAAAATTGGATTTCAGTGGAATGTAGTCAAGCAGGTGTGTATATTTGTCCTTGCAGAATGGCTTTACACCTCTTCATATTGCCTGCAAGAAGAATCGAATTAAAGTAATGGAACTCCTTCTGAAACATGGTGCATCCATCCAAGCTGTAACCGAGGTAAGAGGAGTAAGATTTCTGGGGTTTCTGAGGTACTAAGAGTGTAGCCTTAGCAGCCAGAGCCCCAGCACCAGCTCCAGGGACCAGCTAGTTTTGCATGTATGCCATTGCCCCAGACTACATTCTGAAGTCTTCACCAAAAGGAAGAGTTCTTTGTCAGTCCTTAGGGAGAAGAATGTGGGTGGGTAGGGTGCAAATGCATCACTGTGACTAGAAATGTAACCCAAAACACACGCTCAAGGTGAGTGGCCCCATCACGGAAAGCCTAATTTATATGAAATCATATAACATAGTGCTTCTCTAATGGGGGCTATTTTGTACCCCCAGGGACATTTGGTAATGTCTGGAGGTATTTTTAGTTGTCACAAATGAATAGTACTGCTGGCATCTAGTGGATAGAGGCCAGGGATGCTACTAAACAATTTACAATGTACAGGACAGCCTCCCACAACAAAGAATTATCTGGTTCAAAATGTCACATGTGCCGCGATTGAGAAATCCTGCAAAACACAGCTTTTTTTGTTAGTAAGGATTGCTCTATTTCAAAACTCAAAATTAATGAAACAAAGAGTTGCTGAAGTTAATAAAGGACTAGCTCTAGGTTTCTTTCACAGGAACCAACTTAGAACTCAGAGAAATGACCCATCAGAATCAGGGCTGAGCAAACCAAGCCTGCCATCTCCCCTCCAGACCTGTCCCATGCCCCCATCTCCACCTCACTACCCCCAGCACTCTGGTCTCTGAATTCTAGCTGCTGGCACGTCCCTAGACTGGACACCTTTGTATGTGTGTACTTTCTTGTGTCACACCCCCTCTGCCAGGCTATTCCTGCACATCCTTCTGGACTAGATCTGGGCACTCTCTCTAGGAAGTCTTCCCACTCCCTGGCCTGGACTAGATGCTTTTCTAGGGACCATCATCCCATCCTGTGCGTATTTCTATCAAAGCGCTTATCCAGCTGTCTGACTATGACTCAGCTACTCCCCCAGATCCCCCAGAAACTGCAGCCTTCTTAAGGCAGGGCTGAGTCTTACTGGTCTTTGTATACCCTCAATGCCTGGCCCAGCCATAGTATATCTTTCAGCAAAGTGTTACTGAAAGCTTGATGCTTAACTACAGGATTTGAAGCAAACATAAACATTGAAGTCCAGTCTAGTGATTATTGCTTGACTTCAGTTTTTTACCTGCAAATGCAATATTTACCTTGATTTGTAACACCTACAATTTTTAAAATATTAAATGATGACAATATTAATACTGATTTGCTCTCTTATCAGACTTATGGCCTCATATTAGACAACTTGTTATTTTAAGTATAAAACAGTAAGTTTATTCTCAGTGCAAGGGAACCCTTTTTGAAGATCAGAATAGGTTCTGAAATAAAAGTAGATTTCGTTGGAGAAACGTCCAGAGATGTCGGTCAGAGATGAGAAGTTCCCGAGGCAGCCCTGTGCTCCCTCAGAGCTTTAAAAGGCAGTTCAGATCAAGACTCTGCCTTGTACGCGTTCTAACGACTCCCTCTGCTGATAGAAAAAGGTGCCAAACTGGAACAAAATCCTCATTTTCCCCAATTCTTTTCGTTATTTGAAGTCTGGGCAGCCAGGATTATTATTCTTCTGTCTCTTACCTCACTTTTCTTGGATAGAATTCCTTTCATATATTTTTTGACATTTCCCAAATTTCTTTTGAGATTAATTATTCCTTTCTCTCCCTTTTTAAGAAACAGGTTAGCTCTTTCTAGCCATATTAAAATTTTCCTAACAAGCTATGATATTCATGTTGTGAGCTAAATTAATACTGAAAAATTCAAAATGGAATCATTTCATATAAAAAGTACAAGTAAATTACACTCTTTAACAAGATTATTGACTTGAGATTTTGATCCTCTTTTTTACTTATCCACCCCACTTAAATCTCACAGTCATGGGCATGTTCAATATAAAATACCCTGGAATCAGTAAATTCTGGTTTATGCTGACTAGTGTCCTGGGGTGTGTGTATGTACACGTGTGTGTGTGGGTGTAGGATGTGAAACAAACATGAAAATTAAAGTCTGGTCTAATAGCCATTGTAATATTTGCCTTAACTACATTGCCTTAATTTATAATGCTCATAAACTTAAAAAACCAAATTATTGACAGTATTAATGCTGATTTGCTCATTTATCAGATGGATGTTTTTTTATTAGGTACCCTGCTCTTTCATGTGTGATATAATCAGTTTATTCCAAGTGCATGAGAATCCTTTTTAAAGCCCCGAATAGGATCTGAAATAAAAGTCGACTTTTTACTAATGTGTATGAAATCACACTGTTCCCCCGCACACAAACACTCATGTGGATAAGGAAGGTCTATTAGCAAAGGAAAAAAACCTTCAGGTTATTTCTCTTTCAATTTTTTTCAAAGATCTACATCAGAAGTATGAAATTCCGTTTCTTCTTTAATAGATATGACATAGGTCTTTCATAGTCATTAGTCCCTAACACAGGACTATTAGCTCTAGAGAAATGATGATTATGTATTGCTATTGTTGCCTTGTAGAATCTGTGACATAATGGTGAATGTCCTGATTATCTTCAGATGTGATTACTAAACTGATTTAGATAGATGGATGGTTGGATGGCTGGATGGATGGGTGGCAAGCACACAGACAAACCCTTTTTATGATAAGCCAACAAACCTTTTTATGATATGCCAACAAATCAATATTTCCTTCTTTTCCCCATAGTCGGGCCTTACCCCAATCCATGTTGCTGCCTTCATGGGGCATGTAAATATTGTATCGCAACTAATGCATCATGGAGCCTCACCAAACACCACCAATGTGGTAGGTATTCTTTTAACAAAGAAAGTCCAATTGTGAGTATCTAAGAAACTGGAAAAAGGTGGCTTTTATCTACTTATTTTTTATTGTAATTACATTACTATTTAATTTGACTGCTTAAAAGGACAGAATTCAAGAATACCTTTGGTTTCCTTTACTTCGAAGGCAAGATCCATTCAGTCACTAGTTGGCCACAAATCATTAGGATTTATGAACTATGTCCATTAGCCTTATAGGTACATTACTACTGGATATCATGTTTTTAAAAATAAAGTGTTTGTGGAGGGGGGATTTTTCTATAACAGAAGCATTAAAAAGTGCTGCATGTTGAGGTGGTTCAGACACTGTCATTGTTTATATAAAGTTGCTTTCAAATAACTTCAAAGTAATCTCTATTTAGTGTGCTTTACCATGTTACAGCAAACCCATGGAACTCTGACTTCATAGATTATCGGCTGATGTTTTCCACACTAAGCATTGCTCTGTCAGAACCAAGAGACTCACTTCAGAATAAATATCAGAGCAATAAGAGACTCACTTCAGAATAAATATCAGAGCAATAACTTAACACCCTCAGTCTGTGTGTGGCATTTGACATTGTTTTACAGGATTTCAAGTTTGACATCATAATAATATTAGCACACAGGATCACAAGCATAACACTCATTGGATTCATGAGCACTAAAGTAGTAAAAATAAAACAAGCTGGCAGTGCAGAGCCAAGCTGTAAGGCCCTGCACCCTCACCCTGAGGGCAGGCCTCCTATAAGGCTCTGTGTCTTCCAGCAGCCCCAGTCAGCACATCCATGAGATAGAAACAGACCAGCTTCTCAGCTAAAATACAATCTTTCCTGGTACTAATTCCAGGGAATATTTTCCTTCACAAAGAGAACACTGGGTAATATACTGAACAACATCCTCAACACCTTTCCAGTAAACACAATAACAAGATTCCTGTGAAGTCTGTCTGTGTATGTCCTTCCATAGAGGTCAATGGCCTATAAAGCAAAGCTCAATTTATAGATTGAGTGTACATCACTTATGTGAGAAAATATGTTTGATTTTTATTATTTTTACATTTCACAGTATCCATGTTTCCTATATTGTTTTTATTTTTATTAGATAAATGAATAAATAAGCTGAATTACAGTCTATTTGTGAAAAGGTGGGGCAAGTGGCAAAGAAAATGACTTCTTGAGATAATGACTAATGACTGGAATACTGATCTGTTCAGATGACGCAGGGAATGTGAACCAACAGTAGACGGGTCAAGTCTTGCCCTTGGGTGTGCTTATGTTGCCCATACAGTATTTTGTTTTTAATTCTGATTTTATGGTCAACACTTAAGAATTGGGAAATTTATACAAATATTCAGACTGCCACTTCTTTGGAAAAGCGGGGAGGTATGGCATGATAGGGCTGGCGTCTGCACAGTTTCAGCAGCGATCTGCAGATGCCGGTGGAGTCTGCCCCCTTCAGGGCAGATGCAGGGCTCTCGTTGAGCACCCCCCACTACCCTGCTGCATTACTGACCCTCCTGCTTGGCCCCCTGTGAGCATTTGCCTTTCCAGCCACCAGTGAGGCCATATTGTATTAATAGATCACTGAGCAACCCTTCTGATACCGTGGGTGAGGCTCCCCGGGGTTACACCAAAGTCCTTGCCATTGTTGATCACGTTCCTGTGAAATTCTTATATATTTGGTTTCCTATCTTTTCAATAAGGAAATGCTTAGAATTATTTTTTATTTTTTAAAAAAGTCCATCATAAGCTTTGCCAAACAAAATACATCACTCTTCTTCAGAGCTGCAGTTAATTTACTTTGGCTCATGTTCCCAGAGAGGAGAAACAGCGCTGCACATGGCAGCTCGATCCGGCCAAGCTGAAGTTGTACGGTACCTGGTACAAGATGGCGCTCAGGTAGAAGCTAAAGCTAAGGTATGTGCGATACATGACAGCGTTTGCTGTTGAGGGAATATCCTTTGATTTTCATAAAACCTTTGAATATATACATGCTGTCTTTCAAGAAGACTTTTTTAAAACTGTGAACAACCTCCAGTGACGAGAGTCTCTACCCAAGTGTAATAACATTGTAAAAGATCCCTTCCCTGCATATTTGTTCATTGGATTATTTAACACAATTAAATAGAACAAGAACTTGTGCCAGAAACTGTTCTTAGCACATTGCTACTCCCTAACAAATTAGGAACTGAATCTAGACTTGGTCCAGGGTTCTTTGTGGAGAAAGGCTTATGTGCAAAGCTTCTAGAACAAGCACAATTTGGAAGTATCATTGAGCTCTTTTGGTTGAGTTACATGTCAGCTGTAACAGTCACAAAAGGAAAAAGGGCATTCTTTTTCTATACAAGTTGTAAAACCATAAACCCTAAGACTGAGATCAGAGCTGCTTTATAGATCTGCCTGTCGGGGCTGAGTTAGGGTGCCCCTGGCCTGTCTGCTAGTGAGCCTCCAGTAGAAACCCACTTATCTACCACTGTCGGGTGGATAGTTTGGTCTGGTCATCAGAATAGCAGTTCAGGTACAGAATCATAAATAAATACATAAAATACCTTAACCATTTAATTTCAACCTACAATATATAAATGTACATTTATTTGCCATTTATTTGCACAGTCTGCAGTTCCTAGTTTCAGGTTAATTGAAGAAAAAAACCAAGACATTTGTGAAACAATTTGAATGCAGAATATTTCTAGACTTCTATAATTTTCCCCCGGTGTATTCAGCTGTCTCACCCATATCTAATTTGACCATAATTGGTCCCTAACAACTTCTATCTAGGCTTTTTCCAAAGTTTTCAACTTATTATTCCAATGGAAAAACAAAGCCTTTCCTTTTAAACTCGCATTTCATCTGCTAACACGTAATTAAAGTAACTAGTACAAACTAGAAAAGTAACTAGCCCAAACATACTAGTGTGGTAACAAACAACTGGGTCTTTGTAAGCATAGAATCCACAGGTAGGTACAGAGGTTGTGACATCTTAGGCAGCAGGCTACAAGCATTAAGTATCCGGTGGACCATGGCTCCAGTTGGTGGATTTTACAGAGGATCTAGAAACAGAGGTCAGCAAATTTTTTCTGTAAAGGGCCTGATAGTAAGTATTTTAGGCTTTGCAGGATGCACTGTCTCTGTTGCAGCTAATCAACTCTGCCGGTATTGTACAAAACAGGCCTAGTGAAAGCAGTGATAGACTATGTATAAACAAATGGGCATGGTTGTATTACAATAAAACTTTATTTACAAAAACAGGCAGTAGCTGGATTTGGCCCCTGCATTGTAAGTTACTGACCCCTTATCTAGAGAATGTTGGTTAATCCGATGGATTGTAAGAAACCAGACATTTAAGAGTGTTCTTAGTTACCTATCAAACATGGTGTCTAGGGAATGGTTTCACCCACAAGCTGAAATTGAGGATAGGATTTCTACTTTTCATTTCATTAAGGAAGTAGTATGTATAATGAGCCTGACCTCCTCAGCCAGACTGCCTGGGTTTGAACCTTGGGCCATCATGTAGTAGCTGTGTAACATTGGCCAAGTTAGTTAACATCTCTGTGCTACGTTTTCCTTTCCAGAGTTCTCATGTAGAAAATGGGAATAGTGATTGTTGTAATTCATAGGATTGTTGTAAGGATTAATGAATTAATGTGGGTGGAGTACTTCAAACAGAGCCTGGGTCACAGTAGGTCTTCCAAAAGTGTGTGGTGGTGGTGGTGGCAGTAGGACAGGCATATGAGATTTATCTTTGGCCTTTATATTTTTCTGCTTTCCATGTTCCTCTTCTCTCCAACAAGGAGTTGGCATCTCTCTAACTCCTCCTATGCTTCCTACTGGTTACATAGCCCCTCTTGCTTTGACATTGACCTTCATCCTACTCGCTCTTCCAAAACAGCATCCGGTGTTCTAGCCTCTTTTCTCCAGCTTCCCTACTTAAAAGTGTTTACCTGAACCTTATCACATTTCGGTGGAAAACGTCTGCCTGGAGGACTGCCTCAAGGAATCTTTGGGCAAATTAAGAATAGGTGCCCCTCCCACTTGGGACAAGGCCCTAAGGGTAGAGGACTTGGTGAGTGCCTCATGCCTTTGGGTGACTGGTAATAAGGTGGCTCTCTGCTCTAGGCAGATGCAGCCCATGCCAGGGCACATAACTTGGCAAGCAGAGGGCATCAGCCCCCATCAGCCTTCTTGGCCAGGAGCCTTTGCATGGGGGTACCTGCAACCCTGTACTGCCTTCCTCTCCCTCCGCTTTAGACTACGGGAAAGTAGAACCAATGAAATAATTCATTACATTTTAGGGCATAGTGACTGGGGGAGGGATAATATCTCTCCCGGGTAAGTGAGCTTTATGGGATACATTCCCTCATCTCCCAAAAAAGGGGTCATTAGAGTTTAAAAAGTGATTATGGCAGATGGTGATAGGGATAATTTATAAATAGAACTGCTTTTCACAGTTTTCATACTAATAAGTCATCCCAAGGGTATTTAAGTTTAGATCTACCACCTCCACATTTCTGAACCTTGAAGAAAAAGATAAATGAGTTTCTTTTTAGCATTGAATCAGTGAGTTGAATGTACCTCTGACATCAGTCAGCTAATGTTCCCTGAATTTTTCATAATGACACCACCGTTTTCTCAGCTCATCGCCTTGCGTTTCTACCTTTAGGATGACCAAACGCCACTGCACATTTCAGCCCGACTGGGGAAGGCAGATATAGTACAACAGCTGTTGCAGCAAGGAGCGTCTCCAAATGCAGCCACGACTTCCGGGTACACCCCACTTCACCTTTCAGCCCGAGAGGGGCATGAGGATGTTGCCGCATTCCTTTTGGATCATGGAGCATCTTTATCTATAACAACAAAGGTATGAAAGCAAGCCTCATAATCCTGCTGTGTCCCCCAAAATACATCCTCCTTACATCTCCCAGCACGCACAGCAATGGGTACAGACGCTACATAACAGCATCTATCCTTGGGATCCCAGGGTGGTCATTAACATGGCCAGCAAAGCACTGGTGTGGGGGAGGGTAGTTGTGTATATTTTGTGGGGGGTTTTATCTTAAGTTTCTCAGTACATTATCTTCTAATGAAGCCTTATTAATATCTAGAGTCACAGATTTCTTGAGAGTTATTTGATAGACTTAAATAGTAGTTTAAAAACAAAGCTACAGATTTCTCTTGCTAAGGCCAAGTACACAAACCACATTATCACAGCTCAGTTGGTAAATACTTTTATAATACTTTCAAATCAGGAGGTGAATTTTTCTTGGGTTTTTATTTTGTTGTTCTTTTTGTTACCATTATTGCTATCTGATCTATGGTTTGATTTTTTTTTTTTTTTTTTAGTCTCAACTCTGATGTCTTAGAATAATATCCTAGCATGCAGTTGCTCTGCATGGGCAGAATGCAAAATTTGGAGCTCATTTTTCTTGTGATACTACATAAACCTGGCAAGGGTGATAGCAAGATGAATTGGCCTGTGACGTGTCTTAAAAAGCTAGTAACTGGTATTCATTCTTTTATTTGGATGCAGATAAGAAGGATTAATGTGTAATCAATACAAAAGATAATTACAAATACTTAGAAAAACTATCTGAAGAAAACTTCAGACTTCATCTCCTGTGGGTTTTTTTGGGGCTCTTCAGTAGAGTTGATATGCAAGTTCCTGAATCTCATTAGTATGTGAAACAAAATAATAGGTGATGAAGTCTTAAGTGTCCAGGCACTTCACCATATCAGCTGTCCATTGCCTCTAGTTTGCTGTAGTCTCATGGGGTCAAATGTGTTGATGACCCTCCAATCCCTGACTCATGCTTGAGGCCCTCCCTAACAGTGTGTGTTGATTGACTGGTTGATACCCAGATCCTTGTAGCAGTTGGAAGCATGGGAGACCAGCCACTCAACTCTCAGCATCTAATTTTTGCATATCTGTCCATGTGTCATTATTCAGTTCACCTGTAGAATAAATGTAATTAGTCTAGAACCATGTCATTATTCAGTTCACCTATAGTGGCAAAGCGGACAGAATCTGTGATTCCTGCTCCTGAAGACTGGAGCAGACATAAGGATACGTGTGTACATGGGGAAACAGGCAAAAGGGAAGAGAAAGTGTCCAGTCTGGTGATGTGAGATTTCGAGAGGTCCAGACTTGCCCTGGATTTTCCCAAGCCCTCCAAATTGGATCCGGGACCCTGTAACTTATTCTTCTCACAGTATGAAACCCGAAAACAGCCCAGAATAAGCCCCAGCTCCCCAACTTCATCCTGGCGAGATACCTGGTTGCTTCCAGAATTAATGTTATGTCATGGCTCTGCCAGCAGCAAGAAAAAGATTAGATATCCTGGTATGTTCTGCTCGTCCCTATTGATGAGGGGGCTCTACCTCTTACCTGTGAGTCTTGGTCATTAAATGCAGACTTAACTGCTCGTCATCATTAGAATAATTCATCAGTCACAGAAAAACAGTGCCCTTATGTCATTTGTATTGCTCATTAATTTTATGTTTCTTTTTTCAGAAAGGATTTACTCCCCTTCACGTGGCAGCAAAATATGGGAAGCTCGAAGTAGCCAACCTCCTGCTACAGAAAAGCGCGTCTCCAGATGCTGCCGGGAAGGTAGGAGGTCATCAGCCACTTCCATGCACTTGCTAGTATTTCCCAACAGCCACCCAAAATTATAACTACACCATATTTAAGTCCCACTAGTAGGAAGAACACTTGGGAAGTAGGAAGTGAATGCTGGGGTCCAAATATTGTGGAAACTGGAGTGTAAACTGTGCTCTATGCTGTATCCAATCTAATCCCATTTCCTCAATCCAGGCCTCTCATGTTAAGACCCCTTTGACACTGGTTGTTGTTTCTGCACGTGTTTTCAGAGCGGGCTAACCCCACTGCATGTAGCTGCACATTACGATAATCAGAAAGTGGCACTTCTGCTTTTGGACCAAGGAGCCTCACCTCACACGGCCGCAAAGGTATCTATAACTCCACAGCCCGAGGAGACTGACGGGCAAGGGTCCGCCTACTTTTGCTTCACCTGGAGCACTTTCCTAGATTAGGCACCACAAAAACATCAGAGAAATAGAAACGCCTCAGGAAATCTGTGCCTTCCATGGTTTAGTCAACTAATGTGGTAGATGCTCAGTAAATATGTGCTTGTCAATTGATTTTCTTGGACAGTCCAGGACATCCCGGAGCCTGGGGAGGAAAAGGAGTTGGAGCACTCTTTAGCCGGATTAAACACATAAGCACAGCTGGAAGGAGTAAGAAAGTTCTGATTTGTCAGAATTATAAAATATGTGGTGCATTTTCCTGGCCATAAGACATTGCCTTCAAGTTGTTTATTTATGTTTAATAAAATAGATTTGGAGGTTTTGCATATGTGTTTCTATTATTGCCAAGGAGAATCTTTATTCTTATTGCTAGGGCATTTTTGACCAGTAGGTAACTTAGATTTCTGAGGAAAGAGATAAATAGAGTATTCAGCTACCTTATTCTGGTATTCTGACTTGAGAGGTCAATCATAAAGAAGCAGACAGGTTAATAGAGTACTGTTGGTTTAATGAGTTCTCTATTGTTGAGAGGTGGCTATGACCAGGCACTGAAATGACACAAACCACAATTTCAATGTTGCCCAGTTCTTTTACTAAATACCATTGGTTGAAGGACCCTTTAGCATACCTAACGCATTGCTCTACTATTATTTTGTTATTTACTATTATTGTTTTTATTATTATTTTATTATTTAATATTCCATTTTGGGGCAGCTTCAGTGCTCTTCTTTAAACCTAATGTTTAGATCAAATCAGTTGTGGATACAGATCAAGGAACATGGGCTGTTCTAGATTACTTTAGATACTTTAAGAGAGAAAGTTTCAGTATAAAGTGTTTTATACTTCATCTGCAGAGTGTGTTGTCTTTGACAGGTATTTCTCCTTGGAACCTTTCAATCATTTCCTGCCCCATCCTCTCTGAAATCGTACCCAGTGAAATCTACAATTCAAAACCAAACTCCCAAACCTGCTTTTTGTCTAAATGCAGCTTCCCCCCTGATAATTTCTGACCCCGACAATATTTTTTCTATCATAAAGCCATGCCTTGACTTAATAAAACTTTATCTTTTAGCAGCATTATTCACAGTAGCAAAAAGATAGAAAAGCCAAAATATCCACTGATATATGAATGGATAGATAAAATGTACACACACACACACACACAAATACACACACAGTGGAATATTATTTAGCCTTAAAAAGGAAGGTAGTTCTGACACATGGTACTACATGGATGAAACTTGAAGACATTGAGCTAAGCAAAATAAGCCAGTTACAAAAGGACAAATATTGTATGATTCTACTTATATGAGGTATGTAGAGTAGTCAAATCCATAGGGACAGAGATAGGATGGTGGTTGTCAAGGGGAGAAGGGAATGGGGAATTAGTGTTTAACGGGTATAGAGTCTCAGTTTGGGAAGGTGGAAAAGTTCTGGACATGCATGGTGGTGATGGTTGGAGAACAATACAAATGTACAGCACTTAATACTACTGACTTGTACACTTAAAAATGCTTTAAATGGGAAATTTTGTTATGTGTATTTTGCCATAATTTTAAAGAGAAAAATTCATAATTGAATTTAATGGTTGTCTATTTTATTTCAGTTTATTTTTATCCTGTACATGTGGGTTACTTTTCTTACATACAGGTAATCCCAGGTTCTTGGTAGGCAACCAGTAAATAATTAGTAGGTGAACTATTTTTTCCTGACATGAGGGTAATAATTTTGGCACAACCAGTGCCAAGCAGTGTAGAATTGACAAGAGTTGTAAAATAACAAGTGCAACAAAATGAGTCCAATCTGCCTTTCTATCCACAAATAACTCTTCAACAGGGCAATAGTGGGTATATCTGTAGTTGATTTCCAGCTTTATATTTGTCAAACAAGGCTTAGTATTTATGGTTCCATATCTGCAAAACCTCTTTCACAAAGAGTTGGAAAGAAATCCTTTAAATAATTCCTTATAATATCCCATTAGCCTTAGGCATATCTTTTATAGTCAGTTAAACACTGGCTTTTCTAATGGGACATAGATTCTCATTCCCATAGCGAGATTGCTGCCATAAGCGCCTGGGTAATGCCATCTGTGGCACATGTCTGACCATCCCCATCTTCTGGAGCAGTGGTACTGGTCAGGGACATTTTCTAGACTTTAGTCCTGAGCAAAGCCAGTTAGCAATTGGCCCTATCTGCTAGGGAAAAAAAGCCCAAGCTACAGTGGTTTAAACTGATAAGGCTCCATTTTTCTCATGGCATAAACAGTCAGGAGGCAGTTGTTGATGTTGGTTTAGTGTTTGTAGGGTATTGAAGCAAGTTCTCTGTGACTCATTTTGGTCTTACCCTCCAGAGACAGTTGAAGCTCAGGTTGTCAGATCCCCTGAAAGCAACAGGCTGAAGGGAAAATCAGTGCAACAGGACTTTCCCAGAAGCTCCACCAAGCCACGTTTTCCTTACATCTCATTGGCCACTTCCGTCTGCAAGGGAAGTTGGGAAATGTAGTTCTTCAGCTGGGCACATTGCCAGAGGTTCTTTTACTAAAAAAGGAGGCAGAATATGGATACAGGGTAGGCAATCTGCCTCCTTTATTCCAGGGAAGATCAAGCATTGCTGAATTCTGGCAGTAGTAAGAAGTAAGGGACAGAGCTTCAATAGGGCATGATTACCATATGGATGTAGCAGCAGCAACCTCAGTGTTAACTCTTCACCAATCATATCCTTTGTCCATTTTTTTAGAATATGTGATAACTTTTTCTTACCCTTTCTGATCTGTTTAAAAATTGCCTATTTATTTTCTTACTCATACATGTCCTAAAATCATCATGGGATTTTAGGTACATGGGGTGTTGAAAAGTAGATGGGCTGCCATAATCCATTTTAGCCAGATCTGTTTCCTGAGGCAGGACACTGTGCTGTCAAGAGGATTGGCTTGAGTTCAGGCATGACCTAGACACTACTTGTGGAAGAGAGAGCTTTAACTTATTATTTGTCAGATTTCTGTTCCATAAAATGTACATATCTATTGATATGGGCCAGTATGTTTGTGAAAGTTCTTGGAAAAAATATAAAATACAATTTAAATACCATATACTACTTTTGATCATTTTAAATTACTTTTGCTTTTGTTTTCATTGTGAAATGCAAAAGCACACATGGCAAGCACTTTGTCCTCTATATCAAGAGGAAAAATATAGAGAGATTAAGATTATTCTACAGTTGAATCTCTCACTATTTTATTTTTCTTCATAGATGCATCTGCCTTTTTTAGTGTGGCAAGTAAGAATCATTTTACTTTTCAGAAAATAGAAAGAACTTAGAAATTTTCAAAAATTCCATTATAGGTTTCAAGATAAACAATTTGTTATTTGAAAATATCTATTAAGTCTTTCTGAGATTAACTTTCCATTCTAAAATAATCCCATGGGTTGGTATTCCCTTGCATTATACTTTCCTTTGTATCTCAGTTAAAGAGCTGAGGACAAACCCTTAGGCAGTAGTGAGTAACTTGTCTGAAGTTGTCATGCATTGCAGAGATACTAGAGCTTCTCTTGATAAATATTTTTAGGACCTACATTGTTTTGGTGGAATGAGAAGTAATCAAGAAGATTGTCATGTGTGAGAGAATCTTGAGCTGCCTTACCTTGGTTAGGGGTTAAGAAGTGACTCACTTGTAAAAGCAAAAACAGATAACATGGATGATAAGAAGTGAAGTCCTGACTTTATCTTGCCTTTACCACTCTAATAGTTAGTGTTAGATGTATTAACTAATATTTCCTGTTTTAGCACTGCTTTGTGAATCTTCTCTTTTGTGCAGGGGTGTGGTGGGAGGGGTGAAATAGCTCACCCCCCTCCTGTCACTCACCATAGAGCTGGGCTCAGTCTAAAGCTCTGCATTCGGCTCTGAAGGTGTTAGTCTCAAGGATGTGTCCCAGCAGAGGGCCAAATGCTTCTCAGGGCATCTGGGGTTTCCAGATGACAATAAGTCAAAATTAAAACAGGGATATAAAACCTTCTTCTACCTTGGATCATCCAATTTGGCAGAGGCTGTTTTCAGAAGAGTCTAGAAGTGACATTTCCACTTTCATGGGTTGGTATCCAATAGTCTAAAACATCCCCTACAATTGATTACAAAAATAGGGTTTGTCAAGTGAGCAATGCTGTTGGACTAGGACATGCAAGTGACTTAAGTGTGAGGTTATTGTAGTAGGATGGTTGGTCAGTGTGCAGCAACCTCCACGGCCCTCTGTGTTGTTTCTGGCTCAGAAAGATTGTGACTGTTGCATTGTCTAAATTTGGATCATTTTCCCAAATATAAATTTTCAGATGCTATTTTTTCTCAAAATCCTCCTGTCTGTAGAAAACAAAAAATCATTCTAATTTGTCATTGGCATATTTTAAATAGTTGGATTCATGTCTGTGTCAAAATGTAATCTTGCATTTCCTTTAAATGACTATGTACCAGGGTAAGGTCCCCCCAGAACTCTTTCTCAGGGCAAGGGACTCCAAAGGCTGCTAAGGCACAGCTAATTAACAGTTTATCAAAGGAATTTTGATTGTATCTATCTGAGCATCAAGGGTCAGCCACAAGAAGGATGCCAGAATGTTCTGAAAGCTCTAGTACACTTGATTCAGATTCTGAGGATTCCTTCCTTCATCTAATCAATATGTGCCAGTTATTGCGAGGCACTAGAGATACAAAGACAAATATGACACAATATTTATATTCTAGTAGGAGGAGATAGAGATATAAACAAAAGAGTGCCACTAAATGTCCCCAGTACTTTGATTAGAGTCAGTCAGGTTGGGGAGGTGGGCATTGAGGTTTGGAAGGTGGAGAGAGGTCAAAGACTTGATAAAGGGGGTGACCCTTGAGCTGAATTTCTAACTGATAGAGCTGGCCCCTGGGCGTGCTGGCAGAATAAGGCAAGACAGAGAAACATGAGAAAGTCTGAGGGAGTGTTCCTCTGTTTGAGGGATCTGCAGGTTGACCAGACCAGGGGAAGCATAGCATAATGGCTGGAGTTTCGTGAAAAAGGATAGAGTGACAAATTGGAGTAGATTATAGTGTCCTGACTACCACGAAAATTAAAAATTTCAACTTGTAAGCAGTAGATGATCATTAAAGGGATTTTTAAAATGGAATAATGAATGGCTCTGAACGTGCCCCAGTGATACCATATTGTTTGTTGTTTCCTAGTAGGGGTTCCTTCTCTCCTCAATTTAAATAAAGCAAATAATTATTGAGCACCTACTAAGTAAACTACTTGTAAGAGCAAAATCTATATTCCTTTTGGAAAATAACAGTACTCTCTTTCCTTAAAATATCTACGTTAAATCGTGTTTTCCCTACTTAGGAACGCAGGAGATACGAAGGCAATATGTTAATGGCACCGCTTGGTTTAGCAGTGTTTGCTTACTTAATCATGATTTTTTAAACAATGAAGGAGAGCCACTAGAAAGAGAAGTATACTATTTGAAAATGCACTGTACACATTTATATCTTGTTACCGGGCATGTGACCAAGTGATTCCTGTTGACAGAATGGTTATACACCACTGCACATCGCTGCCAAAAAGAACCAGATGGAC
This sequence comes from Daubentonia madagascariensis, assembly GCA_023783475.1. Taxonomy (NCBI): domain Eukaryota; kingdom Metazoa; phylum Chordata; class Mammalia; order Primates; family Daubentoniidae; genus Daubentonia; species Daubentonia madagascariensis. The sequence continues at coordinate 16,938,261 of JAKFHU010000585.1, forward strand.
ATAGCGACAACTCTGCTGGAATATGGTGCTGATGCCAACGCAGTTACCCGGCAAGGAATTGCTTCCGTCCATCTTGCAGCTCAGGAAGGGCATGTGGACATGGTGTCACTGCTCCTCGGTAGAAATGCTAACGTGAACCTGAGCAATAAGGTAACCTTTTTTTTTTCTTGACAAAGCATACAACACAACAAGACCTTACCCCTCAGAAAGGTCACTAAGGATTCATGAAAAATCTGGATCAAATAGAACATGTAAAGTGTAATATTGCACAAAGATGTTTACTAAAGTATTATTTAGCATTGCAAAAATGTGGAAACAATCTGTTAAAACAACAAGAGAATGGTAAATAAGTTAGTCATACAATTGAGTCTATACATATGTGACTCTGTATACATATAGCCATAAAAATGAGGTCCTCGAAGTTTTTGAAGTAACGTTTAAAAATTGTTATAATATTAATTCAAAGGGCAACATTATTACCTTACCAGAACATAGCAAATAAGAAGTTCCAAATTGTAGCCTGTTGCTTTGTCCCACAAACATTTTTCTGGGATCCTATTCCTTGCCTTTCCAGCTTTAAGTCCTAGGTTACAAAGAGATATGAGAAACATGACTGCCTTCAGAGAGTTCGTTTTAATAACAGAAATTTGGAGTACCTATTTTATTGAGTAGATAGGAAAAGTTGTTAGCTTTGCATGTAAATTCGCAATTCTGAAGGGACTTGTGAAGACTGTTCCCTAAGCTCTTCAAACACCCCTGGCCTCATCTTTGATATCCCTATTATTAATGAAAAAAGGACAAGTTTTGTCAAGCAAAGTAAAAGTTTAGCCCACAACTGACCAGAAACATGTTCATGAAGTTACTGCCGCTCGTTGTGTATATCGAGTTTAGGTATGCTGAATTGCTTAAGGCCTGCCCAAAACACGGGTGAGACGTTTCTAAGTCTTCACATAACAGGAAACCTGTTCAGATAACATATAACAACCAAGTTATGTCACCTTTCTGAGCCTCCGTTTCCTTCTCTAGTAAATAGAGATAACAATACTTATTCCACAGAGATGTCATGAGGATTAACTGAGATAATGTTCAGCACTTTCTTTTAAGTAGAAAAATAATAGTTGTCTTAATTTTGGAATTTTCGTAATTTTGGAAAAAGGATACTCTGTGCTAATCTGAATTCCCAAGGTTATAATTTAACAAATTCTGTTGACCAAAAGACATACATAGGAGACCAGAGAAACCTTTTTTCCATTTTAGCATCTTAAAAATGCTTTTTGATCATTACAGAGCAAATACTTTTTTTTTCTGTATATTGACTTGATTTTCTCATATCTTTCTTTTTAATCATTCCTTTTAGGAATGCATGTTTCAGCATTGATGGGAACTGCAAAGAAGTTTCAAATAATCATCATAATTAGGATTTGTTTGAGCTTTTAAATTTTCTACTGTTTATATACCAGTTTATAGACTAACCTTTTAGTAGTTTGCTACAAAATTCAACTTGTCTTAATGATGGAGAGGACCTTGCCCTTCTCATATTAAAGCACATTCTATCATCTACTAGATATATTTTCTCTTGTGAGCCCAGAATATTATATTTCATCAATTCTGCCAGAGATAATATAGTACCTTAACAATTGGTTCAAAATTGAACATTTGCAGTGGGTTTGATGCCAAACTAACATGTGACTGACATTTTTCCTCTTTAAAATCCTGCAATATATATCCAGCTTCAAATTTACCTTAGACTCATAGGACATTTTTAGACTGAAAATACTTTCTTTAGGAAAAAAAATTTTCAGTGTTTGCTTTAATAGTCTAGAAATGAGCAAAGGGAATTCTGAAGACCGAAAGGCATATATAGTAAACCAGGGAAGTCTGGAAATTTCTGGCAACCTTCTTGAATAAATTATACAAAAACAGAGGTATTTTTAAAGAAATTTTAAAAGATCAGCTGGCTTCCTATCGGCACATTGTGGTGAAGGAACTTCCAAGAACTTCAAATTACCTAGAAACTATCTAATAAGAAGGCATTCGTAAATCTTTTCTCAGTTGTCATTTTCTGTATAAAGTACTGAATATGCCTTGGCGTGAAAACGGAAAAGCAGCAGAACTTTATTATTCAATAAGGAACTCTGTGACAGTTTTTCTGTCAGTTTTTCCTGCATGGCCAGTGTTTCAAGCATCAATTAGTCCCTCTTCCCTCCACCTGTTTTCCAGCTCCCCTTCCCACCCTCCCATTTAACACCATATTTTATTTCCTTGCTAAAAAATAACGACTAAATGAAAGATTTAGCTGGGGTTAGTGACTCACACCTGTAATCCCAGCACTTTGGAAGGCCAACGCAGGAGGATCGCTTGAGGCCAGGAGTTCGAGACCAGCCTGAGCAATATAGAAAGAAGAAAAACCCTGTCTCTACAAAAAATAGAAAAATTAGCTGGGCATGGTGGCACGCATCTGTAGTCCCAGCTACTAGGGAGGCTGAGGCAGGAGGATCGCTTAAACCCAGGAGTTTGAGGTTGTAGTGAGCTATGCTGATGCTGCTGCACTCTAGCCTGGGTAACAGAGGGAGACTTTGTCTTAAAAAAAAAAAAAAAAAAAGATAAAGAAAAGATTTAGCTTTCATGAAAATTTATGTTGAGCTACACACTTCATTGTTTTTACTTTTTTCTCCTTACTAGTAACCAACAGTTCCCCAGTAGTTTCAAGGAAAAATGATCGTGAACCCCAAGTTACTGCTGAAGTGCTAGTCTTTGATTTGATTCCACTTTGTTTTTGATGTTCCTATTTTCCCACATAGGTTTTACAGACCACAGATAGCTATATTTTTTATACAGCTAAAAGCATATTGAACAGAGCTGTTGCTATCCTAAGTTCATGTTGTTTCTGTTTTAAATAAATGCTGTTTTTAAAATGAGCAATAGTTGAAACCCCCTAAAAGATTAACAGGTAACTTCTGAACACAAAAAGGGCTGTTGTGACCTACAAATTTTTTGTATATCTTTTTAATCCAAACCATAAATATAAAAGCAAAATTTCATTTATTTACTTTATCCTATTTCACCTAAAAAATGTTTGCTTTTCCCTCTGATTTAATCAATTAATAGGTGGATCAAATGCTAGATGCCAGACACAGGTTATATAAAGATAAAAGATACATTACTTACCTCAACAAGCTCACTGTGGTTTGAGGAAGACAGACAAGAAAACAGAGTTTAAATGCAGGATTATGATGCTCTTAATAGAGGTGAGCACATGGAAGGTGTGCACATGAAGGTGGTGATTTGGGCCTTTCGTGAGACAGGGAAAGAGAGAAGGGTGAAGAGGCCAGAAGTGACGCCCTGCAGAGAGTGGGTAAACCACGTGAGTGGCACACGCGTGAACAGGGGAGCAGGAGAGAGCAGAGCCTGTGCCCAGCACACGTTTCTCAGTCTTTGCTGAGAGGCACTGAGTGTGTTGAAAACCTCAAACTTAGAATAGGTGACCAGGACACTTTCACAAAATGTTATGGCTGAAAATGTTATTTCCTCTAAAGTAGAACAGGGAACATTGTTCTGTGGTGATGTCAGTGTTTGGGTGGTGCCAATTTTGGCCCTGGCTTGTTTTTCTTGGATTTCAAGTGAATGCTTCAGTCCTCCTTTTTATATTTCCCCTTTTTTCAGTTTGAATGAGTTTCTTCCCAATTTCTGTAAACATTATGAAAAAGTCCCCAGTGAATGACTCTTTCTTAATCCTATAATTTCTCTGATGGCATGGCAACCCGTAAATAAATAACGTTCCACATCTGGAGGGCTCTGTGCCCTTCCTAACGCTGACTTTGATTCCCTCCTTTCCTCTGACAAATAGAACAGGCGGACGTGCTCATTGCACACATGCTAGAGGAGGAAAAACAAGGCCTTCAGGATTAAGACATTAACTTCTGTGTTCATAATGTATGAAAGAAAAGAATCTGCAAGCACTTACACCAACTCGCTTTCTCTTCAATATTATTTATGGGGAAAAAAAGAGCTTTACAATTACAGAATTTTTTTAAAACACAGTATAGGCTTAGTGATTTCTTTCTTGGTCATGAGAACAACCATGTGTTCTGCAAATTCTCTGGTAGGGTCAGTTTCAAATACTGTAGTCAGTCTTGTTTGACCATCTAAATGACCTGGAAATTCTTATGATCTAGCATTCACGTTACGTTTCACAGGTGATCTATCCTACCCACAGGCAACATACTGAAAATATTTTTCAGACCTTGGGTATTAATATGGGAGAAAGTATTATCATCATATGTCAATATTCACTTTGTAAACAGATACTTATTTTAATAATTTTTGCTAAAGCTAGTGCCATTGGTAATGTATTAAAACTCTTGCATAATTCTATAGAAAAAAGTCTCAAATTTTAAAAAATGAACACTGAAATGTATAGAGGGAAAATGATGTAATATCTGGATTTGCTTTAAAACACTGCCACAAAGAAATGAATGAAGAGAAAAAGAGGGATGAATAAAGCGAATACAGGAAAGTGTTGATGATTGTTGAGTCTGTGATGAGTACACAAGGTGCACTCCGTTCCTACCACTTTTGAGTATGGTTGAAATTTTTTATTAAGCCTGCAAATAGCAATGTTGCCACAGTGCTGACATAGTATGGTATGTAAGCTTATTCTATAGATTCTTTTTTAACGTAGAAATTCTAGGCTTACTATCCTAGAATTCACAAATTGTTTCTCAAACGTGGCTATGTGCACTATATTTCTTCCTGTAAGATGACTGTGCACTTTGAATCTTTTGCAGAGTGGCCTGACCCCACTCCATTTGGCTGCTCAAGAAGACAGAGTGAATGTGGCTGAAGTCCTCGTAAACCAAGGGGCTCATGTGGACGCCCAGACAAAGGTATATGCTCCCTGTCTTTCCCACACAAAAAAGAATGTGTCCATACAAAGTGCCACTTGGTGACTCCTGTGTGGAAGCAACTACAATTGTATAGGAGGGAAAAGCCCTTCAATCAAACATATCTGTGCTAGAGACACCAAAGTCTCTGGTTGTAGTATCTCAGACACTTTTGTCTTTAATGGCCTGAGCACTTTTATTCTAGCTACATATTGATATCCGCCTGTATTAACACTGTTAAGCCTCCTCAAAATAAATGTGTCCTTTAGGAGTAGAGTGTGAAAACTTGTCCCTTTCTTAGTTTTTGTGACTGATTGTTAAAAATGCAAATAAATAGACAAATAGAAAAACTTGGCAGTAATTTGTGACCATTAACTTTATTCAGCATGATTTATGAAAAAGGATAAATGAAGGTTTGTTCAGTTATTACTCACCTGCTAAATGCCTTATGGTCTGTGTGATCATGTGTGTCTTCTTGCTTTCTCCCCCCCCCCACTCTCTTTCTCAGACAAAACAGCTCTCTTTTCAAAAAGAAAAAAAACTACTGATTAATCTCATATAATGCCACAATTTAAACACAGATAAGAAAAATCAGGCCAGGCGTGGAGGCTCACGCCTGTAATCCCAGCACTTTGGGAAGCTGAGGCAGGAGGATCACTTGAGGCCAAGATTTTGAGACCAGCCTGAGCAACATAGCGAGACCTCATCTCTACAAAAATAGAAAAGTTAGCAGGGTGTGGTGGCATGAACCTGTAGGCCCAGCTACTCAGGAGGCTGAGGCAGGAGGATCGCTTGAGCCCAGGAGTTTGAGGTTGCAGTGAGCTACGATGACACCACTGTACTCTAGCCTGGGCAGCAGAGTGAGACCCTGTCTCAGAAAAAAAATTTTAAAAGATAAACATGGAAAAGAAAAATGGATGCTTTGTGTCATAATCAAATATATTAATTTCATTTCTCTAAACATTTTCTTTAGATGCTTAATTTTATCTCTCCATATCAAATTTGTGTTGTCTATTCTAAAATTGTTTTCTTTCTTCCTGTATGTCATGTGTGACACAGAAAAGAATGCTTATTAAATATTATATTGTGAATAAAAATACTTTTGTATATAATATAGACAGGTTCTTAGGTGTGTGGACATATTGAAGATGTTAATGATACAGAAATATCACAAAAATTAGCCAGGTAAAAATGTATTGAAGACATCAAAATCAGACTAAATTTAGCTTATTTTCTTTATGTTGTTTGAATTCTCTACTCTGGGAATTTTTAACACCATGGTAAATATATTCACTTAGTATTGTTTCATTGACATACATAATATACACACACACGAAGACTTAAACACTTTATTATATTATCTCTCCTTTTATAGATATAAAGTTCTAGAAGGCAGGGACTGGGTCAAATTTCTCGATATTTTTGTGCCCCCACACAACCAAGGCATGCACGAAAATTCAGCCAGGAAGTGTGGCAGTGATTCTCAACACACCAGCTGGGGAGGAGAGAAGGGAGTAGGTGCTCCTGCTGTCCATTTGCACACAAAACCCCTTGGTGTGAGAATGTCAGGCCTCTACCAGGGCTTCTTCCTAACCCAGCCCAACTCAGATCGCAGTCGGAATCATTTCTGTACTCGGTATAATATTTCACATGTACCTTTTCCTGCCCGTTACAAATGAGGCGGAGCATCTCACTTCAGCAAGCATCACTCTGTCTCTTGCACATTCTTTTCCTTTCCTTTTTCTTCTCGCCAAAGATCCCAGCCACCAGAAGGAAGTGAAGCTGTGATTGTCCCATAATTAGAGCAGAGCAGAAGCGCAAGGAGATGGGTTGCTTGCGCTTGCTGCTTAACTTTTCGAATAGGGAGTTTATTATATCCCATGAACTTTCAAATTCTCACTGGTAAAGAAGACATTCCCAAGCAGCCTACGGGTGGGATATATACTATTCCATTCATTGGCTTAAATTAAAAAATAATAATGAAAATATCAAGGTCTCTTTTCTCTTATAAGGAAAAGACTAGAAAATACTGGTAACAGCTTTTGCAGTCCTCCCCCTGGCTTGCTGACCCGCTCCTCCCTTTGCATTTGAGGTTCACCAAATCAGTTCAGACTAAATTGTGCCACAGGGTTTAATAGTCAGTGTTGTTGGGCTGAGGTGAAGCCACTGCTTTTGCTTTTTAAAAGGATAATGTCCTGAAGCATTTTATTGAGACCTCCCTTAAATAGGATTGATTCTCGGAGGGTACTAATTAGACAATTAGTAGTTATGTTGGATTTCTTTAAGTGTGTGTAAAAACATGAGAAGCTTTGAGAGCTTATTTGATACTTAATCCCTTCACATTCATTTATAGATCTCCTACTAGTTGCCAAATTCTTACCTGGATGATATACCCCTTGCCCTCATAGAATTCATAGTCTAGAGGGGGAAACAAATAGTAATAACAACAACAATAGTAATAAAATAGCAAAATTTATTACCCATATTCTCTATGCCAAGTACTGTTCTAAGTGCTTTATATTTATTAATTTGTTAAATCCTTACAGCTACCCAATGAGGTTGGTAAAATTAGTATCCCTGTTTTACAGATGAGAAAACTAAGGCACAAAAAATGACTTATTTGCATAAAGTCCCATAGCTAATTAGTTCAATGCCTGATTTTGAATATATATATGTAAAAAATTTTAGAGATATAGGTAGTAACTAGGTTTTTTACAAAGAGAGAGGATAGAGGGAACTATAGCTGCTTCCGTATCACTGGAACATTAGAAAAAAATTAGGGTCATCTCCTGAGATGTTGCTGGAATATTAAGATGATCTCAGTGGGTCTTAATGTACCAGACTGAGCAGTTCAGCTTTTGCCCTATTTGCACTGGGAACCCACTGAAGGTTTAAACACGAGAGTGATAAGATTAGCAATTTGGTTTACAAAGATCCTAGGAAACAGAGCAAAGAATAAGTTGATAAAAGAGCCTGGAAAAGGGGCAGTTAGGCTATTGCTGAAGAAGTCCTGGTGAAGAATAGAGAAGGCCTCAACTAAGTGGGAGATGGGAAGTTGAGGAACAGGAGAAACATTTAAGAAATACTTAAAGACATACAAACAGTTGAAACTTGAAGACCATATGTATATGGAGACTGAGGGAGAGTGAGAAATTCAGGAAGAATGTCAGGATCTGACCTGTGTAACTGGGTGATCGCATGTACCATCAAGGAGACCCGGAGTAGTGGAAAAGAAACCGACTGAGGAAGGACAGTGAGTTCTGTGTTAGGTGTGTTAAATTGCAGGGGCCATCTAGGTAGGATAACCCAATAAATGACTCACATATTGATCTAGGACACAGGAAGGAGGGCTGGACTGAAGATCTGGATTTGGGAGTCATCAGAACGACTGTAGTGGTTGACGTTGCGAAGGTGCATGTATATGATCACTGGGGAACAGTGTGAAGCAAACCAAAGACAAAGCCCCTGGGACCAGTGGCATCTTACAGTGGCTGGAGGAGCAGGAAAGGGGCCTGTCTGGGGGCAGGAGGAAAATCAGGAAAGAATATGACGTGGACGCCAAGTTGTGAAAGCCCGCCAAGGAGAGCGTTTCAGATAAGAGAGGCTGCAGCACGTGCACTGGTCTGGCGCTTAGGGCATTAATTAGCACGCAGTTTCCCCGGAGCAGTGGAGACGGGGAGACGTGGGGAAGGTGAATGAAGATGATTTTTTTCAAGAAGCTTAGTTTGGGGAGGATGGAGACCTAGAAAAAAAGGAGAAATATTTGAAAGGGATGTTTCTGTTTCCAAAATTAGAAACATACAAATATGTCTGTAAGCTGAGAGAAAGGTGCCAGAAGACAGGACAGAGTGTGGCGAAGTTATAACAGGTGGCATAAGGGGGCTACGCTGGGCTAGGTTAGAAATGACAATTTACTTATTTTTTTCTCCTGTCATTACAAAAACATTCTTTCATAATCTTTGACTCTTCTAATACAACAGGGGTTCCCCCCTGCAGTTTATTCCACGCTGATTTTGGAGGTGAATAATAAAGAAAAAAAATGGAGGGGGGGACTGTCAACTGTTCTTTTGCCTTTAGTGTTATGAGAATTTCAACTGTACTTCCTTAAGGAAATGAAATACTGAGAGTTTATTTTCAGAGGGTTTATTTTCTAAAGGAAAAATGCCTGAGCTGAGCATGCTGGCACACCCGTAGCCCCAGCTACTCAGGAGGCTTAGGCAGGAGGGTCACTTGAGCCCAGGAGTTCGAGGCCAGCCTGGGAAACAAAGTGAGACACTATCTCTAAAAAAAAAAAAAAAAAAAAAAAAAAAAAAAAGCCTATTGTTAACTGAATGCACTTTTCCGATCTCAATTGTCAATAGTTATACTGTCCTAAAACTATGAAAAAGCTATTTATAAAAACATCTTACAGTCTTCTGTGGATCTTTACCTGCCATATTATCAAGTAATATTTAGTATAATGTGACAATAGAAAGATTCTTCAGAACAACATCAACACATAAAAATTGTTTTAACTGAAATAAACAAAATCAGGTGGTAGCTGTGGGTGGGTGTGTTCCCTGAGGAAGACTATGGCAAGTTCAGGGAAGGCCAAGACTGACTTCTAGAGGGCCACAGATTCTAGGAGCTGAGGGCGGAAGTGCAGATTTCCTGCTCCCTCTCTCTTAAACCATGTTGTTCGGGGAGGCACCTAACTTCTACTAAATAAGATATTGTGATAAGGTACCAAAGAGCAGAATTCCAAGCCAGAATGTTCCCTCTGAGCCTGTTTGCTCTTCCTACGCAAGTACAGCCTTTCAGTCCAGCAAGGGCAACACAGTCACTCCTCCGGATCTTTTCCTGTTTCCTTCTTTCAGTCCATTGACCAAAGTTTTAAAATATTTATTAAGCACCTTTGATGTGCCAGGTACTGCTTTAGGCACAAGATAACAATAGCTAACGCTGTGTATCAGACACTATTGAAATGTTTGTTGATATATTTAATTCCTGTGACAACATTGTGGGGTTGGTGCTGCTATTAAATTCCATTTTGCAATACATAAGCCAGTGCACAGGGAGGTTCAATAACTTGTCCAAAGTGGCACAGATGGTAAGCGGCAGAGCGGGGTTCCCTTCGGGTCCCTCCTTCCCATTCTGTCATTCATCAGAAGAGCAGCCTGAGCGGTTAATGGATGTAAACAGCCACCACTTGGTAATCAGTAGAGGAGAAAAGGAAGGAAAGTTATTCAAGACTCTGGGATGGATTTTGCAGGGTTCTGCAGAGCCCTACCCAGTGTTGGCCAGAGGAAGAAAAGGCATAATTTCATCTTAGAATGATTTTATAAGTGAGGCAACCATGGACAAAGGAGCAAAGACTGCTCAATTCTCTGGGCTGTGCCTTTTTTTGTTTGATTAATTAGCTATTTAAGAAAAAAATCGTTGGTCTTTCCAAAACTTATTGTTGCTAGTTGCAAAGAATTTCTCAAATTCCTCCTCTCTGGGCATACTTGTGCAAGGTGCCATTTTAAATGGGAATGCTGTGAGCCCCAAAGAACGGAGAAGCCCAAATCTGATCTCTCTGAATGCAAGTTGAATCTTTGTGGCCATGCACACATGTTTTTAATAAAATATTTTAGTGTTTGTGGAACAGAAGAAGACCAGTGTCCTAGAGCATAGTAAACAAGGGACAGAATGGCAGGAGATGAGCTCAGAGAGTTAATGGATTGGAGAGGAGGAATGGACAGGGGAGACCAGAATCAGATAAGTGTTAATTGTCCATTTCAATGACTTAGGGTTTTACTGAGAGTGAGATGGGAAGCTAAGAGGATGAACAGAACCTGTGTATTAAAATATTCAAGGTGATTTAATTTCTAAATAAATCTAATTACTTCAGCAACCACTGGAAACTTTTGCATTATTACTTAGGCATGTTGATGAAAAACCTGAAGTACTCTTTAATACGTAGATTATGTATATTTTTCAAATATTGTCTACATTGTTTTGACTTGGGAGACAATTGCCTTTACCACTGAACTTGGGAATAATGTTACTGCAATTAATTAAACTAATTGTCCTGAGCACTGATTGGACACACTCTTCAAGCCTCCCTTCCTAAGCAGCATTCTGATCACAGGTGTAGTATCTGAGTTCCTCAGTGCCAAAAAGAAGAACCCTGAAAAGCAGGCAAGTGGAATCTGGTCACCAAAAAGGAATATTCTACATGGTGCATTAAGTGGCTTTACGGGTCACAAATTGGTCTCATGTACACACGTGGTATGGTGAGCTGACCAGGGAGAGGCTGGCTGGCCTGGGTACACTGACACTTGGTGTGTGGAACAGAGTCTGATCAGTCAGCTCTCTAGGGCAGCAGGTCTCTGGTGAGGTGTCTACACCTCTACAATCAGCTGTGGTGTGGGCATCTCTTTTTCAAATTCAAATGTATCCATTTGCTGGGGCCACCATAAAGACACATTGATGCCATTACATGAAATACAGACCCTTGAAAATATGGCCCACCCCCACCCCATGCCTGCTTAGAAATGTTGCAATAAAAAATCAATGCTCTCCCTTTCAGCGATCTGGTGCTGCTACTGTCATTATAAACAGGGGCCCTGAAATTGCATGGTGATGTCTACATGGCCATCTAGAAAAGGATCTTGAATATCTTTATTTTTTAAAATAATTGTCTAGATTTTATACATACACACACACATATATGGAGAGAGAGAGAGAAAAAACGAACTCATACCCCCTTAGGAGTCAGTGGATACTAATTTGAGAAGCAGTCCATTGCTTTGTCTAAATCAGTGGTTTTCAAGCTGTGGGGACTCTAGTTAGAAAGGCGGGAGATAAACTTGATTTTGATGTACCCAGATCAAGTTCATACTTCTCAGATCACCTGGACTCACACCAGCCTCTTCCTTTTTAATGTTTCTATGCTTTTTCTTGTCCCTATCATGCATTCTGATCATCGTCTACTGCATTGCATTATCATTTAGCCACTTCTTATTTTTTACCTAGATTTTAAGCTTTTAGAGAGTAACGTGTTCAATAAACCCTAGTCAAGTCTGTCCATAAGGTGCTCTTCTAACCCTCAACACAAAGCCACTGAGTCAGTCTGTCTAGGCTGTCGATTGCTCCATCTTTCCCTGCTGTCTTGAATAGTTTTGAGAATAAAATGAGCCATACAAGAGAGAGCACTTGGGGAATTAAATAACTATTTTTATGGGCAATGGTGTTGTTATTTATACCTAAGACTACCCCTGAGAATTGTCAAGGGCAATTTTTTTTATATACAGGAAAAAAAACTATTTTTTTTCCAGCTCAAAAAGAAAGGTTAAATAATAATCTTGCTTCTGTTTAGGGTAACTGTTACTAAAAGTATACTTATGATGTTTCTTTTTTTAAAATATATAATTACAGATGGGATACACACCACTGCATGTGGGCTGCCACTATGGAAATATCAAGATCGTTAATTTCCTGCTCCAGCATTCTGCAAAAGTTAATGCCAAAACAAAGGTAAGCTCCTTCTTCCTTTGTTTCCGCCAAAATCATTACTTTTGTTTCAAAGGAAATACGAGTAATTTCTTCCATCTTCCTTCTACAGAATGGGTATACGCCATTACATCAAGCAGCTCAACAGGGACATACACATATAATAAATGTCTTGCTTCAGAACAATGCCTCCCCCAATGAACTCACTGTGGTAAGAGCTAAGGGCCAGCTCAGGGGAGAGGGAGGGCCTGAACTCTGATGTCTTCTGACATTTCATTGTATACCACTGTTGCTTTTTGACTTTCGCTAGGCATAAAGAGAGCATTTTTACTCTCATAGGCATAAACAGCATTCAGTAGGATGAGGGAAAAAGGACAAATAACCATATTGTTGTGAGTTGTTCAGAGAGAGATGTGATTAGTGTTTCATACTTTAAAACTACTGATTGCATTGCCACCTAGTAGGAAGTATACACATAAGAAAAAAATATGTGTCTGTTTCATTGATTGCTTACTTAGAACATTAAAAAGCCTCTTGGATTCCCTGTGTAGCTGGCCAGACTTTGCCGTATGAATAGAAACAGGTTAGGTGAGTTTTGATCAGGGCATGTCTCTAATGAAACACTTTTTTGTGTATGACAGTGGTGGGATAGGTCTGATGAGACATTCACCTTACATTTTGTATAGGTACAATATGTGGAATAGGCCTTGCTCATTCCTTGTCCATGTTTTCCCCTTGCCAGAATGGGAACACCGCCCTTGGCATTGCACGGCGTCTCGGCTACATCTCCGTGGTCGACACTCTGAAGGTAGTGACTGAGGAGACCATGACCACAGCTGTAAGTGATGCACACAGAACCTCCTTACCCTGAGAGCCAGCTCTCAGCCAGCTTGTTTTGAGCTTTTCTGAGATGAACATTTTCCCCCCATTCATAAACTAAGTGCCATGTTTCAAAATGCGGTCACCTCATTGTTGGCAGTCAGGATAGCAAAGCTCTCATTTCTGATATGAATAGAAATTAGAAACACTAAGAATACCTATTTAAAAGTTGAATTTGTAGCTATAGAGTTTTTACTTCCATATAAAGCTAAATGTATTAATTTGTTTTGCTATAAAAAGGTTTTAATGAAATGATGGTGAAGGCAGAAATCTTTTAACATCCTTCCTTGGCAGTATAAAAGAGTTGGAAAATCTAGGTTGGTTCCTTAAAATGTCTTAATGCACAAACGATACATGGATACATTATCATTATTATGAAAATTTTTTATATTGTTTAAAAAAGAATTCTAGATAGAATCAAAATGGTTTTGACTACTACCCTCACTCCTCCTCTACCTGTTGAAGTTGTCATAGGAAAAACAACAGGACGTTTTGTTAAAATTTAAAGTAAATCTTTGCCAGGAGGCCCTATTGCATCAGATACATTTTTATAAACTGCAGCCTCTAGGATAAAGCACTTCTTCTTAACCCCATCTAGCACCTTTGAACTGCATTAGAATTTGGTAACTTTGGAATCAAGAGCAAATATTAGAGGCTTGAGTTTTTCCTAACTCCATGACTCAACACATAGGCCCAAGATTGACTTTGTACGATATAAATTTAGCACCTTGGAACCTTTGAAATTATCAGCTCTGTCTCCTTTTCTCTTCTACCGCCTTCCAACATGAAAGAAGGCATAATTAGCATCTGCAAATCGGTTTGTATACACAGTGCTTCACATAAAAAACATGGGTTGAAGGTCTCTCTAGCTACCTGCAGGTTGAGTTATGTGGCAATGTGCAGTCTTTACAAACTAAAAAATAAGACTGCTGATTGCAGGAGAGAAATTTGGTAATTTGCAAAAGAGAAAACTATTGCTTTAACAAACTAGAACAATGGTTATCAACCAGGGAACATTTTTAACTTCAAGATATACTTTAAGAGACAAATTCCCACACACTGCTTTCATATACCTTTGAGCATTTTGTTATCTTAAAGTCTGTTATTAAATAAATTCTCAAGAAAAGAGTTTAAACTAATGATGTTTATTATCCTTAATTTTATAGATAGCACATATATATTCTCTCTAGAATGGGGAAAGAGAGGGAGGAAGACAAACTATTTAACAATGGCCAAGTATCATAATGCTATAAAAGATTTGAAGTTATTGCAATAAATATATAAGACTCGTATTTCAATGCTAAAAGAACTGAAACTTGTATAATATTAATAGTTCAAAGTATAAATCTTATTTGATTGAATGTAAATTACTTTCTTACCCATTAGGAAATTTCAAAACATTTCTTTGAAATCAAAAGTTTTAAGAGAAAGTAGAGTTACAGACAAAGTAAAGTTACAGTTTCAGAAAATCTACTGAAAGACAGTGAAAGTTCTCAAAGGCTTGGTCAGATTCCCATCAGAGGACATAATGTGTACAGGAGTAGGGCCATTTTACTCTCAATGTCATCAGCTGACTTGGTTAGTGACTTTCTGCAAGAGAGAGAAGACACCCTGCATGCTAACAGGAAAAGTCCAGTTTGTCTGATGAAGAAAATGAGGCTTCCACCCAATGAAGTGCTCACATTGATTAGAAAAGAGTTCATCCAAGTCCCTAAGACCTAGTCCAGCATTGTGGTATTTCAGAATTTATCTCAAGCTGAGACACCACCTTGTCAATCCAGCTTTAGCAGTTACACATAAATTAGCTTAGGACTGATGCAATTCAGGTGGAGTCTATGATCTTAGACTAATAAACAGTTCGACCTCTACCACAGGCATGATCTTTGTGTAGCCAGTTATTGGGACCCCAGAAGCCATTGTTTCTATAAGCAGACTTCAGCTTTTCAAAACCCTAAAAAGAAGAATGCCTCTTCCATATGAGTACAATGTGTGATGTGGCAATTCTGAGCAAGATACTTTAGTTAATGAAATTACAATCACAACAGCATATGAAACTGAATGGATTGAAGCTGATATTCAAAAGATATGAATTTTATCTATTTAAATTTCATTGTTCAAAATACTCAATTCCTCCAGAAGCAACAAGCAGAGCACCTCTAGCACCCAGATATTGGTTGCTAATACCATTCTCTAATAAATGGAACCAGGGCTCCTTGGAGACATTGCTGAATCTAGGACTAGGGCAAGAAATATACAAGATGAGCCTGGAACATCTTACAGTGCCAAAAAGTAAGGAAATGCTCCCTCTTCCCCCACCAAAAATAAATAAATATAAACACACACATGCACAATGGTGGGGGCATGTCAAAGGGATACGGGAATTAACTGAACGAGTTCCCATTGGCTACAGCTGGAACAATTTGAGCAAAAATAAATAAATATAATAGTATTGGAGTACAGTGTAAAGTATAAAATAAATATCCATGAATCTACGCTGTGATAAATAAGTGATTGAATAAATGGGAAAGAAGACACAAATTTCTCAAGCGAAAGAATTCCACATACCTTATGAAAATGCTTCACCCTCAAAAAAGGGGAATGTAATTCCCCACTGCTTAGGTGTGGGCTAAGCATAGTGATTTCCTTCCAAGAAAAAGAATGCGGAAGCAGGGAAAATAGAGTAAGTCTACGGTGGAGAAACCTGGCAAGCACTGCCTCAGCGTTTATGATCAAGGTCAACACCAACAGTGATACGTCACATTGATGGTATGTACCCTTGATACGGCATGATAAAAATGGCACTTTACCCCTGCAATCTTCTTCACAAAAACCATATAACTTCAGTCTAATCATGACAAAAAAATCAGACAAACCCCAATTGAGGGACATTCTACAAAATATCTGACCAGTGTACCTCAAAACTGTCAAGGTCATCAAAAACAAGGAAAGTCTGACAAACCGTCACAGCCAAGAGGAGCCTAAGGAAACATGAAGACTAAACATAATATGGTATCCTGGACATGACCTTGGAACAGAAAAAGGACATTAGGCAAAAACTAAAGAAATATGAATAAAATATAAACATTAATAATAACGTATTGTGTTGGTTCATTAATTGTGACAAATGTACCATACTAATGTAAGATTTTAATAATAGGGGAAACTTGGTGGGGTGTATGGGAACTGTCTTCACAATTATTCTGTAAATCTAAAACTGTTCTAAAAATAAAAGCCTATTTTAAAAAATGCTCAATTGCAGTATTATGTGCTGGAAAAAACACCAAATAATACTTTATTTCAACACAGTAATTGAGGATAGGAAGTATAAATCACATTTATCAAGTATTGTCCCTAAGAAATAGTGAATTTGTACCCTTTCTTAGTTTTAACAACCTGTTTTTTTTTCAGTTGTCTTACTTAAATGTGTATCTTTCCTTCAGTCTTTCATATGCTCAAAAGTAGAACTCATTTTAAAACTAAAGTCACTAAGATTTTCTGACAAGTAATGCTGACAGTGTCTTTTGAATGAATACAATCTATATAAGTATAAAGTTATCAAAGAGCAAGTATAAGAGTCAGTAAGGTATTTGCTCTATAATACACTGTCCTTTAAAATATTTTGGAAGCTAAAGTGATCCTGCAAATGCATTACCCCTAAAATATTTTTTCATATACATTGTTGTAATAATTATGTAATATATACAATTTTAATATCTTGATTTATGCTAGGAATTATAAGTACACATAAGAGGAGAAGAGTGTAATAGGTCTAAGGCTTGGCACAAGTAATAAAGACATATTTCTGGCAGTTCATTTGGCTTATCTTCAGCCAAGACCTTTAGTGGAATGGGGTGACAGATTCATCAGATCATGAAAAAGTATAGCAATTGAGTAAGGGAGGCAATATCTTTCTTCTCTTTTCCTTTGAAAACCCTTCTTAGGGACCTAAATCTTTTAAGCTGTTGTGCTTTGCCACTGGAATATCTCACTTTGTACTCCTTCTCTGGTCTGTATATGGTGAGGACCTTCGTGCCTCTAAGGGACAACAATTTTGATGCCATTTTATATGTAGGAGCTTCAAGATATTCAACACATAAGTCCCATAAGAAACCAACTGTTTAATTTAGAAAGTAATGAATAGTCGCATTAAAATGTGCACTAAAATGACTGCTTTTTTGTTACTAGACCGTCACAGAGAAGCACAAAATGAATGTTCCAGAAACGATGAATGAAGTTCTTGATATGTCTGATGATGAAGGTATGAAAATGTCCTTTGAGTTCCTAATAATTATGAGGGACTATGTATTTATTGTTTCCTGAAGAAATTTCTTTGCAAACATGTTTTTAGAAATATTGAAATATTTTGTTGTAGTGTTAAGTGTACATATTTTTCATACACTTACATTGTTCACTTAAATCATGCAGTTCGTAAAGCCAATGCCCCTGAAAAGCTCAGTGATGGCGAGTATATCTCAGATGTTGAAGAAGGTATTTGTAAATTTTTATTGTGATGAAACTTGACTACCAACTTTATCTTTAATTTCTTATCTTTGAAATATAATACTTCCTTGAGTTACTAACTTTTAATATTATCTTGAGATTATTAATTTATGTGTCATCTAAAGAATGCATATTTGGTTTTAATGATTATCTTTCTTAAGTTCCTTTGGCTCATCTTTCCTTGAACCCATTTTCCAACTTTAAAATACAAAAGTGTCACTAATTATCTGGATTACTTTATTTTTATTTGTTTCTATCAAGCAAAAATCCTGATGCTTTTATTGTTTGCATCTGCAATCTAGAAGGGGAAAACTGATTGATGTTTAAGGTTAGAATATTTTTAAAAATAAGTAAGAGAAGATACCCTTAGAGGTAAGGGATTAAATGCCCATTCTAAGATTTACTCTAAACTTTGTAGTAAAAGCAGCTTTTGATCTTGAACTCAACCTGATAATGAAAACTCAACCTGAACAAAATTGTTTTCAACTTAGAAATTTTCAATAATGACTTAATGAAAGAGATCAAAATATGATTGTAGCTATACTTCATATGTTTAAAGAAACTGTTTTCTGCCTTACTTAAAAATCAATACTTTTGACCAGGTCATGATATATAGCTATGTTAATGGATCACATCTTTAAAAGTTCCATTGGAAAACTAGCCTTTTTATAATAAGTAAATATTATAAGGATGGCAAATTTTGGAGTTTCATGAAATAACTTAATGTTTACTATGGTAAAATTTATATTATATTTAAGTTTCTTTCCTGCATCATTCTCCAAAACTCCATTCTACCTTATTGTGCCCTCCATTTGCCACTTCTCAGGTAATGTTTTCACTTGGATCAGTCTTAGTGTTGCTAGTCTTTTTTTGCCTTCAGGTTATCTTCCCTATTTTAATGATTATTGGCTCCTTCTTTGATTTGCACAAATTTCAACAGGAACCTAAATAGTGGAAAAGCCTACCTGATCCAAAGTCACTTTAATTTTTTTGTTATCCAGTGACTGGCTATTTAGTGCTTTGTGGCTGGGGACGACACACCAGAAGATCTTGGTGGTCATTTAAAGACCTGAGAGGACCTGCCTCAATGTTTGTAAACGTCACCTTGATAAATGTTAACGGCTTTTACTCACTTTTCTTTCTTTTTCTCTAAAACATCAACTGCATGTTTACCACTCTTCTATTGCCAAATGGATATTTGTATCATCTTTAGGACTTTTAGAGTAATATGCCTTACTGTCTTATAATATTTCAATGCCTTCTCGTGCAACAGTTCACAGTAATTTCTTACATGCAGAAGATAAAAGAAAAAATGATATTCTTGCATAGATGTAGACACATACAAAACGTGATGCCAAAAGTATGTGTTTCAAATGAAATTATTATGAAATATGACAATCATAGGTCTAAGAATTTACTAGCCTTTTAACAAAATATCCAAAATTAGCCACATTGATGAGAGGCCAAGTTTGAATGGACTATATAACAGCCTTATATGTTTGGATAGCTAACCAAATAATTTCAAAAAAGGAGAAATTTTGAATCTCTAAATTTGAATTTAATTCATCTAGTTATTTAGCTATAAATGGCAATCATTTCCTTTACATTTATCTCAGCTTGGGAATTTAAAATTAACAGACAAATTTTAATTCTCATTTTATCCATCTTTTCTTTAAAATCTTTGGCCCTTACTTTATGGGTGTGTCGATGGGCTGTTGGAATCAAATGGCTTTGATTTCATGATGTGGTAGAATTTAATCTTGAGAAGAATTCCTTCAAGGTCATTCAATCTGAACAACCTTATATTCCTGGAATCTCATCTGCTTAGGAGCCCCTTTACACAAATGCCTCAAATAATAGGAATTCCCTAATTCCCAAAATGCCTAGTCCATTTTGGACAACCTTGTCTTTAAAAATTCTTGATTTCATGGAATTTTCTGTAGCTTCTACTCATTGATTCAGGCTGTAATATATTTGGCCAAGTTGATGAGGGGACTAGGTTCTAAATAGTGTTTAGCACAAAATCTGCTTCTTCCATGTAACACACATTCGAAAATACTTTTTCTATTTTTCCTTAGTTTTTTTTTTAAATCTCCAGGCATATCATTGTTACCTCCTCCTATGTTCCCCTCACTCAACCTGGTCACTCTCCTATACACATTTTGACATGTCTATATCCATCTCAAATTGAGGTGGCCAGAACTGAATACAATATTCTAGGTGGAGTCTAATCAAAGTATAGCAGGGCTATTGATTTCTCTGTGGAAGATATTAAACATCTAGTATTAGAGATTAAGATATTTTTGAGATTATAATGCACATTTAATTTGACTCATATTAATGTTACTGTCAGCTACAATTCCTAAATCGTGCTTACAAGAGCTCTGGTAAGCCACATTTGCCCTATCATGTATTGATTTATTTATGCAGCTCTCTGCTGCATGAATCAGCATTTCTAATTACTGCAAATCCCAAAACAAATCATTTTGAAATTTGATTTCAAAAGGCCCCCTACAACTTTAATGATAGTTTTAACTTCTGACTCATTTGCCTCATAGTCTTGCCAGCGTTTTGACTGTTGCTTTAGATAGATTTAGTGCGAATGTCCCTTTCCATGGAACCATAGGCGTGTTGTGAAGATATCTGTTGGCGAGAACTGGTGGGAGATCCTCTCACTGGTGTCCCGGGGTACTAAGTTTATCAGCAGCTTTTAAAAGCAAATAAAAATCATAAGCAATATATGCTGCCAGTTTATCTCAAGAAAAAAAAGGAAGAATGAGTTTGTAAGGTGGGAAAATAAAATTTTAATCCTGAATCCTACAAACAGAGTAAACGTTAATGGCGCAAGGACAAAGTCGTCTCTTTTTTTCTTTCTCTTTCTCCTCTTTATTTGGTTCGCCATGAGAGATTAGTGCAGGTGAAAGAATGTTCAGATTCATTTCTCCAAAAAAAAATCAAGGAAAGCAAGTGTAGCCCAGGTTATCATTGAATGACCTAGGAGAACAATGGAGCCAAGGTACAAAGTGGGACGAAAGTCGAAGTACCAGCAAAGCAGCGGAGCAGAAGCAAAGGAGGGTCCTTTCCCGCTCCTGCGTCACGCAGCGGGGACAAGCAGAAGGCCTCGGAGGGCAGGTGAAGCTGCAGATGCCTCGCTGTCCTCCTGTCTTCCGTCCCGGGAAATATCTATTACACGCATATAACATTAATACACACACAAAATCAATATCTTGATTCTAGTGCCAGTTTGATTCTTACGTTTTGTAATTGTTTGTAAGTAAAAAGGAAGAAAATATGAGAGAGAGAAGAAGAGAATGTGAGGAGGAGGAAGAAAGGGGAAGGAAGGAAGGAAGGAAGGAGAAAGGGAAAGGGGAGGAAGGAAGAGCGGGGAGAGAGAGGAAGGAAATCGAGATGAAGGTTCCAGTTGTCTTCCGGTTCCGCCTCCCCACCCAGGGGACTCACAGTGCCTTTGGTTCAACTCTGATCTTAAATGGTAAATTCCCATAAAATGTATTTTATAAATGGGAAAAAATGTACAAAATGTTGTTTTAGCGTGCACAAGTCTAATGGACGGGGGGTGTAGTTACCGATTGAAAGAACTAAGGATGGGACGTAGTGAGAAATGGAGTTAAGCCACGCAAAGTAAAACACAACTCACGCTGAAACAGTGTACCAACCAACAGGTCTAGGACAACACTGGCTGCGGGCAACTCTGCTAGAGATGATCAATTTTAGATACTAAAATTTCATAGGGCTGAAAAATCTCTTTCTGAATCAAATAGCAGGCTCTAAAATAGAGTAAAAGAGAAAAAATAAGAGGCTAAGTATACATGTGGTAGAAATAATTATTCAGAGTTAAGTTGAATGATAAAGCGTTAAATTTAGCAGCATTCTAAGGACCCAAGGGAGAGAAAAGTTAGGCTTAGCTCAGCTTTGTGTCAAATTTGGTAGCCAGTGGAAGCCACAGCAAATTAAAATCCACAGATTTCAAAGAACTGAAGTGGTAGGTTAGGATCGTGGAAGCCCATTTCTGCCATGCTACTGATGGGCAGGGAAGGCCCAAGTACACACTGAGTGGCCTTCCCAACCGGGTTAGTGGCAGAACTGATCAAGAGGGCAGGTCTGACTCTGTGGTTTTCAAACACCTCTTTCACTGATACTCCAACTAGATCTGTTTTCTTATATATAGAATCCAAGAATGCATTTTTTTGGTCAGCTACAAAACAAAAAACAGTATGTGTTTAGGAAAAGGAATAAATCATGCTCTGGGAAATTATCACAAGGTAATGATAATTATTTTTTAAAGACTTAATGAGACTATAGTAGAACTTTTATACCTTCCTCTGACTATTTTGGCAAAAGAAATATGTGGACCAAGATGGAAATTCAAGTAAAATAAATATAATTTTGGATACATTTTAAGAACTCAAAGCTGGTAGATTTAGTAAACATATCACAGTATTCTCAATTAGAAGAGAATAAGTAGCACAATCCAAAACTCAGAAAAGTAGGAGGCATTATTTGGGAAATGTGAAGCTGGATCTCAAGAAAACCACCATGAAAATACCCTTTGGGATCGATCTCTTCTCCCTAATCTCCTAATCATCCTAATAAATGGGACTATTATGTTATTAGCTTAATAGACCTTGAAAGAGGCCAGGGAGATTAGCTTGCCCTCAGGTGATTCAAGGGGGTGGTTGCTATTATGTCATTGTTGTTCTTAGCAGCAGCAGAAATTATTCTTCACCTGAAATTTTATCATTTTACAAGTACCTCTTAAATCATCTCATTTAGCCTTTTGCCTGAGATGTTCCTGCTTACAATTGACCTCTCAAATAGCCATTACATAATTGCATGCATCTCTCAGTGATAAAATCAAAGTGGACTTTGAAATACCAGAAGCAGAGACCAAATCTTTTTTTTTTTTTTTTTTATTTTGGAATATTAAGGGGGACAAATGTTTTGGTTACATCAATTGCTTTTGTACCATTTGAATCAAAGTTATAAATGTGCACATACCCCAGATAGTGTGCATTGTATGCATTAGGTATGAATTTACCCGTCCCCTCCTCCCCCACCACCTGCCTGATTTCTGATGAATGTTTTTTCCAATATGTGCACATAAGTATTGATCCATTAGTTCCAATTTATTGGTGAGTATGTGTGGTGTTTGTTTTTCCATTCTTGGGATATTTCACTTAGAAGAATGGTCTCTAGTTCCTTTCAGGTTAATTAATACAAGAGGTATTAATTCACCATTTTTTTTATGGCTGAGTAGTATTCCATGGTATACATATACCACATTTCAGAAACCAAATCTTTATTCTCTGTTTTATCCTGAGAACCTAGTATAGTACTTGGCACCCAGCAAATCTTCAATATATGTTTGGTCAGTTGCATCAAAATGAAGGGAGTCTCTAGGGAAGGATAGTTTTGCAGGTATCTGAGAACAGCCAAAATGGAGAAGATTTTCCTACCATGCTACTTTTTCCTTCCCATAAACCCCTCTTTACTGAGACAGTCCTAGGCTATGTCTTGAATTAACATATAGCTTTATAATGGCTCTCCCAAGCCATATCCGCATCTCAAACGATGGTTGATGAATTTAAAAGAATTTCCAGCTAAAGAAAAAGATCTGTGGACTGGGACACAGGCCTTTATTCTAAAGCAGAATCTTTGGACCTGGAATTGTTTCCTGATTTTCACCCACACTATCCACTTACTGAGCTATGTATATTTCTGTTTAGATTTATGGGTACATAATAGTTGTATACTCACAGATTTCTTAATTCACCATGCCCTAAACATACTCCTCCAAAACAGTGTTTCTTCCCACTCTTCTCCATCTCAGGAAATGTCTCTATCACCCAAGCCAAAGCCTGTGAGTTTCATGCAATCTCCTTTTTCATGCTGCTTCTGTCCAGTCCCTCAGCAAGTCATGTCAGTCCTACTTCCAGGATACATCTCAAATACCTCTTTTCTCCATCTCCACTGTCACCACCCTAATTCAGCCCCCCAGTGTCTCTCACAGGGAATACTGCAGGAGCCTCCCTACAGGGCTCCAGCTCTGCTCCTACCCAGTATTCTCAGCTTTCTGCACAGCATCCATAGTAATCCTGCAAACATATAAATTGGATCATGTTATTCCACTCCCCAGCTTAAAATCCTTCAAAGTTTGTAGTTTGCTTTTAAGATTCATTTATGGTGTTACGTATAATTGTAGTTCATTCATTTTCATTTCTATGTAATATTCCGTTGTATGTTTGTACCATAATTAAGTTATCCAGTGTACTGTTGATGGAAATGTGGGTTGTTTCCAGTTTGGGGCTGTTGCAAACAAAGCTGCTACAAACCACCTTATATATGTCTCCTGGTACACATATGCACACATTTCTGTAGGGTGTAGACCTAGGAGTGTGATTCCTGAATTGTAGGTTATGCAGAGACAACAGGATTTATCAAAACCAAGTGACAATAAACTATGATTGTAAACTTAGATAGCAAGATAATTTTCTAAAGAAAACCAAAAGAATTTGAAGGAAGTGATTACCTTGAAGAGGAAAAAGGGGGCCATGATTGGGATAAGGGATGCAGGAAGCTTCTGAGGTACTAATGGTGTTCCGTGTCTTGACCAGGATGGTGTTTATTTTGTTAATATAATAGTTTGTTAAAATGTACATTTACATCTTATGTACTCATCTGTGTGGTTGCCATATTTCATAATAAAAGTAACAATGTCCCCCAAATAATACAAATATAACCCCAAGGCAGTACAAATACAAAACCAAAATCAAATCCTCCCAAGGCTTTACATTGCATTTAGAATAATTTCAGTCCCTTACTATGGTTGATCAGTCCTGAGTGATATGGCTCCTGGCTACCTCCTGTCCATTCTCCTTTCAGTGATATTTTTTGCTTTCTTCTTAATATTCATCTCTTTTTATTGGTCGTTCAGTTTAGGGGTCAGCAGACTTTTTTCTGTAAAGAGCCAGTGGTAACTATGTTCGAATGTTCAGGCCATATTGGTCTTTGTCACATGTACTCATTGCTGCCTTTGTAGTGCAAAAGCAGCCCGAGACAATACCTAAACAAATGGGGGCATGGCTGTGTGACAATAAAGCTTAGTTACAAAAATAGGCAAGAGGTTGGATTTGGCCCATGGATTGTAGTTTGTCAACTCCTGATTAATTTTGTCTATTTTCTTTCAAATGAGATTGTTAGCTCCAGCATCAGAGTTGTCCTGGTCACTATCATAGCTCTGAGGACATATGTACATGTGCCCTGATTCATGAACGCGTGCATCTACCGGCTTACCTGCACACATTTACCTGTGTCTCTGACCCTCTCAGGATTCCGTATAAATGAATACTCTCACCATCATAAATAAAGCACTTACCATTTATTGAGCCTTTCTACGTGCTAGGCATTAAGCTATACACGTCTTATGCATTATGTCATTTAACCCTCACAGTGATCCTCTAAGTTGGAGCCATTGTTGTTTCTACTTTATAGATGTGGAAAATATGTCTCAGCAGGGTTAAAGACCTTGATCAAGACCATACAATAAGTCAGTGCTGTACAAGGACTGTATGATCCTTGCACTTAACCTCTATTCTCACAGAGATGTTGTCTGGTAATTTAGATAAGAGCCCCATAACTGTTGGATGATTGTAAGTTTAAATGAAATATATATATACACAAAGGGTTTAGCCTAGAATTTGGCATGTGGTAAGATCTCAGTAAATGTTAGTTACTTGGTACTTTATCTTCTTAATTCTCTCAAAGTACTTGAGAGCATTATCACTACTATTTTTACTCCCAGTTTACATTAGTCCTAATTTAAAGCCCTAATTTAAAGTATTATTAGTCCCAATTTACATTAAGGAATCAGGCTCCAAGAGTTTAAGATATTTGTTCAGGTTCACACAGGCAAGGAAACTGGAATTTGAATTTAGGGTTTTTGCTTAGGCTGTCTACTCAATGAGATGCCATAAAAAGAGAAGAACAGATTCAGAGATAAGGAAATTCAAAAGACAGGGAGATTACTAAGGGCCTCAAGGAAGAACTTGAAAAGCATTTTGAGGAATAGACAGAATTTGGACAAGCAGAAATCTTGTGGGCTAGAGGGTGGGAATGGGAAAGAGGAACTTTCCCAGTTCGGGAAAGTCTGTGGTCAAAGTGCCACAGGCAGGAAAGCACAGGCGAGAGCTCTCCCCCGACGGCCGACCAGGGCGGAGACACCAGCACCAGCCTAGACGGGGTCCCCAGGGCAGGGCATAGGGAGGAAGAGAAGGGTGCTAGAACACTCTGGCCACACTGACATTTAAGAGGAAGAGGAACGATGAAGGATATGCAGAGGAAGTGGTAAGGGAGGGAGGTCAACACCCCGAGGGTTGGGTTCTGGTGGAAGCCATAGGAGAAACTTCCCCAGAAGGCTCCAATCAAATGAGCACAAGCGATACCGGAGCCCTTGGTGACCTCGGCAGCTGCCATGTCCGTACACAACATTGTGGATATAGACACAGGATAGAGTAGTTCTAGTGTAGGTGAGGAAGGTCAGACAGCAAGTGTATTCTTTTCCCCCCAAGAAGCTGTGACAGAAAGAACAGCTGGAATGGCCTGTGGAATGTTTAAGGGATGGCAGGGAATTACGTGTGCTTATTTACTGCAGGCAACGGGCTGGGGTTTTTTTTTCCATTTGCCCAAAACAAGTTGTAATTTTGAACATGTTTGTCTTCCCTCTAAATTATATCTGTCTCTGTCCATCCACCTAAAAAGTCTGACCTGCTTCCTGTGGAAATAGGTCCGACTCTGACCACCCTTTGGCCCTATCCCCCTCATATTGGGATCCTTACTACACAGAAAAGAAAGTAGAAGGTGAACTCAGGGAACATCCACATCGAGAACAAATGGGCAACGGGAGGCAGAGTGGTGGGTAGAGAGGTAGGAGCAAAAGGAGTTAGAAAAACCAAGGGAAGATGTTACAAATGGGGAGGGGTGGTCTGATCGCTTGGGCCAGACCTCAGCAAGGGTGAGAACTGAGAATAGGCCCCGAGTGTCTTTATCTTTTATGTACACATCTTTGGGGTATAGGTTGGAAATAGAAAACAAACCAATAAATGAGTGTTTATTGCCCAGCACAATGATAGGCAAGAGAAGGAAGAGGCCAAATCTTTGCCTACAAAGTATAGCCAAGCCTGGTACTTTTTATACCTGGGAACAGTGAATGTGTTCCTGTAGTATATACATGGTCCTTATGTATGTAGACAACAAAGAGCTGAGACTAAGGAGGTCTGGATTTGGGACTGAGGCTAGACGGATAGTTTAGAAAGAAGGAATAGAAGAAAGAACCAGTTGGCATGACCCTGCCACCTTGAATTTAGCTACCCAATTTCTCTGTGAGTAGGAACCAACATTTTAGTGCCTGATTTCACAGGGCTAGGTTGTGGCTAGTAATTAATTCATTGTCTAGTCTTCTTTACAAGTGGCATGGATTTTAGATGAGAACAGTGTAAGTAATCTTGTACTCCTTTCTATCTGCATTTTCTCCTTTAGACTTATGTGCTCATTTGGCCAAGTCAGTGTAGTGTCTAATCCTAGTTAGAGGACTAAAGGGGAATTTCTCCATCAGGGTTAAGGAGTGTACTGATAAGAATATGAAAAAATTATACTGTCTGTCCCAATATTGTCTTTTTCTACCTCTTCACAGGAAAGACGTGAATTCTCTTTCCTTCCTTGGATGGGTTTGTTTATTAACCCAGCCAAGATCACAGAGGACGTTTTTCATTGCTACATCTGGAAGAGTTCCAACACTGAGTCATGCGTGCTTACTTTAGAAACGATGTCTAGCCTGGATTAAGGAGTAGTAAGCTGCTATACAGTTTTTTAAAAAGAAGCACATCCAGCTCCAAAGAACAGAATAATGTTTTCAAATTGAGTTTGTACTCTTAAAAAAAATAGCCTAAGCAGAAAGAGTCATTTCTTCCTGTGGAATAACAGCCACTTCTTGTTGTTCTTTAAGAGGTGTGCAAACTTAGTCATTCAAACCTGATTCTTTTTTGGTCACCTGCAAAGCCAGGCTCTTAGGAGCACCTAGAGCGAGAGACAGGAAAGAAAGAGGCAGAGGGCCCTCCCACGGGAGGCACGTGAATCCCCGCAACTGAGAACACGCTTCTTCAGCCTTCTGAAGGTCCCATATTTCACCCTTTGCTCATTTAACCATTTTCCCAACTTAGCCCTGTAGTTATCACCCATTTTGAGAAGGAAAGCAGGAAAATATTATATTCCGGCACTTGGTTTATATTTTTAAAGAACAACTGCTTCCAGGAGATAGTGGCGAAAAAAGGGTTAAAGTGAAGACACCGCCCCCCCCCATCATCTGCTCATTCCTAACTGAGGGGACAGGTGGAGGGTAAGGGAGAGCGCAGAGGTTCACTCTGTTCTTTACCTTGAATGTGGGGCTGCCAGCTTCTCTCTGAGGACGGGATTCTCCAGCCATGCCAGAGCTACGGGAGTGGTAAGCTGGGCCTATAGCACCTCCCTGCTCCTCCAGCCTGACACAGAAGTGCCTGGGCTGCACGCATGAACCTCCTGGCGTAGATGGCACAATCCTGTCCTCCGCACACCCTCCTGCCTCTTATCGCCTCTGAGAATAATCCAGGAAACCTTGCTTAACACAAGCTCTTGCTCCAAACTCTAAAATGAAAGGAGAAATACATGCAGATCTGGAATCTAAGTAACTTTCTCAGTAACTATTGTGTAACTCTAGGATAGAGTTAGACTTTTAGACTCAAAGTTTGAGTGGATCAGGGTCCTAATCCTACCATATTCCTTTTCCTTCCTGCTTCCTTGCTTTTTTGAGACTAAGGAATATCAGCAGATTGCGGGAAAAGTCATGTGACCAAATAATAGTCATTTAGATTCTCTAGGCTGAAATTTATTGTCTAAATGTTGGATGAAATATCTTTTATTAAGGTTTTGAGTTGATGAAAAGTATTTTATCTTCAAAGCTATCTGTATTTTTATGTCCCTTATTTGAATCTTCAGAAAATAAAATATACTGGATCTTATTTCTCATTATTAATCCCTTTTAAGGGGTTAGAGCTGCTGTGAAGATGAAAAGAAACAGCATATATGAAGCATTTAGAATAGTGACTGGCATATAGTAAGTGCCCAGTAAATGTCAGCCCCTCTTTTTTTGTCACATGGATATGACTGTCTATCCTGCTTGCTGCTATAGGATTAGAATTAGGGCAGGAGAGCATGAGAGGATGAAGGAGAGCTTTGAGAGTTTGGGTCTTCAGTTAAAAAAAAAAAAGTGAGTCAACAAGTAATTGCATTTCCACCCGCTGATGGATATGTGTTGCCTGTTGCTTGGATGGCGATTGTTATTCTATAATCCGATTTCAAGGGCACTAAAAATATAGGCTCATTCCCTATGTCTCATTTGCCTGTCACTTCAGTAAAGCTGGCTGTTCTCAGAGCATTCCCGTGCTTTCCCTCTTATGCTGTGTCTCTGGCTGGGAATGGCCAACTTCCCATTTCTACTCCACTCCACCCGTCTTAACTCACACACCCTCCACTCAGCCTCTGCCGCACCTACTCAATCAAATGTGATGCCTTGTAACATGTTGTCTGTCATGTCTCTTGCTCACCTTCTGCCATTGCGGTATGGTGGTTGAGAGTTTGGGTTCTGCAACCTGATTGCATGGGTTCTAACCCAGATTCTGCCACTGACTTGACAGGTGAGTTTTGAAAAAGAAGTTAACTTCTCTGAATGTGTTTCTTCATCTATAAAAGGGAAATAGTAGTACCTGCTTCACAGGGTGGAGGATTAAGTGAGGTGCACAGTGCCTAGCTCACAAAAAGCACTAAATAAAGTAGTAGCTGGCAGGAGTAGCAGTACAAGATCTGCATTATTCTTTGTGTCCTGGTCTTAGCTTCTTTACTGGAGATTACTAAGTGCCTCAAGACAATAGCTGAGTCTGTCGTCTCACTACTGAAAGTCTAGTTTGCAGACCAGAAATATTGCAGTTACCTGAGAGCCTATTATAGCTGCAGAAACTCGGGGTCTACCCTAGACCTATGGAATTAGCATCTGCATTTTAACAAGGTCACCAGGTGATACAAATATGTTGAACTTTGAGAAACACCATCCTCAATGAATTGAATTCAGTTGCTGAAGCTGATATTTTAATTATTCTAGTAATACCCACCCAGAAAATAGATATTTAATTCTGTACACTTAATACAACTGTTAGATAACTGTTATTTATTTGTTAGGATCTTTTAGACCAGTGATTCTCCAGGTGTGGTCCCTGGACCAGCAGTGTCAAATTCACCTGGGTATGGGTTAGAACTATAAATTTTCAGGTGATTCTGATGCACACTACAGGTTGAGAATCACTGCTTTAGAACATTGGGAAGCTACCAGAAGTATCACGTTAATAATATGCATCTCCTTCTTCCTGCCTTGCTATTTCATTTCATTTATTCCATTTCTTAAAGAGGCAAGTAAGGTAGAATATTGTGAAATATTGAGTTTCCTCTTCCTGTTTGCTGGATATCCACTGGTGCACATACACATCCTAAAATCTGCTTGGCAGACTTATGTATGTCATAGTACTGTTTCTGGTGGATGGAATGCACAGCCTATATGACTTATCTGCAGTCCCTGTATTTTGTTTTGTTTTCTTTTGTTAATTTTATTCATTTTTTGAATAGGTAATAGATGCACATGGTACAAAATCCCCAAGGTACAAGAGTTTACGGTGAAAAGTAAGTCTCCCTCCTCCTTGCCCAGTAATATAGTTCCCATCTTCAAAGGCAATCACTGATCTTTCATTCATTCCACATATTTATTGAGCACCTACTATGTGCCAGGTACTGTTCTGGGCAATGGATATGGAACAAAACAGACAAAAACCCCTGCCCTCATGGAGCTTACATTGTGGTTACCAATTTCTTTAGTATTCATTCAATAGTATTCTAGGTTTTCTATGGCCAGCACACTGGTAGTTAAAAGTAGGGCTCTAGGGTCAAATCAACTGATTTTGAATCTTATTTGCTCCATATTCTAAGTGATCTTAGATTATTTATTCCACCACTATAAACTGTATTTTCTATATCTTGAAATGGAGGTAACAATTCTATTTTATAAGAGTGTGAGAATTAAATGAGATAATACATATAAAGCACCAAGCAGCGCCTAGAACATAGTAAATGCTCAATAAATACTAGTGTTAATTATAATGTTGTGATCTTATTCTACTGTTCTGTAATACAGACTGTAAATGGTTAAGGGATTTATTTTCCCATTTTTTTCTCTTTGCTATATTATCAAAAAAAATCACTTTTTTAAAGAATAATCAACAGTAAGTTTAAGTTTTGTAAGTTTGATCATTAACTGCTTGTGTGTAAGACTGCCTGCTGAGCTCTATTAAGAAACAAGCTTCTATAAATCATTAGACTGTAGAGACTATGTTCCTTTTTATTCTTTCTAATCTCTTTTTTAAATCCCATGTCATTTGGAGGTTTTGTACGATTGATTCATTTGGAGGGGTTTTCTACTATCAATTTCAACTGTATAATGTTACAAAATACATATCTTGGGGAGATTCTGCATTTCATAGAAGTATTGAGCACTTTGAGCAAAGTGTCTAACAATACAATTTGGTATCATTATCTTAAGGAACTTTCTCTAGGATTCAAGTCTACAGCCAGATGGGAAAGCAACTTGCAATCCCTAGAAAAGCAACAAAAGTATTCCTTGGTGATGCTCATAAGGTGGCAAAAGATTAGAAGAAAATTACATGGAGAGAAAGAGAGAGAGAAAGAGAGAAAGAAAGAAACATGAGACCACTTTCAAATTTTAAATATTAGGCCAAGAACTGTTTCCTTTGTTCAGCATTAAAAAGGGTCATTAGAGGGCATAATGAAAGAGTGCAGGAATACTGGGTTGATTGTACCATGTGCCGGACCATTGACTTGGAATCTGAAAGTGAAAGATGGTGCACCTATTTGGCCCACCACAGCCCTGGTAATTATTTAATATATTCTCTTAATTTTTCTCCTTTGTTCCTGATTCTATTTTGTATTGTTTTCCTAGTTATCAAAGTTTATAGATCTTGGAATGGTTGACTATGGTATAGGAAATACCTTTTCTTAGCCTAGTGATGCTACAGTGAGGCCTAGGAAGAGGGATAGCTGAGAAATTGAAGTGAAGTGAAAGCTGCTTCCAAATAGCTTTTATTATTTGGTTGATGGTGGGATCAGGTATATTTGGGGCGTTTTGGGTTCTTTTTAAAACATTTTTCAGGCTCTGAAATTTTATTGACAGAAACAGATTAACAATAAGAATGTCAGTGCTCAAAACAAAAGTTTTGAAAGGCATAAAGTCAATACCTTACGTATTGATAAATAGATGAGGCCTTCTCCAGTGGCGTTTGCCACTGTACTGCTCCTGGACTTTGTCTGTACTAATCATATAATGCACTACAGAGCTTACTCTAATTTATTAGGGATACATTAGGCAACCAGTCTGTGACCTCTTTGGTTTACCTTTGGACCTTGTCATTTCTCATTCCTCTCTGTTTCGGTTACCTATTACAAAGTAACAACCCCCCTCTAAACTCAGTGGTCTCTAAACTCAGTGGTTTAATGTATTATTGTCTCCCGAGGGTCTATGAGTTAACTGGGCTCAGCTGGGCTCTTGAGCGCTTTCGTGAGATTGCAGTCAGATAGCAGCTGAAGCTGGAGTAACAAGCCTGGATGTCCAAATGGTGTCTTCAAAAGACACCTTAGCTAGGATGGCTGGAACAGCTGAGGGCCAATGAACATCCCCATACGGCTACCTTGAGCTTCTTTATAATATGGTGGTCTTAGAGTAGTCAGATTTTTTTACATTGGGTCTGGTTTCCCCCGAATAACTATTTTAACTCAGGGAGTCTGCAAGATTTCTTTGAACTCAAACTCAGTCATGCAAAATCACTTTCCCTGAATTTTATTGTTCAAAACTCTAGCCAACAGATTCAAGTAAGGGCACTCCACAAGGGCATGAATAAAAGGAGACATGGTTCATTGGAGGTGGGGTGGATGGAGGGGGGGAGAAGGGCATCTTTAAAGACTAGCTACCAACACCCTCTTTGCCAGAAAATAGTGAAGCCTATCTGTAACACAATTCTACTGCACCAAACACTTCTAGGAAACATAAACCTACACAAGTACTTCCTAGTAAGTGAAAATATATGGCTCTTGGTAAGATATATGTTTTTAATTAAATATATCTGATATTGAATGAGTGTCGTCCATTAATAGAATTACCTTGGTTGGCATACACACACACACTAGTACCAGTTATTCAGAAGCTGCTGCTAACCAAAGTGCTTTTTGGATTATATAGTGAATTAGAGGCAGTTAACAAGTCTCACAATACAATTCATCTCATTCCTTAATAGTTATAGAATGTTTTATTTATTGAAAGGAGAATGAATTTTGTTATTCACTCATTCAATCAACAAATATTTGTTTATTACTTATGATGAGCTGGGCCCTGTGTTAGGTAGTAGAGAGCAGGGATCACTTACTGTGGTTGGATTTTGCCTTCAGTATAAATAGTAGCAATTTAAATGTTAACTATTTGAGTTCATGCATTCAGATGTTTGGGCACTAGAGAAAGTTGTGTTACAGAATAATGGTAGCACAGCTAATTAAGCCTTTACTTTGTGCATTATTTCATTTAAATCTGCCCAGGAGGTCTTAGGGTAGAGGCAGACTTAATATCTCAGTTTTGTAGAGGTTGGAACTGTGACTCAGAATAGTTACATGGTCACCCAGTCACTAAATGGTAGAGCTTGGATTTGAACCCAGAGCACCTACTATGCAAAACTGCATTAAAATAATACTATTGCCGATATTTCTAAATTCCATGTCTTTTAAGAAATATTTTCACCATTCTAAAATGGTAAGTGCATAATTACTTAATGTAATAAGGCTATTTTATTTTGATTAATTCTTGGCCAAATGTATTGACAACTCCCATCCCCACCCCAGGCTTCTTTTGATTTCACAGTGACCATTTCTGAAGTCTAGTAAGGATGGGTAAAGAAACTGGAAACTTTACTTTCATTGAAATTTTACTGTATACCAGCCATCGAGCTTAATATTTGAAAATAATGCTAAGTTGCTGTGGCATGTAGATTTTTTTGAAAAAACAAAAAATAAAACTAACCTTTATTTATTAGCAATCATGAATTCTAAAACTATATATGGGCCACTTCCAATATGCCTGGCCCAGGAAAAAATACAGCTCCTAATCTAAGGGATCTCACCAGCCAATGTAAGACACTAGACAGATGTTTTTTCCTGGCAGTACAGTCTGATCAGAAATGCCCTCGTGAGGGACACCTAACTTAAGATGGTGAGTGGAGGCTTCAAGGGGTTCTAGAAAGAGTCAAAGATTGGAGAAATTCATCAGGTGAGGAAGAGGGGGAAAGATTCCATCAAGAGAATACACCCTACTCGAAGGTTCAAAGTCTAAAGAGTT
This sequence comes from Daubentonia madagascariensis, assembly GCA_023783475.1. Taxonomy (NCBI): domain Eukaryota; kingdom Metazoa; phylum Chordata; class Mammalia; order Primates; family Daubentoniidae; genus Daubentonia; species Daubentonia madagascariensis. The sequence continues at coordinate 16,972,539 of JAKFHU010000585.1, forward strand.
TAAGGAATTCTAGAGACTGAAATAACTCTATAACAGGAGAGCAGGGTGGGTGTGGAAGAGTGGCCAGAGCTGAGGCTGTCCAAGAAGTTAATGGGAAGAAACACTGCGTTATAGGCCTTACTGGGAAGTTTGAATGGATGACAGTCATTGAATAAGGCTTTACTAAGTGGTTTGGATTCTAAATGCAGACATGAAAAACAGATGAACCTTCAGACGTTTATCCTCATTAACCATGACTTCCTCTTCCATTCTTTACAGAATTGGAAATTATTCTCTGCTTGGGAGTAGTTTTCAATATTGCCCAAGCATTATATATAAGTGGCTTCCCTTCCATTTCTGCGTATTTACAATGTTAATAACAGCCAGGCTGATCAGAGTAGAGCACTAGAGGTCATCTCATCTTAATATTATCTGAATCATGTATTTATTCATCTATTTATGCATTTATCCAGGGAAACAAAATTGCTCCCCATCTTATCAGTCCTACAAATTCGGATTCCTGTATAGTTAGGTAACATTCCAAGGGGATAGGTGCACTATTATAAAGAAGTACTACACGCCACTTCAGCAAGACAGTTTTTAGCCTAATTCTCCAGCTTTTCTTTAAAAACAAAACAAAACAAAACAAAACAACTGAAATCGCCTGTCCAGTAGACCCTGGGAGAGGATGCAGAAGTCGGGCTCGTTTTTTCCCTCCACTGCCAACGTAAACAGGGTGGAGCAGCAGAGGAGGGCAGCCAGGAGTGGAGAGAGGAGGAAACAATGTGACAGCAAGCGACAGACCCCGCTCCCCGTGCCGCCTCCCGTGCGGCAACAGAGACCTCTCCAGCCACCCGCAGCTCTCCCAGGGCTTGGCTCTCTCTCCAGGGACCTCTCCAGGAGGGACGGCCACTTCGTCCTTCTGAGTGTATTTGAAAGAGTTGAGAGAACGTGTGCCCAAAACGAAGCGGAACACCCCGTTGCTTTTCCCAGCTCGCCTCCCTTCTGCCCCCTTCTTCAAACTCCCGATGAAGCGCTGCGGCTTCGAGTACCGCCAAGAGCTTCTTGCAGGGTCATGGTAATCGCGGCTGCGGGCTCAGCCCACGGGCGGGAGGGGGCCCTCCCCTCCCTCTCCCCTCCTTCCCTCCTTCCCTCCTTCCCTCCTTCCCTCCTTCCCTCCTTCCACCTGACAGGGACCATAAATAACCGAGGCTCCGGGTGTTCCCAGCTGAGAACAAAGTTGAAAGTTTGCCTGGAGCTCCCTGCCACTCCCAGCCAGGGCCACTTCTTTGTTTTCTTTCTAATGTTTTTCTTCTACCTGGGCTGGCTGATTCTTCATTCATATTTGCGAAGAGTGGCCTCCTAATTAAATGTAGCACCTCGCTCGCTCTCCCTACGCCAGGCTGTCTTGGTTACCCGGTTAGGCTCCGAGCATTGGTATCAAATTACCGAAAGTCTACACCAGAGCAGTCCTCATATTTACATGCAAATAACTCAGGGGCTTGCATTCCGGTCACCATTCGGTCCCGCTGGAGGCCTGCCCCGGGAGCTTTTAATCCAATCAGAAGGAGCTTTAAAAGGATGTCTGCGGAGTGATCAAAAGGATCTTAATCTCAATTAAGGGTTGCCAGATTTTTTTTTTTTTTGACCTGAAATTTTGAAAATCCTCGAACTCTGGTGAGTGGGAAAAGATGTGTAATCCCTCGGTTGTCTGCGAGGAGATGAAGATGCTGAGGGGAACTCGGCAGCTGTGGTGAGGCGACTGGACACAACCCAGGGATTGGTTTGCTTGGGCTGGTTTGGAGGTTGATTCTAAATCACTGCTTCAGGAATTCCTGGAAACATCAGGAAAACATTTGACCATCCCAGCCTGGTGGAAATGGCTTTACCACAGAGTAAGATCTTTCTTTGAGTTGTACTTGGTGTGTGCTGTTTTTGTTTCAGATGCAGTGAATGTGCAAATAGGCCAGCTGTAAATAGTTACTTAAAATAATCTCTCGGTACTGGGTAGCAGTGGAAAGTTGATCTGTTTAGTTTTTACATTTGCAAAAACAGTAGGTGACAGTGTATTTTTAGGCTTGATTGGTAGTCTAAAAGCTGAGCTCTTGTGGTTTCCTGAGTTTAAATGAATGGAAATTGTTAAAGATACTGAATGAAGGAATTGGAAAATATAGCTGAGGCAGATGAATCATTTACCTTGGAGAAAACACAACATACACACTTTTGAAATCTCTTTCGGCCAGCCAAGCTTGTGTCCAGAAAGAGAATAAGAGTCATTACAAAAAAGAGATAGAGTTTGCCTGTGTGGGGAAGGAACTTTTCCACAGCCTGGGCTACCTTTTGAGAAGGATGGGAAATGTCCCAGAGGGCGAAAGACAATTGAAAAACCTGCCCTGTCACTCTTGGAATGTGGTTTTTCCGAGTGAGGTCATGTTATGCATATGTAGCTAGTAAAAGTATTTTATGTAATTAACTCTTTGTATTGATAGTTAAAGAGCAGTTTATATAGTCCTTTGAAACTGTTGAAGCCCCCATATTATCTCTGTGGAAGGCTGAGTTGCCTTCCAAGTAGACTTCAAGCATTGGAACATCTGGGCTGAGTTGTTAATTTGATAGGTTTAGAAACAGTTCAAAATTGATGTGTTCCAAGGTTCCCCCAATTGAGCAGTTATAGTTCACATAAGTAACTTGCTAGTTTCTTACATAAGCCCCAAACTGAAATCCTGCGTGTGAGAAAACCATTTGAGAAAAATGTCTGTTCCCTTTCCACATAATATTTCAAGAACAGTAGTGAAGAGTTGACTCTTGTTTTCCAATCCATGTCCATTCAAACAAGCTGCCCTCATCGTGGGTGAGGTGAGAAAAATTCTAACATAAAAGACCCACCTTTCTGGTCAGCTGGGGCTTGAGGGAGAGGAAGAGGGAGGGGGCAATGTTTTAAAATTGGTACTTAACACCAGGCGCGGTTTCCGCTACTTAAGTTCACTCTTGAAATTGTGTACTAACCTCTACTTACACTTTTTCCTTCTAAATGGCAGTTACAAAAATTATCCAGGGGATGGGGAAGGTGAATATGAGATAATGGGTGATTTGCTGATGACTAAAGGAACCGTTTTCCCCGCACCTGACACATACTCAAAAGGGAAGCTTCTGATCTTGGCTTACTCTGTACACCTGCAGGTGAAGATGCAATGACGGGGGACACAGACAAATATCTTGGGCCACAGGACCTTAAGGAACTGGGTGATGATTCCCTGCCCGCCGAGGGTTACATGGGCTTTAGTCTTGGAGCGCGTTCTGCCAGGTACTTTATTGTTGCTGTTTTTCATAGCAAATTGAAACCAACCATGATCTGTCATAAACCAAAATCATTTTCATTTTTCACATTATCCCCAAATGTGCTTTTTGGTTGAGGATGTGAATTTAGTGACGTGTTCTCAACTCAAATATACATGCTCTGCTGTTTTCTTTTGTGGTTTTCAGTCCTTAATTTCATGTGATTGAACGTGTTAATCGTGTGTTCTTTTTTTCCCCCCACTTTGCAGTCATGCTTCAAGCATAGTAACAAATGAGCTCACTGACAAAACTGGGAGAACCAATCCGGGTCACATGTTTCAAAATTAAGTTTTGATCTATATTGAAAAAAAACCTTATTTGCCAATAAGTAAGAAATATGTGTATAGATTGTTCACTATTCTGTCTGTGTTATTAAAGGAATAATTCATGATTGAGACCTAAAAGAGTATTCTCGAAAAAAATTATATTGTTTATTAAAATTGTCTACCAAGTGTTTGAGTAGCTCTTCTAAAACTATTCCATTATTTTGTTTACAAGGGACTTGTTAGGAGTTTAACTGTGACTTACCGAAAGTCACAGACAGGAATGGTAGCAAATTCAGTTCTTACAACTGAAGCGGAAAACTTTTGTGTGGGAAAACCTTGACTCAAACTTTTCTTACACTGGTTGAAAGAAATAGGACCTTGTCCAGAATTTGGAGACTTTTTTGCCCTGGTGTGGATTAACAGTGTGTTTGCTGACAGTCAAGTTATTTTAAAGCTAATAATTAAACCTTCTAAGCCAGAGCCCTGAGGACATTTTCCTATAGTTTAAGGATCTGTTGTGAAAAGTTTTCATTGTCTAATAGTAAATGGCACTTCCCACAAAGTAAACCTTGGAGTTTATTCTCAGTGTCGTTGGTGTGGCCAGTTTAGATATTGAATTGTTTTTCTTCTAGTTAGTCTTTTTTTTTTAACAGAATTTGGAACCTCATGTAACTTAGTACAAATTTTGCTTTACAAATACATTTATAAGAGGCCTTAAAATCTTTTTGTAGCAGGTGTCATTAACAGGAAGAGGAAAAATAACTTTTAAAAAATATGCAATAGTTTTTAAACACGTAGAATCTCAAAGGATCTCAAGATCCTGTAGGTCTTGTTTATATCCTTTTTAGAGATTTATAGCTTTTGTAATCCAACAACTAACTGCCTTCTGTTCTTCTGATAATATGATACATTTTGTGAATCAATCATTTTTATGTAGAAAATTGTACCAGCTGACATCCAGTGAGATATGAAACCAGAATATTGCCTCTCATAATTTTTTTCTTAAGATAATTCCAAGGCTTTCACATTTCTAATTTTGATTGCACCATTATTTGTTGCTATTATATGTAACTCATTTTTTTTACATTGGTGACTCATGTTATGCTCAGAGGCAAATTTTTTTTTTAAAAATCTATAAAGCCAGTAAGTTTAAAGCACATTGTTAGAGTATTACCAAGTAAAATATTCTGAGTGTAACATTTAAAAAGAAATACATTAAATGTGTAATCCATTCAACCATAACATTTTTTTTCTTTTTTCCCTGTCTGATTTTTTGCTTTCTATTTCTCCTGTTTTTTTGTTTTTTGTTTTTCTAAAAATACTTTAAAATAGTCCCAAGATCAGGTAAGAAGACATGGCACTCTTACAGTGTTCCTCTGCCCTTCCCTGGCTCATTTTCTCATTTTTATTTTCTTCAGCATTGTGATGTGATGTGCGATGTGCTGTGACGTGCTGCAATGTGCTTTTTTTTTTTATTTCTGCTCAGCTTTAGAAAAATGAGTGAAAATTTTGTGATTCTGAGAAAATCAGCAAGAAACTAATGTATAATAAGACATGTTACTTACACAAAATTGACTGAATACCTGAGGAATTTCTTTCCCTTAACAAATTTTGTATCGTGCATGAAGTAACTAAAGAAATTTCAGTGGGTTTAGAGAACAAGTCCTGATTTGAAGGGCGGGCTGTTTTTTGCTGGTTGCTGTTTTATTTGAGCTGTGCTAGGTATATTAGTATAATTTTAGAATTCTGAGGCGCATTGTTCCTAACACTTCTTGTATTTAACACTTAGGGTATACTGATGGCTACAAATAATATAGTTGACCTTAGTGAAAAACAATTTAATGCTTTCCAGACACTCATACAAATAAGCTCTAATTTTAGTAGCTGAAAGTACTTGGAAGTATTAAGGATTCAGTGAAGGTTGATGGATTTAATGGGCTCCATCTGTCTAATGTAAATTGGTCTGGAATGGTCAGGAGTAGGAACTTTAGGCATTATGTAAAATGAAGACATCTTTAGGCCTTTCTGTTGGTAGTTCCCAGTTCTGGGCTCTGTTCTGCAGTTGGCACTCATATACAAATTCAAAGAAGGAGGGGATGTTTAAAAAGTGTCAACAAATTTTGGATATACTTAAACACTGGAATTAAAATGAATATGTGATTATTTTTTAAAGCTTTTAAGTGTCCACATATCCCATAAAACTGTCTCACGCCCAACCAGTGTTAACCTATCATGCTGTGGGAACTGTAATTTAAAAACATGAATGTCCAATGCAGAGAGTGGAGCTTCCCAATGCCTCTCAAATCACATCACTGGAGTAAAGTGGAACATTGCCCTGAGTACTTAGAAGCTGCACTAATAGTGTAGCCACTAGCCATCTATGACTATTTAAGTTAAAATTAGTTAAAATTAAATTCTGTTAAGTTATACTAGCCACACTTCAAGTGCTCAGTAGCCTGTGTGGCCAGTGGCCACTGTTATCGGACAGCGCTGATTCAGCACATCTCCATTATAGCACAAAGTTCTATTGGACAGTGTTGAGTTACAGAATTCCTGCTCTTAGGAAGCTTCTACTGTATTTAGGAGAAGGTAAGGAATTAGAAACAGGAGTAACTGAAAGAAATTCTTGCAACTGTAACGGGAAAAAAAAAAAGGAAGAGTAATAGGTCACATGATTGGCCACAGAGGGCCCGACTGTGCAAGTGGTCAGAGTCACGTGGCTTACTAGATACGCTCCTCTGTGCAGGAATAATACTCTTAATAGTCATTTAGTGAATATTTGCTGAATATACTAAATAGTGACTGTGGAATAGGGTTGTTTTGGAATCAGAGAAATCCATCTGAGATGCTAGTGAAAGTTAAGGCTCTGATCCTAGAAGAATGTACCTACACATCTGTGTTGACACTTAGAATGATGCCCATAATATCAGGGGCCTTTGCATCTTGATATAAGAATACCCGCTTTCGGGTTATCATTAGTATAGTAGGAAGTGGGGAAAAGAAACCTTTTTATGCAAAGCAAGGAATCATTTATTTACTTTGTTCTTTTCCCTGTCAAGCACCCACAAGGCAAGGCGAAAGCCAAGGTCTGACCGATTCAACTGGTAAAGACACAACAAGCCACTTTTAGATCCAGGCAGTTTTTTCATTATATGGGCAGTTAAAGGAAGAAGTGAAAGGTGCTGACTTCCCGTGGTCCTTGTCCCCTACACCAAAAAGGACACCAAAACAAAAGGGGCTGGGTGTCTGCAGTGCTAGTTGTGGGATACTCCATGGCTGGGGAGCCAATTCTGGACTTCAGCTAAGCAGTTCTATGTCCTGCAGCTCTGTTCCAAGGAGGGCAGGACAGGAAGCCCCATACCTCATTAGAAAGAGGAGGTGATGAAAAGCCATCTGGTGACAGATTCCCAGGTGAGACAGGGAGACCAGTGGGAGATGACCTTGAGACAGCTTCTCATGAGCCTCTATCCTCTGTGTTCCAGGAAGATCACAGGGGGTTTTGCCAGACTCAGATTACCTGCCATCCCAGCCTTTGCCTGCATGACCCCTGTGGTATGTGCAAGGCCACCAGGGTGACATGGCAGAGCTGTTCTCCTGCAGTCCCTTACTCTGTTGGGTTTTAGTTTAGAGGTCAGTGTGGGGCCTATGGAGGATTTGAGAGAGGCTGGAAAGGAGAATGGTAGAAGGCACAAGGAAGAAAAGAGTAGTGCAAGGAAAGACAGAATATTTGCAGGAAAGACAAAATAACCATACGGAGAATTTGAATGTTTCCTCAAGACCAAGGAGATGGCAAAGAGGATCATGCAAAGTGTATTCATAACACTACTTCCTTCTTGATGTTTCCATGAGTAATAACTGCAAACCAGAGCTCTTAATATGCTAAACCCATATCTAGCTCCCAAAGACTTATAAACAGACCCATTTACCACAGACATAATTCCATTCAGAAGGAGAGGGGACTCTAACATAAGGTCTTACCCTAGAAAAATCTCTGCAATTATCAATTATCTAGAGTCATGTTGGTTCATCTTCATAGTGAAACATCCAAAGTTTTCATGCATTTCATCTTCCCAAAATTGGCCTTATTTTAAAGAAAACCTGATCATGAGGTTGTCTATGCTTAAGACATTTCCTCAAATGTAAGGGGTTTTATAGCAACTTTTCTTGATATTTTTAGCCATCTTGCCTGTTCTTAAGGTTGCATGCATTAATTTTCTTTTATTCATCTCATCATCATCTACCACTGTTGAATGGTTAACTGTAAATACAACAGCCTCCGCTCCTTCAGTTCGGATAGGTCTTACACCTTGAACAGAAGCTCCTATGCGCGGGACAGCATGATGATTGAAGAACTCCTTGTGCCATCCAAAGAGCAGGTACGCATTCTTCTTAAAATATTCTTTGATTGTTAAACTTTCATTTGTATGATTGAATCAAGCTCTATGTCCTGTGACAAAAAACACATTTCTGCATGTTGGATTTTGCATTTGTACATCTTCTGGTATTAGTTGGCTAAAGAAAAACAAAGCAATTGTACCATAAACAGAAATATTCCTATCTTCTGCACGTGAGTCCCCAAAATTCTACAGAGAGGAACTCAGAAAGTCCTAGAAAAGGCATAGATATCTTTCTCATCTCTAGGTCAAATCTATTTTAAATTTTTTTTAAAGGAGAGTTAATCATAGATAGCTGAAGTTGCTGACATTAACCACATGGATGTTTTATTTTGCTAAGCAAACTATGTATATGTTTTGGACTTTGTTAGAATTGTTTTTAACAAGCAGTTTAAAGATGAGACTGGTCATGTTTTTTGTTCCGTTAGCTTCAGAGCTGCCAGTGATGGTAGTGTGGAGGTCGGTGTGGTGAGATGTGATGGTATTTTGCTTTCTACCAGAATCTCTCCCAGATTTATTTGGAGTTTGTGCAGTTTTTTCTTTCCAGTAATTGTGGTTGAATAGATATTGGGTTGATATAAGAAGTCCCAGCAACATAGTCCTGCTACATATGGGCTCAGGATGTTGCTAGAGTAATTTTTGTATACACACACAGCCAATACCTGGTTTTAAATGTGCATAGTAGTGATTTGAGGATGGATGAAACTCTGGACCATAAATCTAATTTTGAAGGTGGCTTATAATATTTAAACAATGTAAATAATTGGTGAAATCATGCTGGACTTTTTATTCACTGTACAATGAAGGTGAATTGGAACAGATGAATAAGTGATAGTTATGTAGCCAAGTTAGAGGTTGAACAAATAGGTAGTCAGACTTTTGGGACTCCCACATGTCTGAGGATGCTGACGTCCAGACATACAGATGTGCATTATACTTCACAGGGACCTACAATAAATATTTTATTACTTTATACTCTAGAACATTCTTAGCAAGCAGGCCTTACAGAGGTGAATACAGTGGCTATTCAGTGTTTGGTCAGACCAAAAAAAACCTTTGTAAAATGATTATAAGCGCAGTAACATGTCATGGGTTTAAGTGGATGTTAGCACTAGAGAAAGCACTTGTCTCAGATAATGAAACTAAACTCTTAAGTATAAGGTGTTGCAAGGTATTGGTTGAGATTTTCTGCTTGGTTGGCTGTGGTCATTATCCTAGTGTGGTAATCCTGCTCTCTTCATGTTCCCAGTTGAAATGAAATATTAGTGGGTATATTGATAACACTTCTAAGTAAAAAAATGCCTGTTATTCTCCATGCCCTAAAACTTACAAAATTGCAGGTGAAAGGAGACTCCTTGGGTATCAGTGACACTTTGCTCTTCTGTAAAACGTGTGCCAAAGATTCTGATCAAACCTAATTATAGTTTATATTTCTGAATATAAAATTGCTTTGGCACAAGGGCCTGAAACTGGGACCACCACCACCATCACCCTGACCTCACCATCACCACCACCATCACCACCACAGTTACTCTACCACCTGACTTCTACATGTCAAGGTTAAAGTAACATACAAGAGTTTGTGGTGCTACAAGGCTATAAACAGGCTTTTAGGGGTTCTCACACCATTGCCTGTTAGCAATTACCAAGACTCGCTTACTCTGGTAGATTGGAGGAGCAGTATTTACTCAGATCTAAGCTTTTATGAAAAGAAATAAAAGATAAGGAGAACTTTTGAGGTAAAACTGATATTCTTGTAGTCAATTTTTTGTTGCTGCCATTTCAAACACACCTCTGTGGACATCACGAACACTTCGTAGAACAGTCAGACAGAGGAAAGGAGCACATAGGACATCTTGAAACCTTTAGAAATTGATCTTTAGCCGATAACTGTAGAAACAGGAAGTTGCTTTCTTTAATGACCCTGGAGTATCCCATGGACTGATAGGCATTCCTCGAGGAACTAGCATGTTTAATGAGCACATAACACTACCCAGAGCCACACAAATCCATCCTAAATTGGCAAGAGATTTGGGGGGAAAATGAAAAGCATTAGAGACACTTTAGGAGAAGTTGGGGGCATTTGAAAATGTACTGAATATATATATTATTAGTGTTGATAATTTTCTTAGCGGGGATAATAGTATTGAAGCTACTTGGAGAAAATCTCTATTCGAGGGATATGCATGCTGAAGTTTTCAGGAATTAAGTAATCATCAAATCAGCTATTTATTTTCAAATGATTCAGCCAAAAAATAGTGTGTGGAGAAAGACAAAGTAAATACAGCACTGTTCATTGTTGAATCTAGGTGGAAGGTACATGGTTATTCTTTATACAGTTTTTTCAACATTTTTATTTGTATGAACATCCTCAAAATAAAAACTTGGAGGAAAGGGGAAAACAAATTCTGAGAGAGCTGTATTAACTTTTTTAGTCTCTAGTGTCTTTACTATAGAAGAGGGAATAGGCTAATTCCTCAAAAGAGAAGCTGTCAGAAAGAAGAGTCTAGTTGCACTGCAAGACTAATGAGAAACATTTACTTCAGAAGTGCATTTAAACACTTTATATTAGAATTAAGTGATGAAAAACTGTTAGTTTATCTTCTGTTCCTCTAACTCTGCATTTATAAATTTCAAAATGTAGTTTCTCCACAGTAATAATTTCATCAAAAAGCATGAAAGAAGCCTGAAATATTCAGAATTCCTAAAGCAATGATACACAACTTACTGTCAGATTTAAAACTACCCTGTCATTGCCCAGTTAAAGTAACTTTGACAAGTAAGGGTGGAAAATGAAGAAAAATGAACTCTCTGTGGGCTTATACTTTTCAACAAGAGTAGACCTCACTCATACCAAGCAGAGTTGCCTCTCTGTTATTCTGCTGGTTAATCAGTTTGCATATTAACCACGGTTAAAGTGCAGTTGAGACCCAGAGTGTTTAGTGCAGCCTGCCCCCACCCACCCCGTTCCTAGTGAACCTGTGCTGGCTGAAGGCAGTGTGGATGCCAGAGCTGGGGAAGAGGGCTGGGGGAGGTAAACTTGTCCCAGTTCCCTGCTGGGCCTGAGGCCTGATGAGTGTGCGAACTACTTAGTTCACTCCTGGATAGTCAAGAGTAGACACTTTTTACTGTGTTAGGGGTTATCTATGAACTCCCTGTTCTTTTACCTTCCCTTTACCTGTTAATCAAAAGTCACCTGTAGATATGCTTCTGAAAATGTATATGTAAATAGAATCATGTCTTGGATTTGTCAAATGACCTTATTATTTAAAGCAGAAACTCTCAATCCTGCTTGCTTATGAAAACTACCTGGAGAACTTTTAAAAAGCCGATTGCTCAGTTCCTAATTCCTTTGGTCTGGGTGGAGCCCGGGCATGTGATTTTAAATGCACCCAGGGTTGAAAGCCACTGATTCATAGTCAGCATCCTTAACTGGGGGTGCACTGAGGGTGCACCTGTGGAATCGCCTATGGCTCTTTTAAAAACAAGATGCCTGTGGAATCAGAATCTCCCTGGCTGTGTTTCTGGGCATGTGCATTTTGTGAGAGTCCTACGGCAATTCTGGGATGCACCCTTAGTTAGTAACCACTGATTTAAGGCAACTCTGAATGGAAGCTTTGTGTATACTGGGCAGTCAACATCTAACGTATTTGTTTTATAAGCTCAGATTTGTGTGTATGTCAGATTGTCTTAGAGCAACATCTGTGCTCAGAAACATTCCTCTCCAAAATAGAGGTTAATAAATAGAGAAAAGGGGTGAGTCTAAACCGAAGCGTGGCTGTCTGGGATGAATGTAGTAAGAGTGGCACTTCATTTCTGCTGACATAATTATTGAAAGCAACTGTCTGGTATGGCTTATGTACTTAATACACAATACTGTGCGTGATCCAGACCAGCTGATCCTCATTACATAAATGGAATGGTATTCACTAGGTGCCTTAAGTGTCAGGCGACATAATGGTGGTGATGGTGATGGTGATGGTAAAAACAGCTTATTTTGAGTTCCTACTATGTGCCTGGAGCTATTCTAAGTGTTTTACCAGGATTAACTTGTATACATTTCAAAACAACCCTATGAGATAATTTCTTAACCCCATTAAAAAGGTGAAGAAACTGAGGCACTGAGAGCTTAAGTAACTCACCCCAGGGGACACAGCTTGTGAGTAGCATGAGAAAGAAGCCAGAAAGGAGCCCAAGTATTTTACAGTCTGCCGTCCAGGATCTTGTACTTGTTATTATTTTTAATAGGGATGCAAAACCACCATCTTGGTCCTTTTTTTTAGCATGAAAAATTATATTTAGACACAAGTGTTCTTCATTATGCTTATTTATAATTCTAATAAATTGTTATTTAATGTGCTTTAAAAAGAACTGACAAATTATAACTTATTCAGTAACAGGTTATGAAAAGTAAAAGCTAAAATTAAAGGCCTACTGCAATGGGGAGGGCTAAAAATTATGGCATGGAAGGCATCATTTAAGGAATGGAAATATTTGCCCTTTAGATATGAGGTAGAAGGCATGATAGCAGTTTCAGACGTTTAGCAGGCTAACTATTTAATAATTAATTTCACTTCCTTTGAATAACCCTAGAAGTAGTTATAAGACCAAAGGGTGTATACTGTAGACAGAAACATAAAATTCAATATGGTTTTTTGTAGAGTCACTCAAAGATGGGAGAACAGAAGTCACTTATGGATGTGGGTTGTTTTTGCCTATGTAGACCCATTTGGCTTTCTGTGTACACTCATTTTGGTGGCAGTGCCAGGATCTGATGGTCAAATCCCTACCCCCACCTGTTTCATAGTCAATATAGTTTAGAAGGGGCATAAATCCTTCCCGTTCTCCAAATGCAAGACCCAAATCAGGCCATTCAGAGCATTCCTTTTCTTGGATTATAGTGAATACTTTAGGGTGAAAAGTGAAATCTGAACCAAGCTAGTGAGAATCAAATTTGAGACATTGTCTATCCTTTTGGGAAAGAAATCCTCCATTGGGGTTGCTAAGCTATAAAAATGACGTAATCCCAAAGCTGCTGGGAGTGGAACTTGAAGACAAATGATTCCTCTCATCATTTGAGCTGTGGCTGGATTCAGCCACACCTGAAGTTAGCACCACCCAGACTTTCTTGCCATATAAACCACTCATTTAATTTCAGTCTCCCCACTCTTTAGGGAGGGAATCTTAAACCAATTTAATTTGGGTTTCTGTCTTCACCAACATACTTGCTATTGGTGGTAGTCAAACCTAGTGTGAACAACCACATATCCATGGCAACACAGAAAGTCCTCTAGCATCTTAAAGTACTATTTAACCTTGAGATTCTATTATTTTATGCTTTCTCTCTAGAAATAAATAAATCCAACTTTAACAAAATAAAAAGAAGATAAGGAGTTATGACTTAAGAGCATAGCTATAAACTTGGGTATTTCCAAACAGAAAATTTTAGAAAGGAGCCCCTTGCCAAGTGATCACTATAAAATGATCACCTTCCATGTCTTTACGTTTCTGTCGATATGTGGGGCAGTGCATCTATGCAAAGAGAAGAATAGGACAGCTGCTCAGCCCTGCTCCCTCTCTCTGATTAGATTGCTTTCCTTTGCAGACTTGCTCTGTCAAATGAGGTTTGCCCACATGGTTTATGCCTGAGGGGACTAATGGCAAGCCTTCAAATAGTGACCAGTTTAGAAGGTTTAACTAAAGTATGGTGTAAACACTTGCATTGGCTGTTTGAATATTGACTGTGGAGAGTGTTCTGTAAGTGACGTTGGAGGCCTCATTATAGCCACCACGTACTATTACATCTACTCTGTAACTCATTAACTCACAGACTAGGATTCCTGTTCCTTTGGATTGAATTTGGTCTTTTTTTTTTTTAATAAACAACATAAATTTATTCCTTACAGTTCTGGAGGCTGTCTGTCCAAGATCATGGTGCCAGCACGGTTGGGTTCTGGTGAGGGTCCTCTTTTGGGTCTCTTTTGAAGCTAAGGATAATTTCAAGTATAATTAGTCATATACTATGCAAAGTACTATTTGATATATTAGCAAATAGTGTGCAAATTGGGAGAGTTCTTCAGTAGAAACTGCATGTTTGTTTTTTCAAGATCTAGGCATTTTCAACTATCTTATAATGGAGAAGAATACCTAATCCAAAGGGCTGGCTATGCTAATAGTTTTTCCTCCTCTACCTCTCAGCACCATTCCACCCCATCCCCCATCCTACAAATTAACCTTCCTATTTCTTTCACTTAAGCTAATTTCTAAGGGGAGGGGGTTCAGAAGTGTGTATGGTGGCAGAAGGTAGCCAGCCGCAGATTAAAGATTTGCTAGAGATAGTCCCCTGGAAGATAAGCACCTTGGACTAGTGACATTTAATATGCTGCTTTCTCTCCTCAAAGTGCTTCGCCAGCATTACTCAGGTGCTCCATTCAACACCTCTCAAAGACTGGTCAGCAAGATTACAGATTTTTTTAAGGCAGAGAGGTTGGTACTGTGAGTGACTTAAGGTAGTAGTTTAGACATCTTGAGCTGGGTGTTGATATATCTACATGCTGAGCTTCCCTGCTGTCCTTAATTCACCACCTTTTGTTGAAGTTCATACCAAAATTTTCTTGAAATCAGTCAGATTTGGAAATCCCAAAGATCCAAGCTTCTTTACAGTTTATATTCAAGCCTCAAATAAAATAAATCTTAAGAGTAATAATAGTCGCTTCAAGAAAAGAAATACTTTAGGGGATAAAAGACCTGCTTTCCCCATGATAGTAGGCCTTTAAGTTTTATTTTGTTTGCTACTTGAATCAGGTTTTCTTTATATAACCCATTTGTTAAAAGAATTTTTCCAAGTGGTTGTGCTAAATGTCCAAACCTACTATCTATTTGGGTAACAGTCTGCCATTTCACTCAGTATCCACTATAGGTCACAGTAATTATAATACTTGGTCCAGTACCTGTGACAGCATTCTATTAAATGGATCATCTCATTTCATGCTTTCAGCTGCCTTAGGAAATAGTTACTATCATTACCACTTTACAAATAAGGAGACTGGGGCCGAGAGGAGTATTTAATTGCCCAGTGTCACACAGCTATTAGGTGGTAGAGCTGAGAAAAGGCCAGAGGTCAGATGGGTGCTTGACCCCATTCTCACTAGGCAGGAGTGCCGCTCTGATAAGCAGAGTGTGGCAGATCTTAGTAAAGCATATTAGCCATGGGAAGAGTCGATGTGTAGACAAATATTTTGCAAAAACACTGCTGTTATTGTTTGTTAATCCTGTAGGCTGCTCTGACTTCTCCCTGTGTTCTGAAAAGCATAATTCTATCCTGAACATCTATATAGAGTGATGCAACACTATATAAATTTAAGAAATAAATTATCTTCAATTATTAAAAATCTAGGACTATTAGGTTATTATTATTTGTGTTTTTGTTTTATAGCAATTTAGAATTTTCAAATCACTTTCACATTAACTCGGGTCATTCTTTTCTCACAGTGAGACAGGGCAGTTAATATAATCTACTCATCACCCTGATGCAGAAATGGAAGTTCAGTGAGGTTTTTGACTTGCCACTCACTGGGCTGTGGAGTGACACAGCCTAACTCAAACCCAAGTCTTCTTATTCTTTGTGTAGGGGAACTGACACCCACACAGGTTCCTTCTACTGTGGCTCTGTCCAATTCATGGCCATAGGGTGAAGTTATGCTTGACAAGCCTTTGCTTTCCTGGACACTTAGTCTGGTTACATCATCCAGATGTTACTCAACTAAGTCATGTTTACGATTTTCCAAAACTGTGTTGCAAATGACTTGTTATTGTGAGGTCTACTGGATGCCATTAACATTAGCCTATCAAGGCCACCAGTTAATCTGCGGGACTACCATGTCTCAGAGGTGGAAAGCTGACAGACAAAGAAACTGCAGAGTCAGTCCTGGACCTTAACTGGTGTCACCCAACACTGGGGGTTGACAGACAACAACCTGGAGAATTACCTAATATAGGAGTTAATTGGATTTCTCTTTCTTTCTTTCTTTTTAAAATTCTCTTGCAAATACTTTCTTACCCCTGCCTCTTTTCTTCTGTGTCTAGACATTTTTTCCCAGACCTGGACATTTGGGTGTGTCCTCATTTGTAAGGCCAGTGTGTACTTGTTCTCCTCTTTCCTCTGATGAATAGGGCTAGTGAGAAACTATTTTTGGAAAGTATTAAGCTCTTAGAGACAGTGATATCATGATTAGTCAGGCTTTGGACTCTAGTAAATAATGTGCATTTTGATCTTTAATAGTATCCTTGACATCACTTCCAAAATGAAAAATGATGAGCTTATTCATTTTATTTTTGACATGGGAGTAAAAGGTCTTATTAAGTCAATGTGAATTTTTCTTCAACATAGTGTTCTACTGAAGCCACCCACTGCTAGGTGTTGACTTTGTGTTGCCAAACTTGTGAAGTCTATCTAAACATCGGATTCCTCATCTGTAAAATGGGTGTAATACTCCCAGGTCTAATAGCTTCTGAAGACTCAAAGAACAATGAATATAAAGGCCTAGGACAGTCCTTGTCATTGACTTGATATATCGTTAGTTCTGATATTGCTGTTAACAAAAGGAATTTTAACATTTTTGAGTCAATAAGTAAGACCTAGGCATTTGTAAAATGCATTCTTATAACTGCATGGGCTCTGTTTGATATAAGCATCCTGTGTTTATAACTATAAAGACCCAGTTCTGGGACTGGAATATTTTTGTTTTTGCTGTTTTGCTGTTTTCCTCCATAAATGATCAGATTTTAACAAGTGAGTTTATCTAAGTGAAAGTCCTTTGAAAAGTATAGAAGACTTTACACATATAAGGAGACGTTATTATAATTCCATACCAACACCAGCATTAGTGCCAGAGAAATGACATACGTTTTCATTTAACCTCCATATCAAAACAGTCCTTAATTTGAGAAGGAGGAAACTGAGACTGAGAAACGTGTGAGAAACACGATAAAGATGTTGGGGCATCTCCGAAGGGGCTTTCAGTAAGTAAACATAAGGAGAGATCAGTGGCAGAATATCTCCTTTATTCCTGATGGAGGCCAGGTCGAGGGCGGGCTCAGTGTCTGAGCCAGGCGGGCTGCTGACTGACCCCTGAAATGGGCAGACTCCCCCATTCAGAGCAGGGAAGTTTGCCTCTGCTCTGTGACCGTTCTCAGGCCCAAGAGCATGCAAACTGGACGTGAGTAGAGCCTTCCTGGCCACCTCTCCCAAGTCTGCCGCTCAGATTAATCACTCCATAGGTCCAGGCCAAAGTGAATACTAAGGGGCAGGGAGAGGCCCACAGTTACACAATTGAGTTGACTTTCCAAAATGGAAAGCCCACGGGTGGGAAAGAAGTGTTCTCTGTTAACAGGCGACAAAGGCAATTTCCAAATCTGAGTCTGTGACTCAACTTCAAAGCTGAGCTTTTTCCATTAAACCCTGGGAACACCCCTCCTTGCCTCCTTGCTGCAGGAAACTTAAGAGCCAGGTCTAGTTCATCTTGAAACCATCATCATATACGGTGTCCTGTTTATCATTTTAAATATCTATTTGTTCAGTAACGAAATGGATGTAAGGCTTTTTGTTGGTACTGTGGTGCCTGTGCCTGGTAAAATGTCAGAACATTTTGAAATTCGTATTGTTTATGAAAATAATTAAATAGTTGAGATTTCCCATTTCAGTTGTAGGTAAACTTTAGTCTGTAGAAATAAGTATTCAGAGACAGGTAGCTTGAAAATGAAGCTACCAATTCAGTATCTATCTGTAAAACCATAGGTTCAGTTGACCTGCCTTATTTTGTATTTAGATGGGTGCACTGTAGAAAGAGTTGGTTTTTTGTTTTTTGGGGTTTTTTTTTTTTTGCCTGTATATAGGTTATTAAAATTTAGTTAGGTCTGCACTAAATGTGAGCAAACCTCTATGAAAAAGAAAACTAAATTCAGAAGAAAGAATTACTAAGGCACCTAAAAACACATTTAAGTGTTACTGTTTGGGACAGATACTGGGACATATTGTTTTGATCAAGTATGGCATTTGTTCATTTGTGTTCTGACAAAGCTTCAATGAGTGGCAAAATGTTACAAGAGTAGAGAAGTTAAGAAAGGACCCAAAGGGACGTGGAATCCGTGTCCTGGCACACTCCGGCCTTGATAAATATTACATGATGGTGGTGATATGTTTTTGAGTGATATAATTCATTGTTTCAATAATTAATGTCACCAGTGCATGTTTCTAAGAGTACCAAAGGTAAATAATTTACTGCAATTACCAAAGAGGAATGATATTATTTATTTATCAGAACTTTTCTTAAAAAATGGAACTTTGTGAAGAATAAACTCAGGGCCCCAAATGTAAGAATGGTAGTTTGCCTCCCACCCACCTCCTGCCAAAATAGTTCAAGCAGCAGCACCACTTTGTATTAGATAGTTTGCCCTGCTCTGAAGGTTGGTACGTTGAGGTCTCCAAAAGTCAGTGTAAGTAATGGGTAAGGCAGGCCCGGCTCAAACCAACATCTCATCTTTGGTTAACCCATATAGAATTTGGGAACTTTCTGAAGTGGTTTATTGCTCTTTTGGGGTTAGGATCTTAGTTCTCTGGACTCTGATTAGACTTTTAACTGCACACTCATCTACTGTATATGTCATTTCTCAGTACATGCAGACAAAGCGGTTCCTCATTCATTTTTGTATTTTCCTCAGACTTAAGTAACATAGTGACTTGCACATAAGTGCTCTACAAATTATTTTTAATTTGATATGAGGACTATTTTTTTAATTTGTATAATTTAGAGTAAGTTTTTTAAGTTAGGTTTTATTATTTTCAAAGTTATGCAAATAAATAAAAAGTCATATCATTCTACAAGACACACTTGTTAGGAAAAAACAGGATCCCTCTGTATAGTCCCTGGTGTCTCCTCTCCGGAAACAACTGCTTAGAATACTTTTTGATGACTCTTATTATGTGCTTCCATGTCTCTAAATAATACATGGATGTTGCTTCTTGTTGATTTTTCTCCATTTCCAGAATTATTTATTGACTTGCCCAAATGGAAGATGAAGCTTTAATTAATTTTCATACCTCCTCTCCCCCATATACTTCCTATCCTCTCATTTCCCAAAGCAGTTGTATGTTATTTGGGTTGTATCCGTAGTTGGTGCTTATGTTGTTATGCCTATGTAAATGCTATTCACAGATGTGGTTTATATTATGATTACTTTTCCTTTTCAGCACAATATTTTATGATCCCTTGAAGTTTTTCACTTGCTAGGTGTCCTCTGTACATATCACTAGTCCAACCCACAAACTCTCCCCCCAGTTGTGCAAATCTCTTTTCGGTATGTTCACACCCATTAGGTGTTCTGTCTGACTCATCTATTAATACTTGACTCATCTGTCTTAGAGCTTTGTTACTTGTCATGTTTTTTGTAGGTCTATTGCACAGGGGCCCTCTTGGGTCTTCCTTCATCATCACCATGAAAATTTCATTTGTTTTCTCTTGTGTTGAATTCCACGCCTTCCTTTTTCTTGGTTTAGTCCTTCACTTTTGTGGAGAGTACATCTTCCAGTAGTTTCCTTAGAGAGTACATGAGAAATATGTTTTTAAGGTTTTATATATCTAAAAATATCTTTCTACTTTCACACTTGTTTTTTGGTTTAGCTGGTTGTAGAATTCTGAGTTGAAAATCATTTCTTCTCAGAATATCGAAGGAATTGCTCTATTACGTTTACCTTCAGTTTTTGCTGTTAAAAGTCTGACAGAAGTCTGCTGTGACCATTTTTCTCTCTGTGTTTATAGGATCTGTCTTTGTCTCCAATTTCTGAAATTTCATGATGATGTGCCATAGTGGGGTCTATATTCATCTGGCTAATCAGAGGACCTTTTACTCTGGGAACTCAGGTCTTCAGCTCTGGGAAAGTTTCTTAAGTTGTTTCCTTGATTTCTTCTCCTCTATTTCACTATTTTTTCTTTCTAGAACTACTATTTTTGGAAGGGGGAAGGAGGATTTGAACCCCCTGAACTGATCCTTTGCTTTCTTATATTTTCTCTATTTTCTATTTTTAAAAATTCCCCCCAAGTTTCTGGGTTTTCAAAAAAAAAAATTAATGCTATTATATTTGTTACTTTCTAAGAGCTCTTTTTTCTGTAAATGTTTCTCTTTTTTTAAGCTATTGTTGTAAAAAAGATCTCATCTTTCTCTGGATATTAATTAAAAATTTTAAGTTTTCTCCCTGAAAAGCCTCTGTTTCCTCCAATTTGCTTCTGTTCTGTTTGCCTGTTTGTTTATTTTGTTTTTCACATTAGATCCTTTTCTCAACTACCTATTGGCTCTTGGCTGTCTGCTCGCTTAATAAGCTCATGGGAAGCTCTCTGCGTGGTGTTACCCATGATTTCCCCTCAAGTAATAAGCCTGAGACGTTTCACTGGGAAGTTCCAATGGGCGGGTCAGAATCTTCAGACTTCACGTTTTCTGCCTAGAGGCTCAGTCCCAACTGTGTCTGGGAGGCAAGTAAAGAAGGTGGGGGTCTAACATTCAGTATATAATCCCCATTTTCAGTATGGTGCTTCTGGCCTTCTAGTCTTCTGCCTCCCCAGTGTCTACACTTCTAGTCTTCTGCCAGGATTTTTGTTGGTGGTGGGGTGGGGGTGTCATTATTTGGCAACTAATAAATCAGTGAAGGGATTATGGAGGTCAGATCACTTTTTAAAGAGAATTTCAACTAATCCTTCTGTTTCTCTGCTCATGTCTTTTCTCTTATTCTCTTTGTTCTTTGTGTTTTTAAATACTTGGCTGTCATTTTACTAGGGTTTCAGTAGGAAGCAGATCTTTGGCAAGACAAAAATTGAGATTTATTTTGGGTCTGTGGGATGATATCTTTCATCAGATTTGGAGCATTCTTAGCCATTATCTTTTCAAATACAGCTTCTGCCTTATTTTCTCTCATGCATCTGAGAGTCTAATTACACCTATGTTAAAATCTTCCACTGTGTTCCACATCCAGTACCGTTTTCTGTATTTTCAATTTTTTTTTTAAACCTATGCTTCATTTTGTATATTTTTCTAGTTATGGTTCCAATATATTAACCCTGTTTCCTATTGTATCTAAGTGAAGAACTAACATTGTATTTAGAACTGAACAAATGCTCATTTGATTCTTTCTTATGTATATGCTGTACATAAGTGTTTTAATGAATTCTGTACATTTTAGTTTAGATTTCCTCTGTTTTCTTAAACACATTAACCATAGTTATTGTAAAGTTCTTATTAGCATACCTCAAAATCTAGATGACTTGGCCGGGAGTCTGCTTATAGTGCCTATCTGGACTGGTTTGGTTTGGTTTTTCTGGTTTTTGTCCAGATACTCTGGCCATGCTTGGCAGTTTTTCATTTTACGCTGGGCATGGTATATAAAAAATTGTATACACACCCAACGGTGATATATTCCTGCAGAAAATGTTCACCCTCCCTCTGCTAGGCAAATAGAGTAGTGGATGATCATCTTAACCCAATCAAGATTTTGCTGAAATAAAGCCAGTTTGCAGCCCTGGTAAAGCTCATACCACCTCTGATTTCTCCCTGGCTCTTCCAGCACCCTTATTTAAAATCCTGGTATGATCTTTGAATCCCCTCTCTATTGTAACTTCTAAACTCTTAAATCATGTTTTCATTAAACTGCCAAAAGGTTCCATTATGCTTTTCAGAGATATTTCTGGTTAGGTTTTTAGCTTCCTGTTCTGCACAGCCCCAGAATTCAGCAAATGTTTTGGTGGAAAACTGTAGCATGCTTCAGGCCACCAAAATCTCTACTAAAACTCTCCTGGTTTTTCTATTCACCAGCAGTGACCCCTCTAGGTAAAAAACCCAAATTCTGTCTGCACTGGTAACTGACAAATGCCCCCAAGTTAAAAATGGCAACAAAAAGCTCAACCCTTCAAGATGTTCCCTTCTCCAAAGTGTACAGGCATATCTCTGAGATATTGTGGATTTGGTTCCAGACCACTGAAATAAAGCAAATATTCCTATAAAGTGAGTCACACAAATTTTTTGGTTTCCCAGTGCATATAAAAGTTATGTTTACACTATACTATAGTTGATTAAGTGTCCAATAGCCTTATGTATACAAAATGTACATACCTTAATTAAAAAATACTTTATTTCTAAAAAATGCTAATAATCATATAAGCCTTCATCGAGTAGTAATCTTTTTGCTGGCGGAGGGTCTTGCCTCGATGTTGGTGGCTGCTGATTGATCCGGGTGGTGGTTGCTTAAGGTTGGGGTGACTGTGGCAATTTCTTAAAATAAGACAACAATGAAGTTTCCACATCAATTGACTCTTCTTTTCATGAAAGATTTCTCTGTACCGTGTGATGTTATTTGATAGCATTTTATCCACAGTAGAACTTCTTTCAAAATCAAAGTCAGTCCTCTCAAACCCTGCCACTGCTTTATCAACTAACTTTGTGTAATATTCTAAATCCTTTGTTGTCATTTCAACAATGTTCACAGTGTCTTCACCAGGAGTAGATTCCATCTCAAGAAACCACTTTCTTTGCTTATCCTCAAAAAGCAACTCCTCATCCTTTCAAGTTTGATCATGAGATTGCAGCAATTCAGTCACATCTTCTGGCTCCACTTCTAGTTCTCTTGCTATTTCTACCTTATCTGCATTGACATCCTCCAGTGAAGTCTTGAACCCTCGAAGTCATCCATGAGGTTTGGAATTAACTTTTTCCAAACTTGTTTTAACATTGATATTTTGACCTCCTTCCATGAATCACTAATGTTCTTAATGGCATCTAGAGTGGTGACTCTTTTCCAGAAGGTTTTCAATTTACTTTGCCTAGATCTATCAGAGGAATCACTGTCTATGGCAGAAATGTACTTCTTAAATAATAAGATTTGAAAGTTGAACTTACTCCTTGATCCATGGGCTGCAGAATGGATGCTGTGTTAGCAGGTATGAAAATAACATTAATCTCCTTGTATATCTCCATCAGAGCTCATGGGTGGCCAGGTGCATTGTCAATGAGCAGTAATATTTTGAAAGGAATCTTTTCTTCTGAGCAGTAGGTCTCAACAGTGGGCTTAAAATATTCAGTAAGCCATGCTGTAAATAGATGTGCTGTCATCCAGGCTTTTTTATTCTATTTACAGAGCACAGGCAGAGTAGATTTAGCAGAATTTGGGGAATGGTAAATGAGCACTAGCTTCAACTTAAAGTCACCAGTTGTATTAGCCTCTAACAAGAGTCAGCCTGTGCTTTGAAGCTTGGAAGCCAGGCATTAACTTCTCCTCTGTAGCTATAAAAGTCGTAGATGAAGGAGCTGGTATAGTGATTCATTGGCTATAGTCCCAGCTATTCAGGAGGCTGAGGCAGGAGGATCACTTGAGCCCAGGAATTCAAGACCAGCCTGGGCAATAAAGCAAGACTTTGTCTTTTAAAAAGGAAAAGAAAAGAAAATCCTAGATAGCATCTTCTTCCAATACAGTATAAGGCTGTTTCATATACATTGAAAATCTGTTGTTTGGTTTACCCACCTTCATCAATTACATTAGCTAGATCTTCTGGATAACTTCCTTCAGCTTCTACATCAGCACTTGCTGTTTCACCTTATACTTTTATGTTATGGAGATGGCCTCTTTCCTTAAACCTCATGAACCAATCTCTGCTAGCTTCCAGCTTTTCTTCTGCAGCTTCCTCACTTCTCTTAGCCTTCATAGAATTGAAGAGAGTTAGGGCCTTTCTCTGGATTAGGCTTTGGCTTAAGGGAATGTTGTAGCTGGTTTGATCTTCTATCCAGACCACTAAAACTTCCTCCATTATTAGCAACAAGGTTGTTTCACATTTTTATCATTTATGTGTTCATTGGAGAAGCACTTTAATTTCCCTCAAAAACTTTTTTTTGCATTCTCAGTTTGGCTAACTGGTGCAAGAGGTCTAGCTTTCAGCCTGTCTTGGCTTTCAACATGCTTTCCTCACCAAGCTTAATCATTTCTAGCTTTTGATTTAGAGTGCCCTATGGGCAGGGTTCATGGTACCCCACAACAATTACAATAGTAACATCAAAGATCACTGATCACAGATCACCATAACAGATGTAATAATAATGAAAAAGTATGAAATACTACCTTAACGTGACAGAGACATAAAATGAGCCCATGCTGTTATAAAAATGACACCAATAGACTTGCTTGACACAGGTTGTCACAAATCTTCAATTTGTAAAGAAAAAAAAATTTAATATCTGTGAAGCTCAATAAAGTGAAGCACCATAAAACTATATCTGGCTGTAGTTCTTTTAGTTCTCGATGCCTCAGCTGCCCAATACTATATTCAGATATGATTTCTGTATTTTATCTGACTTATTTGGCAAAGCACTAGACTGCTGCTAGCTATTCTACCCCACTTGGAATCAGAAGTCATCAAGATTGAATTTTTAATTTTTATTTTGAGGTAAATAAAATGAAAAAATTGGGAAAAATTTTACAACTCTTGTAGGATTAATTTAGAGATGTGCTGAAGTGCTTAAAATTATAATTGGAATTAGTTCTGTGATATTTCTTTGCCATGCCAGTTACCCAGGGTGCTTTCTTAAAAGATTGAAATCGTGTATTAGTAGACTTTATTTTTTAACATTCTTGTACTCAAATTTTAATGCATACCTATATAAGAAGATTTTAAAATTATTTATTTTAAATATTAGTCTATCTGGACTTAAAGAAGAATATAAATATATTTTATACGTGTAGAGAAACCAGTCTTGTGTAGGTTGTTGATATAAGATATCTTTTTATTTTTCAGCATCTAACATTCACAAGGGAATTTGATTCAGATTCACTCAGACATTACAGCTGGGCTGCAGATACCTTAGACAATGTCAATCTTGTCTCAAGCCCTGTTCATTCTGGGTAAGTAACCTAAATGCCACTTTTCTTTATCCTACTAAATTAATATTGTATTTATAATTTACAATTATAAATTCATGTTGAAAAGCTTCATATATATGAATATATTCATATATGAAATATGGTGTGGGTGCATTGGCTCATACCTGTAATCCTAGCACTTTGGGAGGCCGAAGTGGGAGGATTGCTTGAGGCCATGAGTTTGAGACCAGCTGGGCAAAAGAGCTAGGCTAGTCTCTACAAAAAAATAAAAAGAAATATGTACTCGTTAGTGAGCATATGTGATATGTGTTTGTGAATCATTAGTAAATGTTTTTTCTAAGCAAATCTGTGTATCTATTTTTATTGACAAAAGCACAGTGTTGGAAAAAATAATTAAATTATGAGTATGGCAAACTTGACTGGCTATTCTGATTGTCCAGGTCTTTAATTTTCCTTTTCAAAAATTTCCTTTTTAATAAGATTTAAAAAAATTTTTTTAATGTCATTTTTCTTCATTTGAATTTCAAATGAATTTTTTTTCTGGTGTCTGATTTTTCTTTTCAATAAAAAATTAAATATGTAGGTATTTCTGTTAATTTACCTCACTGATTTTGTGCTTCGCCTCTTATGCTAGAACAATGTCTCTCAAATATTTAGTTTTCATATAAGCAGTCAGCTCTGCTGTTCTCATTTTTTTCTCATATGATACAGGCCTTTGATTTGACAGATGATTTTCCTTTAAAGAGAAAATGTAAACTTGAACTTCTCATCAACAGTCAGTACCTTCTGCATTCCTGAAATAAAATTGCAATTAAGTTGTATTAGATAATAATTAGAAAACAGGAAATGAATTTAAAAAGAAAATAAATTCACGTTTAAAAAGTGAAGATACAAATGTCTATACACTAGAAGTGCTGTAGTCGAAACCCCATCAAACAGCCTCCTCGGGCTGCCTCACTGGTCAATGGGATTTAAGGCAGGAGGCTAAAAGGGGACCCATTTCAATTACTGAATTGATCTATCAGTATATTTTTAGATATTAGCTTCTTCACCTATAGGTAATTGAAACTTGGGATAATTGACATCCATATAAACAGAAAAAAATTAATTCACTAAAATAATGAATATCTCAAGGTATTTTTGCCTTTGTAATTGGCATTTAGGCCGTAGGTTAATTGTGATCAAGGACAAGGGCAGACTAATTTGGAATTAGATAAGTTAACAATAATTAACATTTACAAAGTGCCTTGTATATTATATGAAGTATTTTTTGCTGCTTCTGATTAAATTGTTAAAGCTAACATATACATAGTTCTTGTCATGTACCTGGCATTGCACTAAATCTTTTACATGTGTTGTCTCATTTAATATTTATTTGAACCTTAAAATGGCACTGTGAGATAGGTATTACTCATTACCCCTGTTTTACAGGCAGAAGTGTGAGACTCAGAGGAATGCTTCAGGTTATTTGAAGTATCATTATAGACTTTGGCCTTGTAACACCACAATTAAGAGAAACAGATCAATGCAATGTCATTCAAATGGGAATAATTTACATGAAAGTGCTTTATAAATTATAAACTGTATGGTGGGCATTGAGTCATCAACATTGCATTTCTTTAACTCAACTAGAAAAACCTTGAATTATTATAATAATAATTTTAAACTGCTTAAAGTATTTATACAATTTATATGAGATGTATAAGGGTCTAAAATTGCAAAAGCAAAAAAAGATCAGATTTGAGAAGGAAAATATAAAATATCTGGGATACATTCAGGAGACAGATGTGTCGAGTTGTTTTGGGTCAAGCGTGGTAAATTGCCACCGTGTTACAGAGGCCTAGAACCATTACTTTGTACTCTTTATAAATGAAACACAAGTGCTAGGGTTTAATTTAGTAAACTGAGAAGTTGAGGAAACATAGGATAATAACATCAGAAATGGACTTTCCCATACATCGGAGACAATGAGGTACTTGAATATGTAAGTTATCTCCCCTTCCCCTTGAACTTCATTAAAAACAATAGAGACAATAGACATGTGCAGGAAAACAAAAGTAATGATGGCAGCCAGTAAGGACTTATTTGAAAAGGAAAATATAGACCTGGTGTACACTTGGAAATATTTCACTAATGCCAGGTCTGTGGAGTAGTTTATACAGCCATTTAGGGCAAATATTTTTCCAGGTTGTTCCACAAATGCCAAATGCCAAATGCCTTGGTTTCATTTTCTGATGGTTTTTATTTTCGCTTTGCTTGTCATTGACATTTTCTGTTGCTTGCTTCTAATTATCTTACATTAATTTTTCCCATTTGCTTTCTAAATTATTTTGCAGCTATTCTTCTCCACTTCCTCAGTATGATTCAAGGTGATAACTGTGTCCTTTATGTGAACCATCCTTTTTGTATTTTTAATTTATGTGAATTTTTCTCACGGTTAGATTGTGTCAGTGTTTGTAGTGTATCAGCATTTGTCATCCTGCTGTTCCTAAATCTAGAAATATTCGTGTATTAGTTTTAGGATCATTTGTAGAATTCATACTGTAGTTTAAATGTTACTAAGATACAAATGTTATATATCACCTTTTAATTTGTTTCTATAACTTATGTTGCATGATTTTTTTTTTGGACAGAATATGTAAGGAATGAGTTTGCACAACAAATCACTGTATTTTATAATGTTATTGAATAATAGGACGCATATCCTGTTTAACAGATAGTTCCACCTCTCTTCGGTCTGTTGGCCCTATGAAGTTGAAAACCTTAGAACAATAAATGGCTGTTAGTGAGCACCAACCATGCACTGTGTGCTATGCAGAACACAGGAAAAGGACTCTGCCAGTTTGTCATTAAAATCATCGTAGCCATAATATTTTTTTCATTTGATTCTGATATTCTTGGGATACTTTCATATTAATACTAATAAACCTTACGTTACCTTCAGACTGCTCAGCTACAGTCAGCTATCCATCTATTCTTTCTGTTTATCCATCTATTAGTATTAGTAACTAAGTCTCACACAGTTTCTAAAGCACACATAGCAAAATAGTTGTGGACACTTTTATAAGTGAACAAGTATCTTTTTCTTTGACTAGGGAGGAGTGGTTTTTGTTTTCTTTTTGTTTTTGAGATAGTCAGTCTTTTTCCCTCTTACCTTGAATATCATAGTAGTCCCAGTCTAGAAATCGGTAGACTATTATCAAAGACATAAATTAATCCAGAGTAAAATGGTTAAATCCAAAATGAGCAAAAGGATGTGAAGATGACGGCACCCTACTGATGAGCAGAGCTGGTTCTAGAAATCTCATCAGCTGAAAAATAGCCGTATCCTATTACCTCTCTCCCTGGGGCTTGCAGGCCAATTTGCTTCACTGAAAGGTCACTCTTCAGAAAAGGGTCTGACCTTAACTCTTCCTTTTGGTTGGGCTCATTGATTTATGTTTACCAGAGTGCTTGAACTCTGTGATGATGGTGGAAGTGCTCATACATGAGAGACAGCAAGGATTCCAATATGCTCCCACCCAGATATGACACAGCTAATTTCTTTGCATTTCCGTATCTACATGCAGACATTTTTTTTCCTTATTAGCTTTAATATAAAGGCTAATGATAGAATTATATAATTTAGTGACATTTTCTTAAAAGTTGATTTTTTTTGTATTGCTGTATAAAATATTCAAATGTAGGTTATTTCAAACGGCTTTTAAACCCATGTTTATACTGAAAAGATTGAATCCCTTTCCATCAAAATTGCCTTAGCAAATCTAGTCATCTCCTGCTTTTATTCTTATATTCTGCTTTATCATAGTAAAAATTAGTATTGGTATGATGAAATATACATTCATTTTATGAGTTGTACATGTTAAGACATACCGTGGAGTTTCATCTTACTTGTGGGGGAGAGAGAGTCCATGGGCAGCATCTGGCAGAAACCACTTACAGTGAAAAATGACCCTTGAATATACCTTAAACTACCCACAAAGACCACAGATGTTTTTTTGTTTTAAATGCCTGAGTCCTTTTAATATTCAGTTTTTATTCCAGTTTTGACACATTCACTGAGCATCTGATAAAGTGGTTGGCTTCTGTTAGGGGACTATGTTCCACCAAAAATAAGTTGTGTCTCAGTTTTTACAGAGTACACAAGTTCAATGCATGTTTGATGTGACTCCACTGTATTTACCTCCAGTTTATTTTTAAAGAGAGGAAATGATAGCACATTGTCTGTCGCTTTAAACTTTAACATTTAATTTCAAAACTTGCTGTGAAGATGGTTTACGTCTATCCCTGATTTGGCCTCTGATCTTCTCCCTACAGGTTTCTGGTTAGCTTTATGGTCGACGCAAGAGGTGGCTCCATGAGAGGAAGTCGTCACCATGGGATGAGAATCATTATTCCTCCACGCAAGTGTACAGCTCCCACCCGCATCACCTGCCGTTTGGTAAAGAGACATAAACTGGCCAACCCACCCCCGATGGTGGAAGGAGAGGGATTAGCCAGTAGGCTGGTAGAAATGGGTCCCGCAGGGGCACAATTTTTAGGGTAAGTTGTTTTGTCAATTTTAATCTTGGCCCTCATACCATATCTTTGATTTTCTTTACCCTTGTTAACTCAAGGAGTTAACTCTTAAAACTGCTCAGTTGGACCTGATTGAATATACTTTTTGTGTAGTGCCAAAGGTCACAAAGCTGTGTGATTCTGTGAAAGGCTAATAGGCTGATACTTCCTTAACTCAGTTTGCTGGTCAAGGCTTTTACTAACTGAGAAGCATGTTCTCTGCTCAGCAAGTGCACGGAATCCTAGTGGTACCCATAGAAGTCAAGGCACCATTCTTAGGAAAAAATACAGATGCTGGAATTGTTTCACCACATTGAATAAATGGCTACTTTGGGGACATGTCTTTTTAAAGAAAAATTTTAGGGAAATGATCCACTGTGATATGGTAATTTATAAAAAGGAAAAATAAATGAATTTAATTCATTTTCTGAGGTGGCACTTGGGTGCAAATCAGGCAGGCTCTGTCGTGACGGACAGTTTGTTCACAATTTCCCCTTCTCGTTTCTCTTCCTGCTGCATGGATGTTATTCAGTAAACTGCATCTTCCCACCAATCCTCCCCCTGTAAATGAGGGTGAGAGCTTGGTTAGCCGAATCCTGCAGCTTGGGCCTCAAGGAACAAAATTTATTGGGTAGGACCTTTATAGACAAGATACAGAATGTCTACAATTTTTTTTTCCATTTTCAATTTTTTTCTGTCACACCCATAGTCTGATTCTTGTCTTAAGTTTATTTTTATTTTTTTAAGTTTTTTTTTTTTTTTTTACTGCTTTCAGTTGATGTGTGTCACTGAAAGAAAAAAATAAATCATAGTGGCTTGACTTAATGTAGCACCGCTACCTACCTTGTGCTTTTCAAGCATGTGGAATTCACCGCAAGCATTCTGCTTTCATAACTTTGTGCTTTTATAAACCTTTCTTTAATTTGAAATGTTTCTTCTGGATATGATACTTTTTAAGACAGACTGACAGTCTTTAATTTTAACCCAGTATAACAGAAGATATTTTCAGGATTTGAATCAACATTTGCTATAAATGATATGTATGTACGTGTGTGTGCGCGTGTGTGTGTGGTGTGGGTGTGTGAAATTAGATCTTTAAAAAAGTACTTATGAGTACTTTGTAATCTTTATGGGCTTTGAGAAGAAAAAGTCATCAATAAATACACAGATTTTGAAAAGCGTTGGGAATACAAGCAAGATATTTAAAGAAAATTAAATAGGCAGCAGATAGAATATTCTATTAAAGTTATTAAATTGTTTTGTTTTGTTTTGTTTAAGCTGAAACGCATTGGTGTTTGTTGTTTGTTCGCTTGTCTGTTGGATTGGTGTATTTGCCTTGGCAGTCTGCATGAAGAAACCTGTCATGAAAAGTTATGCTTGGCTTTCACCTTGGTCAAAGATCCTTGTTCATACCCTCTCTCCAATATCATTGAATGTCATACACAAAGCCACATTCCTTAAATATTTACAGAGACAGTATCTGACACATT
This sequence comes from Daubentonia madagascariensis, assembly GCA_023783475.1. NCBI lineage: Eukaryota > Metazoa > Chordata > Mammalia > Primates > Daubentoniidae > Daubentonia > Daubentonia madagascariensis. Next base: position 17,003,470 of record JAKFHU010000585.1, read on the forward strand.
AACCTGCAAAGATTGTATCTTGTTCTCAAAAGTAAATAAAATTCAATATCCAATTATAAAGTGTGATTAAAAACCTATGGTAAATAATAACTCTTGAAATTATTGACACTGTTAGGAATACTTGATTTTGTTTCTACCTATTAAAGAATAAAGCCATTAGAAACATTATTTTTAATATCTTTAATTTGAATTAGTTATAATTATTTTGCCAAAAGTAAAATCATATTTATCATCCCCTTTTAAAGTGAATGCTTTTGTAATAAATCAAATATTCATGTTTTTACTTGTTATTTGATCATTACAACTGCTATTCCTTTTTATGCCCTTACTTTTTTAAGCCTGTATCTTCTGTTATCACATGTACATAAACACGTAGGCTAAGAGGTGAGGTTACATACAACCTCTGTAGGAGAATAATGATACTGTCTGCTTAAATGTCATAAAATAAAGCTGCACAATCCAACTACATAAACTGTGTGTGATTGTGGTCTGCTTACTTCCATTCATCTTTTTTAGTATTAACCTATTTTAAAATTTAACAAAATTATTTCCCGTGGCTTGATTGGCTATCTTCAATTTTCAGCCATTCTTTTGTATTCCTTTTGCAAAAGGACACTGTCAAAAATTAATATGTCATTATATGACAAGCTCAAACAAATAAGTGCTTTTTCGGAAAGTTTAAATGTTCCTATGCAGGTTATATTAGAGCCAAGAAATGAAGCTGCCCACTACCATTTCACAAATTGAAAAATCATAGAAACTCTTAACTATACAGGCCATGAAAGTCATAGAAACTGACTGTCGGAGGAGTGAATTGTTATATTGATTGTTTTCTTGCTAAGGGCAAAAATGTAGCAATAATCTTTCAAATTAGGAAATTTAAAGAATTTCTTTTTTAATGACTGTGTCCTTTTAAATCATTAGCATTTTATATATTAAACCTATTGTGTTAAAAAAATGGACCAACTTTCTTATGGTCTATTTTAATAACTTTCAATTCTTTGATTCAAAATTCCTATTTATATGTGCTGAATATTTTCACCCATTAAATCCAATGCCTAACATATGGTAGACCTTCAAGAACTGTTTGTGAATGAATGAATGATGGCATGTTATCAGGCTTCTAATATATCATTATTTAACTAGCAAATGATTCTGCAGCTTTGAAATCATTCCCAACCTTAGTGGCACCTCTGATTTTCAAATGAATACTGGTTGATGAAACATTGTGTTAAGTACAATACTAGAAATGTATTTAATTTGATACCAAAATAATGTGGATTTTTTTTCCAGCCCTGTCATAGTGGAAATTCCTCACTTTGGGTCCATGAGAGGAAAAGAGAGAGAACTCATTGTTCTTCGAAGTGAAAATGGCGAAACATGGAAGGAGCATCAATTTGACAGTAAAAATGAAGATTTAACTGAATTACTTAATGGCATGGATGAAGGTAATGATGGCTCCTTGATTCTGTAAATGTCTGCAGGCAGAAACTGAAGGATTGACTAAATTAAGCGAAACAGTACCTGAATTTCACACATTTGTATTTCAACTGGGACTCAGGTTCTTCAGCTTTTATTGCTGTTTTCTGCGTCCTAAGGCATGAAGTTCCATTTAATCTGAATTAATCCCACAATACAAATGTACAAGTATTCTGATTATTCTTTCAGTCTTTAATCAAATATATCAATCTTTCCGAAACTCAAGAAAGTTTTCTAAGTCAAAAATGGGCGAGGAAAGAGTGAAATAATACTGGAAGGTATGCAAAGCATGCAGAACATTTTGAAGAAAATACACTCACACTTTATTTTTGGAATTATTATTTTCAGACTCAACTCATTCAGTTTTCTCCCACATTATTTCAGTATCCTTCATGGATTTTTAATTTCTCTTGGGCCATAATTAGGTTTTAAAAAATAAGTTTCAGGGTAATTGTTGGAGTCTGTGTGTTTCAATGTCTTTTTCTTTGACCGAGTAAGACTGGTATATATCTGAGCATGTCACTTTCTCGTACACAACTTCTTCAGGCTATTTGATCATTAGAACCATAGCAGTTTTTCTTAGTAGATGTTGGGAATAATAGCGTAGTTTTGAGAGCAGATTTTTGATGCAGAGTTTTCCTTAAAAAGTGTAAAAAAAAAAAAAAAGAAATTAAAGATCAAGCTCACCATAAGATCTGATGCTGTAGAGAAAAATATCAGAGCTAATGCTTCCTTTATGCTCCCTTCCTTATCACTGCAAATTCAGCAGTTGTTTTGAATAACAGCTTTATTGGAGATATAATTCACATTCCATAAAATTCACTCTTTTACCATTTAATTCACTGGTTTTTGGAATGCATCCAGCATAGTCTCTCATATTTTCAAAGTGTGGACAGAGGAGCTAGACAAACTCAAGGGTATTTGAGGAGTGACCTTGGGCAAGTTTCTTGATCCCTGTGAGCCTCTGTTTCTTCTGTAAAATGGAGATTAGTTTCCTTACTTTGTAGAGTTATTGTTGAGAATAAATAAAATAATTATGTGAAGCATGTATGAAATACAGTCTTTGTCACATAGTAAGCACTTGATAAATATCAGTTATTATCACTATTATATTCATTCTATAGAAAAAATTGTCATGCCAAAGGTTTGGTATAAAACACAATCATCACCAATAATGAATTTAATGCCTTTACAGCAAGGTAGAGGGAAACTAATAATTGTTGAATGTCTAGCATTCCTGAGGCACTGATAAAAGCCTTTATATGAGAAAATTTAAAAAGAAAGCATAGCACAGCGAAATAGGTGGTTTTAATCCCACTTTACCAATAAAGGAACTGAAGTTCAGAGAAGTCAAATAAGTTATCTAAGGTTACCCCGCTGAGTAGCAGGGCTAGGGTTGAAATCTAGTTCTGCCTGTTTTCAAAGAGTTTTAACTATATCCCACTTATTTTAGAAATGTATGTCCTGTGGTATAGAAAATAAACCTACAGAGGAAAATCCCTACAAACCTCTAGGTTTGGTCCAGATTAGCTTTGGCCTAGATTAAGTCCAGAAGAATATTTTTTTTAATGAGTTATACATCTGGTGAGTATACATTATTTAATGAGTATATATATACTGATATTTATATTACATCCCATCTACATATTCAGATGATTTCTGATGGATAGAAACATTTAATGGTAATTAAAATTTCTAATTTTTATTGCCTTAACTTCTTTCGAGCATGAAATATAGTCATTCTCTTATAAGGAAATTTATTTTAAAAACCTACAATCAAAAGTTTTAAAATATGTACATCCTAAGAGAAAGAATTGAATTAGTATTTTTGAAAATGCTAAATGAATATAATGATGCAGGGTAAAAAATGGAAAGAGTAAGAGAAATGGGTTTCCCATAGATGATAGTTTTTTTATTGTTTTAAGGAAAATGAAGTATAAAAATATTTTCATGTATCCATCCAATATTTCTTAAATGCTAAAGTGGATTATTTATTTTTTAAATGTAGTATCTATGACATAGGATTTTTTTTTTTTAATGGATAGCTACCTTGATACTGTAAGCTTCATGAGGACAAGGTACATATCATTATCTTTGAATCACCAATACCAGGCACAGTGCTGATTTAAATACTCGCTAAATGCTGGGAGAGCAGGTAGAAAGATAACCTCAATATAATATATAGCTATGTGGAGGAAAGGCCTCATTAGTCTATTTCCTCTACTCCATCCTTCGTTAATGTTAATATCCAGGATAAAAAAATAAAGATGAGCATTTGCTTTGCAAAGGAAAAGCTCTGAGAAAAGTTACCATATTCTGGAAGAATATTGAATATTTTAAGACAGTGCTCTACAATAGAACTTTACAATAATGGAAATGGTCTCTATCTGTGCTGTCCAGTACCATAATTGCTAGATACATGCGGCTTTGGGGCACCTGAAATGTGACCAGTGCAACTAGGAAGGTAATTTTTAATTTTGTTTAATTTGAATTAATTTCTAATAGCTATATGTAAAAGTGGCTGCCTCATTGGACAGTGCAGTTCTAGCAAGAATATTCTGAATATTCTAATAATATGTTCTCCTTCCTTTTTGAGTATACATTATAGTATGTCCTATCAGGCAGAAGTAGAATTTTTTTTTTTTTTAAATTAAGGTTTATTTATCAAGTGGACTTCCTTGATTTCATGCTGACATATCTTTATTTTGTTTTTAATAAACCATTTTTCAAACAAGAATTAGTTACATCTTTGCTTAGTGGAATGACGCCCCAAATGCTGGCATACTGAGAGCATCTGTCAGGCTTTTTAAAGAAACAATAATATAATCCCCCATCCTGAATTCTATGTCTTATCTTGGAAATAGTAGTTAGAGTTTCTTTGCTGCATTTTTAAAGACCAGATAAACTTTGGTTCCATTTTAGACAATTAAAAGGAAATGTAAATACTTCCAGGTTTAAAGAATCAAGCACTGGGAGCTGCTCTCTAGTGAAAATGAGGACTGAATTTTCAAGGCACAGTGGTTTTCTCCATTTATTTAATTTAAAAATAATAATAAAGGAACACATATTTCATAACTGAAGCTCAATTAGATTTCATACCGAGCTCAAGCCCCACTTCCCACCACTCATCTCCAGTCCCCAAAGATACTTCATCTTTATCAGAACATTTCCCCCTCCAAAACCAGTCAAAAGTAAAAATCAATCTGTCTTTTTAAAAAGTCGACCTTTTTCCTTGAAGATCCAACCAGTGGAAGCTCTCATGAGTAGACAAGCATGAGCGCACAGCTCAGGAGGTTTCAAGTTTTTTGTGTTCATTTATCCTCCCCATGCTGTTCCTCTGCTTTTTTTGGTCCTGGATAACTGTTAATTAATAAGATAAAAATAGTTTCTGAAATAAACCAGTGACCAGATCACTCGAGATTTCCTTAAAGAAAAGAGAAATGAAGGGTTCTGCCGTTATTTTATTTAACCTCTTAATTTTATAACAGACTTTGTCATCTGTGGCAAGTGACCCTTGTAATACTTATTTGTTTGTAAATGTCTCCTTTTTAAACCCTCTTCTCCATAAATGAATTGTATGTGCTACCTCATAACCGATCCATACTTTTATACTAGCCCTGTTGGACACTCTTCTCTGAAAATCTTTCTCCTTTTTTTTTGTTAAAAAAGTCACTGCACTTTGTCTACAGTCTGAAAATCTTAAAACTCAAATATTTAAAAATCATTTTAGCAAATATTTTGATCAGTGATTTTTATTAAACAACACAATTGTAAAGATCAGATTATGGTTCTATAGTGTTTTAAAATGTGCAGAGCCTTTCCATCAAATTTAACTTTTAGAATAACTCCAGGGTACAGATTCAAGGAGGAGGATAATTTGGCCAGTATAATGTGGTGGTTAGGATCGTGATCTGTAGAAGTCACATAGACCGGAATTCCCATCCTGGCTCTACCACTTACTGGTTGTGTGACCCTAACCATGCACACAACCACTCTAAACCTTAGTTTAAATCTGGAAAGTGATGCTTCATAGGGAACTAAAGGGGAATAGATGAGCAAATATATGTAAAGTTCCTAGCACAATGCCTGATACATGAGAACCACTCAGTATTTAGTCACAGTCACAGGTGACATGTAAGTTGTGCAGGAAAGCAAGTGGGGTCTGAAATCCTTCCTCTTCCACTTACCAAGCCATCTGCCCTGACACTGGCCTGCAGGATAGAGAGGCACTTTTTTCTGATTTGCTTAAAGCTACTATCTAGTTGCCAAGCCATGTACCTGTAGGCGTGTGTCCACTCCAAGTGGGCACCCTTTTCCAAACTGCACAAAGATACCATACAGGCTAGTGGAAACCCTGGTCATGGTTGATGAGGGTGGCACATACCCTATTACCACTACCCAGTTGGGAGCTAGTAAATAGATAGATCCAGACTTCCAAAACCTGGACTTCTGACTCCACACCCAGTTGTCTCTCTACAGTACTCCTTTGCCTCTGTGTGTTCTTGAATGAAAGATGCCTATGAAAGTGCTTTGTGTAGGACAACAATGTCACATAAATTGTCAGCTGGTATTCAAATTTTCCATTACTAATCAAGGCACCCTCTCGGTTCTTGTATCACTCAAAAGGATGTGATATATATTCAGGAGAAACTGTAGCTGCAAAATAATGGGGAATTAAGAGTTATTTCTAAAGCATCAATGGTTATGCTAATGAAGCAGGTGTGTTAGCAAAGCTCTATTGAAGTAAGAGGCTAGAATGACACAGAAGACAGTTGGTCTGGGTGTGAAGAACCTGCCATTACCACTAAGGTATCATGTGGCAGGGACAACTTTTCTCCTTGGCAGCAGACATAGATTTTGTTCTAGCCCTTGTCAATTCGTGTTTTCTCAGCAAAGAAAAAGACACTGCAAACAAAAAACAAATATTCGTTCCCCCCACCCCAAATAATATTTATAGTGCACCAAATTGAATCCACTTTATAAGTTTAACAAAAACTTTAATTAAACTCACAAAGTTGAATTAAACATGTTTAAAATTGTGTTTCCAAAGTCAAACCCCCAGGGGTGTTTTGTAGTTTGTGGTTATGTTGAGCCTGGAAGCATTTACTCGTAGAAAAATCCTTCCTCCTATGAGGTCTTTAACTTACAAATCAAAGAGCTTGAGAAATGTTCTAGTCCTGCACTGTCCAATACAGTAGCCACTAGCTACATGTGGCTATAGAGTACTTGAACTAGGATTAGTACAAATCAAAATATGGTGCAAATGTAAAATATACCAGATATGTGAAGATTAGTACCCTCCTCCAAATATGTATCTCATTAAAAATTTTTACATTGGTTACACATTGAAATGGTAATGTTTTGGATATATTGGTCCAAATAAGACATTGTTAAAATTAGATCTGGGTGTGGTAGTGGTGCATGCCTATAGTCCTAGCTACTTGGGAGGCTGAGGTGGGAGGATCACTTGAGCCCAGGAGTTCCAGACCAACCTGGGCAACATAGTGAGCCCCCATCTTTTAAAAAAAAATCAATTTCACCTGTTCCTTTTTATTCTTTAGTGTAGCTATGAGAAAATTTTAAATTATTTATGTGGCTTACATTATATTTCTTCTGGACAATGTATAGACTTTGTTTTACACATCTATTAGGTTTTAAAATCAAAATTATTGCTATCTAAGTATTATAAAGAAGGCTTTGAAGATATGTGAATTATGATATTATTTTAAAACCCCAATCACTATATTGGAATAAAATGTTGCTGAAGTTCCCCAGTTGTATAATGCTAGGAAAATATTTTGTTACTTGTTCTCATTGCTTAACTTTCAGATGAGAACAAATGAGGTTTTTAAGATAATACATTTTAGATTGAATAATTATACTATTTTATTGTAAACAGAAGCAAGAAAGGGAAATTGATACTTGTTATATAACAGAAAATACTTTTTCTAAATTTACTACGTAACTGTGCATCAGTGATATCTTAAAAACAGATTTCTCAATTAGAAATTCCACTTTGGTTCATTTCACTCTAACCTGTTTTTAATTTACCAGCCATGAGAGAAATAGTAATCGTAAGGTGTCAAGTCATTATAGAAGCATTTGAGCACAAGAAAAGTGAAATATATACCTTTATGTTGTACATAGCACCTTCTGTTGGAGAAATCTAGTAAGAGTTTTGAAAAATTCCAAAAGAGAAAATAAAAATTTAACTTCACCAAATCAAGATTGTAGTTGGGTGGGGCACTCAAAAAAAAAAAAAAAAAGCCTACCAAAAACAATTGAATCATAACAAAATATTTACTTATTTTCAGTCCATTGCCATAAAACTGGCATTTTAAGTCAATTGAACAACGACCATTGCATTAGAAAAGGAAAGTGTCCCAGAAAATGAAAATTGGACCAAAGCAAATGAGCATTATTTAATAATGGCAAGTTTTATAAGTCTGTGTGTATGGATTTGCCAGCAATTATATTAAGTTAGTAAGTATGAAATGTTCAATTTCCTTAAGTACTAAGTTTGACAGTTGATATCTCTGACATTTCGCTTTGACACTTCTTGTTTTATTTTTGTTGTGAAGGTACATATCAGTCTTTCAAACACACATTGTGGCTTGTGATTATCTTTCAAACTTATTTTTTAGAGCAATTTTTGTGAAACCATGGATAAAATTTAGGCAAAAATTCATGTTATTTTTGAATATGAGTTCCATCATGGAACCAATGCAGTGCAGACAGCTTGAAATATCAACGAAGTGTTTGGGAAGGATGTGGCTAATGAACGTAGAGTACGTTGATGGTTTGAGCAGTTCCGTTCCGGTGATTTTAATCTTGAAAATGAGCCATGTGGGTGACCTGAGACCAAGGTGGATAATGATGAGCTGAAAGCTGTAGTCGAAGTGAATCCATCTCAACTTATGTGTGAGTTAGCAGCAAGGTTTGGCGTTACCATTCCAACGATATTGGACCATTTGAAACAAATTGGCAAGGTAAAGAAGCTGGATAGAGGGGTACTGCATGAATTAAACAAGCATCAGAAGAGAAATCATCTGGAAGCTTGCCTTTCTTTGCTGTCACGACATAAAGGCAAACCATTTCTACATCGTATTGTTACGTGTGATGAAAAATGGATTCTTTTTGACAGTCACAAGCGTTCGGCACAGTGGTTGGATAAAGATGAAGTGCTGAAACACAGTCCAAAACTGAATATTTATCCAAAAAAGCTAATGGTGTCTGTCTGTCTGGTGGTCCAGTGCTGCTGGTATTATCCACTACAGCTTCATGAAACCTGATCAGTCCATTACAGTGGATGTCTACTGCAACCAGTTGGATGAAATGATGAGGATGCTTGTGATTATGCAGCCGAGATTGGTCAATAGAGACAGACCAATCCTCTTGCAAGATAATGCTCGACCACGTGTCGCACAAACAATGCTGCTCAAACTACAGAGGCTGGACTTGGAAACTCTCTGTCATCCACCATATTCACCAGACCTTGCACCAACTGACTGCCACTTCTTCCAGGCTTTGGACCACTTTTTGCAAGGACAAATATTCAATTCTCAACAAGCTGTGGAAAATGCCTTTCCTGATTTCATCACCACTCACTCTTCCGACTTTTTTGCTGCTGGCATAAACAAGCTACCATTAAGATGGCAAAACTGTGTCGATAGTTTAGGCACATACTTTGATTAATCGTACTGCTTGTTTGAGATATAATAAACTACACTTTTGATTAGAAATTGGACATTTCATATTTAATGACCTCATATGTTTTTATGAAACATTGGTGGGTCAAAATACTGATACCAGACACCCTGCCCCATGTGTCAGGCACAGTAGGGCTTTTAGCCCTCTGAGGGCAATGAAGCAGGTCTGAGCCTCTGTTAGCTTTAGTGTTGATGTGAATTGAGAGGCCAGTATGCCTGTTTAGCAGGTCTAAGCTTTTGGAGTTCTGTACACTCTGTATATGCTGCACATGCTGTGATACTGATTTATGGAGTTTAGCTTTAAGACATTATATATAAGACATTATATATGATCCTGGATTTTGAAGATAAGATTACATTGGGGTTTCCCCCCCTCCCCCGGATGTAATCGTAACGGTTTAAACAAAGGGTTGAAGGAAAGTGACATCATGGGGCTAATTGCCTGAAAGCAGTGTGTTTTTATTTGCACAAATGGAAAAGTAAGCATATGTGGAAGAACATTTTTCTGGAAAAAACATGGAGAAGCAGACACAAAGAATGTAAGTCTTTTCATCTGCAGCCATGGAAGAAAACCCTAGAATGATTATTCCAACATGGCCAGACATCCCCTCCCCCACTCTTCTTCCTCCAGGAAGCCTTCCCTAAACTCCAGACTCAGTTAGATCCACCTGGTATATACATCCACAACACCTTACTTGTCTTCTTCCATAACTGCAGCTTTGAACTTTGTTTTCTTCCCAGGTGAACTATAAAAGTCCATGCAGGCAGGGACTGACTCTGACTTGTTGACAGCTATTATGTTTGGTATATATAACAGGTCTTGACACAGAGTTTTCACTTCATCATAATTTATTGAATGAATGGAGAAATGAATGACTTGTATCTAGGCATATGCCCCACCGTTGGTGACACTTTTCCTCAATAATCGAGTAAACAATGGTACCCAAGAGAGAAAGCAACTTTCTGGAGGAAGGGAGGCCACAACCAAATGGGGAGGGGAGGTCTGGCGGACTGAGGAAGGTTCTGGGGCAAGTTATAGTCATTCTGCACACAGAGTATAAAGTAATCTTAAACTTCAGCACTGAAAGTAGAGTTAAAAAAATAACCACATCTCTCTCTGATTTTTTAAATAATATCTCATAAGCACTTAATGATCAGAAATTAGTTTTCTAAAAAATAGCCTTTAAAATATATGATTCTCAGAAATTACACGGATTGCTAAAATGGAGGGAAAAACAAGCAGGTATATCATTGTTTCCAGATGTTCTGCATCTTTAGCACATAATGATAATCTGAATAACAAAGAAGGTCTCTGCCCTGAACAGTTGTAAGATATAAAATAATGCCGATCCAGAGAGATACAAAGCAGATGCTAGAATTGAATAAGAATATGAGTTAAATACTAAACTTATAAAGGATACATGGGGCCTCTTTGTGCTATCTTTGCAACTTCCCATGAATTTATAATTACTTTAAAATAAAAGTTTTTAAAAGTTGAAAAAGTACCTATTATGTTTACATCAAGGAAAAAGGATCAAGTTATGTCAGTTGAGGTTTTATTCCCTGTAACATCTTGTTAGGGTGGTCTTGTTACAAAAGTTGCATATTCAGATAGAGCTGAACTTTAATTCCTAAGAGATGAATGTCTATAATTTTCCAAAATATTTCAGTAAATATATTACAGGTGCTGCATTGTTCCAAATATTCTGTAGCTAGAGTTGAATATTATAGATTTAGCTTTTATTTTCTTCAGTTTATCTGATACTTAATTTTCTGTAATTGGTGAATTTTTTAAAAAAATGGAACGAAATTGAAATGATAGAAATTCAGATTTATACTTTGGAGAGATACAAAGCAGAGACAGTGTGATGATTTTTTTAAAAATCTAACTTGTGTACTCTTAAATCTGCTACACACTGGTTCTCTGGCTCCCCTCCAAAGCTGTGTGACCTTGAAAAGAATATATAACCTTTCTAAGTTATTACGTGAATAGAATTGTGCTGGGTACATTTCTGTCCTTTGTCATATCCGCCCCAGAGGAAAATTCTGATCTTATAGATGAGAAATATGGGGCTCAGAGTTCAGGAACTTGCCCAAGGTCCCAGCACATTGGTTGCAGAGCTGGATTTAAACTCTGGGCACCTGTCTCCAATGACCTTCCACAGACCCATACTAGCTAGCTTGCTTTTTTGAATTCTAACATTCTAAGACTCCTTTTCTTTCCACCCCTCAATATCAAATACCCCATTCTTCGGGGAGCAAGCTGAGCAGAGAATTCGCCTAACTAGACATTAAACACTGATACAGAAATCATCCTTTGTGAAACCTTTGTTGTTTGTATTCCTTCCGTAGATTCTTCACACTCATACTGACAAGGTCACAAATAGCCTTCAAAAACCTAATTTGTTACAGGAAAGAGTCTTGTCCCCATTTAACCAAGTTATCAAGACATTTAATTGTGTGCACGTAAGAGTGAGGCAAAACCATTTAGTCAGAACATGATTCAATCCTGTTATTTATGCTTCATTGTATTATAGTCTCCATAACCATTTATATTTGCAAAGCATTTCATGATCTTTATTGCTCTCTTGCAAAATGTCAGGCACGGAGAATGCTGTCCCACCTTTCACAAATAGAGAAACTAAACGAGATACAAAGTGCTTAAGAGATTTATCACTAATCAGTGAGGCCAGAAGGCTGTAGAACATTAGTGACACTATAATCAGGGCTTGCTGCTTATAGAGTGGACCAGTGAGAACTCATGTCACCTTTTCAACGAAGGCATTTGCAAATCTATTCATTACTCATCCATTTATCAATCACCACCCATGTGCCAGGCAGTCTGCAGAGGCACCACGTTAGAGTGGTTGAAGTCCATGGTGGTTGAAGTCCATGTCTGTGTGATTTCATCTCTTCCCCCGCTTCCTAGACCTAGGTTCTAATCTCAGCTCTAAAACCGACCAGCTAAATCAGTTTGAGCAAGTCACTTAACCTCTCTGAACTTCAGGTACCTATTTTACCAGAAATTCTGCACTGGCCAAATAATAATTGACCTGCCATAAAGTAGACATTGAGTAAGTGTAAATTGTAACCTTCCTCCTGGCCAAAATTACCTGTTTCAAAACTCACCTCTCTTTTCCCTTTAATCTTCTTTTTTGTGTGTGAAAACTTTACTAGTAACAGGTTTTTTTTAAAGGGAGAGAGGGGGAGAGATTTCAGGGTCCTTTCATAGTCTATGGCATTATGAAGCACCCTGAAAGGTAAGAAGGTCATTGTTTACCCTACAACAACTTATGTCATTTTCTCCTTTAATTCTATAGCTATGGAGTGGTGTAGTATATCTTTTTAAAGCGGAAACCCATTTAAAGGTGATGGATATTTATTGTTGCCCCATGAGTGTCTCTTCTCATATTGAACCATCCTTGAGTTGTTTTTCACAGGATCCTGTTGTCGTGTTTTTAATAATTTGGGTTCTGTATTTTTAAGGCAAGGTACAGGATGAAAGTCCACTAAGACATTGCTTCCCAAATGTGTCAAGTCATAAAGTCACCCGAATTGAGTGTGTAAAACAGATTTTTAGGCTCTACCCCAGGCCTACCAAGTCAGAATCTCCACTAGAGAAGCCTAGGAACCTGTGATGTTAACATGTAGTACTGGTGTTTCTTATGACCTGGCCAGACTGGGGCATGTCACACTAGCAGCTAGGGACTCTGTGGGTGTGAATGTGATACAGGCATCACATTTGTGCTGCAGAATATTTTGTTGGGCCTTTCTGTGTATATAAAAGATGGGAGCAAAGCAAAGGTTGTTGGTAATATAGTTCTGCTTCTCTGACCTAAGTAATACAGACCATTTTAAAATCTGAATACATATAAATTCAATCCCAGAAAGAATATTAGCATTGTTCATTTTTATATTATCAGGCTTTATTGGTATTTGTCTGGAAATCCAACTTCTGATATACTTTTTGTTTGCAACACAAAACTTTCAAAGGGGTTTTATATTCTTACGAGTTTTCATTCATTCTGAGTAAACATTAAGTAAACAGTAATTTGAGTTATAAACACATGGACATAATAGACTTCACTGTTAAATAAAAAGAAGATTAGAGCCACTTTTTCATATGCAATTTTTAAAATAAATATGAAAGTACTAAAGGAACAATAACCAGTCCCTGTTACTGCATATATTTTTGAGCAAGATTTAAAGAATTATACAGTTGTTTGATATGAAAGCATCTGCGTATCATTAATTCCCAATTGATTTCTTTGTTCAATGGATACTAGATTAGCATCTACTATGTGCCAGGTCTCAATATCAAACATCATTTAATTCAATATAATTTAAATGTGGTTACTTCATATTTTATGAAAAGAAAACCTAATTTTTAAAACACACTAATAATTTTTTTAGACTCAAAAGCCTTGGGTAAAGGTACCCATGATGCCAGGTAATGTGGCCACAAATCAGGATGAGTAGTTGCTGAGTGTCGAGGGCCCTTGCTTCATTCCCTTTTGTAGCCTTCTCCAGCCAGCTGGCTCTTTAGTTACCTGTTTTCAAACATTCCGGTAACATCATTTCATTATTGTATTTTAGTTTCTTTTTTGTAAAGAAAGAAACAGGAAAAAATGTGCTTGAGTTGAGTCTATATTAAAATATTATATAGTGTTTTATTATGTTTATATATATTATATTGATTACTTAATACTAGTGTATTGTGCATGTAATAATTATAATAATTCATGAGGATGCATTTGTTATAAATATTATTTTCCTTTCCCCCTTCCTCCAATTTATATGTAAATTATAAGAATTTACACATATAAACATGTGATTAGTCAATTGTTATGTGATTATATTTTTGGTGACTTTAATTTAACATGTATTAGAGATTTACCTCTTAGAAAATATACTCCTACCTCATTCTTTTTAATACTGCACAGTAGTCCATAGTATGAATATATCATAACTTAACCTCTGTCCTATTAATGGTCAATAAGATCATGTGATAGATTTTTCAGGTCACAAGAATTCTGTAGTGACTCTGCTAACTGGTTTTCACCTCCTCTTCTTGCCTTCTCACACTTACCTACTATCTACATCGTTTATTTTCTTACGCAAAACCATAGAATTTCATAGCCTAGACTTCAACTACAGCCCTTAAAAGGATTATGCCTCTCTTTATAAATGAATATTTAAGTAATATTTTTTTGTATTTTTAAAATTTTTCTTGACTTTTATTCTCAGGAAAAGTTATAAATATTTTAAGCACACAAATAAACAGGATATAACCTGGTTAAAGGGAACCAGGGGCAATATTGTTTCTCCATTTCATCATGCAGAGTCCTGGACATCTCAGTATTCAAGAAGGCAGTGCATGTGATTCTGTTTAAAGGATGATACATGAGACCCTAATTGTTCCCACTTGCCTGCTGCAGTGCCTGAAATTCCCACATTAGTTGTTCCTTTGAGTTGAGGCTTATCTTCAAAATACCTGTTAAAATGTATGTTGAAGGTCAATACCATGCAAGTTTTAATGGTGACAGACGAATTGCTGAAAGCTTTAAACTAGAGTGGGTATAACCCAGAGGGTCCCTGAGCTGCTGGCAAATCCTAAAAGATGTGAGAAGTTGAGTGTAGAGGGCACTGATCAACTTCCCCTGGGAACTCTGTTTATGTAGTTAGAAATCTGAGTTGCATCTGAAATATACATGTTCATTTTATATTTGGGATGCCTTTAATGCCCTATCAAAGGTAATACTGTATAGTGTAAGTGTGGTCAGCCTACCTCCATTACACAAAGTGGCAATTCTTCCCAATTCATTGCTATTATAGTTTCCAGGGGTGATACAGCTGTTTTACCTTAAGTCCTCACAAATGTATGCACACATACCCACAACACTCACACACTTACACACACAAATAGCTAAGAAGTATATAATACTGCCATTTCCCCAAAAGATGCCTCACTTCCTCTGGTGGGTCCAGACTGATCTTGAGTAAATTTCATACTTATAGGATACACAGCTTGTTAAATGCAGAGTTAAGAAATCTGTCCTGTTTGAAGAGTGTAATTTCATGACAGAGTCTTCTTAAATTGCTAGTACTATAAGGAGTCCTGAGCCATTTCGAAGGAGAACGTAATGACAACTTTGCAGCTGAAATGAGAAAATATTTGCTTAGCTGATGAAGTGTTGTATAGCAATTTAAACAGATTATCAGAACTTTCTCAGTGGCAGCATGAGATTTGAACTCTGGAAATTCACTCTCTTAAGTAAGCCAAATCATGGGGAGGGAAATACATTTGCTCTGTATGGAAAAATTTTATTTCCTTTCAGTTACTGAATAGGTGAAAACTCTTCCAGAATATTCTCCTAAGCAAACTCTGATTCTTTCCTGTTTTTCTATACTAACCTTCTTTTTTTATTCTCTACTTTTGTTTTCTTTTTTCCCCTCACTAAGATCTCTATGTTTAGGTTTGCAGAGGAAGAGATGCTTTAGGTAGCAAAAAGGAGAAAAAATCCAGTTCCTTTTTTTTTTCCTAGTAGTCACATTTTTAATTTTAAAGTAGAAAATAATTTTATAGTCATCATTCCATTTGGGAAATCAATGTTTGATAATAAAAGTTCTGTCAATGGCTCATTTTGGTCTCGGATGAACACTGTTTCTCTCCTCGTTGACAGTTTGATCCTCCCATCTCAGAGTTTAGTGGTTGATCTTTAGAATGAAAAGATGTTATTGATCCAATTACCAAATCATTCATTTTGCCATTCTACAATTTTTATTTGGAATAAACTGTGATCTCAGACCAATGAATCTGATAGAGGAGGCAGAAATGTTAATAGTTAAGGGACAGTTGGGCAGACCTGTGCTATATGTATCAGAGGTATGAAGAGAGGCTCATATGAGTAGTAAACAACAAAGACAAACCCAAGCCCCATCCCCTGAAGTTTAGGAATTTTCCCTTTATTTTGTTAATAAGTAAAACAACCACAGCTATATAAACCTAAGGTTTCTCTTCTCACCTTTCCACCCCCAACTCCATTTCCTGTTCCTCTGAAGTAACCAGTGCTAACAGCCTAGAATGTTTCTTCTACGGATTTCTCTTATGAAAATATGCAAACACGTGCAGATTACATTTTTCCTCCTAAAAAGGATCAAACTGTGCACCTTGTTCTGCATCTTGCTTCTTTCCTCACTTTATACCTGTATTCTGGGCAGTTACTACCCGCCTGGCTCTCTGCCTCCCTCCCTCCCTCCCTCCCTCCGGTTTCCCCTCTAATGTCACCTCTCAAATCATCTCTTTCGAATGAGAACCTCTGCTTCTCAACCCTCTTCCCTGGTCACATTCTATTCCCTCACCTTTATTATTTATTTTTCCATATTTGTTTAGTTATATCCCACCCCCTCCATTCTCCATTAGAATATAATTTTCATGTGAGAGTGACTTTTTTTTTTTTGAGACAGCATCTCCCTCTGTCACCCGGGCTAGAGTGCAGTGGCATCATTATAGCTCACCACAACCTCAAACTCCTGGGCTCAAGTGATCCTCCTGCCTCAACCTCCCAAATAGCTGGGACTATAGCTGGGACTACAGGCACGCACCACCATGCCTGCCCAGCTAACTTTCCTATTTTTAGTGGAGACGGGGTCTTCCTCTTGCTCAGGTTGGTCTTGAACTCCTGACCTCAAGCGATCTACCTGGCCAAGAGTGACTTTAATGTGCCCTCTACTATATCACCAGTGGCTAGATCAGTACTGCACGTGGTGGGTGCTTGGCAAATACTTGGTAAATGAATGACTCTGAATCATTTCATTTACTAGCTGCAGGAATGTCCAAAATGTGGATGAACTGTAATTTACGTAACCATTCCCTTATTGATGGACATACAGGTTCTTTTGAGGTTTAGTCTTTGCTAGCAATGCTGCTTTGCATGTGCTTGTAAGAGAGAGATCAGAAAATAGGATTGCTACGTCCAATAGTAGGTGCATTTTCATTTTGAATAGATGATACCTTGTTACATTGTCAAAAGATTACTGCCATTCATACCCACCTGGGATGAATGAAAGTACCTGTTCTCTCAGATTTTTCTCTGATAACCGATAAGATGTTATTTTAGCTAATGTTAATTTTAGTTAATCCTAGAGGTGGGTGTGGAGGGAGATTGTATCTTTTTAATTGGTATTTCCATGTTAATTGTCAAGTTTGAACATTTTTTGACTGTTTTTTCCGCTTCAATGAATTGCCTGTTTATACCATTTTGCTGTCATCTACCGGCTTGTCTGTCGTCTTATCAATTTATAGCTACCTTTGGTATTGAGCATATTAATCTTTTGTCAGGAGTGACTAATAACTTTTCCAGTCTACCTTTTGTCTTTTGTCTTTCAAGTTTACTATTTTTGTCATGGAAATCTTTACATTTTTATATAGTCAAACTGCCTTTTAGGCTTCTGAGTTTCCAATTTTACATAGGAAGGTTTCCCTTAACCAAGGCTAAAACATACTTTCCTGAGTTTTCTGGTAGTATTTTAATTTTTAAAAATAGTTAAGTCTCCTATCCAGCTGGAATTTTGTATTTATACATGATAAGATGTAGTGATTTAGCTTTGTTTTTCCAAATAAATTTCCAATTATGTAAACACCATCTTTTAAATAAACTTTCTCCCACTCATTTGAAACTTAAATGTATGACTTTGATTTAAATATAACTTGAATATATAATACACATATAAAATAAATATGTATGGACTTATATATATATACACAATATACATATATAAACTTGAATCCATTTCTTGATTCTCTATTCTTGTCCCCCTGACCTATTTATTCTTACATATTTCTTAATATTGTTATGTGTGTAACTGTTTATGATACTCCTGAGTAAATTTTTATATCTCATAAGATAAATTCTCCTTCACAAACCTACTTTTCTAAAATACTCTGGGCTAGTTCAAACACTTATTATTCCATAAAAAGTTGTAAGTCATTTATCCTAATTAAACCTACAAGAATTCTGCATAAAATGTGGCTCTAAAAAAAAAACTCATCTGGCTCCATTATCGGGGATGGACTGGAGTGAGGAGAGATGAGCTGGTTGGGAGGTGGTCTCAGCAGTTAGGCAGCTAAAATGGGGCCTGAACACCGGTAGCCGGAGAGTGAGTCATTTCCAAAATAGAATCAACTGGACTTTGACCATTAGTTACAATGTATGAAGGAAGGCAAGTCACAGCTATTAGCCTGAAAGACTGGGCAAATGGTAAACCTTTTCCCAGAGTTAGGATTGCAGGGGAAGAAGTAGGTTTGGACATGCACAGGAGGGAAGAAGATGTGTCCATTTGTGGATAGGCTGAGTTCGATGCATGAGAGCTACTGGTGGGCAGACAGAAATTGGTGATGATGACATTGATCATTTGGATAATTTAAAAGTATTTGAAACAGGTTTCCAAATAAAGTCCTAGAGCTTTCAGACATATTTAAGTTCTTATTCACTTTCTTGTGAGGCCTCATTTTTTTTCTGACTCATTCCTACTTTTGGCAGCTTGAGGGCAGAGTACTGAAAATAATCACAGAATGAGCTATCCCTTCTTCAAGAGTGGGAATTTATCCATATGTGGTAAAATGTCAGTTTTTGAAGATGTTTGTTCTTCAGTAAAAATATTTTCTACAAATACTTACATTGATAATTTTATAATATTGTTGCAAACCTTGATATTATTTTATGGTCACTGCAGTTTTCTCTTTATCATAAAAATTCTGTTTAGGCTACTGAGTATAAATAATTTTGAATATCAAATTACATATCAGTTTGTCTCAAGGTATTTTGTACATATGCTTATTCTCATGGTTTTTTCATTTGTTTTTTCAGAACTTGATAGCCCAGAAGAGTTAGGGAAAAAGCGTATCTGCAGGATCATCACTAAGGATTTCCCCCAGTATTTTGCAGTGGTTTCACGGATTAAGCAGGAAAGCAACCAGATTGGTCCTGAAGGTGGAATTCTGAGCAGCACCACGGTGCCCCTCGTCCAAGCGTCTTTCCCAGAGGGTGCCCTAACTAAAAGAATTCGAGTGGGCCTCCAGGTAATGTTCACAAAAAGTTGTTTTCCTCAGTACATGTAGAGAGCATGTGAACATGTTTTGCTCTGGAAACAGTCATCATAATTCATCCTTAATGACACTCCTAATTAGGCCATTTTGGGAATCATTAACCTATTTCAAATAAAAAGCATTAAGTGTAAAGTTAGCTTAGTGGCTTGTTAAATAAGGTACATATTTTAGGGTTTTTCTCTTTAAAAGTCTCAGTTGGTTTCTGAGGAAAGATAATTTTTTCAACCATAAGTTACTGGTCCCAGTATGCGGAGCAACAACCAAGACTTGGTTTATAATGTGCCACATCATAAAACTCAGTTATAGTGAAACTTGCAAGCTTCAGTGTTTGGGTTTGATTGAAGTAAATCATAAATGCTGGGTTTTATCCAAACCAGTTGGAACTTGATTTGGTTTGGAAAGCTGACTGGAAATCTTGGCAAGAAAGATTTTTCTTGTATTTATTCATTTCAGTTAGACCTCAACTAGTTCTCTTTTTCATTATTGAATAAGGAAAATGAAAAAAACTTAATTTGTGTTATTAATTAACATAGTAATTCATAGTTTAACTGAAAGTTAATGACCTTTTTGTGAGGCTGGACTGTCATGCCTAAGAGAATTGTTAGGGTTTTTTTTTTTTTTTAAGCCAAGCACTCTAAGTTTCTAGAAGGCGTTTAGTAAATACTTGGGGCTAAAGAGACCACCTAACATTTCAGGGGTATGAAGCTCCCTTTACCTGTCTCCCATATCTAGTTATTTTACCAAATA
Organism: Daubentonia madagascariensis; assembly: GCA_023783475.1. Taxonomy (NCBI): domain Eukaryota; kingdom Metazoa; phylum Chordata; class Mammalia; order Primates; family Daubentoniidae; genus Daubentonia; species Daubentonia madagascariensis. The sequence continues at coordinate 17,023,513 of JAKFHU010000585.1, forward strand.
GCAAAGAAACCAAAAGGAAGAAGTTAGGCTTGGTAGACTAGAGTCAAATCCTTTGAAATTTTGAATGCCTTTTTCTTACTTAATTCTGAATGCCTAAGTTTTTATGTGGGTATGAGTTGCCTTTGTATGGTTTTACTTAATGTCCTGCAAAGGTTTAAAATATACTGAATTCATTATTTGTTGTCCTTTACTTTGGATTAAACTAAAAAGCTTCTCTGCTCTGAAGTTTAATTCCCTCACTTTCATGCAACCCAGTACTATCTGTGTTCTATTGGACAAATAGGCTAACAAGTTCCTGCCATAGTGTTAGGTTTTGTTTTGTTTTTTCATGCCTTCCTGAAATAGTGAGAAAGGATAAAAAAGAAAGACTTTTTTTTTTTTGGTTGTCATTTGTTTTTGGTTTTTTCTTTCTCACTTAAAAAGTCAACTTTCTGATGGAAAAAAAATGTCACTTTCATTTAAAGTCCTTTCTCTGTCTCTAGGCCCAGCCTGTTCCAGATGAAATTGTGAAAAAGATCCTTGGAAACAAAGCAACATTTAGCCCAATTGTCACTGTGGAACCAAGGAGGAGGAAATTCCATAAACCAATTACAATGACCATTCCAGTGCCCCCGCCCTCAGGAGAAGGTGTATCCAATGGTTACAAAGGGGATACCACACCCAATCTGCGCCTTCTCTGTAGCATTACAGGTTTGGTTAAGTTGCTGCTGTACTTTCTATTGATCTCCAATGATTCTGTACAAAGGTTTTATTTACAAAGACATAAAACCTTTGAAATATCCATGCCAACATTGTAAGAGTGGAAAATAAAGGACAAAATGTTTTACTTGTCCAACATCTCTTCTCTGTTGTCCCTGGAATCATTTCTTTAAGATGCTGGTCTCATGACTTATTTAAAATTTAGTGTAATGATTCCTTCTATTAAGTTGAGCATTAGTAATAGAGTTATTTTAAGATTATTGAAGTATTATTGAATCTACCGGAGCATCTAGGTAATTTCTCGGCAACCCAGAAAGAAGTAGTGAACCTGGCAATACACTTTAGACTAGCAGGAAATTGGGTAGACTTGTGGGAAAATACAGATCCCCCAGAGCACTAGCAGTAGGGAAGTGTTAAGTATGTGATTATGCTCACCTACTCTATTCACCAGTATAATCCAACAGACTAAATATGCAGGCTTTAGAAGAACACATTTTGTGATAAGCACATGGAATACAGAGCTCAATTCATCCTTTGATTATCCTAATCTGATTTTTAACTGCAAGTCCAAGATTATTAAAGATAGGTTTTGTTTTTTAAGGAGTAATTTTGGTAGCTGATTCCTCCTTTTACCCTGGAAAATTAAATGGTTCAGCCAGGTACAAAATGAGCTGCTGCTTAACTTTCTTGAAATAGTTCTTACCTTTAAGAAAAAAAAAAAAAAAAGAAGAGAATTATCTATCTGAAACAACAAATCTGTGCACTTACAAATTGCACTTATAAAATATAAATTGTGGCTGCCCTAAGTTTGAACCATTCGTTAGAACCCAAACAGAACAGTAATTTTTAAAAATTTTAATATCTTACAAGGAGATCACAATAAGCCTGGTAAAAGTACAAAAGGAGAGTAGAGAGGAAAAACTACCTTTTGTATACAACCATTAAATTGGAGGTATTGAAGCTTTGCCAGTTACTGCCAGGAAGAAGACCAGGATGATGATGAAAATTTCACAAAGAGCATCTTCCACGATAAAGTCAACATATCTGCTATTGTTCTCTCAGGGGGCACTTCACCTGCTCAGTGGGAAGACATCACAGGAACAACTCCTTTGACATTTATAAAGGATTGTGTCTCTTTTACAACCAATGTTTCAGCCAGGTATGGAAATAAAGGATTTCAAAAAGCACTAAGGAATTAGTTTTATTACCTTTTGGAAAGTAAAAATTGTTACATTCAGTACTAATGTGATTTTTAAAAAAATTTTGTGAGAAAAAAATCCTTAGCATTTGCTTAGCAAAATTATTGTTAAATGATAAACACACAGTTTCTGTGTTTGATAAACAGAGTAAACATCTTTGCTATTTAAATGGACATGTTAATAATCTTTTGGCTTAGTTCCCTTATATATTCTGATTTTTTTAACCATGAATTTTTTTTAAAGATTTGGCTTTTAAATCACCTCTTCTTCATACTTCTGTTTTGTTTTTGTTTTTCTCAGATTTTGGCTTGCAGACTGCCATCAAGTTTTAGAAACTGTGGGGTTAGCCACGCAACTATACAGAGAATTAATATGTGTTCCATATATGGCCAAGTTTGTTGTTTTTGCCAAAATGAATGATCCTGTAGAGTCCTCCCTGCGATGTTTCTGCATGACAGATGACAAAGTGGACAAAACTTTAGAGCAGCAAGAGAATTTTGAGGAAGTTGCAAGAAGCAAAGATATTGAGGTACCTTATTCAGAAAAACAAGTTCATTTAATTACTTTCCCCAGACATGGGGTCTTATTTTTTGGCCATAATAACATTTACTCTAAATATCAACTACATTATGAATTTTACTTTTTATTTTAAAAATTTGATATAGATTCATTGTCAAATTATTTTAAGTGTCGTTGGGGTTGTTTTAGTTGGTTAAAAGGTAGTACTAATAAATCTGAATTGTAGTGTCCATTTTCTTGCGGCTACTTGAGTTATCTTATTTTCATAATCACTGTCTATACACATTACCGTGATTTTCCTTTTTCAAACTCAGTGAATCACTTAAATATCTAAGAATCAAAAAAATGCTTTAAAAGTCTATATGAATAAGTGACTGATGTGAGACATTTCTTAAACCTGTTCAAAGTTGCCAGAATATAAATAAATAAATAAATCTGTTTTGTACATGTCCATTATACGATTTCCAATTACAACTGTTGAATGTGAGGGTACAGAGTTATTTTTATTGCAAGTAGCACCACAGAAGTAATTGCCTAATAAAGAGACAAACATGACATAGAAACATGCCAGTCTTTTAATGTTATGTAACTTAAAGTCACAAAATACTTCCAACTCAAATTAACATTAAATTATGTATTTCTTTAAAAGGTTCTGGAAGGAAAACCTATTTATGTTGATTGTTATGGAAATCTGGCCCCACTTACCAAAGGAGGACAGCAACTTGTTTTTAACTTTTATGCTTTCAAAGAAAATAGACTGCCATTTTCCATCAAGGTAAATCATCTTTAACAGAGACTCTGTGAATTAGGGAAAAAAATGCTCTTAGAGAATACAAAGAAAAAGTTTTTAGTGATTTATTTAGTTTGAAATATCCCACCTATCCTGAACTCATAAGAACAAGGTCAGGTTTGGCCCTAGTTCTACTAGAGTGTACTCTCGAGCCAATAAAGGTTCATAATTAGTAAAAACAATCTTTACCTTTTAAAAAGTTTAATAATAATTTATATGTAAGCAAACATTTGTAAAACCAATCTATAATAGACTGTATCATATCTGGTTAATGTTCAGTAATTAAATAATCAATGAAATCCAAATGCAGTATTCAAGTTTCATTTCCATTTCTGATGGAGCCCAGGGATATCCTGGAGAGATCATCTTCCTCCTCAGAGAACATGAGATAGGACAATTGTCGTATTATTATTTGCTGTTATTGTTGCAAAAACTGAAGCTTTGAGAAAAAGAAATTAGACAGGAAGAAAATGCATATAACCTAGACTGTACTATGAATTGTCAGGATAAAATAATCAGATACAACAATCCTGTGTTTTAGGCTAGGAATTGGGCATCTAAATCTTGTCGAGTTCAAATGTGACCACCCTGGTTGACATGTAATTGTTATCATCTTTTCCCTTTCCTGCTTCTCAAAGGGCTTCATAAAACAAACGCAGTTAACTCTTACACAGATAAAAATCCTCAGAAAAGCCTCTTTCTATAACTGTCAACAACCTAAATTCTTCTAGATTAGAGACACCAGCCAAGAGCCCTGTGGTCGTCTGTCTTTTCTGAAAGAACCAAAGACAACAAAAGGACTGCCCCAAACAGCTGTTTGCAACTTAAATATCACTCTGCCAGCACATAAAAAGGTATCTTTTAATACTGGTTTATTTTAACTTTCTTTCCCTGGTCTTGAAGAAGTGGGCCCTTGGTATGCAATTAAAGAATGCTTTGTAACATGATTAAAGCTCTTGAAATTCAAGTTTTATTAGTCTCCTTGTGTAGATTGACTAAGTCTTGTTACTGTGGTGTCAAATTCTTATAGTTTGTATGATGGAGTCCTCTGTTTATTGCTTCTGCTTCTGCTGGGAGTTCATAGATTTTTATGCTTTCAAATAATGTCATACATTAATTTGCCATGGATGTACAGTTCTTGATATTTTTTGTTGGCTTCTTTTTGATTTGCTTTGCTTTCTAAATCAGCTTGCATTTTGTGCTCCCTACTCAGTCCTTTTCATATCCTGATATTCTTTTCCCTGCTGTCCATTATAATATTCCTTGTCTCTGCAATGCATCTTGGAACCAAAAGGAGACAGAGTCAGATCAAGATGATGAGGTAATATGAACACTTCTGCTTTTATTCTCTCAGAAGTAGAATAGAAATTGAATCTGTGTAAAAGAAGTTGCAGAGGGCTGAAGTGTGGGAAACCTATAAATTATAATTTTGCAGGTCTTAGCTTAAGTAAGGTAAAAGGGTATGTATTTTTCTTGAAAAATGGTTCACTCTTCCTCCACATATACATAGGAGTACTTCAATATATTCAGCAAAATTATAATCCAGCTATTGATGTAAAAAGAACTGAAATTCTTTAAGCATTTTTAAATGGGATGGATTAGCATGTATAAATATACACTTTTTAAACCCCATGTGCATATTTTACTATCCCCTGCTCTCCTGCTATCCACTATGTTATATGAAATTTTATTGTACAAATTAACTTGTATGTAATATAAAATATTTGCTCACTGGCTGTTGAAAATTTTTGATATTCTCTCTAAAGAAATTTATCCTGGCCGTTTTTTTTGAAGACTAGAGTTATTCAATTAAGTTTTAGAATAATTTTTCCTTTTATCCTCTAATATTTCCCCAAGTTATATGATAATTGGATTTTTAAAACCCACACATCATTAGTAATAAATAGAATTGGCAGCCTTAGGACTCAGTAACAGTACTTCCAATAAAACCATTAATCTATTTTTAATCTCCTAATCTACACTTTATGCCTATTAACATACAGAAACCACAGTAGTAATTGGAATAATAAACTTTGTGTGCCTTTTTCCCTTGAATGTGCTCACATAGAGTGAGTGTACTTTGTGATATATGTGCTTTCAATATGAATGGTTTTGGGAAGATTTACTGCTCAGCATCAGAAGTCTCTGTAATGCTTGTCTTTTATTTGTACTTCCCTGTAGTCTGCTGTGTTGATGCTCTTATATTTGCTAAATGATGGTTATTTGGTTGAGACATTGGGGTTGGGTTATAGGATCCCAGTAGGAAATTAACATTTTCCAGAGGAAAATGCATAAGAAAAAAAAAATAAGGATAAATAAGATATCAACATGCCATCTTACAAAATGTTTCAAAACTGTGAAAACGTCACAGGGAAGTTGGAAACAGAGTTGTCTTTTTTTTTTTTCTTTTCTTTTTCAGACAGAGAAAGCAGATAGACGACAGAGCTTTGCATCTTTAGCTTTACGTAAGCGCTACAGCTACTTGACTGAGCCTGGAATGAGTGAGTTTTCTAACACTTTTACTAATCTATGTGGATTTTTATAAGAAGAGACATTTTTTCTATACAAACTAAATATCGGTGTCATTAGGAAACAAAATGACAAAAGAAAAATTGCAGGAAAACCTAATCATGAAATCTAAGTAATACTTTGTGTACATAGTTGAAGATACAAGATAAAAACACCCATAGCTCATAGCTTCAAAACAATTTTTTTTAAAGCCGTTAACTATTTTTTAATTAGAAACATCTATTACTTTTCTTTTCAAACCTTGATGTTATTTGTTCATGTGTAGGGAAATAATAAATAAATAAATAAATAAAACCTTGATTTTACTTTGATTGTTAACTATGCTAGGAGATAAATACTAGTAATACTTTATATTTATGCTCAGAAGAGAAAATATTTACTTCTATATATTTGGGATGGTAGAAAGGATGATAAAGTTACTTTGGTGGTTATCTCATTTTACAACAGAGATAGGTTGCTATATCCTAGTCCTGATTCTTTTTCTTCCCACTTTGCAAGAATTGTATTTTCTTACCTTCTTGAGGTAGCACTTGTTTACAGATTTCTTCTTTCCTCCCTCCGTGGCTCCCTCTGTCTTCTCCTCCTGTCCTTTATTAAAATACCATGTCTAAGCTGGTCTTCACTAGACTGGTAACCCTTTTCTTTTGTCAGTGATTATTTTGGTTCATTGTTAACTGGCTTGCAAGTGAAAAGGTATAGATTCATTTGGTCATATTCAATCATTCTCTCTCTCTCTGCCTCCTCCTTCTCCTTCCCTCATCCTTGTAATCATCACCTCTGGTGATCACTACAGCCCTCAAGGTAACCCTTCCACCGGCAGGAACTGAGAGTCCTGAGAGCAGTGCTGTGTTTGATTGGTACGGAGCAGAGCAGTGCCACTTTAACCAACGCAGAGCTTCATCTAGGGGAGGGTTTATACAAAAATTATTTTTTAATTAGTGATTCATTCCTAGCTGTTTCCCATTGATACACAGTTTCTTGAGTTCAGGGAGGTTTGGAAATTTACCAGCAAGAGCCACAGCTTTGGCTTTTCCCACCTTTCCTGAATTCTTGTTTCTGTGGGGCAATAGAACATACAAAATATGCAGCAGGAAACGATTCCACTACTTAGATGGTCTTAGCATCATCTCCTGGAGTCTAGCTCCTGGACTACTAAGGAAGCTTTTCTATTCACATACAAAATGGGGAGTACAAGAGAAATGAGGCTCTACCACACTCACCAGCATTCCCTCAGATTTCACTTTCCTCCTCTAGCAGAAATGTCTAAATTCTCCAAAAACATAAGGACTGAAAATAACTCCTATTGTGCTACAGAGCAGGGAAGGGGTATGTGTGTAGCTAGATGGTTTTCAATACAACTAAATATACTGGGTATAGGTTTTTTTTGGAATACTGTTTTGCCCTAGAGACCCTCACTGGATAAGCCTCACTGGGTAGTTGGTTGAGACCCTCCATGCAACATCCTTAAACTTTGGACAGTCTCAATGGACAGGCTACTTCAGGTCAGAGGCACCTTAGGGCAGGAGAGTTTCCATCTGATTCTGGTTGCTAAAATGTTTGTTTGGGGGATACCTAAATTGTAAGGTCAGGTGTGTGCTAAGTCAATTGAATTCTTCTCACTTAGGAAAGTGTTGTTACTTTTTGGTTAGATTCAGCTAACGTATATGCAGCTTGTATTCCTTGATTTTTGATAGAAAGAAGAGGGTACTTTTCTCTATTTTATGAAAGGTCACATAAGGATGGTGAACAGAGGGATGAAAAGGAATAAGATGGGACTAAAAACTAAGGAAATGCCATGGCCTCTAAACTGGTGTTGCTAAGTGAATGCCACTTTTTTTCTTACCAGCCTGCCCCTTCCAACCCCCTTCCTCATGCACCCCTACCCCCAGAAAAAAGATTCAGGTATAGTTCAGTGCCTAACATCTAAAAATTCCCTTCGTTATAAAGGATATCCTTTAAAACAAAGCATAAAATGTGTAAGTTGGTAAGTTGGTTGTTCCTCACAAAGTATAAAACCATAGACATGGTTCAGAACACTTCTTTGCCCAACGGAGTCAGCCTTCAGTGGTAAAGGAGAGATGCTCTGCCAGTTTCTGGTAGTTACAAAAATAAATTCTCTTGAGACATGGACTGAGCCCAAATCATGGAATTGGAGGAATGCCCAAACTTGGCATTCGCAGTGTGACATGTCCGAAAGAATTAAGCAATATAATATTGAGAATTATGACTAGGAGGGATAATGAATAGGTGAGTTTTTCCTTAGATCTTCCACTTTCTTTAGAATAATATGTAAACCTAGAAAAGGATATGTTCTGAATGTTTGAATTTAAATGTATACTAGGAATGAAAATCTTCGCCCTTGTGGAAGTAGCTGCTAATCCAAGGACTGGATTGTAGCAATGGCACGGGCACAGCATGAAGAGGAACATAAAAGCTGAAGCAGATTCTCATTTTCTCTTCGAATTTCATTATTATTCTGAACAAGACTGTACTCAACTTTGACGTAGGACATTAGCCCTTGGCAGGCATTCCAAATCTCTGTGACCAGCTCGGTTTGTTTGTTAGAGTTGTAGAAGTAGAAGACTAAGTGTATGTTTGCTCTCCCCCAGTGAGTGTGCTTACCTCATTTGCGTGTTTCTTGCCCCATTGCCAGAAGAAATCCTGGTATTACATCCATCTTTCCTAGTGGTAGGTCCACCTCATAGCCGCTCCAGTGTTTTGGGTATCCATTGAGTCCCATGACTATTCTGGAAAGGCACCAGAATTGGTACCTTTGCAACTGATAAACATATATATATATACACACACACACACACACCATACCCCACTGTAGGTACTTAAATATGGCATGTTAAAAATATGACTGTGCTTTTTAGATTTCTCCCATGATACATTCTGAGAATTAAAAGCAGAACAGGTTATGCAAAAATATCTGAGATCAACTATATTCTATTATCCATAATGAAGACAGCTATAGACATGGATATATTTAGTTGCAGATATTTTATAATGGGCAGTATAAAATATTTTTCTAAAATCTTAAAAGGTACCAAGACTTCACATCTCATGGAAAAAGTGTACTCTTCTTTCTAAGTGCTCTTGTAAAATATTTTTAAAGTTTACATATTGTGCATAATATGGCATACAAATTGTATTACTTCATTGGCTTGTTTGCCATGATATATTGTGCATGATAAAATGTTTTCATTTGCATTGCTTGCTTATGGTAACCATGAACCATATTTTCTGTTTTTCTTTTTTCCTTTGTGTGTATGTACACATGCATTTTAAAATCATTTCATATTATGTTTTCTTTTTCCTTCATCAAAAGGAATATACTGCATGGAAAAGATAAATGCAAACATTCCTTTTCTTTGTTTTTTATTTAAAATTCTGACTCAGAAAATTTCTTGCTCTTATTGGCTTTTTATGGGTGTGAAGCATAACTGAATTGTGCATGGAAGATACAGATTTAAAATCCAGTGGCTTCACAGTTTGCACATCAGTTGCCTGTCACTTAAAAGTTATTTTGGATTCTGCATGAAATAGGCTTGAGTGGTTTTCGAAAAAAGAGTTTTAGATATTTAATGTATAGCTACACATATTGAAATGGTTCTAAGTAGGTGCAATCTGTAAAATGGAAAAGCTCAAGGAAAGGGAACATGAGAAATTACTAAAATGAGAGTCATATGGTTGCACAAAACAAACATGTTATCTATACAGGCAAAATAGAATGGCTACTGATATTTTAAAACCAGCACATAAGAAAGTCAATAGGAAGTAAGGGAACAGTTTTCCATTGTGGTTATTTTTCTCATCATTAATTCTCTTCTCGTGTTTTCTATTTTTCATTGTTGGCCCATTTGATTGCAATGTGCTTTTCCTGTCTTTCATTTCACATTGCTCTGTTTTTTATTTGGTTGGTTTTTTTTAAATTTTGGATTAGTTATGTCCATAGAAATTTATTTTTCCTCTTTTACTTAATTGTTCCTTTTGCCTCTTCCATTCTAAATCATGCAAACAATTGTACTTGCTTTTGTAATATTTCAAAGTTTACTGACCAATTTTTTTCTCTGGTCTCTCTGTTTCTCAACCATTTTTGTTGATTTTTGTGTTTGATTTCATTTTAAAATTTAAGAAACAGTTGAACGGAGTGCAGGAGCAACAAGATCCCTCCCCACCACTTACTCATACAAGCCATTCCTTTCTACAAGACCATACCAGTCCTGGACAACAGCTCCGATTACAGTGCCCGGGCCAGCCAAGTCAGGCTTCACTTCTTTGTCAAGTTCTTCCTCTAATACACCATCAGCTTCTCCATTAAAATCAATATGGTCTGTTTCGACTCCTTCTCCAATCAAATCCACGTTAGGTGCATCAACTACATCTTCAGTAAAATCTGTTAGTGACGTGGCATCTCCAATTAGGTCTTTTCGGACAATTTCTTCGCCAATAAAAACTGTGGTGTCACAATCTCCATACAATATCCAAGTTTCCTCTGGTACCCTGGCTAGAGCTCCCACTGTCACGGAGGCTATGCCCTTAAAAGGGCTGGCATCCAATTCTACGTTTTCCTCACGAACCTCTCCAGTGACTACAGCAGGGTCTCTCCTGGAGAGGTCATCAATTACTATGACACCCCCTGCTTCCCCTAAATCAAACATTAATATGTATTCCTCAAGTTTGCCATTTAAGTCCATTATTACATCAGCAGCACCACTAATATCTTCACCTTTAAAGTCCGTGGTGTCTCCAGCTAAATCAGCAGTTGATGTCATTTCATCAGCTAAAGCTACGATGGCATCTTCTCTCTCATCACCCATGAAACAGATGCCCGGACATGCAGAGGTAGCATTAGTCAATGGATCTATTTCCCCTCTGAAATATCCATCATCTTCAACTTTAATTAATGGATGCAAAGCCACTGCCACATTACAGGAAAAAATTTCAACAGCTACAAACTCTGTGAGCTCTGTGGTCAATGCAGCCACTGACGCAGTTGAGAAAGTGTTTTCTACCACAACAGCCATGCCATTTTCCCCACTCAGGTCATATGTTTCTGCAGCACCATCAGCTTTTCAGTCTCTAAGAACTCCTTCCGCAAGTGCACTCTATACATCCCTCGGGTCGTCAATATCTGCAACTACCTCATCTGTAACTTCATCAATAATAACAGTGCCAGTATACTCTGTAGTCAATGTTTTGCCAGAACCAGCATTAAAGAAACTTCCAGACTCTAATTCACTTACAAAATCAGCAGCAGCCTTGCTGTCACCCATTAAAACATTGACTACGGAGACACGTCCTCAGCCTCATTTCAATCGAACTTCATCTCCAGTTAAGTCATCTTTGTTCCTTGCACCCTCTGCCCTTAAGTTGTCTACACCATCTTCTTTATCTTCCAGTCAGGAGATATTAAAAGACGTGGCTGAAATGAAAGAGGACCTAATGCGGATGACTGCGATACTACAGACAGATGTGCCTGAGGAGAAGCCATTCCAGCCTGAACTCCCAAAAGAAGGGAGAATTGATGATGAAGAACCTTTCAAAATTGTTGAGAAAGTAAAGGAAGACTTAGTGAAAGTTAGTGAAATCCTTAAAAAGGATGTGTGTGTAGATACTAAAGGATCACCCAAATCACCAAAGAGTGACAAAGGACACTCTCCTGAAGATGACTGGATAGAATTTAGTTCAGAAGAAATACGAGAAGCAAGACAACAAGCTGCTACGAGCCATTCTCCATCTCTGCCAGAGAGAGTGCAAGTAAAAGCAAAAGCCGCCTCCGAAAAGGATTATAACTTGACCAAAGTTATTGACTACCTAACTAATGATATTGGGAGTAGTTCACTGACAAACTTAAAGTACAAGTTTGAGGATGCAAAGAAGGATGGTGAGGAGAGACAGAAAAGAATTTTAAAACCAGCAATTGCTTTGCAGGAACACAAACTCAAAATGCCTCCAGCCTCCATGAGGCCTTCCACCTCTGAGAAAGAATTGTGTAAAATGGCTGATTCCTTTTTTGGAACAGATACTATTTTAGAGTCTCCAGATGACTTTTCTCAACATGACCAAGATAAAAGTCCCTTGTCTGACAGTGGCTTTGAAACAAGAAGTGAGAAAACACCTTCGGCCCCACAAAGTGCTGAAAGCACTGGTCCTAAACCACTTTTTCATGAAGTCCCCATTCCTCCTGTCATCACAGAAACTAGAACTGAAGTGGTGCATGTGATCAGGAGCTATGAACCCTCAGCTGGGGATGCTCCCCAGTCCCAACCAGAGGAGCCTGTGTCACCCAAACCTTCACCTACATTTATGGAATTGGAACCAAAGCCCACCACCTCTAGTATTAAAGAAAAAGTTAAAGCGTTTCAAATGAAAGCCAATAGTGAAGAAGATGACCACAATCGGGTTTTGAGCAAAGGCATGCGTGTTAAAGAAGAGACTCACATAACTACAACCACCAGAATGGTTTATCATTCTCCACCAGGCAGTGAAGGTACCTCTGAAAGAATCGAAGAAACCATGTCAGTCCATGACATCATGAAGGCCTTTCAGTCCGGGCGGGACCCTTCCAAAGAACTGGCAGGTCTGTTTGAACATAAGTCGGCAGTATCTCCAGATGTTCACAAGTCTGCTGCTGAAACCTCAGCCCAGCATGCAGAGAAGGACAACCAAATGAAACCCAAACTGGAGCGTATAATAGAAGTCCACATCGAAAAAGGTAACCAAGCTGAGCCCACTGAAGTCATTATTAGAGAGACTAAAAAGCATCCAGAAAAAGAAATGTATGTATATCAGAAAGACTTATCCCGGGGAGATATTAACCTAAAAGATTTTCTGCCAGAAAAACACGATGCTTTTCCTTGTTCAGAGGAACAGGGTCAGCAAGAAGAAGAAGAACTTACTGCCGAAGAGTCATTGCCTTCCTATCTGGAGTCTTCCAGAGTAAACACTCCTGTGTCCCAAGAAGAAGACAGCCGCCCTAGTTCTGCTCAACTCATATCTGATGACTCTTATAAAACATTGAAGCTTTTGAGTCAACACTCAATAGAATACCATGACGATGAGTTGTCAGAACTAAGAGGGGAGTCTTACAGGTTTGCTGAGAAAATGCTTCTGTCAGAAAAGCTAGATGTGTCTCATTCTGATACTGAGGAATCGGTCACAGACCATGCAGGACCCCCTAGCTCAGAGTTACAGGGGTCTGATAAGTGGTCCAGAGAAAAAGTAGCCACTGCCCCCAAAAAAGAAATTCTCTCCAAAATCTATAAAGATGTGTCTGAAAATGGTGTAGGTAAAGTGTCTAAAGATGAGCATTTTGATAAAGTGACAGTGTTGCACTATTCTGGCGATGTTAGTAGTCCAAAACATGCCATGTGGATGCGCTTTACTGAGGACAGATTAGACAGAGGTAGAGAGAAGTTGATATATGAAGATAGGGTGGACAGGACTGTGAAGGAGGCTGAAGAAAAACTGACTGAAGTGTCACAGTTTTTTCGTGACAAAACCGAAAAGCTGAATGATGAACTGCAGTCCCCAGAGAAGAAGGCACGCCCTAGAAATGGCAAAGAATACTCTTCTCAAAGCTCTACCAGTAGCAGCCCTGAGAAAGTACTGCTAACCGAACTGGTGGCATCCAATGATGAATGGGTTAAGGCAAGGCAGCACGGCCATGACGGACAGGGCCTCCCCAAGGCCGAGGAAAGGAAAGCATCCAGTCTGCCCAGCAGCCCGGAGAAGAGGGTTCTTTCCCAACAGACCGAGGACAGCAAGTCCACACTGGAAGCCAAAGGAAGTATCTCACAGAGCAAAGCACCAGACGGGCCTCAGTCTGGATTTCAGCTCAAACAATCTAAACTCAGTTCCATTAGATTAAAATTTGAACAAGGCACCCATGCAAAAAGTAAGGACATGTCTCAAGAAGACAAAAAGTCAGATGGCCAATCCAGAATCCCAGTTAAAAAAATACAGGAGAGCAAGCTACCTGTCTACCAAGTTTTTGCTAGAGAAAAACAGCAGAAGGCCATAGACCTCTCAGATGAAAGTATATCTGTGCAAAAAGATTTTATGGTATTAAAAGCTAAAGATGAGCATGCCCAAAGCAACGAAATTATTGTAAATGATACTGGCTCTGATGATGTGAAAAAACAGAGAACTGAAATGTCAAGTAAAACAATGCCTGACTCTTTTTCTGAGCAACAGGCTAAAGACTTGGCATGTCATGTAACCTCAGATTTAGCAACTAAGGGACCATGGGACAAAAAGGTCTTTAGAACATGGGAAAGTTCTGGAGCCACTAACAATAAGTCTCAGAAAGAAAAACTTTCACATGTACTTGTTCATGATGTAAGAGAGAATCACATTGGTCACCCTGAGAATAAGAGTGTTGATCAAAAAAATGAATTTATGTCTGTGACTGAGAGAGAACATAAATTGTTAACAAATGGCTCTCTCTCAGAAATTAAGGAAATGACTGTAAAATCTCCCTCCAAAAAAGTCTTATATAGGGAATATGTTGTTAAAGAAGGGGAACATCCAGGTGGCTCTCTCGATCAACCTTCCAGGAGAAGTGAGAGCTCAGCAGTGTCGCACATGCCAGTCAGAGTTGCTGATGAGAGGAGAATGCTGTCTTCTAATATTCCTGATGGTTTTTGTGAGCAGTCGGCATTTCCAAAACACGAACTATCACAAAAATTGCCCCAATCAAGTATGAGTAAAGAGACAGTTGAGACACAGCACTTTAATTCTATAGAAGATGAAAAAGTTACCTATTCAGAAATCAGCAAAGTTTCCAAACATCAGAGTTATGTAGGTTTATGCCCACCTCTTGATGAAACTGAAACCTCCCCCACCAAATCTCCTGATTCTTTAGAGTTTAGCCCAGGAAAGGAATCTCCCTCTAGTGATGTATTTGACCACAGTCCCATTGATGGATTGGAAAAACTTGCACCACTAGCCCAGACAGAGGGAGGGAAAGAGATAAAAACTTTACCCGTTTATGTCAGTTTTGTACAAGTGGGGAAGCAATACGAAAAGGAGATACAACAAGGAAGTGTAAAAAAAATCATAAGTCAGGAATGTAAGACAGTACAAGAAACCAGGGGGACCTTTTATACAACTAGACAGCAAAAGCAACCTCCTTCTCCCCAAGGTAGTCCAGAAGATGATACTCTAGAGCAAGTATCCTTTTTAGATAGCTCTGGGAAAAGCCCTTTAACCCCAGAAACACCCAGTTCCGAGGAAGTGAGTTATGAATTTACGTCTAAGACACCAGACTCTCTCATAGCTTATATACCAGGCAAACCCAGCCCAATTCCTGAGGTTTCTGAGGAGTCAGAGGAGGAAGAGCAGGCCAAGTCAACTTCCCTAAAGCAGACTACAGTGGAGGAAACAGTCGAGTGCAAAATGCCTAAGGACGTGAGCAAGGACTCTAACCAAAGACCCAAAAATAACAGAGTTGCCTATATTGAATTCCCCCCTCCTCCACCACTGGATGCAGACCAGATTGAGTCAGACAAGAAGCATCATTATCTCCCTGAAAAAGAGGTTGACATGATTGAAGTCAATCTGCAAGATGAGCATGACAAATACCAGCTGGCTGAACCAGTCATCAGAGTGCAGCCACCTTCACCAGTTCCTCCCGGGGCAGATGTCAGTGATTCGAGCGATGACGAATCTATTTATCAACCAGTCCCAGTTAAAAAATATACCTTCAAATTAAAGGAAGTAGATGATGAGCAAAAAGAAATGACAAAACCCAAAGCGTCTGCTGAAAAGGCTTCCAACCAGAAAGAATTGGAAAGTAACGGATCTGGAAAAGATAATGAATTTGGTCTTGCCCTCGATTCACCTCAGAATGAAATGGCCCAGAATGGGAACAATGACCAGTCCATCACAGAGTGTTCCATTGCGACCACAGCAGAGTTTTCTCATGATACAGATGCCACAGAGATCGACTCTCTGGATGGCTATGACCTGCAAGATGAAGATGATGGTTTGACAGAGAGCGATTCTAAACTCCCAAGTCAAACCATAGACATTAAGAAAGACATCTGGAACACAGAGGGCATTCTCAAGCCAGCTGATCGCTCTTTTAGCCAAAGTAAACTTGAAGTTATCGAGGAGGAGGGAAAGGTGGGACCAGATGAAGATAAGCCACCTTCCAGAAGTTCTTCATCTGAAAAGACTCCTGATAAGACTGATCAGAAGTCAGGGGCCCAGTTTTTCACACTAGAAGGCAGACATCCCGACAGATCAGTGTTTCCTGATACTTATTTCAGTTACAAAGTAGATGAAGAATTTGCCACTCCTTTTAAAACAGTAGCTACCAAAGGTCTAGATTTTGACCCTTGGTCTAATAACCGAGGGGATGATGAAGTTTTTGACGGTAAATCACGGGAAGATGAAACTAAGCCATTTGGTTTGGCGGTGGAAGACCGCTCTCCAGCAACAACCCCTGATACAACGCCAGCCAGAACGCCAACTGATGAAAGTACCCCAACTAGTGAGCCTAACCCCTTCCCATTTCATGAAGGAAAAATGTTTGAGATGACTCGCAGTGGTGCAATTGACATGAGCAAGAGGGATTTTGTTGAAGAGAGGCTCCAATTTTTCCAGATTGGTGAGCATACTTCTGAAGGGAAGTCAGGGGACCAGGGGGAAGGGGATAAAAGTATGGTCACTGCCACACCACAGCCACAGTCAGGGGACACCACTGTAGAAACCAATCTAGAGAGAAATGTAGAGGCACCTACAGTGGAACCTAACCCCAGCATCCCAACCAGCGGAGAGTGTCAGGAAGGCACATCCAGTAGTGGCTCCCTGGAGAAATCAGCCGCAGCCACTAACACCTCTAAAGTTGACCCCAAGTTGCGCACGCCTATAAAAATGGGAATTTCTGCATCCACCATGACCATGAAGAAAGAAGGCCCTGGAGAAATAACAGATAAGATAGAAGCTGTGATGACCAGTTGTCAGGGATTAGAAAATGAAACGATAACAATGATTTCAAATACAGCCAATAGCCAGATGGGCATTAGGCCCCAAGAAAAACATGATTTTCAAAAAGATAACTTTAATAACAACAACAATTTGGATTCTTCCACCATACAGACAGATAACATTACAAGTAATGTAGTTCTGACAGAACATTCTGCACCCACTCGTACCACAGAGAAAGCTAATCCAGTGAAAGGCTCATCAGGAAAAAAGACAGGGGTACTACAAGGACACTGTGTAAGAGATAAGCAGAAAGTTCTTGGAGAGCAGCAAAAGACAAAGGAATCAATAGGGATTAGGCAGAAATCCAAACTTCCCATAAAGGCCACTTCACCAAAAGATACCTTCCCACCAAACCATGTGCCAAACATTAAAGCAAGTAAAATGAAGCAGGTTAGTCAATCTGAGAAAACCAAAACCCTTCCTTCTTCATGTGCAGATGTAAAGTCCAGAATTCCCGTGAAAAACACACACAAGGATAACATAGTTTCAGTTAGAAAAGCATGTGCCACACAAAAGCAAGGGCAGCCAGAGAAAAGCAAGGCCAAACAGCTTCCATCCAAGTTGCCAGTAAAGGTAAGATCCACCTGTGTCACCACCACCACTGCCACCACCACCACCACCACCACCACCAGCACAGTTACAGTTAGGAAAAGTCAGCTCAAGGAAGTATGTAAACATTCCATTGAATATTTTAAGGGAATTAGTGGTGAGACCTTAAAGCTTGTGGACCGCCTCTCTGAAGAAGACAAAAAGATGCAGTCCGAGTTGTCCGATGAGGAAGAAAGTACCTCGAGAAACACGTCGTTGTCCGAGACTTCCCGGGGTGGCCAGCCTTCAGTTACCACGAAGTCTGCTAGAGATAAGAAAACAGAGGCAGCGCCTTTAAAATCAAAGAGTGAAAAGGCCGGCAGTGAGAAAAGGAGCAGTAGGAGGACTGGTGAGAATGAAGGCAGTCAGGTCTCGAGCGCTCTGCTCACATCCTGGAAAACGAGCATAGTTTGTAAACACTTTCCAACTCGTAGACCCTAGTGCATGAACTGTTGTGATTGCCTGTGGAGTGACCTAACCGTAGTTTCTCATTCTGTCATTGTCATCTGTATGTGCTGTCTTATATACTCTTCTTTCTTCCTTTTAATCAAACTACACTATAGACAGCTAGGGAAGCATGCTGAAGATATTGGTGTCATTCAAGATGAACAACTTTTTTTTTTTAAATGTGCTAATGGATATGATTCTGTCAAAGTTAAAAGCACAGATGTTGAATCCCGTCACAGTGTTTTCACCAACACGACACTTCTGTAACTGTTGTAAAGCAGCTAGCTCGTCAGCATGTTCGATCTCATTACATTGAGCATCCATGTAGTCTGACATTTGGCCTGATGCAGGTGAAAAACAAGTGACCCATGTGAAAAGAAGTGTTCCTGTAGGTGATTAGGACACATTTAAGTGTACAGTGTTAGCATTAGTCTCTCTGTAAAATCTCCGTACTGCTAAAAGCAATTTTCCAGTATTGTATTTTTCTTGATGATTATTTTAATTAAGAAATTGTAAATCGTAGGTCCACAGAGTCCATGTGAACGGACAGATATCAGGATGGCAATAGTAGCCGATCACCTGGGACTTAGTTGGACAGGTAAGTGTGTACACTCCTGAATGAAACAGTTTCTTCATTTCTTTGTCTTATTCACACAAGCAGTTCAATACATATATTTTTAAAAATAGAGACAAGTAAAAAATTTTTATCACCCATAATTCTATCTACCCAGAGATGGTTACTGATAGTACCTTGTATACTGTGTTTTTCCAAAGCTTTAGGAACAGAAATTTACTAATTAATTTTATTTATTTATTTATTTTTGAGACTCGCTCTGTTGCCCACGCTAAAGTACAGTGGCATCATTATAGTTCGCTGCAACCTCAAATTCCTGGGCTCAAGTGATCCTCCTGCCTCAGCCTCCTTAGTAGCTGGGACTACAGGTGTGCACCACCATGCCCAGCTAATTTTTTAAATTTTTTTGTAGAGATAGGGTTGCCCGGGCTGGTCACTATGTTGCCCAGGCTGGTCTCAAACTCCTGGCCTCAAGTGATCCTCCCCCCTTGGCCTCCCAAAGTGCTACAAAGGAATAGAAATTTCAATTTTAATTTACCTTAAATTTAAGTACTTTCTTCACAATGCCATTTCTTATAATACAGAATACGCTTTTACCTAGAAGCAAATTTATTTTGTGGCATAAAGGAAAACATAGTGAAGGCCTATGCCTTTTAAATAATCCAAATTCTTTAACATGGTTAATGTTCCCAGAGGAATCAACAGTTCAATTAACCCATGCCTAGGTTACACAAATTTTGGTCATTGTTTGTGAAGTCATCTTTACAGTTTTTATATTATACATATACAATCTGTATGCATATTTACCTGATGCTTTTCTTTACATGGACTCACTTCTATGCTCAAAGATTTATTTACAAGGAAAACCTTATATTACTTTGATAATGGGAAACAAGGATTTTTTGCAATATCTATTAATGTACAAACAAAACAAAGGAATGACAGTTTAAATTTTGAATTAAAAATTTTAAAAATAGGATATAAGTAAATACATATATTCCATTTACAAAAGCATTTGAATTCTGTGAAGTGAATGAAACTGTTTATAATCAGTGTGTAGAAAAGGAACATTTGGCTTGATTTTGCATCACTAAAGATGAAGACAAGGTTCTATGTTAACTGGACAAATCTGCTTTATAGTTTTGATCTTAACAGAACCCCCAAAATCATACCTCGCATGAATCTGAAAAATTTTAAGTTTTGTAGGTTGAGTGTATTTTTTAATGCACAGCCAAAAAACATAATAGTTAGAAAAATAAATGTTCATTATCATATCTAAAGTCATTTTACATACCATCAGCAACATACATTCCATACAATTTTCTCTTGTAATTAAAAGGGATAAAGTGAAACTGGATAATGAGAAACAAGTTCATCTAAATTTTTGCCTTTGAATGCCCTCAACCCCCTATTCACCCCCATCACCCCATATCAGACCCTCCTCTCTCCATCCATCCAGTCCCTGCTCTCAGGTACATTGCTAATGACCAAGGAGCCAAGTGGAATCTGAGTAATCCTTTGCAGGTGGTTAAGAGTTAATAGTAATTTGTAATGTATAAACATTTGCTAACATCAAATTAATAATATTTATATTCTAACACTGGACATTATAATCTGAAAATATACTGGAGCAAATGTTGATTTCGCAGTATTATATGCCAAAAACTATTAGATTATTTTTCTTAAGCAAATACAGTCCTTAGTTTGTCAGAGTAAGTTTTTGGAGAAGATAGGGCATAAGTATAGCCAGACAAAAATTCTTTTTTAAAACATTTATTTTTTATTGATACATATTAGATGTACATATTTTGGGGGCACATGTGATAATTTGATACATGCATATCAAATCAGGATATCTGTGTCTTTGCTCTTCATTGAGTCTGCAGACAATGAATACAGTTTGGTCATGAGGGCTTGTTGGACAGTAGGAGTATTGTCTCTTAAAAGACAGATGAAGAACTTAAAAAATGATTATCTTCTCCAATTAGAATTACTATATGCTGAATGATGATTATTAGGAAATTTAAGCATTTAAGAAAACAAAATTTAAATCTGCCCCTCAAAACCACTATTAACATCTTAATGTGCTTTGATGTTTTAGAAAAAGCCTTTTACAATGTTATACATAGTATAATCTGCCTTTCTATTTGTAACTATACAGCTTTCTACAAAATTAAATATTCTCTGATCTTAGCTTTAATGGATAAAAAGCATATCCAATAGATGTACCTTACAATGGTATTTTTCTAACTGTGGTTCACAGTGCACTAATGAGCCATGAAATCAATTCATCCTTTGTTTTTGTTTTTAAATGGAATGTAATATAAAAGAAAATGTCTGTGTATTACATGTATTAAGGCTAAATTTTGCTCCATAAAGATTTGCTTTTATTTATATAAACACTATGATATATAATTTATTTCTAACCGTAGGCCATGATCAAGAGTTTGCAAGCCACTAACTCTTTTGTTCACCATCTGAATTGTTTTCAGTTTTTCAGTAGTATATGCCTGCAATGAACATTCATGTATATAAATCCTTATATACAACACTTATGTATCATCAGGATAAATTTCTAAAAAATCACTTGGTCAAAAGATCTGGACTTTTTTGAGCCTCTGAATGCATTTTGACAAATTGCTAGAAATATTTGTTAAGAGGGATAGAATCTTGACCAATTCTTCTTTCATAGGAGCATTTTTTCCCATTTCTTACTTTTTACAATCATTAAGGTATAATATATACCTGATAATTTTTTTCAAATGCACAAGAAAACATACAAGAAAAAGTAAGTCTCCTTCCCATCTTTGACTCCTAAGTTTCCCTCTCCCAAGGCAGCTGCAATACTCACATCATATGTATCTTTCCAAAGACACTCTGCATTTACAAAATTGAGTGTATGAGTATATACATGTAGATGGACAGAAAGCTGTCTCCCTTTTATTTTTACACAAGTGGCTACATATCATATATGATGATCTGGCCTGGAGTCATCATATAACCTCTGAGTTCGTGAAACTTGAAGGAACATATACTGGAATATTATGTGAGTAAAAAACGTACTTCATACAGACTGCTTAGGGCAAAATCTGTCAGCATCTCTTGTGCCGAATACACGAATTATAAACCCCTACCTATCTTGTATGCAGTTTGCTCAAATTGTAGAGAATTTGGCTGATTAAAAAGAATCAAACAACATCCTCTTTGTAAAGACCAAAAATCTTTATAAAATGATCTCTAAAGGGAATCTGATTGTAAATAAGTACCTAACTCACAGACTGAGTATGATCACTACTTTCCTGTGAAATCAAGTATATAAAGATTGATGCCCAAGGCTGTATTTGGGCTTTACTACAAAATTATTATGTTTTTGGTGGCAGTTGAACATTACTTTTATGAAATATGTGATAAAAGTAGAATATGCAATCTTAGTAACTCTTTTTCTTTTCTACAGAACTGGCAAGGGAACTGAATTTTTCAGTGGATGAAATCAATCAAATACGTGTGGAAAATCCAAATTCTTTAATTTCTCAGAGCTTCATGTTATTAAAAAAATGGGTTACCAGAGACGGAAAAAATGCTACAAGTATGCTGAAATTATATTATTTTAACTTTCATAACTGCATATATGCATTATTTTAGATAAGCCTACTGTTATGTTCATTCAAATATTCTAAATTTTCTATAATTTTTCACATAATATAGAAAAGTCAGTGATCATGAAGTAATAGAAGTGTTTTGAAGTTACACTTATTTTATTTAGTGTTAATAGTCTAAACTTCTGCTCCTAGGAAACTTTTTGGAAAGCATGTAATAGGGAGTTTTTTGCATTGTCCATCGTTCTGTGACCATCAAAAGTGAAAAAATAATTCTAATTGATAAATCATGGGACAGTCATCAGAAATACTCTGAAGTTACTGTCATGGCTGGAGGTGGATGTACAGGGAGGAAGACAGGATCAAATTAGGGAAGAAAATAGTTTTATTCAGCTTGGTCTGTGGTGGCAGAAAATTCCCTAATATTGTTGGGTTTGGCTTGGTTTTGTTGGCTGGGGGGTGGGGGTGGTGCTATACTTCAGCAAGTGCCAATCCACGATAATGTGGAATAAGTTATTGTGGGTTTGCCTGTGTCAGCCTGACCTTAGTAAGTCATTAAAACGCTAAGCATCAAATATGAGGGTGACCTATTTTGACATTCTAAAAGAAAAGGAACTAGGTTTTATTAGATCCCTTTATAACTAAAAGGAATCTAGCTATTTTAAGGCCCATCTGCTCTGTTACAGTGGAATGAAAGCTGTTGTCAGCTTTACAAAGTGATTCGTACAACCATAATATCTTCTCTATAGCAGCAAGCATTCTGAGCCCCTGGATAGTGATATTGCAGAGATGGAGTAAGAAGGAGCTAAAATGTCAGGAGGGTGGCAAAAGCAATGCCTTTGTGTGGATGTTGTGCTGACTGGAAGAAAATAATTTCATTGGGTTTTCAACCGTTTTTTCTCTTTTTCAGCTGATGCCTTAACGTCGGTGTTGACAAAAATTAATCGAATAGATATAGTAACTCTGCTAGAAGGACCAATATTTGATTATGGAAATATTTCAGGCACCAGAAGTTTTGCAGATGAGAACAATGTTTTCCATGACCCTGTTGATGGTAATTGAATTTAGTGTTCATATTTATTTAATTATTTGATAAAATTTGAAAGTACAGTCGGACAAGGCAGTCACTTAAAACCAACTAAATTATGATTTGCTTGACTTAATTTCTCATTTTTACAGCATTTTCTCTGCCAGAGTCTGCAAATAAACACTCTGATATCAGAGCAAACTTGGTAAATGCCTGTTATATACAATACAAATAATGAAATATGAAAGCATAAGATATCTGAAAGAATTGGTATTCTAATATTTTATATGACCAAATGGAAGATAGTTTAATACCTAGAGAATACATGCTTTTGTCATTTTTAATTTTTATATTAACCCCGAAAAACTAGTGATCTCTTTTATTCATATGTAGGTAAAACCAAATTGTGAGCCATTTTTACCAAATAAGGTACTGAGTCAAATGGAAGCATACAGTGTACAAATTGTTAAGGTAAAATGGCAAATTACTGTTCTGGGACCAAGTATTAAAGCATGCACTGAAAAAGTCTAACGTATCACTCAAATAAGTGTTTTAGTTATTTAGTATTATTTTAACTTCATAAAGCTTCACATGCTGCCATTTATCCTCTGGAAAAACTCTCCTCAATCTATGATTTATAAAAGGCAGCATAGTATCAAATTCAATGAGCATAAATGTAACTAATAACATAATTCCTCTTTCATATTAACTATGTAAATTGGTGCTTTTTTCAAAGTATTAAGCATAATAAATATCTGACTATGTTTATGTTTTTCAAGATAGTCCTGTCTTACCTTCACAAATAGAAATTTATTCCTACAATGAATTTTGAGCAGAAAATTGATGGTGTGGAGGCTGGAAGAAGAGCCAGGGATATATGTCTACTATTCCATTTTTAAACTAGCGAAGTTAGACTAACAAGAATTATTAACTTCTAATTCTGCATATGTTAAGTGGAAAAAGATCTCAAATTCTTAGAAAATTTCTGCTTATTAAAGTCAACAGAAAATTTAAAACATACCTGTTATCCACATAATGTAAATACAGGGGGTAATAAAATAAAAAGTGGTTTCTTTATAAACACCATAGAACCTGGGAAAAAAGGTCTCTTCAAGGCTTTGTCTTATATGTGAGGCCATACATTGGTAACCAAACTCTTTCTGTACTAGATAAATATAGAACCTTTTAATATTATTGGGAAAAATAAGTAATATTTTTAACAATACCTAATGGGTACAATGTATACTATCTGGGTGATGGGCACTCTTATAACTTTGACTCAAGCAGTACAAAAGCAATTCATGTAGCCAAAACATTTGTACCCCCATAGTATTCTTAAATTAAAAAAAAAAAAAAGAAAAAAAAGAAAAAATTTTAAATTTTTTAAAATATTTAAAAATTTTAAAAAATTACTCTAATAAAAAAGATCACCAGAACACAACAGAAGTAATCAATGGCCTTGAAAGCTTCATTTAATTTGAACATTTTGAAATCAGAATGTCATTAAAGTAAGTTCACAAGGGCTTTTTGTTGCTGTCTCTTATTATTTCATATTCCTTGTTTAAAAATTTCTTAGGGAAATTTAGGAATGTATGTATGAAGTAAATTTCACTTATCCAGATTATAAACCTCAGCTAATCTTAGCTGACTTTTCAACAAGATTCTGATTTATAGGTGACCATAACTGAAAAATGTCCACTTACCTATAACAATTTGAATTTATAGCAATAGCTAAATTTATATTGACCTCAGACTGATGGAAAAATTAGGCTTTTGTTTTGTAGACCAATAATTCAGAAAATGTGCTTCGTTGCCTTTTTTCCCCGTCTCTCCTCTTTGCTGAACTTTTGTGAAACTTCCTTTCCTCACCATGACCAGACTATTGTTGACTTTTCTCTCTGCTAAAGCAGAAAAATACTTACATAGTCCACGCAGCAATGTTTAAAACAAGGGATTAGCTCCCTCCTTCCCTTTTGTGTAGGCTGCATAATAAACTTGGTGTTTCATAGCATTGTTGTGAATATTCAGAGTGCTCTTTGCAAATGGTTTTCCTCCTCTCTCTGTTGTGTATCATTTCTTTTTTCTCTTTGATTCGTGCCTGAGTGGACCCCATCACCAACTTCACCAAGGCCTCCATATATACAACCCTTTCATCTCTGTCACATTATGACACCCAGAAACTTTACATGGAGTCTTTTCTACTTTGTCTGCTTTTTAAATCCTTTTCCTAACATCTTTGTAGATTTTTTTCCCCACTGCTACTGCTCTAAAATCTAATAATTATTTCTTTCCAAAGATTAAATTCGTTTTTCTTTGCTGTAAATTTCATGTGAACAAGAATTAGAGTCAGGTTGCATTGCTCATATCTATAGCTCTTAATAAGTTATAGGTAATTATAAAAATTGGTTTCTTGTGGCTTGCTGTATTCAGTCCACCACAGTATGAATTTTGCATGCTAAATATAGGAAGATAATAAATTTGGCCATGGAACAAGTGTATCTTATATAATGACAACTAACTTCATATTGGATTAAATTAGTTTGTATATTTAAATTATTGTATTATAATTACCAAAATTGATAGAAACAACTGATATTTTAGTATTCTATTTTACTGTAGTTTACTAGGTTTTTTATTTCATTGTATTACATCTAATTGAACTAAACCAATAAATTTATCATCATTATTCTGTAATTCATCATACATTCTCATACCTAATATAATTTTAGTCATTCCATGTGTTTTTGTTTGATGTATTCTAATTCATTCCAGTCAGTCCAAATGTACTGTCTTCCATAGGTTATCCTTCCCTTCAAGTGGAACTGGAAACCCCCACAGGGTTGCACTACACACCACCCACCCCTTTCCAGCAAGATGATTATTTTAGTGATATCTCTAGCATAGAGTCTCCCCTTAGAACCCCCAGTAGACTGAGTGATGGGCTAGTGCCTTCCCAGGGAAATGTAGAACATTCAGCAGATGGACCTCCAGTCGTAACTGCAGAAGACACTTCCTTAGAAGACAGCAAACTGGAAGATTCAGTGCCTTTAACAGAAATGCCTGAAGCAGTGGATGTAGATGAAAGCCAATTGGAGGATGTATGTCTGAGTGAGTATCCTCAATACCTCGGAAGTTTGGCTGGGGCCCCAAAAGATGTTAAACCTGCAGAGCCATTGAAACAGACTAGAAAAGTAGGAGTAAGCTCTGAGCAGCAGGAGAAAGGAAAATCTGGTCCTGATGAGGAGATGACGGAAGAAAAACTCAAATCCCTATTTGAGGACATTCAACTTGAAGAAGGACTAGAGTCTGAGGAGATGACAGAAGAAAAAGTACAGGCTATTCTTAAATGTGTTCAGCAAGCAGAACTGGAAATGTCTTCAATTACAGGTTGGCAGAACGAGATATCAAGCGGAAACCTAGAGTCCTCTGCTCAAGCTCGAAGAATAACTGGTGGGTTACTAGATCGACTGGATGACAGGTATGGCTGTTTCAAAAATAGGAAAGTGAAACACAGGTTAGCGGTTAACAGTTTGTTTTAAATATATGCTTTTTAGCAATGACACTTTCTAAATTACCATTCCAGTTTTGGAATAATACCTGCTTTAACGGTCAGTTTCATTAATGCTAATCTGGAGAGGGAAAGAAAGTGAATTTAAATTCAAATATAATTTCCAAAACTATCAGGAGCCTGAAGTAAAATACAAGAAATTTTACATACATGCCAAAGATTTATACATTGTCTTTCTTTTAGAAGACTACTCTTTTCCACTTTATTACTTGTATTGTTGTTTTCATATAGCCAGTAATTACTGTTCATTCAAAATAAGTAAAAGCCCAATTCTTTTAGAAACATTTCTATTGTTTCCTAACTGTAAACATAAATATGCTTATTAAATAAACTATTAAAATACAGGTAAATAAATAAATACAACCCCATCACCTGCTAATAACAATCATTAACATTTTGGTAGATTTCCTTTCTTCTATGCACAATTTTTAAAATTGTAGAAAATGCAGAGAAAAAAGTCATCTGTTCTCCTATACTAGGAAAAACATGTATTTTATATCTCCTATTTTTCTACATGAATGTTATTTTTCATAATTTGAAACATATTATTTGGAGTAAAAAATTATATTTCCATGATAGATATTTGTTTATAACCAAAATAATTCCCTGATCATGAATCTGGTTCATTTTTATATTGGCCCTGCTCTAGAAAGGTGAGAGTCTAGAGTCTCTGAGACATTGGTTCAAATCCCACTACAATTAGATATATATGTTGTGACTTTGGATGAATTTCTAAGCCCTAAGAACATCACTTTAATCATCTTTAGAAATAAGAATACTACTGCCTTCTTCAAATAGGTTTATAGATTGAAAAAGAAAGCATGTGTCATGTCATGTCTACCAAATGACTGATGCAAAAAGTAATCTCTTAGTAATAGTAGGCATTATTTTTATTTACACACATTTCAGACTAAAATATATTTTACCTCAGTGGCAATTAGTGATAAATTTAGGTTGGATGAAAAAGAACTGATGTTATTTCATAACCATATTTAATATTTTCATATCACTGATAAGCTTCTTGCTCAATAAAAACTCCCTAGGAGGGAATTTACAAAACTCCTTTTGAAAAGCGGAGGCATCAAGGAATTCTGTGTATGGCCTACCAAAAAGACTACTGAAAGAAGACAAATAGTACTGATTTTGATAGTTGCATATCAGGAAATAGACTTTGATATAGGAAAGGTGTTGATTATTATTTAACTGGCTGAAATTCCTTGTTTTATATAGGTTCTGCCAGTAAATTATATAGAAAAAATACTGAGTCACCTTGTTCCATAGAAGTAGGAAAATACCAGTAACTTTGCTCCTGGTATAAGCATATCTAGGGTAGGAGATCTTAGGCAAGCAATGTGGACTGGGGGATAGAAAATTAAACAGAAGTCATAAAGGTATATGTTATAGGATCTTCCCAGTATGCTGGCATTATTTGTCCTTACTCATACAGAATAGGGTGTGCTATTGATGTCTTTCTAAAATAAATGTGTTCAGATAATCAGAATCTGATTTAAAAGTATACATGCATACATAATATATATATTATACATATAAAATGTACTAATTATTGCCTTCTACAGGTAATAAAGACACGAAAAATAATATATAAGCTACAAAATAAAATGAAGAACAGCCTATACTGAAACTAGTAATAAATTAGAAGTCAATTTAGGAGAACATGTTGGAAAAGATTTTTAATAGTTAAGGGAAAAAACAATCCTCACACAGGTAGAAGCAAAAGGTGAGCACCAACACACTGATCACCACTGAGATCAGCAGAGGTCAAGCGTGAAGAAGGGTGAGATTTGAGTAAAGGTACAGGATGCGCAATTAAAAACATATACAAAGAACTGGAATTTCGAGTTCTTGGGGATGCCA
Organism: Daubentonia madagascariensis; assembly: GCA_023783475.1. NCBI lineage: Eukaryota > Metazoa > Chordata > Mammalia > Primates > Daubentoniidae > Daubentonia > Daubentonia madagascariensis. The sequence goes on from JAKFHU010000585.1 coordinate 17,051,925, forward strand.
CAGGATTCATGTTGTTCTTTGTCAGCAGTTGTTTTTTTTTAACTAGTGATTTAAAGGCATTTTGAAATATCCTCCCCTTTAAGATTGGTGGAGTTGGAACTCTAGGGATGTCCATGAACATGAACCTCTCAGAATCACTTGTCAAGATGTAGAATTCAAGTAGCTGTAGAAATGCAATTAAAAAATATATAAATATACATGAATACGACAGCATAGTTAGCCAATTTGGGAGTTGGGGTGTGGGGATGCCTGGAGCCTGTGTGGCACCTCCTTATCTCCTATCCATGACAGCCCCTCTCATTTTAAATCCAGTGGTTAGACTTTTCATGCTTTTCTATTTTATGCCTTCAGAAGTAGTTAAAAGACATGGTTGTTGAAACTTTAGAGCTTCTGAAGCCCATTTTCAGCCATATGTTGCCATTGTAAATTTGCACATTTTATCTTTTGCAGCCCTGACCAGTGTAGAGATTCCATTACCTCATATCTCAAAGGAGAACCTGGAAAATTTGAAGCAAACGGAAGCCATGCAGATGTCACTCTAGAAACAAAGACAAAATCTTACTTTCCAGAATCCCAAAATGATATAGGAAAACAGAGTGCTAAGGAAACTCTGAAACCAAAAATACATGGATCTGGTCGTGTTGAGGAACCAGCATCACCGCTAGCGGTATATCACAAATCTCTGGAAGAAACCAGCAAGCTTATAATAGAAGAACCTAAACCCTGTGTGCCTGTCAGTATGAAAAAGATGAGTAGGACTTCTCCTGCAGATGCCAAGCCACGGCTTAACCTCCATGAAGAAGAGGGGTCCACTGGGTCTGAGCAAAAGGTACGTCATCTGGTCATCCAGTAAGCTCTCAATTAAATTGAAAGTACTGATGCTTTGCTTTTGGTTAATCTTGTAGCACTGGGCCCAAGGTTCTTTACTATTTCTAAGTTACAAATGTGTGAAACTGTAGCACTAATAGTGGAGCTAAAGAAAGTACCGAGTAACACATATGCCATTTGATCGTACCTTCATTCATTGGGTAGGCAAAATGTTTAATTATCTCTTTAGTCATTTTTCAGGAGGGAAAAGAACCACAGAGACATTAAATAACTCTGCCCACTTTCTGACCCTTTCTGGTTCATTGACATAATTGAAAGAGTCTATAGCATCTGACCCATTTAAGAGTTCTATTCTAAGGTCTGTTGTCCGAAAGTGTGTTTTAAAAATTGAAGAGACACAGTTCCCAAGCCTAAATGAGGTAGGTTGACAGCAGTTAGAAATTTACAGTTAGAAGTATCATCATTTTTAAAATGTTTATATCTAAGTTGATAATTGTTTTAACATTTGTTTCTAATAATTTAAAAACCTTACTGTGAGAGATTTACTTACTCTTTGTACTTATGGTTTTGTGGTACCATCTAATAGATTTTTTTATTCTTTGAGGTTTACTATTTTTAGACATTAAAAATATTTTAAATGGAAATTATGACTCATAGATGGATATAAGAATAAAAATCAGCTCTGTTTCCTACATTTTTTTTTTTACTGCTTTTTGCTCTCTCAATTTTTGTGTCTTTTCATCAACTATGCAATAGACATAGATTGAGAGTTATACACCTTTGGAATAGTAGCACTTGGAGTTTTCCCTGAGACATATCTAGTTCACTTAAGACCCACTGTAGTGTTCTGGAAGAAAAAAGACAAGTCTTTTCTAAAATAATGAGTTCATGATTAGTTTAAGGTTTAGAAAGACAAGGTAAACTCCCAATTGCTCAGGGGAGCTAGTTAATTGGATTATCAGCTAGTCATATCCTTTTCTTTTCCCTTCTTTTGACTATTTTCCTACTAGTTAGAAGGGAAAATGACAGGAAGTAAAATCAATAATTAAACATTGACTGAATCAATGTTTTTCTGTTTTTCTTTTAAGCTTTTCTGTTTAAGTTGAGTCTTTTTCAGTCCTTGTTTTGACTCCTTCCTGACAAGTGTGGTTTTGAATATTGATTTCTGTCTTTGACTTGACTCTTAGTATATTTAAGCAGTATGACTTTGGATGGAATGTCTCCTTTTAAAATGCTGTATGTTCCCTTTTAAAATGAGCCCACAAAATATAGGGAGAAGCAATATCAGTGATATTTTTCCTGTGAAGATTTATTTTGCAAAACCCTATTAAAAGTCAACATAGACATTCCGAAGGCAAATTACTATACAAATATAAATAAATACTGCTATGTGCATACATATTGGCACTGAGGAACCATATTGGCTATTGATATAATGAGGTTGAAAATGAAGTTTTTAACCCTGAGTGGAAACTCATGAGTTCGTCAATAATGAAAAGTAATTGCTATTAGAACGCAATTTAAAGATTTCTTATAAATGAGTTTGTGCCTTTGGTATTTGGTCACCAGTCCTATTCTTACTGCACAAAGACTTCATGACCATAAAAACCCATAATAGAGTTAAAGCTTCTGGGAGATACGAGTCTGACCTCACAAGAAATCCAAAGATATTTAGGATATATATTCGTGGCTATACCATAGTATAATAGCAACCTACTAGGTTATCTGATGTATGATCTCAGAAAACAGCCCCCTTTTTATCCCCTAAAAATCAGGTCAAAAGTCCGGGTGCGGCTCTTACGCGGATGACTGCCTGCTGTTACAAGGTAAAATTCTGCTCTTTTCCACATGGCCCATGGCAAGGAGTATTGAGAAAATTCCATTTGGCCTCCCAGTTTCCCCCTTTAATCAATTTCCAGAGAATTCTCTAAAAGGAATCCTGATCCTGAGATTCTCCTACCTACCGTCTTCTCTCTACCCTTCCCTTTAAGGTTAGCAGAGACTCCAGGGAGAAAGTAGAAACTGAAACATTGGCCAAATAGCCACTTTCTCTTTATGTAAGAGGCTGGTCTCAAATGATGCTTTGGAGGATTATGATGTGATTGACATCTAGGTTTGTTGTTAATGTTTGCATTAACGTATGTTCTTCTGCTTTTGAATTTACCCAAGTGAAAATCTTTCCCCAGTTGAAGATTCTGTGAATGGATAATTCAGATTCAGTTTCCCCTTTTGCCTCATCTTACCCATTAATCCTGGGATGCTGATGAGTAATTCCTTCCTTTCGTCAATGTGAATTCCTTTTATCTTTTCCTGCCTTTGTGAACCATTTCAGGACCTCCTTCCACAATACTTAGATCATTCTAAGTATCCTGAATTTACTGTCCTTTTCTGAAATTTAAAAAATATAATAGGGAACACTCAGTTCTCAAATCCTTACTCCTTGTAAAGATACTGGCTGCTATTTCCGTTTGAAATCATATTAGTTAGAGGGGTATTTTCTTCAGATGAAATTTCCTACAAAGTTAAGGTAGATATTACTGTAACATTTTTAAATACTTGTGAAGTTTACCTTTGGTAAAAAAATGGCCTCATCTATTCAACTAACATTTCACAAAGCATTTTTTCTAACACCTACACCTTCTATAGCAATTTTATTTATTTATTTTTCACTATTTTTACAAATATTACCATTCCTTTTTCTAATGAATGGCAACTACAACTTCTGTCTCTGGGACTATTGGATTTGAGGTAACTAGTAAGCTTAGAAGATAAAATACAATAAAAAATAATTCTGATTTTCAGAGTTCCACCACTAGAATTTAGAACTAAAATCACTCAGTAAATATTCTTCACCATGGCATTTAAGTAAAAGCTAAAGATATTTTTCCCTTTGAATTATGAACTATTTGCCACATGGTAGTTTTTACTGATTCCTACTCTTATTGCCTAAAAATTAATATTTTGTGCAATTACTATATTATTTATACCATAGTCTTATCAATTCTTTAAAAAAAAGACTTCAAGTTTTCAGATGTTTATTCCTTCATTCCTTTGAATTAACTCAATTATGTGTTAGGTACCAATTATGCTGATATTAATCTCCTTAATACAAATATATGTTTCAAAATATGCCAATATAAATTCTTTAGTTTTTATAAAGTTCAAAATAACTTTGATAAACTTGTCAAATTTGGCCAAAACTTCATAAAAATCAGAAATATTATGCTTCTTTCTGTAGATCAAGTGAAATGTCCAAACTACAAGCTTATACATTCAAGGCAAATGAATATAGATTTAAAAATAGTTTTAAAAGAAATATGAATATGAATGTTTCTTTAAACTAATAGTAGCATGTAGTTTTTTTTTCTTTTTGGTTTTAAGAGATGAGGTCTCACTCTGTTGCCCAGGATGATGTACAGTGGCATGATCATAGCTCACTGCAGCCTTGAACTCTTGGGCTCAAGCGATCCTCCCGCCTTAGCCTACTGAGTAGCTGGTATTACAGGCACAAGCCACTGCACCCAACTCAGCATGTAGTTTCTGATGCCAAAAGGCTTTATAATTATTTTTAATAATTTATAACTTAACTACCTTGATCTTTGCATATATATATACACACACACACAGAGTAATTTCATTTAGAATTCTGCTCAAAAATTTTCTTCCAATTAAATTTTTTTTAAAGATTCTCACATATATACATCATGATTTTCCTTAGTGGGCAAAAAACAGCAAGTAAATGTAATTCTCTCTTGATTTCCCTTCTCAGAATGTCTTTTATTTTAAGTGTGATGGTAAAATTATACTAAAAATGCATTTATCAGGACTTGAAAGACAGTGAGAGTGGTTCAAGCTCAGAGGAGGAACGGAGAGTCACTACCCGAGTTATTCGCCGGCGTTTGATTTTAAAGGTATCCTGTAGCTAGATCATTACGGGGCACTGCTGTATTACTAGAAACTCCTTTCTTGTGGTTTTTAAAACTCAGCATGCTTGATAACGAAATGGCTCTGTATGTGTTTCTTTGCACACTTGAAAGCTTATAACAACAACAACCAAAAAGGAAAAGCCATGTTGCATGGTACTAAGTATTCCATGTAGGCCTGTTTGACATGTGGCAGTTGTAATTTTATCTTAGAATTCTTGGAATTTGTATCCTGCTTTCCTTGGAGAAGTGTTATATGTGTGAACAAAGATTCTATCTTGGTGAGAGAGTAGTTCATATCAAACAAAATGTTCAATTGAAACCTCAGAGACTGTAATGAGATATGAGGTAAGATAAGGAAGAAAGAAAATTAAAGAATTAAAAGGCTTCCTTCTCAGTCTCAACTTCTATCTTAAGAATTCTTAAATGGAAACTAGTTTTCCATAATCAATCAATGGCTCTGATTTTGAAGTTACAGACTGGCATGGATGTATGTGACATAATGCTAGTCAAGCAAAAAATTCTGAAATAGGTTTTTAACTTTACTAACATACCAAAAACAGAAAAAAAAACCTCAAGCTGTATTTTGAAGTATAGGAGTGAAATTTTACTGAAAGTGAAAAATATAATTCCACCCTGTTACAACACAATTGAAAGGCCTTTTGAAGCACTGACCTTATGTGTGACAAGGCCTAGCAGAATGCTTCTCCAGGCTGCCACTTGTCTCCATTACTCTATCTTTAGAGGGATCTTTCTTGATATTAGAATAATTGAGTGCAGAGAACTAGAAAGCCATTTTCAATGCACATACTTTTGAATGTGATCCAAATAACCTGAGGCTTCTTGGTTAGTAGCTCTGGAAAGAAAGAGAGGAAGAGAAATATCTACTGAAAACCATTTGTCAAACTTATCATCCAATCTTTAAATGTCAGGAGACCCAGTAGAGAGTAGAGAAGTTGGCTCAGGTATCCAAAATTTCTTAATCCTGCTGCTTTGTATTTTTCATGAAGATCAGATGAAAGAAGAGAAGAAACTCTGCCAAATCTGCCCTAATACAGTTTTCCTAAGATTCTGGAAACATTAGAGGAGAAAATAAATCCTTGTCAAAATTTTCAGTTATCCCCCAAATCAACTAAGCTCAATCATAGGGTGCTCTCAAAAAACCATGAATCACTTCTTTGAAATTTCCACACAGGCAAGCCAAATTACTTACTGCTCTCTAGCATATTTGCAAGTATTCAACCTGCTATCTATAAAATCTTCACAATCAGTCACCTCGAACATGTTCTCTGGGATGGAGGTGGGGGATAGAATACTTGATTCCGTTTTTCTGAAGGTGTTAACTCAGGCTTTGTCATTCCCATACTCAGTGTCTTCAAGAAATGATAAAGTGAAACATCTAGAAAAAGCACACCAGACATACTGTTTTGTAACTTGCATTTTATGCTTAACATATGACATACTCATGTTGTCTACCTCATTCCTTTATAATAGCTGCCCATTATAGAAGTTGACTCTAGGACAGAAGAAAACAAACAAACATGATTATGCAAAAAAAAGTGGGCAGCAGGGGATAAAAAAGTTTTTCTCTAAAGAAGACAAAAACAGTAACAACATTAAAACCCCCCAAGTCAATAAGGGTTATTTCTTTTGATCTCCTAGAATTCCAGGCATGCATCAGCAAGATAGGTTTTAAATAATTTTATTAGAGTGAGTTATTTAGGTATTTGAGCTTAACATATAATTATATGTTAACATATTTATTAAGAGCTTAAATTTAAAAGACCAAAATATGCTGTGATGTTATAGGCTTCATAAAACAGGGGAGTCTATTCTCCCCAAATACCCACATCTTGAAGTTAGTGTAATTTCAGAGAGACTGAGTAGAATCAGAGAATGGGTTTTATAACTGGAGAGAGCATTGTAAAAACAATAGAATCATTCACAAACGAGCTTTGAGAAATGTCTTTCTTATGTGATGAAGAAACCAAGAGCTAAAGAATAGTTATAATTATCACTGGAAGCTATAGGTACACACAAAAAAAAACCTTTATAAGTTAAATATATAGGATTCTTTCTGGTTAATATTTTTCTGCTCAGATTTTTGGGGCAGTTGAAAAGGGTCACACTTCTGTTGCTTCTCTCTTTACTCTACATATTGCTATCTCTGTAATGTAAAAGAGCTTGAGGACTACAATGCTATGTGATAAAGGTGACATGGGAATCATCTTTGTCAAAAACATAAAATGGAAATGTTAGGACCTGGAGGGGTCATCAAGACCAAAACTATTCCTCTTCCTACATGACAAAACTGAAGATTGGAGATGAATTGATTTACTCAAAATCACACAGCAGCTCTGGGACCAGAACCTAATCCCTAGCCCTCTGAAGAAGTACTTTGTCCACAATACTTCACAGGCGGCCGGCCCTCTGTATTGGTGGGTTCCATATTCACAGATTCAACCAACCATGAATTGAAAATATTCAGGGGGAAAAAAAAACCCAACAATACAACAATAAAAAATACAAATAAAAAACAATACAGTATAACAACTATTTACACATCATTTATATTATATTAGGTATTAAGTAATCTAGAGATGATTTAAAGTATTAGGTGTAGGTGTAGGTTATATGCAAATACTACATCATTTTATAAAAGACTTGAGCATCCTAGGATTTTGGTATCCTTGGTAGGCCTGGAACCAATCCCTGAGGATACTGAGGAATGACTGTATTTCTCTTTCAGAACAAAAAAAAAAGGAATACCTTTGGGCTAGACTAAATCAGGCATTTGGCCATTCAGACCTTTCCAGTGGCATAGAAGAAGGCAGCATTGGGCCGTCATTGCTGGAAACTATTTGATGGGGCTGGAATGCTGGGAATTTGACCTACTTCATGAATGCTGTCCAACTCTGGACTGAACGAGCATAGTTATGCTGTTTGCCATAGTAATCCCCCTAGCACTTAAAATCTCAGTACTGAAAACTATTCTGGGGATGTTCCATCCCTCCCAGAGCTAGCTTTGGCTGGGAAATATCTCCCAAAGGAAGCAGTAGGTGTGCTAAGGATTGGATTGGCACAAGTATGGGCAAATCTGTTTTCTTAGCATTCAATTTGTATAATAAATAGGGTAAAAGTATAATTTTACAATTCTTCTCTTTACTTTCCTTAGTGGATCCATTCATTTTTTATGAAGTTTTCATTTATGTTTTTATATTTAATATTTTCCGATCCTTCTGGAATGACTCAGGTTAACAAATTCTCCCATTTGTCATGGGACTTTTAAATTTTATCAGCATATTCATTTATTTCTATACCATTTGAAAATACCAAAGTGGTTTCAAACACTTAGAAGCAATTTAAGTTATTAACCAGTCCTGTGAGTTTGTTTACTTTATTTGCTTAGCAAATCCAGTGACTGCAAAGGTAAAAACTTTAAGCCAACAAACAACCAAACTATTGTGAAGTTTTATAAGATTAAAATAACTGAATTTTTACTATATAGTGCAACTGTATTTTTATTTCTATTTTTCAACATTTTTACTGGCTTTCTAAATAAGAGTTTACATGTATATTTTCCACAAATCAAGCAATTCAAAAGTATATAATGTTCTATTCACCCATTCCATTTTCCAGAGGTAACCACTATTCACAAGCTTCAGACTGTTTTATACACATATACCAATATAGACAGTACATGTACAAACAAATCCTAGCTAGTGGGTTTTTTAGAATATAAAAATGGGTTATATTATACATATTGCTTAGAAACTTTTTGCAAAATATATCACATCCATCCTATTTTTGGAAAGTTCAAGTTTTAATGTGTACATCAAAGCAAATTGGTACATTTAATATTGTTATTCTTTCATTTTATTCAAAAATTCAAAGAGAGAGAAATTAAAAATTATAAAATGCAGTGCTTCTAGCAGAGTCCAAAGGGAAGTACTGTTAGTTTTCATCAAGGCAGACACCAGAGATGAAAATGTAACACCATATATGCTGTAAATTTCCTTTAAAATTGGGGGGGATGTTAGGGAGGTTGCCAAAAATAACGTTGTCAACAAGACCAGGGGGAAATTTTGTTTACCTAAAAGTACAAACTGTTTTCAAGAACTTTAGAAACTAATTAGAGATTATTCTCTCTCACTGAAGAGCTCTCCTTGGTAACACTTGGTCTCTAATATATTTAATAGAATTAAAGATGGATACATTTTTAAAAAAACATACTCCTTACTGTCTTTCCTATCTATCTAATCCACTACCCCAGTGTAGTGAGTTTCTACATAATCACTTTATTTTGGCCTTATTAAAGCAATAATTGACTATATTTAATGGCCATTTAAGAGATGTACCTTTACCTTTAATTATATATAAATAGTATGATTTTCAGTATGAAACAATGAAAATGCCAACATACCAGAATACTTTTCGATAACCTATATGGCTTGTTATTTTTAAGTAGGGCTTTGCTTTTTCTAAGACTATTAGTCTAAATCAGTATACTTGTATGTATTTCTCTATGCTTATAAATATACTTACTTCATATTCCTTTCAGAGACTGTCCAAACAATTTAAAAATTAACTGGCATCTTTCCCCACAAAAGGATCCATTCATAATATATCCAATAGGATACTATTTTTCTTGATTTTCCTGTGATCCTTTAATCGTTTAGCACTCAAAGGGCTAGACATTTCTAAGGGTTAGCTCAAAAATGTCATTCATTCATTTTTAAACTATAATAAAATATTTCATGACATTCTATTGGTTATTTTGCTGTCTTTATGCCTTTACTTTTAAAATTATGGTTTTTTCCCAAAAAATATGAAACCAACCATAGGAAATATAAATAATACTCCCGTAAAAAACTTGCTGCAGATTTTACTGCATGTAGTCATGAGACCTCTACATTTTCCCAATTTTCTTCCCTCTCAACTGTGTTAATTGAGACTAGTATAAGTCAGATTTAGGATGAACTAAACATGAGCAGCAAGAAACATCTTGTTTTATTTTCATCCCACCTATACCACAGTGAGGTAAAATGAGTATCCATTGTCATGAGCACAATCTATAAGAACACAAAGTCACTTTGTAATAACAGAAAATGAGAACAGAATTTTGTTAGCAAAACAATAGTGTTTTAGTCTTTATTCTGTCATTTCAAACCAGAACTGCCTTTTAGTTGTGACGTAAGGCAACCATAGAATTTTCTAACCATTATCAGAGCCACTATCTTTTCCATTCCAGTAACACTGAAAGTTAGAATCCTGGCTCTCTCCAGAATGCAACTGTCTTTGTGATTGGCCATTTTTCCTGGAAAACCACATCTGTACAATGCACTGTGACATCATCCATTTCACTTTTTCAATAATGTGTTTGACTATTGTTCATGCAGGAAGATTAAAAAAAAAAAAAAAAAGATGTTTGACTAACAGGTCAATAGGTCCCTGAATAGTAGTCCACACTTAAGATGTTTATTCTTATTCCCCAAAACTGTAAGTGGCACAAATCTGAAATTGAACACCAGTGAAGAAGGTAATGCAATGCAGATACAGCCTTCTTTTTGCTGAGTGGTTTGTCTTATTATACAATCATAGAGCCAATAGGGAGATACTAAGGAGCCATCTAAACCCATCAAGCTGCCTACAGGCAAAAAAAAAAAAAAAAAGAGCCTACCCTGGAGAATTAAGAATTTATTCCATTTTTTAAACTCATCAGAGGGAGACCTTTGACAGTTTCCCCTTTATAAATCAGATAATAGTCACCAACTGAAATATATAATCTCAAATTCCTTTGGTATTGATTTTATCTTTTTTTGGCCTATGGCAATAGAGATAGGTAAGATAATTAGTCACCACATAAGACCCTTTCACTTTAAGGTAGTACTCTTAAACTATGTACTACATCAGACATAGTTGTTCTCACTTATTTTAAGACCTATGAAAGGCTCAGTCTGAAAAATAAGATTCTGTCTGTGCTCTGAACTTTTCTCATAGTCTATCAAAAATGTATATATTACCCTCAGTTAAATGAATTTTTAAATAAAACAAATATGAATGACAAATATTATGCCTGAACTAAGGTACTGTCTTAATTCAAATTAGACGAAACTCAATGCCCAAAAATCTCTAGAGATTTGGTAGAACTAATGAACAAACACTGTGCTCAAAGTGAGATGATCAAATCAGAGCTCTAGTCGTTGGCTAAATTTGTTTTCTACAAATGAAGCCTTTTGGTTTGCCAATGTATAACTGCATTCTGTAATTATATATTTTCACATTCTTCCTTCTTGGAATTTGTTGCTAACCATCATTCTTGAGGTTTAATGCTTGAATGTTGTGGACTGCTAAATAACCATCAGTGAAGTCATCCTTTTCCCCTTGCACTGGAGTAGCAAGTAGAATTCACAAATTCTTTTTCTAAAATTCCAGAGCATGTGTGGTGTTTGGAGTGGTGTGGAGATTTCTCCATCTAGTATGTTGCTAATCTCTATACCACATCCTTTAGGGAGAGGAAGCAAAGAACATTCCTGGTGAATCTGTCACAGAAGAAAAATTTACTGATGAAGAAGGCAACCTCATCACCAGAAAAGTAATCACTGAGATTTCATGCTTCTCTTGGAACTTAGATTTTCTGCATTAAAAACACTGCTATTTTTGTGCTATGTCACCTCTTAAAACAGAAAAATCTCTACTTTTCACTATTGCTTCCTACAGATCACTCGGAAAGTAATAAGACGAATTGTTATCCCACAAGAGAGAAAACATGATGACGTGGTAATGGAGAGGGATTGCCAAGGAGAATGTAGAGGATAAAAGCTTGTGCACTCCCTAGAAAATGCTGCTAACATGCTGGCATCTGCAGTGTGGCAGCTTGAAGTGTTTGTTGCTTTTGATGTCTTTATGCATTTGATCAGGGTCAAAGAAAAAGACCTTTCTTCCTAACATATACTTTTTTACTGTCTTCAGAGTTTTCATAGAGTTAAGTTCATTTATGGGGGAAAGAGTGTGCCAGTTTGAGAAAACTGAAGAATGTGCCCCAGCCCTGACCAGGGCTTGGCCTTCAGCTGACTGCTACCTGGGACAGGGATGGAGAACACTCCAAATGCCCAGCATTTAAATGTTAGAATAGCAAAAGGCTCCGTTCAAGATCCTTACATCAAATCTATACGTTTTTCCCTTTCCACCATATTCTGTAGGAAAATCTGAATTCCCCCATCTTAACCTGAGGAGGGTTCCCCCACTGGAGTTTATAACAGCTCACGTCCAATGTGCCAATTAAAGAACCGAACTTACCACTGAACAGTGTAACTCACCAATGAATCCCCATCTTAGAAAAAACATTTCTAGTTATTCTTCATTTCTTTCTGTTTCTCAGACCTTTACCATTTTCACTTTAAAAATAGAAACTTCAATAGACTATGTTTACATAAGAATAAAGTAAACTGAAATATTCTCAGAAGTATTAAATCAGAAAATTGGAAAGGCTACTTGTGTTTTCTGTTAAAAATAGGGTGAAAACTGAGTATTTGTGCAACAACCTTGCTCTCAGAGAAGTATGTTCCTGATGCTCAGTGAAGAGAAGTCTTGGTTTATGGAAAATACATGCCTCATCGGTCCGATAGTGAGAGGAAGGCATTAGTAATTCCCCAAACTTTAAAAAAAAAAAGTTCCTCAGATCAACAGCATTTCTATGGTGTTTAGTTCTTGGTTAGTAGTTTACTGAGAAATTCCAGTTTCATTACAACAGGTCACTTAAAATTCTGCTGGCCATTAAAAAGGTATAAATTAAAATTTACTGATGTTTTAAAATTGGCATTTGAGTGCCTTGTGAGCTTCAATAATTTCTTCTAGTCACTATAGGAAATGTATAGGCTGCTTATTTTCATTTATCACTAACCTACTGAATTATTGTGAAATACAGTTCTGTCGTATTATTTTGACATTGCTCTCTAGCTAGTTTGCCTTGATGATGCTAAGCTGTGTAGTTAAGCCAAATATATTGTATATATTTTTGGACATGAAGTGACAAAGTGCTTTTAACTGTTTCACTTATCCTAATCCAGCCTCCAAGGACCAGAATGGGACTGCTTTATAACTAAAACTCTTTCACTATGAAATCTTAATGTGTGTATTCCTTTTAAAGCAGGGAGAAGGTTATAAGGTGAAGACAAAGAAAGAAATCCGGCATGTGGAAAAGAAGAGCCACTCATAACAGTGAATGGTCAGTCAAGGTGATAAATATGCTCATATCAACAACAGTAGAACTTAAATTCCTAAAACTTCAGAATTTCACTAAATAAGTGATTCAGACCTTCCCCTTCCTCTCTTTTTTACTGAATTCCAGCTTTGAAAATCAAATACAAAGTTGTTCAAGTTCTTTTTATGTTTATATATATACACACACACACACATACACACACACACACACAAACTTGATTCTACTGTCACAGTCCATTAACTTCCCCCTCACAAATCAGGCAGGAATTTAAATGTAAATTATGTTTGCAGAAGCAAATATTTATAGTGATTTTTTAATCTCCTCTTCTCTAAGAGTGAAGGCTCACTATGAAATGCAGTAGCCTTATACAGTCTAACAGGAAGACAATTTGGCAACAAATAATTCTTATAAATATACTGAGAATTGTATTGATCCAGGCTTTTACCATTTTAGCAAAACAGCAGCTGAGAGTATAATTTTGGTTGAAATATAGTGGTTGCGAAGTCTAAATTAAGTGACTGACATCCCCATATAAACATTACATATTTTATATAAACCAAAGGAAAAAATAGGTTAATGACACTACCGTTTATTTTGTCAGTTAAATGTTTAGTAACTGAGCTTTGTTTAAATTTGCTTGGACTTTTCTTTATAGATCACACTATTTTTCTTTAATGTTGTTTTGTAGATTTTACACTGTCCTATTTCTATGTAGCTACAATTGGAAAGGCCATTTGGGGTGAAAAAAAACCAGAATTTTTAAATGTCCCCTATAAGCCTGTAAGGTAAAGCAGAATCATTTCTTTAGGGTCGTTCACATACAGTCCTCTTTGTCCCATTGATTAAAGAAAGAACAAATAGATTCTGGTTTTCACTTGTTTGTATCTCCTGCTCCCCACTTACCAGAATCCTGGTATTTGGAGTGCTGAGGTAAGGAACTGAGAAATAATCTTGTCTCATTGCCCCTAATTTTATATGTGAACTAAATAAGGCCCAGATAAATTCTTAATTCTCTCTCCCCTAACATTATCATTTATTTATTTATCCACTATAACATTTATTTCACTTTCTTTCTGTGAGGCTTTCTTACATCACTGTTTAATGGCATTGAAAAAACTGAAGAACCGCAGAGTGCTCTGGAAATATTTACTATACATATTCTTCCAAATGTTTTACATGTGCTCTTCATTTAATTTTCACAGCCAGCCCTCTTGAATAGGTGCCCTTATTATCCCCTTTTAACAGATGAGGAAACAGGACCAAAGTGGTTAAGTAAATTGCCCAAAGTCACATGAGAAAAGTGTGGCAGAAATAGGATACAAACCCTAACAAACTGCCTCCAGAGCCCACGTTTTCAACCATGTTTATTGGAGACTCAATCTGGGTGTGAGGTGATAGGGAAGGCTTCCTTGAGAATGTGATATTTGAGCTGAGTTGTAAAGATGAATAGGAGTCAGTCATCTCTGTAAGGATTCTGGTCTTTACCCTAAAAGTAGTGGGAAATCACTGAAGGTTTTTAGGCAAGGATGGGATATGATCCAGTTTATGTTCTGCATCACTCACTCCAGATGCAGGGTAGAGAATGAATTGGAGGAGGTAATAATAGATGAGCAGAAAGCCTGTTAAGAAACTTTTGTAGATGTTAGCTGTGGCAGTGGGAATGCCTAAATCAAGAGATATCGACACAATTTGCTTTTTATTGGACGAGAAAGGTGAAAGATGAGAAAACTAGGGATGACATCGATGTAGTAATGCCTACTATGAACCCATACATTATACATGTCCTATGCTGAACCTGGTGAAACACTTATGTATAGCAGATTGATAAAGTATTATGCATAAGTTTGCTATCTTGAATTAGTCCATTTAAAAATTCTAAATGAAAGTAGAAGAGGGTTCAGTCAGTGTTGTATGCCCCTAAATGTTTAGCAACTTGTTCAATCACATACTCAAACTCTGAGTGGGAAAGAACCAAAAAGGTTACCTACAACAGCTGAGCCATTTTTCTACACTAACATATACCTAATATCTGTGAATAAACAACACCAAAAAATATATGACATTGCTATACTTCCAGGGTCCCGTATTAATATAAAAATGACTTGGTCACTAAACACACAGGAGGTTTTAAAATTATAAATAATCACCCGGTAAAGAAGTTGTCAGACTCACTTTCTATACCACTCAAAGGAGAGAGAAATTCAGGCAGACTAATTCATATGAATGTGAAAATAACTTAAGCATAAAGCAAACTTAATGTGTCAGATGGAAAGAACAGTGATTGGACAGCAACCCTAATTTTACTTTCCAGGTAGTGTTTAAAATGAGTCCAAGAATACTGCCTGGAATTCCAGGACATTGAATGTGAGGTCTGGAAAAATCAATTTACAAATATATTGAGTTTTTATAGTTGTGTTGGCTGTCTTTTTAAAAAAATAACAAAACAACTAAGTGGAATTCTGCCAATTATCGCTGAGTCTCACATGGTGACACCAAAATTTTTACTTCCCATTTTAGAACCAATTGAATTTTGAGGTATTTGAACTCTGCACCTGCTTTTCTTTAATATTGAGTCACAGCCATCCTATTTTTGAAGAGAAAAGCCAATGACTTTAAAGATGTGTACATAGTATATAGTGATTTATAGTTTACAAAGTACTTTTACATTCTTGTATTATCTAATCCTTCAAACAAGTGTTGAGGCAAGTCAGGCCAATTTTGTTTACGACCTTTACACATGAGGATACTAAGGCTCGGAGAAGTCAGATGATGTATCTGTCATAGTTTATGACTGGTAGAGCTAGGACTTAAACTCAAGATTATTGATATTCAGCCTAATGCTCTTTCTACTACACTAAGCTATCTCTAAAGTTATTTATGAATAATAATAATAGTCATCTACTGAATGATGCTGCATATCAGGCACCAGGTAAGATCATTACGTATATTACCTACGTAATCCCCCAAACAATGCTATAAGATAAGTACAACTATCGCCCCCCCCCCCTTTTTTTAATAAATGAGGAAACTGGGGTTTAGAAAAGTTAAATGATTTACCCAAGGTCCTACAGCTGGGTAGCAAAAGAAAAAATTTAAACTCATCTAGCACATAACCTCTTAACTCATAAATATTACTCGTATGAATAAGTAATATCTGATGATCGTTAGAGACCCAAAAGCAAATTTTGAATGAAATACACGTGCAAAGACAACTTGTAGTAGATTTCTTTGTACTATACACAATGAAAACACCCGTGGATTTTTGTTCTTTTTTAAACAAAGCCAGACTTCATTTGTAAGGTATCCATAATGTCCAGGTTTTTACTTCAAATACCATTAGAGAGGTGTTTGATTAATGAGGTATGGCAAGGAAAGGTCCTCAAATAAAAGCCATAGCAAAGGTTTACATTAACACATAGCTGTATTCTATACCTCCTTTGGGAAAGTGCTCAGAATCTTATAGCCACATGGAAGCCAAGCATGGCAAGAGTGCCCATGCTTATCAGGGCAGCACTTTATCTGAGGCCAAAAAGTTAACTCATTTCATTCATTAGCTCAAAGAATATTTGATCATCTGCCTGGCTTAGAATGGAAGGGCTAGATATACAATGGTGAATAAAACCTCCATGGTCCCTGCATTTCTGGATCTCCTAGTCAGCAAGGAAAAAAGACATGAGACAAATGTTGTTTAAAAGCACTGAAAATACAAAGTCCAGGATCCAGTCAAAGAATAATGTGGGAATATATTTAGACTTGGAGGCTAGGGAAGGTCTCTGGGAAGTCATGACATTTAATTTAAGACCACAGGAGGCGCAACTATGAAAAGAATGGAGAAAAGGAGAAGAGGACTCCAAGCAAAGGGTACAACATGTACAAGGACCTTCGGGTGGGAAAAGGCCTACCATATTTGAGAAAGTGAAAGAAGATCAGTGCACTAGAGCCTGGTGAGCTGGTGGTAGATGAGGCAGGCACAAGATGAAGTGAGAAATGCACCATTATTCAGAGCCCCTGAAGCCAGAGAAAAGGATTTAGATTTCATTCTGAGAGGATTCTGAAGGCTTTGAGGGCTTTAAGCAAGGGCCTGACCTGATCTCCCCCTAACACCCTGCCTTTTATTTTTTAACGAGCGCACTGACTGTGTAGGGAATGGATAGGAGGATAAGAATAAAATGAAGGTGACCAGTTAGGAAGTTATTGCTGTAATCCAGCTAAGACATAATTGTGGCTTGGGCTGGGACCTGGACAATAGTTTTAGGAAGATTGATAGCACTTGATAGATTAGTGTGGGGGTAGGGTGGAGAAGAAGGGTTGAGTCAAGACTGATGCCCAGGTTTCTGGTATAAACAACTGGGTGATAGAGAAAAGAGTAGAAGTGGAAGAGGAATGAGTTTTAAGAAGAGTGTCAGGCATTCAGGCTTAAACTTGTTGAGTTTGAAGTGTTTATGTGACATCCAAGTATTTATGTTATATATACAAGTCTGGAGCTCTGAGGAAAGGTTGGGGCTGGACATATGAGAAAATGTGAGAGTCATCACTAGAGATGAGTACTGAATACCAGATAATATAGATGTGATTACCTAGGGAGAAAGTTGACATGCGCAGAGAAGGGGCGTGGGATTGAGTCCTAAAGAGCAACAACATTTTCAGAGTAGAATTTAAAAGGTTGCCTCTGACCTCTTCCTTCCTAGGGAGTTCCAACCATGACCCTCCTTAGTAAGCACTCAATTAAGTGCCAGCTATTATTACTAGTATTAAGAGAAGCGAGAAGAAGAGAACTAAGAATAGAACCTTGAAGATCCTGGATTACAGAGGCTGGTGGACTAAGAAGCAGCAGCCTGAGATGCTAGAATATAACAGTGGGAGAAGTGAGAACAGCAGTGTCACTGAAATCCTCTGCATATGATGGTAGTTTACACTTCAGAGAACTTTCCATAATTCCTTATCACTTGTTTCTCATAGTAACCCTAGGAAATGAGTGAGACAGGTATTTGCTTTCCTCTACTAAGGAATGAACAGAGACAAAGAGAGCAAAATCTCTGAGGCTGCAGTTAATGACAGGTCTGGATTTTAACCCTATCTCCTGATTTCCGTTTCTGGGAAGTCAGAGTTATAGCCTGAATTGCTTCACTATAAATCCAGGACCCTGCCCTCAAGAATATTTTCCCAGCATTCATTTGGAGTGGATATGTTTTTATATTGTATTTTTAAAATTTATTTTTCTTACCCTTTAAAAAAAATCCCTAATTAACCAAAATCCCAGGCTTCAAGGTAAGAGCAAGGGTTCTCAAGTCAGGTGGCTTGAATTCTAATTATGGCTCCACTATGTACTAACTGTATAAGCTTGGGATTGCTGTTTAAAAACTCTGTGGCTCTTCCCTTATCTATAAAATGGAGGAAATAATAGTACTTCATTGTTATTAGGATTAAATGAGCTAATCCACTTTAGAACTGTGCCTGACACATAAACATTAAAATAATAACTATAAAATTTTATTTGATTAGTGTTATTTTTCTTTCACTGCCAAAATATGAATCAACATTTTCCCAGTATTTTCCTATTTTTTTTTTTTACCAGCCCTGTGACTTCAGGTGTTTTTTAATCATACGTCACTAGAAAAGAACAAACTCAAAAAAGCCCCATTTATTGGCATTAGTGAAAGAACAAATCTACCTGATTTGGGAATTATTTTAAAACTGCATTGTAGCTTATTATAATTATATAAAATCATTGAAAAATGCTTAGAAATAAATGTTCTTCACCCTATGACTTCTGTAATTAGAAAAAGAAGAGAAGGGAAGGAAAGAGAAGTGGGTAGGGAAAGAAAGGAAGAACTAAAGAATTCCCTGAGCAGAAAAAGCATTCCTTAAGCCACAATAGAGCTAATTCTCAAAGATAAGAGTTGACCTGTAGGCCGGGCGCGGTGGCTCGCGCCTGTAATCCTAGCACTCTAGGAGGCCAAGGCGGGAGGATTGCTTGAGCTCAAGAGTTCGAGACCAGCCTGAGCAAGAGCGAGACCCCGTCTCTGAAAAAAAAAAAAAAAGAGTTGACCTGTAAAGATGGATCTCAAGGAGAACAGAGTCTGCATTTTCAAGGAGACAGCATGTGAAACAAACTTGAAGGGTAGAGAGAAGTTAGATATAGATGATGATTAAGAAGGGAAGGAGAGGTGGATACAAAAATCATGAGCAAAGAAAAAGAAGTTGGAAAACAATATATAGTTGATAACTGGCACGTATTCCAGATCCTCAAAGGGAGGTCAGTGGACCAGCAGTGTCAGCATTGCCTAAGAGTTTGTTAGGAATGCAGAATTTCAGGGCTTACTCCTGACCTACTGAATCAGAATCCACAGTTGAAGATTCCCCAGTTTAATACACATTAAAGTTTGAGAAGCACTGCTCTAGAACATATCACTGGCCCTCACATCATCTAGAGAGTTTAAAATTTTTGATGCTAGGTCCTATCCCAAGAAATTCTCTATAAACTGATACAGGATGTGGCCTGGATATTGGGATTTTTAAAAATCTTCCCAGATAATTCTAACGGACAACCAAGTTTAAGAACTACTGGAGATTGCAAAACAAAGCTTTTTAGTGGAGACTAGTGGGAATTAAGCCTAAAAAGGTTCACGGGGCTGGACCACAGAGAGCTTCAGATGCCATGCTAAAGATATGGGAACTTTTTTAAGCTAGGCATTAGGAGCTAAAAACCACAGGTATGTCCATGGTATGCCCATAAAGGAAAGGTTGATTCTATACCTGATCATACTCCTGACTTGAAGATGTGATATATAAAGTACATATTCATCTATGAAATATCAACTGCCATGAAAATCCATTGAATTGCTGTTTCTTAAAATATTTCTTAAAATTAAAAATTACAGTGAAATACCTAAAAGGAATGATTGGTTTTCTTAGTTTCTCCTACCTTTGGGTTTGAAAAGCATACAAAAACCAAAGAAAGACTTCTAATTGCAAACGCATCTATCTCATATCCATTATCTAAACACAGAAAGGGAAATGATTCAAAATTCTATTTCTGAAATGTTACTTTTGATGGCTTCTGCCCTCACACCTTCCCATCAGATGGCGCTCTCATCACAGTTTATACCAAGTATTAATATTTTATAACAGGCATGCACTTAGCCAAAGTTCTCATGCTTTTTGTGCAACACTGTTCTTGGCACAAAGTCTTTTGTCCAGTGAATGACCTTCCTGCACCCCATGTGATTGGGACCAACACACTCATTGCATGACTGAGAAAAGAGAAATTTATAAAGGGGAACTAACTCTCACTTTGGGGGGGGAGGGGAAACCAAAAAACCATCACCCAAATCATTCTCACTTGACTATAAATGGGCATAATTAATAGCATTTAAAAAAAATATATCCAGAAAGATAATGTTTGTTTGCCTTGAGGTAAGAAGAGAAAGACCTTGCTTCTTATTACAAAATTAACCTGGGAAGTTAGATTCACTTTTAGAAGAGATGAAGGAAAAAGTTAGCGGGGTTGTAGTGATGATGACACATCTATATTAGTTTACTAAAAATTATCAAACTGTATAATAGATGAAGTATGATATATAAATATCAATTAAGCTAGTGGGGGAGAAGAAATTTAACTAGAGAAAACAGAGAGCACTATGGTAACATTATCATAAGACCATCTAAGAAGCCTGGTGCCTGAAAGATCAGGATTAAATGGTAAAAACAGGTGAGAAAATCCTGATCATCTTACTGTGATTTGCCCACCCTTTGTGACGTGATCTGCCCAAATGAGTCACTTTCCTTCTTTGGAACCTCTGCAGAGTCATGATGGGAGGGTGTTGGAATCACCCATAAGAAATTGATACTTTGATGTTCTTGGCTCCAAGCATTACTGACCTGGGACATGGAGGCCAGTAGCACTTTTAATGCAAAAAAGAAAGTCAGAACTTGTAGTGGGGCAGACAGACGAAATTCTGTACTCACGTGTTTACATAAGCCAAAGTGTCCTAGGTGATCCATCTAAAGAGAAACTTGTCTAGGGTAAGTAAACAACCTCAAGGTCATTGGGAACACTCTTGGGCCCCCACAGAAGCAAAATTCTAAAGGTTCTCCTAGATCTGCAAAAATAGTATTCCTTATATGTGAGTAAATAGGATTATTCCTAAAATTGTTCCTGCCTTACCCAGAATTTCTACATGAGCTGTATCTTTCTCAGGCAGGCATTCAAGTTTGTCAGCTTTTCACACTGAACAAGAAGGAAGGACAATATGTAGGAAGAACTTTGTTTTATGGAAAAGGAATTTGTACCAAGAACAATACTGCATCAAAGTATGAAAACCTCTGCCAAAGAATGTTGACTTATTTTGACATATTAAGACTGGCTATAAAACACTGATGCTTTATGCAGGAATCATCCAGTAAGACAAGACATTCTCAATGAAGCCTCCATTAAAAAGTTCAAATAAAATGAATTTATCCCATCATGACTAATGCAGGCAGAAGGGAAAGTATTCTTTGCAATTGTAGAACTTAGTCTTTAAGTTTAATTTGCCTATGAAAAAAGCAATTTCATAGCAATGAAGTAATGACATTGCTTCCCCTTTTTGAAAAGTTAGTTGGATGGGGGGAGCGGGGAGGTGAGGGAATTACTATAAAACATAAAGATAACTGAGATGCTCTATCCTGATTCCCTGTCTCTGGCTCTTTGTGCCCATGAAAGCCCCAAACCCCTTACATTTTGATGTTGATGGGAATCTTAGAGATTATCTCTTAGCCACCTCATTTTAGAGATAATAAGACTGAGGGACAAAGGATTGCAAATGGCTTTCCTGAGTAGCTGAGCTTCAGAGACAGAACCAGAAGAGGGTCTTTCCAACTCAGTCTCTAAAACCACAAATACAGTAAGCAAGGCCCTGTGGAGATCACAGGGTCACCTAGCTAAGGTCACTGCCTTCTAAGAGCTTTCCAGTACACCTCAGGGCCTTGTTCTCTGATGCCATCTAGCAGATAGCCTCAGTCAAAAGCATCATGTTAAACCACTCCATTAGGAATGGAGGCTCATTCTCAGGCTTTTCTGTTGAATGGCAAGTAAGGCTTAGGAAAGGTCTCTTAAAAAATAAAAAAGCAAGCAAGCTAAACTCACTACCTACTATCTCTCTTTCCACAGGATCATATGTTTTTACTGCCAGTATTGAGAAATTCATGGAAGAAATGTCCACAGGAAGTAAAACTTCACGGAGAAGGGTGTGTGTGTTTGCTGCTTCCACACATTAATGGCATGATTTTTTTAATGCAAACAGAAAAGAAAAAGAAAACCACCCACATTTTAATTTAGCATGAGCCAATTTACAGAGCATGGAAATTCACTTTCATTTCCGGGATTGGCGCGTGTGCAATTAGCAATGCAGTGTATATACAAGAAGCCATGCTGTTAACAGTTTATCTCAAGTAATTTGGTGTCATTTACAAAAGGAAGAAATTCCTGCCATCAGAAGGGACAGAAGGAGATGGAATGATCAAATCACAGAGAAACACTAAAATTACTAAATCCACAACAGCTCGCCTTATTTTTCTTGGACCCAAACTGTCAGGGTATAAACACTATTTGTTTCTTTTTTAAAACATTGATAGTTTTGCTGTAAATAATGACACTGTATAAATTCTAACAGAAAAATAGAATAAATGTTGATAAGGCACTGCCTCTTAGAACACAAACAGAATATTGCAAATGCATTTAACAAATAGGGGTCTCAAGTGACTTCACCCTAGAAGAGGAGGGGAGGGATTCTGGGTGGGGGACTCTTCACTGATTCTTGTATATTAGCAATTATAATGTTTGTATATGCAAAACTGCTAAGCTTGATTTTAAAAAAACAAATCTTTAAAATCTGCTGCAAATTTAAATAATTCCTAAAATGAGGAATTCTGTAGTTCTGTGAAAAAATTTTTTCTTCAGAATACTAATATTTTGATGCATGTGTATCACCTTATTTTGATTAAATCTTTTCCAATTTTGCAAACACTACAGTATACTGCAACACAGAAGATTTTATCTGTAAACACAAAGCCCTTCATCTAATATTTGTTGCTATTGCCAATTTTTCAATGAAATAACCTAAAAATGAAAAAAAAATAACCTATACAGTAGTTGCTTTGGGGGTGGGGGGTGATATCTGTTAGTGCTTAAAAGGGGGTAATGCTTGCCGCTTTAGAGGTGGATGGTGCTCATAAGAGGCCCCAGTCAGGGGTATTTAAAATGGACTGAACAGAAATCCTTAGCTAGTAGAATGGCAGCACGCTGTGAAATTATTACTGTATCGTGTACTGGCTATAAGATGTAGACACCTTTCAGTAAGCCAATCATTTGTAACCATTCTAGCAGTGTCATATTAGGTTAATAAGGCTGCTGTGTTTTAAAGGGCATTTTTATTTGGGTTTTGGTGAAATTCTTTATTTTGTTGATTATATTCACATAAAATCAGCATTCATTGACACATAGCTCTAATGACATATGTATGAAAAACCATACACTGGATGACCTAGTCGATTATTTAAGCATAAAATAAATTGTGTTAAACTCTTCACCTATCTGTGCTCTACAGTGTCCTTATGTTCTCTGGCAAAAAGACAGTTGTCTAACCCCTTGTCATATGAGTTCTGGCCACACCAGTCCACCCCACCAGTCCTCCTTGTGCTTCTGAGATCACTAAAGAAATAGTCCCTAACATTCAGTGCTGCCCTGCAAGCTCCCAATTATATAAATTGTGTGCATTTCATGGAGGAGCCAAGAATTAAGGATTAACTGAAAAGCAATTTTTGCCCACATCTCTTTGGGCTGCCCCCCCAAAAGTGGAGAATTGAGGCTATTATAGCCAACATGTGAAGAGTTATAAACTGGTATTTCCAGGAACTATCCAGCCTGCAGTTGCTTTTAGCCCGTAAAGCATTTGTTTTTTAATTGACATTGTCAGTGCTTACAAGTTGGGAGATTTCATGTAATAACTCAAGTTTCTAACTTCCCTTGAAAAGCAAGATATTGCAACAGTGGGCCTCATTCCCAGAAGGTAACCACCTGCTGGGGCTGAGCTGTCTCTGCCCTCTCCAGCCAGGTGTGTGGGCTACAGGGACCACAGCCCCAGTCCCATTTCTTAGATCTGTGTGTCCTGACTAGCCTGGTAGGCAATGAACTTTGCAACCATACACTATATGAATCTAAATTCTACAAGGGCAGAGACCATGGCTGTTTTAATTTTTATTCTAGCCCAGAGCCTGGCATAGAGTAGTAGTGGTGGTAGTAACTGTCATCATTAACATTGGAATGCTCACTATATGCCATTCTCTGTTCTAAGTACATTCCATTTATTAACTTACTTAGTTCTCATAACCAAATTATAATTTAGGTACTGTCTTTGATAGTAATAACCCTTATAAAAAATTAGATGAATGCTTACAGACATTCAGTAATATCATATATTGCCTGTCCATTAAAGATTATTGCCAAATGGGATGAGTTGTTCCCAATAAAGATTCAGTATTAATGCTAAGACATGTACAGAAAACCTACTTTGTATAAATGGGGCTAGACTGCATTTTCATGGTGTCCCAAATAAATGAAATGTGCCTCTTCCCTTGCACCAAAATCATCTTATGATGGGCAAACTGAGACCCTTGAAAGGTTAAATACCACTTTATAAGACCAGGATCAGAATACAGGTGTCCTAACTTTCCATCTCAAAGTTATGAATTCCTGACTCTCAGTCTCTGGCAGGAGGTATTTATCCTGACCTAGAAATTCAATGATGTGTACTTGTCTAGGTATTAAATGCTTATGTTTATATATCTGAAAATTTGACGTTAGGTATATGTGATGGGCTAAGCTTCAGGTCAAGCAAAAGTTCATAAATTTACTCAGAAGTATCTAAAACATGATAGGACTTTATTTCCATATATGTGTATATGTATATATTTATATATGTATACATGGATTGAATGGGGCATACATTGTATATTCTGAACATAGTCTTTGGCCTGCCACCTTATAAAAATGTATTTACGCTTTTACTTGATTGACATTGCTGTAAAAAAAAATGAACTGATTGATAAATTTCTGATATTTACTCTTCTTTTTCCATTTTATATTCCTATTAAATTCTTGAGTTCATTAAATTAAAATATATTATCACTATACTGCCAAATTATGGCAATATGCTATGCAAGATTATTTCACCACTTTTAAGAGGGATATGCTTTTTCACTGAACACATAAGCAGCCAGCCTCCTTTGCTCTGTAAATAAGGACTGCTTTGGCATCCTGGTGTTCCACCATGTTCATTTTGGTATCATCTTGGAGTTCCACCGAGACTGAGGTGTTTCTCCATAGCAAATAAACAAGAAAAGTCGTTTGCCTTTATTACTATAAGCATCAGCTCGTGTTTGGCTGTATGAAGGGATATGTGAGAAGCCCAGAAGTAAATCACAAAAACAGTAACTCATCCCTTGAATGTCTCTGAAGAAGCCAGTGATCCAAAAACTAATTGCTTATCTGGTGAGTCTTGATATTCTTGATTTGTTAAAGAGGACTTGGCATATTAAAAGCTGCATCATTTCCTAGTCATATCACACTGCTTCTCTTTCATGAATTGATGATCAAATAGCCCAGAAGTAAACATTTCCAAGATTGAGATTTGAGTCAAACTTTTAAAGAGTTCTTTTAATAATATTGACAAAAGACAGTGGTGTAATTTATTTCTGTGGTTAACTGTCTAAATACACACCAATACAAAAGACAAAATAAATACTAGAGTGGATTCTGACGATCCTTAGTGATGGGCCCAACAGCTTACACTTCTTTAACAGAATTAAGTGCAGACAGTTTAAGATAGAGCAAAATGAACTTTACCATTTTATCTGCTGTGCTCATTCGCTGATAGGTATGTATAATGTGTACAACTAGGTGAACGTTCAGTGAAGAAATTTTATTCTTCTTTATCCCTTTGTACTTCTTGAGTTAGCAAATAAACACCCTCAGGGTTATATTTCCAACAGGACATCCTGGGCCTCCTCACCAAATTCCAAAGGAGTTCCACGCAAAGTTGAGATGAACATGCTCAGAGGATTCTAAAGGCAGTAAAAAGAACCACTATGCCACGGGAGGTAGCCTGGAAGCAAGAACTGTCAGGACTTTTCTTCTAGGACCACCATGGGACTTCCTGTTGATATTCCAGAAAAAAGTGATCTCCCTGCCTAATTTCCCCCCAACATCCTCAATTACCACTTCTTTTCTGCCCTCTCTTCTAAGAACTGGGAAGGAATGATGACTTGCCAGCTTTTCAAAAGATTTCTATCACATGATGTATGCCATTAGGTCCTCATACTAGACTGTATGCTCCCTGAGGGCAGGGACTTTGTTTTGTTCTCTGCTATATACACGAATCTTAGAATAGTGCCTGATATCTCATAGGTGCTCAAGAAATATTTGTTAAATGCATGAATGAATGAATCAGTAAATACCAGAGGGCAAGGAACAACAAATGGGAACTGTCACTCTGTGCACCATTTTCTTTACAGGCTCAACCGAGTTGGAAATCAAAGAAAAGCACAGCTTTTGATTCTAATCACTTCATTCACCAAGGACTAACAGTATCACCATCCTCCACTGGCCCATTCCAGTTGGATGACCCCCTTGTTAGCCAAAATGTCCTAAATAATTGTGTTTGGGTGCACCAATACCTCACGAGCAATCAGCACACCAGGCATGCTGCTGAAGTGGGCATCCTTCCCATGGCCATGGACTGTAGTCCTCATCCTCATCACTGACTGGCCACTGAGAAATCAGGCAAGAGGGTGGAGAACACATCATGGGTTTGGAGAACCACCTGATCCATCTTTCTCTTCTCAGTTACTTGCCCCTCTGTTTCATCCTCCTCTTACTGGCATTGGGAGAGACAGGATGAAAATGAGGTAGACGTTTGGCTTGCCAGAAAGGATTTTAAGCAGGAAGGCATCAATTTCCTTCCTTCAACAGACTGAGAAACGCTCCTCTCTAAAAAAGTTAGCTTAGTTGCCTCCACCTCAGTATTGCTAAGTGCTTGGTAGGTTAGTAAAGGACCACAAGGTCCAGAAATTACATCCCAGAGGCCACTGGGCCACATCCAGCCTGCAGAGATGTTTTGTTGGACTACACAGAGTTTGAAAAAAGATGGCCAACATTTTTTTAAAACCAAGATATTTTAGATGAAATTTTTGATTTTGAGTTCTCTTTAAAATCTGAAGATATGACAATGCTTCTTCTGAAATTTCTTATGACAACCACCACCTGGAGCAAAGCTGCACCTCCCACCTTTGGACAGGCATGTGTTCTACCATTCACCATGATCCCTTCACCTCCTTTCCCTATTTCCTCTAAAACCCAACCTATTTTATTCATTTCTATTCTCAGTCTGTTGAAGGAAGGAAATTGATGCCTTCCTGCTTAAAATCCTTTCTGGCAAGCCAAACGTCTACCTCATTTTCATCCTGTCTCTCTCAATGCCAGTAAGAGGAGGATGAAACATAGGGGCAAGTAACTGAGAAGAGAAAGACGGATCAGTTGGTTCTCCAAACCCATCCATCCCTCTCATTCAACAACATGTATTCAATGCTTGCCACTTTTCAGGTGCTCACCTAGGCACGGGATACATCAGTTCCCTGGCCAGTACCTTCAAAATTAGGAGAACATCATCAGCCTCTGTGTGAAATCCAAATCTAGTGATCCTCAGGAAAGGAAATCCTAGCATGATTTGTGGAAACAAAACTACTGCAGCACATCAGAGGTGGTGTGTGCTGGTGAACAAGAGAAGACAACATAGGTTGGAGAGGAACAGCCCTGTGGCTGCTGAGTGTAGCTGCTGCAATTTCTTATCACACCTGCTACTCAGACTTAAGTGGGACTCAAGGCCTGAAAAAAATATTTCAATGGAAAACTTTAAAAACATTTAACCAACTCTAAGAGAATACTGTACAAGCCCATCTAACTTCCTGATTCCAAAGATTCAGATGAAACCAGTTGAAACCTTGCGCTTACGTACAATGTTCTCCTTCCATACGTCAAGTCCCACAATTCTAGCCTCTTCCACAAAGGCTCCCCTGCTGACACCAACCCACACTAGCAACTCAGGTTAACTAAATGAATACCCCACAATTCAGCACTCACATCTGCATCCTTGCTAGTTTCTCTGGTAGTCTCCTTGCTCTTCAAGGACTCTGTTTTTCACAGTCACCAGGGCAGAGCTGGGTACACAGAGGGTTTATAATAAACATTTAGCTTCACAAGCCTAATCATTTACTCGTTCTTTATGGTAAAGCCTCGCCAGACTCCAACTATGCTGCAATACATATTTGATGGCTCAGTCTCGGTGCACACCCCACCCATAGGAAGCCAGTAAAGAGCAGAGATGGAGCTACCTCACACCCTGGCTTGCTAACACAGCTATCACGGTTAATATGCCTTGCCTGAGTAGAGCCTGAAGCAAGAACTAAATAAAGGGTATCCAGGGAAAAGGCTGTGAAATCTTAACCTATTCAAGGACATGTGGCTCCAGAAAATAATAAAATAAAATAAATGTAGTGGTGACAGCTGTAGCATAGTAAGCTTCAGAGTAGCTCTCATGCTTCTGGCTACAATAAAACTGAATTCTCAAGTTCCATAGGCCAAAGTGGTCACACTCTCAAGTGTCTGTGGAGACTAGACATGTCATCTAAATTAGCCAGAAGGGCTGAGGTACACGGTTGTACATAAATATGGGCTGCCTCGTCCTGAGGGTGGATTATACTTCCCAGCCCCATTGCCTTCACCTTAGCCATGGAACTTACTTTGAGCAATGAAATAAAAGCAGACGTTCTAAGAACTAGTGCATTTTTGTTCATGCTCCCTTTCCTCTTCCTCCAACACCAGTGATGATTCAGAGAGATGCTAGTGCTGAGGTGAAGATGTGGAGCAGAACCACAATTGACCCACCATGGACATGCAATGTGAGCAAGAAATAAACCTTTCTAGTAAGCCACTGAGGTGTTTCAGTCATTTGTTACTGTGGCATAACCCACTATCCCAGTCAATATATAAGTCAGGTATAAGACATAAAGGGGTGATAGGTACTGGATAAGCACATTCACTTTCTAATGAGGCTACCTTGTGGGAATATAAGCCTCGCTCTGCCAGATTTTCAAGTTTTTAAAATGTTGGCAACCAATTCAATTTTTTCCTCAATTATTGTAAGGGCCAAACAAAACATGCCTGCAGGTCAACGGTTTTCAAGGTCTGCCATTGGCTCTTTGCACTTGTAGAAGGCACACATTCTTAGATCATGCTATACAAATTTATTAATGTGTGATTTTTAATCTCACACTGTACATAAGCAAATAATTTAATTCATCCCCACCTCAGTATAGCTTGGTTCTTCTCTATGACCACTTCAAACTCTGGAACTCTCATCAAGGATCTGAAGGAGTCACTTAGCTTTTTTACTCACATTATATTGCATTTTAGTGAAGACTCAATCTTTATCTGCACATTTAGGCTTGGTATAGGTTCTTTCTTACCTCTATAACCATGTCTCATGCCATCTTACCCCTTTCTCTCACTACACTATAGACCAGGGTTAAAGTATAGTTCATGGACTAGTCTCAGTCTGAGAATCCTTTTTTGCCTGTCTGCAATTAGATAAGAAACCTGAGCCAGAATGTAAATCAACTATGTTACTAAGCAAATTCTTTAGTTCAGCTGGTATTTTAAAAACACAGTACATTTACTTATTTAACATATAGCACTTCTCGTATAGTCTTATGTCCTATTTATTTAAGACCATATCCTGGTTTTGTAACTAGAATAAAGCTTTCTGAGTCCATGAGTCCCAGATCTCATTCCTTTTTGATAAATAGATGCATCTATGACAATGACACAGACACAGTATAAACTAAATAAATTGTACTTGAGTTGGATTTGATGTGGAGCCATACTCCACATTTATCCTTTCAAACAAATTTCCAGCTTCTCTTGAAAAGTCAGAAGAACTAACAATCCTGGGCCTGAATTCCTGTATTGTAATATTTTGTTAGAGCTAACTAAACACTGTTTTTGGTTGGGGTGTGTGCTCAAGTTTTCCACAGTCTCTACAACTCCATAATGCCTTGCATTTGACTTTTGACCTTTGTGAAGCCAAAAGAGTTTAGATTGCAGCTGAAGGTTGGTCCCACCAGGGTAGGAAGAATTGCAGCCATTATACAATGTGGCCATTCACATTGCCTGAGTAGATCTTTTCTGTTATTGTTCTACCAGCAAGATTTTCGTTTCAGCCAGAGAGGTGGCTCATTTTTCTAGCACCAGTTTAGCAGGGGCTGTGCTGTACTTTGGTGATTCAGAGAGTCATTTGAAGATCTGAGGCTGTTGACACATAGCAGATGACTTTAACAACCTTCCCATCACATGTCCTTGGCACAAGATGGAAAAATACCATGATGATACCTGACAGTAACAAAACTCCCATAAAATGCTGTGGAGGGGAGTTGAGTTATAAAGCTCTTCTCAGCAAGTCTTTACTGGGGGTGGAAGCACAGCAACCCTCAAAGGCAAAGTGAAGTCTTTTTGGTATCTTGCAGTGAGTCACTGAAGATATGGCTGGTTTTCCTTGACATGCACAGCATTCACAAGATACTTATCCTAAGCTATATTTGTTTGTGCTTCTCTCCATCCCTCATTTATTTATTCAACAAATGTTTGACTACTAGTGCCAGGCCTTATGTTAAATGCTGTAGATATAGCAATGAATAAGAAGGACAATAAGCATACAAAGAAACAAGATGATTATAGTGATAAATGCTATGAAGAAAAAAGTGGTGATGAGACAGAATGGGGGGGTAGGTGGGGATTAGGCTACTTTAGAGAGGGTGTGCAGGGAAGGCATGAAGAGGTGACATTTCAAGGTTGAGATGAGAGCTTCTCTGGCAGAGGGAACAGTAAACACAAATGGGATGGGATGAGATGAGAGGAAACTTGGCATTTGTTGAGGAACAGAAAGGAAGCTAGTGCGGCTAGAGCCACGCTATGCAGAGCACCAATCTGTAACAAGAACTTGTACCAGATTATAAATCTCTGTACCACTTTCTTCTCAAGAAAACTTTACTATGTACATAAAGTACAAAACAGTCCTGGCACATAGTAAGTGCTACATGTGTTGGCTACTGTTATAATTGTTGTAATCATTAAGAGTATTATTACATTATTATAACACTGATCTCAGGATTGCTCTTGACAAAGTGAACTGGAAATGGCCTAGCAGAGAGCCTTGCACATATTAGACACTCAATAAATACTACCTGAATGAGTGAATGCTTAGTGGAAGAGCAATATTTGAATTGGAACTTGAGAAATGAGTAGGATTTTAATATGTGAAGAAAGGAGGTCTAGGCAAAAGGAACAAAGAAGCTAGAAGGATAAATGCATCCCAAGAAGTATGAACAAAATTTGTTTTAATCAGAACTTGAAGAGAAAGAATAGGAGTGTCAAGGATGGAAAAGAGACTTAACATCTAGAGCCTTGAATAATACTCAAGAACCTTAGGCACTGCTTTCAGCAGCCATCCTTGTCAATCACAACTTTTATGTGTTTGCCCACCTCAGCATGTTTGCAAACCGTAGGTGCTCAATGACTGCAAGGCTATGTAAATACAACAGACTCACCATGCAACATCCTAGGGCTTAGAAACCTGAGACCATATTCAAAAAAAGTTCCTGAGTTACCTGGGAATATACCTGGGTATGAAGACCTGTTTTTTGGGACATGTACCATAGGAACTAATCTTCATGTAACCTTAACAAATCAATTTCTCATCCTTCTTCCAAATAAACGAAGCATGGTTTTCACAAAAAGCATTTTCTAAAGCCAGCTGGATAAAGAGAAAGAAGCCATTCAATGTGTGTCATTGTGTGATTTAAAAGTTAAACAAGATCAACTGCAGAGCAAGAAACTACTGTTTATGGGATCAAAATTATTGACTGACACAAAATTATTAATGAGCAAATTAAGGCCCAGAGGAGTTAGATGACTCTTCTGAGGTCCTACAGTCAGATTGGACTAGACTAGAGTCAGTTCAGTTAGACTAGAACTCACATCTTGTATCACACCTACCTGCCACCCAGTTGGTTTATGGGTGAACCTAAAGAGCCATGTATAGGGGATGGTACAAAAAGGGATATCTCTCCAGCTGGATTCCTCTGAAGCCTTTGTGACTGCAAAATCAAAATGTTCTCACAAGAACTTATTGACCCTTATCTTTTAATTAACTCCTGAAACAATCAACCTTGTTGAGCATCCTCTCTCTTCCTTTGTCTCCCTTTAGCGTCCTCTGTTGGCTCTCCTGCTGCCTGTCTGGCTGTTCTTGCTTAGTTGTCCCAACTGGATCACCTTCTACCCATCCTTTTACTGTCTGGATAAACCAAAACTACTTGAGTGATCTCATCTATTCCCAAAACTTTAGTAAATATTCATGTGCTGACAATTCCCAGATATCTCCTCCAAGATCTCTTTTCTGAGCTGCCGAATTCATGTATCAGCAGCCTACCAGGCCTCTCCACCCTGATACCCCCCAGGCAATTCAAACGCCTCATGTCCAGAAGTGAACACATGCCTGTCCCCTTAAAGGAAGTCAGCTCAGGTACCTTCTCTGTGAATGGCATCACCATCCATCCCTTGCCCAGGTCAGATACCTGAGGAGCATTCTCAACTACTCTCCCTCCCTCCCCATCCAGTTCAAAAACATGTCCTTCATATCTCCTAGTCTGTTCAGTTGTCTCCATTCATACAACCACTACCTTAGGTCCCCATTTCTCATCTGAATAACTGCCAACAACCTCCTAACTGGTCTTCCCACTTCTGATCCTTGAAGACAACATGGCATTTCTTTAAAAGCCTCTGATCATATTACCTCCCTATTTAAAACCCTCCTTGCCTTTAGAATGAAGAATAAACTCCTTTCAATGTCATATAAAGCTTAGCTGTGAGACCTTGGAAAAGTTACTTAAACTGTCAGAGCCTAAGTTTCATCTGTATAATGGGGTCAATAACATATACCTCATTGTATTGTACTTGGAATTAAATTAGATGATGCAGGTAAAGGTTCCTGACATAAAGTAAGCATTCAGTAGATGGCAGCTACTATTTGGTTTATTGGTTTATTACTATTCCTAGGCCCTCAATTATCTCTCATTCTTCATGTGACTAACTCCTATTGATTCTTTAAAATATTTTGTTAAAAACCTCTTACAGAAAATGTGATTTGAGTGATCACAGGAACTGAGATGGAACTCAGTTCCATCACCACCTCCTTTTACAAAGGGCGAAACTGGATTCTTCCTTCTCACGGTTCCTTCTCCTTGCCTGTAGTTCAATATATCTCTATTTTATTCTTCTCTCTCTTCCTTCTCTGTCCTCCCATTAATTGTGAGCTCTTCAAGAGAAGGAATCAAGGCTTACTTGTGTTGCTATACTAGACACTGAATGAAAAGGGAGAACTACCCATCTTATCTGATGACGGCTCACCCCCTTCTGTTTGAGCTGTTTGATTACTATCCTGCTGAATGCTCAACCAATTCTTTGATCATAATGTCCTTTGTTATAAAATTCATTTCCTTTTATTAGTACAGTTATCCCTTGGTATCTATGGGGGATTTGTTCCAGGACCCCCTGCAGATATCAAAATCCACAGATGCTCAAGTCCCTGCTATAAAATGGTTTAGTATTTGCATATAACCTATACACATCCTCCTGTACACTTTAAATCTCTAGATTACTTATAATACCTAATACAATGTAAATGCTATGGAAATAGTTGTTATACTGTATTATTTAGGAAATAATGACACGAAAAAAAGTCTGTACATGCTCAGTATAGACACAACCATCCAGTTTTTTTCCCAAACATTTTTTACCTGCAGTTGGTTGAATTCATGGATGTGGAACCCAAAGATACACAGGGCCAATTGTATATTATAAAAGAGCATTCTAGAAACAGTAATAATACACTTCCTGTCTTTCTTCTCACTGAACTTTCTCAGCCATTATCTTAATTGATTTCTCCATCCTAGGAGGTAAACAGGGCAGGAATCAAAGAGGTGTCAGAAGTCACATGGCAAACAAGTGGCAGAGCTGGGCACATCCAGTACTACTATTAGTACAGAGTTGTTTCATACATAACTAGATGCATATCCATAATCACAAGTTTTCTTTAAAATGACTATTTTCTCTCCATATATACAAAAGCTCAGGAAAGCAAGGACCAGTTTTCCATTTTCTAGTAATTCTTAAGACCTTTCTATGTACTTAAGTGGGAATTTTTTTTCCCATTTCTTTGTTCTCAGCTAAACAATAGATTTCCAATGTAGACAGAAGAGCCTTACATTGGGAGATGCCATCTAAGACTTTCACAATTAGAGAGAAAAAGTCAATACCTGGCTTTCAGGTTTCAAAAGACAGGCCAACTCCGTTGTTAGGGGCCAATACAGCTGGTGACTTTAAGTTGAAACTATTGTTCATTCCCCATTCTGAAAATCCTAGGGCCCTTAGGAATTATGCTAAATCTACTCTGCCTGTGCCCTATAAATGGAACAACAAAGCATGGATCTGTTTACAGAATGGTTTACTGAATATTTTAAGCCCACTGTTGACACCTACTGCTCAGAAGAAAAGATTCCCTTCAAAATATTGACAATGTACCTGATCACCCATGAGCTCTGATGGAGATATATACAAAGAGATGAATGTTGTTTTCATGCCTAAGACAACATCCATTCTGCAGCCCATGGATCAAAAAGTAACTCTGACTTTCAAGTCTTACTAATTAAGAAATACATTTTGTAAGGCCAAAGCTGCCATATATAGTGATTCCTCTGATGGATCTAGGCAAAGTAAATTGAAAACCTTCTGGAAAGGATTCACCATTCTAGATGCCAGTAAGAACACCTGTGATTCATGGGAGGTAGTCAAAATATCAACATTAACAGGAGTTGGGAAGAAGTTGATTCCAAACCTCACGGATGACTTTGAGGGTTCAAGACTTCAGTGGAAGAAGTCACTACAGATGTGGTGGAAACAGCAAGAGAACTAGAGTTAGAAGTGGAGCCTGAAGATGTTTGACTGAATTGCTGTAATCTCATGATAAAACTTGAAAGGATGAGGAGTTGCCTCTTATGGTTGAACAAAGAAAGTAGTTTCTTGGGATGGAATCTACTCTTGGAGAAGATGCTATGAACATTGTTGAAATGACAACAAAACATTTAGAGGATTACATCAACTTAGTTGATAAAGCAGCAGCAGGGTTTGAGAGGATTGACTCCAATTTTTGAAATAAGCTCTAATGTGCATAAAATGCTATCAAACAGCATTGCATGCTACAGAGAAGTCTTTCATGAAAGGAAGAGTCAATTGAGGCAAGTTTCATTGTGTTGTCTTATTTTAAGAAATTACCACAGCCACCCCAACCTTCAGTAACTACCACCGTGATCAGCAGCCATCAATACAGAAGAAAGACCCTCCATCAACAAAATGATTATGACTTGCTGAAGGCTCAGATGATTATTAACATTTTTTAGCAATAAAGTATTTTTTAGTTAAGGTATACACATTTTTTAGACAATGTTATTACACACTTAGTAGACTACAGTGTAAACATAAATTTTATATGCACTGGGCAAGCAAAAAATTCTTGAGACTCACTTTATTATGGTATTCACCTTATTGCAGTGGTCTGGAACTGAGCCTGAAATTTCTCTGAGGTATACCTGTATATGGGAGGATGTGCATAGGTTATATGCAAATACTACACCATTTTACATAAGGGACTTGAGCACCTGTGGATTTTGGTATCCATATGGGGTCTTAGAACCAACCAATCCCCGACAGATACCAATGGACAATTATATTTCATTTCTGTAACTTCCCTCTCAATCATTTGTATGATTCTAAACTTGTGTGTGTTGTTGCGGGGTGAGGGGGATGTTGTTGCTCAATGCCTCCTTCTTGGCCTCTGCCCTGCTAAACTGAGAGTACTAAAGAGAATTTTTGTAATGTGATTCCAAGCAAAGACAGAGACAGATACCCTTTTATCATAATATTGCAAAGCCGGTGACTTTTGACAGTACAAAAAATCTGAATTTTTAAAATATGCTGGGTCCCAAAGAAATGGGAGTGGGTGGGTAGCTGAGAGGGAAGAGTGTGGAGGGAAAGAGATGAAGAGGGAGTCCACGGAGGGCAGAGGTGCCCCGGCAACAGCGGGAGAGGCAATGGCATGATAAGCCCCAGGAGTTGAAAAGGAGAACCTACCATAAGTGAGGGGCCAAACAGATGAGAGCTGAACAGAGTAAGAAAGGTATCACTATTGCTGTTCTTCTGGGGGAGAGGGGATGGGGAACAACTCCATGTGGATCACAACAAGCACCTGAGCTCACGTAAAGCCTACTCTCCAGTCTTCTAGATTGCATTTGTGACTACTTAGCCAGATGCAAGACTCGTATTCAAAACAGGCCCAGGGTTTAGGTAATAAGGACAAGAAAGACAGAGTATCATGTGCATACATGCTTCTATGTAGTTTACATCATGCTGTCCTAGTTATATGACCTAGGGTGATTTATATAACCATTATGTTTCTTCATCTGGCAAATGGAGGTGATAGTTTTACCAACCACAGATGGTAGAAATGAGATCATCCATGTAAAGCACTTCAAAAAGTACCTGGCACTTAAGAGTAAATGCTCCTTAAATGTTACCTGCTTTTTATTATGTGTGATGGCAGTGGAGGAGGTTTATGCTTAGAGGTAAAGCAGAGGAAAATGCCTTGTTTTGGTCTCTTTGACTTGTGAGTAGTGGTGCAGGTGGGAGGCTCCTGACACAACCTTTCATGCTCTAGGATGCTACAGGCGGCCTCAGAGACCTGCGGACACCTACTCTGGGACACTGTACTTCAGCCCTGCTCCAACTCCCTTCCAGGTCAGAGCTTCAGCAGTCTCCTCTTTCCCACCCTCATCCCTGGGCAAATGGGCCTCCATTCCCAGCCCCAAGACAAAGTGAGCCTCCTGCCTAAGGAACCCCACTCTCTACCCCTTCTCTATCATGCAGCCTCACCCTTCTCCAAAGTTAATCACTGACTCCTTCTCCAAAGCAGGAAGGTCCCTCTTAACACAACAGTCTCCAACCTCATTCTTGTTTCTCCAAATCTACTTCTACTCCAACAGAAAAGAGAAGTGGGTTTTTTTGGTTGTTCAGAAGCATAAAATGTATGCCTACCTGGGGTGGGGAGTAGGAGTTGAGTCATGGGAAACTTCTATCCAGAATCTATTTTTATGAGTTGAGCCCACAATTACACCAAAAGATTAAAATAAGCTTTTGATTCTTGGATGATTTATCTAATTTAATTTTGGATGATGAAGAGGTGAAGTTCAAAGCTTACCAAATCATAAATGAGTGAATCCCCTGCAAAAATTAAATAGGACATTAGAACAAAGAGCTACCTTTTCCAGGTGCAGGCTGGGCAGCGACTCAAACCAAAAGCATGCTGATTTATAGGTATGTATGAGAGACCACGCCACACTAAAGATCTGTGATCACAGGCCGAAAAGTCAGGGTTGGCGATGGGTGTTCTCTTGAGGACACTGGAAGCCTTGTGAAAACAATAACCTAGAGGCAAAGCTGAGTTTGGCAACCAAGCAGTGGGGATAGGAGGCAAGTCAGGAAACTAGATTCAGGGTTGTTGTCAAATGCTTTCCCTGTTGCTTGGGCCTGTTTCTATTACACCACCTTCAAATGCGGCAGCGTTCACTGCCAGGAGCATCTTAAAGGCACCATTCACCTTAGACCAGACATAAGTCCTCTGCAAAGTACAAAGTACCTCAACAATACAGGTTGTTTTAATGGTACTGCTATCAACAGTGTATGGTGGCTCGGATTCATCAGAAATCATTCAAACTCTATTTGCTTTTCATAAGTGTCTACTCTATTAGGCACCTGGCCAAGGGAGTAGGCATTCTTAATTTCAGTGATTTCTTGCTCTTATTTCTTTGCTACTTTGTAACTAACAGGTAAAAATTAGGAACATTAGACTCTAAAGAGTTATTTCCTCCTCATTTCTCTAGCTTTCTGGATGCTATAACTTTTCCTTGTTTTTAAGTTTTAAGTCCGTTTAAAAATAACAGAGTGATATAACGTAAGTACTAGTTAAAGGGAACTTGCCCTGTTGTCATAAAATTTTCCTGAAGACATTAAGCAACTAGAAGTACAGAGAAGTGGAACCAGCACAGGCTTCTCAGTGAGGTAGACATGGATTCAAATTCTAACTCTGATCTTGAGCAAATTTTCTTTCCATATGTAGATGGGACACTAACGCCCCACTCCTTACAAGAGTATTTGAGGATTCAAAATAATATATCCTTGTTCAGTGACTAGCACATAATTGGTGCTCAAAAACTGGTAGCTATTATTATTTTAATTACAGAGAATTTTGACCAGGAATTAAATTACCATGGCCCTAACAGAATCAGGTTGAACACTGTGCAGACACAGCAAATGAGTCATTTTAACAGTTCCTGTGCCATGGCAGAAATGCAGCACGGTGGGACAGGAACAAAAGAGATATAAGAGGGGCAGGGAGCAAATGGATGGTGAGTTAAAAACACTCTTTATCTTTAAATGTGTCCCATTATAATTGCTCTGAAAGCTATTTGTACTAAAGACATGTTTCACATTGTTTATGGAGAAATTAAGTTATTAAAAAAACCACACACACAAAGACTTCTATTCTTGACAGATGGAACTAAAAATTTCTACCTTTACCTCCTCTTCCAAAGGGTGAAAAAAACAGAACTTGTTTTTGACTTAGAAAATGCGTAATGCTTAAGATATCTCATTTTAAAATATATTTTGACTTCTAAAAATGAGCAGTGTGGGTCGGTATTAGATCAGAGGCCTGCTTATTGTCTGTAAAGAAAAAAGGGTTTTAAGTATACTTGTATCCCCTTATTTGTCTAAAATCCCAAATGTCCTGTTGTCATGGAAATATATTCCCTGAGGATCATATATTAGGTGTGTTTGCATTCTGTGCAAAATGATTTCCAGTATTTGTTACACTTGCCAATCCCATGTAGAATTAAGCTGATTATTCAGGATTCAGATATAAGCATCTAGCATAATTAATCCACTAGCTTGAACTGAAATGGAGTTGAAGAGGTATTGATGGCTACAGAATGAGGAGGAGGAAGAGGAAGAGAAAAAGAATAAGAATAAAATCAGAGTGAGGGGAACTTGGGTAAAGCAGCACCACAAAATAAGACTGCATGTTTTTTCTCTGTACTTTTCTAATCCTGATGAGGAAGTATTACCAGTCCTGGTTCTTGACTGAAATCAAAAGAAAGACACGTGGCTAACTTGAGCAGAAAAGGAGTTTATGGAAAGAATGTCAAGCAGTTCACAGAATCATGGTAAAGGCTGGAGCTTTAGGAAACAGGCACAAATCAAGAGAAGCTGGAGGACAGAACTGGAGCCCATTTCACCTCACAAGAAAAGCCTGGTTAGGGAGACCTTGCAACTTCCAGGCACATTCAATGCCACCACTGCTGGCAGTGGTGTAAACCTGAAACTAAGGAGGAGAGGAAGGAGAGAGAAAAGAGAGAAGAGAGAAAAGAAAAAAGAAAAAGTAGAGCTTCTTGCTTCTTTGTGACACTCACTCCAGACATGAAGTTCTGGGTGGGATAGTCTGACAGGCTGAGCTCAGGTTGTATCCTAGTGGCCAAGGGTCAAAAGGATCTGGCCTTTTTCAACTTCCACAGTTTGAAGTGGAACCCTCACCTCCTACCAGCCTCACCAAACAGGAGGTGGCTTAGATGTTGGGCAGCCTCCCAAAAATGCCAAGGTCCCCCCACAGAAGGTATGCTTTGTGTTTATGGTTTATATACTTTCTCTACCTTCACAGAACACTTATAGAGGCTAGCAATAAAAGATACAGATTCTATGGCTGTGTTAAAACGAAGGAATGAAATCTAAAAGCCATGGAACAAGGCCAGAAAGGCCTGAGGAGATTAGAGCAGAGAGGTGCTAGAAGAAGAAAGAAAAAAATCCCTATTATTTCTGTTGCTCTTTTCCCTATCACATTCTTCTTCCTATATTTTTCTCTCTCCATCCTCCTATGTATTTTCTTTCATTCTCAGTAGTGTGAAAAGGTATTAAAGGTACTCTCATGGTGGGGAAGGTGGCTTATGCCTATAATCCCAGCTACTAGAGAGGCCAAGGTGGGAGGATCACTTGAGGCCAGGAGTTTGAGACCAGTCTGGGCAACAAAACGAGATCCCCATCTCTTAAAAAAAGAAAGAAGAAAAGAAAAGAAAAGAGAGGAGAGGAGAGAGAAAAGAGAGAAGAGAGAAAAGAAAAAAGAAAAACTAGAGCTGGGCATGGTGGCACGTACCTGTGGTCCCAGCTGCTCAGTAGGCAGAGGCAGGAAGATCACTTGAGGCCACAAGTTGGAGGCTGCAGTGGGCTATGATTGTGCCACCGCACTCCAGCCTGGGTGACAAAGTGAGACCCCCATCTCTAAAATTAAAAAATAAAAAAGGTACTCCTAGCCCATAGGGTTTCTAGAACTTGTCTTCCTACGTGAGTTTTCTTGAGGTTTAGTCATAAAGGGCTACAAGTATACAGTGTTGAAAATCCTCACATAACTAGCCAAGGTACTAGAAGCAAAATTCTCCAGTCTGTCCAAAAAGTGTTAAGTGATTGAGGCCAAGTGTTGCGGTAGAATGAGCCTTAGCCTGATTCATCCAAAAACCCATATTCTAGTTCAAG
The DNA here is from genome assembly GCA_023783475.1 of Daubentonia madagascariensis. Lineage (NCBI taxonomy): Eukaryota > Metazoa > Chordata > Mammalia > Primates > Daubentoniidae > Daubentonia > Daubentonia madagascariensis. Next base: position 17,092,735 of record JAKFHU010000585.1, read on the forward strand.
GCTTTACCTCTTAACAGGTGAGATGACCACAGGAAACCCACGTAACCACCATCTCAGTGCTTAAAATGGCTGGGGTGGCAAGAGACTGTATATGAAAGATGAGGTGCTTCTGGATAATCCTATGGAGTCATTTACCTATTCCTTCATTCATCTACTTATTCCCTGAGTACCTACTATGTGACAAACATAGTGAATAAGACACAAAGTTAACCTCAAGAAGCTTATATACTAATAGTTTATTTAAGGTTTGAATGGAAAACATATGCCATCAGTGACTAGGAAGACAAAAGGAACTGTGTGATGTAGCTATTTACATGTCAGTATTGAGTGGTAGAAGCTGCGGCTCTGTGCAAGTCCTACCCAAAAGCATTAAGTCTAAGAAAAAGTCACATATTGAAAGAAAGAATTAAAATATAGGGCATTATATGCAATAAAATATGTACAAATTAGTACAGAAATTAGAAAGTGATTTGTTCTGCTCAGAGTGGAATAGTAAAGGTGTTAGAGAAATTTTCAAAAGGACATGATGCCTGAAAAGGGTTTTGAAAGACCAAAGGAGGTCCCTGGGCAGATAAGTGGGGGAAGGGCATCTCAGGCGAAGTATACAAAGACCTGTAGGATTGAAACACTCAGTGTATAATGGGATCTACAGGGTGTTTGATGTGAGGGATCCAGAGGAAAGCAATGAAGAAACGAGATTAAAAACAAGGTCTGGGGTCAATTAACGAAGGAACTATTATTACCATCTACAGGCAAGAGGGGAACAACAGAGGGAATTCAAACAGGGAACTGAGAGGATCTGGAAGCAGTTGGGAGGATAGATTTGAGAAGCACAAAAATGGAAGCAAAAAGGCATTACAAGGGATGGCAACATCACAGATGAAAGACAGTGAGGCCCTAAATGAAGGGTTTGGGGAGATGGAGATGCTGGATCTAACAACTATCAAAGACGTAAGGCTGAAAAAATGTAGTGGTCTAATAAATCTGTGGGTTAACCTAGTGTGCTGCCATCGAGAGGGATCTATGAGAACCAGAGAGGTAGACTAAGAGAACAAAGAGACCATAGTGTCATAAAAGCCAATAGAGGAGACAACTGGAGATGGATGTCAGCAGTATGAAATGTAACAGAAAGGTCAAGTAAGTTAAGGGCAGGAACATGTTTGTTTAGGTGTGATATTTACAAGGCCTTTAGACATTTTGGTAAAAGCAGCATAGGAAGTCTTAACGAATGGTAAGGGTTACCCCAAAACAGGAAAATATATCTCAGAAAGGGCATGTATAACTAAAGTACCCATTGAAGAGCCCAGCACACTGGCCCTGTGTGGTAGAGGAAAAGGTCTAATCCTATAACTGTTGTTTTGCCACTCAGATATACATTCCTCCTTCTGGTGACAGCATCTTGATTTTTCTTTAGACTAACCCTCCATCCCTGAGTCTACCTGGTTCAGGATGGACATCCTCTACCTACCACATACTGGGCCAATCATAGGACTCAATTCTCTTGGCCACAGCAGTTGATTCAGTGATGATCCCATAACCCAAGCAAGACCATGGAGATACAATCCTTTGGTTTTGGCTTTTAGAATGTTTGGGGGGTTTTTTTTTTGGTGTGAGGTGGGATTTTTTTAAAAAGACTTTTTGGGCTCCTTTCCTCTGGGATTACCAAGGAAAGTTCTCTTTCCTCTGGTATTACTGAAATTGTAGGATATAAGCCTGGAGATGCTGGAAACCACCATATGCTAAAGACTTGCCTGGGAATAAGGCCAACACAGGAAAGCAGAACTGAGAGATGAAGAAGGCAGAGGAGGAGAGAAGAGAGAAACTAGGTTCTAAAGACATCATTTGAGCACCTAAAGCCAGCAAATACTTTTCAGTAATGTGAGCCAGTAAATCCTCTTTATTTTTACTTAAGCCACTTAGAGTTGGGTTTCTGTCTCTTCTAACGAAAAGAGCCCTATTTGAAACAGAAGGTAGAGGATTGTGGGAAGAACACACCAGTTCCAGTGCAGCCTTGCCTAGGGCTGGCTCTGATCACAGATCTCCAAGTTTGCCTCATCCCCCAGGCCAATCAGCCAACTAGTAGTTTAGGGCCTTATCACCTAAGTCCTCTAGGGGTTTGATTCATTGAGGAGGGGTTGTGAGGTACCTTGCAGAATCTCAGCAGCTTGGCCCTGAGCCAGGACCAAACTGTTGCTGATGGATCAAGGTTTTTGGGAACTAGATGTGAAGAACAGGGATATCATATAACCCCTAGAATTCTTAGAGCAAGGACCCCTGACTGCTCCTGTTCTGCAGAAACACAAGAATGGGAACCACCATTTTCTGCCATGATAAGCCAATATATGAAGAACAATCACCATAAGAAATGGAATCCCAAACCTTTGCCACTGCATTTAAAGCAGACGTTAGGGCTTGTATGCACAGTTGTGCTCAACTCCAGGGGCACCAAACACATTGTAGTTATGTGAATAGCACCCCTTGAAGTTATGCCATGCTCGACCTACACAGCCATATACAATGACCCTGGCAGATACTAACTAATTAGTGTGAAAATTAGCATTCATGGACCCTAAAGTATAGAAAGACTGCATCTGTATCAACTATATACCAGGATAAGATAGCAAGAACCTTTAGCAGCATTTCAGTTCTTTAGAAATAAGCCAGCTGAGTTGTCTGCATGAACCCACCTTGCTCTAGAGTCCTCTGTGCTGAGCGTGGGGCAGGGTCCATGGTCAAGGTTAACTCGGCACTCCATCCTGGTCTGAGCCCCTATACATTCTCTTTTCCAAGATGACAAAATTTGGGCAAACACTGAATTAAACAGCTGCTCCTCAAGAAAGTACCTGGATTTTGGCAATGGCATTACTGAGTCCATTTATATTTAAAAAAAACAGGCGGGCTTAACTTAAACAGGGGCAGAGTCAGAGTTTTGGGTCATAATTAAACCCACAGGATTCCACTGTGCCCTTTTCTTTTCCAGATATGGGACACACCAAAAATAACTTCAGACAGTCGGCTCATATGCACGTATAGATAAGAATTTCCCAAAATCTTTTCAAGGCCTGATATTGAGTTCACTTTTCATGATGTGAACAGTGTGTTCAAGTAAGGCCTAGATACAGAGCTTTTCTCCTTATCAATTCATGTGGAAAGTACAGAGATTGTCTTTAATTCCCCAAAGCAGAGTAGGATCTCAAAGACCAAGAATCAACCCTAAAACTAATTAGAGCAGCATCCTGTTAAGAGTACTAGGCTTTTCCCCCACACTAATAAAACTAAAAGTCCATTTTCCACATGTCTTCTATGAAGCTGCAGAATATTAAGAAACAATTTTCTCCCAAACTATAACTACCATAGGCAATCTATTTGCACTCATGGGTATAATTAGGTTGGAGCCTTTTTTTTTTTTTTTTTAAACTAGTGAGAACTTCTACCTGTAGCTAATGATCTCCTCACCTCACTTGTTTCTGAGTAACAGAAACTTTCAGCTTGGATGATCTAGTCCTTAGATGTCTGTAATGTATTTCCAACAAGGCACTGGTCCAACATGAGAACTGCATCAATAATTGGCAAAAGCCCTTGTCTTCTGTCCCTTTTACCATGGTTCTCCCAGCCCAACACCAAATTTGCTGCTATTTTACATTTGTGAAAATCAAAAAAAAAACACCTGTTGGTTCCCTTTAGTATTTCAGAAGTAGGGAGTATGGCTAAAAGATAATAGTAAGAATAACTACCATTTATTGAATACCTAAGGGTGCTTTACAGATACTATCTGTAGAATAACCCAGCAAAAGAGGTAGTATGAGCCCCACACAGAGTTATTAGGTGTTGAAGCTGAGATTTAAACTCCCATCTACCTAAGTTGAAAGCCTAGGCCACGGACTTGCTCACTAGGTCAGCTCAACAACAGAAAAGACTGGGCTGGACACAGTGACTCATGCCTGTAATCCCAGCATTCTGGAAGGCTGAGGTGAGAAGATGTCTTGAGGCCAGGAGTGCAAGAACAGTCAGGGCAACACAGTGAGATCTCATCTCTACAATTAGCTGGGCATGGTGGCGCACACCTGTAGCCCTAGCTTCTTGGGAGACTGAGGCAGGAGGATCCTTTGAACCCAGGAGTTTGAGGCTGCAGTGAGCTGTGATCATGCCACTGCACTCCAGCCTAGGTGACAAAGCAAGACCCTGCCTTTAAAAATTAAAAATAAGACAAGCATCCTTAGCTCACAGAAAATTATAGAATTTTATCAACTTGACATCACACAAAGTACAGTGCCTGTGGTGATTGGTTTGGAGATCCCAGTTGTACCAAAGGAGTGTTGACCATTAGATTTATGATGATTATGCACTGAGGGATGAGGCCTCACTGGCGTGGTCAACTAGCCCTAGTGTCACCACTCACAGCAGGGACAAAGAGGCAAGTGATGGCTTGCAACAGATCTACACAGCACTAGCAAAAAGCAGATGCCAATCTTCATGATGGAATCCAGAGCCTGAAGGCAGCCAAGTATAAAATACCTAGATATAAAACATTAAGCCAAAGAACAAAGTACCTAAGTGGAACACTTAAGGGGTTAAGTATTTTCTGCTCGGTAATAAGCAAGATTTAGATAGCCATAACTGCCTGCCAATGACAAAGTATCTTCTAGAAACCATACTGATGGTCCTATCAATGTCATCATAGGTAAGGAGGAGATAACGGGAAGTAAGGAATCCTTCACACCTCTAACAAGTGAGCAGAAATTCACCAAAAATAGCTGACCAGTTATGGTTCTCATAAAACTTTTAATTTAGTACTAGAAGATAATTAACACATTAACTGCCACATGAGTTGTATTTAACTCATGCTAGATTTGAGCCCGGGGCCTTGTGAAGCATATGTAACTCACATGTCTCTTCACCTTGGGAGCCGCGTGAACTATTTTTCACGTTGCATATAAGAAAACAATAAAAAATAACAAATTTTTCACTAATTTAGGATTATTTTGTTTTCAAAGTTTTTACTCCATTTTCGTAATAAAACACCGTGGCCCCAAGGAAAATTTTTTTTTCTAGTGTGGCAATGTGTTAAATGGACTGAATAAAAGTCATTCTGTTATACTACAGGCATATTAGTCTACATAATTCAAATTTAAGTTGGGGAAAAAACTAAGGATGAATTTCCTGGATTTTAGTTTTAAAATGTTATAGGTTTTGGAATATGACATACCTGTGTCTGATTCTAAATTTGAGTTTTAAAATATTAAGAATTTTAGAAAAACAGGTGTCCTAAAATTAAAATTTAATCTTATTTTTTTAAAAACCTCAGCTGAAGCCTGAGTAAGAGCGAGACCCTGTCTCTACTAAAAACAGAAAAAATTAGCCAGGTGTGGTGGTGCATACCTATAGTTCCAGCTACTCGAGAGGCTGAGGCAGGAGGGTCAATTGAGCCCAGGAGTTTGAGGTTGCAGTGAGCTATGAGGATGCCACTGCACTCTAGCTGGGGCAACAGAGCAAGACCTTGTCTCAAAAAACAAAAACAAAAACAACTCAGTTGACTTTACCTTCACATGAAAGACAAGTTCACGGTAAAATAACTACTCCTCTATTTTTGAAAGGGAAAGAAAAATTATACTAATATTTTCAAACATATGCTTTCAAAAAACCACAGGGAAAATAAAATCTAATAAGAGATTCATGGATCTATAAAAAGTCGAGTAGTTAGGTGGTCAGGAGGTTCATGAACATTGAAGCATTTTATGTGTTTGTGTGTAAGTGCAGTTGGTGGGAAAAGCGGGAGTTAAATTTTTCAGATTCTCAAAGGGGTATGTAACCCAAACAAGGGTTGAGATTGACTGTAGAAAAGTATGAGAATTTTAAAACCTTGTCAATTATTGGAAGCTATAACTATCTCTGATTGGAGTCCAAAACAAGGACTAGCTAAAATACAGGGACAAAATCTGAACTCCAACATTCAGATGAATTATGGATCCTTCTAGGGCAATAAAAGAACTGACTCTGTTTGTGGCCCTCAGTAACATCAATTAAGCCATCAGGTCATTGTTTGCTCTATCCCTCCACAAAGGACCAAACTCATAATGTGTTAGGGATTTGCTTTGTTTTTCCAACTGCAGAGCCCTAGCAGTTCACAGCAGCTGGAGCCAGTCCAAGCAGCCTGCTGGATAGGAATGGGCTGTGTATTTCATTTTTATAGACCAAATGGCTTCTCAATAATTCATTATCTGTGTGATAGAGAAAAGTACCAATAAAATGTGACTGTAAATCCCTACCTTCTTCTAGGATCAAGGAAAGAACTAAAGAAAGCTAAAAGGGAAATGACAACACAGTTTTGTAACCTAAAAATGTATGATTTTCAAAATCAAATGTTGTCCCTGTTTCTTGCACTAAATGTCCCTGAAGATGTTGAATTTGAAAAGTAGAAAAAAATGTGGGGTGGGGGGGGTGATACAGAATTGAGCATATCTGGGCAGTCTACTAAGTGAAATCTTCTTGAGACAGAAGGCCTCGTCTTATTTGGTAACAGTCCCCTGTGACACATTTTATTTGCAGCTCTTTCCTGTTAACATGTAGAACCATTATCACTTAAACATCGTGTTGAGCCCCTCATCCCAGGAAGTGTTCTTCATCGAAGGAAAACAAATCATGCACATAAGGAGGAGAATGGGGCTCATATTACTAAGAACTGTAATAAATAAAACTGGAAAAAACAAAATAATTTAAAAGTTTAAGAAGAGATATAAAACTTACCTCTGAATGGATTTCACTAGAATCCATTTCTGGGATTTATCCCATTTACACATCGTTTCACCCCAAGAAGATATTTTCATTCTAAGATTTTTTTTTCTTTTTTCAGCAAAACTTTGTGGCCTTAGATTCTCCCAGACGCATCCCCAGCAGTTGCCTTAAAAGGGCAGTGTAGCTCTGGCCTCTGAGCAGTCTTCATACTCTGCCCTGCAAATGTGGGAGCCCATAAGAATTCCAGCCTGCACTGAACAACCAGGCTGAAGACTGACTCCACTCCCTAACGTGTCAATGTCCCAATCAAGGCCTGTGCACACTGCTGTTACATATTCATGGAATAACAACAACAGACAACAGCTAACATTTATATAGAGCTTACTGTGTACCAGGCACTGTTTTAAGCACTTTACTTCACAAAAACCTTATATAGTAGGTACCATTATTATGCCATTTTACAGATGAGGAAATTGAAGGACAGAAAGCTTAAGTAACTTGACCAAAGCCACACAGCCAGTAAGTATTGTCACTGTGATTTAATTCTAAGAACCTATTAGGGTACAATTAATTTTTCCTACTCTTATACAAGGAGTATGAGCCTCAAAGAGATCAAGTGACTAACCTAAGTTCACACAATTAGTAAGTGGCAGTCAGAATCAAACACAGGCCAGTGTTCCTTCCCCATGCCTCTCTCAAGGCCAAGAAGGCAGCTCCAGTAGCATTTAAATCCTTTACAAAATTTCTTTCTTTGATTATTTTTGACTTAGAGGCAACAAAGACCATTCATCCACACAGAAAATAAGAGATCTAGAAATAAAGCTCCCAGGAAATAAAAATGTTCTCTAGGTTTCTTGTTCTCTCCATATATGAAAAATTACACTATAGTAGATTGTGTTTGCTTGCTTCAAGCCTCACTAGCAAGAACAAACAAGTTTGAAGAGTCATACACACTCAAAATACCAATAGCACAGAAAAGCAGCTGAAAATACATATCAATGTCCTGCCTGGCAAGAACAAAGGAATTCTAGCTTACTTCACTTAAATTCAGTTAAAGGTGAGATATATTGGCACTTTATTTCTAAGAAATGAACTATGTACCTTGGTAAACATCAGAATAGAAGAACTGGCTTTCTGAAACATGTCACTTGTAAAAAATGCACTCATCCCTTCATAATAAGGATATTTGCACTAACTTCAAGTGTTTATAATCTTAGGAAATAAAATATTTTTGGCAGAATGAGTTTTTAGGCTTAGAGTTAAAATTAAGTCAGGGCTTAGACAAAGATCTTGCTCTTGGCAGTTCTTTGGGAAGCAGCCAAATTTTGCTGTCAGCACCGCTCCAGCTTACCTACCTCCCCAACTCCAGGTGTGTTCCTAAGACTTACGTATTGTCCCAGGGATGTTCACAATCAGACCCACCCCACAACTATTAATACTTCCTTCCTGCGAAGTTCAATGTGGTTCTCTCTTTTTGTCCAAGGCTCCTTTTCTCCCTTAAATAGAAAGAATGCTAGTGTATGTTTTCCAGAGGGGAGAGGTATGAACCAAAGAATGAAAGACTGCTAAATATCCCCCCCAATGTCCATTCACCCTTTCTTATTTTTTTAATATAACTCCCCTGCCCAACTAGACATACATAGCCTAGCATTCCTTCCACTAACCATGACCATGTGGCTAAGTACTTGCCAATAGGATATGAACAGAAGCAATGGGTACAACTTCTGAAAACTTCTTAACTTCAAATCTAGCCAGTTGGCCTTCACTCCCTTTCCCCCTTCCATCAGTGCTGGTAAGCCAACTTCAAACATGCGGATGAGGCTAAAACTCCAGGGAATGGTGGAACAACAAAATAGAAAGAACCTGGGTCTCTAGATGTCCTCATGAAACAAAATAGCCTACAAACCCTGGACCATCTGCCTATCACTGTGAGAGAAATAAACTTTAATCTGTTATTTTCATTCTTGAAAGTAGTCAAATCAATATCCTAACTCATATGAGCAAGAAAGAAAAGGAGAGCAGCAAGAAGACCTCTCCAGAAGTGAGATACACACACACACTCTTTCACACTCACTCCCACCCTCCCACCCACCCCTCTCCTCTGAGCCTCAATTTCTTCATCCATAAACGGGAATAATACCTCTCTTTCACTGTTAAATATTATATATAATACATTAAGCAGACATCATTTCAAGCAAGGATAGCTTCAAAACAAAATAAGAACCTTCTCACTTGAAATATCAAATGTTCTTTCTCTTCCATATATCCAAGTAGTCACCAGGCCCAAACCCACCTTTATCATCCATCATTTTCTCTTAATTCTCACCGTTACTACTGTTAAGTCTGGCCAGAGGTCACCAACAGATTATCCACAAGCTGAATGCAGGCAGGAGACATTTTTTTTTCCTTCAATTAGTTACCAATATAAAAGCCAGGAGTCTCCAATTACAATTTTCCAATTAGGAGAACCAGGGATCTTTGGAGAAACAAACAATTCCAAGTCTGGGCAGGAAATTAAAAAAAGATCTGGGACATCCTGCCATATGAGATAGTAAATTACTTATCAGACTACTTAGGGTGTTTCAAATGACTCAAGGAATGAATTTGAAGCAGCTATGACAGATCAAAAGTGAGATGATTTAGTCATAAACAAAAATAAATGCAATGATTGAAAAATATCAAGTGTATCTAAATCTGTGAGTTCATAATCATAATAAAAACAATTGATAAACACGGAAGATGATTGGAAACCATTTCACTATTTTGAAAATTCATAAAGGGAAAAAAAATCAAGCATTCACCCTGCCTTTCCTAAAGAAAGTGTACTGCTAGGTAACCAAATAATGGATGAGGGGGAAGTTTCTCTTTGTAGAAATATTCTAGCTAATAGGAAGTTTACACACACAACCAATTATATATACATATATAATCAATATATTAGAAAAATCACTATTCTGCAACTTCTAGAAAACTAGTTACAACAGATATTGAATATGAATGGCTGCTAGTATTATAGAACAGACAATCGAACACGTCTCCTGGCATATAGACGAACACAATACCACTTATGAAGATTTCCTAAAAAAAGAAAAAAAAAACTGAACTATAATCTGATCAAGCTTCTAAAATACTATCAATTTTCTGAAAATACAGAGGAAAGGTAGAAGCATTAAGTGATACTTTAGGGACACAACCCACAAAATCCAAACTGTGGGAAACTGCATACAAACATCCCATTTTCTTTAACAAATTATAAGAAAAAAATGTAAGATAACCATGGAAAATTGTCTCCCAACACTCAACAGCATTGGGATTTAAAGCACATACTTTATACATCAGAGAGATGCAGTCAAGTTCTGCCTTTGCCATTTATCAGCCATTTGCACAGGGAAATCAATTTAACCTCTTTAAGCTTAGGCCTCCTCACCTATAAAATGGTAACACTAGTAGTACCTATATCATCGGGTTGTTGGGAGGACTGAGATAATGCACATACAATTCTCAGCTCACTGTCTAGTTTGTAGTACATATGACAGAAGTTCTTTTTATTATCTTCATCATTACAAAATGTGTACTGAATGAATGACTAAACGCATAACTAGAATTAATCTGCTAAAAATATTGAACGTGAACTATTCTTAGCTGATAATGTTGGCCATGTCATTTACTATTTCTTGGGTACTGGAGCTAGTGCAGGAGGTACAAAAATGAATAAGCTGTGACCTCCACTCTCACACTTTTGCTTTTTCAAAAAGTGATTGTCAGTGTCTTAACCCCAAGGAATACCAACTAATGAAGATGTCAAGGCCCGCTAACTGCCTGCTGGGAAGAACTTTTATTAAGAACAGCCACCAAATGTTTGTTTTTTCATACAGAACATGATTGAGGGTGGATAATGCTCACTGTCTTGATACACTATTGAATGATATTTGATATTGAATGAATAATGTCTTTATATTATTGAATCATTTCAGAATTACTAACATTCTTACACAGATTGACAACTCTTGCCTGGCTCTCTTCTACTCTTGCTATTCCCATCTGTTCCTCTTTTCCATCCACAAGGTTGCTTTTTACTCCATACACCTCCTGAGGATAAAAATCCTTCAACACATTCATATGTATGACTTGCATGAGGAAGAGAATAAACAAGCTTGCCAGAATGTTAAGAGAACAAATACCTCATCATCAGAGAGACAACTGACCTACTTAAATGTCGAGATACAAATGACTAATGCAGTACAGACAGTTCCCACCTTATAAACACTCAACTTACAAATGACCCAGACACACACTACTGCCCCACCCTAGCAGGCTGCTGTTGCCATAGGAACCACTGGGGCAGGAAGGGAGAAAAAAAACTGAAGGTTTTTGAGAATCAGGAGATTCAGAATAAAAGAAAGGGAAAAAACATTGAAACAAGATAGCTTGTCTTTCCCAGCATATCCCAAGTTTGTTCACTGAACTCTGTTTTATAGCCTGAAATTCCATTATAGGGGGGCCACAGATAGCAAGGTCTTATATTTCTTACAAGACAGCTACTTCTAGTGGCAGTTTTTACAACAATTCTCTATTATTTTCAGGCTAACTTTTCACTAATGATAAGAGAGATTCTTAATAAAAGTATTTTTATCAGGGACAGAAAGGTAGCCCCGACTTGGGTAGTCAGCATCCTAAGCACAGCATCCTCAGCGAGGAACATTCACTTGTAACTACAATTCACAGGTACCAAGTATACAAAACTCCAGCCACCATTCACACATGTCATATAACCGATGAGGAGCCTCCTGGAGGTTTAAGACACAGCAGCCCTGAGTATCAACAGCCACTTGGGTGTTGGCGGTATTACGAGCTTTTGTCATAAAAATCTAGCTCAGCAGAGAGGGAAAATGATGGATTTGGAATTTTATAAAATAGACAAAATAACCACTTTTGGGAAGATATCTGAACCAGTCATACAGAGTTACTTAGGGAAACTGACAGGACTAAAAGTTTGAGAGAAAAACCTGCCCAAGTCAGATAGATTCTTCTGTAACATATGGTGGTGGCTGATTTTTACCCCTGAGTTGATGTGGACTAATAGGTGTGTTGTTTTTTTTTTAATTTTGAATCAGGATGTATCTATACATAAAATGATTTTTTAAATGTTTCCAAGCAATGTTTAAGCAGTTAATTATTACTTCTGAAATTTGTTTGACTGAACACAATTTTTAAAACCCTCTTATATTATAATAATACATGATCATTAAAAAATTAAAATAATACAGGGGCATATGAAGAAAGAGTATCTCCCATTCCCACCCCTGCCAAATAACCACTCCCCTAAAGGGAGCTATGCATATACTTTCAGGCATTATTCACAAATAGTATATATACTCACATACAAACATACATGCACACATCTGTAATTTTCACATAGACACAAAGGAGATAATACTATACCTACTGCTCTGCTATTTTCTATTCTCCATTTAATTTCTATTGAAACTCCACATTAATGTATAGTGTTTACTTCATTCTTTTTCAAGGCTGTCTAGTAGTTTATTGTACAGATGAACCATATTTAACCAGTTTTCTACCGGTAAACACTTAGAGTACCTTTAATTTTTCAATCTTACAACAATGAAGCAACAATCACACTTGTGCATGTCTTTGCATATTTGTACAAAGCATTTTGGTTAGGCAAATTCTCCGAAGAGGAATTGCTGCATGGATGAGTAAGCCTATTAAAATGTTTATCATTACTGCCAAATTGAGTTCCATAGGTTGTATTTTGCAAAAGTTATTTTTAAACATGAGTGCACAGGAATTATACAAACCCCAGCCCAGAGTAGACAAAATCCAGGATAAGATTTTCAAATAGGCATGGTCGAGGCGGGAGGATTGCCTGAAGCCAGGAGTTCAAGACCAGTCTAGGCAACATAGGAAGACCCAGTCTCTACAAAAAAATAAAAATTAGCTGGGTGTGGTGGCATGTGCCTGTAGTCCCAGCTACTCAGGAGGATGAGGCAGGAGAATCGTTTGAGCCCAGGAACTGGAGGCTTCAGCAAGCTATGATCCTGCCACTGCACTCCAGCCTGGGCAAAAGAGCAAGACCCCATCTAAAAAAAAAAAAATGTTCAAATAGAGATGGCCCATCCCACTGGAACTTTCCACTTGAAAGCCTTTCTCCAGGTTTCCCAGGGGAAAGACAACTGATATTTAGAAGAGTCCAATGCTGTAAAAGATGATTGCCAAGTGCTTGCCTGGAGCCACTCTGTTCTACCTGCACATATTCCACTCAGTATATTCTCTTTCCTTCTTTTATGTGGCTTATGTGCTTTAGCTTTCTCCAGCCTAGATACTGTAATGTGTATCCCTTTCCCCTTTTGCTAATAAAAGTACACTTCTTCCTTTAGGAAACTGCCCATTCCCCATTTCAGGTGGTTGTACTGGGGCTGACAGTGACAACATCTCATCTCCAGGGCAAGTGGAATGGGCTTGTGACCCAGACCTGGCCAATCATGGTATTTCATGCACCTTGTCAAAAAGCGACACACCTAAGACATGTCTCAAATCTAACCAGAGTTCTCCTCTGATATTTTAAATACAGACACTGAGAAAGAGTAGCCCTTATTCTTTGGGGTCTCTAAGATGGACGACACTAACCTGAGGCAGTCCATAGTAAAGCCTGCCCCCTGGAGGAAGGCCAATTACAATAGAGAGGCCGACCGATACACACAAAGAAACAGATCTGAAAGATGGATGAAGACACACAGAGAGAAATAAAATCCTGATAAAGTAATTTGAGTTCCTAGAAGTTAGGCACATCCTAGTTAGATAAGACAATACAGTCTCTTTATGCTTAATATACTCCAAATTGTGGTTTTTGTCCCTTACAAACAAAAGGCACCACTAACATGGCTTTGGTCTCAGACTCACTGGTTTATTTGCCGGCTTGTCTCCTTCCTACTTACTCAGCATTCCTCTGCCTGTTTCCCAGAGTTTCGCCCTCTCTGCCTTACGGCCCTGTCTCGCAATGGCAGCCCCAGCAGTAATACTGGCCAGGGTTCCTCAGATCAGCTTCTCTCCCCTGAGTCGGCCAATAAAGGGGTGAATATTATACTCCTGGATGCAGTGCCCCTTACTAGTTTGTGTGACCTGGCTCTCATTTTCCTCACAGTGTTGTTGGATATACCTTGAACACTACTAAATGTAATTCCAAATATTTCTGAACAGCTTTTGAATATAGTGGATATACACTGTGAAGGTCACAAAAGCTGGATCGCAAACCTTTGCAGTTGTATAATAAATGAAGTTGAACAATGGAATATTTTGTGTAACCAACAGGCATTTGTTATTACATTTCTAGTATTTAGTTAAGGCTGTTGCCAATTTTACAATATCAGTATAGTTTGTGTAGTCATTTCCTAGAAACCACATGACCTTCTAAGATATGAATTTTTACATTTTTCCATTTTATTACAAGGAAAAAACATTTAAAAAAGGAAACCATGTTTAATTCTACCATCCTAAGACAAGTATTTCCTTCCAGTTTGCATCTAAATGTATTCACATTTTTCCACAGGTGGAATGACAGGGATGTAACTTTGTATTTTGCTTTTTCACTTACCTTAAAAAATAAGCTTTTCCCCATGCCTGATCTTTGTAAATACAATAACTATATAACATTTCCTCCAATAGATATATAATTTATACGAATATATAACTGATATTCTCCAGTTGGACATTTCAGTTTTTTTCCAAATATAAATGCTATAATGAAAAGTGGAATTATCAGGTCAAAAGTCTATGAACAGCTCTTGCTGTCTATTATGTAGAATTGCTTCAAGATTTTTCCTGAGTCACTCCTACCACTAGCCGAGTGTGAGTATAGGTATGTGGAAGTTTCACTTTTAACGTAGCAGACCCTGTCTTTGGTATTACCTTTTTTCCCCCCTAATAGATAAAACATGTTATCTCTCAGTGGACACCAAATAAATTAGAATTTGAATTTTAGAAAGAATTAAGATCTAAGAAAGGAAACAAAAATAAAAGCTTGTAAACATGAAAAGTTTCTACTTCTAAATCTCTTGAAAAATGACTATTATATTATTTATAATTTCCCTCTTTCAGACACCATAACTTACAGAGGAGAATGTAATCTTGAATGCACCCACTACTCTACCAGTAAGGATTCTATTTTCACAGGGTACTAAAACAAGGATGCAAATTTGTCATTTTATGCTATTTTTTTAAAAGGGGCATATTTTATAAAAGACAAAATTAAGCAGAAGATAAAAGTCATAAAGAGCAAAACCTACAGATTTCCTTTGAGAGGTTTTATAGAGAAGAGGGATTAAAATTTATGAACCAATTGTCATCCAAAAATATCCCATTGGTTTCTCTGATCCTTGATGCATCTTTCTTAAGACAAGTATCCAAGCTCTAAAGCTCCAGGGTGCTATGTTTAGGAAGCAGTTATAGGCTAAGGTGGGCTACGTGCCCCTTGATGTGGACTCTGGAACACTGTAACTTTGGGATTCTGCCAAGGATGAGGAGTAGATCTGGACTAGACTTAGGACAATGAAGGCTGACAATGACAGACAAATTTAAACAGTTGTGGTCAGACTGTGGAGACTGTCCTAAAATAGATTGGATGTAAACTTGATAGACTTCTTTTTAACTCCTAACTCATTTATCAGAGAAATGAATGGAGTCTTCATAAAAGCAACGGAATGGTGGCGCATACCTAGCAATATGGTCATATTCCAAATGCCATGCCCTAAACTCTTGAATTTAAACTAGTCACCCTTCAGTTCTCATCTTTAAATATATATAGTATCAAAACATATATATATATACACACATATATATATACATCAGGTTTTTAAAAAGCCTATTTCTAATCCAAATCATTCTAGAACTCAGGTTATTGAAAGGTAATGTATGTGAAGTGCTTAGTGTATTCAATCCTTCAATTCATGCCTCAAATTGAGCACCTATTAGGTGCTAGAAATTCAGTGGTGAATAAAGACAAGTCCTTGTCCTCTGGGAACACATATTTCCATAAGTAGAGTAAAAGAAGAATAAATAGAATATAATGAGTATAATAAACTAATAAATATAATTAATGTAATAACAAAATATCGTGTTAACTCCCTGACAGAAACACACAGGGGCCTGAAATGGAGAATAACAAAGTTGAGGAGGTGAGGAGATCATAAACAAGATATGGCTCTTTGCTCTTTATAGTATCTATCACTTTTGGTAGTGCTCTTTCTCCTCCCCTCCTACCTCTAGAGCTGCTGCAATGTCCCCAGTCTGCATATACACACATAGGCACATACATACACTCCTCTTTTCTGATGACCCAAAGACTTCACTTAATATTAAGAGATCAGAAACCCCTGTTTTAAAGAAATTGCATGCCATAGTTTAGCAACCAACAATGAGACTTGGCTATTGAAACTGCACCTTGACTTTTTCCCCCATCACCATCTTAGTTCGTCATATTATAGTAACCAAAAAAATATTCAGCAAAAAGCATTTGAAACAATAGCTGACTTTAAACAGAGAGAAAAATTTTTTAGTAAGAAAGGAGCAGCAGTTACCTACATGTTTTTAAAGTGAAGCAATTTTCTACATTATTGCATTTACATTTGGTTTCCTTCCTTGAAAGTCAATAACAGTATTTGCTATCAACTGGGACAGTATGAAATTGACTCTCCTCATTTCCCCTGAGGTTAGAAATAGTCTAACTCTACTTCTTAATATACTGCTCACCAATACAAAAGAAATTAAATAAATACTACCCTAGAACATGCATCCAAAGGCTTCCTTCTGAAATCCTCTAGGAAAAGCTTCAGGAATCCCAGCAATGGTAACCACACCAGCAAAACACAGCTCTCCCGAGATAGGAGTATGAGGAGGAGGGGCAAGTTCCAGGCTTTGAACCCCCCCCCCCATCCCCTACCCAGTTTTCTGCTTAATTAATGAGTAAGCGCAAGCATATGTTGATTTCCAGAATGGCCTCCTTGTCTTAAATGAAACCCAGGAGTCATGACATAGCTCTGCAGCTCTGCTCCGAGGCACATGTCTTAATTTTTCATTTTGGCAAAATTTCAAATACAATCAAGTCAAGGAAGAGAGCTCCAAAATGCCATAGAACCTTCTTGGATATTTTTGGTCACAGTTTAAGGAGATACACATGACATTTCCTTAATTGAACTCACTTGGGATAACTTAACCTGCAAGAAGCAGCAAATGAATAGCAGGTTTTGTTTGTTTTTAAATAATATGCAGTCATCAAGAACTGCAGTTGAGGTTGATCATATTAATTACCTGGAGTTTTTGTTAACAGATTTATCTAAACCTCTTAGGTTCTTATTATACAGGGGTGTAAAACCTGCATACTGGCTTGGGTTTTTTTGCTTTTTTAGCATTGAATTTTGAAAAAAAAACTTCCCAGGTGCTAATGTGCAAAGTTAAGAACCACAGAGAATAGTATGGTTGCATCCTTATTTTTTTTTAATTTTTAGTTTTAGTTATCATGGATACATAATAGTTGTACATATTTATGGGGTACATGTGATATTTTGATAGAAGCATACAATGTGCAATGATCAAATGAGGATAATTGGGATATCCATCACCTCAAGTATTTATCACTTCTTTATT
This sequence comes from Daubentonia madagascariensis, assembly GCA_023783475.1. Taxonomy (NCBI): domain Eukaryota; kingdom Metazoa; phylum Chordata; class Mammalia; order Primates; family Daubentoniidae; genus Daubentonia; species Daubentonia madagascariensis. The sequence continues at coordinate 17,110,126 of JAKFHU010000585.1, forward strand.
TAAGTACATATCTGAATTGTTAAATTATATGTACAAAAAAAGTCTGGAATAATATATACCAAAATATCAGTAATGGTTATTTGTATGTGGCAGAATGACATTTTATTTTTAGGTTATTTATGCTTTTCTCTGTTCCTAAGTGTATCAGGACAATACAGCCATTATATTTTTTAAAGTTACTTACCATTTAAACCTTTCAGAAAACATTAATTAACTGCTAATCTTCTGAAGAGGGCACAACTGGAAAATTTTTGCAAATGTATCAAGACAGCTAAAGGGTTGTAAGAGGTGGTTTTCCAAAATCAACCCAGAAGCACCTGTTTTCAAAGTTCTCTTCGTGGAAAATGAGTGAAAGACTTATCATATCCACACCACACTGCATTCTGACATATCCCTGAACACAAATTCGTACAGCTAACTGCTTACTCAATATCTCCCATTGGATGTGTCAAAAATATCCCAAAGTTAACATATTCCCAACTGAAATCTTTGTCTCCTCTATACCAATTCACCTCCCACAACCTCCTTTTCCTCATTTGCTCAGCCAATAAACTTAGGAAGCACCTCTGACTATCCCTCCAACCCCCAACATCCAAGTTGTCAACAAGTCCACTTTTTTCTATCTTAAAATAAATCCTGACAGTTTCAGTCAGCCCTAAAATACAGGTTCTCTCTATACATCTCACATAGATTCTCACATAGCAGAAGATGGAAGGCCAAAAGAGAATGAACCCCCCTCCTGGCAAGCCCTTTTACAAGGGCACCTAATTCCAATCAGGAATTCACCTCTTAAAGACCCCACCTCTTAGTACTATCAGATTGGCAACTCCTGATTTTGTAGGGGACCCGTTCAAACCAGAGCAACATCCTTAAAATAATAATAAGAAGAAGAAGAAGAAGATCTATAAGAAGTGCAATTAAAATCTCACATGATCCATTCCTTCAACTGTAACAACTTCAAATTATAGTGTAAGTAAAGATATAAACACAAAATTACAATAGAGCTCCCATTGCCACTACAAGTCAATGAGTACAGAAAATTAGGGGAAGGAAGTTTTTAAATATTATGAGGAATAGAGGAGAAGAGGACAGGAAAGAAGTGAGAGTGCTCAGATCACAGACAAAATCATCCTTAGAAAGAGACACTCTGACACTGAGTGCTAAATTGCTGAAACCAAACCTGGGACTTGGTGGTACACAGCAGTGGCCACAGGAAAGGGGCTTGAGAGTGAGAAAGGAGAGATGACAGCCTTGAAGACTCATTGCTGCCAGGGGAAAAGGAGATAAATATGGAAGTAGTGGTTCCCCTCAGATGTGGGCCATAGAGGGAAAGAAGAACGTGAGAGGAGAAAATTAAGGATCCTATGGAAACAAAAGAGAACCTCAAGACATGTCAATTCTTTCCACTCCTCCACCACATCACTACCAAGAAAATTCATTAAAGAAACTGCATTTCAGTATGCTGTCTGAACTAAGTACTCATAAATTAGGAACCCTGAATAGACAACCTACAGAATGGGAGAAAATATTTGCAAACTATACATCCAACAAAGGACTGCTATCCAGAATCTACAAAGAACTCAAACAAATCAGCAAGAAAAATCCAAATAAACCCACCAAAAAGTGGGCAAATGACATGAACAGAAGTTTTTCAAAAGAAGATAGACAAATGGCCAACAAACATATGAAAAAATGTTCAACATCACTAATCATCAGGGAAACACAAATTAAAACTACAATGAGATACCGCCTTACCCCTATCAGAATGGCCATTACTAAAAAGGCAAAAAACAATAGATGCTGGCACAGATGCAGAGAGAAAGGAACACTTATACACTGTTGGTGTAACTGCAAATTAGTACAACCTCTATGGAAAACAGTATGGAGATTTCTCATAGAAATAAATGTAGACCTAACCTACCATTCGATCCAGCAATCCCACTGCTGAGTATCCAAAGGAAATGAAGTCATTTAATCAAAAAGACACCTGTACTCAAATGTTTATCACAGCACAATTTACAATTTCAAAGATGTGGAATCAACCTAAGTGCCCTTCAATTCATGAGTGGATAAAGAAAATGTGGTGTATATACATATATATATGTATATACACCATGGAGTACTACTCAGCCATAAAAAGGAACAAAATAATGCCATTTGCAGCAATGTGGAGTGAACTGAGACCATTATCCTAAGTGAAGTATCTCAGGAATGGAAAACCAAACACCATATGTTCTCACTAATAAGTGGGAGCTAACAGAAGGGTACACACAGACACAAAGCGACATAAAGAACATGAGAAACTAGGAAAGGGAGAGGACAGGAGAGTGACATGGGATAAAAACTTACCTATTGGGTACAATGAACACTATTCTGGTGATGGGCATACCAAAAGCCCTGATTTAAGCATTATACATGATATCTAGATAGCAGAAACACTTGTACCCCCTTAATTAATATTTTGAAATAAAAAAGAGGGGAAAAAGAAATAAATTAGGAACCCTATCAACAAATGCCTAGAAATATAAAAGAATCAGACCACTTCTATGCAAAGCTACTATAAGACGACAAAAGAAACTGAGAAGCTGAACATTGCACCTAATGAAATGTATTCCCCTAAACCCAACCCTGAAGCAAAATCAAACAATAATACAACATTGCAAATTGGATTAAATATCCTCCAACAAGTATTTGGAGATATAAGAAACCAACCAGAATTAAAAAGTAATAAAAATGGTCAAAAATAGGAATAAATACAATGACAGTTGAATGAACACAGGGAAGAAATTTTTTTTTAATTCAGATATATCTCCGAAATAAAGAATATATTATAAAGTGCCTGAGAATAGACTCAATTGAAAATTTAAGAAGGGACACAGAAGCAAAGCAAAAAAACCAAACAAACATAAAACCATCCACAAGGAGAATGAAAATAAAATGAAGAAGCAAAAGGGTCAGAGAAAAAGTGATTGAAATGGGAAGATGGACAAAGCAGATCCAAAATATATATAACTTCAGACCACGAAGACAAAAACCAAAACAATGGGACAGGATTATATTTAAAACTATAATCAAACTTTCCAGAAACAAGAAAAATCCTAAATCTGTAAAATGAAATATCCTACTATGTATGTAGAAAAACTGATACAAAATGATCAACAGTGAAATAAAAATGAAAACAATAGAGCAGGATTTTCAAGAAAGTCAAGGAAAGAAAGTGCATATCAAGCATTTTTATGTGTAGACAAGTCCATCAAGGATCACGATACAGAGAAATGGTTTTAAACATATAAGAACTCAAGGATAATTTATCTGTGAATCTTTTATAGGGAATCTACTACATGGGGTCAATAAACCATGACACATAGGGCAAATGTGGCCAGCTACCAGCTGCTCTGTGTGTGTGTGTGAACTAAGAATGGTTTTTAAATTTTAACATAATTATATTTTAAATTGCTATAAGTACTTACCTAATAGCCTCTACTTTGCCTCTTGGTCCACAGAGCCTAAAATACTTACTATCTAGCCCTTTCAGAAAATATTTGTCAACCTCTATACAACAGGATGAGCTTCATCCAACCAAGAGATGACTAAGCACTTTCTAAGTTATAAATACAAAGGTAACCACTGGAACAAAAATGCAAACCTCCTAAATATTAAACAAAATCAAAAAAAGAAAGAGCCACATGTTATACTGTATAGGAAAAGAAACACAGTAAATATAACTAATACACATAGTTACTATAATATAAACTAATATGACAGAGTCAAAACCAAACACATTAGTTATATTAATAAGTGTGAATAGAATTAAACATATCTTTCTTTTTTTTAAAAAAAAAAAAGCTTTTTTCAAACTGGCTCAGAAAACAAAACCCAACTCCAGGCTGCATTTAAGAGATACATCTAAAACAAAATGATTCAAAGAGGCTAAAAATAAAGGTATGAACAAAGATATACCAGTTAAATGTAAACATTAAAAAAGCAGGAATTGGAAGAAATAAAACTATCTTTGTTTGCAAATGACATAATTGTCTATGTAGTAAATCCAAAAGAATTGACCAAAAAACTACTGGAACTAATAAACCATTACAGCCAGGTTGCAGGATACAAGGTTGAGACACAAAAGTCAATGGTTGTGCTACATACCAGCCCCCAAAAAAGAGAAATACTTAGGTATTAATCTAACAAAATATGTACAAGATCTATAAGAAGAAAACTACAAAACTCCAATGAAAAACTCAAAGAAGAACTAAATAAATGGAGAGATATTCCACATCCATGGATAGAAAGACTCACTATTGTCAAGATGTCAGTTCTTCCCAACTTGATATATAGATTCAATGCAATCCCAATCAAAATCCCAGTAAGTTATTTTGTGGATACCAACAACTTGATTCTAAAGTTTATATGAAGGAGCAAAAGACCCAGAATAGCCAACACAGTACTGAAGGAGAAGACCAAAGTTGGAGGACTGACACTATCCAACTTTAAGACTTGCTATAAATTATACTTGGTATAGTAATCAAGATAGTGTGGTACTGATGAGAGAACAGACAAATAGATCAATGGAAGAGAACATAGAGTCTAAAAATAAATCCACAAAATGTAGTCAACAGGTCTTTGACTACACTACAAATGGAAAAAGACAGTATTTTCAATAAATGGTGCTAGAACAACTGGACATCCCCATGCAAAAAAACCCCAAAAAACAAACAAAAAAATGAACCTAGACACAGACTTTACACCCTTCACAAAAATTAGCTCAAAATGAATCATAGACCTATATGTAAAATGTAATACCATAAAACTCCTAGGAGATAACATAGGAGAAAATCTAGATGACCTAGAATTTGGCAATTACTTTTTAGATATAATGTCAAAGGCATGATCTATAAACAAAAGAATTGATAAGCTGGACTTCATTAAAATTAGAAATTTTTGCTCTGTGAAAGACACTGAAAAGATAATACACAGGCTAGGAGAAAATATTTGCAAAACACATCTGATAAAGGAATGTTATCTAAAATATACAAAGAACTGTTAAAACTTAGCAATAAGAACACAAACAAACATTAGAGAATGGGCAAAGACCTAACAGACACCTCACCAAAGAAGCTATAAAAATGGCAAATAAACATGAAAAGATGCTCCACATCATATCAGCAGGGAAATGCAACTTAAAACAATAATGAGATAACACTACACACCTATTAAAATGACCAAAATCCTGAACACTGACAGCACCAAATGTTGACAAGAATGGGGAGCAACAGCAACTCTCATTGTTGGGGGAATGCAAAAAGATACAGCCATTTTGGAAGATAGCTTGGCAATTTCCTACAAAACTAAACATACTATACAATTTAGCAATCACGTTCCTTGGTATTTACCCAAATGAACTATTATAAAAACAGATGTCCACACAAAAACCTATATACAAATGTTGATAGTAGCCTTCCTTATTCATAATTGCCAAAACTTGGAAGCAACTAAGACGCCTTTCAGTAGGTGAATGGATAAATAAACTGGTATATCCAGACAACAGAATATTATTATAGCTAATATTATGTAGCTAAAAAGAAATAAGCTACCAAGCCATGAAAAGACATGGAGGAACCTTAAACGCATGTTACTAAGTGAAAGAAGCCAATCTGAAAAGACTGCATACTGTATGATTCCAACTACATGACATTCCGAAAAAGGCAAAACCATGGACAGAGAAAAACATCAGTGGTTGCCAGGGGTTGAGGGGAGGAGAGAAGGATGAATAGGTGGAGCACAGAGGATATTTAGGGCAGTGAAACTACTCTGTATAATACTATAATAATATACACATGTCATTATGCATTTATCCAAACCCACAGAATGTACAACACCAAGTGTGAACCCCAATGTAAACTATGAACTTTGTGTGATTATGCCGTCTCAATGTAGGTTCACCAACTGTTAAAAATGTAACACTCTGGTGGGGGATATTGGTAATGGGGGAAGGCTTATGCATGTGTAGGGGTATGGGGTATATAGAAAATCTCTGTACCTTCCACTCAATTTTGCTGTGAACCTAAAACTGCTCTAAAAGTGAGTGTGTGCATGTGTGTAATTTTTTTTTTAAGAAAAGCAGGGGTTACAATCCTAATATCAGAAAAAGTAGAATTCTGCCCCAAAAAAGCATTAAATGAGACCAAAAAAAGATGCTTTAAAATGCCAAAAACTACAATTCATAATGAAGAAAACACTTATAAATGTCAATGAACTAAATAATATAGCAACCATCCATATAGAGTAGAAATTAAGGAGATAGTTAGAAGTAGAAACAGTAATAAAAGTAGCCTTTAAGATACCACTGTCAGCATACAGTGAGACAAGTGGACAAAGAATAGGTACGAATGCAGAAGAGTTAAACAAAATCAATAAGATATATCTTATAAAAATATGTATGTATATATATAAAACATTACACTCTGAAATCATGATTTAATAAAACTAGAAATTAAAAAGCAAACCAAACCTTGTATTAAACAACTTGAATAAAATAAAATATAAGCAAAATTAAAGAATTTCTGAAAAACAATAATTATATGACATAAAAACACCTTGTATAGAAATCTATGAGATAGGCCAAGCATGATGGCTCACGCCTGTAATCCTAGCACTTTGAGAGGCTGAGGCGGGAGGATCGCTCTAGGCCCAGAGTTCAAGATCAGCCTGAGCAACATAGCAAGACCCCATCTCTAAAAAAAAAAAAAAAGAAAAGAAAAGAAAAATTAGCCAGGCATGGTGGCGTGTGCCTACAGTTCCAGCTACTCGGGAGGCTGAGGCAGGAGGATCACTGGAGCCCAGGAGTTTAAGGTTGCGGTAAGCTACAATGACACCACTGTACTCTAGCCCAGGCAACAGAGTGAGGCCCTATCTCAAAAAAAAAAAGAAAGAAAGAAAGAAAAATCTATGGGATATATTTAAAGCAGTGATCAAAGGAAAATTCATAGCCTTAATTAAACACCTATATCAAGGAAAATTAAAAGAAAAAATAAATGAATTAAATCCCTAACTCAAAAAGCGAGGGGGGGAAAAAACAAAGAAAAACTTAAGATGCAAAATAATAAAAATAAATGCAGAAATCAGTAAGGTGGAGAATAGAAAAACAGTAGATCAAAGTAATAAATTTTTAAAGAAATCAACAATAGACAAACCCTGGACTGTATTCTATACCACACACACACAAAAATTGCTTATTAAAGGGTATTATTAGGACAACTGACAAAATTGGAATATACACTACAGTTTAAAGTATTGCATCAGTTTTACATTTCCCAAATTGGCAACTGTACTGTGGATATGTAAGAGAATCACCTTGGCTGGGCCAGTGGCTCACGCCTGTAATCCTAGCACTCTGGGAGGCTGAGACAGAAGGATCGCCTGAAGTCAGGAGTTCGAGACCAGACTGAGCAAGAAGCAAGACCCAGCTCTACTAAAAATAGAAAAATTAGCTAGGCGTTATGGTGTACTCCTGTAGTCCCAGCTACTTGGGAGGCTGAGGCAGGAGGATTGCTTGAGCCCAGGAGTTTAAGGTTGCGGTAAGCTACGATGACACCACTGTACTCTAGCCAAGGCGATAGAGTAAGACTTAGTCTCAAAAAAAAAAAAAAAGAGAGAGAATTGTCTGGTTCTTGAAAAATACATACTAAAGAATCTTGAGGTAAAGATGCATGAGGTATGCAACTTATGACCAAAGGGTTCAGAAAAAATGTATATAAATACATGGATATAAATTTATATAAATATAGACATGGACATAGATCTATATTTCCTATGTGTATACACACACACACACAAATAAAGAGAGAAGAGGAACGGGTGGGCAAGACAGAGTATCAGAGTGTGACAAAACTTTAAAAGCTAGTGAAACCAGGTAAAGTGTATACAGTTTGGAGTTCTTACTACTCTTGCAATTATTCTGTAAGATTGAAATTATTTCAAAACAAAAAGATAAAATAAATAAGTAAACCCTGTGTCTTGAATCCAACCACTTCTCATCACATCTACCACCATCACCCTAGTCCAAGCCACCATCTTCCCTTGCTTAGACTATTGCTATAGCCTAACTGGTCTTTGCTCCTAACATCAATTTCCACACAGCAGCCAGAGTATCCTTTTAAAATCCTGAATCCAACCATAGTATTCTCCTGCTCCAAATACTCCCATGGCTTCCTACCACGCTTAAAATCTAACTCCTTACCAGAAGCCCCTCCACCATCTAGCTCCTGGCTACATTTCTAACCTCTTCTGCTGCCACTCTCCAGCACATTTACTCTGGTCTTACCACATTATATTTCTTACAGCTACTCAAAAACATTAAGTTTGTTCGAGCTGCTCAGTCTTTGTACTCATTGTTCCCTCTGCCTGGAACACTCTCCCCTCAGCCCTTCAGAGGGCTGCTCCCTCCCTTCATCCCAGCCTCTGATAAATGGCCTTCCCTAATCACACTAACTAAAAAAGGAGCCCTATCACTCTCTAAGCCCTCTCCCTAATTTAATTTTCTTCATAGCACTTTGGACATGTTTCATTACGTTATTATTATGGAACAAGAAATTATCAGATCACACTAGTAAATATGCCTAAGATTATACTTCGCCAACTTGAGTTTCCTGTGACTACCAGTCACTCCTGCAGGGATTTGGCTACGGTTAATTGTGTCTAAACGCATGTCTCTCTAGACCTGCTGAGTATCTCCCATGCGTACAAGATCCCAGCAACACCAGCATCCACCTTCCCATCGACTGGCTGCCGTCTCTCTCCTGCCGACACCCTCATTTCTGTTTCACAGGGGTGTGCTGTTTTGCTGGGTTTTCCCCTTTTTGCTCCCTTTATGCTGCTGCTCTCTCCCTCCTCCTACACTCTCTCATCTATACATTTTCTCTTTCTTTTCCTGAAGCTGCTTATTTTCCCTGAGAAAACCCTATCAAAAGGCAGAAAGGACTGGTTTCCAGATAGTACTGTAAAGAAGACACTACCAGCACCATACAAGAAAAAGGTTTTCCACATCTAGCACTTTAGAACCAGTATATACTAGTATATACAGCATATACCAGTGTGTGTATGGAAACACAAACACACACTTTTTTTTTTTTAAATTTCAAAGGGTTCCACCACACATGGAACATTTAGGTCCCTGTCAAGAAAAGCTAGTTGTGAGAATTGACTTCATAATTGTCCAGCTCCTGCCTTGCCTGTTAAAGGCCTATTCCAATTCTGCAGGTCTGATGCTGTCAAGCATCTTTCTGACTCTTGATAAGCCTTTGAACTTTGATCTTTTTTGCTGTTCACTCTCAGTTCCTTCTTAAGGTATCTGCTGCCTTTCTAGTTTTTATATTGAGAATACCTGTGTGTATTTGATAGGCGTGGAGAGGAGACATCCTACTGTAGAGTGCTAAGAAGGTGAGCGCATCCAAGTCCAGCTGATAGTTGTTGCACTAACATGACCCACCTGGCCTCTGCAGGGGTACTATTCAGACACTTTTCTGCAGCTAGCTATGTGCTAAGTGATCATATTTCAAAGACTGAGAGCCTGCAGCCAGGAAGACAAGCCAAGATACCATCTCAACTTTACTAGTTATGTTTACCCAAGCATGCAGATGCTGGCCTTCTGCTTCTAGTACTTCTCAGTCCTTGTGAGGTAATGCTGGTCCACTCCAGCTGAAAAGGCACCTGGTGAAGCACCCTAACTAACAGGTACAGCCTGGATCACTTTGCTGCCTGTTACAGACCTATGGTAATGCAGCAGACATCTCTTCCAAATACCACTCCTCCTAAGGCACCAATTGATTGCATCTAGTAAACAGTAAGTTTTTCCTGGCTCCCCACACACCGTTTTCTAAACCTTTGATGTCTCCCCCTTTGGCATGAATCTTCTTTCTCCCAGAGACACAGGAGCCTAAGATTTCTTTCCCTTCCCTTGATAAAAATGAACATTTAAATGGTCTGGTAAACCCATTCACATAAAGGTACAAAAATTGTGTCTTGATTTAAAGAAATAAATGACAAAGTATGGTGTTTGGGGCATTAGTTCATATTTAGGAAAGGTCTTAGTGGCAGCCCCGCACCTCACACTCTGGGTTTTCTATTCAATCTATGTAAGGTCAGCACTGCTGGTTTAGAGTGTTAATTATGCAGCTGCCACTGATATAAACATTTATTAGTCATTTTTAGGCTATGTGTACAATGCACAGAGAGAGTAAGGGATCCTGGGTCAGTCTGTAGTCAACAGAAAGACTAAAAATTAATTTTGTATCAGTGCAATAAAAATGTAATTTAGATTTTTAAAAATATGTCATTCCCAGTCGAAGGATCCACCCCAGTGGTGGCTGGCCTACAGTTGCCAGAGAATCTGCTGCTTGTGTCTGAGGCCATGTGGGTGGGTGTTAAAGAGCCCATATGGTATGATGTTCATTTCCTGCATTCCAAGCAAACAGCAGGTGGACTGCCTTCCTACTGCCTTTTAATAGGCAAAGCAGCCAGAAAATCCAGAATCTGGTGGGCAATGTAAGACCATGGGAAAAGTGGAAGGGCACTGAGAAAGAAATAAGCATGTCCTACATGATGATGATAATGATAATAATATTATAATGGGGCAATATTTGAGAGTATTAAATAAATGTGTTTGTATTCATAGTTAAGTCTAGTTCCTAACTGACCTGTAGTTCTCATATCAAGAGCCACGTAGTTTCTTTATCATGTAGGGATTTTATTTCTCTATCATTAAAGTTGAATGATGGGGCTTAGTGGTATATGGGAAGTTCCTGTAAACAGTAAGATGAAGGAGAAAGCCTATTCCAATCAGCACCTGGAAATCATGGACAAGAGAGGAAAGAAAGGGAAAGGAAGCAGGCTATATGACCTATGAAATAACTTTGGCCTGAAGGGCAGAAGATTGTTACTTAATTTGAATAAAAAGCCAAAACAGTTTTGATCCACTCCCACTTTGGAATCCTGGAATGAGATCTCCATGCAGGGGACTCTGCCAACCTCTGGCAGAGGGTTAGAATGGATGGGTTGAGCAGAAATGAAGGCAGCGTTCTTTGTTCCCTATGGTCTCTGCGTGGTGTGCAGAGAAGCCAGAAAGTTCCTGTGTGCCCTTGTGAGGTACTGGGGAGAGGCTGGTAAGACCACCAGACTTGCAGAGGCCTGGAGTTGGGAAAAGAAGGCCTGCAAGATCAGGACCTTCAGTAACTGAAGGCAATGTCAAGTCAGGCATGTCAGGCAGCAGTGGGTACCACTGTTTACCAAAAGATCAAATGGAATTAGTTTTCCTGCAATGGATGCTAGTGCACAGACTAGCCATCCATCTGTAGCAAGAAAAATTAAGATAACAGGTGAACGCCCCCTGTCACCAGAAGACCTCATAAGCTTTTTCCCTATACATAGAAACTGTCTGGGGAAAAAAAAATTATATGGGGAAAGGGCAATAGCTCCATTATAAATATGGACTTTGGACTGATTAAATATTTCCTCGAAAGTCTTTTAAAACTAGAATGTAACATGGTTTCTTCTACCATGGTGAGCCACACCCTGCTGTCCAGCAGAAGGTTATCAAAAAATCTATTATAAGAAGCTACATTTTACTTGTACATCTTAACAGAATGTGTAAATTTGCTACCCTAGTATCATAGCTAACATTTATTGAGTGTTAACTACATGCCAGGTACATTTAACAAAGTGTTAAATAAAACCTTATTTTATTTAATTCTCACTGTGAAGTGGAGTAGGTAGTATTCTTCTCCTTTTGCAATTAAAGAAATTGTAAGAAACAGTAAGATTAAGTAACTTTCTCAAGGTCAGTGATGGGTGAGGATTTGAACTCAAGCAGTCTGACATAAAATCCATATTCTCATATACATTCTCAAAACCCTTCCTTTTGTGTATTATATATTTCACAGAGTTTCCTACATAGGTCTCTATTACTTGACCAAGAATGATTTTGAAATTATACTGTTTGATGGTAAAAGGAAACTACCTGGCAATATGGGGAGTATGAACTTATTTATATAATTTTTTTTTTTTTTTTTTTTTGTAGAGACAGAGTCTCACTATGTTGCCAGGCTGGTCTCAAACTCCTGCCCTCAAGCAATCCTCCTGGTTCGGCCTCCCAAAGTGCTGGGATTACAGGCATGAGCTACCGTGCCTGGCCTTATTTATATAAACTGTGTGTGTATTTTTGTGCACAGAGAGTTATCTGGAGTGATATTCACCAAGAGATTGAGAATCATTGACCCTGGGTAGTAGGATTTGGAATGACTTTTAAATTTTTCTTTATTCTTTTCTGTTTATTTACAATTTTTATATGACTATGGACTCACTTTATAAGCAGAATAATACAATGAAGTTTGTATTAGTCATAAAAGAATTGGCTTTACTAAACTAAAAAATTCGAAAATCTCAGTTACTTAACACATGCAATTCTATTTCTTTTCTGCTGCAGGTCAGGCAACTTCCTTTTGAATGGTAATTTGGCAATCCAGTTTACTTCTATTTTATAGTTCCACCATTTCAACCCACGGTTTCTAGGGCCACAGAGGCAGGGGATGAAAGAGAATGAAGACTTTATACCTGCTGTTAAATGCCTTCATTGGCCCAGAATCAGTTACATGGCCCCAATTAAACTGTAAAGAATGGGAAGTGTAGTCTCTCACGTGTTCCAGAAGGAGAGAAATGGATGCAGGTAAACACAAGTAATCTCTGTCACAGTGTGATTTTCATTTTGAAGACCATTAAAAAAGAGCATGACCTCTAGAGTCAGGCTGCCTGGGTTCATCTCCCAGCTTACACACTTATTGACTATACAACTTTGAACAAATTATTCAACCTCATTGTGCCTCAGTTTCCTCATCTGTCCAATGAGGATAACAGGGTTGCTATGCATATTAAATGAGATTATATGTTGATAAGTGCAGATTATTTGCAAAGATGACTAGGATAACCCCTCCTGTTTCTATATGCCAGCCCACATGCAATGTGACTTTTTCACTCCTCCCATCAAAAGGTAGAGTTTATTTCCCCATGGATCTGGGTTATTCTTATGATTTTTCTCTGACCAACAGAATATAGTGGAAGAGATATGTGGGGCTCCCAAGCCTAGAATGCATGCAGCCTTGCAGCTTCTGTTCTCACTTCTTGGAATTCTGTTCTGAAACTTCCATGTGAACTTCCATGTGAACTAACATTTCTATAAGGCAGATTGAGCAGGAATTTCTAATCTCATTTCATGGGTGAGGAAATGAAGAGCCAGAAATGGTAAGTGGTTGACATCACACAGAGTCTTTAAGGAGTCAAGTGAGCATTTAAGACTTGACTTTGTGAATACCTCTTCTGTGCAGCCCTATTCTACAAAAATAAATCCCTTCATGAACAGGAACCACAGTGCAATATTTGCTCCTATAGTTTTCAAATTACCAATTTCCCATCAAAGTGCTTAATCAGCCTCCCAGTGCCCAAGTCTTTCCTGTTAATGACCTTCAGTACTGGTAATGTCAAGTTAAACTTGCCAATTTAAGAAAAAGTAAGTAAAGCAATTACTTTTTTAATGACAAAGAAAATAGTTTTCTTGGTGGAGACTTGAAAAAGAGATCTTCTCTTTGTAATCAATTTGCAAAGTATCCATGTGCCTAACTCAGCAGTGACCAAAAGTCCCTGAGAATGATTCTTACCACTTTGGCGATGGATCCCACTGTCAATCACAAGTATTTACAAGTTCCAAAATGCACCATTTCCCTTACTAACTCCTGCAGGCATTCTTTTAGTCATGTATGTATCTCAGTGAGTTTTAAAGATTCTTGCTCTCTTACAGTTAAAAGATGAGTTCTATCCCATTGAGCAAACAAAGACACATTTCTTTTGCATGTAAATATTTCTAATCTTTCTATCTGCCCAAAGTAGGCCTTCAAACATAACTAATTTATGCCATTTCTTCATTCCCCGATATCCAATTCATAAGCAAGTCCTATTTCACTTTACCTTCAAACTAACTACCCTGAGTACAAACACTTCATGATCTCTACTGTCACAGCCCCTAGTCTAAGTTATCAATGTTTCTCCCTTGAACTAGCACAGAAACCTCCTATAGTAGGGTTCTCCAGAGAACCAATAGGAGACAGATATATTAGATACATATATATTTATCAATTCTTTGAGTAGGAGGGTACTACATGTTGTTTTTTTCTATGACTTAGCATTTATTGAGCACAGGCAACATGTCTTAAAAGAGAATCCAGAATATACAAGAACTCAAACAACTCAATAGCAAAGACACAAAAAATCCTATTAAAAATAGGCAAAAGACCTTAACAGACATTTGTCAAAAGAAGACATACAAATGGCCAAGAGGTATATGAAAAACATTCAATATCACTAATCATTAGGGAAATGCAAATCAAAACTATAATGAGGTACCACCTTACTCCAGTTAGAATGGCTATTACCAAAAAGACAAAAGGTAAGTGTTGGTGAGGATGTGGAGAAAAGGAATCCTTTACACACTGTTGGCCAGAATGTAAATTTGTACAGCCATTAAGGAAAACAGTATGGAGGTCCCTTTAAAAATTAAAAATAGAACTACCATATGATCCAGCAGTCTCACTTCGGGGTATACATCCAAAGGAAATGGAACCAGTATGTAGAGGAGATATCTGTGCTCCCATGTTTATTGCAGCACTATTCGAAATAGTTAAGATATGGAATCAACTTAAGTGTCCACCAATGGATGAATGGATAAAGAAAATGGGGAACGTATATACAATGGAATATTGTTCAGCCATAAAAAAGAATGAAATCCTGACATTTGTAACAACAGGGATAAACCTGGAGGACATCATGTTAAGTGAAATAAGCCAAACACAAAAAGACAAATACCACATGATCTCACTCATATGTGCAATCTAAAACTGATCTCATAGAAGTAAAGAATAGTGGTTGCCAGAGACTGGGGAGGGGAGGTGAAAGGGGAGAACGGGAGAGATTAGTCAACAGACACAAAGTTACAATTAAAAGGAATAAGTTCTGGTGTTCTATTGCCCAGGGGGGTGACTATAGCTAACAATAATGAATTGTATATTTCAAAATAGCTAGAAGAGAGGATTTTGAATGTTTTCGGTACAAAGAAACGATAAACATTTGAGGTGATGGATATGCTAATTATCCTGATTTATCATTATACAATATATACATGTATGGAAACATCACATTATACCCATAAATATGAACAATTATTACATGTCAATTAAAATATTTAAAAAAGAAAAATAGAAGTTTAGGATATTTAAATACAAAGATTACTTGCATGTTGAAGCAGCAGGGTTTTCAGGTGAACGACTAATCCATACAATATAAATGAATTCTTAAGCCATCACGCTTACATGCTTCTCAAACCAGAATTAAAAAGAATAGCTTCTAAACATAACAAATATGATACTATTCTTTTGCTACTGTGGACATAATGACGGTTTTATGTCTCATGGCGCTAAGAAACATTATAATGGCTGAGGCACCTTAGCTGTATCAACACCGTCAATCCTTTAACAGAATCAGTGAAGACAATAAGGACATTCATTAAGAACAAAATGAAACAGTGAGGTGAAAAGGTTATGAAATAATGTTAAGTGAAAAAACTAAATTGGTATTTAATTACCTTTATACTGAAATGCATACAAATGATAGAAATCAAAAGGAATAGAAACATGAAAACTTTTTTTAAGGAAATGAGGCTGTGAGTTGATTTTTCAATATTTTTCTTTACTATTGTATTATATGTGAGAACTAAATAAAAGCAAGAGGGAAAAAAAAAAAAAAGACAGAATGAACCAGGCCTTGGCTCATGGGCCTAGAGTTACTCTGGGAAGGTATGAGAGCTGCAGAAATTATTAAGCCTTTTTTTTTTCTTTTTTCCTAAGACTCTGACTGTGTTTCTTCTTACTAGTGACAAAAGAAATAACCTCTGTTAAGAATGAAATGATGATGGGTCTTTGAAATTCTCTCATCTCTCTGAACACAGTGAATGTGAATGAAAGATCTCAGGAAGAGTATTCAAAAAGCTTGTTGCTCAATCACCAGCCTTCCAGAGGAGTTGCGGATTGACTGCCGCCTAGGATAAGGTCAACAGAAACTGCCACAGCTCTCAAGGCAAGCACATGCTGGTAATGACAAGCTGCTGGGATTCAAAGCTGCGTTTCAGCCCCAACCCCAGCACTGACTCACCATGAAGCTCTTTGATTTCCTGATGGATCTTTCACGAGGACACACCACACTTAAATAAACCCTTGACCTAACAGACCTAGACTGAAGATGAAACCAAAGACAGCTGAGGGATTTGGTATTTTAGTCATGTTCTTTCATGTGTCAGTACCTTTAAGGTAAGTTCACACAGAGGTGGCCATGAAGTGGTTAAAAAGCAAAATCCCTGACTTCTGTAGTCAGTGAGAAACGTCTAAGACAGAATGTCATAGAGTCAAAGACTTCTGTGCAGAGAGGAAGACATTTGAAGTCAGAGATTCATTCATTCATTTCTATTCATTCCTTCATTCATTCTCTTCAATAAACATTTAGGAAGGTCCCACTATTTGCCTATAACTCAGCAGAGCTCTGAGGAAAGAGAGACAAATTCAATATGGCCTATGATTTTTGACCTGGAACAATTCCCCACCACCCTTCTGGTAACATACACGCCCTTCCCCAGCACCAAAGGGTTAGCCAACCACAGTACTCCATCTCCCTGGCCTTAATCAGAAACTTTTCCCCAGGAATTTTCATCTGGGACTAATGGGAAAGACTGCCACTTGCCCCTGGAGAAACCATTCTGGAAATCTAGCACCATGATGGCCAAAGTATTCATCATATGGAGGGACAATGTCTACAGTAGTGAAGCCACCACATAGATCGAAGCAAAGGGAGAGAGGCAGAGAGGGGAGAGAGAAGTGGGGAAAGGGAGCATAAGGAGGGTAAGAGGGAGACCACTTGGCATTGTTTGCTGCCTGGATCCAGTCATGCATCCAGATACCAGCACCAGGAGTACGACCACCCTTAAAAAAAAAATCAATTTTATGATCCTGAGGCAATAATCCCTGCCCTTCTCCATGCATACTTTTTTCTTTTTGCTACACTGATTTTAACTACCTGACACTGAGAGAATTTACATTAAATCAGAGCATTTGAGGTCTATTTAGTAGCATTGCAACCACATACATAACTAATTGCAAAAAAAATGTGATGAGGCATAAATATAATATACAGTCATGGTACAAAAGAAAGATCAGCTTAGACAGTTTCTACTCCATCAGTCAAAGTTTGGTTTATTCTTTTTTAGGGCATGTTGCCTGTACCCAGTAAATGCTAAGACAAAAGAAAAAACAACACGTAGGTGCCCTCTTATTCAAGAAAGACTTTGTGATACTGGAGGTAAGTTTGGAAGAATATGAATCTGTCAAGCTGTGGTGTTAGAAAAAAATAGACCTATTGTCAAACAGGTGTGATATACTTGGTATGCTAGATTAGAGACAGCCACAAATTCTTTGCTACTCCTGCTAGTAAGAGACAGGGTCTAATTCTCCCTCCCCTAAAACTGGGCTGGAATTTGGTGAAATTTTATGAAATCTGGACCCTTGAGTATCTGTTTTTTTGTGTGGCAAGATGGAAAAGAAAGCACTTCTGCCGTATCAAGATGTTTTCAAGACATTATGAGAAATATCTTGAAAAGGCAAATTAAAAAGACAGTAAATTAGTCGTTGCCAAGGACTAGGCACTGGAAACGGGAGTGATTGCAAATGGGTATGAGGTTTCTGTTTGGGGTGAGGGAAATGTTCTAAAAGTAGGTTTGTGGTAATAGTTGCACAACTCTGAGAATATACTAAAAAAACATTGAATTGTACACTTTAAATGGGTGAATTTCATGGCATGTGAATTATATCTCAATAAAGTTGTTTAAAAAATTCAGATGAAATGGACAAATTTTTTGAAAAACAACTTACCAAAGCTAATACAGGAGGAAATATAAAATCTGAATGAAATTAAATATCAAGGAAACGGAATCTTTCAAAAAGAATCTTCCCACAAAAAAAAAAACACTTCAAATCAAAATTGCTTCAGTGGATGAAGTCTTCTGAACATTTAATCTTACACAAAACTCTTTCAGAGACTAAAAAAAAGAAGGGAATAGTTTCCAACTAATTTTATAAGATCAGCATAACATTGAAGTTTCCTTCTATTCCTAGACTACTGAGAGTTCATAAAGAAGTGTTAAATTTTATTTAAAATTTTTTTTCTGCAACTATTGAGATGATTATACAGATTTTCTCATTTATACAAAAAGGATATGAACAAGTGGGATTTATGCCAGGAATGCAATCTTGGGAGAAGCATAAAAAGCACAAATTATAAAAGACTGTTTAGATATCACTAAAATTAAAAATTTCTGTTCATATAAAGATACCACTAAGAGAAGAAAAAGACAAACCACCGTCTGGAGAGATAATTGCAATCATCACACATGTGAAACGAGGGCACAGGTTGTGGGAAAGTATGCAAATCCACCTGTACTTTTATTACCATGCTGAAATTCTAAGCAATTAATAAAATACTCACAGAAAAATATCTTAGTTGTCTAAGTTCAACTAAAGTATGACACATAAAAACCATTAAGACTGTTAGTAACCAAGACCTTGAAGAGTTTCATGGAGTAAAAATACTTTCTAAAAGCAAAAACATTGTTGACTAGTGATATGGCCCAAACAATGGTGAGTAAGAATTGCTTATTCCTTAGCAGGAATCAAGGCAGTGGCACAAACTGTACTAGTACACATTGTATTCTTCACCACTACACACTCATGGTTAACAACAATAACAAAAACCTAGTTTTGCTTAAGAATATCCCAAATGCAGTAAAAATTTTATTAAGCCATTTAATATTTTTAATTAAAAATTTTAATTAACTTTTTAAAATTTATTAAAACATTTAATTTTATTAAGTCTTAAGTGTTCTCACCACCAAAAAAAAATGATGACTATGTGAGGTGACTAATGATGACTAATTAATATATTAATTAGCTTGATTGTGGTAATCACCTCACAATGTACCATAAATATATACAATATTACTTGTCAACTATACCTAAATAAAGCTGCAAAAATTAATAAATAAATAAATTTAAAAATAAAAAATTGTATTAAATTTGGACCCTTGAGTAAATTTGTAATGAAATGGAAAATAAAGCACTTCTGCCATCTCAAGGGAAAGCACATTTGTAAGTATATGAATGTAAGTTAATCTAGCCACTTTTTTTTTAATAGAATACCAGCTTGACTTGAAAAAACAACTAATAGACTACAGTTATTCAGACTTAGTTATTTAGCAGATATTTTCTTTAAAAAGACCAAAGTAAGCCTGGCACTTCAAGGAAAACAATTGAAATATTTGTTATCTAACATATGAGCTATCAAACCCAAACTGCATGTTGGAAACATATTTCTGCTACTATGAGCTTAAAAGCTGCTGTGAGCTTAAAAACTTTTCTGATGAGATCAGTGGTAACATTAATAAATGTGATGTTTTTGCTATTATAAAATGAAATGTGTCAACATGTGAAAAAGCTGCATTAACTCAGGGAATTAACATTTTCCAAACTGTCAATTCATAATACTACCAAGTCATGCATGAGTAAAAAGGTTCATTCAGAATGTAAGACAGGTCAACAGATTTTAATGTATCAAAGTATGAAAAGTTCATTTACATGGTTTCAGAACACATTATAACTAACCTGTAAGAAACTACCTCTTGTCAAGTTTTGGTGTAGTATCAAAGAAGAATATCTGCAATTATTTAAAAAGGCTATTTAAATACCCTCCCTCCTCCAACTACCTATGTGTGTAAGACCAGATTTGTTTCTAAAACAACATATTGCAACAGATTGGATGTAGAAGCACATTTGAGACCCTAACTGCACCAATGTAAAATAATTCTCCTCACTAAATTTTGTTTTGTTTTGGAAAACTAATTATTTTCATAAATGTATATTATGTTTATTAATACAGAATGTATTTGTGTATTTTTAAGGTATACACTTAATTTTAAAATAAATATTTAAATTTTTCCTGGGTTTTAATTTCTAATAGGATAAATAGCAATTGATATAACTAACATAAACAAAAGCAAAGAGCTTGGTAATTTTTAAGAGTACAACAATGTTCTAAGACCAAAAAGTTTCAGCACTGCTGTTCTAAGCAACTGCTATTATATTATTACTTAGTGTTAGTAATATATGTAAATATCAAATTAACACTTTTTTACTACTTACTCTGTAATAAGCATTTTATTCTACATGGAAGTTAATTTAGAGAACTCCACTTCTACAGTTAGTCCACTAAACACAGTCTCAGCTACAAGTCTCCATTTGAGAGAGTAAGTTCACAACGATTCAGAATCATTCAGGCTTGCATTGCACATAGTTCTTGTCTTCAACTCTGTGGTACTACATACTCCAGCATTTAAACAGTGGATTCAAAATAAAACAATGATAGAAAACTGATTATAAAAACAAACAGAACTCAAGTTACTTCAATTCTGTCATTCAGTGTGACTGTTTAAAGCTTTGTTTCTGTTTAAATTTTAAAACAATGAAACAGTATTAAATGTGAATGCAATTGTTTTGGTAAGTGTAAATTTTAGTTCATACATGAAATATTTTGCTAAATTTTAATAATATCTGTAAAACTGAAATATATCCTTTTAAAATTGTTCATTGTTTTTAAACTAAAAAAAAGATAGTTTTTACTAATTATTACATTACTATTGAGCAATAATTTTGTCCTATAGAGGAGAAGAATGTTAACAAATGATCCTCTTGGGATACCTATCGATAACTAGGTATATCACTAACACCATAATGAATGGTTACATATTGGATGCTTTCTTCCTGAGTTCAGTATCAAGGACTTGTTTTTCAAGGTTCTCCATAGCACCTTTATTCATCTGTCCACTTTTGTGTCTGATTTTTTTTTTTTACTCAAAACTATGATTGTGAAATTCATCCATGTATCATTCATACATTTATCTGTAGTTCATTTTCTTTAATCTTCTCAATCTGATGTTAGTTTTCACAGCCCTGCTCGTGTCAACTCTTAAGTGAAGCCCTCTCAACTCCTTAGGCAATTAGGTTCTCCATTTGTGGTCTCATAGCATTTGTAGGTATGTAATTCAACTAGAGCACTTCTCACATTGAAGTTAGCCTATCATCTCTTTTAAGGTAGACACCTGGAGGAAACCAACTCCTAGCCTAAGGCTAGACACAAAATAGGATCTCATTTATTGTATTAGGGTTCTCCAGAGAAACAGAACAAATAGGAGATATAGATATAGATACAGACATAGATATAGATATAGCTGGAGACCAGGAAGGTCGATGGTCTAGTTTCAGTCCAAATGCCAGCAGACTCAAAACACAGGAAAAGTGATATTTCAGTTGAAGGCAGGAAAAAACCTAGATCCCAGCTCAAAAGCAGTCAGGCAGGAGGAGTTCCCTCTTAGCCTTTTTGTTCCATTCAGGCCTTCAACTGATGGATGAGGCCCACCAACATTAGGGAAGGTAATCTGTTTTACTCAGTCTACTGATTCAAATGTTAAACTCATCCAGAAAACACCCTCACAGAGAAACCCAGAATAATGTTTGACCCAATATCTGAGCACCTCATGGCTCAGTCAAGATGACACATTAAAATTAACCATCATATTTATTGTTTGTTGAATAAGTTGGTTTTTGCCATCAATATCTCAGGAGAGGAACAGACATGTAACGACCACACTTATAAAGCAGAATAAAATAGGGGCTAATGAGGGGTATACAGAACTCAAGTTTCATTTCATCTAAGAATTAACTTTTCATCTGAGAAGCAAAAATTAAGTAAGATTCTGATAGGAGAGGACTTGTGTAGTGGGGGCATAATCTTACATACAGAGGAAACATCTTCAGCATAGAAGGTTCTTCCCCAGTTTAGATTCAGATCACAATTAGAAAGCCAATTCTTGGCTAAGGAAGGTTCCTAAAACTGGTGCTCATATAACTAAATGCACAAAATGCTCCCCAATCTGGCAGAAATCCAAAAAAATTTTCCAGTGCTGGAATATCTACTATTGTTACCCTCAGGGATCAATCTTGGCTCTGAGTTAGTTACCATGGATACCATCTAAGTCTTATGCTTTTCCCTTAGTAATGTCAAGAAAATCCAGACAGATACTTGTTCAGAAAATATTCTAATATGCAGGGCTTTACACCAAAATAGATGACTAGGTCCTCTGTAGAAAACAAAAGCAATGGTGTTTGTGCAAGAATATGGAGGCTAGCATGCTCCAAAACTGCAGATCTTGATAAGAAATTATATTCACTATTTATATTATATTTCACTTTTCTGATTTCCAAGTAAAACATGTTTATTTTAGAAAATTTGAAAAATACATTAAAACCACAAAAGAAACATAAAATCACCCATAATCATTTTTCTCCTTTTATGGTGAGGAAAGAACATAAAGTAAAACATATGTAAGCCTTTTCCTCCTCCCCTCCAATCTCACCACCCCTATCCCTGAGATTGCTTTTATCAATTTGCTCCCTATCAGTCCTGCCAGTTTCTCGCCTGTTTATTCATTTATTGATTCAGCAAATACTTACTGAGTGAGCTCCTTGGGCCAAGCACTGTTCTAGACATAGGTATTTCATTGGTAAATGAATCCAATAAGATCCCTGTTTCCATGGATGTTACATTCTAGTGAGAAAAGACAGAAAATAAACAGTAAACAAATGAATAGGCAGAAAAATACTGGCTAGTAATAAATGTTATGCAGAAAATGAGAAGATGGTATCACACCAGAGACTAAACTGTGACAATAAACTGTGAAGATAGAGGGAAGATACTGTAGGTACACAGAACAATAGAAAAAAGGCCTTAAAGTGTTACAAAAAGGCAGCCAGTGTGGCTCTATCACATGGTGGGAGTGGAGGAGGGAGCAAGAGTTATGAGAATAGGTTGGAGAGGTGAGCCTGTAACAAATCATGGAAGGCTTTTGGGAAGGAAAGTGTTGAAAAAGTCTGGCTTTTAAGTGCAAAAGGAAGCCACTGAAGAGTTTTAACAGAGGAGTAATATACTCTGATTTATATTTTTAAAATTTTCACTCTGGTTTCACCGTGGAGAATAGATTTAGGACAGAGATACCCAACATGAGGTCCACAGATACCCCCAAGAAGTCCATAGATAGAATTCAGGGAGTTGATTACCTTGAATGGGAAAAAATTACCTGGCCCAGCCACTCAAAGAAGGCAAAATCTCAAATTATTCTATTTTGTCAACCCTACAATTCCTCTTCCCAAAATAATAAAATGATTATCTATGGTTTCAAGAGGATAACAGTAGGAGGATTCTCAATTTATGATAGCAAGGCTCATTCTTTTTCCCCTTTTTCTCTAAGATTGTGTTTAAACCTAAACCCTACTGGAGGCCTACCTGCTTAAAGGACTTGACAAGAAAAACCTAGCCTTATGGAAGGTGAGTAGATTGAAAGTAACTTTGGGGCCGGGGGAAGAGGCCCCACAACTTGAACCCAGCATTTCCACAGCCCACCCACCTTACCTTAGATTTTGGCTCCTTGCTGCTAACTGCAAAAGGGAAGCAGAAGTTAAAAAACATCTTGTAATAGGGCAGGAGAATGGGGCCTGGGAAGTACATCTGGAGAGAAAGAATAAATCAAATGCTTCTTGAAACTGTTTAGCAGTATTTCCCAAACATGGGCACTTGTTAAAAATACAAATTCCTGTGCCCCACCCTAGACATACTGACTCAGAGTTTCTAAAGATGGGCCCTAAGAATCACTGCTGGCAATTATAATTATCAGCCAGTTTGGAAAATACTATAAATATCTGTTGGGAAAAATCTAGAAGACCCCATAGAGCACAATACTCACCAGGCCCAGATTGAGAAAGCACAATCTGACTTCCATAGCTCTCACATGTGGTTTTCAGTTTAAATAATTGTGGGCATCTTCATTGGCAGATTATTAAAAGGGTGACTAGCATATTAATACACTAAACAATTTATATTCAATAAAACTGCTGAGATTACTGACATTGAAAAAGAGAATGAGTTAATTTATCTTCCATTGTACCCTTCAAGATGTGAAATTATTTCTTTTCATGCTGCCAGAACAACTGGACTCCATTTAGTGTTGCCCAGGACCATACAATTTATTAAATGACACTTGGAAGCCCTAATAAAAGTGATTAATATGTGTGTACTCAGAGCTCTGAGTACAGTCATTTTTCAGATAATCTATTGTTTCTACATTTGGAGAACTGACTAGTGTGTGTACTTGCACGTGCGTGTGCATGAGTGTGTGCATGCGAGCTTTCTGAAGAAGGTCCTTTCTTTTTCAACAACATCACAGAATATTAGAGAATTAGAGTTGGAGATATCATCCAGTCTCATGGCTTTAAATGCTATCTATACACTGCTAGCCCCAAATTCATATCTCTGGTACTCATCCCTCCCCTGAACCTCAGATTCTTATATCCAACTGTTTTATATCTACACTTACTTTAATATGCATCTAAAACTTTACAAGATTAAAACTGAACTTTGGCTCTTCCCCCTGCATCCCTCATTTTTTCCCGTCTCAGCTGAAGGCAACTTCTTTTTTCCAGTTACTCAGTCATCCTTAATTCTTGTTTCTCTCCCACTCCACATCAAATCCATTAACCAATCCTTTCTACTTCCCCTTTAAGATATATCCAGAAAACACCCACTTCTCAATACCTTCATGGTAAACATCCCAAGCCACTATCATCTCTGGATAAGTGTAGGAGCCTTCTAACTGGTCCCCTTTACTTATACGCTTACCCCTCTTTTACCTACTTTTAACACAGCAGCTGAAGGGTTCTTTTTGTTTGTTTCGTTTTTATTATGAAAAATTTCAAACAAATACAATAGAAAGAATAATATAATAAAACCCTTGTACCTACTTATCATCCTGCTTCAACAATTATTGATACATAGACATTTCTGTTTGATCTATAATCCCATCCACTTTCTCCCAACCTCAAAGGAGAGTGGGGTAAAGAGAAACCCTCTAATGACTTCCTATCTCATTCCAAATGAAATCCAAAATCCTTTCAGTGGCACGCAGGTGCTCTAATTCTCCCTCTTGCTTACTCGCTTCCAGTAAAATTAGCCTCCTGGCTTTTTTGTCAACACCTTAGGATGTTTCTGCCTCAGGGCCTTTGTGTAATACTCATTTCCTGGAATGCACACTCCCCACCCTCCAGATATTCCCCTGGCATACATGTCCACCCTTCCTTCAGGCTTTTTATTTGTTTGTTTGTTTTGAAACAAAGGTCTTGCTGTGTTACCTAGGCTAGAGAGTAGTAGCCATCATAGCTACAGGCACATGCCACCACTACTGGCTAATTTTTTCCATTTTTTGTAGAGACGGGGGTCTTGCTATGTTGCTCAAGCTGGTCTCAAACTCCAGGCCTCAAGTGATCCTCCCACCTTGGCCTCCCAAAGTGCTAGGATTACAGGCATGACCTTCAGGTCTTTACCTTTTTAAATTAAGTTTAGCTTAAAGCTGCTTCCTTCCAAATTTTAAGTTTGGCCTAAAGGTTTCTTCATACACAGTGAACTGTAACCTAACTGGATGTGTAAACAGACTGTAACCTGCTCCTGTACCAATTACAGGGTTTCAGCCAATCACAGGAGGCCGACTGTTAAATTGTGTTCAAATAAGGTAAACACTGAGCTGTAACCAATCCAGCTGTTTCTGTACCTCACTTCCATCTTCTGCACATCATTTCCTTTTTCTGTGCATAAATGTTATGTGACCATGTGGCAGCCCCAGAGTTGCTCTGAACCTATTCTGGTTCTGTGGGCTTGCCTGACTCTCAAATCGTTCTTTGTTCAATTAAATTCTGTTAAATTTAATTTGTCTAAAGTTTTAACAACCTGTAGAGTTTCCTACTACCTGGTTTTGCTGATTGCCTACACATGGCAAGTTTCAAGTGTTCCTCTGCCCTACAAATTGGCTGCTGAGAGTCTGCACTTTAAAAGTCTGCACTGTTCACTCCCTGGCTACCCATCTTTCTATACATACACTGACTTCCATACAATGACTTATACCTAACAAAATGCAACTATCCTTTGTAAAAAGCCACTCTCACCCTTGCTCTGGAGTGAATGATATGCTCCCCATTGCACTTAGACCAACTGGTGACCAACAGACACCTGTTTAAAGAATGAACACCATCCAATCCTGCCTGAAGGTCAAAGCAAATCATTTGTAGGCCAGGATAAGGACCCTGAATTTTATTCGCACTGTTGCACAATAACTTCGTAAGACTTTAATAAATGCTTTTTATTTGTTAAAATTTATTTGGTTTATTTGGTTGCGAACGCACTTAATGATACTGCAGTGTACCGTTTAAAATGGTTAGAATACTAAGTTTTATCTCATGTGGATCTACCACAATAACAACAACAAATTGGGCTTTTCGGGAGGTCAGAATCTCGCACATCACCTCCCTTGGGCTCGGAGGCTCTGTCCCACCGGCACCTCAGGGATCCAGGTGCGGACCAACAGCCGGTAGCTTGAGTCCAGCCAGGTCCCTCTCCGCACCTGTACCTCAGGGGATGCGGCCGGACTGAATATCACCCCTGGGTGTTTATTCACTCGTACATTCATTCACTTATGGACTCACCACTGCCGGGCCCCCAATACCCAGGGGAAGACACGTGCGGCGGGCTTTCCAGCGCTAGAACCCAGGAGCCACATCCTCCTTCCCGGCGGCCTCTGGGTCCGCGGTGTCTTCTGGGAGTGGTCGCCCAGGCGCTCCTGAAGGTTTGTACTGCGCCTGCGCGTCTCTGGGCCCTGCTTTCTCCTACTGCCCTACTGCAGGATACGAGGGGTCAGGGGGCCAGTAAACCCCAACTCTGACTCTGACTCTGATGCCCCTTCTAATCTTGTCCCTCCAGGGGGCTCTGGTTCCTTTCTTATATCGCCCAGACCTCCCCTTAGGCTTTAGAGCACAGAGGCCAGCCCCATCCCTTGGCAGTGGCCCTTCCTTCACATCACCTAAGCCGGTCCTGGGACTGCCCGGCTGCTTTCCTAAGGGTTCTCGGCTCAAGCAGTTCCCTCAACTACGAAGCTCAGGCTTCAAAATGTGGTTCAAAATATTTTGAACACTTTCCCAAAAGAGGAGTCTTGGTATCCTTCATATCCATGATGGAGAAATCCATTGTGACCAAATATGTTCTTTAAAACCATAAACTATGAATTGTCATGTTTTTAATAACAATAAGAGTTAACATTTTTGAAAGCAATGGGTGTGGCAAGAATGGTGATAAGTGGTTTCCGTGCATTGTCTCATTAAAATTTTAACAGAATTTCAACTAATAAATCAGAAAGCATCTACAGTTATTTCAAAGGGAGCATTTAAGGTAATAAAAGCTCATACTTCTGGAGTAATGACAATGGTCTTAACAAAAATAGGAAGAAAGAAGGAAAGAAATGAAGTCATTAGAAAATATTTTTAATGAAATGTATTATGAGAGGATTTCAACAAGGCATATGACAAGTAGTATCATAATGTTATTGATTGGGGTGCAGAGCAGGAAATATATAACTCTGTGAACAAGTATACCTGAAGAATACTCACTCGATTAATGGATGATGATTGGTTAACAGTGAACACTTCCTATGAGTTAGTGACCAGACTAAATGCTTTACTTACAGGCTTTAATTCCATTTAATACTCACCACAACTCTGTGGGAGTATTATTACTTTTTCTCTGATTTACAAGTGAGGAAGCTGAGACACACATTCACTAAATAACCTTTCCACAGTCACACAGCTAGTAATGGATAGGGATGGAACTTGAACTCAGCAGATTCATATCCGTGTATTCCTGCTCAACTGCCATGCATTCTGACTTGACAGCACCCTGACTCCACCCTTAGAGGCTATCTATTTTTATTAATAATTTGGATGAAGATGCAGATGGCATGCTGATCAAATTTAAGCAGAATCCAAAGCAAGGAGATGATAATGTATTAGAGAACAGAGTCAGGATTCAGAATTATTTCATCAGGCTTATTTGGTGGTAGAACAGATAAGAGTTAACGTTTGCAATTTAGTGCAGGAGTACTCAACCTCAGTGTTATTAACATTTTGGACTGGATAATGTTTTGTTGTGGGGAGATGTTCAGTAGTACATTGTAAGATGTTTAGCAGCATCCCTGGCCTCTAGATGCTAGTGACAGTCTCCAGTTGTGACAACCAAAAATGTCTCCAAACATTGCCAGGTAGAGGTAAAATCACTCCCAGTTAAAAACAACTGACTTGGTCTTTTACTACATATTGTTTTTATTTAATTCTTATAATTGTGCTAAGAGGTAGGTAGAGTTGAAAGTGAATCCAAAGTTATCTCATTCCAGGTAGCATGCTCTCATCAAGATGAAATTAATTAGAGATGAATGTAAATTCCTGCACTTAGAGCCAAAAAAAAAAAAAAAACCCAAAGAAACAAACAAAAATGTAAAACCAAACCAAAAAATACACAGCATTCTCCCCTGATGAGAGAATTATGAGAGTTAGCATACATAGAAGAAAACACTTATGTTTTCAGATGAGAACAGACTAAATAATAGTAGCAAACATTTATTGAGGGATTATAGTTTTTCAGATTCTGCTATGTGCTGTGTACCCTAGCTCATTTAATCCTCACAAGTAACTCCATGAGATAGTATTATTATATTATTATCCCTATTTTAGAGATGAGGAACGTGAAGCTTAAATTAGCATAGCATAATAGCAGAGATAAAGTGATGATGCCATGATTTGAATTCAAGCAGTCTAACTCCAGAGTCAGTTCTTTTAACTATTCAATAACGCTTCTCACCAGACAGGCAAATAAATAAAAGGAATCATCACTGTAATGTGGCTGGGAGAAAAATATAATCCTAGGCTATATAAACAGATGTCCAAATAAGAGAGGTTATAGTCCTCCCCTGCTCTGATGGTAAGGATGTACATAATACACTGATGCCAGCTGAGTTTGCACAGGCTCTTAAGAACCTGATCAGATTGGTTTGAATCTACAGTCCACACCACATGGAAGGTTAAAGTCCTCCACAAGAGTTCTGTAGATTTCACTGTCTCCAGGATCTTCTTATGCACAACCTGTTTGTATTCTGCACTGCATCAGCCCTTTCTTCAGTTAACAAAACATACAACTTGACCCAAACCTTTCCAGGATATAGGAAACTTGATAGAAGTTTCTTACAGAATAAACACAGCAGCAGATTCTAAAATCCCATATTAGACATTCCTGCACTGAAATCCCTTTTAGGCAGGAAAACATCAGGACTTTCCTCTGGATATGCTGCCTGTCCATACTTCTACCCTCATCCTCTTCCTTCTTAAACTACAAATTATCCTACCTCTATTAGGGAGAGCAATCAACTCTTCCCAAAGCCCAAGAATTTTTCTTTTCCAATTTAAGTCTTTGTTACATTTGGAATAATAACTATGTTCTTCTCTAGTGGCTAGACCAGTAGTTCTCAACTAGGGGCAATTTTGCCCCCCAGGGGACATTTGTAGACATTTTTGGTTATTACACTGGGGGAAAGGGGGAGTGGTGCTACTGGCGTCTAGTGCTTAAAGGCCAAAGATGCTGCTAAAACGACATACAAGGCACAGGACAATCCCTCACAACAAGGAATTTATAAAGTCCAAAATGTCCATAGTTCCAAGGTGAGGAACTCTGGGCCACTGATGAACAGAAGCTTCTCCAGAGGAAATTCAAAGATGATAATGAAAGAACTTGAAATTTACCAAATGAGGAATGGCTACAGGAGCCATAAATGTTTAGCATGGGGAAAAGGGAAAATCGACAGAGCATGAGAACAGCTTGTGAAAATTTGAAGCCAGTCAAAGGGCAAGCCTGACCACGGAAAGAGGGTGGTACTTACAGAATGGCAACTTTCATCTGGATGTAGGGAAGACTGTCCTAACAAGGCTATCTGAAAATCGAATGGGCTTCTTTAATCTTTCTATTGTCTATGAAGAGCCTGGGTGATGCTTTGTCAAGGATGTGGTAGAGGAGAGTGAAGTATTAAATAGAACCATATTAAATTTCTATTTTTTTTGACCAATAATGGTCACATATCTGCAATTTCTTAGGATTCAAACTAATGTTGTTTAAGATCTCTTCTCTCTGGTATTCAGTAAGCTGCAATGATATCTACAGGTACTCTCAGCTGAAAGCTGGCCAGATTCCCAGTATTTATTAAGCATGGCAATAGGATCACTCAAGGGTGGCACCTCAG
The DNA here is from genome assembly GCA_023783475.1 of Daubentonia madagascariensis. NCBI lineage: Eukaryota > Metazoa > Chordata > Mammalia > Primates > Daubentoniidae > Daubentonia > Daubentonia madagascariensis. The sequence continues at coordinate 17,140,526 of JAKFHU010000585.1, forward strand.
AGTCTTGAGCCTGTCTTTCCTTCCTGTCTATTTATATTTATAGTCTTAGGTAATTTTAGCATTTTGGAGAGTTATTTTCTCCCATGAGCAGTGTTCTGAGATAGCCTTCCAGGAGGTACCTCTGTTCAGAGAAAGCTTCTTGGTTCTATGCAAGGAATTTTGTCCTTAGATTTGTGTGATACTGAGAGACCAAATCGTTTACCTCCCTTCCACTTTCTCTCTGGGCTGCTGAGTTCATACATATTCTTAAGCCTCTGATATGGTAACATAAGCTGCAGCAAATAATACCCAGCTCACTGAAATAAAAATTGAAGTTCCCCCCACCCATGTTTTTATTATGAAAAATTTAAATTTTAAGGGAGATTGAAAGACTAGTACAATAATCACCCATATGCCTACCGTTATATTCAGCAAATTTTTTTTTACATTTTGCCATTTTTAAATATATTTTAAATATATGTTTGTATAGGTATAATTTTGTTTGCTAAATCATTCGAAAAGAAGTTGCAGACAGCGTATCAGCTTATTTCTTCAGCATACCTCTTCTAAAAATAAGAACATTATAAATAAATTATCACTGCAAACATTATTTTAAAAATCAAATATTACTTCATTAAAGGAATGAATAACCAATTGGAACAAGTGGGATTTTATTTGCACAAATGTGAAATTATTACCTGTAAAATTATATTATGTTTGGTGCTTTTACAGTCCAATAAAGTCATCTTACTTAAAAAGCTAAATCACAAAGAGTTATGGGGAGAAATAATATACATATGTGAAGGTTAAAAACTGGACTAGTATTTCTTTAATAATTAATTGATTGCTTCACATACCTTTTTAAAAATCAAAAATTCAGTAGAGAAGAATATACTGATGGGGTTCAGGAATGCTACCTCAAAACATGGCACCTTGGCATTTCAGAAAACTACAGAAGCAAGAGGGTTTCTCTGTCCTTCTCCTGCCCTTGCCCCTGAAGCAGGCCGTAAAATAATTCTCTGCCCTTTCTCTGATGTAGGAAGTAAACCCTTTTGTGAGAGGTGCCCATCATATACCTGGAGGAAAGGAATGTCCTTATCACTGAAAGACAAGGACATAGAGAAGAATCTGAACAAATGGGACTTGCTAACTCTCCATCAAACGGAAGCTAATACACAAGATTCCCTGCTTTTGGGGGTCATTTCTGAAGGCTCCCATGTAATATAAAACTAATTTAAATAAATTTGCATGCTTTTCTCTTGTTAATCTGTCTTTTGTTATAAGGGCCTTGAACCTAGCAAGGGGTGAGAAAAGATATTTCTTTTTCCTTACAACATCCTCTGTAAAATTTATTTTGGAGTAGACTCCAATAAATATTCATTCCAAGAAATGTTATGGGACCTGAAATTATCAATATGGCACAATAAACTAAAAGCAAAACCTGCATAACTCAATTACCTATGTCCATTTGGTACCTTTTCCTGTACTGCCCTATTCCTTCCTGAATTATAGAAATGTTAAGAAACTGTAGTCATAAATTTGTTACTCTAAGGAAATACTATACTGATATTGCCAACATTATATATGTTTTCTCATTTTTCCTATGGCGTGTAAGGAACTCAAGGCCTTTTAAAATTGTATTACAATTAAAACTTTCTGTACCGAAAAAATGTATTCCTAAGCAGTTAAGCCATTCCTGAAAACTTCAGTAAAATTTCTTTTGAAATTGATGACTTTTGGGGAGAAGGAGAAAGAAAAGGAAAAATAAAATGCTCACAATGAACAAACCAAAAAATCCAATGAATAAAGGATAAAGGCATTCTCCAGATGCAAACAAACTTTTCTGAAATGAAAATCCCTTTCAGTTCAGACCACATAAGCTTACTATCAAAGGCATGTTTGATTCTACCTCATCCTTTCTGACACACATGTAGAAATGATCAATGCATGCACATCAAGGAAATAAGATAGAACTCCAGCGCAGGAACATCCATGGCATATAATCTTTCCTGGGGTACAGAGGGTGAGTTGAGTGACCCACCAGGCTCCCACAGTTTTCCAATGTATTTTCTCAGGGCTACTTTGAAGAGGAGATGGAGACATCTTTGCTATTCTGTCAGTACTGCTACAAAACTTATTTTGAAAATGAGAATTTATTCCAATGCAACTGATGTATTAGGGAATATTATGAGTATAAGGCAAATTTTTCAGTTGCTTATGTGTGATGTTATCTGTTAAAAACACCAGGTGAATCTAAAAAACTACCCACCTGAACAGAGCCAAATAGGAATACACGAAAGACACAAGCACACACCTCAAACGTCTTCCAGCTACCTGAGATCACTATGTGTGCTATGAGCCCACCCATTCACACCTAGTGTTAAAAATTCCTGTCTGATTTCAGATAATCCTCCTTCCATCACTGCACAAGAATTCACAAGAGGCAACTCTACTGACCCATTTCCAATACCTTTTTCAAGGTAAAGTACCATATTTATTGTACACATTTCTTACCATTTAACATGCATAAATCTATGCTGCCATTTTTGTTGGGTTTCTATAATATCTTTTTAAATGTGTCATTAACCAAGTCAAGACTTGTGCCCCAAACCCATTTTTTCCTATACCTGCTGTGGTTTTTATTGTGCAATTTTGCAATACGTTGTGTTATAGCACAACTAATTGTATTTGAAAATGGCTAAGAACTGCCTTCCTATGTGTCCCTATAAAAGGGCTTAAGGGAAAGTAAACCAAACCAGCAATAGGAGGAAATGGATTCCATTTCATTTAGTATCTTTAAAGAGGCCAGATGGAAAAGGCCCTGAATTGTGAGGCATTGAGAGGGCTCCCCCATTCACAAAAATAAATAAAAATATTACTTGTTCTTACCTGATTGCTCAGGCTAGAACCTCCAGTACAATGTTTCTGAGTCAATGTGTATTCTGTAGGCTGGCCAGCTTGGTTGTGCTTGTCTGGGCTTAGTTGGACTCAACTGGGCATGGCCATTTCCCAGCTCTGGGTTGAGGCTCCAGACTCCAGGATGCAAGTTGGGCTTAGGTCTTCTCCATGTCTCCACATTGTTTTTAAACCTTCAGCTACCAATGTTTGTTGGATCACAGGAGTGCAAGAGGCTAAGCCCAAATCACGAAACACCTCTAAAGCTTCTGCTTATGTCGATGGGACAGGAAACACACTCTGCTCACAGAGACAGGACATTGCAAAGGTAAGTGGTAAGGGGGTAGATGTGTATTTTCATTAGAGAGGAATAAGTAACTGAGACCAATAAGCTCAATTAAAAAAAATCTGGAGATATATATCAATGGCACGAAGGACAGATTAGAGAAAGTACTTGTCACTAGATCTGTAGTGCTCTTTTTTTCTGTTCATATATTTTGCATGGGTAGTTTATCTGCTATTTAATGAAATTAGCTCATTCATCCATTCGTTCAACAAATATTTATTGTTCTTGTCAGCTTGTTCTTGTTCTCTCCTTACAGGTTCCAGGAATGACTTTCTCCCTTGCTCCTTCAGGTACATTCCTACACTACTCTTTGTGTGCTTCCCTACTTCTGCCCACAATGTCTGCAGTGTTTTTATTAAACTCTCCTCAAATTCTCCTAATTTGCGTCTGTTATTTGTTTCTTGCTAGAACCATGACTGATATCTGTTTATAATAGTTTCAAAATAATAATACCAATGTAATTACTACAAATAAGACTACTCAGTATGAAGTTTCACATTTATTGTATTTCTTTTTGTCCTTACGATATATCCCTCCGGGAAAATACAGCCAAGATATTGTGTTGTATAGTGTATAGCTTTTCTATTGCTGCCATACCATATTACCACAAACTCAGCAGCTTAAAATAACACACATGTATCATCTCACAGTTCTATAGGTCAGAAATCCAGGTTGGCTTGGTTGGTTTCTCTGTCCAGGTTTCACAAAACCAAATCAAGAGTTGGCCAGCCTGGGCATTTACCTGGAGACTCTGGGGAAGAATCCACTTCCAGGCACATTTGGGTTGTTGGCACAAATCAGTTCCTTGCGATTATAGGATTGAGGTCCCCATTTCTCTGCTGGCTGTCAGCTTGGGACCACTGTGAGCTCCTCAAGGCCACTTTCCAGTCTTGCATGGGGCCTCTCCATCTCAGTGCCAGCAACAGCACGTTGAATCCTTTCTACGCTTGGAATCTCTGACTTCCCCTTCTGTCACATCTCTGCTGTTTCCAGTCAGAGAAAGTTCTCTACTTTTAAGCATTTATGTGATTAGATTGGACCCACCCAGATATTTTAGGATAATTTCCCTATTATAAGGTTTATAACCTTAATTACATCTTCAAAGTCCCTTTTGCCATTGTAATGTAACATATTCAGAAGTTCCAGGGATTAGCGTGAGGACATCTATGAGGGGTCATTATTTTGCCTGGCACATATAGGCATTTTAAAAATTCTTCTCTCGGGCCGGGCAAGGTGGCTCATGCCAGTAATCCTAGCACTGCAGAAGGATTGCTTGAGCTCAGGAGTTCGAGCCCAGCCTGAGCAAGAGTGAGACCCTGTGTCTACTAAAAATAGAAAAATTAGCTGGGTGTGGTGGCACATGCCTATAGTCCCAGCTACTCAGGAGGCTGAGGCAGGAGTATCCCTTCAGCCCAGGAGTTTGAGGTTGCAGTGAGCTATGATGACACTCCTGCACTCTACCCAGGGCGACAGAGTGAGACTTTGTCTCAAGAAAAAAAAAAAAAAAAACTTCTCTCTGTGGTTATGCCACCAACTTGATATAGAATTAAGATTATTTGTTTAAGTTTTTTAAACTTTTTCTTTCAAAATAATTTCAGACTTAGAGAGAGGAGTTGCACAGACAGTACAGATAATTCCCATATTTCTTTGTTTGAGTTAGTTTTTGACTTTTAGGAATTCTTTGGTTTTTTTAAACCATGTAAAGTATTTTGTTTTGTTTTTTAGTTATGTAAAACATTTACATGGTTCCAAAATCAAAATTGTAAAACCAGATACATTCCAAGATTTGGCTTTCAAACCATCTTACCCTCCTATTCTTTCTCTTCTCCTTAAGAAACCACTCACTTATTCCCTCTAATCTACCAATATCGTCCACTGCTGACATATCCCTCAGTTATTCTTCAGAGGTTGTTCCCTCTTTTCTCCTATGTCTCCCATCACGAAAGGGGGAAAATACTATGATGAAGCTTAATAGTATCTACTGCCCAGGTGGAGCAGAGGCTGGCAGGGGCTTCAGGTGGAACACTCAGGTGCCTGCCTAATCACTGACCACACTCCCACCTCTCATGGAATAACTGGATAACAAACAATAAAGCTCATCAGAGTTACTTCAACTGATCATATTTCCTATACTCCAAAACACCATCCATAGTACAACCATCATCAGTTTAATAACATTTTGAGGGGAATAAAAAGAACAGGTCCACATTAAATGAACACATAGATTGTGGGATGCGTCCCAGTTTCAAAAATGTAAAAAGTACAAAATAAAATTACACCTTAGAACAAGGAAATATGGTCCAATCCAAGTCATTCTGTGGTTAGATTTGATACAACCTGAACATTGTATTTTTTCTTTTTTATCAATTTTTTTTGTTGTGGTAAAATGCCCATGACATAAAATTTATGACCTTAACCATTTTTAAATACACAGTTTGGTAGTATTAAATACATTCATAATATTTTACTTTCATCACCACCATCCATGTCCATAACTCTCTTCATCTTGTAAAACTGAAATTCTGTACTCATTAAACAGTAGCTCCCCATTCTCCTCTCCCCTAGTCCCTGGTAACCACCATTCTTGTCTCTGTCTCTATGATGTTGACTATTCTAAATATATCATATAAGTGGAATCATACAGTATTTATGACTGGCTTATTTCACCTACTATAATGTCCTCAATGTTTATCCATGTTATAACATGTCAGAATTTCCTTCCTTTTAAAGGTTGTATAAATAATACTCCATTGTGTGTGTAGACCACATTTTACTTATCCATTCATCCATCAGTGGACACTTGGGTTCTTTCCATGTTTTAGCTATTGTGAATAATGCTGCTATGAATATCAGTGTACAAATATCTCTTCGAGACTTTGCCTTCAATTTTTTGCATATATACCCAGAAGTGGACTTGCTAATTCTATTTTTAATTTTTTGAGGAACTGCCATACTATTTTCCATAATGGTTGTACCATTTTACATTCCCAGCAAAAGTGCACAAGAGTTCCAATTTCTCCACATCTTTGACAATCTTGTTATTTTCTGGGTTTTTTTTTTTTTTGATAGTAGCCATTCTAATGGGTGTGAGGTAGTACCTCATTGTCATTTTGATTTGTATTTTCCTAATGATTAGTGATGTTGAGCACCTTTTCATGCACTTATTGGCCATTTGTATATCTTCTTTGGAGAATTATATATTTAAGTCTTTTGCCCATTTTCAAATTGGGTTGTTTATTTTGTTGTTGTTGAGTTTTAGGAGTTCTCTGTATATTCTGGATATCAATCCCTTATCAGATATGTGATTTGCAAATGTTTTCTCCCATTCTATGGGTTTCTTTTATACTCTGTTGATAGTTTCTTTTTATGCATAAAACTTTTTAATTTCATGAAGTCCAATTTGTCTATTTTTTCTTTTATTGCTTACCCCTTTATTGTCCTATCCAGGAAATCATTGCTAAATCCAATGTCATGAAAATTTTGCCCTATGTTTTCTCTTAGGATTTTCATTGTTTTGGGTCTTAAATTTAGATCTTTGATCTATTTTGAGGGTTTGTTTGTTTTTGTATATGGTGTTAGGTATGGATTCATTTCATTCTTTTGCATGAAGATATCCAGTTTTCCCAGCACCAATTGTTGAATAGGCTGTCCTTTCCCCACTGAATGGTCTTGGCACCTTTGTAAAAGATCATTTGACTATACATGTCAAGGTTTATTTGTGGGCTCTCACTTCTATTCCATTGGTCTATATGTCTGTCTTTATGCCAGTATCATACTATTTTGGTTACTGTAATTTTGTAGTAAGTTATTAAATCAGGAAGTGTGAGTCCTCCAGTTTTGTTCTTCTTTTTCAGGATTATTTTGACTATTTGGGGTTCCTTAAGAATCCACATGAATTTTAGGATGGGTTTTTCTATTTATGTGAAAAATTTCACTGGGATTTTGATAGGGATTGCATTGAATATGTAGATCGCTTTGGGTAGTATTGCTATCTTAACGATGTTAAGTCTTCCAATCCATGAACATGGGGTATGTTTCCATTTATTTATGTCTTCTTTAATTTCTTTCAGTAATGTTTTGTAGTTTTCATTATCCAAGTCTTTCACTTCCTTGGTTGATTCCTAAGTATGTTTTTCTTTTTGATGCTATCATAAATGGAAGTTTCGGTATGTTGTATTTTTGTTTTCATTCATCTCCAAATATTTTCTAATTTCCTTTCAGATTTCTTCTGTGATCCGTTGGCTCTTTAAAAATGGGTCAATTTCCAGAGTTTTGTATGTTTTCCCGTTTTACTTCTGTTATTGATTTCTCACTTTATCCCATTTGTGTTTAGAGAAAATATTTTGTATGATATCTATCTTTTAAAATCTATTGATAATTAATTTGTGGCTTAACATATGGTCTATTCTGCAAAATGTCCCATGTGTACTTGAGAAGAATGTGCATGCTGCTGTTGTTGGGTAGAATGTTGTGTATATGTCTATTAAATCTAGTCGGTTTATTGTGTTGTTAAAGTCTTCTATTTTTTATAGTATTCTGTGTGGTTGTTCTAGTCATTATTGAAAATGGGGTATTGAAGTCTCTGACTGCTTTTATAGAACTGTCTGTCTCTCCATTCAATTCTGTCAGTTTTTGTGTTATATAATATGTTTGATGGTCTGTTAATGGGTGCATAAATATTTATAAATGTTATGTCTTCCTACTCTAGTGAACCTTTTATTAATATATAATATCCTCCATTGTCTCTCATAAACTTTTAAAATTTAAAGTCTGTCTTGTCTGACATTAATATAGTCACCCCTGCTGTCTTTTAGTTACTATTTGCATGGAACATCTTTTTCCACCCTTTCACTTTCAATCTATTTGTGTCTTTTCATCCTAAAGTGAGTCTCTTAAAAGAGATAGCATGTAGTTGGATCATGTAATTTTTATCCATTTTGCCAATGTCTATCTTTTGATTGGACAGTTTAATCCATTTATATTCATAGTAATTACAGATAAGGAGGGATTTACTTCTCTCATTTTGCTATTTGTGTTCTATATGCTTTATAGCTTTTTTTGTTCTTCATTTCCTACATTACAGTCTTCTTTTATGTTTGGTTGATTTTTTTTTTTGTATTGAGATGTTACATTTCATTGTCATTACCTTTTGTGTGTATTCTATAGCTATTTTCTTTGTGGTTACCATGGGGATTATACTTAACACTTTAAAGCTGTAACACTCTAATTTGAATTTGTACCAGCTTAACTTTAATAACATACAAAAACTCTGCTCCTTTACAGTTTCTTCTTCATCCCTTTTGATTGTGATGTCACAAAATTACATGCCTATATGTCATGTGCCCCAAAACATAAACTAAAAATATTTTTAAATGCATTAGTTGTTTAAATTATGTAGAAAACAAAATAGGATGTTACAAACTATTGTTACAATGATACTAACTTTTAATCTAATAATTTTTTCAAAAGGTGTTAGTCTCTTAAATCATGTAGAAAACAAAAAGTGGAGTTACAATAATACTAGCTTTTATAATTGCCCATGTATTTATCTTTACTGAAATCTCTTACAGCTTTGAGTTACTGGCTAATGTCCTTTCATTTCATGCTGAAGAATTTCCTTAAACATTTCTTGCAGAATAGGTCTCATGGTAACAAACTTCCTTAGCTTTTGTTTATCTGGGAATGTCTTAATTTCTTCTTCACTTTTAAAGGACAGTTTTGTGAGCTATAGAATTCTTTGTTGATTATTTTTTCTTTTAGCACTTTGAATATATTGGCCCACTGCCTTCTGTCTTCCAAAGTTTCTGATGAAAAATCTATTGCTAATCTGATTGAGGATTCATTGTATGTGACAAGTTGCTTCTCTCTTGCTGCTTTCAAGATTCTCTTTGTCTTTCAAAAGTTTGATTATAATGTGTCTCAGTATGGGTCATCTTACTTGGAGTTTGTTGAGATTTTTGGATGTTCACGTTCATGTCTTTCATCAAATATGGGATGTTTTCAGCCATAATTTTTTCAAATATTCTCCCTAACTTTTTCTCTGTCTCTTCTTCTGAGACTCCCACATGAGTTATGTTGGTCTTCTCAATGGTGTCCCACAATTCCCTTCAGGTCTCTTCACTTTTCTTCAATTTTTTTTTTCTTTCTATTCCTCAGGATCTATACTTTCCACTGTCATATTTTCAAGTTTGCTCTTTATTTCTTCTAACTGCTCAAATGTGCCTTTGGATCCCTGTAGTGAATTTTTCATTTCAGTGATGGTACTTTTCAGGACCAGATTTTTTGTTTGTTTCTTGTTAGGCTTTCTATCTCTTCATTGATTTTCCATTTTGTTCATACATTGTTTTTCTTGACTTTTGCCACATTTTCCTTTAGTTCTTTGAGCATCTTTAAGATGGCTGTTTTTAAATCTTTGTCTAGTAGATCCACCATCAAGTCTTTTCAGGAACACTTCCTGTTGGTTTATTTTTTCTTTGATTGAGCCATACTTTCCTATTTCTTTGTATGTCTTGTGATTTTTTAAATTGAAAACTGGACATTTGAATCAAATAATGTGGTAACTCTGGAAATCAGATTCTTCTTCCTGGGTTTCCACTTTTGATTATTGTTTTTGTTCATTGTTTTTTTTTTTTTAATTGTTGTAGGCTGTCTCTGTGCCAAGGATCAGCATAAGGTGTAAACTTAAAGTCTTCTCAGGTCTTTTCTGAGCCTACGTCTTTCCCTGGGCATGTGTGACTACTTTCTCATTTTCCCCATCTATGTTGTTGTTTTTGAATGTATTAGTCTTCAATATCTGGCTTACAAAAGGGGGGAAAAAGAAAAGTAAAGATGAGGAAGAAGAAAAGTGCACTGATCCTTTAAGTCCCTTGGAAATCACTTTTGCTGGAGGGAAAGAGGCTTGCAACAATGACAGGGGGGAGGTACAAAATAATAGCTCTTTTCTGTACTCCTGTGATCAGGAGCAGCAATCAGCAATCAGAGCACAGATCCCCAATATTTGGAGGACAGGGTGCTTTTTGCCACCTTGGCTACTGCAAATTGTGTACAAGCTGCTCCAGGACCATGTACACATATGCCTGCCATGGGCTGGCATGGGGGATGGGTATCTGCTACTGTGCTAAGAGCTGAAATTGACTGAAATTAACCACAACTTACTATCCAAGCCTTCCCCTGATAGTTGCAAACCTTCAATAGACTAAAAAATTCCACAATAGTTATATCAGACAGATTCTGCCAGTGCAATTGTTGTCTAGGTGGAGAGACAGATTCCTGGTGTTTCCTACTCTGCTGTCTTCCCAGAATCCCATTTGTATTCTTTCTTATATTTTTTTCAAATTTATCAGGGGGGGTACACTTTGCATCTTTCTTGGAAGTACATATTATAATACTTTTAATTAAATACAGTTGATCCTTGTTATCCATGGTAGTTATGGTCTATACTCTTGCTACAAACACAGAATTAGTGAATACCAAGTCATTGCTTCTAGGGGAAATACAGGGTTAGGTTCCTGCAAGCCTCTGATCACAATGTTTTCATCAACCAATCAATACATAAATTTGTTTTATGTATGTTTCTATTTAAACACACCTATTTAATATATGTTGTTGATTCATTCATATTGAACTCATGGCCAATAAAAAACTATAACTGATGCCTGAAGGAAGCTTATCTAACACATGTATTTTCTCTTTAAGGGACATCTCAGCCTTCTTGTACTTAGGAACACTAAGAGGCACTTCAGCACTATGCCTGGGGGATATCTAAACAGTTAAATCACCAAGAAATGGCACAAAATTGTGAAACACATGTCTTAGTCCATTTAGTGTTGTCATCAAAGAATATCTTTATAAAGAAAAAAGGGTTATTTGGCTGATGGTCCTGCAGGCTGTACGAGAAGCATGGAGCCAGCACCTGCATCTTGTGAGGGGCACAGGCTGCTTCCACTCATGGCAGAAGGTGAAGAGAACCAGTATGTGCAGAGATCACATGGTAAGAAAGGAAACAAGAGTGGGGGAGGTGCTGGGCTCTTTTAACAACCAGCTCTCATGGGAACTGATAGAGCAAGAACTCACTCATTACCGCGAAGATGGCACCAAGTCATTCATGAGAGATCTGCTCCCATGACCCAAATACCTCCCATTAGGCCTCATTTCCAACATTGAGGATCAAATTTCAACATGAGGTTTGGGGGCACAAACATCCAGACTATAGCAACATGGCACTAAAAAGACTGTGAAGAGGGTACTTTTTACAGTATGAGAGCTAAAACTAGAAAGCAGAGGTCGTGTTCTAATTCAGCTGAGAATGTGCATGTTGGGTGACTCAAGTTTTTGCCACTCTGCGTGTATCTGTGAATGACCACAAAAGTGCCGAGTATCGATTTGGGAGTTACAAATACATTTTAGCAGGTAGGCGAATTCACAGATATGGCATCCATGAATAATGAAGATCAACTTTATTTTAAACATACAAAAAAGTATTGAACACTTTGGCATGCATAATCCAGCCTTGTCAAATGTTAATATTTTGTTACATTTATATCAAATCCTTTATATACTTATTTTTTAAAGAAAAAAAAAATTCCAGACACAATTGAAGTCCCCTATTATTTTTTCTCTCTTCTTCCTATCTGAGTACTAACCAGGCCTGACCCTGCTTTTGCTTCTGTGATCGGATGAGATCGTGCATTCAGGGTGGCATGGCCATAGACCTTTTCTCTCTTTCTAGAGGCAACCACTGTCCTGAATTTGGTGTTTATCCTTATGCATGCCTTTATACATTTACTACATATGTAAGTATTTACAAACAGTGATTGGTTTGCTTGCTTTTGAACCTTGTTTAAATCATATCTTCTTTACTACATCTCTGCTACTTGTTTTGTTTCCCTTCAACATAATATTTTTGAGAATTATCCACATTGATACATATATCTCTAGAGAATTTTTCTTGCTATATAGTATGACCTCATTTAGCCATGCTCCTGCTAATGAAGATTTATGTTTGTTCCTCTGTTTTGCTTTTTTTGCAAAGACAAAAGTCTGCAAAGATTCTTTTTAATGTCTCATTGCTTACATGTGTGATTATTTTCTAGAATGTATACCAAGGAGCAGAATTGGTGGATTATTAGAAATAGTATGTTTTCAACCTTATTAGATATTACTACATTTTTCTCTAGTTTATGCTTCTGTCATCAAAGAATAAGAGTTCTTGTTGCTTCCTGTTCTTGCCAACACTTGATATTATTAGATATAAATTTTGTTGCTAATCTGAAGGCTGTGCAAGAGTATTTCACTGTAGTGTTGCTTTGAATTTCAGTGATTACTACTGAGATTAAGCATTTTGGCATTTCTCAATTGGCTATTGGTTTTCGACTTCTATTGAATTGTCTGATCAATAGCCTTTTTTTTTTTCTTAATGGGTTGTTTGGGTTTTTTCTTATTCACTTGTAGAAGTTTTTTTAGATACTCTGGATACTAATCCTTTGTCAGTTATATGAAACGTTAATCACTTATCTGCTACATGAAGTCTTTAAGGGACCCAGGCTAGGGCTCTGCCATCTTGAATTTGTGTCTTCTATGGTGGCCCTGGGGGTCACCATTACAGTTAGTCATAAAGGAAAAGAGCATGGAGGACTGTGATTGGAATTTTTTATGCTCTATATGTGTCAATGGCACACATCACTTCCACTTTTATTCCACTGTCCATGCCCACATCTGATTGCAAGGGAAGTTGAGAGATATTGTCTGGTTGTGTGCCCAACAAAAGAGAGAACAATTTTGATGAAGAGTTAGCAGTTTAATAGGCTTTAATTTTTTTTTCACTGCCCTTGTCTGGTTTTAGTATCAGATTTATATTATCTTCATAAAATAGTTGTGAGTTATTGCCTTGTTTTCTATTTTCTGGAACAGTTTGTGTAAGGCAGGGATTATTTGTTCTTTGATTGTTTGGTAGCATTCTCTTATAAATCTTTTTGACCACAATGGACAGTGCTTTTCAGGAGGAACATTTTAAACTTCTGATTTAATTTATTCAATGCTTATATTTAGGTTTTTTATTTATTCTTGGCAAACTGTTTTTTTCTACAAAACCTGTATATTGTCTCTCAATTTTTTAATTTCTTGGTGTAAAATTGCTTATAGGTATTTTTTCCTTATCTTTTTTTTCCTGAATCTTACTATCTGTTTGTCTGGTACTTTGCTACTTCAGCAGCATCCCACATGTTTGATAAGTAGTTTTAAGATTATCAATTTTATAACTATCTATTAATTTTCATGTTTAATTCACTTCTGACCCACAATTTATTTCAAAACTATTTTAAATTTCTAAATATATTTATGATTTTGGTTATTTTTATTAATGATTTTTCATTTAATTGCATTATGATCAGAAAGCTTCATAGTGGTTCTTTGCAGAAGCAGGACAGCATGGTTGTTAAGAGTACGTGCCCTATAATTAGGCATTTATCCTGATTTTCCAGTAGGATTTGTATGTTATGGCAACTAAAAATCTCAGCTAATAAGAAATGGCTCTAGTTTATGAAAGAATTTGACAAATAATACATATAGAAGTAGGAACAGGGCCAGGGGTGGTGGCTCACGCCTGTAATCCTAGCACTCTGGGAGGCCGAGGTGGGAAGATTGCTTGAGGCCAGGAGTTCGAGACCAGTCTGAGGAAGAACCAGACACCCCCTCCCCAAAGAAGTAGAAAAATTAGCTTGGCATCGTGATGCACACCTGTAGTCACAGCTACTCAGGAGGCTGAGGCAGGAGGATCTCTTGAGCCCGGGAATTTGAGGTTGCAGTGAGTTATGATGACACCACTGCACTCTAGCCAGGGTGACAGAATGAGACTCTGTCTCAAAAAAAAAAGAGAAGTAGTGGTGACAGAACTAGAAAATTACCATTTTGTAACACTTAAATTACTGATTGAAACTAGGACCATCTAAGGATGCTAAAGCCATTAGGTCAAGTGACAGTAAGGGACAGGATAACAATGTATCCAATGCCAAGATATCACCCCACAGATTACTTGCTGTGAGAAAAAAGTAAACTACAACATTGTGATGGTGAGACCTGCAATGTTTAACTCAGTGATTAACGTTAGCATCCATTTTTAGTCAACAAGCAGACATCATGTGCTTCCTGATGGTTGCAATGTGAAGCACACTCCATCACCTGTGAAGTATTCTTACTCAAAATGCTTAACCTGAATCTAAACAAGCTTTACACCTAAATTCTGTTTTGTAGGAAATACAAAGGGCAGAGGAAAAAGTTAAAAAAATGTCAAAAAGAAAAATTGGGGAAATCTAGAAGTGGGATGTTCTATAAATGTCTTCAGTATTTTAATGACAGGAAAAAAGTGATAGGAGGGCATTATTAAATTAAAGAGACTGAAGAGACAAAGCAGCTAAATGCAATGCAATGTATGGTCTTTGATTAGATTTTGATTTGAACAAACTAGCTGCAAAAGACATGCTGGAGACAATTGGGAAAATTTTGATACCAATAGGGTATTACATTATATTAAGGAAATTACTATTAATTTTATTGTGGATAATAACTGTATTGTGATTGTGCAGGAAAATTATTTGGGGTAAAACGTTATGATGTCTCTATTTTATGTAAAAGTATCTGAACATACCACTTCCTTCCTTAGAAAGAAAAAAATAACTTCTGATTTATTTCCTAAATGATAAAATCCAAACTTCTTACTGCAACATAAAAAAAAAGCTTCAAATCTAGTCTCCATTTATTTCTCTAGTCACTTGTTTTCATATAGCTTATGCTCTGGCCTTACTAAATTTCTCACTGTCTTTTGGTCTATATCATAAGCTATTTTTTCCTATTCAGAAGGCTCTTCTCTATCTTCCCCATATAACTATTAAAACTGATGCCTGTGCACATGTGGACACTTACATATGCATACTCACCAAAAAAAAATCATATGGTTTTTAATGGTGGCAAGTAGTGGTGATTATAAATGTATAAAATGTAAATGGGAAGGATATATATCTGTCACGGAGAGAAGGGCTTGGGAATCAAACTGTGAGTGGTTGTTAAAGGGGACTTAACTGTAAGTGCTCTCTTTCTTTGAGAAAAAAGGAAAGGACTCTAGGAAATACAACCAAATGGCGAAACTCATTAGTTCAGGGTGTTGAGAATATGTGTTTGTATGTATCTTTTAAAAATTTTCTCTCTAAAAAAGAAAAATGCAGATCTGTAGATTATGCTAGTTTGACTCCTGTCTTCCAATTTATCAGTTGATGAGGTTGGGCAATTTTCTTAATTCTTTCTAGCTTGAGTTTTCTCACCTTTAAAATGGGGATAACAATAGTACCTACCTGAGTAACGTTGCTGTGAGGATTAAACAATGTATGTTTAATATAAAAATAATATACTATAATATATAACCATATATAATATATGTATTATAATATAATATGCCTAAAGCACTAAAGCATTTTGCCAATGCCTGGCACAGGGTAAGCATCTAATAAACATAAGGTATTATTTGTTGGGACCTGCTTTGTAGCTTAGTTCATTGTCAGTTTTGGTTTATTGTATGCCTGACTAGGATACTTGTTGTATAATCACTGGGTGCAGTGTCTATATATGTCCATTAGATCAATGTTGTTAATTGTGTTCAAATATTTCATATCCATTAAAATTTTTCATTTACTTGATTTTTCAACAGAGAGATGTGCTACAATCACCTGCAATGATTGTGGATTTGTCAATTTATCCATGTAATTCTGTTAATTTTTAATATATACATTTGGGGCTATATTATCAGGTGTACAAAAATTTAGAATCTTTGCATTTTTCTGGTTATTTGGTGCTTTAATTGTTATGTGTCTACCTTCTTTTGTATCATAGTGTTTTTTATTTCTTTGACGGGCTTATTTTAATATGGCTTCTCCAGTTTTTTTGGTAGACATTTACATGATTTTTTTTTCATTCTTTTCTTTCAAATTTACTGAGTTCTTAGTTTTAGTGTCTTCTAAGTCTTGTAAAAAAAAAATGCTGTTTTTTTTCCCATCTGATCATCTCTGTGATTTAATAGGTAGGTTCAATTACATTTATTGAATTTCCTGATCTATTTGCATAAGTTTCTATAAACGTTCTTTGTGTGTGTGATTTCTATTTATTCTGATTTTCTCTGCTTCTCTTTTCTCCTTTTTTTTGTTTTAAATCTATTGCATTGAGCAAGTATTTGCTGTTCTATTTTATTCCCCTCAAATGATTTGGAAGTTAAAAATTTCATTTCTGTTCCTTTAGATATTTACTTTAAAATTTTACCATACACTACTCAAAAAAACATAAATAAATCATTTTCTCTACTGTTTTTTTGAACACAACAATGTCTTTAGAATGCTTTAACTCCAGTCCCCCTCTAGCCATTTGTTATTATTTTCCAGTATTTTAGTTCTCCCTAAAATAGTAGTTATTATTATAATTGTTTAAAAACTCTTGTTATTCATCATTATTATTTTATGTTTATATATTGTGTTTGTTTAAATTTATCCACTTCTTTCCAAGTTTCTTTGCTCATGGTTCTTTTCTTGTGTTTTGCTTCTTCCTTCTAGAAAATCATTTAGAAATTCTTTTAGCTTGACTCTGTTAGCAATAAAGTATGAGGGGTCTTCAAGAAGTTCACAGGAAATGTGCATTGTGAAAAAATTATACATGGATTCAAATTTTTTTTTTGCACCAAAATAAACATGTAGTAATTTGTTATAACATGTCTGAACAGGATCTAGTTTGAGGCACTTAGGAGTAAGAGATTAGTTTGAAAAGAGCCCCTGCAGAGCCAACATGAATTCTGCTAAAATTGAAGCAAGAACAGACATCAAATTTATTGTGAAGCTTAGGTGGAAGAATGATGAAATCATTGACGCTTTAAGAAAAGTTTATGGGGACAGTGCCTCAAAGAAATCAGCAGTTTACAAATGGAGAACTTGTCTTTAGGAGGGACAAGATGATGTTGAAGATGAAGCCCACAGTGGGAGACCATCCACATCAATTTTTGAGGAAAAAACTAATCTTGTTTGTGCCCTAATTGAAGAGCACTAATGATTAACAGCAGAAACAATAGCCAACACTATAGACATCTCAATTGGTTCAGCTTACACAATTATGACTGAAAAATTAAAGTTGAGCAAACTTTCCACTTGATAGGTGCCAAAACCATTGTGCCCAGATCAGCTGCAGACAAGAGCAGAGCTTTCAATGGAAATTTTAAACAAGTGGGATCAAGATCCTGAAGCATTTCTTCAAAGAATTGTAACAGGAGATGAAACATGCCTTTACCAGTATGACCCTTGAAGACAAACCACAGTCAAAGCAATGGCTACCAAGAAGTGGAATTGGTCCGGTCAAAGCAAAAGCAGATTGGTCAAGAGCAAAGGTCCTGGCGAAAGTTTTTTTTGGATGCTCCAGGCATTTTGCTTTTTGACTTTCTGGAAGGCCAAAGAATGACAACATCTGCTTATTATGAGAATGTTTTGACAAAGTTAGCCAAAGTTTTAGCAGAAAAACGCCCATGATAGCTGCACCAGGGAGTCCTTCTCCACCACAGCAATGCTCCTGCTCATTCCTCTCATCAAACAATGGCAATTTTGTGAGAGTTTTTTGATGGGAAATCATTTAGCATCCTGATTTGGCTCCTTCTGGCTTCTTTTTGTTTCCTAATCTTTAAAAATCTGTAAAGGGCATCCATTTTTCTTCAGTTAATAATGTAAAAAAGACTGCACTGACATGTAAAAAAGACTGCATTGACATTCCTAGGACCCTCAGTTCTTTATGGATGGACTAACTGGCTCGTGTCATCCATCACTTATAAATGTGTCTTTTTGAAAATGAAAATGTCTTGAGTGACAAAAATGACTAAACATCCCACTCTTGAGTGACTACTGCTCTTTTGCCAATGATAACTCTAGCCCTCCTTTAACACTCCTACTTTTTAGATAAAACTTACCAAGGTACTCGGTCATCAAATTTCCTCCACTTGACAACATCCGATCCAGAACTGAATCCTGCTTTCTTAACTTCTGCTTAGAATAATCCAATTCAAGTGCAAATCTTATAATAACCTCATCCCATAATCCCTCTTTTGCTATAGGAAACTTTGCTATAGGCCCCTTGTATTCTCTTTTGCTATAGGAAACTAAATAAAGCTAGCCTTTTTGACTACAGGTGTGCTCCTGATCTTTGGTTAGTAGGTTTTAACATGTTATATTTTTAACTTCTAGATGTTCTATTTAGTCCATTTGTAATTCTGATTGTTCTGTTTCTGTGTTTTTCTTTCCTATGCCTTCTATTCCTTCTTTTATAGCTCTAATTATTTTAAACATACTTAATTTTATCCAATCTAACGCTATCCAACATTTATATTAACTTAAGTTATGGGGATATCATTCTGTTCTTTATTGTCTGCTAATTTTTACTCAAAATAGATTATATTTCTCTGTGTGTTTTATAATTTTCAACTGTAATTGCATCTTCATTTTGAGACTGTGTCCTTCCAGAGTGAATTTGTACTTGTTTCTGCTAGGTACCCCAAGGATATTACCATTCCAGTACCAACTATTTTTTTAAGTCAGTTTATTGTTTCAGTTATATTTTACATAGAATACAATTCACCCTTTTAAAATATGTTTGATGAGATTTGAAAAATGTGTACATTTGTGTCACCATCACCACAGTCAATATATGGAACATTTCTATCACCCAAAGAGTTCCCATTCCAGGTCAACTTTCAAGATAGCATGCCATCTTGGAGATTTCTGCACCATGTAGGTAGTATTATGTACATATATGAACCCTTTAACTCCATGAAGCTTAGGTCTAGGTTATAAATTTTCCAAAGAGATTTTTTATAAAAACAATCAAAACTCTGAATCAAGTCTAAGGCAAACAAGCTTCCTTGTTGCCTGTTTTCTGGTAGGAAGACTTTTCCCCCTAGTTTGTCCTTTCAGTGTGGTACAGCTTTATCATGGTTCTAGCATCTTATGGATGTCTTAGTTACATCTTCCTGCCTTGTATGGCCCCAAGGCCTCAAGTTCTATTCTTGATGGGCATTAAACTCAAACTCCATGGTTAACAAGACCCACAGTGCTGCTGCCCAGGTTTCAGTGACCAGGCTTACTACTCTGGATTTTAGTCCCCTCTCCCTCCCCTTTTTTGATTCATACACTTTATTGAAGTATAATGTACATACAGAAAGGTACAACACTCATAAGTATATAGCTCAACACCTTTTCATAAATGAACATACCTGTTAACAAGCACCTAGATAAAGAAAAAGAACATTACTAGAAATCTCACAGTATCCTTCCAGTAACTACCCTTTCCTAAGAAGAATCATTATTCTGACTTCTAACTCCATTGATTAATTTTGCCTATTTTTGAACTAGATATAAATGTAATCACACAGCACATACTCTTTTGTGTCTGGCTTCCTTTGCTTATCATTATGTTTGTGATGTTCATTCATGTTGCTTCATGTAGTTGTAGTTTGCTCATTCTCATTGCTGCTTATTATTCCATTGCACAAATATAATGGAGTTTATATTGTAGGTGGACATTGGGTTATTTCATTTTCCTCTTTGCTACTAGAGCCTGGGATTTCTCTTTACTCTCTTTTGAGCTCTGCTGTGTATTGAATAGGATTTAAAAACGATTTCCTGGTCAGCAATTCTAGATGTTCTGTGTCAGGACAAGTTTTAGGTCTTACAGGTTGCCAGATCTCTAGACACATAAGTCACAGGTCTCATTTTTTGCTGAAATTCTTACTTCTCATCTGATTTACTTTAGCTGGTGACTTATTTCTTTATGCTGTCATCTGTATAAATGGTTTTGATTCCTGTGAACCAACAAGGAGTGAACAGAAACAGGATAGAGATGAGATACATAATTAATCTTATAGTTATGATCTCTTTCCAGGGTGGGATGTTGCATGTGAAATGCTAGTATAATGTTAATAAATGTATAATATTGAAAAAGCATGTTAAAGAAATAGAATGGCTGAAGATCGCAACAGTAGGAAGTATGGATGTGGTTGTTTGGGTCCAGGTTCTCTTGGCTAGTTAACACTGGGAATATGAAGTAAGAGGGAAATTCTCTTGATGACTCAGTGGTAGGTAATCAATGTGTAGTCAGAAAAGCCACTCCCAAATGGGGCTGCCTGTGCTCTGCAAAAGTAATTGTAGATCAGTGCTCCTCCACAGGGCGAGGGTAGAGGGTAATGGGGGAGGGGGGTGCAATTTGGCTCCCAGGGGACATTTGGCAATGTCTGGAGACATTTTTTGTTGGCATGCTACTGGCATCCACGGGGTAGAGGCCAGAAATTCTGCTAAACATCCTATAATACACAGGACAGCTCCCCACAACAAAAAATTATTCAGTCTCAGGTGTCAATATTACCAAGTTCAGAAACCTATTGCTAGACCTAGGGACTAGACACAGCCTCTAAATCAAAGGCATATTTAAATAAACATGCTATCTACTATGTTTCAAGAAATGATAGCCCTACAGGCACACATTCTTTTATGATTTTATCCAAATTCTGATGCTCTGGGATTGCCACTCATACTTGCCTCACTCCAATTCTTTTCAAAACTGTAAAGGTGGGTCCTGTAACCACTAAAATCCATTCAGACTTTGAATAAAATCACTGGGATCTGACATGTAATGTAATCGGATATGTATGACAATTTATTTATGGCCATTAAAAATTAAACAACAAAGGCCAGCTCAGTGGCTGAGCCTGTAATCCTAGCACTCAGAGAGGCTGAAGTGGGAGGACTGCTTGAGGTCAGGAGTTCGGGACCAGCCTGAGCAAAAGTGAGTCTTTACCAAAAATAGAAAAAAATGAGCAGGGAGTGGCGGCCCACACCTGTAGTCCCAGCTACTCAGGAGGCTGAGGTAGGAGGTTGCTTGAGCCCAGGAGTTTGAAGTGACAGTGAGCTATGATGATGCCACTGCACCCTACCCGGGGCAACAGAGCAAAACCTTGTCTCAAAAAAAAAAATTCCCTATGATTTATGCAATTATTTTTATTTTACTATTGTAAACACTAAGGCTCCAAGGCCATAGAGTAAATTAGCTGCAAAAATGGCATTAGGCAAAGAAAGATTTTGATGTTGTGCCTTGCAGTTAGACTACAAGGTATTCTTTTCCTTTGTTCATATATTTTTGCAGCTTAAATTTAGGGCAAAGCTAAATTTCATTATTTCAATGGAGGTGATTATCTAAATTTGTCCCCTCTTCCTTTAGGCAGCACATGCTACCATTTATTCTTCTGATTCATTTCCTCTGGAAAGCTGAGAAGGAGTTTTATAATGATATTATTGGTTTTGTAACTGGTGTTTCCATTGTAATGCTATTACTGAACCCGTGTTGTGATAAATGATCTGTTTATAAGGGAAATCACTTTTACAAGAAGTAGAAAATTAGACACGCTTCTGCTTTGCAATAACAATAAAAACCACAGTGAAAAAATATTCTCCAGTTTATTCCCATCTGCATCAGCAGGGAAGCTTTAGAAGATGGCTTTCCCCCTAAAGTCTTCTAAACACCATTACTGCCTACAAGGACCATGTCAAAATGCAGATTTCCTCCAAATCTTATTGAGGACCAATACGTTCTTAAGCTTACCATGATGTGGGCCCTTTAAGAAAGCCAGGCGCTTCAAACTCCACCCCTCTGCTGACTTGAAGCAGTCAGACTGCATTTCCTAGGCAGTTAGTTTAGTGGTAAAGCTAAGAGAGAGTTAATTTGACCCCTGCCCTGCCTCGAAGGAATGTTCCTTTTGCAATAAGCTCTTAAAAGTGGAAGCTTAAGATACTATGGGGTAGGGAACAATAGAAACTTGTGAGGTATGGAAGCCAGACCCACTCTTAAGATTCTATCACAGTGGTGAATAAAGTGGAAAGAATGCTGTTAAATCTGAGTTTACCCCTGTGGTGCTACTCCCTGCAAGCTTTACTCTTCCATTTCACTCATCAAGTGAGTTTTCCAGAAGCCATTTCCAACTTAAGGAGCTGATTGTCTCATGTACCAGATCCTGAAAAGGAAAAGTCAGGGAGAGAAATAAGTTATAGTGAAAATTAAACTTGATCACTTAGGATTATTAAGATTGGCTATATGTTTCTGAACAGCAAAGCCAAACACTTTTTTTTTCCTGCTACACCAACAGTGACTGAGTTCAGAAGCCTTTTGGCACTAAACTAAAAAAATACCTAGAAGAAATTTGGAGTTTAGTTGTAGTTGGCATTTCTGAGCTGTTTGCTAGAAATTGTCATCTTGGTAAAAGATGATGTCATTTGGAACCACTGGCGTTTTAGAGTTTATTCCGAAGTACCAGTTTCCATGAGCCATTGAATAACAGTTTAATCATTAGATCAATTTTAGATTTAAAGATAAGTAGGGAAAGGTAGTAAGAATCATTAAAGCCATCTCTATACTGTTCTTCCTAACACTATAAACCTTTCAAAAAGGTCAAAGCAATAGAAAACTTTTTACACTTTTTTTTTCTATTTTCTGTTTCCATGTATTTGTTCTTCCATTGACTAAGCTTGGATAATAAAACTAGTCTGGTCAGTTTCACTTTCCAAATTTTATACATAAGTGAAAGCTGTTTTGCGTCAACAAGGTAACTTGTTTTGAATCATCTCACCTGCTGGGCCAATTTCCTGCAAGGCCTTCTTTGGGAGAAGGGAGGGAGAATAAAAGTGTTTAATTTTGAATTTCTTACGCTTCAAAGCTAGAACCCTGAATTAGACCACATTAATTAATCTGTTTTATTTTTACATACTGACGTTTTCTAAGAGTGAGCAAGAGGATGGGTGATAGTTATGTTGTATTCCCACTTAATCATGACTATTTATTTGTATACAGTCATGTTATGTCTGCAGTTACCTTGGAAAATTGGAACTTAGAAATGTGTTTCAGTCCTTCCAGAAAAAGTGCTCCTCTTTTTTTTTTTTTTTTTTGATTAGAGAAACGTTAGTTTCTTAATCCTGCTGCGTCACATGTGCTGGGAATGCAAAGAGAAAAAAAAAGTTACACCTTGTTTAAACAATGGAGCGCAGTGTGGTTTATGAGATTATTAGAGGACGGTGTGTCTCTCCTGCAAATTCTTTCTTAACAAGGTTAACCTGTGGCTGCGGTTGTTTCACCCGACTCAGCCCTTTGCAGGGGAACTTTCTGTTCTCTTAGCTCTATCCATACCTTACCAGTCAAAAACACTTTGCTCACTGAGAAGATAAAACTGCGTGTATGTGTGAAACAGACAGAGGGAGACACGCGCACACACAGTCGGCGGAAGATGGGGCCACTACACGGCCGGAGCTGGATGCCGGAGCCGGGCTGACCTTTCCACGTGTCCCCAGCACCTGCGAGACTGGTGGGGCACTGGGTTTCCTTTTCTCCGGAGCGTGCGCGAGCCCGGAAGGGGTTGGGCGGCCGTGGGCTTAGGTCGGGGGCTCGGAGGCCCTCCCTCGGAACACGTGCGGCCGGCGAGCTGGTGGTGCGCAGGCAGGCCTGGCTTTCCCGCACCCGCTGTGCCCACGCGTTCCCAGCCCTCCAGCGGTCGCCAGGCGGCGGCGGGCGGGTCCTCGCGCTTTCGGCCAGCTTTGCAGGGCGGCCTAGCGAGCGCGCCAGACCCGGCTGCAGCGAGCCCCAGTGCAATACTGCCCGAGCCCGGGCGGGGTCTCTGTTCTCTGGCAGAGGAGGTCCCTTGGCAGCGGGAAGCTCCCTCTCTTTCTCTCGTCGCCGATCCGAGTCTGCGCCCTGGTGCCAGGCGCCCAGCTCGGCGCTCCCCTGTGCTCACCCGGCGCCCACTCATTCGCAGCCCAGCCTTCGCCGCCGCCGCCTCCCTGCTCCTCCTCCTCCTCCTTTCCCCAGCCCGCCGCGGCCATGGCGGACAGCGCCAGCGAGAGCGACACGGACGGAGCGGGGGGCAACAGCAGCAGCTCGGCCGCCATGCAGTCGTCCTGCTCGTCGACCTCGGGCGGCGGCGGTGGCGGCGGAGGCGGCGGCGGCGGCGGCGGTGGGAAGTCGGGGGGCATTGTCATCTCGCCGTTCCGCCTGGAGGAGCTCACCAACCGCCTGGCCTCGCTTCAGCAGGAGAACAAGGTGCTGAAGATCGAGCTGGAAACCTACAAACTCAAGTGCAAGGCGCTGCAGGAGGAGAACCGTGACCTGCGCAAAGCCAGCGTGACCATCGTGAGTACCCCCCGGGGGCGCGCCGCAGCGCCGACCTCCGCCTGCCCCCGGGAGGGGCAGCATCCGGATCCAGGCAGCCCCCGGGCTCCCCTAGACTCCCAGGGACCCGCGGCGAGCACACTCCCTGCGGAGATCTGCCGCTCTCCGGGGGGAAAGGGAGGTGTCCCTTTGGGGCCACGCGGGTCTGTCCTTTTCGGGGGCCCAGGACCCTCGCGGGGTGCGGGGGAAGGCTACTGGGGCAACCACCTTTGGTCCCTTTTGGCCTCTGGGGAGGAGGCCCCTTCGGGGTAGGGCTGGAGGCTGGCGGCGTGGCTGGGGGGCGGGGTGGGACTTGTTTCAGTCCTAGCACGCCTGAGGGGTGCGTCCAGAATCTGGGGAACCCGAGTCTGGGGGTGAGGTAGAAAGCTGGGGTCTGTTCCTGGTGCCTGGCTCGGAGCGCGGGGGGTGCGCAGCAGGGCTGGGCACTCAGCTGGCATCTGGACGGCGCTGGCTGGATCGCCCGGGGAGGGGGCGGGAGAGAGTGGCTGGGAATCCGGGAAGTGGAGTTTTCTGGCCAGGATCGAGAGGGAAGGGCGGGTACCGGAGCTAATGCTCCCACCTCCGTTGGAAGCCCTTTCCTTTGGGGTGGGAGGGTGGACGGTATACAGCAAGGAGAGTGCAGCATCCTGGCCTGGACAGGGCTGGGGCCGAAAGCAGGGGAAGGCGGCTGTGACTCCCTTGCTGAGCCAGATGTACGTGTGTTTGCTTCATTGGCGGTGGAGTGGTTAGGACTATCTTGCCTCTGAGTGCAGATACTTGACTGTAGGACAGGCCATCTGTTCTGTTTGTACCTGGCCCAAGGAGGCTCCCCAGAAAAGGCTGAGATTAGGTCTGTATGTCTCTCTCCTGGTGTAGCAGGCGTTTTACAAAGGCCCCTATAGCTGTGATGAGGCGAAACGTAACTAGAAAAAGTACACTGTGTGCTCTCACCTAACATCTCTGCCAGCTCACCACATCATTAACATGCAGAATCCCGGCACAGACAACTCTATTCAGATCAAAACAGTTTCCCAGCCAGGAGCAGAGAAGGAAATATCAAGAAATCAAGGGAATAAATTGTCATAGCTGCTACGCAATAGCTGATTAGGCTGAACCTTGAGATGGAGAAAAAAGGGATGAATTTGTGGATGGAGGGTCACACCTTGGATATGAAATGGGGCAAGTTTAGGATTGCCCCCTGTGCCAGGAAAAAGTCTTCAGTAGAAAAGTGAGACTGTGTGTGTGTGTTCATTCCCCCACTGCTGGCTTCTACGTGAAAACGAGATGGCATTCTTAATCTGTGTAGAAAGCAGGTTTCCACTGAAGTTCAAGGTGATCAGCAGCCTAAATAGTGGTTTATTGTAGAAGGACACTTTGCATGCTCAGATCCAGTCCTGGTGAATGGAATTGGAGCAAGTTTCATATGTCTCCAAACCCATAAAGTTCTCGAAGTGCCCTTTTGGTAGGAAGGGGGAGGAATTTGCAGAGGCAGCCACTCCAAGCCTCCTATGTAGCTTTCTTGGCTGAGAGAGATGTCTCTGCTGAGTGGGGGTTGAGAAGAAGAGGGAAGTTGGTGGAGGCAGTTTATTTAAGGTTTGAGTTAGTAAATGAGAGGGTTAGTCTCTTGGAGACTGTGAACCGTGAAAAGTAGTAAAACTTACATGAAACAAAATCTCTAGCCTCTTGCATACAGTGAGCAATTCAGACTGTTTTTGTTCGTTTGGGAGGGAGGATGGGAGGCGGAGAGACTGTGAAGGGGTTATCTGTTTGACACTTTGACCATATCGTAAATAGGTCTGTAAATTGTACACAGACACATTGGCTTTTCAGGGACAGACGTGTTCATTGCTGGTGTGTAAGATTAGAGGTCTCCTGAATACTTGGCTCCAAGAGTGTGTAAGGTAGTGGCCTTTTCTTAGCATTTACCCTCAACTAAAACTGACATCCAACAGGATATACTTTGTGAACTGTTCCGTGGTTTTACTGAGTAAAGTATTAGAATTGTTTTAGGTGATAGTGTGCAAGTACCAGAAGCTTCTCAGTTCTTCTTTAATCTCTGACTAATACCTTCAGGGAGACAAAAGTGCTCATGGTTTGCCTGGTTCCCTACTACTTGGCAGGTGTTACTAAACGGAGAAAGAGATTTATTAAAGGTTTTGAGGGTTTTGTTAACTGACCTACGGTCCAGATTGTGGTGGGGTGAGTTTGACCTCTCAGGTATATAATGTGGGAAGAGAAGTGTGTGACTCTCTGAAATGGGTCAGTGGATATAAGGAGTCAATTAACACTTTATGTCAAGGTTAAGCTGTCCAATCTCTGATAACTGTGACTTAGCATTGCCCTTGCTAGTAGCTGCCTAGGAAGTTTGTGACAGGGCTTAGATATTCAATTAAGTGAAGGCCTTGTTAGGTTTTTCACTATTTTAGTTAATTTGAGGGGAAGATGGTATCATAATCCTATTACTTGCCTTCCTGGCTCCTATTAGTTCCTCTAATTATGATATTTACGTTCATGTTCTTGAGCACTAAAGGTGATTATGGCTGTCTTTCCTTTTCCTTGAGCATGTTCAGGAAGGTACATTGCCTTTCAGACATACCCTGGAGAATAGAGAGGCACCTTTTTTTGCTTGTTTTAAAATAGACTTTATTTATTTATTTATTTATTTTCTTAAGAGGTGGGGTCTTGGTCTGTCGCCCAGGCTGGAGTGCAGTGGCTGGTCACTGCAGCCTTGAACTCCTAGGCTCAGGTGATTCTCCTGAGTAGCTGGGACTACAGATGCATACCACCATGCCTGGCTAATTTTATTTTTAAATTTTTTTTAGAAATGGGGTCTCACTATGTTGCCCAAGCTGGTCTTGAACTCCTGGGCTCAAGCAATCCTGCTGAGTAGCTGGGATTACAGGTGTGAGCCACCATGCCCAGCACAAAATAGATTTTATTTTTTTAGAGCAGTTTTAGGTTCACAGTAAAATTGAGCCATACGGTACAGAGATTTCGCACAATGCCCCTGCCTTCACACAGGCACAGCCTCCTCCACCATCAATATCCTACCTTAGAGTGGTTCATTTGTTACAATCAATGATCCTTTATTGATACATCATTATCACCCAAAGTCTGTAGTTTACATTAGGGTGCATTCTTGGTCTTGTATATTGTGGGCTTGGACAAATGTATAGTGAATGACATGAATCCACCGTTACAGTACCATGCAGAGTAGTTTCACTGCTCTGAAAATCCTCTCTGCTGTGCCTATTCATCGCTCCCTTCTCCTTAACTCCTGGCAACCACTGATCATTTTACTCTCCATAGTTTTACCTTTCTCAGAATGTCATATAGTTGGAATCATACAGTATGCAGCCTTTTCAGATTGGCTTTTTTCATTTAGTAAAAATTTTTCTTTCAAAGCTCAATAGTTCACTTATTTTTAGTGTTGAATGATGTTTCCTTGTTGGGAAGTATATAGTTTATCCATTCACCCACTGAAGCACATCTTGGTTGCTTTCTAAGTTTTGGCAATTACGAGTAAAGGTGCTATAAACATTTGTGTGCAGGTTTTTGTCTGGACAGAAGATTTCAGCCCCTTTGGGTAAATACCAAGAAGCATGATTACTGGATTATATGTTAAGAGTATGTTTAATTTTGTAAGAAATTGCCGAACTGTCTTCCAAAGTGACTGTACCATTTTGCATTCCCACCAGCAATGAATGAGAGTTGCTGTTGCTCACCAACATTCAGTATTGGCAGTGTTCTGGATTTTGGCCATTCTAATAGGTATGATATCTCCTTGTTGTGCCCCTCCCTTTTTTTTTTTTTTTTTAAAGTCAAGTCCAAAGGCCAATAAAAGTTCTTAACCAATGATCTCTTCTGTCTCTCCTGCTATCTAAGTGCTTGTTCTGATCAATCAAGCTACTCACTCCATAAAAGACTGTTTTCGTGGGTCTATGTTCTTAGCACCTGTATAATAGAGGTAAACATCATATGTGGGGAAGAATCAACTGTAAGTAGTCTGCAAGTGCTGGGTATATCTGTGAGTTATAGCTTGCCCCAGGGCATTTTATCGGGGGCTTAGAGGTGGAATAGAATGTTTTGAGTGATTATCCAATTTTATCCATTAAGTCAGCAGTGGAATCAGGCTGCTGATTAAATAATTTCTTTTTTTGCAGTAGGGGAAACAAACACATAATGTGTGCTCAGTCACCCTTTTGAGTAGTTTTGTGTGTTAGTCCAGATCTTTCTGGCTTGTCCTATGAGTGAGAAGGGGGTTGTGGGTTATGTGACTCAGCTCAGTGAGAGTTGTCGGGGTGGTGGTCTCTGAGAAGGTGAGGAAAGGTAATTGTGGGCGGTAATTGGAAGGCTTCCAAGGTCTCAACTGGTTGCTGGTATTCTCAGAGTGTATAAGCAGGGCCTCAGCTGGTTCTCTAGGGTTTGTACCCCTTCTAGGCTGGTTCAGATCTTCAGTATGTGTTTGGTTTGGAAGTAAAGGCCTATAATAAATCACTAGTATTTAAGTGTCTTTTTTTGACTATAAAATTAATCCTTCGTTATGGAAGTTTAGGGAAATACAGAAATACAAATGTGTTTTGAAGTTATAATAGAAAAACATGTTGGTATGGCATGGTTAGAAGACCTGGCTATTTTAAACACCAACAGCATAGTGGTTTCATTAACCAATAAAAGCTACCATATAGTTAATGTGTATTTTGGATTATTTACACTGGAAGCGTAATATGCTATTTTCCATTTTTAAGACTTCATTTTGGCAGACTCTCTGAAGCTATCAGATCAACATTGCCCTTGTAAAGAGGTGTAGTGTCTCCACTCCCCTCCTCCCTTTTAGAGAAAGTATTTCTTAGATTCTTATGGAAACACCCAACTTTAGACACAACTTTGAGGAAAATATGACCTCACAGTTAGTTCTAACCATATACCAGTCGTCTTAAAGGGGCTGTTTTCGTATCTTTCTTCTGCGTTTAAAGTTTTTCGTGTTTGCAGGTACCTTCTGTGTGTTTCATATAATCTATTTGTACTTAATTAAGAAAAAAACAAAAATGTAAAGGAGATCATGACAATCTTTTACAGTGCTGTTCTTATTTATTTGCTGGGGGTAGGGAGTAGTTAGAGAATCCACGGTATCTGGTTTGTGGTGACTCTTGTTCCAAGACAAGAGAGACTTGGTCTAAAGCAAAAATCAGATGTGGTGATTGCTTGCTTAGAACCTTTCAGTGGCTTCCCATTGCTCTTGGATCCAGGTAAACCTCCTGGTGGTTGGCTAGACTCTGTGCAGTAGGAAGGCCCTGCTTGCTTCACACCCACACCCCTCGTGCACTTAGCCCATGGTCGCTCTCCCTCTGCTCCCAGAACTCCCAACTCCCTGAATTTCAGTAGGCTTCTTGAGGAGGTACCTCCTGCCCTAAAATGCTCTTCTCTACTTCTGCCATCCCTTCTACCTTGTAAATTCAAGTAGATTGTACTGTCTTCTCCACCCGAACCCCTGCCCGGCAGGCCCTGGCACTGCCTCTTCATCAGCCACACACTGGGTTATGTGCCTGCTCCTGTGGGTCCATAGAACCCTTTTGTCACTGACCCTCCAGCACAGAGATCTTTCCCAGTAGATGTGTAAATTCCTTTGGGGACAGTAGTTGCCTGGTTCATCGCATTCCTCAGTGTCTGGCATGCGGGAGACACTCTGAGTTGGCTCCAGCGGCGTGGGTATGTGTGTGCTTGTTTTTTGTTTTCTTTTTTTTCTGCGGTGAAGGTGCTAATACGGTCTCCTGTACCTTGTCTTCATGGAGCTACTCTCTGGCCACAAGAGCAATCACCATAGTTGGTGAAACAGATGGGACGAATGAATGGATACACTGTATACTTTAGGGGACCACTGCAATCTGTGTGCCCTAAGCCCTTGCCTTCTAGCCTTGGGTGATGTTGTAGGCTACCTTGTAGCCATACACCTGGATGTTCCTGATACATTTCATCTGGAAGGGGACAAAGTGTCTTCAGGTTCACCTTTCCAAGGGTTTCTGAGCAAGGCTTAGAGGAAAAAGTAGCCCTGTTGCAAGTGTTAATATTTGCTACCTTGGCTTTAGTGATGGTGACAGATCATTCTAGGTGTTTCCTATGACTCTTTAATGTTGAAATGCCCCACAGCTGCCTCTAGGAAACAACTATGGACCATCATAGGGAGATGCATCAATGCAAATACAGTCACTTGAAGCTCTGATTAGGGAAGCATCTGAAAACCGAATGGGGAGACTTGCTGAATCCTTGCAGTTGTCCATGTGTGCCTTGCAGAGTGGAGGTGGGATGTTGATACAGTGTCACACACAGTGTACTTGTGTTCTGTGTCTGTTTTTTTCCCCCTTAAATCATGTCTTGTAGAGATAATTACATTTACCCCTAAGAATGCTAATTGAGCTATTGCTGCAGCCAGGCAGAGTAAGGAGTAAGAGTGATCTTTCCCGTCCCCTCTGCTGTACTCTTTTCCTCAGTGAGTAGGTGTTGCTTTTTGTTTTCAATCATGATGTGGTTGCTTTTAGATGTACTGAATTATTGTCAAAGCTGGCAGAGTAATGTTCACGGGTTCAGTATGTTCCTGCTTGTTGGTGGATGCAGTTTTCTTGACAGAGAAACAAATGCTCTGGAAAATATTTTTAATCGTCAAGATTCTAGAGTGGTCTTAACTTGCAGATTCTTCCTACTTCCCCAAGACTGTCCAGTTTTCTGAATTATGAAGTTTATTCCAAGCCTCATACCAGTAAATTGCAAATGTAACATTGTGTAGGTTCTCTCTTTAGGGATAAGAATGCCAAAAAAAAAAAAAAAGGTTAGCAGTGTGATTGATAGTTATTTAGAATGAACCCTCCCCTTTACTTATTATTGGTTCCGATTAAATGTAGTGATTACAATTCATTACAGTACTCATTTGTTTAATGCTGGGAGATTTTCTGATCCCCACTCTCTTACCCTACCCCTTTGCTTCCTTAGTCAGGCACAAGGTGTGTATAAATACAGCCTCAAATAGGCAGGATTCAGCCTTCAAGTGCTTATGTGTGGCCTACTGTGTGCTGGAAGTACCCAGCAGGAATGCGAGGCCTCCTCCGGTAACCTCGCAAGGATTGCACTTGACTTTCGTTCAGCCCGGCCCTGGCCTGGTGCTGTGGGGCATTCAGAGCAAAGGGAAGTGCAGAAGTCACCAACATACACGTGGAAGCAAGAAAGGAAGTTCAGGCAGGCTCCTTTAGGGGTTCCAAGAGAGGGGAATTTTACCTTCTACCTTCTAAAATGAAGTTCCTCTACCTCAGTGAATACCTTTAAGGAAAACAATGTGTCGTATTCACTCACAGTTGAATTAGCTTATAGTTTATTTTGCAAGCCAGAGATGGGGAGAGCTGTTGCTCAATTTGTCAACGCTGAGGTAGCACAGGGAGGCTTTGGTTTATTTTTAATTTTCGTTTTTATGTGGTGATGACTGAAAAGAAATGTTTTAATTTCATAATTTGCGTCTGTCGGTAGACTGAAATTATCTAGGTGCTTTTTCCCCTCTATTTTTGTTATTCTCTGGGGCCCACTCATATTCCTTTCATTGAATATTGTTGGATGAACCTAATTTCTTAAGTTTTTAATCTGAAACTATCTGAAAGCAAAGACTTCTTGCGGTAAAATTATAGGCGATTTTGAATCCAGTTTTTTAAAAAAGCAGTGGTGATTGATGGGCTGGCTAATCTTCCATGCATCTGTTCCAGATCCATCCAGCCTTGGCGGGTGCCAGGTGTGTGTGCAGAGTGATCTGGTTAATACCCACCAGGGCGTCTCAGGGCACTGAGGATCAAATGAGGCCACGCGGTGCTGAGGAGCAGGGTTGGGAAGTTCAGCCAGACATAGGTCATAATTCAGTTTTCCGTAGAAGGAAAGAAGAGAGCGAAAGAATGAAAACAGCAGGGCTTATGGGTGAGCTAAAGAAAGTTCTTAGAAATCAAATTACCTGCATTAAACACCTCACGGGTTTTAGAATAGTTTTGAGTGTTTTGTGCAGTCTGCTTTTTAAAATTGAATTAGAGAGGCTAAAAGGGACAGATTTGAGAAAAATAATTATACTTGGTGTTTAATGTACAAAGAACTTCTCAACTCATGAAATTATTTTTGTGTAAATGGTGATTTTTTTTTTTTTTCCAATCATCCTAATATACCAACTCAGATGATAGCTTTTATTCTGTTGATTTGTTTTTGGGGGAAGGGTTCTTCACTGGACAGAACATGTTTCAAAAGAACAGAAGACTGTTCAAAAAGACATTCGCTGAGTCAAAACATTGTGTCTCTGCTCCATTTAGTAGTTCCACTCAACTTGGAGGAAAAAAATTGACTAGGCAATTTTAACGTTTTTGTTTACCAAAGAGTACAATTTTAAGTATATATGCCATAAAGTAGAGGGTTGGATTTCTTCAGATCCAGATCACTACCTAGTAAGTGGTCTTGTCTTTTGGAAAACATACTGTTTCACACCATTTTTAACCCTGGATGCATGGAGTTTATTACTGAGAAATACCTTAGGCACCCAGAGAACAGGGCCAGTGACTTTTTTTTGGTGCAGTTTTTAAAAATTGTAAAAACACACACAACATATAATTTACCTTTTTAACCATTTTTAAGTATACAATTCAGTGGCATTAAGTACATCTACATTGTTTTGCAACAATCCCATTATCCATGTCCAGAACTTTTTCATCATCCCAAATAGAAACTCTGTTCCCATTAAACAATAACTCCCTATTTCCCCCTCCCCTGGTAACCTCTGTTCCTAGTGACTTTTAAACATTTTTATTTATTTTAATGTAAATTTTCAATTTTTAGAACATTTTTAAAAAGAAAAACTTCGTTCTACAAAAGCAGCTAGCTGCTTATTATTGTCTTTGCATTGAAGTTATAGATTTGGACCTCAAGTGTTTTCATAAAAGTGCTGTTGGTACCTTGCTTCAACTTAAGTTTTTATTGCCTGACAGCATCCCATATCTGGTTCTTTTCAGCCATTCAACAAACTTATACAGTGCCCTAGCCCTGTGCCTGGCCCTGGGCTTGGCACCCACTGTTCTAATTTGTATTTAGTGTAAGCATCCAGATGTGGAGAATGCTGGATGAGGGAATAGCCCGCAGTGAGGGCTTGTCCTCCAAGAGGGAAAGGACTTTGCCCTGACACCCCAAAGAGGATGATTGCTTTGTATTTTGTTTTGTGACATGTGTTGTAAGCATTTAATTTCCTTGACAGCATTTTGAGTAAACCATAATTTAAGAAGGTTTGAAGACAAAAAACTTGAATTTTTATTTACCAGCACTGTTCCACTTCCAGATCTTTTTGTGTTGCTGTGCAACAGCTAATGTTTATCCAGTGCTTGCTATGGGATAGGCACTGTTGGAAGGGGTTTGCACACATCCTGTCATGTAATCCTCACCACAGTCCTGTGTGATGAGTACTATTGTTATCCACAGCTGTAAACTTGCAGATTTAGGCCCAGAGAGGTTGCATCACTTGCCTGAGGTCCCATGGCTACCAAATGGGGTTGGAATTTGAACCCAGGTCTGGCCTCAGAGCTTAAGCACAGGTTACATAGCCTATGGGAGGGTGGGATATAAATTAATTTAGGGACAGTCTTATCTTTATCTCATTGTGGACATTTTCCTCTTAGTGGTTTCTACACAGTTAGTTAGGGTAGTCAGGCCTGCCCTATTACCAAGGCAAATTCCCAGGATGCTGGGCCTAAGGGAGTGTTGCCAGGTAGCAAGCTCCCTGCCTTGGGAAAGAAACAACGATGGAGAGGGTGCCCTCAGTGCATGAGGGATAGTCTGTGCTCCCCTTTCTGGCTCTTCACCCTCCATTTTTCCTTGGTCTGCTCCACCCCTGCGCCTTGTCCAGTGAACCCCAGTACGTTGCCACCTCTGCATATAGCATAGCCATATGGACTCCTGTCCCTCCTTCCCCATCCCAGTCTGGAATCACTTTCTTCCTTTGTATTTACGTTACAGCCTCTACTTAAAAATAGTCTGATTAGCACAGTACAAGTGGGTTCTTTTTCAGCAAACGTATTGAGCGCCTGCTGTATGGCAGGCAGTGTGCCCATAACAGCTGGGATGAGATTGTGCTAGCGGCATTGTTGGAGGGCCCCTCACTCAATCCAGGAGTGGGGACCAGAGTTAGAGAGGGCTGGCTCTGGAAAGACCAGCCAAGACCTAAAGGATAAATCAAAGTTAATCCAGAAGAAGGTGAGGGGTAGGGGTGGCAGGAGAAGGCACTCCTTCCACACCTGGGCAGCAGCTGAATGTCCAGAGAAAAATGAGGCTGGGGAGGAGAGCAGGGCCAGGTGGGCGGGTCTGGTGGGCTGCATTCTGGGCTCCATCCGGGGGCTTTCTACAGAAGGACGGTGAGGGAGGGGGCAGGGGAACAGGCACATTTCTGCACCTGGCTGCTTAGCGCAGACATTGGTGTTTTCCTTCTGAACTATTTGAAGATAGGTATTTTGTCATTTGTCATCTGGAAGATGATCTAAGATCATCTGCCACGTATTGCAGTCTTATTGTGTTCCAGGTATAGTTCTCAACACTTTACGTTTGGGGACTCATTTAGTCCTCATGACATCCCTTTGTGATCTTTGTGTCACAGATGAAGAAATGAGGTACAGGGAGTCCCAGCAACCCCTCGAAGATCACAGCAAGTGGCAGAACAGGGATTTGAACACAGCAGCCTGACAGTACCTTGCATGGTGACTGGCACATAAAGACCTTGCCATTTGCAGGGTCACTTGTGTTTTCCCGTAGCCTGAACACAATATCTGTTCAGTAAAGTTGTGGAATTTATTTTGAGACGTCCCACCCACATCTACTCTTTGTTAACTCTTGAGTGGAGCGTAATATACTTATTGTAAAGTGCACAAACTTTGCACAAGCCTATTGAACAGTGCGCAATGAATTTAAAAATGAATTCACTGGGGTAACCACCATCCAGCTTAGGATATACATGATTATCAGCACCCCTGAAACTTCCATGTGCTCCGTTCAGTCGTATCCCCCAAAAAGTAACCGCGTTCTGGCTTGTCTCAATATAGATGTTTTGCTTGTGTTTGAACTTCAAATAAGTGGAAGTATACAGAATGTATTTTATGTGTCTGGATTCTTTGATTATTCTAGTTCATTTACTGATACTAAACAGCATGTATGTTGCATATCGAGGTAGTTCTTTTTTATTGCTGTGCAGTATTCTGCCTGAGTATCTGTGAAAATTGTTCGTAGTTTTAGTGTCTGTTCCCTGGGTGGCTGCACTGCTTTCTCTCCATGTTGGTTGCTGGGACAATGTGAAAGGAATGTGGCACGGCAGAGGACATGCAGGCCCTAAATGAGTTGGGTTGCAGTTAATTGAGGTTCTAGCTACCTTACTAGCTGAGTTATATTGCATTCAAAGCCTTTATGTCTTGGTTTACTTACCTGTCAAAACAGTGGTATGTAGGGTTAACACCAATCTTGCTTCCCTCCCACTGTTGCTATGAGGATCAAATGAAATGATACACATATGAAAGTGTTTTGGTACTTTGTCAATTAATATTCCTGGAGGAAATGATATTAAAGTAAAGATTATTACTGCTCACCCACCCCCACACATTTTCTTTTGTCCTCCAAAATACATTTCGAAATCAGGATATAGGATTACCTATACTACGATGATAGGGAAATAACCTCTTGAAAGCTGAGAGTGGGCAGTAGAGGCGACACAGAGCTCCCTGTACACCTCTGGCTGGAGAGCGCTACAGCTCAGCTTCCTGGGGCCGTGTTTCTCTGGCACTTGAGGATTCCTGGGAACTTGGTGGGTTTTCTAGGGTTTGGTGAGTCGGTATTAAACCAGCCTGTGTGGCTGTGTAAAAGGACTGCAGGAGGGAAACACTTCCTAAAAGATCTGTTTTTTCTTTTCCCCTGTAGGTCAGTTGTAGGGCTCTTCCCATCCTTTTCCTAGTTTTCTGACTTTAGCACTATGGGCAGGCAGAAGACTATCAAAGCTGGCTTCTCTGATGTGTGACTTTTGACCCTGTTTCATGGGGTATGGATTCCAGAAGGTGGACTTTGAGGGCCGACGCCCTAGTGCCACTTCTGCTTAGCTGCTGGTTTGAAGAACAGAAACCCAAACATGAATCTTTGAAATTGACTTACTGTGCAGGCTCGCAGTATCCAAATGGTGGAAAGAGCCCCAGGTTATGAGCCAGGGGCAGGGCTGTGGGAGTTAATCACATTTTCTCTGTTTGCAAAGGACTCCTCAAGTGACCTCTTTTCTTTCTGTGGCCTCTGGATTTCTCTCTAGCAATAGAAGTAGTAGCCCGGGGAATTCTTGAAGGCTTAGGGACATGCTTTTCCCTAAGATACTGTTTGGTTTTATTGGCCTGATGTGAAGGCTTTTGCGATGGGGAGAGAGGGCAAGGAGGGTATTTTGTCTAATCTGGGGACTCTGCTTGCATTGTAAATAAACAAATTAAAGAAGCTGTATTGAACCCAGGAGTGCCCTTACCTCTTTGGCTGTTGTCTATCTACCAGGGATGTGAGGCTCTAGCCAAGACTATTGGAGCTTCTTGGTTTCTCTCTGTGCCCCCTCCCTGCTGCTTGTCTGAATACCTTCCTGTTGAACCCTTTTTGAGGTAAGGAAGATTAGCACTAATGATAGTAATCCCTTATTTGATTGGTTCTCACTTGGCCCAGCGCCTTGCAGGTCTAGGTCATTGTTACCTTACAGGTCATGTGAAGAGGGAAGTGGAATTCACTTGTTAGCCCACAAATGAAAACCGGTGGGCCTTACTGCTTTCCCCAGTTCTCAAAGTCGGTTCTCTAGGTTCTACTACTTTTGTTTTTATGCTTTTCAGTTTGATGTGTTGTAGATTAGCATTCTCTCTTAGGCCCTCTATGTGAATTATTCCTCCTTTCAGTTTTATTCATTAACTCCTTTCTGATTTTCCACCCCGGGTTTCTTTGGGTACAGTGGAGAGACACTTGGAAACCAAGTAGGGTTGCCAAAGTTAGCAAATGAAAACAGGATGCACAGCCCCATTTAAATTTCAGATAAACACTGAATAATTTTTTAGTATATATGTGTCCCAGATGTTGCATAGAACATACGTGTACTAAAAATTTATTTATCTGAAATTCAAATTTAACTGGGCATCCTCTATTTTATCTGGCAGTCCTAAGACTTAGAGGACTTCTGTTAAAAATCTCAGTTCTGCTCCTTCCCAGCTGTGTGATCCTGGGGCAATTTAGCTGACCTCTAAGCCACTTTGCTGCCTTCTCCAAAAAGGGATTGTGCTATCTTCGCTCTCCCGACTGACTGATGAAAGCCTCCAGGACACAACCAGCGCCCATCTTCCTCCTCCCTCTTTATCCAGTGATCATGGCTTTGCTTCTTGCCTGTTTTCTTCCTTTTCCTCTTTTTCTCCCTTGCGGGCCTGAGACCAGGTTGCTGTCTTGGAAGAAGCCAACCAAGTACCCTCTCCTTTGTGGGGCTCTGTGAAGTCTTCTCAGGATGGTGCTTCTTCCTCAGCTGCTCTCAGTTTGCTTTCACCTTTTCTGATACTCGAGGTCTTTCCTGTCCCTCCTTCGGCCTCAGAAGCCCCTCCCATAGAATGTTTTCTCACATGTCTGTGTTGTCATTTGTGGCTGATGTGCCTCTTCCTGCAGGGAATGCCAGATGGGAAGCTCTGCACCTGAGTATCTTCCAGGCCAGCTGCTTCTGACACACAGCATGCACCATTTAACCAGTGGTGGGCAGCTAGGGATGCCCCAGTAGCACTAGAAAGGAGTTGATGAGTGAATGGTGCCTGGGTCCCATGACATCCTCGGGCCCCAGCTCTGATGAGGATGAAGATGTCCTGGGAGGAGAATGGCTGCCCACGTTAGTGTCTTAGAGGCCTTGTCTCCTAGCCCTGGATGTCTGGCACATGATCAGATTGTTAGAATACTTTTCTCACATTCCCCTGCTGTGAAATTTATTTTTATGATGATAGTGGATTTTGTTTAAACTCTTTTTATTATGGAAATTTTCAAGGATACAAAAAAGTAGAGAGAATCTACAAACTACCAGCTTCCACAGTTATTGACACATGGTCTATCTTGAAATAAATTCACCCGTAAATAGTTCAGTTTGCATCTCTGATAAGGGCCTTATAACCACCATGCCATTATCATACCTAACAAATTAACAGTGTTTTTTTCCTGGTAAATTTGTGTTTGAAAGGTAAACAGCACAGGCTTTTTTGGGATCAAACATGTTATCCTTGCTTCCCCTCTGCTTTAATCCTTTACCCCTGTGCCCTGAGGCTGCTGGCCTCAGCTCTAACCCTCCTCTTTTCCCCTAGAGCTGTGGACAGCAGGTTGGGGACCTTTTGCCTGCTGCCCTGTTTCCTGGTCTCCATCCCCCGAGCATCCCAGTCATACTGGTTTTGTCTTCAGGAGGTATGCAGACTGGCTTCCCAGCCCCCATGACACACAGCAGTATGAATTTCAGGTCACCATCTTGTGTGTGTGTGTGTGTGTGTGTGTGTGTGTGTGTGTGTAGCCCAAGACCTGGCTTTTGTGGTTCCACTGTAAGGAAACCAGAGGTGATCCATCCTATGCAGTCTTTGCTGGAAGCTTCTAGCTGAGAAATGCCTGATGAGCATCCTGGGGGAATTCCACTTGAGGAGGATGGACTGGCATCTATGGCTTTGAGAAAGTGTGGCATGGTGTGTGTTGTGTGTGAAGCCACGCAGGGCTGGAGAGCAGAAAGGAAGCTGTGGGCAGCGTGTGCAGACATGTGCCTTCTGGACAGGTAGAAAAACAAGCAGTCTTTGCCCACAATCTCCAGCTCTGAAATCTGTAGCTTGGGCAGCATCCATAGAGTGCTTTCAACTAAATTATTTTAGTTGAGTCTCACAGCAAGTGGGGGAAGGGGTGGGGTAGTGGGGGCCTCCTTCAGAACAAAGGATCTGGGGCTCAGGTGAAACGATGTTAAATTATTGGCCAGGGAGCAGTGCTGGTAAATGGGACAGGTGGCATTTCAAGGTAGGTGGCCTGACTCCCAGGCCAGGGTTCTCTCTTCTGTTATCTCCTTGGCAGAGAAGGAAAAAAAAAGGGGTTCTGGTAGTTCAGCACTTAGAAACAAAGGGGATTGATTCCTAAGCAATTCCGAAATTGCTTTTGACCCAGCAACAAAGTTTGGGAACCACTAGTCTATACGTTTGTGAGCACATCATAATTGTTCCCCTGAGGCTTGAAATAATGCTTCCCTTTTAAAATATTTTTTAATTGAATTTTTTGAACAGGAAAGGCATCACCTGGTATTCTCTCCCCTTCCCTTTGACGCAAAAGATGGTGTGTATGCTGCTTTGTTCTGTGCCTTCCCCCCTGCCCGTTTATATTTGAGATTTTTTCCATATCAGTACATTGATGACTTCCTCTTTTTTTTTTTTTTTTTAACAGGTGCATAGTAAGCCATTGTACAAGTGTGTCTTACCATTGGGCATTTAATTTGTTTTCAGTCTTTGGTCTCACAATTTTGTAGTAACTTTGAACATGGATCATTTTGTATGTGGATGCATTTATCTGAGAGGATAGTTCCCAGCCACTGTCTTAAACCATTTCCTTATATTGACTCACTTAATCCTCCCATCAGTCCTGTGAAGTAGCCAGTATTATTATCTCCATTTTACAGATGAGAAAACTGAGGCTCAGAGGGTTAGGTGACTTTTACGTAAAGTCACACTTCAGAGAGTGGCAAAGCCAGACTTCACACGTAGGTAAGTTGACTCCAGAGGAATTCCTTTTGATACTGCCTTTCTGGGTAAATTCCCAGAAGTGACATTGCTGGCTCGAATGCCCTATATATGTGTGATCTGAATAGATGTTGCTGGTACAATTTGTACTTCCATTAGCAGGATATGAGAGGGATATGTAGCCCCATGATACGGGTCAGAGGGTTTTATCAAACTTGGATTTTGCCAGTCTGGAGGATGACGTCTTAGTATAGTCTTTGCATTTCTCTCATGGGGATGGATAAGCCTCTATTCCTGTGTTTCTAAGAGCCGATTGTATTTTTTTCTGAACCTGCCTAGTTCATATCCTTTCTTGTTTGTCTTTTAAGACCTTGGTCTTTC
This sequence comes from Daubentonia madagascariensis, assembly GCA_023783475.1. Taxonomy (NCBI): domain Eukaryota; kingdom Metazoa; phylum Chordata; class Mammalia; order Primates; family Daubentoniidae; genus Daubentonia; species Daubentonia madagascariensis. The sequence goes on from JAKFHU010000585.1 coordinate 17,181,140, forward strand.
TCTTACCCATTTTTCTCAGCACTCTCTGTATATTACAGTGACTTGCCCTTTTTTTTCAATTTTGAGTTGCAAAAAAATTCCCCACTTGCCATTTGTCTTTTGACTTGGCTTTTGATATTTTTTGGCCACAGTGAAGTTTCTTTTATGCTTTCTTAATGTCATTTATAATCTACAGGAAATATTGCTAAGATGTTTGGGAAAACTTTACTGTGTAATTACTTTTTTGAAAAAATTAGGACAGACTAGTATTATTTTTTGTTTAAGTGATAGTGCATTTAAGAGATTCAGAAGAAATCATAGAAACATAGCATTGTTCTAGATATTCTTTTAAATTGCATTAAACTACTTGAAACAGCTGAACGTTAGAGACACATCTCCTGGTATCTTTGCTTCCCTCCTGTTTCTCTATAGTAACACTTTATATTTCATATGAGATCTTGAATTAGGATAAATCTCCAGTGTTGAGTTGATCAATTACTGAATTGTTTGCATTTTGGATACTATTATTGTAGCCTTTTTCTCCCTTCCCTTTAAGAAGCTTCTTAAATGGACTCAGGTGTAATTGGCATTATTTCTCTATCCTGGTCAGTTTCAGGCTCTGTTTATCTGCTGGTTTCATTTTACTCTGCAGTATTTTCCATTTCCCCTGCTTAAAGATGGGTTGAAAGCTGTGGGCCTTAAATTCAATCTTTCACATTGGCCAACCTTTTTTCGTCTCACAAATATTACAAATAACACAAATATTACAAATCTTTATACATCCTACAAATATTACTGAGGTTATTCTGTGCACTGTGCTAAGAGGTTTGGGGACAGTCCTTGCCTCTTGGAGCTTATACTTTTGTGGGGGAAAATAGACAGCTGATTTCACAGTTACAGAATTGAAATGGTGATAAATGCTTCAAAAGATATGTGTGTATTTCTGGGAAGTTATGGTGGAGGGAAGTGGACTAGTTTGGAGCAGCCAGAGGAGCTCCCCTGAGGTGACATGTAGGCTGCCGTCATCTGTATATTGTTTAGGCAAAAAGTTAACCATGAAGAGGATTGGTAAAAGAATGTTCTGGGCCAAGGGAATAGGCTATGCAAAAATCCTGAAAGCGATAGAAACAGGGCAGGCATGAGGAACTGAAAGATGAGTGAGGTCAGGGTACGCTAGGGATGTGGTCTGACGAAGGATCTGGAAGTAGGTGGGGCCGGGTCTGAATCTTGAATTAGACCTGAATCTAATTCAAGGAGTAATGGTGGCACATGTGCCTTTCAAATTAGTAATAGGTTTTTTATTCCAGGGACTATGCCAATCTAGAACTTTCTTCAGCTGAATAAATTTGGCCTGCAAAAATGGTATTTTAGTCCATCCTTTTTAAGTTTTTTATTAGGATGTCTTTTTTTTGCCAATAGTCTTCATGTTTTAAAATCCAGATGTGGCTGGAGGATTGAAGATGGAAGAACTGTAGGTACAGCAGATGTATCCAAAGTGGATCTCTCGCTTCCTCTCCCTGGTTCACACTTTATTCTCTGCCCTTTCTAAGTTGAAAGGTGAGTAGCCCATTCTGTGCTTTCTTTGTACAAGTGAGAACATACCCTCTACTATCTTCCTCCTCTTTCCTCCTATTAGATTTTTAGATTCTTACGTGTTAGACTCTTCGCTGTCCTTGGAATTTATTGGCATCTTATTGATGTGTTGGAGTCCTTGAACTTGTACCTGGAGTGAGTCAGACTCTAGACCCTCCCTTATTGGAGCCTGTGTCTTCTGTGTTGTGGTTATTGCTGAAATATCTCACATGCACATTTTGGATCTTGTTAGGGATGGAAAGGAAGCCTGAAAGGGAAGGTATATTAGCTGGAACTACAAATGAGGTGGACCAGAGGCTGGGGTCACAGAGGAGGTTAAAGTGAGTGGGGGGGAACAATTAATATCAGAGACTTGGATAGGCAGGGCTCAGATGTAGGAAAATTCCCTCGTGTGGATCATCTACCACCTGGGGAGGTCAGTGAAGAAGAATCAGGTTGTGCAGGTGAGGTTCTGCAGAGGGCATCAGGAGCAAGAACGGGGCTTGCTTGCTTAGGAAGTTTGTAAGCAAGCATAACTTCTGCGCTTCCTGCCCTGGCTTGTTGCATCTCTGTGTCGTGGTTGGCTTAAGTCTATAGATGAAGATAAGCAGGAGCATCTCACTGGCATTTTCCCCAGGATACAGTCTGTGTTCTTTCCTTACCCCATCATTATTTACATATTATTTACTGCTCATCTCTTGTCCCCAGCACTGAGCCCTCTGCTGTTGGTTATTCACTTTGCAGCTGTGTCTGAGACTCATGCTTCACTGATATGTAATCCATGGGCTCCATGTTAAAACTGCAAAATATAAATAGGTAGGTTTAAAAAACTAAATAATGACACATTTGGAACTCAAGCCATATAAAAGTGAAAGGCAAGTCTGTCTTGTCCCTGACCTGTTTGTCTCCAAAGAGTTAACCACTGTTACTATTAGTTTCTTATGCCTTTTTTTTATGTGTTTTTCTGGATATATTTTATGCAGATACAAATGTGTGCCTATATTGTCCTCTTAAAAGATACCCAGAAATGGGAGCACATTGTACATGCTGTTCTGTATCTTGATTTTTTTTCCACTTAACACATCTCATTAATTTGTCCCTATCAGTGGGCCTAGAACTGCCCCATTCTTTTCAAGGGCTTGCTGTATGGAAAGTATTATGCCATGAAATGGGAGCACTGTGTATTTAACTCTTCCTTTATTGATTGTTTCTAGTCTCTTGCCTACTACGAATAAAGTCACAGTAAACGTTCTTTTAAAAAAATTTTAACATAAGTCTTAGCAATGGTTTGTATGATCTGTAGGATAATCTAGGAGTGGAATTACCAATTCTAAGAGTGTATGCTTTTTAATTTTCTTGTTTATATTCATTTGGCAGTATTAAGTCATCTTTTGCTTATTGTCATCTGTCTCTTGACCAGAAATCCTTCCTTCTTTTCACACTCTTGCCTTTTCTTTGTCCTGTAGGAGGAAACATCTTATATTTTTTGAGTTTTGAAGGGATTACTTTTACTTAGAAAAAGTTGCCATGTTGCTTACATTTTTTTCCTGAAACGCAGTCAACTTTCTTAGCGTTGAAAACTCCTCCTCTTTTGCCTAAATAACTTAGAAATAAGTGAGAGAATATGGATTTTATTACCAAATGCTCCTCTTGGTAAGAATCTACGAATTGGTAGATATTGGGAGTTCAGAACTGTTTTTGGAGCCCCATTAATAGTAGACCTGTCTCCTGTTAGTATAAATCACTCCTTCAAGTCACATAAGAAGGTGGTGTAAAATGTTAGAAAATGTTAGGAAATTTTTTTCAAAGTTTGGGGCTGTCTGTCAAAAGTGAGGGTTTTGAACTCTGACAACGTATTAAACTTTAGACTGCATACAAAGTTTCTTAAAACAGGCTCTACCCTGATCACCATCAGTTCATGTGCTAGGAATCTTAGCCCTCTGTTTGCAAATATGTTTTAGGGAGTTTTAGAGCAAAGTCGATTTCCTCACTAAATGTATAATCAGTTGAGTTCATTCTAACTGTGTAAGTTAAACCACTAAAAGGAAAACAGGCTATTAATATAGTGATCCAGTTGGATAGGATTTATAACTTGAGTAACCTTGCAATAAAACATTCTAATTGATCAAGTTTTTTCCCATCATTAACCTGTGCTTACATAGTTTCAGTTGATAGAAGTGGGAAGAGCAAAGAGAAGAAAAAGGAAAGCCTGAATTTCTAAACGCAGAGCCTCGGGGGAGATGGTGGCTCCCCTGAAAGGGATTAGCACTGCTTCTTAGTGTCACTGGTTCATCTGAAACATCTGAGTACATCTTAGTTTTTGACTTTCATCCTTTGCAAGGTATTGATGCCATCATTCCACTTGGAAATCACAGAAGGGAGAGTTTATTTCCCTTCCTTGTTCCCTGTTCCCCAGCTTCTGATATCATATTTCATTCACTGCTATACTTTAGTCTGTTGCATAACTGACATGTTGTCTGCTTGTTGCAAAGACACATGGTGTTTAACTCAAAGACTAAGACTCAGAGGCCATTGATGGTACAGAGAAATAGAGACTGGAGAGACCACAGTGGGCAATGGACCCAGTTGATATGACCCTTCGGAGTCCTTGGGACTCATTGTGTTTTAGGGGTAAGAATGTCTTTATTTTTTTTCTTACTGAGTGAAAAAGTTTTTTCAATTAAAGTCAACCAGTACAATAAACACCCTTACACTTCTCACCTAAATTCTCCAATTTTTAACATTATAACACTCTCATATCACCACTTGTGCTTCCCCTTGCCTCCCTCCTCTTCCCTACCCGCCCTCCCCTTCCTCTCCTGTTCACCTGAAAGTAGGTTTCAGATATCAGGTCACTTCATTCCCAAGTATTCAGTGTACATCTCCTAGGGACAGGGATGTAAAGTGCAGATATTTTTGAGGCTACCATCCACTCTATCACACAGTGTCCCCTTTATGGGCACTCACAGAAGAAATTGTTTTCTTATGTCTTAATACCAAGTAAAGCTCCTCAGTTATTGGGCAACAAAAACTGCTAGGCAGCTGGGAGCTTAGAACTAAGTTTTCAAAATGCATAGGACCTGTTGATTAGCATCTGTGTGACTTTAACTTTGGCTTCATTTGACTACGGGACTTGTTATTTTTCCTCTGACTGCCCATGCCTCCTCCCCCTTTTAAATCTTACACATTTGTGCAAAGAGCCTGTAGTGAATTTTAAAATGAACTGGTATATAAAAATGAGCTCAAAATAAATCTGAAATGGCAGAAGGCCCTCAGCAGACCCCTAAGAAAGAAAGGGGTCATAATTGTCTCACCTTGTTGCGCCCCTTCTGGGACACCCTGACAAAGCAGGTGGAATTTCCCCTATGTAAAGCCCCAGTACTTTTTATTTTCTTTTGAATATGCTGCCTTGATGTTCATCTTAAAACCATTCTTAATTCTTAAGTATTCAGGATATGTGACACTGTAGCTCACATGCACTTCTGAGGGAGGGCCCTGGGCCTCATTTTCTTAGTGATAGCCTTGCCACGTCTGACCTAGCATGATCTTCACTCCCAGGGGCCTGGGAAAGTGGTGAGTGGTGGGAAGTGAGTTCACTTCATAGTGACCTCTATGAGAACACAGTGAAAACAGTAGATGAGGTATTGGTTGAATGGTACAGAAAGACTGTTGTTTGGAGAGTGGAGATGGCTGTTATCGTGGGAGACATCATGGAGTTAGTCAGAATGCATGTGCAGCTGAGGAGCCTGGTGAGACCTGCTGGAGGGGATGGGAAGGCCCTGGGTGGGGCAGGAGGAGGTGAAGGGAGTACAGCAGGGTGTCAGGCAGACGTTGCTCTGCTCTGTGCCGGGTTATGGAAAGGAGCCCTCTGATCATGTCAGAGCTGACCGTTGCTCCCTGAATTGCACAGAGGAGACGCTGGGGAGAGACTGGGCGGCAGGACATCCAGTGGGTTGGATCGCCATGCTCTGTGCACCAGGCCAACTACAAGCAGTAACTCATGTAACACAAAAGTCCTCCGTGAGTATAAGTTATCCTCACTTACAGACAGAAAATGAGGCTCAGAGAGGTCAAGGAACTGGTCTAAATGCTGGACATGAGCCACCTCCACAGTCTTGGCTAAGTGGAGCCTGCTCTGTGACATGCTAGTACTTTATCCTTTCCTTTTTCTTAAACTCTTTTTGGAGTATAACTTATATAATATACGTGTATGATAAGTGTACAGTTTGAATTTTTACAGATGGAAGGTACCTGTGTAACTTGCACCTGGATCAAGAAACAGAACGTTTCTAACACCCTGGACCTCGCTTTGCCCCTCCCAGTCGTCTGTCCCTCCTAGGGTAGCCACTGTCCTGAGTTTGGACTCTGCTTAACTGGGACTATACAGTTTGTACTCTTCAGCGTGAATGTCTTTCTCCCCCAACGTTATGTCTGTGGGATTTATCTATATTGTTGGTCCCTTCCTTTTTGAGGTTGGGTCTTAGGACCTAGAGTACCCAGAAAAACCATTTATACCATAGGGCCCTAAAATCCCTTTAGTGTACAGTCGGTATTTTCAGAACTTGTAAATTTGGAAAATGTGATCCATTAGGTGTCATCACAGTTTGCCATGCTTTGAACTTTAAGAGAAAAAGCTCTCTGGGTTTTCAGAGTTCTTGATATAAAGAATTTTCTGTATACTAAAAGAAATGTCTTCAGTACTTTTTTTAAAAAATGGATTAAAAGTCTTGATGCATTCAGAGTCTCTGCCAGAGACATTTTTGTCTTAAGATGTAACATGCTTCCATGCAATAACTAGGATCCTGAAAAGTTCATTTGTAAATTAAGTTAAATTTGGTTTTATCGAAATGTAAGCATATGAGGGAGCTTGATGGTGAAGGAAATGGGAAGTTTGTAAAATGATGAATCATTGTGTCCTTCAGCCAAAGACCACCTGTCTTCAAACAAGCTGGGTTTATGGCTCATTGTGGTGAGGGAGAAAACACTGTGGGGGTGGGGGGGTGTTAGAAACTATTAGGGGCTTTAGGCTTTGGTTGGGTAATCTTGGGAAGGGGCGACAGAAGCAGAGGTTCTTTTTAGATTGGGTGTTTTCGGAAAGTTGGAGCAATTCTGGGATTGGGTTTCTTCCTAAGTCCTTAGGGAGAGCAGATTAGAGCAAGGCTAAAGCTGTAATTGGGAAGGGAGTTACTCATTTCAGCTGAGGGGGGGATGTTTGGTATTTTGTGGGTCTCACAGTGATCTCATTTTGTCTCACTTTTTGATGGTCTCAGAGCGACCTTGTTTGATGTGGATGTTTTATGAGACTGTTTATGTCCTACAAGAGAACAATGTGACTTAGCTGTAAGTGTCAGATCAGTTTGTAATGACACTGAGGTTTAGCTGTGAACATCTGATCAGCTCCTGGATACTTGTTTGTTTTTATTTTTCAAAGAAAATTTCTAGATTCTTGTTTTTCATAAATCTATACTTTATAGTATGAGTGTTCTTAAAATGGGATTGACCTTTAGTAGCTGCTTATTCCTTAAGATATTAAATACGTATTCTAAACAGGAAGTATATTTAGAACATTACCCTTTAGATCCTTGTTTTCGGGCTTCTTAAGTGACTGGTGTTGCCTTGTGTGGACTGGTTTTAGAGGTTTCAGGTAATCCTTGTGAAGTCATGTGGGCCTTGGCAGTTGCTTAATCACACTTGACCCTTCTCTCCTTACCTGAGTAAGGGTAATTATAACAGTGACCCAAATTTCTTAATGGCTCCTGGTGATGTAATTGTTGGCTCTCACAATGAGATGATATCTGCTAATTTATACTGTACCTACTTCCGAAAAGGATTCAAGGTGGCCAAGAAGATGTGCCTTCCCTCCCAGCATCCAAACCACATCTTTTCCTTTCCTTTCCCTCACGGCGTGGTCTCACTGAACATTTGCAATTGTTAAATGATTCCTTGCCCATGAAGAAAAAATTTTCTGAAAGGAGGGGCACATCATCCAAGAAAACTTCACAGGGGTGCCCCGTGGAGGTGCTGAAATGTCTCATTGTGATTGGTTTCCAAGCAGGGTATGAGCAGAAGACGTTATGCTTTGGCGAGCCCGATGTTCTGGTTGGTTGTAAAGACTTAGGAGCTTCGTGTCACATTCTGGGTCACCTTAGACTCCTGAGTTTTTTTGCATGACTAGGAATGGCACTTGACGAGCACATGCTTTTCTCATTTTCTTGTTTAATGGAGCACTTAACCTTCTGATTTCTGGCCCCTCACTTTTGCTGTTTGAATGTTTGTAAAGGTGGCCTTCACAGTGAGCTGCAGCTTTGTGTGACTTCCCATCCTCATCTCATGGGACAGAAAGTGAAACTGGCTGATGAGAATGGTGAGCCTTATCTTGCAATATCCAGCCTGACGGTACTTGAGAAAGGATAGGAAAAGACGAGTGCTTGGATCAGTGGCATCAAAGCCTGGGCCAGGGCAAGTGGGTTGAAGTGCACGAGGGGCGGCTGGAAATGCAGGTACTCTTGCTGTCCAGTGTCCTACTCCTTGTGCATATTTTGAGGTACTGTCTAATTTTGTCTAAATGCAGTATATGGCCATTTATCCCATTGACATGCTTGGAAACGGCATCTAAATTACATAGATAGCCAGACTGAGTTATGTACACTCTTTTCTGATTCCTTCATCTCTATTCTTATGTTAATAACTCTAATTTGATCATTATAACACTCCAGTAGGTTTTGATATGCCAGACAGCAAGTTCTGACACATTTCTCAAAATTATCTTGGCTATTATGATTTTTCTCTGCGTATGGGGATTTTAGGTTGGGGAGGATTTATATCTTAAAAACCTCCAGTCTGTCCATTTATTAAGGTTCGTTTTCTCTTCATTTTAACCGTCTGGTGAGGTTTTTGAAAATACTTCCCTTCATACAGGATTTACCAGTGCTTAATCTTTTTTCTCAGGTGCTTTGTTCTTGCCAGTGTGAGAAGGATTTTTATATTTCACTTTCTCATTATATTTAGGAATGATTTTGTTCTTTGTTTTTCTGTATTGCTGAGTGTCTTGTTACCTCAGTGAACAATTATTGGTTGGTTTTCTTGCACTTGTATCTACATAGATGATGTCCTGAATGATAGTTTTGTGTCCCTTCCTTTCTGGCATCTTCAATCTCTTACCATAGCATTGAGTCATACTCACATTGAACTTAACATGTTCTGCTGTTTAAACCTACTACACAGAAAAGAGGAGTAATTTAAACGGTGCTGGCTCCTTTACTGTCTCTTACCCCACGAGTGTTTGCAGGCCCTGGGTCAGTCTCCTTCCCTCATTTGGCCCCATCACATTCCATGTAGCTTTCCACTGGTGCAGGTTTTCTATAGAACGGGATTCTCTGACACCCCCCAACCCTCAGCCATGTCATAATCAAAGAAAACCCAACATTCTGCCATTTCCTACTTTTATCCTGATCTTGGAACCTAACCCTAACATGAGAAGCACCTTCACCGTATTTCCTTTCTTTATTGCATTAGCTAAGATGTTCTGGACAACGTTGAATAATATTAATGGTAGCAGGCATCCCTCCCTTGTTCCCAACTTTACAAGAATGATTCTGGTGCTTTATTAAATATGTTGTCTGATGAAAGCTTTTGGTAGATGCTTGGATTTAGGATATTTGCTTTGTTCTGTTCGCTCTTCATGAATGAGCAGAATTTATATAATCATCTCAAATGTTTCCATCTGTTGAGATGATTATATAATCATGCACCACATAATGTTTGGGTCAGTGGTGGACCATGTATAGGACAGTGGTCCTGTAAGATTATAATACCATATTTTTACTGTACCTTTTCTATGTTTAGATACACAAATACTGACCATTGTGTTACAGTTGCCTACAGTATTCAGTACAGTAACATACTGTACAGGTTTGTAGCCTGGGAGCAATAGGCTGAACCATATAGCCTACGTGTGTGGTAGGTTATGCCATCTAGGTTTGTGATGTTTGCACAAAGATGAAATCACCTATCCATGCATTTCTCGGAATGTATCCCTATTGTTAAGCAATGCATGACTGTATTTTAAAAATTTCAACGTAATGAAATACAATGATCTAATGTTGAACTATCCATTTATTTCTGAGATAAACCCTAATAGGTTATTTTTGAAAAATTTTAATGTTACTATATTTATTCATGCTGTTAATATTTTATATGTTATATAAAGTGACCTTTGGCTTTTTTGTTGTACAGTTTGAAAGCAGAGCTATTTTGGGGTAGGTTTCCTTCATTTGGGTAGCTTTAATTATCAGGGATAGTTTATATAATGTGACAATTATCTTTATCTTAAAAGTTTGGAACACCTGGGCCTGGTCTGGTGTCCTTTCTAGGTAGGGGAGCCTTTTAAAAAATGTTAGAAACTTTTATGGTGGGAGAATAGTGCTGGCAGATAATCTATTTAGTAAGGCAACTGGGCATGTAATACATCAATGATGATGGTTTTCTGAAAAGATGTGTGTACATGCAGATGTGTCTATGTGTGTGCACTTTGCTGACATATGCTTGGGGTTGTAAAATTTATCGCTCCCTCAAGATTTTTTAGCAACCATTTTTTTCAGGGATTGTAGAATTTACTTTAGTATTTTGAGAGGAGCTTATAGTCCCTACTTATGTCCAAATAGCATTGTCCTTTACATATGTCAAACACATTCAGAATGCCATGTGGTAGGCTTGGGCTAGGCAGAGCTTTTGGCTTGGTCAATTTGGGTAAGTTTGATACCTGTATAGGTCTTAAACATCAAATCGAGTACGAGGATTTCTGTCCTAACATGATATGTGTTCCTGAAAAACTTTGCATTCTCCAAAATCACACACTAAAAATATTAGGGTTTGAGGGAACACTAGGCTTGGGCAGACCACTCACTCAAACTGTGCCATGTTGTAACTGGAGAACTAACCAGTTTTTGGTTCCTTGCTAGATGCAGTGTGGACTTGTTGGAGTAGTTTTCAACAAATCAGCAGCTTTAAAACGGAATGCCAATGCTTGAAGTGCCTTCTATGTGCGGGACTTAGCATTCGGAGATAGATTAAAAAAGGTCTTTGACCTTGACGCTCACCTGGACAAAAAATCTTTGCTGTGCTCTTCTGACCTCTTCTTTTTCCTCTACATGTTCTTCGTTGTCCCTCGGAAAGTGTTTGCCTGTCCCAGACCCTTCCTGGTTCAGTCACTGAAGTCTGTCACAGCCAGTCTAGATGAGCCGTTCTCTACAGACTTTAAGTAATTCTTTCTGACGATAAATCATTATTTATTATAGAAACTTTGAAAAACAGGTTCACTATACAAAGACTGGGTCATCAGTACCATCCCTCAGAACCACCTCTATTATTCCAGTTTATGTGCTTCTAGTCATTTCTGATGCATCTGAGGGTTGGTGTAAACCTTTTAAGTGAGCAAAATTGGGATGATGTGGTTCCCAGCTAGTTTTTTTCCGACTGAACACATACCATGACAATTTTCCGTTCTTAATTATGGCAGCTTATTATTCTATTGTCAGGATAAAGTATTGTTTACCAGTGCCTATATTATTAATAGCAACTGTTGCTGCTGTAACATATTACCACAAATTTAGTGGCCTGAAATAACACAAATTTATCGTCTTGTAGTTCTGGAGGTTAGAAGTCTAACATGGGTCTCACTGGGCTAAAATCAAAGTGTGGCAGATCTGCATTCCTTTGTGCAACTTCTAGAGGCCACCTGCATTCCCTGGCTGGTGGCCCCTTCCTTCATCTTCACAGCCAGCAGTGGAAGGTCGAGTCTGATCTCTTCTTTGCCTCCATTTTTTCATTTTAAAGGACCTCCGTGATTACACTGGACCCACTGAGTCTCTGTATTTTAAGATCAATTGATTAGCAACCTTAGTTCCATCTGCTCTGTTAATTCCTCTTTGCCACGTAAGTAACATTTTCATGGGTTCTGGGAATTAGGATGTGGACGTCTTTGGGTGGAGGGACATTATTCTGCCTACACCAGTCTCCTATTGTTGATAAATTGGTTGTTTGCATTTGTGTGGCTGACACTTCTCCATGAACATCTTTGTGCATTGATCTCAGTATCTCAGGTTAATTTGTGGACAACCTTTCTGTAAAAGGAGTATTTCATAGTGATAATTGAATGTGTTTGATAAAAATGATCAAATTACTGAAACTCCAGTGTTGGATGGATAGGGGAACAGAAGGCAAGTTTAATGCCAAAGAGAAAATTTCAGAACTGGGAGGTTTGTGCCTTTTGTGCCTTTGTTACATTCCTGTTATTGTGTAAGGTCCTGTGTCTTGTTGTAGTTTTATATTCCCTGTGCCTTCTGGCATATGAAATACATGTAGGAGTTTATCGGCATATATTTGCTAGGTAAATGTGTAAGGAAATGAGTGTCTGCGCTTATTACACATATGTGCTTCACATTAACAGCCGCCTTTCACTTCGTTTCTTTTTCTGTATTAGATGTCAATAGATCTGTCTGAATTACTAACCATGGTTCATTTTGCAGCATTTTGGATGTTGACAGCTGTTTTGTGTCTAAATGTGATACTGGCTCAACGTCATTGAAATGGGGAACGTTCATTCTTGTATAGAGCATTTAAGATGCACTTTGAATGGTTTTAACTGTTCTGTCTTGCTAATTTTAAAGGCTAAATGTATCCTGTGTCTCTCTCTTTTTTAAATAATAAAAGCAGTTTATTACAAAATCTTTACAAATTTAGATAAATACCATTGCCAGAAACTGTGAATGAAAAATCTGGAGTTACTTTGAAATATTCAGGATAAAGTGACATATTAAATTATGTCTCTTATCCATGGGGCCAGAAGTGTTTAATAAGATTTTTTGGGGGTGGGGGTGGGGTGTATTGACTTCCCAGGGCTGCTGTAACAAAGTACCACAGACTTGGTGACTTTAAACAACAGAAACTTACATTCTCACAGTTGTGGAGGCTTGAAGTCTGAAATGAAGGTGTTGGCAAGGGCTATGCACAGAAGCAGCCTCTAGGGGAGGAGCCTTCCTTGCCTCTTCCAGTTTTTGGTAGCTCTAGGTGAGCCTTGGCTTGCAGCTGCAGCATTTCAGTCCCTGCCTCTGTAGTCACATGGTCATCTCCTTCTGTGTTTGACTGGGTTTTCCCTTCTTTTAAGGACACTAGTCATGTTGGATTAGGGCTCACCCTAATGACTTCACCTTAACTTGATTACATCTGCAAAGACCTATTTCCAAATAGGGTCACATTCACAAGTACTTGGGGGTTAGGACTTAGACGTATCTTTTTTAAGGACACAATTCAACCCACAAATGGGAGTAGGGATGTAGAAAGGTAATACTGTGCACATTACCACATATAACACCCCTAGTGGGTTGGAACAGCAAACATAAACATATCAGCAAAACATGTGAACAGACACACTAAGTTTGGTGATAAAGCTGCACAGATCCTCACATCAATTCAGGTCAGTCTTTGGCCACCAAATGTATGCAGGTCAGGTTGGGTGGTTTTCTGCCACATGTAGCTTTTGGTTTTCAGTCTTTTGGATTTTGGAATTATTTTTAAAGGATTGAGGACCTGTGCCAGATTTTCACCTGAATTCCTAACAGTGGATTAGCAAGCTTCCTTGGAAGTTCTATCAGGGGAGAGTTACTACTCATGTACTATCTAATGTTGCTATCTTTTTCTTTTTTCCCCTCTCTGGGAAGTTCTCCTCTTTGACCAGATACACACGCTCAACCCCACATATCAAGGTGGTGACGGAGTTTGACCACAATATCCCCATGCCCAACCAGAATAGAAACTTTATGCCGAAAATTAACCCCATGCTAGAAGTTAATCCTTCCACCCCCCTTCTCTCACTGAAAACTAGAAAATCTTCATACATCAACCACCCCAAAATTACAAAGCGAGCCTTCTAGTTAAACCACAGCTGTGTGCCTTTCCACACTTCAGAGAGGTTGGCTTGCATAGAAAGGCAGTGTTCGGAAGCCAAGTCCCTAGACACCTTTAAATGAGCGAGTGGACAGTGAACAGGATGTAAATTGGCTACCATTTTCTTACCTGCAACTGCACAGGAAACGCACAGCTTTGTCACTGCAAATTTAGGCAGTGGTTCGCTTAAATCCCCATATCAGAATTGAATACCAATACCCAAGGTTGGGGAATCTACTGGAAGGAACATCCGGCTAATACAGTATTGTTCAAGCATGTTCATTGTAACAGTTCTTATGGCAGAAGCATTGGAAACAACTGGAAGGAACGTCAGCCATTAGGGAGATGGCTTTGGCATGTCAGTAAGATAGGTAATTAGTGACATCAAAAATTGTTGGAGGAACATTTAATCGCAGAGAATACCTACAACATAGTAAGTGGGGTGAGGGATACAGTATGCATATAATGTGAACCAATTTTATAAAATGTATAAGCATAGAGATTAGAAGGGATGGATAATATTAGCAGTGCTTTTCACAATTGACTACTTATTTTCTTTATGCTTGAGAATTTTCTAATTTTCTGTAATCTATTGTTCTTTTCCCTTCCTCCTTTATAAGTCCCTTGATCTGGGGCCTTTTACTTTTGGGGGAGAATTTGTATCCTTACATTTAATCAGAGTGCTATCCTTTTCTTCTGCCATTTGGCAACTGAGTTTGGGGGTGGGGTGGGGATACTTCTGTAGGAATTGCTGTTCAAAGCAGCACAGATCCACTACCCCTGTTAAGGCAACGTGATGATGTGGGAAAAGCACTGAATGGGGAATAGAAGTACCGTATTTGGGTTCTGGTTCCCAGTTTCCTACTGACTGGCTGTCTTCCTTGGCCTCAGTTTCCTCTGATAACAGGCTTTTCTTGAGTTCCTCTTGAGTATGTGATTTTTATCAGCTGCTGTGCTATAAAGGACTTTAGATTATTTCATGTTTTACAGATGGAGAAATGTAAGCTTAGGAAAGAAATTAGCTTGCCAGGGTTAATGAGGAGTTAACAGCAAAGCCAGGACTAGGGCTGAGGTCTCCTGAAGTCCTTTCATCTGCTCCGGGTTCGCCAACCAGACTGCTGGACCATTGGGGCCCCAACCCTCGGAGCTGTGTCAGGGAGAGTCTGGGCATCAGTAGTTTTGTGGGTTTTTTTTTTTTTTTTTTAACGAATAGTAAGTGATGCTAATGCAGTCTTGGATGTTGGGCTTTGGGAATCCACTGCCCAGAAAGTCTCTCCTAGATTTGTGTGTATCTGTATGCACATATAAACACAAGGTGACTATTCATTTTTACAGTACTCGAGTGCTTAGTATGTACAAGGCAGTGTTCTCAGCCCCATGGATATTGTGTGACAAATTACCCTCTTCACAACTCCGGAGGCACTGTTAACATTTCTTGGGCACAGTTCTATTTTTAAAATATTTACAATTACTTATATACAGGATATATAAACTTTTATAACTTATAATTATTATGTGAATATACTTTGTATATTCTTGATAAATAAAACTTTACTCAAGGGATTGTAATGTGCATACTCTTTAGCATTTTGCCTCCTTAATATACCATATCTTTCATAATTCTACATCTGTCAAAGAAAAGAAAAAGAAAAAAGAAAAAATAAAACAAACAAACAAACAAAAAAAATAATATACCATATCTTAGGGGAGCTTTTCATTTCTAAACATAGATCTGCCTCACCTCTCATGCTGATGAGTTTGCATTTCAGATATTGTGTTAGTATTAGTTAGGGTGGAGGCTAAACTGCTGAAAGGGAGACTCCAAAACCCTGTGGCTTAGTTTATTGTGCTCTCACTTACTAGTCCAGGGCTGGTGGGTGACTTTTCTCCATGGCGTTGTTCACTGGGGTCTTAGCTCATTGCTCTCCCATCTCTTGGGCTGTTAACCTTGCCGTTGTGGTGGGAGCTGGCTTTTATAACTCGCGCGCTGTTTCTAGCCTGCGGGAAGCGAAGGAAGGAGCGTGGGTGATAACTGCTTCCTTTTGAAGGATGTGATTCCAAAGTTGTGCTTCCATTCGCAGCCTCTCTGTGTGAGATTAGTTGCGTAGCCTCACCTAGCTGCCACGAGGCTGGGCTGTGTGATCTGGCTGGGTGGCATGTGTCCCACTAGAATGTAAGACAGGCTGTTCTCAACAGGATGACGAAGAAAGTTAATCCTGGGGGTCGGTCGCTTACTGTCTGCTATGGGTTGATTGTCCCAGTGGTGACAGGATGGAAGGATGGAAGAGTTAAAGCTCCCACATACCAGGCTGTGTTTTGGTGTTGGCAGCTTCTGTGAAAGTGGATGTGGGGGGCAAAAAGCTGTGAAGGGTCTGGAATTACTAGACTGTGAGCTCCTCAGAGAGCAGTGACAGCACCTTCATTATTTTTCTATCACGAGAACTTGACTCAGCCCTTTGAACTTCAGTTAACCAACAGAGGAGGATGGCGAGAAACAGTTCAGGGATGGAGAAGGCTTCTTCCTCGTCTTGGTGAGTGCTCATGTGTTAACCAGTATTGGAGTGCTTGCCATATGCCAGCCATGGTTCTAGGCTCTGAAGCTACAGCTGTCACTAGCAGACCCAACCGTGCCTTGTAAGCACACATTCTGATGAGCAGTCACAGGGAGACAGACAAGGAGGTAAAAAGATAAGTCCTGGTGGCAGTGGATCATCTGATGGAAAGAAAGCTGGGTAATGGGGTGGTAAGTGGTGGTGGGGGCTCTTTAGGTTTGTTGGCAGAGATAGTTTCTTCGGGGAGATCTGAAATGACAGCCAGCCTGCTATGTGGCAGAGAGCCGAGCTGGTGCCCAGTTCCCACAGCAGGCGTTGTGAGCCTGGTGTGTGGGGGAGCAGATGCTGGTGTGGCTGGAATGTCATGAGCACAGAGGGGAGAAGCAAGCAGGGGCTGGATCAAGGGAGGGCTGGTAGATAATCCAGGGGAAGGAATCACTGTTTCTGTGTGTGATGGGAAGCCATTGGAGGGTTTGAGCAGGGCATCAAAGGGATTGATTTTCCATCTCTAAAGAGACTCTATGCAGAAGGGAGCATATATGGTCTGAGAGCAAGCACGGATGGTGGGCAGGCAGCTATAGTAAACCTGATGAGAGATGATGGCGGCTGGAACAAAGGCAGTGAGAAGGCCAGAAAGGGACATTCTGGATCTATTCCCATTAGAAACGACTTTCTGACAGACTAAGTGGGCACAAGGGCAGTGAGGAAAAGAAAAACCAAGACTCCCTCCTTGATTTTTGCCTTGTGCAACTGGGTGCCTGGATGCTTAGGAAAGATGGGAAGGAATCAAGAGGTGTGTTTTGGGTTGGTTATGTTTGAGGTTCTGTGTGATCTCCATTTGGAGACGGTAAATTGGCAGTTGGTTAAGACTCTGGCGATCTGGGGAGAGTTTTCTGGCTCAGTGGTCTCATGTCCCTCTCAGTCAAGTTGCACTTAACTGTAAGACTTTGGGTTACGCTGAGGTCATTAGGGCATGGTGGCACGGATTGCGCTCTTTCTAGTAGCCCTCCTTGGCTTTCGAAGGATAGACTAAAAGGCATTTTTTTTTTTTAGATAGTCTATCGGGAACCCCCAGGACCACCCCCAGGTTTGATGATTTGCTAGGAGAACTCACAGGACTCGGTATCTAGTCATACTCATGACTAAGATTTATTATAGCAAATGGCTACAAAGCAAAATCAGCGAAGGGAAAAGGTGCATGGGATGAATTGAAGAGGAAACCAAGCACAAGCTTCCGAGAATCCTCTCCTAGGAGAGCCACATAGGCTGTACTTCATTCTTCCAGCGTTGAATTGTAACCACATGTGTGAAATGTTGTCTGCTAGGGAAGCTCATTAGACACCAAGAGCCCAGGGTTTTTATTGGGAGCTGGTCATCTAGGCACTCTCTGCTTAGCATGTACCAAAACTCTAGACTCTCAAAGGAAGGCAGGTGTTCATCGTATACTGTATTGTTTAAGTTTAGGCACAGTGAGACACTTACCAGGGTGGGGGAAACGCTCCTGAAATCCAAGTTTCTAGTTGCCAGCCAAGGGCCAACCTTGTAAGTAAGACTCTCAAAGGACACCAGTTAGGCCTGCCATGTTAATCCTTTCCACACGTAGGGACTGTGCCTTTTCTTACCCTGCAGTTTTTGTATAGATTTCAGTCTGTGTCCTCACTGGCTTGCTTGTGGCTGACGTGCCCCTGTGGCCTCCTTGTCAGGTCTTCTCTTACCACCAACGTATATGCCTTAATTCACTCTGAAAGAGGAGAGGAGAGCTTGTGGAGTAAAGTTAAATTATGTACAGTGGGTATGCCATCAGGAAATATGTATTCTCCTCCTGAAGTGATGATAGCAATAGCAGAAGGTGGCCCTTTTGCAGTTCTTAAAGATTACCTGTCAGTCACCCAATGTTTAGTTACTCTCAGTTTGGGAATACAAATTACAGGGTATGTCCTCCTAAAGATGAGCTGCTTTGTGACGCTCAGGCACTGTGTGACCGCACAAATACTGTTGGCTTTAGTTGCAAGCCAGTTAGTGGCTTTTGGCTTCTGGAGCGTAATGCTGCAACCCTTGGATCTGTGCAAGGCATCATTACTGGATTGTTGAAGTCAGGCCGTAGAAGGACTAGGAGCTTTGGAGCCAATCCAGGGTTTCAGCTTGAATTGTAGCCTTCATACTTAGTAGCTTGGATCCTCGGGCAAGTTGCTTGATCTGTCTGAGCCCATTTCCCTACATATGATGGGGGGCTGAAATGTGGAGTCAGTGTGTGGGTTATATGAGCTACCGTATGGAAGAGCCTGTCACAGTGCCAGAAATACAATCAATGCTTAAACATTGACTGCCATTATTAAGTATTGTTGTCCATGGAGTTATGTATATATTTATATATATATAAAGTTTATATATTTGTGTATGTTTGTGTTCCTCACTATTCAGCAGGTGTTTGAGTGCTTATGTGCCAGGCCTTAGGCCTTGGGTAGTCTCCTATATTTCTTTTACTGTAGTGGATAAAATACTTAGCTTTTTCTTCTGTGCAGCTTAATCCCATTTTAAATCTCTTTATTCTTCAGGCTATTTATGTAGCCAAGACAAGATCATTCCAAGGCCAATTGCTAAATGTATGGATTAATGTTGTTGCTTCTCTTTAATTGCTAGGAGGATTATATACCCCTTCAGGGCAGGGACAATGTCTGTAGTATTCACTGCCATATCTGCACTGTGCTTGCAGTGTAGGAGATGCTCTATCATTTATGTGGAATTAAATTTTAAAAATCTAATAATTGTAGCTGAGGTTCGCCCTACTCGTGTCAGAAGTAGTGATGATGTGTTTGGAAATTCAGGGTTCCTGGTGTAGGGGAGCTTTGCCATAGGCACACAGTGAATGGTGCATGGCCAGTTATTTAATCCGGAATAATATTCATTTACTGTGATTTTACAGTCAGTCAGCCTCCGAGGTGAGATTGACTGCCAGTGAGTTTTATTCTTTGCTCAAAGTTTTATTTTGTCGTTTTTCCTTTCAGATCAGAAACAAAGGGTGTGAAGAGCCGATTCCTCTTTTTTGACTGTGATTGGCCTTACCTCCTGTTCCAGAGGTCACTTTATCACAGAACTCCCCTCTTGATCCATTGAAGTAGGAGGTGCTTGACTAACTCCTTAAAAGCAGCTCACATTTTCCAAGCATGTAGAGCTGTAGAAATGTCACATCCCTGTTCTCCAGGTCTCAGCCCTGGCCCCAGTGCCAGGTTTGGAAACCTTGGATGTCAGGGGTAGGTAGAGGTGTAGAAGGTGTGGCATTGGTGGTTTTCTTGTACAAAACTGATAGAGGCCTCAATTTTTTTTTTAAATTTCAGAATTTTATGGGGGTACACACGTTTTGGTTACATAATTTGCTTTTGTACAGTTTTGTACAGTCAAAGTTATAAGTGTGCCCTTCACCCAGTTAGTGTGCATTGTACTCATTAGGTGTGAATTTACCCATCCCCTCCTCCCCCTCCCCTCCTCCCCCTCCCCACCTACTTGATTTACACTTAAGTGTTCATCGATTAGTTCCAATTTATTATTGAGTACATGTGGTATTTGTTTTTCCATTCTTGTGATACTTCACTAAGAAGAATGGCCTCCAGTTCCATGCAGGTTGTTAGAAAAGATACTAGATCACCATTTTGTTTTTTTTATGGCTGAGTAGTGCTCCATGGTATACATAGACCACATTTTATTAATCCACTCATGTATTGATGGGCATTTGGGTTGATTCCACATCTTTGCAATTGTGAATTGTGCTGCTATAAACATTTGAGTGCAAGTGTCTTTTTTTAATAAAATGTCTTTTTCCTTTGGGTAAATACCCAGTAGTGGGATTGCTGGATCAAACGGTAGGTCTACTTTTAGTTCTTTGAGGTATCTCCATACTACTTTCCATAGAGGTTGTACTAGTTTGCAGTCCCACCAACAGTGTATAAGTGTACCTTTCTTTCCGCATCCTCGCCAGCATCTGTTATTTTGGGACTTTCTGATAAAAACCATTCTCACTGGAGTTAGGTGATATCTCATTGTGGTTTTGATTTGCATTTCCTTGGTGATTAGAGACGTTGAGCATTTTTTTCATGTGTTTGTTGGCCATTAGTCTATCTTCTTTTGAAAAGTTTCTGTTCATGTCTTTTGTCCCCTTTTTAATGGGATGGTTTGATTTTTTTTTTTTCTTATTTGCTTGAGTTCTTTGTAGATTCTGGTTATCAGCCCTTTATCAGATGTATAGCATGCAAATATTTTTTCCCATTCTGTAGGTTATCTGTTTGCTCTATTGATTGTGTCCTTGGCTGTGTAGAAGTTTTTTAATTCAATCAGGTCCCATTTATTTATTTTTGTTGTTGCTGTGATTGCTTTTGGGGTCTTCATAAATTCTTTGCCTAGGCTGATACCTAGAAGAGTTTTTCCCACATTTTCTTCTAGAATTCTTATAGTTTCATGCCTTAGGTTTAAGTCTGTTATCCATCATGAATTAATTTTTGTGAGAGGTGAGAGGTACAGATCCTGTTTTAGTCTTCTACACGTGGCTATCCAATTTTCCCAGCACCATTTATTGATTGGGAATTCTTTATCCCAGTGTATATTTTTGTCTGCTTTGTCAAAGATCAGATGGCAATATGAGGATGGATTCATATCTGTGTTCTCTGTTCTGATCCATAGATCTGTGTCTCTGTTGTCCCAGTACCATGCTGTTTTGGTTATTATAGGCTTGTATAGCTTGAAGTCTGGTAAAGTTATGCCTCCTGATTTGTTCTTATTGTGTAAGATTGCATTAGCTATTTGGAGTTTTTTCTGATTCCATATGAAGCATAGAGCTATTTTTTCGAGGTCTGCCAAACATAATGTCAGTATCTTAATGGGGATTGCATCTGTAAATCACTTTGGGTAGCATAGACATTTTAACAGTGTTGATTCTGAGGCCTCAGTTTTAACAACACATTTTCCAAGGGCAGGGAATAACTTCCCCCAGTGGCTTCTGAGCCAAGGTATATTTTGGAAGTAGTAATTTTATCAGCTTGAAGATCACGTATTTCAGTTAATCAGTGATGTGAATCGCAAACATAGAACACCAATGTGTTCGTTTCTCCCTTCTAGTTTGTGACTCTTGTGTGTGTTTTGAGACTATGTTAGGCCCCGACCTTTTTTGTCTGATCTTTTTATATATTGCTTATACATCTGTGGAGGTCTGTACTGTTTCTTTCATTAAGAGGTGGAGTCTATTTCCTATCCCCTGATCTTGGCTTTGATCTTGGGTCTGTAGCTCAGCTGAACCTCCAGCTGAATGCAGCCACATGAGTGAGCCCAGTGAAACCAGCCGAGGAACCACCCATCAACCCACTGAGTGATGACAATACATTGTTGTTGTTTATAGCTTGAAGTTTTGGCATGGTTTGTTACACAGCTTCATTGAGTAAGCTTGTTCTGAGTGAAAATAGGCAAGGATCCTACATGCCCTCCTATCCCCTGAAAAATGATCGTCAGAGTTAAGAAAGTCTTTCACATTTTAGTATAATTTGGATCAATCAGATTGCTTTCTTCTCAATTGCCAGCTGAAAGGATTTCTAGGTGCTAGCTTTGTTTTGTAAAGGAAGGAAGGTAGCTGATTTGGGGGCATGATTTATTTGGGGGAAAGGATTGTTTGGGTGTTAGCTGTACTGGGGTAAGGGACTCAAAGCAATTTGAGTGGACTCTGTATTTGGTAAATATAGCAATAGACGATAAAGAATTCTGAGAAGAAAAATGAGAAAATACCAAGGAAGCTTTTGAAAATTATGCCTTAAACTGGTTTCATATTTAGAGAGAGGGAAAAAAATCTTCCTTTTTCCTACTTTTATAGAATCTTTGCTTTTAGAAAGCCAGATTCAGGCAGCTACTTTTTCATAGCAGAATTCATTTATATCATGGCATGAATGAGTTTTTGAAAGCTGGCCTTGAGAATTAACTTCAGTTTATGTTGTTATAATAGAAAATGTTATCCTAACAACCAACTTGTAAATTAGAACATTTATAACTCTTAGAGCATTTATAATTTGGAGCCTGCCTATAACCATAGTAGAGATGATATTTGAAGAATGGGCTATTTTTCTAAATATATCAAAATGATAAATATTAGACATGCGTAATTATTTTTTAAGTCAGTGAATTATTATAGTGATGTAAAGTTAGGGCTTCTCATATTTTATTATGTTACAGATTTAAGTCCATATCTCCTTTGTTGCTGTCTTTCTTAGGCCATTTAACATTTTCATATATTTCATTGGTATTTCTGATATAAATGGAAAACATGCTTGTTAGATATTTTTTGAACAGCTTTATTGAGATAATTTACACTTTATAAAATTTACCCATTTAAAGTATACAATTCAGTGGTTTTTAGTATATTTACAGAGTTGTACAATCATTACTATAATCTAACTTTATAACATTTTTATTATCCCAAAAAGAAACTATGCATCGGCAGTCACTCCATATTCCTTTCCCTACCACCCCAACCTTCCCTGCCCCAACCCTGCACAATCACAAATCTTTCTGTCTTTATAAATTTACCTATCTTGGACACTGCCCATAAATGGGATCATATAGTATGTGGTGTTTTGTGTCAGGCGTCTATCACGTAGCATAATGTTTGAGGTTTATCATATTGTAACATGTATGAATTCTAAGAGGGAAAATAATTTAGCCACCATGGATATATAACCATTGTTTAACATTTTTATTATGTAATATTTTATTCAAACAAAAGAATAAATGGACCATATCACACCATGTGAGTTATAAAACATGACAAAAGGAGCATCTGGATTTCTACCACTCAATTTAAGAACAAGAATGGTACTGATGCCATTGCAGCTGTCCATGAATTTCATTCCTATCCTGTTTCTCCCGCCTCTTCATCTCACAAATGTATCCCTAAACAATATATCATTTATTCTGCCTTTTTTAGTTGAATAAAAAATACCTTTCTGTAGCTTTTTTTCCACTCAATACTGTGTTTCTTAGATTCATTTATATTGTGCTTAACTCTATTTCTTTTGTTTTCACTGTTTTTAAATTTTCTGTGTGAATATACTGTTTCTCTTCTGAGTAGGTATTTGGGGTATTTCAAGTACAAGAATGCAATGAGTATTTTTGAACTGCTTTCTTGTACACATGGAAGGGTTTCTGTAGGAGAGTATACCTAACAGAATGCATCGAGTGTAAAAATAATACTTCTACCAGTTCACACACTCCCCGTCTGTGTTATGAGACTTCCCATTCATCCATATCCTTGTCAACACTTGATATTATCAAACTTTTAAATTTTGGTCAACCTAGGATGTAGGAAATAGTGATCTTAATTTGCAGCTTCTTGATTATTTATGAGGGTGATTATGAATTTTTAAAAATTTGTCATTCAAATCATTTTTCTAAATGCCTGGTTGTGTCATTTTTCCATTGGAGGCTTTATTCTTTTATAGTTCTTTATATATTTTGGATGCTAGTCATTTGTTTGTTACATGTATTACTAATATCCTTTAGTTTGAGGGCTGCCTTTTCACTATTTTATAGTGTCCTTTTCTCTGGCTACCTTCAAGATTTTCTTTTTGATTTTCTGCCGTTTGATTATGGTTACTAGAGGGTATGTGTTGTATTTATCATTCTTGGGGTTCTCTGAGCTGCTCACATCTGTGGTTTGTTCTCTTTTCTTCTAGAATTCCAGTTACACTAATGTTAGACCATTTGATAGTATCCTGTGGATGATCTGTCTGCCTGTCCCTCACCTCCACCACTCTTTTTCTCAATTTTTATTTCAGTTGGGATAATTTCTGTTGACTTATCTTTCAGTTTACTGAGCCTTTCCTAAGACATGCTGCTGGTCCCGTTGAAGGAATTCTTCATCTCTGGTAACAAGTTTTTTTACTCCTATCGTTTCCATTTAACTCTTCTAGTTTCCATCTCTCTGTTGAAATTTCCCGTATGTCCATTCGTGTTTTTTACTGTTTCCATTAGATCTTTTCTTTTTTTTTCTAACCCCTTGACACATTATAGATCTTTTATCATGTTAAACATAGTTATTTAAAGTCGCTGTACGATAATTCCTACATCTGGTCATCTCTGAGTCTTTTCTGTTGATTATTTTATCTCTTGATTTGGTTCTTACGTTTCTGTGTATGTGCGTGTGTGTGTGTGTGTGTGTGTGTGTGTGTATGTTTTGCAGTTTTTTATTGAATGCCAGACATTATGTATAGAAGACCAGGAGAGGCCAGGGTAAATAGTGTTTATGCCCAGAAGTGAGCACACTTCTATAGGCCATTGATGGAGGATTGAGTTAATCTCATCAGTAACTGAGTTGGGATTGGGTCTTGTTAGTGTTATTTCTTAGGGATTGGAGAGTTTGCTATCCCTCCTGAAGTGGCTTACGGTCTTTAAAAAAAAAAAAAAAAGATATAACTCAAATACCATAACATTTATCTTTTTAAAGCGTACAATTCAGTAGCTTTTAGTGAAGTTATGCAACCCATCACCATTGTCTATTTCCAGAACCTTTTCATTACCCCAAAAAGAAACATAAAACCCATTAGTGGTCACTTTCCATTCCTCCTACCCCCAGCCCTAGTCAACTTCTAATCTTTTGTCTTTATAGATTTGCCTATTCTGGACATTTTATATAAATGGCATCATACAGCATGTGGCCTTTCACATTTGACTTCCTTCACGTATCATAATGTTTTCAAGGTTCATCCATGTTATAGCGTATATCAACACCTCATTCTTTTTTATGGCTGAATAATATTCCATTGTCTGAATATACCACATTTTGTCCATCAGTTGATGGACTTTTGGGCTTTTTCCACTTTTTGACTATTATGTATAATGCTACTATGAACACTTATTTATAAGTTTTGTGTGGAAGTGTTTTCAGTCTTGAGTATATACTCAGGAGTGGTAATTATTGAATCATATGGTAACTGTATTTAACTTTGAGAGTTTATCATTGCCGGAATGTTTTCCAAAGTGATTGTGCCGTTTGTATTCTCACCAGCAGTGTCTGAGGGTAATAGCTATAGCTTTATAGTAAGTCTTTATTTGTGATAGGGCAAGTTCCTTCCTTATATATTATTCTTCAAGAGTCGTGGCTCTTTTTGGCACTTAATGCTTTAACACACGTTCTACATCAGTTTTTTCTAGAAAAATCTATTTATGTTTTGATAAAATTTCTTTGAATTCATGACTGGGGAATAGTTGACATCTTCTGTACTAGTGTTGTAATCATTGTGTGTGTTTATGTTTTACTGAATGTGTTTCAGTACTTATTTTCTTCATATAGGTCTTGGACATCTTTTGGTTTAATTAAGTGCCTTATAGTTTTTATGACTGCATTAAATAGTATCTTTTTCAAATGTGGCTGGTATATACAAAATGTCATGGGCTTTGTCTTTCTTTTAATTGTTTGAACTTTCCATATAGTTTTATAGTTTCCAAATAGTGCTGCCGGTAATGATGTTTTGTTTCTTCTTTGCCAGTCTTTATACTTTTTATTTTTTATCACTGCGCTGGCTAGAACCTCCTAAAAATGTGTTTTGCCTTAAAGTCTGATTAAAACAGATAGTGCAGTAACTCCCCCATTTTGGGGGGAGGAGTGGGGGGGACTACTGTTTGCTTGGTGTACCTTTTTCTGTTCCTTTACTGTCAACCTTTATATTCAAATGTTGAGGTGTTTGTTCCTCCTGTAGTGTCTCCAGTGTCACAATCTGGCTGTTAGTCTGCTTGTGTTTATTGTGATTACTGATATTTTTCTTGTTTCTACCATCTCTTTACTTTCTCTTTATACCTTTTTAAATGAAATTTTTCCTCTACTGGTTTAGAAGGTCTCCATTTCTATTCTCTTACTAGTTGCCCTTGAAGTTTTACAACACATATTTAACTTAAAGTCTGATGTATTAGATAGTAATACAAGAACCTTACAACATGTTAATTCTCATCATTCTCTTTTGACTTATGGTATTATTTAGTATTTTAGTCCTAATCTCATGAATTAGGTACTATCTTTGTTAGATTTTTCCTTTTTAAAACAATAATTTTATTTGCTCACCTTTCCTTCATGCATTGCAGACCTTTCTTCTGGGATAAGCTCATCCTTTAGAAGCCTTCTTAGTGTAGGTCTGTTGGTGATAAATTCTCAATTTTGGTTTATATTGGAAATGTGTGTTTTACCTCTTTCCTGAAAGATAGTTTTTCTTGATATCCTATTTTCTATTGTCTCATTTTTTCCCTGTTAAAGTTGAGAAGTAGTTGCCAGTCGTAGTTTCTTTGTGGATCATCTGCTTTTTCTTTCAGGTGGTTTTTGAGATTTTATCTTAATGCTGTATAGTTGATTAATGTGTGTAGTCATGGATTTCCTGCACTCCTTCGTGTTCCGGTATCTATAGATTCATGTCTTTCATTAGTTCTGGGAAATTCTCAGCCATTGTCTTAAGATACTTTTCCCCTCTTTCTACTCTTTACTTAGATGTGGGTTAAATCTTTTCATTTTCTTTCCAGTGTCCTTTGGTAATCTTTCTCGTTTCCCATCATCTTGTTTCTTTATGCCACATTTTGGATTAATTTTTAGGTTTGTCTTTTGGTTATTTGCTTTGCTATTCCGTGGTGTCAGATTTGTTGTTGAAATATAAAATCCAAGATGAGTTTAAACATGTATTAATATTGCAAGAAGTTTTGTTTTCTTTCTCAAGCCTGCCTGATCTTTGGTGTCAGTCTCTTGCTCATTCACTATATTTTACTTTTTACATGTTTTAAATAAAGTTGTTTTATAGTTCATGAGAATTTGGCTATCTGAAGCCTTGCGGATCATGAGGATAGGGTAGTGTGTATGTATGCAGTCCTAAGTAGATTGCTTCTGCTAATTTATTCATAGTGGTTTGATGTATGACTCATAATGTCCTTGATGTATGATTTTTGTTTGGGATCCCAACATCCTTCTACCTTCTATTTTTGTTTTTATATATATATAAAAATAATTTTTTTTTCAACTTTATTATTTTACTTAACCATTTGTTGCTGGACATACTTTCATACAAACCATATTCTTTCAATTGCTCCACTATATTTCTTTCCATGGATGTACCATAATTCCATCCATTTGCCCTTTTAGTTAAATGAAGGGAGACTCCAGATGCCTTCATTGTTTTCTTATTAATCCTCCTGTTCATGTTCCCTCCCTTACCCTTTTTTTTTTTTTGAGACAGAGTCTTGCTCTGCCCCCTGGGCTAGAGTGCAGTGGCATCATCGTAGCTTGTGGCAACCTCAAACTCCTGGGCTCAAGTGATACTCCTGCCTTAGCCTCCCAAGTAGCTGCACCACCACCACGCCTAGCTAATTTTTCTATTTTTTGTGGTTGGGGAGGGACTCTCACTCTTGCTCAGGCTGGGCTCAAACTCCTGGCCTCAAGCAATCCTCCTGCCCCGGCCTCCCAAAGTGCTAGGATTACAGGTGTGAACCACCATACCTGGCCCCTTTTTATATCTTTTGAGTGCTTACTCATGCTAGGCACTATGATACAGTCTTTATATGAATTATTTCAGTTTATCTTCACAACCAACCCAGAGGGAGGTGCCATTATTTTCACTTTACAGAAGAGAAAGCAGCACCTTGGAGAGGTCACATGACTTCCCTAAGGTCACAGCTGGAGGTGGGCACAGCCACTTTGTAAACCAGGCAGTCTGACTCTAGAATCTGACAGTGTATATGAACTTCCTCCAAAGTATGTGGCCTGAGGACTGGTACTCCAACTGTCACTGGCCCATGAGCAGATAAGTTTATGAGTCAGCATAAACATTTAGCAACTCTTCTGGCAATTTCTCATTGCTCAGTAGTCAAGCAACTGACCAGTGGACTCATCTTCTTGAACCAGGCATGGACCAGGTCGGGTGTTGTTGAATTCTCATGGTGTATGTAGAGCTGTGTTCTAGTCCAATGCAAGAGGACATGCACAGAAGGACATGTGTCTGTCCACTGCAGATGGGTATGTGGGAAGACTACTTGGTCTTTTACTAAAGCTGGTTTGAGAGGAACCATAGGTTGATAAAATTTGGTAACTGTTGGTCATTTTTAACCTCCAGGTACTGAGTTATTCTAGAAAGTCAGTATCTAGAAGTGTCTAGAAAGTCACCTTTTGGTGCTATTTTCTCTCTTGCCCTGCAGTCCTGTAACAATGGCCTAGGCTTAGTATCTGAGGCAGCATAAATACAGTTGCCAGGGCTAGTAATGATTCTGCTCTGATCCCTGTGTATGTTAGTGACTTGCTGGCAATACTGGAATGGAATAAATAATATGACTGCTTTAATTTATCCACTATTAATTGCTTTTATTATAAGCAAATGTGCAGTATGTGAAGGAAGTACAAGCTATAATAGTCTAATGCTTCCACAGACTAAATGGAGAATTGTAATCCTCAGGCATGTACCTCAAATCCTCTCCTTGCTTCTTCTAGTAGAGGAAATGAAGGTAAAAGCAGACTTGTCTTTTTTGTCCCCTGCCACCCACCCCTGCCATACTGGGACTTAAATGTTAAACAGATTTCTGCAGCATAGTGGTTTGTGTTGATAAACGCATTGGTGTGACAGCATTCCAGCTAATCCTGTGAGTCGCCAGTGATCAGTCACCAGGGATTCTGCTAAAAGTCTGTGTCCCAGAACAATTGCTATGTGCAGTGGTATACAGAAAATGACACTTTAAAAAGAAGAAAGTTTCATTCAGTTGCCTGGTTGTGTGTTGGGTGTTCCTGCTGTCCTAACAATATGGTTTCAGATGCTATTACCAACTGAGATGTTAAGGTCATTGCGTCCTAAGTGGCTAGACAACAGAGTAGTAAATTTAAATAGTTAGAATAATACATTTAAAGAGATTCCTAAATTTAAATAGTTAAAAGAATAAATAAAGCCTGCCTGGATTCTTAAGCATTAAAGCTTCAGGGTATCTTAGTTTTATGATTCTTTGTTATTAAAATGTCATCAACCAATTAAAAAGTAATTTAAAAAAAAACTAGTACAAATGGGTTACTTGATAGTCACTTGAACTTTCTCCTGATTATATCCTACAGCTGCCTGTAATTTCTTGCTTTGGAAAGCTGTTCTTTTTCTTATGCATAACAAATCATGAGTTGCATCATCCTACATGATTTTGGTTTTGGCACTTGGATTTTCTCACCAGCAGTTGAGTACTAATGTGGAGGGTTTTTGAATTCTCTTTTCTATACTAACCCTTGATCTCCAAAATACCACTGACAGAAGAACAGAAACACTAAACAATCACATTGGAATCTCCTATCAAATTTGTGCCCAGGTCATGGTAGCAGTGGGTCAGAACAAATTGTGTTTTCCTTATCCACAAGAAATTATGCCTATTTAGAGTGTGGTTGCCTAAATATGGGGTGACTCAAGAAAAAAATTTTTTTCTAAGAATTTTTTTGGTGTTTATTTTTCCAGGAAAACTTGGTAAATTTCATTTTTATTTCCCATTATGTTGGATTTTTTGGTAGGATGGAGAAAGAATGATGTCTGCTAGTGTTCACATTAACAGACATTTGAGTGATTACTGCTGGGTGAGGGGCAATGTGTTAAATAGTAGACAACAACAAGTGATTGTGATTATACCAAGTTCACTCTGTTTCTAAACATAGCAGCCAGAGCCATATTGAACATGAGAATGTTAATGTAATCACAGATTCTTCGATTTCCTCCAGATTTTCCCAATCTTCTTCAACTCTACAAACATATACAAAATTGTAAGAAAAGATTTCTTCCTTCAAAGAGTTCCTTATTTTTTTCCTCACATTTTCATTTGAGAATTTACAGAGTTATAGGTATACCTTGAGTCATTCATTTAGCTTTTGAAGTACAACTTTAATTTTGAATTTGGATATGTTTAGGTATTCTGAGATTTTCAAGCATTTCAGATAAAAAAGGAAATATACTGATAAAACCTGATGGTAAAATTTCTTAAGTTTGCCTGTTTTGTCTCCCTTCTGTCCACCTGTTGTCTGGCTGTCCCCTCATGCCTTGCAAATGGTGCCTGGGGCTTGCTTCTTGCCTCTTAGGCCCCTGTCTACCTGGCTTCCTCCTGGCTGCCTTTGGGGGAATAAACTGGAAAAGTAATTTGGTTTACGGCATGAATAAAAAAGCCTATATTGGGGTTAGGAGCAGAAAAAACCAGGACCAAGACTAACATTGAGGTGATACTGCACATGGCATGGGTAGAAACCTGCAGGGAGAAATCGAATGGATGCTTAATGCTATTCTGTGATGCATGGTTCATTCTCTAATAATCAAGTTTACATATATTGTAAGTGTACTATATCTGATGTTTTTGAAGACATTTTCTCTGAGGCTGTATTAGATACAGCATCTTGTCTTTTGTCCTCATTTATGTGTTCATTCCTAGATGATCTGTACCAATTGGAAAAAGAGGGAGAATGGGGTGTTACATTTGGGGGACCTGTAATCTTGTCCTAATGGTTGTCATTGGGTGTTCAAATGCTGCGAGAGACAGAATAACAGCCCCCCAATTAGAACTAAAGAAAGCTCGAGAGGCCTTTGATAAAAGCTGCGTTAGGCCACGTAAACCCTTTGTTAAGCTAGATAGAGTTTAACAGGCTTCAACAGAACGGTTTCTCATGGTCATTCAGCAGTCCTGAGAGTGGCATTTTCTATTAATAGGCTTTGCCTAGATATAAGTGACTATTCTAAAATGGTGAATAATTTTATTTGCAAAAGCCTCAGTCTCCCAAGACCCACGACATGTCATTTACTTTGGAAGGTACTTTTAGAACAGGCCTAGCCCTCTTCAACATCTTTCCCCTACCCCCCAATCCTTTTTAAATTTTGCTACTCTCCCTGGGAAGGAACTACAAAGGAAACTGGGGCTCTGTAAAATACAGACTCTAATTATCAGTCTTTTTAAAAAAATCGAGGTGTAATTCACATACCATAAAATTCACCCTTTTAAAGTGTACAGTTTAGTTTTTAGTATATTCAGAAGGTTGTAAAACTATTAGCGCTAATTCCAGAACATTTTCACCACCCCAAAAAGAAACTCTATAGCCATGAACAGTCATTCTCCATTCCCCCCAACCCCCACAACCCCTAACCTACTTTCTATCTTAAAGTTCTTTTTTATATTAGAATGAAATCTGTAGTCTCTATAACTTAATGGTTGGATGAAATGAGGTGGGGGAGCTGCACAAATAAATTCTTAGGGTTTATTTTCAATTTCTAATAGGAATAAACTCTTAGCCTGTTATTTTCAGCTTGTCACTTCTGAAGGGGGGTGGGAAGGGTAGTCTGCCTAGCCTCTGAGTCCAGTTCTTTTTTACTGCTTATGATTAAATTTACCAGTCATCTAAAATACTAAATGTGTGATAAGGTGCAAGAGGTTGAATCTGACCTGCTAATGAAATTAATTTATGGCAAACATCCTTTTTAATTTCAGAGTCCAGAATCACCATCAAAAGCATTACAGTTCCTTTCAACCGTTCTGTTCTGTAACTTTTAGAATAATCGGAATTCAAATCATATAGGACTTTGTCAGTCAAAACGAGAAAAACAGGTAGCTCGAGCAGATTGCAAGCTTGGATGTATATGTCAAATATGTCTTAAACAAACACTTTGGATTCCTGCCCATTGCACTAGTATGCAATCTTTTGAAGTTTTTGAGTTTGGAAGACAAGTGGGGATTGATTTAAAGGGGGAGGGGAGGCACAAATACTCAGCAGTTTTCTGTGACTGTAGTTGAAAGAGTAAGACGTTGAGGAATGCTAATAAAGTATGAGGTGTGTAAAGGGACCGTGCGGGGACCTAGGGTCTGCTCACTGGGTGCCCTTGGCCAGTAATACGAATTTGTTAGCCAAGGGATGTGTTCTTTGTTGCTCACCTCTCCCAGATTATCCCAGAATGGCTTCTTAAGGAACTTGAATGCTGGACCTTCTCCCAAAGTTTCCACTTTCTGTGTAGCTCTGATTTTCAGTCTAAGTATTACGAGTGGCTCTCTTTTGTAGAATTGCTTGGCCACAGTGATGGTGAGCAGGGAGTGTGGATTCCACAGAAACCATGGGTATTGTCAGGGTATGGGGGTGGAGAAGCTGGCGAATATACAGAAATCTAAACCATCAGACTAGTGAGTGATTTTTTTTTTTTTTTAACTGTAAAAGGTGGTAATTGTTTAATGCAGGTGCCCTTTTGTCTCTTGCCTTATGGCTCTCTTGTAATATTATAAATGACAGGTGCTGGACGCTTGGAATTCATGTGGCTTTCCCTCCCTCAACTTGGTGGATAAAACAGGAATGCATTATTTGGGACAAGTGCATCAAAATGTTTCAGTTTAAAAAGTGCTTTGAATAGAGTTGAGTCCATTTCAAACAAGGATGCTCTTTCTGAAAAGATTAATTTCCTTCAAGGTTTTTCTGTTTAGTCTATTAAAACATTTGGGGGGGTTATTTACAGAAGAATATTTTCATATCCATTGAATTATGGCTGGCTCTCTTTTCTTCTGTTTTTGAATTCAGTAATGCTTGTTCTTGCCTTCACCTTCAAAAAATTCTCAGTAGGGAAATAACGTAAAAAACAAAACTCTCATCCATCCTTACCCTTCACCCTCTAGATTCCCACTACCTTATGATAACTACTTTGTAGCCATTTGTTGTATTTCCTTGTAGTAACTATTCAGCTATTCAGTAAACATGTAAATGTGTCTTGTGTCTATCTGTATTGCTATTTATTTATTTATTTTTGAGACAGGGTCTCACTCTGTTGTCCTGGCTAGAGTGCAGTGGCGTCGTCATAGCTCACTGCAACCTCACGCTCCTGGGCTCAAGCGATCCTCCTGCTTCAGCCTCCCAAGTAGCTGGGACTATAGGTGCGCACCACCATGTCTGGCTAATTTTTCTATTTTTTGTAGGAACAGGGTCTCGCTCTTGCTCAGGCTGGTCTCAAGCTCCTGACCTCAAGCGATCCTCCCTCCTCGGCCTCCCAGAGTGCTAGGATTATAGGCGTGAACCACCATGCCCGGCCTGTATTGCTTTTTAAATGGCATATCCAAACCCATTCAGTAACATCCTAAAGAGGTGACATGATTTTACTTTCAAGTGAGTTGAACTCTGCTCCAATGTTAAAAAAAAGAAAAAAGTTGCCCAGATATTTTAATTATAAATCTTTGAGATGTAGTGACACACGGAGAGTTATTATGAATCATGTACGTACCCGGGATTGGACCTGCCTGCTACATTAGAAGGACCTTTCTGTGTCTTGGTTATCGATTTGGGACTGCTTTGTAAAAACTGCAATACGATCTTTGCTAATTTCTTCAAAATATCACTTTAAGAAGAAGGACGGTACATAGTAGAGGGTTGTGTGATACTCACTTTTATGTCCATTGCCAAGTTCCTCTGTTTTGTGCTTTCTTGGGGTGTGTTGGTTCATAGTTAAAAATAGAGCTCTAATTAAAATGGGCACCCTCTCTGGAAATAAGAACTATATTTCGATTAATAAACTTCCTGTTTCCTCACCATGTGTTTTTGTTTTGTTCTCTTTTAATTTTTTTTTTAAAACAGCAAGCCAGGGCTGAGCAGGAAGAAGAATTCATCAGTAACACTTTATTCAAGAAAATTCAGGCTTTGCAGAAAGAGAAAGAAACCCTTGCTGTAAATTATGAGAAGGAAGAGGAGTTCCTCACTAATGAGCTATCCAGAAAATTGATGCAGGTAAATTATCTTTTTCTACTCTCTCATCTTCCCTGCCTGTTTCCCTCTCTAGAAAAAAAAAATGACATTGATAGAGCACTTTGCTTGAAACATTTGCTGATGAGGTTGTAGCTTAAGTTCTTTGGAGATTAAAAATACCAGGTAAGGATGACAGCCATGTGATACTCAAGACTGTGGTTCCATAGTTCATTTGCTTAGGTAAGATAAGCTGTTTTGTATCCTGAGCAGTTTAGAAAATTGCTTATGAGCATGACACCTTAGCATAGGAGATATTATATGTAACATTTTGGAAGCATGGGGATTAACACCAAATGTGAGATTTCTTTCTCCTTTTATGTTGAATCTGTAATGAGTACATAAAGTTTTTGGCAGTCATAAGTGGGTCTTTTGCACTAAAATATGAAGATATAAAGTAAAATGTCTTCAGGGAATAAAAAGGTATCCTTGATAGTTAAAATTATACACAATCAACCGTGTTCAAGAGGGTGAGTAATATGTTACTGAGCAGATAACAGACTGCTATTAAAACTTAACATTAATCACAAATACATAGAAGACACTACACAAAACTTATAGGAAGGTTTCGTTTCTCTAAGTCAAAGGCTCATTCTCTCCCCCTTCCCTTTTTTCCTCTTCAAAACTTACTAGTAAAGTTAAAAAGTAATTTATTTATGGGAAATAGTTTGTGGGTTATTTACTATGGATTTATGAATAAGTGGGGTATGGAGTT
Source organism: Daubentonia madagascariensis (assembly GCA_023783475.1). Classification (NCBI taxonomy): domain Eukaryota; kingdom Metazoa; phylum Chordata; class Mammalia; order Primates; family Daubentoniidae; genus Daubentonia; species Daubentonia madagascariensis. The sequence continues at coordinate 17,215,659 of JAKFHU010000585.1, forward strand.
TTCATTATTTAACATTATTTAACATATTTAACATTATTTAACATAACTTAACTTGTCCAGAACAGTGAGCAGGTATAAATTATCACAAGAGGAAAAATATTACCGTTGTGTCCTTAGCTATCTGTGAAAGAAAACACCCCCTTGTATTTTCTATTTACTGGCACACTGACAATTTCATTCATTAATTCGAAGTATATAGTTTAGTGAGGTTGTAGTAAGATATTTGAGGCTTTTTACAAACTTCCTAAATTTTTTACTTACGTCCCTGCATAGGTGATCTTGTAAGAGGACACTGAAAACCTTGATATCAAAGCTTCAGTGTTAAGACCATACAATGGTCCAGATAACTTTTACCCCTAACTTTTTTTTAGTCTCATTTTTCTACCTAATTACTGAATAAAGATACTGTTAGTCTTGCACAAAATTCGATTTATGTGGTAGCTGTTGAAATATGAAGAATTAGAGGTACCCGGGCATTACTGTCTAGCAGATTGATGGCAAAATTTTGGCACTGAAACTTTTCGTTTATTCATTTGCATTGTGATCTAGAGAAAAAAGGAAGGAGAAGGTTATTGTGACCTTTGACTGTCTCTCACCTTGGCAACATTAGATGACTTATTCTGCATGGTGCTTCTAGAACCACAGGGATGCAATTATGGATTTTTTTTTTCTTGAGTTTAATGTATAATCAGATGCCGCAATTTTTAACAATGCAAGAATCTTTTTTTCTTTTTCAATTTACATGATTGTTAGTATTTGGGGTCTTTGACCAAAGTAAATTATGGAGCAGTCAAAACCTAGCCAGATCGTGTTCCTTTTCTCTAAAGATTCATCTCCAGTGTAAGTGGTTGGATAGTTTATAATTGGCCTCTTATCATAACCCACCTACTTTCCAAGGACATTGTCCCTTAAAATAAAATACTGAAAATGAATGAAAAATGAGAACCATGCACAACAGAAAAGGAAGTTATACACTTGGTGTAAGAAGGCTTGAACTCAAAATTTAAGCTATGAGTATCCTAAATGCTATAATTTGGAGGAATGTAGTGATTGTTTTTGCATAATTCTTATATCTAAAAAATTCTACTTGGTCAGGAGAAAAAAATCGTATATTAAAAACTTAGAAAATTTTTTCAAGGGGAGGTGGATCTTTCCAAAGAGATTGAATAGTATATCAACTGAACAACACAAACTGTTTTTTGCCAAAAGTCTTATATAATGTGTAGCCCTTGTCTTCAGGTGGCCATGTCTTATGTTTGCCCTGAGCCAAAACAAAGGGCATAGTATGAAGGTGTGAGTCTGTGAACATGCCATTTGGAGAGCTCTAGATGGGTCTGTAGCTTGTTGGTGATTGAACTTGTAGAATTGGAACAAACGGATGGTTAGCATGTCCCTGAGATAATCTCTTAGGAATCCCAGCTTGGTTTTTAGGCTTTTTAAAAAATACTGTGGTAAAATATACATAACATAAAACTTATCATTTTAACCATTTGAGTGTATAATTCAGCAGCATTAAGTATATACACATTGTTGTGCAACCATCACTACCAACCATCTTCAGAAGTTTTTCATTCTGAAATTCTGTACCCATTATATGCCCCATTCCTTTCTCCTGGTCCTTAGGCTCTTGAAAGGAGATGGATATCAGGTAGGTTAAGGTTGAGATCTCCAAGTTCTTGAGCTATGTCCATTCTGTGACATGATAGGTGATCTGACACCAGGTATCACACCATGCCCATTTTGTGATAAATACCCAAGAACCTGCGTTCTATTGACCAGTTAGGTGGAGGCGTCTCCTAGCTGCAGGGGAGAAGGGCTGTTTGGCTTATGAAACTCATTCCCCAGGCTCCCAGGATGTATTTTCTTAATGGCTTCACCAGCTCTTTATAGAATGCCCACATTTTCTGCCCCCCAGCATGGAAGTCAGTTCTCCACCTGTAAGATTTTTAGAGTAATTGATACCAATAGACTTTTCCAACTATGTAATTACTTTAATATGGCTTTTTAGGATGTTTGCCATCCTAGATAGGACCTTTTTAGGAAAAGCCCGGTAAGAGAAATGATACTGCAGGTGTCACTGATAGACAAATGAGTGAATTATCTTGATCACCATGAAAGTGTTAAGCATTTTTTACCTAACAGGCTGTTTACAGAACAGCTTTGGTTTTGTTAATGTGCTTTGGCTGCTATCTCTGATAGTAATTGGACAATGCTTTTATGTGCATTTCGAAGGGATTCTTTGATCCTAAGAACAAAATGAGAATACTGCTATAGAGAAGACTCATCCCTTCCTATCTGCTGTGGCCAAGTGGGTATCCAATACCTTTACAAACTGAATCAAGTTTACTTAAGTGTAGATGAGAGGAAATCCCTTTGCCCTTTAGGAGATCAAGTTGGGAGATGGCTTAAACACCTCCAGACATGTTAATCTTACCAAAACAACAAACGCACACACAAGAGAGCATGCAGTTTTTCTCCCTTTTGTGTCCAGTAGATACAAAAAATTAAGATATAATTAAGATAGAATTTTGTGGAAACTCTTCTCTGAAAAGTCTACATCTTTCTGATCCTGGACTATAGGATTGACTATCTGATTGGCAAGAAACTGTCCTTAAAAGAACCCTCTAGGACTTAATTCAGCATGAACCTGCATTAGAGCTAAATTCTACTCTGGTATGCCTTGAAAAAAGGTTGTAGTTTAATAATTATTTGTAATTACAATCTATAAAATGTTTTGTGAGCGAACATTTTAACAGAATTTGATATGCAGTAAGTCCTCACTTAACTTTGTCAATAGATTCTTGGAAACTGCGATTTTAAGTAAAGCAACATATAATGAAACCAATTTTACCATGAACTAAATTGATACAAACAAGTTAAGTTCCTGTGGCATGTTTCTGGTCACAAAAAAATCACCAGAATTCTAATTATCCCAAACACATCTAATATTAAACATTGAAATATATGTGAGCTATACATACATTTAAGAAAGGTCAATTAAAAATAAGATAATTATTTACCCGATTATTCCAGTTCAGGGTTGAGGGTGGCCCAAGCCTGCCATGGCAACTCAGGGCACAAGGTGGGAACCAGCCCTGGACAGGATGCCATCCCATCACAGGGCACACTTACACACACAAACCCACACTCACTTAGACCTGGACCACTTAGACACGCCAGTGAATCTAATGTGCATATCTTTGGGATGTGGGAGGAAATTGGAGTATAGAGAGAAAACCCCCGCAGATGTGGGGAGAACATGCAAACTCCACAGAGACAGTAGCCCTGCTGGGAATCGGGGTTTTTTTCTCATCAATGTTATAGTGAAACCACATCATTTGAGGACCCTGCTATATAATGTGTACGTTAGGGAAAAAAGTCTAAAAGGCTATTTTCCAAATTCAGTAATTATGCTTGAGTGCTGAGATGACAGATTATGTTAATTTTCTTTGTGCCTTTTTCCTTAATTTTGTAAAAGCAACATGCATTACTTCTGTAAGTAGAAAATATCTTATTTCTTAAAAAGGAAATTTTAAAATTCTGATGTCTGTTTTGTCCTTCTGCATCTTTTGACATTGAGAGCTCAGAGTCCTGCTATCATAGTTGCATCTCTTTGTCTTAGGCCGCAGTGCACATTTGCAAGTGAGAGAGGATTCTGGGCTGCCCACATCAAGAACTAGTATAATCAGAATGCTCTTATGATTAGCTTAACTATCTTGTCAGTCTTTGTATGATTCACTCTGCTGGCCCTCTATTGTGAAACTTTCTTAATCTCTCATTCCTCTGGCTAACTGTTAACCACCAGTCACCAATGCCAACTGGAAGACTTGTCAGTCATTGCTGAGATTGATAATGGATTTAGCAATTGAGAATTTTTCCCACCTGTTTTTATGCAAATCTGTTGCACCAGGTTCACTTCACCCTCTTTGGGGAGCTTTGTTAACTTGTTCTGTATTGTTGCCCACACTCTTAACAAATACCACTGCCCAAAGTTAGTAAGTACTTTTTCTTTCCCCTTAGGACAAGACTGGGATAAGAAGAATACTGAGTATTATATATATATCTTAATCTTTTCAATCTGATCCAACTTTCAAATTTCAGACCTTAAAATAACATAGGTTTGTAATATGATACTTTTGGTTCACATTTGAAATAGGATCTGGGTTCTCAGAAAATAATACCACCTATAATAAAAATTATTATACCCATATCCTAATAGGTGGACATATTCTTCTTCATGATTGGAAATACTGAAGAAGAAAAGTTTTTTGGCTCTCTTGTTAAGTGGCATGGCTTATTTTTATTATTATTGACTTGGTCCCTGAGGTTAGAAAGCCTTCTGGAACTAAAGTAGTTGAAGTTTTTCTATTAATAGCATCTATGGGAAGATGATATATAAAGGATAGGAAGGAAGTTGTGGGCAAAAACTACTACTGAAGGTACCACTACCAAATGATTTATAGCTGAGCAGTTCAGAAGGATATCATGCAACAGAATTATTCTTCCATTTCTGTTTATACAGGCATAAAACTAGGAGAAAGGATTTAAAAAGTCTCCAGCTCTGCTTACTCATCTAGACAAAAGGCTTACTGCTTCATTTGCCTTTTCTCTCTCCTCCCCTCAATTCTGGAGAAATAGTTTCTCCATCCAATACCATCATAATGGATTTGTTTTTTTCTAGAGCTAATGTTTCCCTAACCCCAGAAAGGGTGTGTCCATGAGTAGCATGACATGTCTGCGGGCATCAGAAGTGAGTTGTAGACTCATAGTTCCCTTCTTTTCAAGCATGTACACCAGGATCCGAGGCTGCCTACTCCCCCCAAGTTTCCCAAGCCACTAAAATGACAGTTAAATTGTTTTGTTTGTGCAGGCAGCAAAATCACATGTCAAGGTGATAAATAATGTATGAAACACGGTTAATTTCAAGGGCTCCATCCAAGGCTGAGACTACCATTGCATCCATTCAGATGAAAATTTGGTTCTCCCTATGGTAGGGGAGAAGAGACTTTGAAGTAAGTTCTTCATTAAGATGGTTGGATCTGTGGATTTCTTGGCTTGTAGTTTTTCAGGGCTATTAAAACTGATCAGAGAAATTTGCTGTTGCATAATAGCTTTCAAAACAGTTGGAGCAGAATTTTTTCTTGTTTTCATTTCAAATTATCTGAACCTCAGCTTTGTCTAATCATTTCTTTTCACAGAGTGAGAGGTTTACACATTGCCTTTACATCTACAAAGAGCTGCTGGGTTGTTTTTACAGCATTTTAAATGTTGTAACCACCAGTGGCCAAAGTATAAGCCAGAATTCTCCTGTTAGTAGCATGCCAAAAATCTCAGTGCAATATAATTTGCTGTGATTAGGAAATACAATATACTGGAAGTAGTTCTTTAGTCTGAAAATTTCTGAGTTTCTTTCAAAGTGTGTGCATGTGCACGTGTGCTAACATGGCTAGATTTGATGTGCTGGCACAGATTCCCAAAAATTTTAAGAGCAAGAGTAAAGGCTTAGAAGCTTCCATGCTGACTTCTCTGGTATCAAATGTGAGGAAAAAGTAGGTAGAGGGAAAAATTAAGGTTAAATTAAGCATAAATTAAAAATTAAGAAAAATAAAGATAAAAATAATTAGGCAAAGCTAGGGTGAAAGAGTGCTGTATTTACCAGAGTAGGTGGGAAGCGTTGATATGTCTATTTGGAAGGGTGCGTCTTGCCTATTGAAGGATACTTTGCCCCACTATAGATAGACTTTAGCCATCACTGGAAACACTTGTCAAATAATTTAAAAACTTCGTAGTTGTAAATGTTGCAATGTTTTGCATTTGATTTTCCAAGAATTTACAGTCAGCATAGTCAATAATTACCTTAAAATGCAGAGTCATATCCTGCCACTAAATGTCTTTACCTTTCTGTTTCCTCTTTATTCATAAACTAGGTAGGAACTGGGGAGGAAAGATGAGGTCTTTTATTTTAATTTTCAATAATGTCTCAACTTAGAATGAATTCTTTGGCTTAGTGCTCTATTCCTCAGAACAAACTACTGGTTTCTACAAAATGGATTTTCAATGCAGTAGGCTAATTCCAGAGCCTAAAGGACTTTTAAAATCTTATTCATATAGCATCTTTTTAAAATCTTCCTTCTAATCAGATTCACTGAAAGGTGTTAATGCTTTTTTTGGGGCGCGGGGGCGGGGAGACAGCCTCACTCAGCAGTGGCGTCATCGTAGCTCACTGCAACCTCAAAATCCTGGGCTAAAATGATCATCCTGCCTCAGCCTCCTGAGTAGCTGGGACTATAGGTATGTGCCACAACACCTGGCTAATTTTTCTATTTTTAGTAGAGATGTGGTCTTGCTCTTGCCCAGGCTGGTCTGGAACTCCTGAGCCTAAGCGACCCTCCTGCCTCAGCCTCCCAGGTGTTAATGCTTTTAGTGGCATCATGGATTGGAAGGCCGGGAAGTTCAAACTTAGCTCTTTAGGTATTCCAAGTAGATTGGAAGCCTGATGTTATCCTGAAGCCATCTGCTCAGAAGTGAGGGCTTGACTCAGTGTTGAGAGTGCTGACAAGGTACCAAAATCAAAAATAATTAATTTCTGGAAGGACCTAGCTATTTTTTCCCCTTATGAAAGTTATATGTGGCTTTTCATCCAGAAAATGGCAGTTGAGATAATTCAGACAAACAGCACTGAGGGTAAACAGAGTGCTTTTAAGTTTTTATTAAAAACATCAAAGAACTAATATGATGGTGAAGACTTGTTGGGCAGAGATCTGGAGGAGGATGGAAATTGAGCACCCAGGGATGCTTTCATTCGGAGGGCATTTGCAATTCATTCAGAAACACCTGAGATATTGAGTTGTGCTTTTGGTAGTGGTGTAGACCTGGGGGCTACAGAAGTCAGTGATTGGGGCTGGCCAAAGTTGGGGACAGAGATCAGTCACCCTCCATGATAAGCTGGAATCATGAAGAGGTACATCCTCAGGTTAAGAGTGAACTAGTTTTGCATCAGTTGGGTGAATCAGACATAAAGCTTTGATTTTTGGATAAAGATAGACTCAGACTCATAGTGCCTGATTGAAGAAAACGAAATTTTCTGGAACAAGATACTGTTGTAGGCCACAAGTTTCTCCTACAAATCAGGCATAGACTACAAAGCAACCATGTTTGCTACACTCAGAGAAGGGAAAAAAAAAAAGCCAAGCTTGAAATCTTTGGCAGAAAACTAGAAACACATCACTTTTCTTGCAGACATTAAAACGGTAAGTGAAAAACATATGAATACTATATGGCAATACATTTGAAATTTAGAAGATATGGGTAGATTCTTAGAAAAACAACTTTTTGCAGCTGAGGAAGAAATATAAAACATGAGTCTTCTAACCATTAAAGAAATTGAATCAGTGATCAGTAGCCTTCACAGAAAATGAATTCCAGGTCCAAATGGCTTCAGTGAAAGTTGTACATTCGAGGTTGAAATAATTCCAATCTTCTATAAACTCTAAAGGGAAAAAAGGCTCTCCAATGTAGTTTAAGGCTAACATAATCTTGATGCTAAAACTCAACAAGTACAATTCAAGAAAGTCATTATAGTGTAAGCTCAATCATGAACAAAATTCCTAAATAAAATATAAGTAAAATGAAGCCAAAAATATATAAAAAGATAAATCACCATGACCATGTTGGGTTTACACAAGGAATGCAAGGTTAGTTGAACAATGGAAAATCAGTAAGTGATATTTGCCACATTCACTGAATAAAAAAGGTCATGATCATGTCAATAGATGGAGAAAAAGGATTTGATAAATGTAACAATTCATAAAGTCTTAGTGAGCCAAGAATAGAACTTAAATCTGATTTTATTCAAAAAAGTATTTACAAAAAGCCTACCCAAACGTTGTGTTTAATTATGACAAGTTAACAACTTTCCCTTTGAAATTAAGAACGAGAATACCTGCTACATTCACCTGTATTTATTTTTGTTGTGGATTCCTAGCCAGTGCAGAAAGGCAAGAAAAAGATAAGATACAAGGATGGAAAGAAGGAACTAAGATTGCCACTTACTTATGACTTTGTAAGTGGAAAATCTTAAGAATCTACAGGTAAGTGATTAGAATTGGATTTTTTCACATGAAAAAATTTTATTTCTATATACCAGCCACAAACAGTTAAATGTGAAAATATAAAAGATTGTATCAAAAACTAAGAAGGGGTTAAGTGCCACAGAAAAATATAGGACACCATAAAAGGTATGGGGGCAGTTGAAATTTTAAATAAGTTAGTCGTTGAGGTAATATCCCAGCAAAATCCCAGAGAAGAGGAAACTAGCCATGTGGATTTCTGAGGGAAGAGTATTATAGCCAGAGGGAACAAGAAAGTGCTAAGGCCTTGAGGTAAGATTGTACCCACCGTGTTGGAGAAGCAGCAGAGAGGCCAATGTGGTTGGATTGGAGTCATGGGGAGAGAGGGATAAGAAGAAATTGGGGAGGTAGTGGGTCTGGGGCTTGATGCCGGCATGCAGATCACATAGGGCCTTGGGAGCCACAGTCAGGACTTGGGTTTTCACTCTGCCATGGGAGCCACTATGAGGTTTTGAACAGAGTAGTAAAATGATCTTACATGACTCTTAAAATGATTGCTTTGGTCGCTGTATCATGAAGAGATTATGGAGAGGGAGCAAAGGTGGGACTAAGGAGACCTGCTAGAAGGATATTCTGTAATCCATGCCAAGAGATGGAGTGACTTGTTCCAGGATGGTGGTAGTGAACATGGTGACCATTGGATTCTGGGTGCATTTTGAAGATATAGCCTATAGGATTTGTGGATGGATTAGAAGTAGGTATGGAAAAAAGAGAGGATCAAGGAAGACTTAGAGGTTTGGGCCTCAGTGACTGGAAGAATAGAGTTACCATCATTTAAGATAGAAAAGACAGCTAGTGGAGTAGGTAGATCTGAAGTTCAGTTGCAACATCTATACTTCCCAATGGAGAGAACAGGTAGGTGAATGGAGTTTCTGACTCAACAGACACATCCGAGCTAGAGATACGTATTTGGGAGTGTTGTCATTAGAAATTATCTATTGCCATGGGAATTAATGCTGTCAATCTGGGGGTGTGCTCAGAGAAAAGGACCAAAGACCTATCAGAGGAGATCATGTAAGGAGAACGCGAGGATAAGTCACGGGAATTCGAGATTTGCAACATACATAGTGACACAGAACTACAAATCAGTAAGAAAAACAGACAACCCAGAGGAAAAATGGCAAAAGACTTAAACAGACTGTTCATGTAAGTGGATAGCCAAATGGCCAGTAAACAAATGAAAAAGTACACAACCTCCTTAGTAGTCAGGAAGGTTGAATTAAACTACAAGATACTACTAATGAATTCACATACAATGCTGGTGGAGAAAGGAAATGGTTACACTCATTTGAAAACAATTTGGCATTACCTAATTAAGATGGGAATACTCATTTTCTATGACCCAGCAGTTTTACATATTATGTGTACATGTGCACCAGATGTGTAGAAGGATGTTCTTTGTGCCATTGATCATGATAATCAAAAACTAGAAATGACCCAGATGCCTGCCAGAGAGCATAAACTGCGTTGTACTCATCTGGTGGGATACTATAAGGCAATAAAAATGCAAACCATAATTAGACTCAGTAATTTGTGAATGAAATCATAAGTTGATTTAGCTGAAGCTAGATAAGAAGGAATATGAAACCAAGCAAAACTAATGTTTAGAATACATAAGTGGTAAAAAAATTTTTTTAGGAAAAAAGATGCAAGGAAGGGAATACCATAAGAATCAGGATATTGATTACCTCTAGGGGATGGAGGTGGCTGTGATCAGGAAGTGACACGGGGCTTTTGGAGAGCTGGTGATGTTACATTTCTTGATTTGGATGATGGTTGGCTAAGGGGACTATATTAAAATCCTTCTTGGTATTCTATGTACTACAGCCTCTTTAACAGGTTCATCCTGTGTAATTTAACTTCTACATCGTAATGATCATATTCATCATTTGTTATTAATTCCATCAGCTTCTTAATGGTATTCTTTATACCTACGTAGTTGTTTTGCTCATTCTGAGGCTTAATCTAGGGCAAACACTGTACAAGAAATGAGGATGTTATCATTTATCCAATCAGTATTTGCATTCACAAAGACATTTTCTAGACGCTCTGGAGTAGAATCCTAGTCACTACTCTTCAAAGAGCTTGCAGTCCTGTAAGGGTGATTGAGAATTTGCCCCTGTGCTCTAGGGTGGTAGTACACATCAGGGGTAAGGGTGAGGTTTTGAAGCTGGAGACCTCAGTTTGAACCCTGGATTTACCCCTTGCCTGTAAGGTCACCTAACCTCTTTAAGCTGTGGTTTCATTGTTTGTAAAATACAGATGATAATAGTGTCTACAGTAGATTTATGACTATTAAGAGTATTGATGTATATGAAATACTGGAGACATAATAAATGTCCTGAAGCGTTAGCTGCTTTTAGAAGTAACTGATAGAAAAGATGTGAAAAATGCCATGAGATAGATGACATTAAAATGCACACAAACAACAATGTGCTTGTCACAGCTTAAAGGAGGGGGAGCGCACATTATGCTGAGGGCCTGTGGGAAGGCACTGCGGAAGTCTTTTGAGCCGCCCCCTGGTTTCAGTAAGTTGGCAGGAGGGATTCAGGCCCTGTTTGCTGAGGCCCAGCACAAGCAGGGTGTGGGGGCAGAGCGAGTGGAAGTTTCTGTGAGAATGGTCTGGTGCAAACTAGCAGGGTTTTTTTTTTTTTTTCCTTTAAGAAAAAGAATCTCTAGAAAAAGACATGAGCTTTGCCTTAACTGCAGTCACCGTCACTCCCTTGCTTAGACCCATCCACTCATTGTTTGCTGGATGCCTGAACCCTGAAGGGTTTACACTTGCAGACCTTGGACTGTCACTTGGACTGAGTGTGAAAATAGCATGAGGACAGCAGGGGGATCCTCCATAGGGATTGGGTTGTGGAAGGACTTGAACACTGTACCAATGAGCTTGGCCTTAACGAGCAGGTGGTAGGGAGCCATTGAAGGGTTTTGTCTTGAAGCCATTGAAGGCTTGTCTGCTGGGATGATCTGCAGTGGACCTGGGGAGAGCCATTAGGAGGCTTTGGCAGCAGCCCAGTAAAGAATAAAAGCAATGAGCTAGACCAGGGCTATGAGCACAGAAAGAGGAGTGTGTGTTTGACAGCTGTTATGGAGGCCGGCTTCATGCGCCTTGATAACTGAAGTGAGGCGTTGACCCAGAATAATGGTGCCAGTAACAGAAGGGGAGGAGGTGGGAACAAGTGTGGGCCCAAGAGGCACTTAGTGGTGAAGTACTGACTTTGCGGTGGGAGTCTGAAGACTCAGGCTGTTCAGTAAAACAGTTGAAAAGTTGGTTTTTGAGAGAGTCTTGCTGTTCTGAGAGAGATTTTTAAACTCTTTTCAAAGTTCCTATTAATAACCTGATCATTGTTTTTAATAATCTCATGACTTACTGTAGTTACTATACCATGATGACCCTTAACTGGGTCCAATGCAGGTAGCTGTAGTCCTTGGTAGTTGTCGGTAAACCAAGGATGTTGGTTGCAGGACTGTGGGTGGTACACAGAGGGGGCGGATTAGTGTTGACTAGTGACAACAAAAGTGGGGGCATCTCAGGTTTATTCTCAAGTTGCCTTGAGAAAGCTGGGTCCTAGGGGTAGTGGCCAGAAGGCTTGCTTCCGTTGGCAGGGGCTGCCTTGACAACATGCCCAGTGTGCTTTGCACAGCCTGGGATTCAGCAGACCCACTGCAGGTTGCAGGAGAGAGGTGGCTCAGCTGCTGACTTGCATGTGCACCTACGGTGGCTGTTGGAGGTGGTTCTCCCAGGTGAATGATTGTCAATGCCTCTACCGACTAGAGAGAATTTTGCTGAGAATAAAGTCATTTGGTGCAGAATTCTTGAATCTTTTATATAAGAGTCTTGGTTCGTTGGAGTGGTTCCAGAAAGCCTTCATCAATTATAAGGACAACAATTATTGGTAATTAAATGATGCTTAAGGCTGGCCTGCTTGAGATCAAATTAATGCTGCATTTGTGTTTTTTAATGGGGTGGAAGTTTGCTTTGGGACCTCATATATCTTCAGTGAATAAAATAAGAAAATGCTCTAGATTTAATACTTAGAATTTTAAAATTGTACTGGTTTATATTTGAGCATTTAGCTGTATTTTCCTTATGGCTTTTTCAGTTACATTAATATATTTTTCATATTGAATCCCAAGGAACAAACTTTTATTTATATAACTCTAATTCCATTGAAAATGAGAGCTTCTAGGGGATCATCTGTTATATAATGTGATTGCAGTTTCACAAAGAATTTTTTCTTTGTTAGCATTAACAATATATTGCACAAATAAAGGTTATAAAACTATTCTATAATCTCTGAGATTGACTTTATAAAGTGTATTTACAGAAAATTCTGATTTTGAAAAAAAACCTTTTAATCTGCCTAAGCATTTAGCTTTAGGTATATTTAAAGCAAACACATGAGTTTTGTTTCAAACACATTAACAAATTGAATATTTACTTAGTTTGAATAATTCTTGTTCAAGTTCAGGACCTCTGACCTTATTGGAGGATTTAAAATTGCTCATATAGCAGTATGTTAAGACCTATGATTAGAAATTTAAAATCATGCCTGGAAATCTTTGCCCATATTGAAGATGGCCACCAGATGGGAAACCAGAGTTTATTTCCAAGTCAACCTGTACCAGGCTTCCCTTTAGGGTTTTTGTGTTTATGTTGTCATGAGCTACAGCTTTAAAATAAGCGGGTAGATTTAGGGTGTTCATTTGAGCCATATTGGGGTCAGGTTGCTTGAATTTACATGGTATCTAATTAAAACAGGCAATTTCTGGATTTTTCTCACGCAAACTATATGAGGCAAACTTAGTAGTTCCTCAAGGTCCCTGCCCCTGCTTCCTGCCGCCTCTCCCTGGTTCATCTTAACCCTCATCTCATGATTTTGGGGCTTGGGGGGGTTGGGATATTTCTGTATTTCTGTATTTCTCTTTTTATTAGTAGATTTCTTTGTCTGAGGAAGAACCATATTTCTGTTTCTAGTGTTCCATTCCTTGCTTCTATTGTGTGTCACCTGAAAGGTGGCAGGACAAAGCCGGCAGCAGAGCTGTTGGTTTCTGTTCTCTGTTTTGGGGATGATGAAAACTGTGAATCTTGAGCAAACAGAGTTAGATCTCAGGATGGCTTGATATTTTCCAAATGGGTTAGTGTAACCCAGGGACCTTACTTGAGTTCTGGTAATGACAGCTTTACCATCAAGTTTTCCTTAGGGTATAGCTCTTAAGAGGAAAAAGCCTCCTAAAATTGAGAGCTTTTATAGCCTTTATTACTAGTTCAATCTGTAGTCTTAAAGGAAGTACCTAATCAGCTACTGACAGTGTTAGACCATCTGTCTAAATATGAATATTTTCCTGCAAGCTAATGAGAGTCTTACCTTTCCTCAGATCAACATTCTGTGACAAATGCTGCTTAGTGAGTAAGAGATTTTTTCAATGTTAGATTGCATCCTTTATTGCTTTAATTTACCTGAGGGCAAAAGTATAATGCTTTAAAAAAAAAAAAGGGGGGGGGGGAGTCTTTCAAATAAAAACGGTAGCAATTGAGAACATGTTGTAGGAAAACACAGCTACTATATTAAAAAATCTTTATGAAATGGTTTAAGGGTTTTAAGACTCAGTTTTATCATTTCTCTAAAACTAGCACATATCATTTAAGCATAGTGTTCATAAACTATTTAAGGGCAGGGATGATGTCTTCAATGTAGATTTCACCTACCATTAGCATAATACCAGCAGATAGAAGACACAGCATGTGTTTCTTAAATGACAGTCTTAGATTCAGATGTACGTGCTTTGCTATTTTTTTCCTCATAAGTGATACTGTTTCCATTGGGGTCTTTTGTGTCTGAAATGCTGGGAACTCTTCTTGTTCTCTGTCAATTCTTAGTTTTTTTAATTGCTGCTTGGTCTTGCAGAACTTGAGTTTTAAAGAACTAGCTAAAAATAGACTTGTCACAGTAAGCGCATTTTCACACCTGCTTTTCTCCTGGGTCCCCTGCAAGGTTGACCAGCTTTTTTTTTGGTCTTGCACATCAAAAACAGTTGGAGGGAAAACAGCATCTGTTTAGTCAACATTTCCAGTGTTGGAAGACTATGTCAGATTTAAAACTTTTTTTTTTAATGGAGTATTTTTTCAGAGCAGCGGACATTGTCAAATGCAGTTAGGGGTGGCCATTTTGAGGTTGGTCAGGCCCCAGCTGAGCTTTCTCAGTTGTCCATTGCACCCAGTAGAGGGTTTACAAAGAGACATAGCATCCCCTGGGCAAGCACTCGCAGCTTATTTTTTCCTGTGTTTAATCACTTGACCTTCCAAATGCCTGGGGTGTGCTAGGCACTAGTGGGTAGAGCAGTCTTAAGGTGACCTGTCTTGGGTTTGCTCGGTGATACAGTGGGAGAACACTGGCTTGATGTTCAGGGTACAGCCTGGGTCCCAAACTCTGCCACTTTCCAGCTGTATTGCCTGGGTCCAGTAACCTGCTTTGTCCCATTGTAAAATGGAGGTTTCATGCCCACGTTAATGAATGTGAAGAACCTTGCATACAGTCTCTGCCCAAAGAAAGTTTTGAATATAAAATTAGGGAGCAGTGTCATCTTAGGGCAAAAAATAAAACTTTGTGTGCTTCACTTTTTTTTAATAGGTTTCACTTAGCCTCTCCTTGGTTCTGAAACATAGAGCCAGCCCCTGCCATGGATCAACAAAACCTCTCAATTGAGAATGTTAGAAATAATGCATGGTTATTCGTGAGACTCTGGGTTGTCATGTGTCCATTGGATTTCTTTTATTCCCTTTGGTTTTGAAGATTGAAGTATTTTTTAAATTTTCTCTTGTAACGACACCATTGCCTTATCTTTTGATTGCATAAATAAGAGACTTTCTTGGTTTTTAGGGAAGATATAGGAGATGTGATGTATGATCTCCTCATGGAAAGATTATTAATTGTACTGATTTTTGCCAAAACATGCTCGTTTGTACATACTATTTTCTGAATAATTTACTAAGTATGTTTTGTGATTGTGATATCTCTTCTTTCTCTACACACATGATGCAAATCTGAGTAAACTGCAATTCATTCAATAAAAACTGATGGTGTGAAATTTGTTTTTTTAAATTTATAAATTTGTATGCCCATGGTATAAAACTTAAAAGGTACCAAAGGGTGTATGTTGAAAAGTAAGTTTCCTTGCCATCCCCTATGATTTTTGCTTACAAGTTAGAGGAACCAGTGAGGAAAATGTTACTAGGTGTACACTTGTGTACATGAGCAGAAATGAGTAACGTAACTTTTGTGCCTCTTACTCAGTGTAGTCACCTTTTAGAGCCAATGTTTCCATGGTGTTTGAGTTTCTTGGTTTTCCACATCTGTGTTTTTTTCATTTTCTAGTTGCAGCATGAGAAAGCTGAACTAGAACAGCATCTGGAACAGGAGCAGGAATTTCAGGTCAATAAACTTATGAAGAAAATTAAAAAACTGGAGAATGATACCATTTCTAAGCAACTTACATTAGAACAGGTAAGCACCTATAGTTTTGTACGTTGTTTTTTCTCATTATCAACTTGTTCTTTTAAGCTTT
Organism: Daubentonia madagascariensis; assembly: GCA_023783475.1. Lineage (NCBI taxonomy): Eukaryota > Metazoa > Chordata > Mammalia > Primates > Daubentoniidae > Daubentonia > Daubentonia madagascariensis. The sequence continues at coordinate 17,231,360 of JAKFHU010000585.1, forward strand.
AAGATGCCCTGAGGAATATAAGTGAGGAGTATTTTTCAGCTTTTTCTCCCCACAGTGGGGACTTCATTTCTGAAGTAAGTATCGACGGGTTTACAGTTTCTACTATTCTCTCACACACTTTCTTCTTTTAACTGCAATTAATAAAGTTTCAGGAGATATGTTGTAGTGATCTGATTTATAGCAGGAAACGTTCTTTTTTTGCAAAGCAAAGGGGGAGGAATGTTCTTAACCACAGGGTAGTTTCTGTGAAAGTTCCTGAGACGGTGTTGGTGTGGAACTAAAACTTTTCTTTCAAGGGTTCTTCAGAACAACCAGTTAACATTTTTCTTCCTTAAATTATTGGCAACCTTATGTGAACCCTATCTTCTCTCAACTAAACTTGTCAATGTAGACATGGAGTCATAGACTTGGTAACTCATCTTGGGTCAGCCCAAGTTGTTGTATGACCTTGAATTAACTTCATTAACTTCCCTGGCCCAAGTTCTCCATTTGTAAACACAACAGGACAGACTAAAATCAGGATTGGCAAAGTTAACGAGATACAATAGGTGGGAAGTATTAGCACACAATCGCTTTGTTGTTGCCCTTGGCAGACATTGGTATGTGATCACAGTGCTTGCCTTGGCGGTCGAGACTGGACTGTATACTCCTTCACCACACAGAACTGTGGGCAGCCGTTACCACTCATCCAAGTTGGTGTGTCAGGCGACAGTACCTGTTAACCCTAGCCTCGAAGCTCTCTAATGCTTTTTCCCCACTCTAATGGCCTAAAATTTTATTTTCCCTAAGTTACAAAAGGCTGACCATAGTGTTCTGCTACCTGTGTTTCCAAGTAAAACTCAGCAGTAGATTAAGATCTTCCAGCTGTTTGTATTCTAGATCCTGATTGCCCTTATGATGATTTGCCTAAGCCTTTGGTGCAAAGTTGTTGGATTTATCTCAAATTTGGGATCCTTGCTGTCATCTTAGTCCATGCTGACTGGTTCGTCAGTCTTAGGACTGCTCTAGTTTCAACATTTTACCTGAAAATGAAACAGTGATGGTACTGCGGGATTTGAGGGGAAGTTGGGGTTTGTTTTAAACTAATACTGACTTTTGTTATTTGTAGTATTCTTATATCAAAGGAGGGAATGTTACCGGGTTTCTAACACTGTGAACAATGGCCTTTAAAAATTTTCTTTATCCCTTCCGTGTAAAAGAAATAGAAAATTCAGTTTCAAGGGTTGGTTGTTTTATACATATCCAGAGTAATCTATGCTTACCATTCATCTAAATTTAAATGCAATGTTTAAGTTTAAAAGACACCCTCCCCCAGCCCTAAGCCCTGCTCCACCAGTTTAAAAACATTTTGTTCCAAAGTTTACCTGTTTAATTCCCAGGATAGGCAGTAGCTCAGGTTCTTTTCGAATTAAGCATTGAGAATTCTTATTTAAGTCCGTGACACACCAAGTATTTGTTATTGGCACTTGCTAATCAAGAGTTAACCAAGCGACCAAGGGAAATTTTCACAATAGTTGGTATTGGGAGAACTTTGCCTGGCTATACCCTTCACAGTGATAGTTGTCAATATTTTAAATACCTTCTCTCTGGTATTTGTTCACAGGCTCCTAAAGGAGACTTTGAGATTGGGGCTGTGACCTGGAGGGTTTAGCTATGGCCACAAGGGGGAGGTAGTGGCCTAGTGTCAGATGGATGGGCAGCTGATCCTACAGTCCCTGGGAGAGAGGGGACCAACTGCCTCGCCATCTTAAGACCCTTCCCGGACTTCAGTACCTGAACCCCTTTAAAATAAAGTCCAAGGCATATATTCTCTATACCAAGTTAATTACTTAGTGAAGTTTTAGCCTTATTCCAGACCTCAACAGTAAAGGAATGGGTTGCCGCAGTGGAAGAGGTGCGTTACAAAGCGCCCTGCTAGAAACAACCTCAGATCCAGCATGTGAAGCCATGTTTTAATTTAAATTGAGAAATGTAACATCATCATAAAATTTCCCCCCTTTGTTTTGGATGTATCCAGGATGATTAAATATTTTATTCTGTATTTTGTTTAAATATAAATAATTTTAGTCAGTATTTAGGGGGAATGTTTGTTTTTTCCCTCAAGTAGAAATAAATCTGTTCTGAGTTTCCATGGATATGATCTGACCAGCTCTTAGAGATGTCTGTTGAGATTATCACCTGTGTTATATGACATACTATGTTATAGTCTATATTATAAAGTACATCCTATACTGTATGTTGTCAGAAGAACAAAGACATGCACTACACTGTGCATTATAATAACATGTAGTACATACATATGTGATGCATTGCCTTTGCACGTAATACATATCTGACAATACACATTTTAACTACAAGCTATTTGAAGGCAATTATCCCGTATGCCCCCACACATGTACCGCTGCTTTGTTAGAACAGTTTAAGTGGAGGTTTGGGCATGTGAATGGAGGGTGGTGGTTTGTATTTAGAAGGTAGGACAGGGTAACATTCAGGGCCTGGGCACTGACTCAAAAGGAACCCAGTGCGAACCTATTTCCTCTGCTTAATATTTTAACCAATTCCCTTTCTTTTTAACAGCTCTATTGAGATATAATATACATATCATACAGTTTACCCATTTAAACTGTACAGCCCAGTAGTTTTTAGTATATTCAGTGTTGTGCATCTACACACGGTCAATTTTAGGACATTGTCATGGCCTCAGAAAGAAACGCTGTACCCTTCACGCGTCAGCCCTAATCCCCTTTCCCCTTGAGTAACCACTACTCTACCTTCTGTCTGTCTATTTGCCTATTCTGGACATTGCATATAAATGGAGTCATATAATATATGGTCTTTGGTGACAGGCTTCTTTAATCTAGCATAATGTTTTCGTTCCCGTTGTAGCGTATATCTGTACTTCTTTCCTTTTTTCTGGCCAATTAATCCTCTATTGTATGGATATAGTACATCTTATATATCCATTTATCATTTGATGGACATTTGGATTGTTTCCAGCTTTTGGTTATTGTGAATAATGCTGCTGTGAACTCACGTACAATTTCTTGTGTGGACATAGTTATTTTTCTTGTACATTATACCTAGGAGTGAACTTGCTGGGTCATGTGGTAATTCTTTTAAAAATTACACAAAATAAAATTTTAAAATCTGTATTTTGCACTTAGTGGGTTGAACCTGTAGAAGGGGATATTGGAAGGCACCTTGCCAGGGATTTGGGTTGGCTATAACATGTTTGTTTTGAAGGTACAGCTTAGGTTGTCGTGGTTTTTAAATAGGCACCTTCCTATTCTCTGTAAAACACAACTTAACTGGGTTTGTGACTCAGGCTTGAGCTCCTTCCTAGGTAGGCCCCGGTTAACTCACATGCCAGAAGGCCCTCGCTGTAAATTTCTCTTACTAAAAGTTAGGCCTTCGGCGTGGACGCTGTAGTCAGATCGCGTTTATTCTTCTCATAGACCCAGCATCTGAAATCCTTTTGTTAGCGAATGTCAGCAGCTTGATCGTTAAGGTCTCTGGGCCATAAATGGTTCTGTTGGTGTTTTACAGGATGCGAATTCATAGACTTTTAGAGCTGGAAGGCCATGTTGTAGGGAAGACTACCTTCGTCCCCCAACTCGAGCGGGGACGTGAGATGGACCAGGGTAGGGGGGCAAATCTTGAGGAAATCCAGGGATAGGGGCATCAGCTCTGCTCCTAGAATTTGGGACAACAGCCTTTTATTCTCATTGCCTCTCCCTCTAGAACTTGCTGCAGAGGAGGGGACTTGGTGGGTCTTGCTGCTTGCTCGGTGATAGACCAGTTTGGCCCATAAGTGGCCCAACGCATTCATGCTCCTTTCTCAGAAATGGAAACCCAGCTAATGAGCAGCAGGTGTGGTCCCCTGGTTCTCAGCCTGGTATTCTTGTAGACTCAGTAAAGACCCAACCTTTGCAGAAGTAAAGGCAACATTGTCTTTCTTTTGTACTTCAAAGAACACTGCTTCTTTCCTGTTCAAACAGCCTGCCTTAGTTCTTAATCATTTATTTTAGTAGTTAATCTTGGAGCATTTATTTAGCATTCTAAATGCTTGACACTAAAAGATAATCTATAAGCATATATTAAAAAGCATCTTCAGAATAATGTAAAATTATGAGGTCTCTGCAGCACACAGTATTAGTCTAATAAATTGGATTATGTAGTAAACATGCTTTTAGTGCTATTAGGGGCTTTTTTTGACAAACACTGGTGGCCAGTGCCTGTAAACCCTTACTTGAAGATTTTTGTTCAAATGTGTGGTCACTTTAAGTCTCTTATTGGGTATTCACATTTTCTTAGGTGATGGTAAGAACATTTAAAACTTCGAATTTTCTCTTCATGTCAAGAAATCTTGATCCAAATAATATGTCCTGCCAACTAGGGAAGATTTTCCATACTTGTCTAGCATAAAAAGGTACACGTTAGCTTATTAAGTAAGGTTTAGCTCAGCAGATACTAGGGCCTTCTGTGCACTTGGCTCAGAAAATTATCTTATGGGAAAGAAGAAAACAGTGGCCATGCAACACATAGACTAGACAGTCAACCATTATTAGGTAGTACAATAGAAAAACAGTGTAATAAATTAGAGGAGGTTGGTCATATAATTCAGCTAACACTATGTGGTGAACAGGATCAATTACCATGTACTAGGTGCCTTACTTTTTTCCCCCTATAATTGGCCCAGTATAGTTTTCTCAGTTATTCCTGGAATTTGGGGGTTTATTCTCTGAGATGTCCCCCCTTTCCCAAAGCACTAAAATCCACATCCAAAGGTTGGACATGGGATTGGTATGGTAATGTTACTTCATTAGAATCCATTTATAATGACAACATCCTAGCCTAAGTAGCTTAGGGAAACTTCCCTGAGTTCAAATCTCCCTTTCACGTGTAATAAGCTGTGTGACCTCAGGCATGCAATTTGACTTTTTTTGTGAAGCAGCCCTAATTATTATTTGTAGGTTTTTGGGGAGATTAACCTTCCTTCCTGCCTTTCCTCACACTCCATGCGTATTGAAGTTCTTTCTGATGTAGGATTGTTCAAAATGTGAACTGTGTGGCAAGAAATAAATCTACATGATAACCTAGTACACGGATTGTGTAACCGTGTGTATGAATACAGTGAGTTTCATGAAACAATACTTAATTGCTTTGTACTGATTTTCTATTGAATCCTATTTCATTTTTACAAAAATGTAGGTCACAAAAAGTTAAACTAATTTCACGATCCAGTAATGGGTTGTGACCTGCAGTTTGAAAAACATGCTCTGCCGTGCCAAATGCTTTGCTGCCTCCAGATCTTCATGGATCTGTTTCCTTTGCCTGAAACACTTTTTCCCTCCCCTGTCCCATCCCTGCTCTAGCCTTACTGATGTCTCTCCTCCAGTCAGTTAGGTGTCTGTGCTGTGAAGCATTTCCATAATATTTAGACCTAATCTTGTGATACTCAGGATGCTGTTTAATTGTTTCTGCCTCACAAGTTCCCTGTAAGGTAAAGCAGGACAGGGACAATGCTGACCTTACTACTGTGTCCTTGGTGATTCTTGTCTGTTAGCTCTCCCAAAATTGTAGATGCTGCCATTGATAATGAAAGTTGTTGTCTAATTCCAGTGGTACCTTGCCCTCCCCATTTTCCAGGAAAATGAGTGTGCATGTTATTTGAGCTTTGGATGTCTTACCACCTTCCTTGAAACTGGTTATCCAGTTCATAGATCTTCATTTATGGACATGTTTATGCCCACATGTCATTTGTGACCTGGCCCCTTTGACTTCTTTTTTACCCATGCTGCTGTTGATGCAATTGTATGGCATGCATCCTGCATTAATCCAACACACCTGTATTACATGGCTGCTGTGTGTCACAAACTCTTAAAAAAGATGATGGGAGGCCCTTGGCCTCCAGGAGCCTGGTCTGGGGAGGCCAGCAGATCTGTGGCCAGTGGTGAGAGATGCACTGGGGAGAGCACTGGGGTGGAGGGGAGCAGCATTCCCACTGTTGCACAGCAGCCCCCTAACCAGTGGAGAGTGCCTGCAGCTGCCCCGAGATGGATGCAGAGGAAAAGACACACTGGCTGGGTAGGTCTGAGTCCAGCTGTGTTGCAGGGAAGCAGAGTTGGAAGAGGAGACAGAAATGGGAGGGAAGATAGGCAGCAAAAAGTGGTTGCAGGCACTGCATAGAGTAGAGATGATAAGAACAGAGAACAGAGCTCATGAAGGAGATGCAAGTTGGATCCCTCCTCTTCATTATGGGGCATGGAGAGAGAATGGGTTTCGGCAGCTGCTGTGTTGGTGTTTTTGAGGGCTTAAGCTTGTCATTACAGAAGGCAGTCACGTAGCTACACCAGGGCTTGTGCAGGCCTCAGTGGTCATGGTGCCCAGTGGTTTCCTTCGGCTGCTAGACAACATCGGTGACTATAGGGGCTTGATGAGCCAGCTTCCAGGGGCAGTGCAGGGAGTGATCTCCACCGGTCCTAGTTACCCCTCACCATCTTCAGCTGCAACACATCAGAGGCTGGGATTTAGACTGATTAATCTGAATCCTCAGAACGAGATTTTATTTTTGTTTATTTTCTTAATAAAACAGGGAAATATATGGTATATTTTAAGTTCTATTAGGAAGAAAAGAAAGTTTTAGATTTCCAGACCTTAGAACAGTGGCTCTTAAGGTGTTAAAATCAGTTAACAATGGTGTTTAGGATACAAGATGGCATTTCTATTTTACTTGTCTAGAAGGGTAATTCATTGAAAATGTGAACCAAACTGATACCACAATCAGTCCTCATACAGTTCTGGTGCTACTTATTTTAGTAGCTACAGCAATTAATTCTTGTGAGTTCCACAGATAATCTGTGTATCTTTGTGATTTATGCAACAGTGAACTGAGTGGGTAGTGACTCACATCAGGTTTGCATTCTTGGTGGGTTTTTTTTGTTTCTTTTGTTTTTGTGTGGAACAAGATGTTTTTTAAATTCACAGGTAGTATGGCCATACTGGGTTTTATTTAGAGTTCCGCTCATGCTAACATCTGCCCTTGCAGATTCTGGCAGTGAGAAGAATCTGTTGTAATAGTGCCGGGTAAAGTACCTGCTGATTTCCATGTGCCATTTTGAAAACACAAAGAACCACTATGTTCCTTGAGGGTTCAGTTGCATTAAGATGAAATTTAGTCACCACCATGCATGCTTTGAAGTTTGGTTTTAAATACTAAGTTCAAATTATGGAATTCTTGAAACCTTTTTTAAATTAAACATGTGCAATGTAAAAGTAGCCCGTTGCTCTTAAGAAAATTTGGAAAACAAGTACAAAAAGTACAAAAATGAAGAAAAAAAATTACGTAGATGGCAACCCCCAGAACAACTGCTATTTTTTCTTCATCTTCCCCTTCTCTTCTTTCTCCTTCTCTTCCTTTTTAAAAAATGGTGTATAATTTGCTGCCCTGCTTTTTTTTTTTAATAAAACATTATAAGCTGTGTCTGCACATTTAGATAAGCTGTGTTGGAACACAGGCAGACATAATTAGTAAACCCCGAAGTCGGCTTGGTGGGAGTTTGATCATAGCAAGTCCTGAAGGATGTCTCGGTCACTTACGTTGGGTATAAGCATTCTGCCTACTGCTTGTTCAGGAGAGGTGGGAAGGAAGCCTCAAATCATAACTGAAAAATAAGTGAGGTTTTGTGCCTTGGAAGTAAGCAAACTAGGATCAATACCCCATACCAAAAGAAGCTCCAACAGGCTCTCTGTCTAATTGATTTGATTTGTTTTGCACTCCAGGACTTGTTGGGATGTCATGAAGCCAGCTGGGAGGTCCCATCTCCAGACCTGCGAAAGTAGTTTGAGCTCCATGAGGGGACATGGATAAGTCTCTCTGTAGGATACGAAAAAGAAAAATCCCCCAGAATTCCTCTCCTAGACTCCATGTCAATTTAAGTAGAAACACTCACTGTGTCCCATCTTCTCAGACTTTATTTTGAAGCATCAGATAACAAATGCCATGTGGATCAATTTGCATAGGTGATGATACGTGATGAGAAGGAAAAAACTCAATGTATTTCCTGTGTAAAAGGAGAGCACCTCGTCATGATTCAACAGTGTGCATTTTCTGGTCACGCACTGAGGACAAAGACCTTGCCTGTTAAATTGAAGGGCATTAGTGTGCTGCACTAAGGGCAGTCAAATTTGGAAATATCGTACTGAGACTTTCTAGTTGCTTGTAATTTTGAAATTTGTGAAGTCTATTTATGATCAGAACAAGAATTTGGTTGATGACTTTAGAAAGGTATTCTCCTTAGCTGAACACACATAGCTATGAATGAGTAAGTAAATTTAACATCTCTGTGTAAGGAAATGGGATGAATGTATTAATGACAATGATTTCTTTTATCAAGGAAACTTCTATTTTGGATAAAGCATATCAAGAGAAGTTGCCCTAATGTTATTTTCGTAAAGAAGCTTATTTTAGATAGCAGACTTGATGGTAGCCACTGATATGGTAGTGTGTTTGCAACAGTTGCAGGTGTAGTTTCTACTTCAGGGACTTCTCCATCGAACTCTTGATACAGTAGAAGAATGTGTACCCGGGACTTTGAAACTTGCTTCCCATCAATGGTAATCATTTGGTAAAAGAACCCCCTAGAATAATGAACCCAGTATGCAAATTTGTATGATTTTATGTTGATGGCAAAGTGATGGAAACCTTAAGTCCAGAAACCGTATTAATCTGAATAATGTGTCTATTTAATAAAAAATTCTTCATTTCTCAACATCATTGAGAAAAAGCAAAGTTTATTGAACTGGTAAGCCATGAAATAATGTCATTTTTACACAATAATAATGGATATTAATATTAATATTGTCCTGAGGTTATATCAGTTTCAAAGGACATGTCTAATTTTTATAGGAACATAATTTTTAAGAAGAAAAAAGATGAAAGCTGTAGTAAAGAAGGTTAAATCTGGGCAATGTGGAAAATTCCATCTTCCAAATAGCTGAGCGAGTCTTCACTGTCATCCTTCTGAGAGTTGATTGGCCCGGTCTGTATTTCAGATATGTAAATTAATACCCTATTGATGGATTACTATTTTCGGATGTACTGTTACTTCAATTATATTAGGAAACTCATCATGTTAAGATTAGATGTCTAAATTTTTTCTAATATAAAAATAGTGGATGGTTGTTAAGAAACTGAGCGGGGCAGGGGAAGGTGGGAAGGTAAATCAACATTACTTTTACCCAAGGGACACCCATGTTTATCTTGCTGTGTAGTTGTTCTCGACTTTCTGTTTTTGCATCTTTTCTTTATCTTCTTTTCTCTGTATTTCTGCTGTAAGTAAATTTCTTTTCAACTGTAATTTTGACCTCCTAGACTTGAAAGTGACCATCGTTTCTCCCGCTTTTTTTCACTCTTTACAAGCATATTTCCATTGGCTCTTTCTGTGCTCAGCATTGCATGAGCCGTGGTGATGACCTAGAACTTGTTCTTAATTCTGAAAGCAGTCACAGCTTGATTAATCAAATTGGCACATTGTTGGGGGGGATGGGGGGCACGGTGGTGCCCTGGTCTATGAACACCTGTGTTAATTCATCTGTAACACAGATTGGGTGCTTGGTTCTTTAAAAGAATATTTTCCAGAAGGCAGGGCTCAGGCGTCTTCCACCTTGGAAGGAAAATTGCCAGGGCTAAGCAAAATTCCGCTGATCACCTGAACCAGTGCCAACACAGGCAGTGCTTAAGCTTTACTTCACTTGTCTCTGTGGCTTTAATTTGTTCTGGTTTTGCCATGGAGCAAAGACCATTGTGCATTGTTCTTGGCTACTTCCATGTCAGTGGCACATGATTTATTTCAATAGCTCCCTCTTGGATTTTATTAGTCACTTCTTTCTGATGTATAGGCAAAACCTGGGTTAACTCAGAAGTGTGGGAAAGTAAGAAAGAATGAGGTAAGATCTTTTGTTGTCTCTGCTTTTGTAGTAGAAACAAAACTGTGCTCATTTTTCTGACTTTGATTTGGTCATTTTTTTGAACATTGTACTTTTATTTTCCTAGATGATTCTGATGTACCTCCAGGTCAGCACTTTGAACACTAGAACATCTATATGGTATTACATAATAAAGTCATTGGAGCTTGGACTTAGCCTTTAGTGGACTTTGAACATAACCTGACCTGGAAGGTCTTAGGGGGTTGTCGTGTTAATCCCCAGCACATACTTGTTTTCTTAGGATTTGCCTCTTTCTCATTAAAACAAAAAAGTCTGGACAACCAAGAGTTTGGTTAATGTATACCATAGAGTATTCTGCTATTTCTCTTTTTAAACTTTACGTAAACTCCTTATGTCATCATTTTAAGTGGTTTTTACTATATGTTGTAACAAACTTTGTGTCTGTGTTCTGTTTATATGATAGCCTTTTTGTTTTTTTTAGAGACAGAATCTCTGTCACCTAGGGTGGAGTGCGGTGTTGGCAATCATAGCTCACTGCAGCCTCAAACTCCTGGGTTCAAGCCATCCTCCTGCCTCAGCCTCCCAAAGTGCTGGGATTACAGGCACAAGCTACTGTGCTCAGCCTATATGATAGCCTTTACTTCATGGGCTTTTCTTCTCTTTCTTATGCCTGGATTACTAAATGTCTTAATTATAATGGGCTGCTTCCAAAAATTTGTTTTTTAAGTCATATGTTTGGGGTTCAAAATACATTTTCCCATAGTTACAGTGGTGAAATGGTAATTAGACTAAAACCTTTCAAAGTAGGTTGAAAAGGTCCACTAAAGCCTTTAAATCCCATAGCTGAGCAGAATAGGTAGGCTGAAGTTCTCATCTGGCTTTTTTGCCAAGAATTCCTTTCCCCTACCACAGCATCATAGTCTTCTTTAAGTGGGAAAATGCTACAGCAAGAAAAAAGTGTGGTAGTGTTGGGAGTTCTCGGCTGCCCCCTACCTTTTTTGCTGCTTTGGTGGCAGTCATAATCTGCCTGCTGAGAAGACACAGGTAGGACCACCATGAATTGAAATGAGCCAGCTGTGTTTTTACACACTAAGTTTATCCATCGAAAAGTTCTAAATTTATTTTGGGGACATAATAAGAACTCTTGGCCTTACGTTAATTAACCCGCAATGAGAAATAGAGCCACTGAAAAAAAGTAAGGAATTTGGCAGTCTGTAGAATTAACTTAATTACAAAGCAGCCTTTCAAATAAATATTCTGCAGATCAGCTATATACCTTGGTGTGCTGGGTGCTTACAGAATAATCACAGTTAGGAAGGGGCTCAGGTTAGCCTGAGAATTAGATATTTAGCGATGGATGAGTGAGTGCCTGTTGTGTGAACCTTGAATTTTTTAAAAAAGTGATCAGATATTATCAGAAAGGAGATGGGGGAGATTATTACAGATAGAGACCAGTGTATTGAAAGCACCGCATCACTTGGCTGATGTTTCCATAACAAGCAAGAATTTCCAACGTATAACCCTGGAAACTTTACTATCAGATTGTGCAGTGACCAGGATAGTATAAGCACTGAAAATTTGCTGTCTGAATTGGCAAAACTGATATGTACACTTTGGCTCTAAATATGTAGGATATGGAATTAGGTAGGCAGAAAGTGGGGGGTGGGGAGACTGATAAAGAACTTAAGGGTAAATTAATCATGGCTTAATGTGATTTCCTCTAATTGCTGTTTAATGTCAGTGATAGCGCTTATAAAGTTGAGATTTTTAAAACTGAAAAAACAAGACAAGAGACCATGCTTTTTGTAAGGCTGAAGATAATATGGACTCCTATAGCACTGCCAGCCTATGCAGTGAAATACAGTATGTCCTCACTTAACGTCGTTGAAACTGCAGCTTTAAGTGAAACAACCTATAAGGAGACCAGTTTTACCATAGGCTAATGGATATAAACAAGAGTTAAGTTCCTGTAGCATATTTCTGGTCACAAAAACATCACTAAACTTCTAAATAAAGACCCAAAACAATTCTAATATTAAACATTGAGATAAATGTGAGCTATCCATACATTTCAGAAAGATTAGTAAACACAAGATAATTATTTACCCAATGTTTGAATCAGTGAGCAACAGAGATCGTGGTGGTGGGTTAAATGAAGGCATAAATGTTTTGCAAAGTGAAAATTGTAAGGAGCACCTCCTACCACCACAAAATTCAAAAACAAACAGTAACAAATATGGTCAGGCTCACTGAGTGCTTTCATACTGCATCATTTATCGTGCATTTGTTTGATTATTGTATAGTTTAAGAACTTTTATTTTACAATAATTCTTTCATTTTCTTAGCCTGCTTATTCCAGCTCAGGGTGGCGGGTGGCCAAAGCATATCTCAGCAGCTCAGGGTACAAGGTGGGAACCAGCCCCGGACAGGATGCCATCCCATCACAGGACACACACACCCCCATACCCACACTCACTCTGACTGGGACCATTTAGACATGCTAGTTAACCTGATGTGCACATCTCTGGGATGTGGGAAGAAACCACAATACCAAGAGAAAACCCACACAGACATGGGGAGAATGTGCAAACTCCACACAGATAGTAGCCCCAGCTGGGAATCAATTTTTTTTTTTTTCTCATCAATGTTGTAATAAAAAGACATTGAACATTCGAAGACCTGCTCTACTTGAGCATCCAAATTGCTGAGCTGGGGCCTCCTCTGTTGCCCGCTTTATGGAAATAAACTAGTAGAGTAGATTGGAACAGCAAACCCCAGTTTTCTGCCCATGGAGCTCTGGTTCACTGAGGAGGGCAGTAGATTGATAGCTGGTAACTCTACCAATAGGTGCCAAGAAGCTAAAATTCATGTATATTTTCAACCCATGTTTTTCTGTTCTCATCTGTTTCTGAATACTCTTAGTCTCCCTAAGCTGTCCTTACTTCCTTGCTGTCAGCTAGCCCCTACTCTGCTACTCCCAAGTGTTGGCAAAGGAGGTAAGGTAAGGTCACAAACCACAGCATAATTTGCCCCAAATCCATGTTTCCCTCAAGAGCCCCTGTACTTGCTGGTTGGACAGGACCCAGCAGTTTTGGCTGCCATGGTGTTATGACTATCTGTTCCTATCTCGATAGTATCACTGCCTGATTCACGTCATCCCCCAGGCTAGTGATTTCCTCAGCTCTAAAATAAAAGGGTGGATTTAGATAATCCACCTTGCTGCTTCTAGCTCTAAAAATCCGTGACTGAACTAGCTTATACTGCAGACAATTGCCAATTTGAGATTGGGCAGAGAATGATAGAATGGGTAGGCTGGAAAGGGACCTCAAAGCTCATCCAGGCCAGCCTTCTCACTTTATAGATGAGAACATGCCGGCTCACGGTAGGTGAGTGACCTGCTCACAGCCACATGACTAGTAAGTAACACATGGATAAAGGCAGTTTTGTCTTTATTTTGCCTTTTGGAGTTCTTGATTAGCATTATACACAATTACTCTAAAAATAATTGGGCATAAGTTTCTCTTCTAGACATCATACTACAAAATGGTGCCTGCTTGAATTTTTTCTTGCTTACCTACTACCTCCTGTAATGCTTTTAAACACTGGACCAAGGTCCTTAAAGGGTAAATGCCTTGGAATTTTGTTTCTTTAAAGACATGGCTGTGGATTGTACTTCAGAGCTTGGCCTCAAATGTGATGAGTACAGAGAATCACAAAGTTCAATGGTGTATTTCAGGATTTCTGCTCATTGCTACAGGTAGGAACTGTTTAGCCTTCTGAGGAGCATTTACACGTTAGCCCGCTCCCAACTTTAGGGCACAAAATGCTTCCAACTTATTCTGATTCCCTGCCCCCTACACCCTTTTTGCCCTTGAACTGTGTTTCAGAGCTCTGTTTTCAGTTTACTGTGTGATGTTGGCTCATCCAGTTGTCGAAAAAGCTCTACTATATTTATCAATGGCCTGTAAGGTGCCAGACCTTGTTCTAGACACTGAGGATACATCAATGAATGAAACAGACAAGAATATGTCTTGTAGAGCTTATGTTCTGGAGGGCTGAAACAGAAGTAGGACAGATAACCAGAGATGGTGATTATCGTAGCCAATAAGTATTGAGTGCTTTCTCAATGCCAATCAGTTATCAGTGATCTACATGGGTTAACACCCTTAATGTTCACAGTTAACCCAATGAGGCAGATATTATTTTTATCCCTTATTTTACAAATGGTGAAATGGTGTCTAGTAGTTTTCCCAACACCTAACTAGTGAGTGGTGGAGCTGGGATTTGAGCCCAGGCATTTGGCTCAAGGTCTGTGATCATAACCACCTCACTCCTGTGCCTTTCAGAGAGAGAAGCATAATTACAGGAGTCTGTCGTCATGTATCGGCTGCCACTTGGCCTAAGTTATAGGAAATATTTTATTCAAATGGCCAGTTGTTTCTACAGCTATTTTTGTGCTGAGAGGAGAAAAGAAAAGCCTAGAGCTCTGTCATATGTGAGCATTTTCCCCATCTGTTCAAGACCTCTTTTTTTCTCCTGAACCTTAAACATGATCATTTCATTATCCTTATATGATTTCCTCCCAGGTCTTGATTGTTTAGGTTCTAAGACAACTGATTTTGTCCATGTTCATTCTGGCTCAGATGTGGAACAAGTGGCTGCTCACCTTCATGGGGCTGTAATGTGCTCCTGTGTGAATATGGGCAAGTCTTGCCCTCTGTGAGCTGATGGGTTTGGTTTTATTGACCATGTCTAGGGCTTCATTTGTGCTTCTTAAGACTAAGCTACTGTGAGAGCAGTTTCAGAAAGAGGAACTTCATATAGGTGTAAAAATAAAACTGCACTTGAGATATTGTTTTCTGATGTTTGATGCTTTGGGTGCTTTAAAAGACTACATTTGGCACATGCTGTTGGCTCCACCTTACTGTATGCACTCTAGGGATCTTTGATCAGTGAGGAACTTGCTTCTGTGACTCACTAAGGAAATGTGAAGTCTGTTGACATCTTTGTTAGCTGTGCAATCAAAAATAATTTGTTGACTCAACCATTGAAGAAATGAATTGCTATTGGCTGAAGAGACGGCACGGGGGCAGTAACGTGGGCTCTCTGTCTTTTAAAAAAATTTCCTTTTAAAATTATTTAATATCGCAAACATAGACAAGTGCAGAGAATATTACACATTCCCTCTCTCTGCTGCTATGAAACCTATTTGTAATTTCACTTCTATCCCTCTAACCAGCCCTCCTTTTCTACATCTCTTTCACAGTGTGTAATTGCTTCCTTTACTAACCTGACCCCCACTAAAGTGAAGTTCTGTAAGAACAGACATTACTGACTCTTTGGTTCACTGCCATATCCCTATTATGCAGTGTCTGGCACTATTCTCAGTATTTATTACATATTGCTCAATATTGATTGATTAAATGTATTTTCCCATGTTTGCTTTATTTTATGAAATAGAATATGGTTTGGGTTTCCCTCCTTAACCACGTAACCTCCCCCAAATGAAATTTCCCTTCTTCCCTAAATCCTCAAAGGTAACCAGTATTGTGAATTTGGTGTTTATCATTTTTGTTCATGTGTTTATATCTTAGAACATGTTTATTTACTTCCATTAGCCAGTATGTAGAGTTGTTTGTGGGGCACTTAAGAGTTATTATATATTTATGTAAATAGTATAACCTTTCTGGTTTACTATTGAACTATATGCAGCACTGAGGGAAAAATCCAGAAAAATCCTGGTATGACTAGTAAACAGAACTCCCCAAACCCTCTCTAAGGAAGACTTCCCATGTGCCTTGAATAAATGCTAAAACAAGAAATGCAATTCATGTACCAGACAGCAATGAAGCATTAACACCCAAGAGTGAATCTGTCTCTGTTCTTTCAATTAAAGTTGAAGAACTAGATGTACTTAATGTGTCTGTGCCAGAAAATTGGCCATGTCTTTGCAGTTTTCTCCAAGTAAGGGGGATCCTAATAATTCTGTCAAAAAATGTAATTAACAGAGTTTAAGTGGCCTACCATTCTCAGTAAGATTTTTTTCTTTCCTTTAGTTGAGACGAGAGAAGATTGACCTTGAAAATACGCTGGAACAAGAACAAGAAGCACTAGTTAATCGTCTGTGGAAAAGAATGGATAAACTTGAAGCTGAAAAGCGGTTTGTTTAGTCTTGCTGTTTGATATGGGGAGTGTGTATGTGTGTGTGTCTAGAGTACTGTTCTGGATGTGACTGAGGGATAATAATGGGGCATTTTAATTTCTTGGGTGATGCATATCATTTTAATTTGCCAAAGGAAAAAAATATTGAAAGCCTTCTGAACTATTCCCATGTTGGTCATCTCTTCATTCTTTGCTATAATATCGTCCCAGTAGAATTTCTTTTCATTTGATGTTAAAGGCTGTGACAGACTTAGTCATGGGCTATTGTTCACCTTTAAATTCTTTTCAAGGATGGTTGCAATTTCAACTTTTCACCTTATTGAACTGGCTTCTATCGGTTTTCTTCTAAAGAACTTAGGGTATACTATGTACTGTTGATTATTACACGTCTCTAGGATTTACTTCATTAGGAAGGCTAAGATTTTAATAGAAAAATTATTTGTTTTAAAACCTACCATAAAGAAACACCCTTGGGATTCTTTGTGTTAAATATATATATGTAGATGTAGAATGTCATTCAACAGCTAACATTTCTTGAATCCCTTTGTGCAAGACACTCTTAGGCCCTTATTTTCAAGCACTGTGTACTTTGGGGGTGGGTCGGGGAGAGCCTCAGGAAGGATCTGTATGTAGGATGTGTGTATGGGCATAAAAAGTGAATTTTTAAAAAATTTTCAGTAATCCACTGGGATCTTTTGTTCACCACTCAGAGTGTTTCTGCCTTAAGTATTTGGTTTGGATGCATATTCATAAATTGTTTTGAGTTCATCTCTAGATTTGCAAAATACAGATATACCACATAGCTTTAAGAAAAGTGAAACAGCTATAACTACAGGAAATATTCAAGCTATTATCGAATCAGCAATATTTTGCATTATTGTAGCAATACTAATAAATTAAATTATGAAAAGTTATATAATAAGTGTAGGGACCATTATAATATTTAACATATGAGTTTTCTCAACAAGGGCAGACCTACAGGTAATTCAGTTTGCACTTGGGCAAACTCAAAAGTACAAAGTTAAAAATAAAAATAAAACAAAACCAGAGCCCCAGCAGCTTATAGAAGGGGACATAAAGATATGTTACTGCTCAGTCTTCTTTTGCAGAAAGAAATTGGAGGTTTTACATATATATATATAAGTACCAAATTATTGGGTTGAACAATACGAAATTGTCATTTGGTAGGTCAAAAGCTGTTGAATGCCAACATTTTATATGCTTCAACCTAACAATAATTGGTGGAGAAGGTGACACCAGCAATTACTAACGCAATAATTTTGGTTTTCTTTTGTTTTTAACTTTTTACCTTTGCTGTTGCTGGAAGCAAAAAGCTCTCAGGAGTGGTTTTGCAGGAGGGAATTTTAGAAGTTGAGTGTTTTTATGTGACTTCACCCTCCCAGAAGACTTTTAGTAGTTGGTGAGTTTTAACCAAAGGCAGTAAGAGAGCAGAATCTCTTTAGTATCTCCATGCCACAACCCAACATGTTGAACATTTAGTCAGCAGATAATTCTGAGCACATACGGTATTCCAGGCATCATAATCAGAACTAAGTGTTAAATAGAGACTTTTTAGTGTTGCTTAATTACCAGTGATCATTTAAAACAGGGGTCCCCAACCTATGGTGAGTTGTATAATTATTTCATTATATATTACAATATAATAATAATAGAAATAAATTGCACAGTAAATGTAATGCACTTGAATCATCCTGAAACCATCCCTCCCCCCCCCGTCCATGGAAAAATTATCTTCCATGAAAACGGTCCCTGGTGCCAAAAAGGTTGGGGACTGCTGATAAGAGATTAGATCCTTTAGTTCTGCCCTTTGACTTGAGATACCACGTAAGGGTGACCAAGAGTTGATGTAAAATGGGCAGAGGAGGTAAGCAACCCTGTGAATTCTGGCAATTAACAGGCACTTGCTTTCAAAACAAACCTGCCAGCTAGTATGTTGTTTTGTCTTTTCAAGGCAAACTGTTTTTCATTGTTGGAATTTTTCTTTCCAATGAAGAATCCTGCAGGAGAAATTAGACCAGCCTGTCTCTGCTCCACCATCGCCTAGGGATATCTCCATGGAGATTGATTCTCCAGAAAACATGATGCGCCACATCAGGTTTTTAAAGAACGAAGTGGAACGGCTGAAGAAGCAACTGAGAGCTGCTCAGTTACAGCGTACGTAGCCTCCAGTTCCCCTAGTTTTCTGTCTATAGAATTAAGGTGTTTACCAAATATAGGGTATTACCAAATATATACTGTTGAATTTGCAATAATTAAATTCATATTGTATTTTATTACTGATACGTGTTTACGTAAATTTATGGGATATATATATTTTTAAGTATTATAGTAGAGGAGGGCAAACAGTTTAAAATACTTTCAGAAAATAATTCAAAAATTATTTTGAATTATTTCAGCAGGCCCAGAATCACAGGTAAAATTTTTAATCTTTTCTTCCATGTTCATCTCTAGGATTGTGTTAACTCAATGCACTTTTAGAATATTAAGGCACAGAACAGAGTGTTTACCTTCCTTACTACTAAATTTAGCCTTAGCTGACATTTGTTCATGGTATTTGAAAAGTAAATGCTCTTGAAATTTATGCTCAGTATTTTGGAAGAGGCCAAGATGTTGAATTGAAAATCAAAAAAACTAGATTTCCAAATACTTGATTAGGTCCCTATCCATTTTCTTAGGTCTCTCCTATTTCTGCTTTTTGGCTGTTCAAATATATTTTTTTGAATAGATAATACAGTGAAAGGTATGTAGTGAAAAAATAAGTCTCTCTTTAACTTCTGGTCTCTAGCCACCCAGTTCCCACAATTAGACATTTTTGTCTTATTCTTCCAGATATATGTTTGTGTGTATATAACATTCTTTTATATAAATACACTTGACCCTTGAACAACATGGGATTGTGCTGTTCCACTTATATGCAGATTTAAAAAAAATAAATATAGTCAACTTTCTGTGTCTGTGGGTCCCACTTCTGCAACCAAAGGCAGATGGAAAACACAGTATTTGTGGGATGTGAAACCTGTGGATATGGAGGTTGGCTTTTCATGTATGTAAGTTCCTCAGGGCTGACTGTGAGTCTTGAGTATGCGTGGATATTGGTATACTTGGGGGTCCTGGAACCGGTGCTGCACAGATGCTGAGACAGCTATAGTAGCACAATGAACATACTCTTTTACACCTTTCTCTTATCACTTATGATGTCATGCAATCTTTCCCCAGTGCTGCCTCAGTGCCTTCTTTAAAGGCTGCATGGTATTTGTATGGATATACTATAATTTAACTAGTCCCATACCAGTGGACCCTTTTTGGTGGTTATGCCACAACCACAGTGAACATCTCTGTACACACATTTGATGCTTGTGCAAGAATACCTTCAGGATAGATTCCAGGAAGGGGGTTTGCTGGTCAAACAGAATGTGCATTTAACATTTCAGTATTTCTCATCTTTGTTTTCTTCTTTGAAGTTAATCACAAGTTCTAATCCAGTGGTGCATCTGGGGTGGTACATCAAGATCGTCCCTGGAAATTTTAAAAAGTGTGGTGTATTAGTTTCCTATTTCTGCTATAACACATTACCACAAACTTGGTGGCTCAAAACAACACAAATGTATTATCTTCTAGTTCTGGAGGTTAGAAGTCTGAAATGAGACTCACTGGACTGAAATCAGGGTGTCTGCAGGGCTGTGTTCCTTCTGGAGGCTGTAGGAGAGACTGTCCTTGCCTCGTCTGGCTTCTGGAGGCTGCCTGCGTTCCTTGGCGCCTGGTCCCTTCCTCCCAGGGCATCATCCCCACCTCTGCTCCTGTTTCTCCTCTCCTTTCGCTCTGACTCCCCCGCCTCCCGTAATTAGGAACCTTGTGACTATGTCAGCCACCCTGATAATCCAGCATACTCTCCCCCTCTCCAGGTCTTTAACTCAATCGCATCTGCAAAGGCCCTTTTGTCATCATGTGTGGTCATAGCACTTGCAGGTTTTGGGGATTAGCATGTGGACTTCTTTAGGGGACCGTCATTCTAACACCATCCAGGTTTCTGGGCTTTCTCCAGGGGTAAAGCCTGGTCCTCAGCCTTGTCCTCTGAATTTTTTTTTTTAAGTACAAGTAATTCTGACATATACGTCAGATTGATAACTATTACATATATTCATGAAAACAAATGAGGTGAACCAGAGACTTCTCAAATATTATTTGAGGACGTTTTTGAGTTTTTGCTGTGTTGGGCAGATGGGTATCTTTTAGCGCCTTCCTGAACTCTTTCCAGTGCCATCAGGTTGTGTTTATCTCCCTCATTTATACTTGCTTTACCGTGCCCCAAGCAAAACCTTTAGAAGAAATTTAGGAAGGATTTTTTGTTCTCACTATTTGTTCCATACGGCACTGTCTGGTCTTTGAAGAGAATGCAGATACCAACAGATGCACCCATAAGTGCTATTTTAATTTTGTGAGGACAGAGAAAACTAAACTGAAGAAGCGCTTGCCGTGGTTTGGATTGAGCTTAAAGGATGAGTTAATGACTTTTCCTCGTCCAGGTGCTTCATTCTCCTTAAGTTAGATGACCTGTGCCTCCTTTGGATGCAGCTGTGGCCGGTGGCCCATCTGCCAAGCTCAGCTGTGCCTGAACTTGAACCTCTCTCTCAATAATTCTCAACGATGGTTAAACATTGGAATCTTCCTGTGGAGCTTTTAATATACTAGTGGCTAGGGCTCTTCCTCAGGGGTTCTACTTGAATTGGTTTGGGGTGGAGTCTGGCATTGATATTTTCTAATCATAAACTTGAAACACAAAATGTGCAGGCCACATTTGGATCATTTGGGAATCACCTCTTTGGAGTCTTTCGGACTCAGGTCACAATATCTTTGACTGAACACAGTAAGTGCTCATTTAACGTTGCCCGTGGGTTCTTGGGAACTGCAACTTCAAGCAAAATTACACGCTGTATAACCAAACCAATTTTACCATAGGCTAATTGATACAAACAAGAATTAAGTTCGTCCCACATACATATGTTGTTTCACTTAAAGTCGCAGTTTCCAAGAACTTGTGGACAATGTTAAGTGAGGACCTTTACTGGGAAAGGGCTGAAGATAGGGACATTTATGCTATGGCCCCTAAGTACTAGGGAGCTCTGAGGGCAAGAGGAGGAAAAATGACTCATGGGAGTAAATGCAGTCACATGTGGCAGAGGGCACCCGAGGAATGCCATGATGCCGGCTCTCTGTGCCTGATTCTGACACCAGAGGTGTTGGACCTGGTGCCTTCTCTGTGCCTCTGGCTTCTAGGTTAATTGCGGAACTTCCAGGAAGTCTTCCCACCTGGTCACTGCAGGTGATATTCTTATCTGTAGGTTATTGTTTAAGGATCCCCCTGCTGAGTCCCAGATGCTAAAGGATTGCCATTTTGTTTGAAAGACAATGTTTCCTCCCAAATTATTCTGGGAGCCTCATGAATTCTCAATTCTGCAAAGGATTCTGTGTCACTCTCTGGCACCCTTTCAACAAGGCGTTAGAGGATTTCTATTAGGGAAAAGAAAGTCAGCTTTCTCTGGCAGTTTCCCTCCTAATTCTAGAGACAGCAAATACTCCAAGGGGCCAGTCTAGTGCTTCCTGTAGAGTTAAGTGAAAAATTCTGCACACTTGCATATTTGGGATGAAATAATTTAAATCGTTTATATTAAAAGTGTACTTTGTAAATATTTTCCCAGCATGCCTTCAATTAAAGAGATTTTTGTGTCTGGATTAGACAGCAGGGTTTCTGGCTATATTGAAAACAACCAAGGGATTTAGTGTTTAGTGGACATAATAGTGTTCAATAATTCTGGTGTTTTTATTTCAATTTCTAAAATAAGGATGTGTTAGAACTTTTATATATTCTGTAATGATGCTGTCTTGGAAATCATTGAATACCATCAACAGTCATTATTTGCTGAAAGTCCAGACCTTTGTAGAGTTGCTTAAAACTGAAACTAATTGAATGGACATCGAGAGTTGAAGTAGGGTCAGTTTGTGGGAGAGAAATGCTCAATGTGGCTTTCAGCTCCCTCCTTCTTGCTTAAATTTTGATCCATAATAATATGGAGCAGCAACCTATACGAAACTCTTAGACGTACTCATGGCCACTCTGAGTTTATAGTTGTTTTTCAGAAAAGAGAAATATATGGAGATACTACTTTTCCCAAGTTTATTGACTGAGACAAGGAAAAGGAAGGAAGCAAGAAGATGGGTAGATGCTGAGTTTTATATTAAGGTTATTTTGGTCACTTGGTAACAATAGATTCTGTCTGAGATTAAACCAGAAAGGGATGGCAGAAGACATGTTTTGCCTTTCATTGGAAGGGTATGGAGTGTGCCACAGAATCCTACAAAGAATAACCTCAGAAGGGCAGGGGTTGTGATAGCTCTAGGGAACTAAGCTGAAGGAGACCCAGGAACCCCATATTTCAGAGTCCTGGGGGAGGGAATGGCTCAGCCTGAGTCCAACGTCTTGCTGCAGGGCCAGCCAGCTCTGCCTTGGGAGATAGGCGCTGGAGCAGAGACCTGGATATATGGGGCAGCTCCTAAGGGAGGAGTATTCATTGTAAGCAAGACAACATCCCAAGAGGTGCAGGTTGTATACAGGTCTTTACCTGCCGTCTGACTCAGATCGTGTGCCAGTCAGGGCAACAGGGTCGCGTACATGCCACAATTTAGACTTATTAGAAATATTAATCTAGAGTGTCCTTGTTTACTATGTCAATTTCTCTTTTCATAAAGAGTGTGAACTGTTAGCACGTGTGTTCCTCAGCGCAGCGGCTCTCAGTGAGCCTGCAGCACCGTGCACAGTGGACATGTTGACAGGTGTGACAGGCTTTCCTAGATGACTCGCTGTGTCTGGAGGTGAGAGGCAGCCGAATTGGTGCCTGAGGGGAGCCCGTGGGCAGAGTCTGGGTTCCGTCCTCTCCCAGCTCCAGCAACAGAGAGGAGAGCTCTGTGCTGGCTTCTCCCTCGAGACCCAGCTACGATCCCACTGTTTCCTCTTCCACTCAAAAAACTTTCGAATGCAGGTGAGTGGGAGTGAAGATGCCCAGCCTCCCGGCACTGCCTTCTGCACTTTTTTCTAAATGCCAATCATGGATAAACTTTTGATACTTGGAATAAACTTTGGATCCGGATCTCATCTGAGTGTGTGAGAGCAAGAAAAGACTGACTTGAAACAGTTCCTTCCATCTGTGACATAGGGACTGAACTCGAGTCTCCTTTTTTAGGATTTGGCTATGATGGCATGAAACATGGTTTGATTGATGACTCTGGCTTTTCAGATTCAGAGAAAATGGCACAGTATCTGGAGGAGGAACGTCATATGAGGGAAGAGAACTTGAGGCTGCAGAGGAAGCTGCAGAGGGAGATGGAGAGAAGAGAAGCCCTCTGTCGACAGCTCTCCGAGAGCGAGTCCAGCTTAGAAATGGACGACGAAAGGTGTGTGCCTGTGCTATGAGCCTTGCAGGCTCCATGAGACTTCTCTTTGCACCCTGTTAGATGGAGAAGGAGATGGCTTAAATATTTCTTTATGGTACTGATGAAAACCACTGTATTAAAGTAGATGCTGAGAATGGGATATAAATTAAGAAGATTGAACAGTTTCCTTAAACACAAAAAGAAGAAAAAATTGCCTCTCTAAAATTATTTGGTAGGGAAAGAGAGGCAGGGCTTGCATTTGTTGCTGACTTAGCCTAATCCTGTGCTATATCTGTTTAAAGCATGGGAGCATATTAATTCCTATACTGTGTGTGGATAAACAAGCCGTAGTGTAGCTTGAAGAAACAAATGCATGCATAATTGAAAAGAACTAGCAGGAGACAGGTAGAGGTTGTTGAAAACCCAAGGACTTGCCTTAACACACTTGATAACTTTTGAGCCTTTTTGCAGCTACTTTTAAAAAAGAAAACTAATTCATTGCATTCATCTGTTTAAGCCCAAGCATTTGAACCCCCTTACTGCCCTACTGTGAATGGGCTGGAATAAGAGGCATCCTTCAATTAACCAGAGGAAAAAGTCTCAGCATTTGCCTCTCATCCAGATCTCCCTCTTCCTCCTCCTCCTCCAGACATGGGAATAAGGGTGTTGTTAAGATAAACAACAAACATAAATGGAAAAAATTGTTCAATCGGCAGAGAAACCTGACAGTTAAGGAATTAGCCTTTCTCTGAACCAGGTCATTTATGCAGGGAAATTCCCCATTCTGGATCAGGGTGCCCTGGCCTTATGTGGGCCATACCCCCGTGTGAGAGGTGAGACCTGGCATCCCTGGGGCCCCCCAGGAGGTCTGAGCATCCAGTGGCTGAGACCAGGGTCTGCTAATCCCTGTGGCAGGTAGTACTGTTAATGCCAAAACATGTCCAAAAACATGTAGGCAATAGTAGCTCATCTGTTCCTACTGTGGAGTAGATCTAGAGGACAAACAAAGCTTTTGATCAGTTTGCTGTGGACAATGGTATTGCTGCAATAACAGCTTATCCAGCTGTAAAGATCTATGTGTATGCTTCCTCATTTGGAAAGAATAAGGTTTATTTCTTTCTCGAAAGTCTGTATTATAAACCCCCTAAAATCCGTATCTTCTGAGAACCATTTGACTACAAACATCAGCTAGAATACTAAATAGCTTATTAACTACTTTATTAACTACCTTAAGACACAGAACAGACCATATACAGCATTCTGTACCCAATTTTGGATTAGACACACTCTAAGGGACAATTTTTTCTAACTACTGTGGCAATACTGAAGCTACTTCAGGCTTCCAAATAAATAACTTTTTTCCAAAACTGGTATTCAGTCCAGAAAGTTTGCCTTACCTTTTGTAGGTCAGATTATCCCAGATAGAATACAGCTGTCCGATAAATACTTCTTTCTGTACTGGGGATGGTACCACATTTGGGAGAAAGAAAATAGTCTGGCGCTTAAGATGACAAGAGGCATCTTAGCTGCCTAGTGGATGTAAACTACAAGGAGAAGTCCCACCCGGTGCCACCGTGGTGGGCTGCTCTAAAGACAGTAGGAAGATTTAGTGGTGGGTATCTAGTTGAGATACATGTCAAATTAGGGAGCCTGTTTTGTTCAAGTTGAATAAACCTGCTTAGAATGGCTGTGTTAAAGGTCCTCATGTGAACTGATGAACGCTAGGGCTGAGATCTTGGCTGGGATAAAGGTGCACGTGCATGTGGCCACAGGCCCGTGAGGATGGTTTATCAGGAGGTCTCTCAAGCAGAAATTTCTCTGAGTCAGCACTCTGTGCTTGTTTCACAGAGTGAAAGCTGATGTTCCCGATGATCACACTTCAGCATTCTCAGGTCTGGTGTGATTTTAGAATCCAGGAAGAAGTCAGACTCAGCATGGTGTGGCCAAGCGTGACCTGCTATAGGTGCTTGGAACTCGTGTCTTTTATTAAATTCTATTATGTGACTGTCACTTAAGCAAGGCTTGCTTGTAAACAGTTGATGTTCAGTTCACAGGAATATGTATCTTTAAGCTTTAGTTTGATGACGTAAATCTCAGAGGGCTTGCTTGGTTTTGAGTTTCAAAACCAATTTAAATGTAGCGATTAAAACGTGGGCATCTTTGTAGCTCTTGGGACAGTGGAGGTGAATTTCTACATAGCTGTTGTGTGATGGAAAAAAAGGCTAGTCCTCCCTGTTGTATGGCACAGCTCTGTCACCAGGCCTCATCCTAAGCTAAAACTTCGTAGATCCCCTGACCTATGCTCCTGTGGAATGAGGTTTGTCAAACAGTGGAACCATGTAACTCGGGAGTTCATTTTATAAATGTCTCCTAGCTACAACATCGCTCTATAAACATTCAGAATCTTGACCTCAAGACGTGAACCCCAAACATCTTCTCATAAAAACCCTCGTAAGTACTGTTTAAATAGTGGTTCTGATCATTTCCTCTCTCCTCTTAGGTATTTTAACGAGATGTCTGCACAAGGATTAAGACCTCGTACTGTGTCCAGCCCAATCCCTTACACACCTTCTCCGAGTTCAAGCAGGCCTATATCACCCGGTAAGTACATGTCTTTGGCTACTTGACTGACTGATTTCTGGTACATTTAATAGGCAACCCTGATTATGTTCTCTTCTAGAATATAAACATCTTATAAATAGAAAGTGGTTTTGTTTTTCAAAAACATCAAAATCAAATCACTATCAAGGCTAAGAGTCTTCCCTCGAAAATTTTAAGCATAAATGCTGTAGTGTCAGCATTTTTTTTAAAAAAAAAAAAAAACCTAAAAGGGATTTGACTTCAAAACATCTTTTTAAAGAGAAGACTGTCTTTGACTATGATTTTAAGTGCCAACAGGTGGACAAAAACCTTGGGTAGATTTCCAAGATGTAGCACATTGTTTATGGGTTCTTTTACTATATTCCACATATGTTAACTCATTTTTACCCTCAGAATAATTAATGTAGGCATCATTTTTTCCCATGTTAAAACAAAGCAGCACTTCAGAGGTTCACTAACTACTGGTCACACGACGAGGAAGTGGCAAAGCAGGGTGTTTCTGTTGCCAAAGCCTGTGTGTTCTTTCTAGCATGAGCTGCCTCCTAATATTACCAGTGATTCATGAGTGGGACCTGGCCCCACTAGGCAGGCTATATAAGAGGGAACGAACTTCTGTCAGGCAGTCTGCTTCTGCCTTTGCTCTCAGCGAGCCAGAAAGGCTTGCTTGTCTGCATCTGACCCCAAAAACTCTCTCCCCGAGGTCTCTGGCTCAGTACCAGCACTGCGTGGGGCTCTCAGGTCAGGAGGGCAAGTAAATGATCCAGCCAGGGAGAAAGAGGAAACAGAGGAGTGGATGGGTGGCCAGCCGAGTAGGGGGAAGAAAAGGTTGAGGCCAAAGGATTGCATCTTGTGACCAAAATGAGGAGACTGATTTTCTTGTGCTTGCTGGTAAACAGATTTTCAGCAGAGTTGGAGAGAAAAGTGTGGGGGTGGGGAGGGGTGAAGGGGGCGCTTCACAGTAGAGTGAGGTGACTGCTTTGAAGGGTGGCAGCATAAAGGTTTTATAAGTAAAACAGCTTTGCCTTAGAGTGACATTTCATTTTGTCATAATTAAAATGAGGGATGCCCTTAGGGTTCATGAGGGGGGATGGCACTGTAATTCAGGTTGCCGTAGATAGTGTGAGATAGAAATGGCTTGATTTTGTTAGTTTAGGGTCTAGCCCAGCACTGTGCTGCTGTGACCTTTTTTTTCTTTTTCCCCTTAAGAGGAGACAATCAAAAGATAAAGTCCAGCACGAGTGACAGCCTTTGGACCTTTAGATCTACGTCCTCTCTAGTGTCAGGCAGGGGTAAAGAGGGGCTGATTGCAGACCAAAGGACTTTCTATCCTGGGTCAATGGCAGGATCATCACCCCTTGTTTTTCCCAAAAGGATGCTCGTGAATCTTGTTTCTCCTACCCTCCAGTGGCCTCAAGTCTCTTAGCAGAAGCTTCTCTTCCTAGCTGCCTGTCAGTTTTCCCAAAATAGCACTTGAGTTTCATTACCATGATAAAGGTCTTTTTTGCCTTCTGATTTATTGATGTGAAGGGAAGTTGTGAGTCAGGAAGAAGCAAGGTGGAGGTTATTTTGTAGTCGATGGTGATGCTGATTCACAGTAAGTATAATTTAATACCCTGTTTGATTTCTTTAAGCCTAAAGAAATCCTTAGAGGTGTGTAATTTCCAATTTGATTAAAAAGAATATTACAACCATCGGAAAGAGAAAAAAGCAAATGTCAGATCTTGGTTGGGAATATTACTTCTATTATAACAAATACTCTGCAGGAAAATCTTGGATTCCATTTATATAATTTTGACTTTCACTGTACCTGTCCCCGTAAAGGGACCTACATCAAGTGTGGGACTTGCTTGGATGGATAAGCTATTTGATATTCTTTAGAGTATGTAATAAGTAAACCTTAGATTTTTTTTCCTTGCAGCTAGCCTAAATTTTATCCTGTTTTAAGTTCTATAATTTTATCAGAGTAGATTTTGTCTCATATTAGGCAGCAGAATGACTCCATTCTAATCCATTACTCCATTCTAATCCAGTACTATGTTGCAGTGCTATACATAGATCACCAAACCCTGAATATTCCAGTTTTCTTTTCACTTTAGGTTTTATAGGAAGAATTTGCGGTTCGCAGTATTAACGGTATCTATTCACTTCCTTAGTGGAAATATGCTGTTTGAATAGTGTTCATTTCATTGTAAACTTTTGGCTCTTCTTCCTCCCTTTCCATTTTTGGTTAACATTGGAAATCTTGCATTTTCACTCACTTGTTGAAATATTTTCCGTCCTATTTCACAATTTGATTGGAAGATACATAGCCTAGAACTCACCAAACATCCTCTTGATGATATGTGGACTTCTCTATGTGAATTATATTTGGGATGAGTGTTACTTTCCAACAATTATTTTTCAGGTTGTCCATTATTTTATACTGCCTAAGAAAAGGACATTCCCAGTTAGCATATTTTTTTTTAAATTGTGTTTCTGGTTTTTATTTAACGTTAATTAAGTACAAACTATATGAAAGTTTTTGTATCTTTCCACAAAATTATTGTTAAAAATGTGTTCTGGGTCAGATTATTCTTAAACTGGGGTTCAGGTCCCTCGGGACTAGAGATACATCCTTGGCAGTTTGAGAGTTCTATTAAAGTGTTTTGGTGTAGTTTTGTGTTTCATTTCAATGATTTGAAAAATAATATTTTACCACTCATTAAATTAAAACCTTTTACAATGATAATTCATAACCAGAAGATATTTTCCTAAAGTAAGACTTTAACTTTTTTTTAATTTTCTTTACTGTGGTAAAATATAAATAACATAAAATTTGCCATTTTAACCATTTTTAAGTGTATACTTCAGTAGCATTAAGTACATTCACACTGTTGTTTACAGTTTAATTTCTTACATTAGTACTTCTTAAACTGAAATTTTCAAAAGTATTTGCCAAGTTTCAAAAGAATTTTTTTTCCTTTAAAAAGGGTTTCTATATTACTCAAGATTAAGAATCACTATTCATGGTAATAAATTCCTCTTACAATATGGAATTTTTTCCCTTGATAATAAGTATTCTTTCTTTCTTTAGATAATGAAAATGATGGTTTTTCCCTCTTTTCCCTTTTTCGAAACCTGGAAATGCTGAACAAAACTCAATGTTTAACTGTGAAACCATTTTCCCTGATCCTGATGTAATTATTTGCCCATATATTTCTTTATCTTCTTTTAATCATAAATTTTCCTATATTACATGGCTTGTGTTGCACCTTGCTTCAGATGCTTTTTAGGAAGTAGGTATTGTATAAGTTTTAAATGCACTCTGAAAATTCTGGCTCAAAGTAATAATCTGTAGACTAAATAAATATAGCTGAATTCAGTCTAAATTAAAAGGAACTCTTTTCTTCAATAACAGCTAATATATTTTTTAAGTACTTACAGTGTGCCTGGGTATTGTGATAATCACTTTACTGTGAATTATCTAGTAATACCCTATGATGTATTTTATCACCCCACTTTAGAAGTTCAAAGAAATGATAAAGTGGTCCTGCTAGGACTCAACTCTGGCTGAATCCAAAGCTCAGGCTCCTAACCATAATGTATGTTGCTTCCCAAGCTGTACATTCTATTTTACATTACTGGTGGTTTTTCTCTGGGATTCTTTGTGGGAGAATGTTCACTGCCACCCCCAACGAACTGGAACCCTGTCTTCTAACACACTTCTTGCTGTTCTATGGTCTCATCATGTTTGGCCCCCACACTCTGACACTGGTCACTCAAAAGAGCCCCTTCTCTTCAGCCACTGCTAATCTCAGCAGAGCTGTTTCCTCACATCTCAGTCCCCCTGCGGAGCCTGGTCCCTTTAGACCCTCATCTTCCAGCAGGGCCCCAACTCCTCCCTCAGGACATCCCCAAAGAGTCCCGTTCCCTCGGGCCTTTGTCACCCAGCAGAGCCCTCAGACTCTGCTTTTTCAGCAAAGCTGTGATTCTTATGCCCCATCAGAGAGCAATGCCCCTCAGCAAACTTTCACAGAGACTTCTTACAAACGTCCCACCCCAACCCCTAATTAAGGGCATGTCTTGACCTTTCCCCTTCCCAACCTCCTCCCGTAATTGTACTTTTCTACCTCCCCCTATTTGTCTCTTTTTTTCCTTCTTATTTATTCTGCTCTGCCCCCTCTACCACCTCGTGGCCCAGTTTCAGTTCCTGGATTCCCCCAAAAACTCACCCACTGCCCTCTGTCCTCAGAGTTGAGTTCCCAAATTGCTCAGCGCTTCACCTCTCACCTCTCACTTCCCGGTGTCATGCAGCTCTCCCAGTTAGCATGTTTTGATATGTCTAAATCAGGAATAGACAATAATAAGTACTAAAAATAGGTCTGCACCCTAATAGCAGTGAGCATACCCAGCACTCAGATTTTGGCTTCTAATTCCATTCTCCAGTGAAAAAACGAGGGCTACTTGGAGAAATGAATGTTTCTAGGGCAGGGGCATGAAATATACAAGATTAGCCTGGGCCACCTTGAAGTACAAGAAAGGAAGTGTTCAGAAAATAAAATAATGGGGGCATGTCAGAGGGATAAAGGAGCTTCCAGACACCAAAACTAGAACAATTTGAGCTATGAAGAAATATCAGAATATTCAATTATAATCCAAACATAAAACAAATTTCCTAAATCCATACTGATACAAATAAATGACTGAATAAACAAACAAGGGAGAAGGGACAAATGTGCTGGAGAGAATTCCAAATAATATATGTCCGTACTCCACCCTCAAGGAAGAAATAACAATCCGCTCCTTAAGTGTGGGCTATGAGAATATGTAATATTTAGAGGTCAAGTATAGGAGGAAAACCTGGCAAAGGAGACCAGGAAGGTGCTGCCACCTGTACTTTGCAATTTTCCTTTAGGTAGTTGGTTTTATAGATATTATGAAATACTTTTATATCTTGCTGTATTTTGCCTAGTGTTTGGTTTTTTTATTTTTTGATCATGAATTGCCTTTAATCATCTTTTAAATTTGCAGTCTTGAACTTGACTGTGAAGTAGTGAAATAAATCTTAAAATTTTTGCTTTAGTAAATGCATTTCTATACCAAAGCAAGAGAAGTTTATTCCAGAAACAGCTTTATAAAACCATAGTATTCTGTTAAGTAAGCTGGTATTTGTGGTTTGGCAATTTCAAACTAGGTTTTTTTGGATTTTTGTCCATTATTTTATTCCTGGGCCAGAGGGTGAGAAGCATGATGATTAGAACTTAAAAGAAAACAAAAATTAGTAAGACATGGTCTCTGGCCTCTAAGAGCTTATAATCAACAATAGGACCTGGAAAAGTAGGTTTAAAAAAAAAATCCTATAATATGAGGCTGGATATCATAAATTTCACAAATTTTATATATTTTATACCCTTAAAAAGTTAAGTAGTTAAATAAATGGCAGTACATCTATTCAATGGGATCATACTCAGCAATAAAGAAGAATTAACTATTGATACATACAAACATCTTGGGTGGATGGCAGGGGCATTATGCTGAATGAAAAGAGCTAATCTCAAAGGGTGACATATACTGTATAATTCCATTTCTACAGCATTCTTAAAGTGACAAAATTATAGCGATGCAGGACAGATCAGTCACTGCCAGGGGTTGGGATTAAGGAGAGGATGGTTGAGCTGTATACATGCATTGACACATGAAGAATGCATGCAAACACTGATGAAATCTGAATAAAGGCTGAGCCTTAGTTACCAGTGTCATACTAACGTCAATTTCCTGGTTTTGACAATGTGCTGTCTTTATGTAGGATATTGTCAGGGGAAGCTGGGGGAAAGGTACATGGGAACCCTGTCTTATTAATTATGAACTATTTCAAAATAAAAAGTTATTTTTTTAAAGCCCCAGAGTAAAACAGTTTAAAAAGTGGTTCAAAGAAGGGGAGCTACCAGCTTGGAGAGCTTTCACAATGGGCCTCAAGAGGGGTTAATGCTAAAGCTGATTGAGCCCTTACTTTCGCCGGGCACTCTCGAAGCGCTTTGCGATGATAACTTATTTCATCCTCACAGCAGCCTTGAAAGGTGGGTACGGTGATCCCATTTGACAGTTGAAGAATCTAAGGCACAGTGAGATTAAGTTACTTGTCCACTGTCGCTCAGTGCCAAGTGGCAGAGCTGGGATCCAAGATAATCTGGCCATTTGGCTCTGGAGTCGAAGCCCTCTGCCTCTCCGAAGGATGTGTAAGGTGCCGATTGACAGTGCGGGGAGGAAGAAGGACTGTGGTAAAGGGAAGACATTTCCAGACAGGGGCACACTGAACGGGGATGTGGAGACCTGAGTCAGGAGCGGTGAGATCTCAGCAGTTCTCATTGCCAGCTGCCCTGGGGCCCAGCTTGCTAGAGATTGTGGTTTCCTTTGGTTTGTGGGGAGGCGAGCAGGGCTTTGATACTTGCAGCTGGAAACTGCTGACCTAGAGCCTCAAAAGATACTTAATAGTTTGAAGCCAGTGGAGAAGTCCTTTATAACAGACAGAGAAAGGATTTTTTTCTTAGGTAGACAATAGGGAGTCTTTGAAGATTCTTGATTAGTGGCTTAACTTACTCATAATTACCCTTCAAAAAAATTAACCTAATAATACTAGAAAATAGACTAGATTTTTTTTAATGAAGTGAATCCCCTACTTGGGAATAAGGATTCATTTTTATGGCCTTTCTGTTAAATTTCATCACTTTCATAAGAAATATAATTAGAGTTTTATTCCTCAAAGCTGTTTGAAGGAAACATTGTCTTTCCTCTCGCAGGTGAATGAAGTCCTATGGTACCAATACACATCACATTAAATGACCACTTAGCTCCCAAAGACTTGTACTTTATCCCAGACCTCCATTTTGTAAATGCAAATCACAAATCTACAATTGAAAATGGAAATATGTAGAAAGCATCAGTGATTGATAGTCAAATCAAGAAATAAACTCTTAGCGTTAGATGTTGCAGGCACAGAAAAGTCCTGTGGTAGGACAACCAAAGGCAGGCTTGCAGGCTGAATGTCTCAGTCATGGAAATAGAAAGACAGTATAGAAAAGCATTCTTAATAGCTTGTTGTTTTCATGTAATGCAGAAAAGCAATAAGTAGAGTTCATATTGCTTGGCATCCAATAGCTGATCTTAGGTACAAATTGATTGACAATAGGTAGTTCCTATCCAAACTCCCTCCAAATTGCACCTTCGTTTCTATTTTTACTCCATTCATTCATATGGAGCCTACCCTGTGCTCGATATCCCGGTAGCTGTTGGAAACTCAAAGATACTGAGACAGCTAGCTACCTTTGTGCAATGATAAATAAGTGATGCCCCAGAGCAGTGGAACCTTCTGCACCTAACTCTGAAGACCAAGATTGCTTATGCTGCATGTAGGTGAGGACCACTTTCAGAACGTTTTCAAAATGTAGATGTTTGGAACCCAACCCAGACCTATCTAATAGTAAGGAGAGTCAGGTCATATGTTCTTTCAAACACTTTGGAGGTGATTCTGGGGTCCTAAATGAAGACTACACAGAACATTATAATGGAGTGGGCTGGGGGTTGTTTTTTCCTTAAATGCCAGCGTCTTTTAGGTAACATTGGCATATATAGAGCTTTTGTTCCCTGTATTGAATATTCTCAAGTTGCAAAGTTCTCAGTGTTTTGTTTGCTTTTATGGCTGCTACACACACACAAACACAAATGATCCTGTCTTATTATTATTGATATATCTTTTGGCACTTCTGTTTTTCTTGCATCCGGTTTTTACCCCATGGCTCTATTTTCTTCTACTTTATTCTTTTTTCTTCTCATGTCTTTCTATTTCTTCGCTTATCTCAGTTGAACTCCTGGCAAGGTTTGACTTTTTTAAAAAATTATTATTTTTTTATTTGTTGTTTGCATGTAATGCAGAAAAGTGATAAGTAGAGTTCATATTGCTTGGCATCCAATAGCTGATCTTAGGTACAAATTGATAAGAACACTAAACATGAAATCTACCCTGTTATTTTTAAGTGTATAATACAATATTAACTATAGGTACAATGTTGTACAGCAACTTTCTATAGCTTACTCATTTTATTTAACTGAAACTTTTTACCTATTTACCTATTGAACAGCCATTCCTTGTTTCCTCCCGCCCCCCATCCCCAGCAATCACCATTGTGCTGTTTCTATGAGATTAACTATTTTAGATTCCTCATATAAGTAGAACCATCCGTATATGTTCTTCTGTGACTGGCTTATTTCACTTAGTATAATGTTCTCCAGGTTCATCTGTGTTGTTGCATATGGCAGGATTTTCTTTTTTAAGACTGAATAGTCTTCTATTATGTCCTTATATACCACATTTTCTTTATCCACTCATCCATTGATGGACAGTTAAGTGGTTTTCTCATTTGCCAATTGTGAATAATGCTGCAGTGAACATGGGAGTGCTAATATCTCTTTGAGATCCTGATTTCATTTCTTTTGGATAAATACCCAGAAGTGGGATCATTGGATCATATGGTAGTTCTAGTTTTAATTTTTTGAGTAGTCTCCATACTAATTTCTATAGCAGCTATAGCATTAAAATTCCCATCAACAGTATATGGGTTCCCTTTTCTCCATATCCTGGCCAACACTTGTTATCTTTTGGGGTTTTAGTTTAATATAGTCCCACTTGTTTATGTTTGCTTTTGGTGTCATACCCAAGCAAATCATTGCTGAGACCAATGTCAAGGACCAATTTTTCTTCTAGGAGTTTTACAGTTTCAGGTCTTACAGTTAAGTCTTCAGTCCATTTTGAGTTGATCTTCATGTGTGATATAAGATAAAGGTACAATGTCATTCATTTGCATGCAGAAATCCAGTTTGCCCAACACCAGGGTTGACGAGACTGTCCTTTCCCCATTGGGTATTCTTGGTGCCCTTGCTGAACATCAGTTGACAATATATGCATGGGTTTATTTCTGGGCTCTCTGTTGTGTCTCAGGGCTTAACTTTTATATCCCGTGTTATCCAGTGTATCATTCAGTGAGCCCACCACTCTTCTCATCTGTTTTTATTTTTGTGAGTGATTGAACTTCTGCATTTTAAAACCTCCTAGATAGTTGAAGAGATCAGATAGTTGAATTAGAAATGATACTTAATTTGTTGTTGTGTTTCAGGTCTATCATATGCAAGTCACACAGTTGGTTTCACACCACCAACTTCACTGACCAGAGCTGGAATGTCTTACTACAATTCCCCAGGTCTTCATGTGCAGCACATGGGAACATCCCATGGTATCACAGTAAGTGTCCATGGGGTAGGAAGCAGCACTTTTACTCCTGATGGTGGTACTGACTGTCCTCTGTGGGAGACCAGGATTGATGCCCTTAGAAATTTATCTCTCTTCCCACCTCCCCCATCAGTTCACCTTAAAACTATAGAGACTTTCCAATAGTTGGGTACTGAATTCTGTTGTTGAAACTAAAATCCTTCCCAGGAGGCAAAACTTCACCTTCACTTCCTGTGGAAAATCACCTTTTGTGTAATATAATTTGAATAGTGACCAATGCTTTAATTGAACTCTGGCCACCTCCTTGCAATAAAGAATTATTATTGGTTGCCATAATGTCTCAAGATATTCATTGTGTGCACCTGCACAGTTCACTGACCCTCACTTTTCTTCCTGGAGTTAGCCTTGTTCCTAGTTTTACTCAGAATTCTCTCTCCTGGAATTAGAAGGAAGCTTAAGTGCATCTGGTTCAGACTCCACTCAAGGGACTTTTTTCTTTAGAACTGGCAATACAGCTGACTAATAGAGCAGTTAGAAATGTAGCTAATAGCGTTAGAGAATTGGAGAGAATTGAGGGTATTTCCAATAAGAGAATATTTCAAAGAACTCCATTTTAAGAAAGCGTTTAAGGTATATCTGAAGCCATTTTGCCAGTTTGATGGACTTTATGTAAAAATAGGAACTTTTTTGTTGAGCTGTAGCTTTTAGGATATGGAAAACTTGTTTGAGACAAGTGGCAGAAAGAATTAGGGACATAAAACTCACAGAAAAGATTTAAGGGGATTGAAGTGACAGCCGTTTTTTAGTTTTACAGCTGTCTCATTGAAGGGCCCAAGTTCCATAGTTTGGTCAGTGCAAGTTTTATAGTAATTTTGTATAGCTTTTCCTAGGTGTAAGTGTAAACACTGCCTTGTTTAAGTTTTCATTACTAGTTAAGAAACCAGTTAGGGATAAAGAAGGAAATCTCTGGTTTCTTGTCTTTGCTGGTCAGTTTTTCATTAGCCTCCACGCCAAGTCAGGCTGTGTTAGAGATGAGCCGTCTATATCTAGACTGACCTGCTGTTCCTGTACTCTCTGCAGAGGCCTTCACCACGGAGAAGCAACAGTCCTGACAAATTTAAGCGGCCCACGCCACCTCCGTCTCCCAACACACAGACCCCAGTCCAGCCACCTCCGCCTCCCCCTCCACCACCCATGCAGCCCGCGGTCCCCTCGGCAGCCACCTCGCAGCCCAGCCCTTCGCAACATTCGGTGCACCCCTCCTCCCAGCCTTAATGCATGTGCTTAGTCTGAATTTCAAGTTGGGACTCGTCCAATGGAGCCGTCTACTCAACGCCAAAGGCTTCCTTCCCTGGCATATTTGGATCTGACTTATTTGCACTGAGGTTATCTAGGCTTCACTATTCATTGTGTTGTAAATGTTGGTCAGAAATGCAGCCAGTGTTGTGGGTCTACAACACTAACCAGACGACTTTTTCCATCAGTGTTTTACTTGAATCTTCATGTACGTCCATTCCCTGGCTGGAACATTTGCTTTTCGGTATTTGGTAATTCAGCAGCAGTGTGCAGTTTTGCTTGGCCCCAGAGCTTCATTTTCCTGGCTTCTAGGTTTGTAAAAGAAGAAGGGATACCTTTCTTACATTTTTTTCCCCATGAATTTGCAGAAAATTACTGAGCTGTTGTTATCCCCCTTCTCCCATTTTAATGATGTTTACCAAACATGCCAATAATTCAGCACTACAATTCAGACCTTTGAAAATCTAGCTCTCAGTATAGAATGGAAAGTTAGATGAATCAGTGCCCAAGACATGTGTTCTGTTTAATAGAGCTGTCTTACAGGTCCACTTTGCACAGGTTATTTCTAGTGTACATCGACATCCATGTCTCTTGTAAAACAGATGGCTGAAAGCAATGAATCACATGGCTGTACTTCTCCACATACATGGGATGGATATTTATCATTTATCAAGATGTGATTCTTTTATCCTTAATGTTAATCTGCCTAACCTGGCCCCCTCTAATGTAAGTCGATGAATGTTGTCCTACCCACCAGTGGTTTCAATGGCTGATTAGAATGTGCTATTTCTGCTGCAGAAGGCAGTGTGATTGTAACGAAAACATGATATTTCCCATTCTATTCTTCATTTATGTTCTCCTAAAATAGAGTTTGAACAAATATTTTAAAGGTGCAAAATACTATTAGAAAATACTATTTGATATGGACATTATAGGAATATCCTGGCATAATGGCCTGAAACTACTGTGTTGCTTGGCAGAAAAGAGAAGAGGTCTAGAGGAAAGTAGCACATTAGCAGTGATGGCTGCTTATTTCACCCAGTGTAAGCAAGTGCAGTGTACAAAGAAGTATATTCTGAATACATTATTTCCATTCATTTAGCACAAATAAATCGTTTGGTTTCACTTTGCAGTGGAACACTGAGTCACTCTTTTCTTAATACTTGCAACACCTTAATTTTTGTTTTTCAGCAGTTACTGTTTTGTACTTTGATAGTAAAGTGATTTTTACCACCTGTGTTTGCATATTTATATATATGCTGTGGATGGAAATAACTTACTAGAGAATGTATATTTTATGAGGAGGATGTGTATCTGTTGGGATATAATCAGAGAACTGAAAATTTATCAGTAATTTTTAAGAGTCCATGTTTTGTGACAACCATCTCTAATAGCTAACTCTTTACTGAACACACTCCTAAAAATAAGGAACCGTGACATTGTAGATATTTAATATTGTACAGTATAGAAACCTCCATTTTTGCCTTTGAATGCATATTTAAGAGTGAACAGAATGAAAAAAGTCTTGTTGGAT
This sequence comes from Daubentonia madagascariensis, assembly GCA_023783475.1. NCBI lineage: Eukaryota > Metazoa > Chordata > Mammalia > Primates > Daubentoniidae > Daubentonia > Daubentonia madagascariensis. Next base: position 17,269,606 of record JAKFHU010000585.1, read on the forward strand.
AATAGTGTTTGACTAGCATTTTAAGAACTTGAGAGTAAAAGCAACAATAAGATTTTTTCACCTCTTCCTGCTTCCACCCCCAAACTGAGAACATCACTCCTCAATTGTTTGGAAGAAATTGTAGTTCTATATAAATTGTATTTATAATGTATGTGTTAATATACATAATCATAGTACAGTTCTCAAATGCGGGGAAGAAGTTTGGCACTTAATTATTGAGGCTTTAGGTTTTTAATGTGATCAGACTGGGCCATGTCAAACCTGGGGTTTCACCAAGAGCTCACTGACCCTCCTGGTACATTTCCATTCCTAGGAATTCTGAGAGTAGGCAGACAAATTTTGCCTTCATGGTACAGTTCTCGGTTTTTCTTATAGGAGAAATACAGTGTGTGTTTACAAGAATCTTTTATGAGATTATAGATTTCAATGCTGTGGATAGTATCTTGCACTCAAATAAGAAAAGCCCATAATATAATGATCTTCCTCAGCTTCCTATCAATTTAGTTACCTCCTGAAAGCACAAAAATTAAAACATTGCCATATGTATGGTGAATTTTTAAAAAGCACTCAGAGTGAGCAAACAGTTCCTTAATAAATGCCTTTTACAGACAGGTTCTTGACATTCAGACTGCTGCAGAGATGTACTACTGGTTCCCCTATGCTCTTCACTTCAGAGTAAACACAGCTCCTTCAGACAGCACTTTTCAGCATAAATCTAGTTGCTTCTCCCTGCGGACATTTAGAACTGATAGAACAAACACTACTCTTTTGAATTTATGATGTTTCATGTCCTTTTAAAGTGTTTGGTGACCCCATGTGGAGCCTGTAACACTCGGGCAGTACCTGCTAGGACAATTTCTTAGCAATTGTTTAGCCACCAGGGACCCATAAGATTCACATCGTCTATAAGCCCACAAAGGCAAGAGCCCCCTCACCTGTTGGAAGCTGACTTCCCTCAGTTGGGCACTTCTCATGGGGGCTGGACATGGTTACTGCCATTCTGTTGCCCACCTGCCCAGGTGAACCCTGGATTGACTCCCAGAAGGCCTTTGTAAAATCAGTAGCCATCTTGCAGGCAGGTGGGAGCAACAGTGGCTTCAGTAGCTTCCCTTTCCTGTCTTGCAGACAGAGACCCTTGGCTACCACTGTGCTGCTAATAGGATAAGTACTCTGTTGCCAGATTACCATGCCTTTTATACAAAACCAAATTAACTTACCTAATACCTGACACCTCTGGGCTCTGAACTGCTTTCTCTCATCAAGCATGCTGGCGTTCTAGACAGAATTCTAGAAATTTGGCATATGGTGGAAGTATTTAAGATTTCATTTAATTTACTCCTTTGTTCATTGAAAGGAGTTTAAATTCTGAGCTCCTGAGATACTGACTAGCAACCATGGAATGAATGTGTGACCAGAATGTGGCTTTGACACCAAGTGCTGCTGTCCCTTTGTAATTGGCTTCTAACGGATTCCACCAGAAATCATTAATAATGTGAATTTTTGTTAATTGTTCAATTGTAGGAAAATAGAACATGTATCACCTTTTGTTAGGTAAACATGAACTTTTCCTGCATGAAGCCTTGCTTGTAGAGGATGCCCTATAAGGCAAAAAGAAGCTTAGTAACTTGTGCTTTGAGAGCTCAATATTTGTACCTTATCAGTACAGAAGAAATTTCTGTGTAACTTGATCTTCTGTCTAGTACTTGTCTTATAGGTAACCAACACTGAAAACTTTGTAGTGATGACTACCAAAGAAATACATAGTAAAAGAACCTTTTATTTCCAAATTGTTAAAGAGCCAGCCATTGACGCTGCTACGTGAGTTCCATGCTCAAGAGCCATTGTAAGAGATAAGGGGTTTTTAGGTCTTGGGTGGTTTTTTTTTTCTCTTTAATTTTTTTGATAAAACATACACACAGCTGTTAGCATAAAGTTATAAGGAGCATTTTCTAGAATGCTCAGCAGTTGTGATTAACTGCCAAGCCCAGATTGCCTCTTGTTGGGCAATTGAAGGAATCCTACGTTCATGATAGTGTGGGTGCTGTGTGTATGTGTGTGCACGTGTGCGTGTGTGCATTCATGCCTTAACTCGGGTTACTGCTCAACTTTAGTTCTTGACTTAGTCTGCACCGTCATCTAGATTGTATGATACATCTCGGTCTGAACTTCATCCTGGCAAAAAACGAAGTTGCAGGCACAACAGTTTAAGAATGCATTCCTCCAGAAGAGTATCTGGTCAGTTTGACCATGAGCCTTCTTTGGACTTTATTTGGAACTTAGCCTGGAAAGCAAAATGGACTGTCAAACGGAAAGATGTCAAGCAGGAAAAGAGAGCCAAGTGCTAGCATGCCTTTTGCCTCTGCGTATGTGTGCACACTGTATGTTGTTCATGATAGCTTGTCTACAGCTTGACTAGGTTGGAGTTCTGGTAATAGTGGCAAACTGGACATTTTGGTCAGAGTTTAGAGAGATGTAAGACTTCCAATTAATGTCTTATTTACTCCTTTATGTTGATTAGTCTTTGATACATGTGCTGAATCAGAAACCTAAATAAAGATAATTTTTTAAAATGTACCTCTTGAGCCTTAAACCCTATCTCTTTCTTTCCAGTCTTTCCGTGGGAAAACAAACATTATCTCTCCATTGTTCTGACAGGCAGGACTTTAAACTCTAAAGGCTGCCTTAGAAAGTAAAACTTTGAAAGACAGCATGAAAAAGTCTGGTACGGTTTTGATTTTTAGAGTGCTGGCTAGCTAGATGTATTGAGTTTTTGAAAATTCATTGAGCTGTACACTTAGGACTTGTGCACTGTTCCATATTTGTGTTGTATTTCTATTTAAAACAGTAAACCTAGGAGGAGGTTATGAAAAGGAAAGCCACACAGTCCCAAAATGTTACCTATAAACACACATATATACATGTACAGGAGTTGGATATCACTTTTGGTATATCAATGAGCTTCTTAAAAGTTTAAATCCATCTATGTGTTTTTTCCTACTCTGTAGGAAGCATGGCTTTAGGGTCAATTTTAAGTTTGAGTACCAGTTCTCTCCCTGGGCCAGTTACTTAACCTCTCTGGGACTCATGTTCCTTAATTGTAAAATAATTATATACCTTGCTAAAATGAGAAAATTAATGTGAAAGTACAGTACAGTCCTTCATACAGTAAGACATGGACTAGTCCCTTCCACATCTATTCATTTAGGAAGAAAATATTTGGGGTGATGTTTTATATATGGGGGTGTGTGGTTTTTCAGTTGCGTTTTAGTAAGCCTGTAGCAATTTAGAGTCCACATTCTGTGGAAAAAATGCATAGTGCTTAGCAGGATCCTCTCTCAGGAGTACAGTTTTTTTTTTTTTTTTAATTGTATTTTTTGTGGAGACAGGGTCTAGCAATGTTGCCCGGGCTGGTCTCGAACTCCTGGCCTCAAGCATTTCTGCCTTGGCCTCCTGCAGTGGGATTGCTGGGATTACAGGTGTGAGGCACCGTGCCCAGCCAAGAGTATCGTTTTCAAGAACCCATTTGAAATACCATTTATGAGTGCAGACTGTGTAAGTCTGACCTTTTTCTCTATAAAAGTAAATCTTCAGTGAATCTTGACTCTGGCTTAAGTGGGATTCCATTTTAACTGTTAATACAATGAATTTTTAATTCAGTTAGTCATTTGGTGAAATGAGCAAATGACAAAACGCCTCTCTACCCATGACAGTTAAATTTCAGTTGTAACTTGGTGAACATAATGACCAAGAAATTACCCAGGACCTCTGGATTCAAATGTTGGCTTCATCCTCCAGCTTCAGTTTTCTAATCTGTGTAGTTGATGTAGCCATTCTTATTTCAGGTAGAGTTTGAAGAAAACAGAATTTAAACAAAGTGCTTTAAAAACAAGGCTGGGTGTGGTGGCTCACACCTGAGGCCAGGAGTTCGAGACCAGCCTGGGCAACATAGTGAGACCCCAGCTCTAAAAAAAAAATAAGAAATTAGCTGGGCATTGTGGCACATGCCTGTAGTCCCAGCTACTCAGGAGGCTGAGGCAGGAGGATTGCTTGAGCCCAGGGGTTCAAGGCTACAGTGAGCTATGATGGTGCCACTGCACTCCAGCCTGGGTGACAGACCTTGTCTCAGGAAAAACACGTGCACTTTTTAAAAATTTTAATATCTTTTAAAGGCTATGTGTCCATGCAGTGCTTCTAAAATTGAAATGGTTTACTTTTTAGTGTTTCTGTAAAATTCTACCAGTAAATCTGGGTCCTTGTTTTAACGTATAGACTATTTAAATAAAAAAATATTTGTGGAAATGCAATTATATCCAGTCACTAATATATAATTCAGGCTCAAACTTTTTTTTTTTTTTAAGAGACAGGGTCTCTGTTGCCCAGGCTGGAATGCAGTGACACTGTCATAGCTCACTGCAGCCTCGAACTCCTGGGCTCAAACGATCCTCTTGCCTCAGCCTCCCAAAGCACTGGGATTACATGTGTGAGCCACCAGGCCCAGCCTAGGCTGAAACTTTTTAACATTCTCTTCAGAAACACAGGAAGAAGTCAGTGCATGTTAAGTTACGGTTTGTGTTTGTGTTTGATGCCAGAGGTTCAATTGAATTGTCATTCCTTAAACATTTCTGTCTTACATATCATCCCTAATTTCACATTGCATTGAGTACTATTGAGCCACAAATATTGAGATCTTTTTTCCAAAGGTCTTATTTTCTGATACCCTACTAATAACTTAGTGCAATTTGCAAGATTACTAATTACCCCAAGAGGAGATCTTAGTAATTAATCTTCAATTTTTCATCTTAAAAACTAGAAAGGAAAAATCAGACTCAGAAGAGAGGCAGATGACAGAATTAGTAGACAAGGATGTGAAAACAGCGATTATAAACAATCTCCATGTGTTCAAAAAGGCAGAGGGACACATGGAGAATGTAAAGTATAAGAAAGGTAAGAAAAATAGAAAATAAAAGACTCAAATTGACCTTTAGAGGGAAAAAAATACAATATCTGAAATTTAAAACAATAAAAACTTGTTTCAAATCTTTTGTGGATTTAAGTTTGCGCTCCTTAAATGTATCTGAGAGATATTAAAAAGCAACCACTTAAATCCAAGCCTGGTTGACCTACTTCCCTTGTCCCCCAAAGGGCTTTGCCTGGGTTCCGGTAGGCCACTATTGGGCAATGATTAACTTCAGGGACTTACCACACCAATTAGTCACTTTAACATTGGACATGCAGCCTCAAGGTGTGAGGGTACTGTGGGAAGTGTCCTGGGAGTTCAAGTCTGGTCCAAGCCAGTACAGTTTTCTGAGCTTCCACTTCCTCATCTATAAAGTAGGAATAAGAATGATGTCTTTAGAATCAAATGAATCTGTTAGTGTTAAAACCTTATAAAGTTCTTTGTGTTGCAACCTTTTCACTATTTCCAATATCATTTCACTCATTCTACAAATACTCTTAAAACACCAGTTCTGTCAGCCACTGAGAATGCAGCGGGGAGCAGCGGGGAGCAAGAAAGCCACAGTTCCTTCTCTTTGGCAGCTCACAGTCAGTTCACAGCTGCAGAAAGTGTGGGGGTTGGGACCCCACAGTGTTAGAAGGACAGGAGGGCCAGAGACGTCCACAGGAATTGATCTTTAAGCAGAATCTTGAAGAACAAGGGGGGTTTAGGGTAAGAGTCTAGGACAGAAGGACCAGCATGGTGAAGACTGGGTGGTAAAAGCCTCGCTCCAGGTGGTGACTGTTTGGGTTCCCTGAGACAAGGACTTGGGTGCAGGAAGCTTATTTGCAAGGTGATTCCAGGAAGTGGAACGAGAGTGGAGAGAGGGAGACGCCAGTGGAAGGTAAATTAAGGGGCTGGTTAGCATGTGGACAGCTAGAGCTCAAGTCCACCGGGCTATCCCCAAGAAATAACTTAGAACTTGCCTCAGAATTGTCCCACTAGAGGACAGAGCTGCTGGGACTGGGGTCTACCAACTCCTTTCACCCATTTTGTTGAAGGTGCCCCTGGGGAGAATGACCCCCCACATTTGGGTTTTCTGGGTTATGCTTAAGAGGCTTTCTTGAAAGCCTGAGGAAGCAAAGCCACAAGTGGCAGCCCTGTGCTTGATGAGGGATGCTGGCAAGGTGGATGAGCGTCCACGGTGAAACCAGGTGGGCCTCGGAGGCGTGATGCACTGGGTCTGCTCCAGGAGGCCTGGGGAATAAATATCTCTCACTGTCATTGGGTTTGGCCTGATGTGTTCGTGAAAGTTTGAAATACTTTTTAATTTAAGATGAGGGAGATGTGTTATTTTTAAAAATCCAGATTCCTAATTTCTCTTGAAAAATAACATGGCAGCAGGGTCACATCCCTTCATTGCACAGTCAGCTGGGGCTGAACAGTAACTGCACCTGGAGAGCGGAAAACACCTGCCCCTCTTCAGAGCCACAGTGATCACTGCCCACACACAGTTATTACAGTGTGGCCCCTGCAGGCTTTTGAGTTTATGATCCCCTGGCATGGGATATTTAAGGAAAGAAGGAAGTTTGATATGGCTAGAGCTTGTGTGTATACTTGAGAAAGGATGGGGGGAAGGAGAGGTGAGAAGTGAAGGCTCATTTGGAGAGAACGCTATGCTGGAAGTTCCTTGCACAAGCCCAGCCAATAAGAAGGTGATATGTAGACACACAAGGGACGTGGTAAATCTTTCTTGTGAGCCTCAAGGTTGATGATACGAGATAAGATGAAAGTACTACTGGCTTCTCTCAGCTGTGATACTGTCTGATTTGCCCCTTACGGTCCCCAAATTCAATATATAACATGGTTTCAATAGACTAAAATGAGGATGTGCTTACAGGTCTAGAAGTATAGAGATGAGTAGGACAGGGGTATGTTGATAAGTGTTTAGCAGTTCTGCTCTCTGGGAGAGTAGCTCCGATTTGTATTGCCTGCCAATTTTCGTGGTGTAAATACTCCCCACCATGGCAGAGTGCATTCAGGCCACCAACGTGAAGTCACTGAACTGGGAGACATGTGCAGTAGCACACCATTATATAATTTTTCTACCATACAAATATATTAAATATAAATAACCTTAAAGGAATGAAAAAAAGCACAATGCAAAATAATTACAAAATGGAGTGTTTTGAGTAGCTATTACCTTTGTTTTTGATATAATCTTTTAAATTGTAATTCTACATAATTTTTAATAGCGTCTGTGTTTAAAAACCAGCTCACAGGATTCATGGAAATTTAACAGTCAGCTCTCATGAGCCTTTTTGAGACAGTTCTAGCACATCTCTGGGCCTTTATCAGAAGGCTCTGGTGTTTAGAGGTCCCATTGTAAATGCAGTGGTGACAGAGGAGAAGGTAATTTATCTTGAGAAGCTCAAATCCCAATCACGGCTGCAGGCTCAGAGCAAGCTTGGTCTGGACTTGGCAGAAGACAAAAGGTTGGGTGAGACTCCCTCAGGAATCTCAAGACAGCTGAGGCAGCTGCTTTTGTGGTAAGCGTCCCAGTGCCAAGTGCAAGGCTGTAGGTTATATTGGGGCACGCTCACCTCGGGAGCTTAGGTGGGTATGCGAGTTTCTCAGGCAGCATGGTTTTTGCATTCACAGTTTTTCCACCCCAGCCTGCCTTTATCTTCTCTCTCCATCTTCCTAATTTTAAGCCAGGACAGGAGGCCAGAAGTTCATTCTGCAGAAGCTGGGACAATACAAGGGGGCCTGATGAGCTGCACTGGGCGATCACTTTTCTGTCAGCTGTGCTTGGTGTGAGGCAGTGTAGACTAGACTGGCTGCCCCTTGTTCCTTCCTCTTTGTCTTAGTTCAACTGTAAACTGAGACACACAAAATTTAACTGACTTGCCCAGAATCATGCAGTAAGTGACAAGGCCAGACAGGCTGGCTCCAGAACATGTGATCTTAACCACTTGATGGAAAAAAATGTGGGAACAAGTTGGGTGTGGCATTGCGAGGCAGCCTGACAGACAAGGAATTTCAGAGCAGTGGCCTTTGGCAGCTGCCACAAAATCCTTAGGAAGCTGTTGGAGATACAGGAGCAAAGAGGAGGGGGCCGATTTGGTTCAGATTGGAGAGAAGAGAAGCCTGTGGACTTTGTTTGGCAAGGAACCCAACTAACATGTGCGTGTGTGCTCTGCCTTTCCACACTCAGTATAGCACCCGCATGCCCAGGGATGCCTGGACCAAAGGAGAAATGGATTGAACACTCCTTGCATAGTTGATATTAAAGAATTATTGTTAATTTCTTTTCTAGCTATGATAATGGTGTTGTGTTATTTCTTTTTTTCTTTTTTCTTTTCTTTTAAAGTTTTTATCCTAGTCTATGGTTGTTTCCCTGAGAACCTGGGCCCCAGATCCATGGGAAATGTCAGGACCCTGGAATGAAGGTGCTGGGGAAGATTCCAGGTTTACTATGAGACATTTCTCCAGGGCTTTAGGCAGATTGTGTACCTGAGGGAGCTTTCCCCATAATCATGAGTTCACAGGCTTACTCAGCAGAGCCAGCAAGGAGATGGTAGGGTTGCCTGAGAGGTACGAGAGTTTGGCTGGAAAAGGGCAGAACTCCAAGCAGCAGAAGATGCAGGTTTGAGGTAAACTCTTTCCTGATTTATGGGAGCTCCTAAATCTCACCAATCTTCCCATGTTATTTTTTCTACTTTTTATTGATGTATAAAATGCATTCAGCCTGTTTCTTATCTGTATAATAAAACTAATATTTTAAAAATATCTCTATCTTTTAGAGGTTTGCAAATAAAATATTTGCAGGGACAATGGTATGCTGTCTTGGGTTTGCTTTACAATAATTCCTAGAGAGGTGAAGTGGGTGTGGGTATAAAGGAAGCAAGACGGGCGGTGTGTCACCTGTCTAAACTCGCTGATGGACACCTGAGCGTTCATTATGCTAGTCTCTACTTTTGTATGTGTTTAAGATTTTCATAGTAAAATTTTCAGAAATGGAGAGTATGGGCATCAAGAGATTTTAAGGATGAAAAGGAAGAAGGAAGTCTTAGGAAAGACAGTACTAGAGATGCCACCATAGAAAATTCTAATTTTTGCCAGAAAACAAGAATATTTTATACACCACCTTCCAAAATGAGAAACATTGCAAGGAGTTGTTCTAAACTGAGATAAGTTTATGGGTTTCTGAGTTGTGGGCCGTATGCTGGAGTGATTGACATCTTGGTAAAGTCAAAACCAAGAGAATGTTGTCTCTTTATTCTCTTTTTGTTCCTAGCTACATTTTCCCACAAATAATAGAACTGGCATGGTGGGGGCTTCCCTTTTGCTTGGGGAAGGCCACTGCTTGCCGTTGTCCCCTGGGGTTCTAGTTTTTTACTCAGGGTGTGATATTGGTGTCATTATATTTTGAGTTGACCTCATGGAACTCTGGGACTATAAGGTTGGGATGAATTCATGTTGCATGGCAGTCCTTAAGAAGTGACATCAGTGATGAGGCTTCTGGAGAAATAATCCACATTTAACCAAATATACACCCGTGAGTATGCCAGAGCTGAAGAACTAGATTAGGAAGAGCAAGTCATTAGGCTTTATTTTACTGGTTTTTTTTTTTTTTTCAATTTTCTTGTGGAAATATAAGATTCAACTTTTGGATGTCTTTTAAATTGCTGACCTTTCTGTGTTTGGGGCATTCGTGACTCATTATAGAAGCCTTTCAAGTTATGCAATGTATAACTCCAGGTTGGGTAGCAGGGCTGGGCATAAATCAAGGTGAAATATAGACTGAGCAATCAATCCACTGATGGTGCGGGTCTGAGGTATGCTTAACGTCCTGTTCAACCAATTTCAGACATTTGTAGCAGCTTCTAACTTGTCTCACTAGCGCTAGGTCATTACTTAAGAATAGTAATTTTTAAATTTTTTGTAAAAATAAACCGGGCACAGTGGCTCACACCTGTAGTCTTAGCTACTCAGGAGAGGGGAGGATCACTTGAGCCCAAGAGTTTGAGGCTGCAGTGAGCTACGATCATGCCACTGCACTCCAGCCTGGGTGACAGAGAGAAACTCCATTAAAAAAAAAAAATGTGTAAGTGGCCACATGGGTGTGGGCAGCACATTTCTGATACTCTGAGCTCCTTCTCTAAAGGGAGCATCCCACCTTTCATCTTAGCTGTTAAACCAAATGGTTTAATAGGACTAAAAGTAGAGAAATATAGGGTGAGGAAACCTCCAATCTTCTCTACTCTTCTCCCAACTTCTCCACAAGGGCCAAATTTGTTAATCTGATTGGGTCAGAGTCTAGGTTAGAGCCGTGGAACAAGCAAAGGTATCATCAGACTCTACTGGCACCCAGACTTCCAGCACCTTCTTAAATGTGAGGAATCCCATATTCATATTTTGTCCCCTCATCTGAAAATACATCCTTGGTTTCCTTGGTCCTAAAGAAAATACCTCAGAGATTAGTTTGGCTTAGCTATCCAGAGGTGATTTACTGAGATGGGAATTATAACAGCTTGGACAGAAAAAGGAGTGATTCTATTTGCAAAGCGATTAGTAACCAAGTGATTTTTATGTTACTTTCTGTGTGCTTTAGGAAAACAGGTGCCTAGAGTTGGCGTTGAGATCCTCAATTGTTAAATAAGTTTTATTGCCACTCAGATAAAGCAAAGGTTACTCATGTTATTGGCCTTCATTGTGCTGTAAGAGTTCTTTCAAAGGCTGGAGAGAAAATACCCACATTTCAAACTCTGAGCCAGGTTTGACCTGGCTAGCACTTGTCCGCTTTGATCTCTCCAGGTTAATTAATTTCTGAGAATGTCAGGACTTACTCTCTTGTCAAATCTTGTTACAGGGAGTAAACAATTCAGTTGGTACTTGGTGTGACTTCTTTCTTTTTAAAAAAAATTAGCATCAAAACATATGCTTTTGCTGTAGCTACTTATGTATATTTTGAGAACATGGGACCAGAGTGCCTGAATTCAGATACTGGCTCTGACACCTGAGTATCCTTGGATAAATTGCATAACCACTCGGAGTCCATTTTCTCTTCTTTCTCATAGAGTTGTATGAGGATAAATGTGTTACTCCACGTGAAGCTCTTAGAACAGGGACTGGAACAAGTTAAGCCCTCAATATATATAAGCACTTTTATTAAATATTCCTATATTCAATGGTTTTACAGCACCAAGGTTGTCACAATATTAAATTCTGAGGATAGACGTCAACTTAGCTTGTTATATCTCTAAGTTTTGCTTTTTCAATATTCATTGTCTGAAAATGCAATTTAAAAAAAGACAGTTGCATGCTTCAAAACTGACTAATTTTCCCAGCAGTAGTGGTGTGTGAGTGCTGCAGCTAAAACATGTATAGTACCTTTCAGAATGTTTCTGAGTTTTATATGATCTCCTTTGGAGCACTGTGGTTTATTATGTGCTTTATTCTTGTCAAGTTCCTGCTTTGAAAATGTGATGACATATCTGTCAGTCCCCAAAACCAAGCAGAACTCTCCACCTCTGAGGTACACACCTGGACTGGCCACATAACTTCCCCCCAACTTGCCCAGAATTGTAACTAGGCCAAAATTGAGCCAGACAGGCCAGAGACATTGGCTACAGGTTCAGATTACTGTTCTTTGTCACTTCCTCCCCACTGCCTCCACCCTCCATCGCAAAGACATTCTCATCTCTTTAAAAACTATTGGGCTGATTAAGGGCAGGAAGTTAGTTTCCTGATAAATACTACTGCTGAAGGGTAGTCCTTCAGTTACACATTGCTGGTTGCCTTCACTTTGAATAAATCTTCCTGCAGTAAGCCAGTCTCCCTTCCTCAAACAAAGCTTCGCTCATTTGGGATCCTGGTCATCCTGCTAAGGAAAAACACAAACAAGTTTCTTGCTGATTCTAACATTATTGTCAAGGGATTTGCAGAGCCCAGAGTTTGACGAACGCTTCCTTCTGCTTCTCTGAGGGCACTTGGAAAGGCAGTGGACTCACGAGAAGGGAATGTGTTGGTTCTTGAATTTTGTTGTTTAAAGATTCACTTATATTTCTTGCTAGGTGCACTGACTCATTCAACACACATTTATCAAGCCAGGTTCTGCTTAATAATAAAAATCAAAACCAGCTTCTTCAGATGAAATTGGGAGAAAAATACTTGAAAAAAGAATGTTAGTCCATAATTCCATGGAGTTTTTTTTTTCTTATTTCTGATATTCAAGGGCAGTTTTTAACGACAACCCTTTTTGAAATCTAAGAAATAAAAGAGATCTGCCTCCAGCAACAAAAATGGGAGTTAGAGGCAAAGTATTTAAGTTTGTATAACGTATATTACATAAAAATGAAGGGAATAAAGGGAATTTTTTTTTTTCTGAGACGGGGTCTCACTCTGTCGCTCAGGATGGAGGGCAGTGGCACAATCATAGCTCACTGCAGCCTTGAATTCCGGGCTCAAATAATCCTCCTGCCTCAGCCTCCCGAGTACCTGGGACTATAAGCCTATGCCACCCTGCCCGGCTAATTTTTAAATTTTTTGTAGAGATAGGGTCTTGCTATATTGCCCAGGCTGGTCTCAAACTCCTGGCCTCAAGCAATCCTCCCGCCTTGGCCTCCTAAAGTGCTGGAATTATAGGCGTGAGCCACCGCACCTGGCTGGAATTTATTTTATTGCCAGATTGCAGTGGGGTGTGTTAGAAAGTGCATAAACCAGGTATGGGGAGACAGAGTTTCAAGTCTCCTTTGGCCACTTGCCTGCTGTGGTCCTGGGTCAGTTCCTCAGCACCTCTTGACAGTCAGTGTCTAGCTCTGTGCCTGGCACATAGGAGGTGTTCACAAAATTTTCGTCTTTCTATATCTTATCCACCCACATCACCTAAACCAAGGCGGTGTCCTGGACTTCTCACAATCTCTCCCCACCCAGGTCTAGCCAGTCACTAAATCTTGCCAATTTTACCTGCTGAGTGCTGCTTAATCCTGCCTCATCCTCTTTGCTCCTGCCCCAGGTCAGTTCAGTCCTTATTGATCATTGGATTTATATAGGAAATGATTTCCCAGCCACTTTTCTGGCCTCAGGTCCTGCCCCACCAACCCCTGTTCCACAAATCTTTTTATTTTTATTTTATTTTATTTTATTTTTTTTAATTTCAGAATATCATAGGGGTACAACACTTTGGCCATACACATTGCCCCTGTTCTGCCCGTGTCAGAGCCACAATCGTGGTCATCTCCCAAACTGTGCTCCCCACATCCATTCAGTGAGAGTTTTTCCCATCCCTTCCACCCCCCTCCCGCCCGCCCGCCCTCAGATGAATGTTATTGCCCTGTGTGATGTAAGTGTTCATCAGTTAGTACCAGTTTGATGGTGAGTACCAGTGATGCTTGTTTTTCCAATCCTGTGACACTTCGCTTCGAAGAATGGGTTCTAGCTCCAACCAGGATAATACCAGATGTGTTAATTCACTGTTGTTCCTTATTGCTGAGTAATACTCCATGGTATACATATACCACATTTTATTGATCCACTCGTGTATTGATGGGCACCTTGGTTGTTTCCACAACTTTGCAATTGTGAATTGTGCTGCTATGAACATTCGAGAGCAGATGTCTTTATTATAAAATGTCCTTTTTTCTTTTGGATAAATACCCAGTAGTGGGATTGCTGGATCAAATGGTAATTCTACTTTTAATTCTTTGAGGTATCTCCATATTCTTTTCCATAGAGGTTGTACTAATTTGCAGTCCCACCAGCAGTGTATGAGTGTTCCTATCTGTCCACATCCCCACCAACATTTGTTATTTGGGGATTTTTTGATATGAGCCAATCTCACTGGAGTTAAGTGATATCTCATTGTGGTTTTGATTTGCATTTCCCTGATGATTAGAGAAGTTGAGCACTTTTTTATATGTTTGCTGGCCATTATTCTGTCTTCTTTGGAAAAGTTTCTGTTCATGTTCTTTGCCCATTTTTTAATAGGGTTGTTTGATTTTTTCTTGTTGATTTTCCTAAGTTCTGTATAGATTCTGGTTATCAGCCCTTTATCAGAGGTGTAGCATGCAAATATTTTCTCCCATTCTGTAGGTTGTCTGTTCACTCTAGTGATAGTTTCCTTGGCTGTGCAGAAGTTTTTCAATTTGATCAGGTCCCATGTATTTATTTTTGTTGCTGCTGTGATTGCTTTGGGGGTCTTCTTCATAAATTCTTTGCCTAGGCCAATGTCCATAAGAGTTTTTCCAACGTTTTCTTCGAGAATTCTTATGGTTTCATGTCTTAGGTTTACATCTGTTATCCATTGTGAATTGATTTTTGTGAGAGGTGAGAGGTGTGGGTCCACTTTCAGTCTTCTACATGTGGCCATCCAGTTTTCCCAGCACCATTTGTTGAATAGGGAATCTTTTCCCCAGTGTACGTTTTTCTGGAATTTGTCAAAGATCAGGTGATTGTATGAGGTTGGTTTTATATTTGGGTTCTCAGTCCTGTTCCATTGGTCTACGTCTCTGTTCTTGTGCCAATACCATGCAGTTTTGGTTACTATAGCCTTGTAGTATAGTTTGGAGTCTGGTAGACAGATGCCTCCCAATTTGTTCTTTTTGCTTAAGATTGCTTTGGCTAGACGGGGTCTTCTCTGGTTCCACACGAAGCGTAGAATTATTTTTTCTAGATCGGCAAAAAATGATGTTGGTATTTTGATAGGGATTGCATTGATTCTGTAAATTAATTTAGGTAGCAAAGCCATTTTTACTATGTTGACTCTGCCTATCCAAGAGCATGGTAGGGCTTTCCATCTATTTACATCCTCTGCAATTTCTTTTCTCAGTGTTTCATAATTCTCTCTATATAGGTCTTTGACCTCCTTAGTTAGATATGTTCCTAAATATTTAATTTTCTTTGTTGCTATTGCGAAAGGTATTGCATCTTTAATTTGTTTCTCGGCTTGATTGTTATTAGCATATATGAAGGCTATGGATTTGTGTGTATTAATTTTGTATCCTGAGACTTTGCTGAATTCATTTATCAATTCCAGTAATCTCTTGGTTGAATCTTTGGGGTTTTCTATGTATAATATCATATCGTCTGCGAATAGTGAAAGTTTGACCTCTTCTGCCCCTATCTGGATGCCCCTGATTCCTCTGTCTTGTCTAATTGCTGTGGCCAGGACTTCCAGCACTATGTTGAAAAGAAGTGGAGATAGTGGGCACCCTTGTCTGGTGCCAGTTTTAAGGGGGAATGCCTTCAATTTTTCCCCATTCAGTATGATATTGGCTGTGGGTTTATCATATATGGCTTTAATAGTTTCTAGGAATGAGCCATCTATGCCACAAATCTTTTTAAACTGAAGCTGACTACATCTCTCCTCTGTTTAGAAGCATCAGCCCTGTCTTGCCTATAGGATGACGTCTTTGACATTATATAAAAATACAAACACTTTCATAGTTCTTACTCTGTGCTCTTCTAAATGTTTCATACATGTTAACTCACTTAATCCTTGCAACAACTTTATGTGAGGATTACTATTATAATCTCCAATTGACAGGTGAAGAAACTGAGGCACAGAGAGGTTAAATAACTTGCTTGGAGTCAAACTGCTAGTAAGTGATGAAGCAGGATATTAATGATTTTACATACCTCTGCTTATTCTTGCAGCCTTATCTCTGGCCATTTTTGCCTTGTTCTTTATCCTGCAGCAATGGCAAGCTACATGCCGTTCCCACCCCACCCGTATCCACATCCCCCACCTCACCATACTTTCGCTCCTGCTAAGAGCTCTGCCTGGAATGCCTTTCCGCGTTGACTCCCTGGCAAATTCCTACTCCTCCTTTCAAACTTGGCCCCAGCATCACCTCCTCCTCCTGGGAGTCTTTGCACCTTAGTCTCTGTATTGCCATTGTGTCCGGTGCACACCTCCACATCTGGGGGGCTGCTTTGTGTTAGCTCTGAGACTGACAATGGAAACCGAGATCCAGAGGTGGTCCTCAGGAATTTGCAATCATTTAGGGAAAAGAGGTAAAAACAAACAAACAAACAAAAAACCCTGGAGTAGTATGAGTAATCCAAAAAAGGTAAGCACAGCACACTTTGGGAGAACATAGAAGATTGAAGAATCCAGGCTGGGGTGTGAGGAAAACCTTTCCAAAGGAGATGATTTTGAAGCTGGGAACTCATGGATGGAAAGGAATTCACAGGATGGGATTTGGGAAAGGGGAGGTTTTTAGACAGAAGGAACAGTAGTTGCAAGCTCAGCGCCAAGACAACTCCTGGTAGGATAGGGGAAATTGTTGAGTGTGTTTATCTAGTTACATATCTCTCCTACCTGACTGAGCTCCTTCAGGATGTCAAATCTCCTGTGCCCAGTCCAAGGAGGTCCCAGTGGAACCAGGCGAGAATTCTATCCTGGAATCTCTGGGCCCCCGCCTCACTGTTACATGGAAGGGCAGTGTGAGGAATTGCCGACGTCCTTTGGATTTTCTGAGACTCCATGACCCGCATAAAGAAAAGAAGGCAGGCAGGAGGGCTTCTGTCTGGGAGTCCTGGGAAGCTGGAGATGATATTCAAGGCCCTGATCTTCACCTACTGGCAACAGTAACCAATCCAGGAAGTCAAACTGCTAACTGTAGCAACTAATGCAGGAAGCCAAATGATAACCCCTGTAGTGGTAGGCCCCAAACAGCCAGAACTTCATTAATAACTGAAAGCTTCCCTGATTTTTGCATCAGCTTCCAATTTAGGACCAACAGGAGAAAGCCAAACATGCACCCCTAAGCAATTATTAATACATAGGACGCCGCTTCTAGTTAGCTGCCACAGTTTCCCGGTGACAATGGCTAGAAGCCTTCCCTTTTCTCCACTGTAAAGCTGCCTGCCACATGCAAGTGATGGTGGCTGACTCCCTTGCTAGGGCAAGTTCTGAATAAGTAGCTTTTGCTCGCTCTCATCTGGGTGGTCTTCATTCATTTTCACAGGCTGGAAAAGGTTCCCTGAAACTCTGGGTATTCCATTTATTTTCTTTCAGTGTGGGATCCATTTTCCTTTTCTTAGAACATTGGAGTGTTTTACAACATCTACAAGCATAGACCAGGATTGGCCCTGTTTGTACTGGGAAGAGCACTGTTTTTATGAGGTCAGAGATGGTGCCTGGATTCCCAATACTGCCACTGGTGCTGTGACAGCCAACAAGTCCTTTAGCCTTCTCCTATCTGTATTCTCTTACCTGTAAAATGGGACTGAAAATTGTTGTCTGCTTAAATGCTGGAACCAGACCCCATGGTCCTTGGGGTTCACATCTAGTGGTGCACCTCTCAGTAATCTCAGTCAAATCAAAACAAATCCAGACTAAGACACGTAGGGACTTTGAAAAGACTATTTCAGTAGTAGGAGGAGACTATTGTAATAGGGAGAGCACGCTGACCACAAAATCTGCAAGACTCTCAGAAGAGACCTCAGACATGTGTGGTCGCCAACGGCGGCCAAAGGGACAAAGTTTGGGGGCTTGTGGGGAGGGGAGAAGCCTTTGGTCAAGTCACATTAGCAGGTATTTTGTCCACATTGATCAGTGGGGACAACTTGGGTAATCATTTATGAGATAAAACTTGGAGGGTCTGCATCTGGCCTGGTCCTAGGTAAACAAGGGGGCTTCACCAGTCTTAGCTCAGTTGCCTGGGGAAGGGTGGTTCTTTGCAGTGAGCCGTGTAGAAGCACAAAGGGAAGGAGGAGTTTCTGGGTGCAGTGTTCTAGGAGCACAGGGCTCAGGCAAAGTTCAACACTGTTGTCCATCCGTGGATGAATGGATAGACAAGATGTGCTATATGCATTCAATAAAATATTATTCAACTTTAAAAACGAAAGGAATTCTGACACAGGCTACAATGTGGATGAATCTTGGGGACGTTATGCTAAGTGAAATAAGGTAGTCACAAAAAGACAAATCTTATGTGATTCTATTTATATGAAGTATCTAAGGTAGTCAAATCCACAGAAACAGAACGTAGCATGGTGATTGCCAGGGTTTGGGGATGGGGAGGAGAGTGGAGAGTTGTTGTTTAATGAATATAGAGTTTCAGTTTTGCAAGATGAAAAGATTTCTGGAGACTTTGCACAATAACGTGCACAACAATGTGAATGTATTTAACAATACTGAACTGTACACATAAAAATGCTTAAGATAGTAAATTTAATGTTGTGTGTCTTTCATCACAATTAAAAATTTTATAAAATGCAATATTATCATTCCCTCCTTTGGTTAAAGATTAATAATAAATATTTATCACTGAACAACTCACAAGTGATCATAAACCCGTTGAGTGGAGAGAAATAGGGTCTAAGAAATAGTCTCCTGAGGACTCTTATTTGTGTTACTCCTGCAAAGGCAGTTGAACCATCTATTGAGAGGTGGTAGCAAAGATCAGTTGTTTTAGTATCTTACTGACCAGATATCTCCTGAGAAGAATGACTAAAATGAAAAAGAAAAATATCAACATAAAAGGTTATATTAAAGGAAGGAGCCAGGAGTTAGATCCTGAAGGTATCCAGTTGTGTGGATTCCAAGAGGTCGGTAGATGAGAATCTTTTGGTTCTGCAGTACCACCCACTGAGTTTGTTGAAGCTAAGATGTCAGTGCTCCTAGCAATATTGTCCATGGTCTTGGTTACCTCTCATATAGGGGCATTCATGACCTGAGCATTTCATCAGACTTCCTTGTGGCCCAAACCGTGTCTTTTCCAGGGAGAAACTGGCTCCTGCATATCTTCTTCTGTGACAAGTCCTTCAAGGTGTACGTCAAGTCATCAAGGCTTTAGGTCATAGTGCCACCTTAGATGCTGGGGGGAGTGGCCAGCTACAGGGCAACCTAGAGTCCCAGGAAGGATCTGGGCTACCAGATTTTAGTTCTTGGTGACACCAAGGCAGAAGGGAGGGAGAAAAATTGGAAATGTTGATTTGGAGGTTGTAGGAAGATATTGGAGGAAAACAAAAGAGTTGAAAATTTGGTAAGGTTTGACAATGTGTGCAAGATGACAGGATTTGGCACGATTTACAGGTGGTAACAAAACTGGTTTTTCATATCCATCAATTACCTTCAATTTGCAAAAGGCTCAAACTAGCTCAAAGACAATGAACAGGACCAGAATCTGATAACCTTACAGGATGTGCTATAGTTTTCCATTGAAACACAAAAATTCTCTCTACAGATACCCCATTTTGATCAAAATAATCTCAAAGAAAAAGTATTCTTGATCATAAAATAAAATTGGTCTTATTAAGTTTGGCCTAATTATTTACACAGGTGCAGGAAGAATGGTAATTTAACATATAGACCTTCTAAAGTTTGCTTTGAGGAAGATTTCATAAGGAATTTCAGAATGGACCTTTAAAAGCCTCTTGAGGCTAGTAAGCCAAGCCAAGAACTCACCCATCAGATTTCACCTGTGTTACTCATAGATTTGGGTGAATTCCTCTCTTCTCGAGGTCCCTCAAATAGCCTAAGTTTCCTTGGCCCACTAGGAAGAGAACTTCCTTAGTCATCTGTAAGACTGGGAATCCCATAAGCCAGGTACCAGGCCAGATTTCCCAAGAGGGCTTTGTAAGCATTGGTTCCATAAAGTCAACCTTAGTTCCTCAAAACTAACTGACCATATCTGATTCATTCTCAAATATTAACATTCTTTTTCAGAATAAGCTTTGTTGTATAACCAATGTTTCCAATTATGTTCTGTTAACAAGGAGAACAGATTCTTATTGAACCTATGCAAATAATTATATTGCCATGGAGAAAAGAATACTCAATAAAAGTTTCTGAATTCTGGAGGAATCAGACAGGGAGAAAAAGATTACATTTCTTTTTACATTTTTATTTTTCAAAAGTATAGTTACCTAAGTTGTTATAGGTAGCTTAAAAGAAAAGGAAAAGTAGTTCCTTATATCCAGAAAATAGAATATTAAAGTATCAGTAACATTCCAAACAAACCCCAAATCATTCCTCATCAGTTCACTCAGTTCTAATTCATGGTCTGTTCCGTCTTGAGTCAGTAGCCTCATGAGCCCATTTGCTTCTTCATTAGAATGCTGGAAATCCAGAGTCAGTCTAACGATACAGTCTCAGAGTTATTTAAGCAATGCCATCAGAAGCCTGTGCCCATGAGTACTTGGCATAGTCCTTTCCCATGGGGCCTGAGACCATCCTTTGTTAATGTCAAAGCACTCTGGTCCGTAGCTGATTTGCAAGTGCTTTCAGGGAAGCATCAAAGTAAAACAGAAAACTCTCTGTAGATGACAAAAAACTTAAAATGATGGTGGTTAACTTAATAACGATAATTTTCAAAAGTGAAAGATCTGATGAGTTCATTACAAAAATAATGCAATTGACAATGAAATTTGGTTGTTTCTGTGGCATGTAAAACAAAATAGAGTCAATTTAAGACCAAAGTGACATAGCAAATTTTAAAAGAAAACATAGGAGATAACAGGATTATGAAGAATCTTAGTTCTTTCAAGAATGAGAAGATTTTGTTCCTTTAAGTAATCAAGGACATGAAAAAGTCCACATAAAGCACAGGAAATTATTCTAATAAGACACAATTTTTGCCTTTCAGGCAGAAAGGAGGTAAAGAAAAACCTTTATAACCTCTTAAGGAGTATATCGATAATTCAAGAAAATTTTGTCATTTAACAGACAGAAAATCAAATTTTAGTTTTGCATCAGCATAATATTTGATACTAAATCTCTTTTTCGAACTCCTGGCTTCAAGCAATCCTCCTGCCTCAGCCTCCCAAGGTGGTAGGATTACAGGCATGAGCCACCACGCCCAGCCGGATACTAAATCTCTTTTTAAGAAAATCTTATACATAAACCTACCAAACCTTAGCCAGCTTTGACCATAACAAATAAAATTCCCTTTCTGTGTACCTTCTGCAACTTTCTATATCCATTAAGATTTTACACTACATGTTCTTCTTCCTCGTTCTGGAAGAACCAGTCATTTTACTTTAGGACAAAACTGCTTTTCTTTCCCTTAACAAAAATGCATCCTGAATACCTTGCATACAAAGTCTTTTTTTGCTGCAATTATTTTTCCTAAAGAGTCTCATTCATATATCGATCATAACTTTTAATGACAGTAACTTCTATTTCACAGAGATAACTATGAGGTGGATATTTGTGAACTGTCACATACCATAATTTTGTAGCAGAACTTATGAATATACATCTCATAACTTTTTATAGCCATATATGTCCTTATAGTACAACTTCTCAATGTGGCTAAATATATAGATCCTTAAAATTATGCTTAGTGATTAATATTTCAGTAGTTTATTTTACTAGAAATGATTTAGGTATTTAATGAATATCCATTAATTAACTTAACTTAGCATAAGTTTTAAGTTACTAAAAGAGCTTAAAGACTATCTTCAAGGTGACATACTACAAAACATAATTACTGTTGAAATGAAGTTTATCAGAATAGTGATTTAATTTGGTTAAACACAAATCTCCACTTTTCATCATCTTAAGTATCCGGGAAATATAAGGCCAGTTTATTCAATTAGTAAACCTGTATAAGTTCAGGAAGAACATACCCAAATAGAATGCAAATGTATGCTTATATTATATTTAATTTGGATATCTCAGAATACAGCTCTTTTTATTAAACAACAATATTAAACTAGTCTTATTTTTTAAAGAGTTACCTAAATTTTACAAATTTAAATTATTAAAGCATTTGGGTTAGTTGGGTTAGTTTTCATAGGAATTTTTTTTTTTAAGTATTAGAAGTTCGATTTTACCACAAACAAGGTGGCTTAAAACAACAGAAATGTATTATCTCAGCTCTGGAGACTAGAAGTCCAAAATCAAAGTGTCAGCAGGGCCATCCTCTTTCTGAAGGCCCTGGGGGAAGATCCTTCCCTGCTTCCCCCTAGCTTCTGTTGGTTGCCCACAGTCCTTGGTGTTCTTTGGCTTGTGGACACACCACTCCACTATCTGTTTCCTTTGTCACATGGAGTTCTCCCTGTGTGTCTCTCTCTGTCCAAATTTACCTTTTCTAATAAGGACTCAGGTCATTGGATTAGGGCCCACTCTAA
This sequence comes from Daubentonia madagascariensis, assembly GCA_023783475.1. Classification (NCBI taxonomy): domain Eukaryota; kingdom Metazoa; phylum Chordata; class Mammalia; order Primates; family Daubentoniidae; genus Daubentonia; species Daubentonia madagascariensis. Next base: position 17,291,630 of record JAKFHU010000585.1, read on the forward strand.
TCCAGTTTGACCTCATCTTTGCTTGATTATATCAGCAAGGCCGTATTTCCAAAGATCACATTCACAGGTACCGAGGATTAGGACTTGAACATATCTTTTTGGGGGACACAATTCAACCCACAACAGCTTATAAACAAGTGGTGGACCTAGGGTTCTGCATACTCCCCAGTCATCTGCAGAATGGGGTGTTCATGTCCCACGGACCAATAAAGATGACCCCCTGGAAGTAAGAGAAGATTAGAAAATTTGTTTATTTTTAGATTTCCTCTTTTAAAAATTTCTATTTGTGTTTTATGATGTAAATAATATATTTAAAATAGTACATGAATACATTTTATAAATAAAGATACATATTCAGTGGATACTCAAAATTTTAAAACTAACTCGTGTGGGGGAAAAAAAAAGTTGAAGGCTCTATACCTACTCAACTCCTTTTCACCCATCTATTAAACTGGTGGTCACTGGTTTATTAGTTTGTCTTTTTAACAGTTGCCTCAGATAATAACACTCTACTATGTGAGGTTTGTAGTGAGGTGTCCAGCCCAACCCACCACAGGGTTTAGTTGAAAAAGGGTTTAGTTTGAAAAAACAACAGTTCCCAGGCCTAAGCCAGGGTGACAGGCAGCAGGAACCTTAAGAATGAAGCAATTTAACAAGCATCGCTCCATACAAAGATATGTAATGTATCTTTATGTTTCAATAACTTTTGTCTAATTGTCAGTTTTCTTTTAATACTTTAGGCTGACAGAGACCAGGTTTAATGTAATTTAGGTCTAAAGATGCTGTTAATGGTCTAAAAAATTTGATGTCAGTTAGGGTAGGGAGGGGAGGCACAGGCTTGGAATTTTTTTGACAGACGGCTTTTCAAAAGAGGAGAGCCACTACCGGGAGCTGGGTCATGATTACACCTGCCTTCTTACTACATCAATTCTACAGGTTTCCTTTCATGTGTAATACAATCCCAACATCCACCCTTCAACCCCCACATATACCTATACTTTTCCAGGAATTGTTTTGGGATCCTTAAGGGAGGGAAGCTGATAGGCTCATAGATAAACAAACTTCAAAAAATTGATAGTGTACCTTTGAAAATCCATTTGTTGATATATTTTCAAAACAGGGAGGAGTCAATGTAAACAAGGTAAAGTGTAAAAATTCAAAAAGAGATTCAGATGTCCATGCAGAAGAATTGTTCAGAAAAGTAAAGGATAGTATAACATTAAATAAATCATGGCTTTCTTTGACATTAAGGATATTTTTGTTGGTTGTTTAATTCTTCAAACACTTGGCATGATAGTCTATTGATTGTGGAGGAACTGATCAACTCCTCACAGGTTATTTGAGCTCCTGTGTGGGTATAAGTATATTTTGGTTATAACTTATTCCACCTGTGTCTGTCAATTTCTTTCCACTTGCCTCCTCCCGTGACATTCTGGCTCATGTTTCTTCATAAAGCTCTAAGCCAGTTATTAATAACAGACCAGTGAGCCTCCTGATCCAACAAGAGCATATGGTGTTTTTCACAAAAGAGAGAGAGACCATTCCCTTGACTTTGGATTTTGCTTATTGAACTCCTGAACAGTAAGTGTTTTTATTTTTCTAAACGTAACATTTTAAAATGTTGATGTAGGAGGAAAGTTTAGTGTGACTCTTGTTTGCTTCTGGTAGAGGGAGAATACAGTAGATTAAAACTCAGTAAGACTCACAAAGCCTATTTCCTGTTCTCTGCATTTCAACATCTCTCCAGTTTTTATAAGGCTGATTATAAGAGAGATTAATGAATTAGGTTTCCACTCCTTTCATTTCTTTTTGGCTAAATAAAGGCAAGGGGAGAAGCAAAGGATTAATAATATATAAATTATTTGTCCAAACCTCTAGCTGCGGCTTGATACTCCCATCGCCTTGTGTTTCCTCTCCAGTTAGAATTCCAGTGATTTCAAAGAGAATTTTTGCATATGGGAATTATATGCAGGAGGGACAGGATACCCAGGCCCTTGTTTGTTTGTTTATTTGCTTTCCCATGTTCCAGGTTTGGATCAGAGAGGGCACCCTTCTTGTTCCATGGATCCATTGCTGCCTTGTTCTTTAGCCAAAGGCTTTGTCTTTGCAGCCTTCTTTATAATGGTTGCCTCTGAAAGTCCTGCAAAGTAGGTCACTATGTTTTCTGTCTGGAAAAGGAGGACCCTGAAGCCCAGAAAGGCATATGCCCTGCTCTGTCCTAGTGAGCAGAGCTGAAACCTGACCCTGCAATCCCTCTTCAGGACCATAGACTAATACAGCATTCTGCTTTGGTTACATATGTTCAATTCACGAGCATGTGCACCAGGCTTCTAAATAAAATGTGTAAGAGAGGTATTACAGTGAGTTGGAAGGAGGAAGATTCTGGCCTGGTGTTGAGCCCTGGCTTGGACCACTTACAGGTTGTGTTCCCTGAAGCAAGTACCCCACCACTCTGAGCTGAGGGCTCCTTTGCGAAATGAGAATCATAACCTGTTTTACAGGGTGGTGGGGTTTACTTATAATGTATATAAGGGGCCAAGTATAGTGACAGTTAATGTAACATTATTTATAAATCTGTTCTTCTAGTTTTTCCTGAACCTTCCTAATCATCTCTTATTTGTCTCAAATTCAAATCCAGAGCCTCCAAATGTGGTCTTTTGTGGGAAACATTAATTTAAACCACAGAGACAATATTGGACTTTTACAGATTTTAATAACTTTATTTTTAGGATGGTATAAACTGCGAATGCTGAGGACGGATAGATTGGAGGATGGTATGTTGTTAGCAATTCAGGGCATTGAGGCTACAGCTAAGGTTAATGATGATATGGAAACTCCAAAAACAATTTCAAAACATAGGCTATTATTTCCATAAACGCACCTGCTCTATTATAATCAGCATTCTAAAATCTTTCTTCTTGTTATGTGCTTCAATGTTTCCAAAGGACTGGTTTCCACCCTTGCTACAGTAGAGTCGATTCCATGTGTCTGGATAAGACAGGGAGGAGGGTTGTCTCAGTAACTGCTTTCCACAGTGGTACCCTGTAACTCAGGAGATATGATGAGATTTTTGTTTTCCTCTTCTAAGCTTTCATTCGGCAAAGTACATTTAATTCCTACTGTGTGCCAGATACAGTGCTAGCTTAGCAAGGGGTCTACAAGCTCTCAGTGTAGTAGGAGAAGGAGTCATTTCGTGAGTGACTCTGAGGCAAGTCGGAATGGGCTTGCTCATGATTCAGTTCTTTCCAGGGCTGCCCCTTGTGCATCACCGTCTAAGTAAGGACCTTGTGAGACATACCAGAACAGTCCCTTAAAGTCACACCTCATCCCCCTACCCCCCCAAAATTACTGAGCACCTAAATGCTGGAGATATCACTGCTGCTCTAACAGTGGTTAAAGTCTTTCGTTTAAACTTGAAATTCTATTCGCCAGCCTAGCCATCTATTTTCTCAGCTAAACTTGACTCCAAATAACATTCAGCTGGTTTCAGAAATCAAATCTGTACCTAAAAACATAAAAAATTGCCACCAGTGAATTTATGGAGCGGAGTGTGTGTGTCACAGGCCGAGCAGGCAGTTAAAAAGGTTTTGTCAAATGTTTGTGAGAATTCAAACAAGTGCAGAGATTCTCTACTCCCTTTCAATCCCCATCCCCAAACGGGGGGTGGCACTTGTTTGGATATCTGAGTTCTGCAGATAAAAAAACACAAACTTAACCAGCAAAACCCCTCAGTCCCTCTGCTGCTTCCTCACACCACTCAAAGGACGAGTATTGCATGGCAGCGCTGGTCCCCAGCCAGGGCTCTGGGCACTTTTTATGGCCTTGTAAGAGTACATTACAGCTGTGATTCTCGGAGCACGCTGGGAAACTTGGCAAGGAGAAGGTTGATAACATTTTTATTCTCTTCTTCGTTCTAGAATATTTCTTAATGTTAAGTGCCCACGACTGAGTAATTTATATCTTCTTAGGGGCAATGCATGATCTATTTGGGGCAGGAATGTAGCAGCTGGAAATCTTAGTCTTCAGAAGTCCTGGTAGTGGATGATTAAGAGGACACATTTGTTCATGTGTAGAAAAATTGTTCATTTTAGGGGGCCAGAATATTTACTTCAAATATTTGAGGTATGGCCGTCAATGGCTTGGGAAAGCCAATACTGAACAGGTATTGACATAGAAACAAAGCATGAGAAGTACAAAGAGAGGAGAAACACAGTGGCTCCTAGAACCCCCTTTTCCCCCCAGAGCCCGTGGGCGATCAGGTAGACTCTCAGGAGTGCTCCCGGATGAGCCAACACCCTGCTGCCCACGTGTCATATGTGTGCCTCAACTTCTCTCAACTTCCCAGGGCTTTCCTTTTCTCTCTCTTTCTCTCTCTTTTTTTTTTTTTAATTTTAGGACAAGGTCTTGCCTCAGGCTGGAGTGCAGTGTGACCTTATCATAGCTCACTGTAATCTTGAACTCCTGGGCTCACGCGATCCTCCTGCCTCAGCCTCTTGAGTAGCTAGGTCTGCAGACATGCACCTCCATGCCTAGCTAATTTTTAAATTTTTTTGTAGAGACAAGGTTTTGCTATGTTGCCCAGACTGGTCTTGAACTCCTGGCCTCAAGTGATCCTCCCTCCTCAGCCTCCCAAAATGCTAGGATTACAGGCATGAGCCATCATGCTTGGCCACTTCCCCTATCTTAACGGCCATTTGTTTCCTCTTATTTATCTTCGCCACTCTATCCCTGTTCACCATGATTGGGCTTCAGGGAATCTGCCATCCTTCTGAATCTGCTGCTTCATCTGACTACCACTATTTATTGAGTGTCAGGCAGCATGCTGGGCTCTTGGCTTATGTGTTTACCAATCCTGTGATATTACAGTGGTTAAGGGTATGGAGCCAAACAGATCTCCCTCCAAGTCCCTGGTCACCTCTTGCAAAGTGTGTGGCCTTGGACAGCTTACTCAACCTCTCTGTGCTTCAGTCTCTCCAACTAAGGAAATAGTGGTACTAATATTCCACTTCCATAAAAGTTTGATGAGATTAAAAAAAAAAGTTTTATTCCATAAAGTTTGATGAGATTAAAATCAAAGTTTGTGTAGTAGGCACGTAACTTTAGTTATGAATAAAATCCTTTCAAAGCCCCACACGACAGATATTATCATCTCTGTTCTCCAGATGAGGTAGCATCTGAGGTTAGATGCCTTGTCCAAGGCTGCAGAGTTAATAGCGACCAGAGCCAAGATCTAAAACTAGTTCCATCTAGTCCAAATCCTACACTCTCTTCTTACTCCACCTTGCTGACTACCATCTGTAACAAAACACATTTTTGTTTTCAGTCAAAGTGCATTTTGTCAAGTTCTTTGCCTTGTGACCCTGACCTGCCAAATTTTCCAGTTTTCACTTGTGATTTACTTTATTCTGGACTCTCTGGTCTTAACATTGGCCTGAATCAAAGGTGTTGGAAAGTGACGAAGGCTGACTCTTTCCAAATAGCCAAGTCTGGTGAAACACAGAAATCCAATTTATCATAAACGTTAGAAAATTGCTGAGGCAATTATGGTACCAGCTCTGGAAAAAAGTAACTGTGTGACATCAGATAAGTCCCTGTACTTCTCTGGGCCTAGTTTGCCAAATGAGAAGTTTATGAAAGCTCGAATATCTTTTCCAGTGCCAATATTTCTTTCATACTTCAAACCTTTCACTACTGTTGTTTTTCTTAGCTGAAAAGAGAAAAATTGCCTTGAAATTATGTTGTAATCAGGAAATAAGTTACAACAATCATGGCTGCAATCATTTAAATGTAAAGTCAATGCCATTTTTAAAAAAATTCTCATACATGCTTTCTCTTGTATAAGACTCATGTCATTGATAAGTTAATTTCTCAGATATGTGTTAAATTCCCTTTCTCACATAATCCAACTTTGGGCAGAATCTAATGAGACCTTAATTAGTTCAGAAAATGCAACTTAAACTCAAATTTTAGAAACTTACAGAACACATAAAATTCACTTACCATTGAATATACCTGAGTTTTCAGTTAACTCCTGAATGCCTCAAATTTGAGGAGTTTAGTGAGGGCAAATCTCTATTATGCTATAGAAACAGTAGCCATCCCAACAGGACACTCCTATCCCAAAAACCCTGTAGGTCCTGTGCCAAATTTTTGTTGCCTTCAAACAACTTGACTGGGTTCCCTAATTACAAGCAAAAAACAAAAACAAAAGGAAAAGCATCATCAAGACATAATTCCCGTATGATTTCTTAAGTTTCTAAAAGACAACTTTATTGAACATCAACTTCCTGGGAAATGGAAACTTTTTCCACATGGAGACAAATTGGGAACAAGTTTGTGATTTTATTTTTAAAATTATTTGCTGGGAAAAGAAGACTTAATATATGTGTTTTTCTTGTGTAATTGTCATTTGAACAAAATGAACTTTCAGTCTTCCAAGAGAGCTTCTACTTTAAGTGCAGTTAAATCAATATTTGTTGAGAACTAATTAGTGTCCAGGGGACTGTGAGGCACTGGGATCCAGGAGAGATAAGGCCATCCTCCCCCCACCCCCCGCCCCACCCTGCCAGGAACACAGCAACTGCCTATGGGGTAGTATATGTAAACAACCGTGATACAGTGTGTGACTGGCGATATGTTTCAGATGAGTGGGAAATACCTTCTGCCTGAGGAGGTCAGATTGGATCACAGATGAGGTAACATTGAGTCTGAAAGGATGAATAGGAGTTTGACAATGTTGTGTGTTTAGGTGCTTAAAGAGAGCCTGAAAAGAATGATTCATTCAAGGGTACAGTCTAGCAGGTAACATGCTAGACTGTAGTTAATAGTTGTCGCTATCATTTATTAAATGTTCACTTTCTAGGCACAAGTATTATCTCATAATTTTCATACTACCCTAAGAAGCAGGTACTATTATCCCCACCTTATAGAATTGCTAACTGAGGCACAGAGAATTAATGTAACTTGCCCAAGATCTCATGCTCAGTGGCAGACCTGAGATTCAAACCGGGTCAGTGTGATTCCAAACCCATCAGTCAACCACCATGTCCTGGAAACATTCTCCTTCAGGAGGTCAAGGGGAGAAACTTGTCAGCCATAAGGGGATCAGTGGTTAGAAAAAAACAATAAATAAGAATGAAATAGATGGTAAAAGATAATAAAAATAGATAATAAATACTATTCCTGCACTAACTTTGTTGTTAGACAGTGAGCTGGTAATTGTGGTCTGGGGAATGTCTCATTTGAAAAGGGCAGATTGTTTTGTTTTTTGTTTTTGGTATTGTTTTTGTTTTTGTATTTTGAGACAGGGTCTTGCTCTGTCGCCCTGGGCTACAGTGTGGTGGCGTCATCACAGCTCACAGCAACCTCAAACTTCTGGGCTCAAGTGATCCTCCTGCCTCAGCCTCCCGAGTAGCTGGGACTACAGGTGCGCACCACAATGTCCAGCTAATTTTTCTACTTTTAGTAGAGACGGGGTCTCACTCTTGCTCAGGCTGGTCTCGATCTCCCGAGCTCAAGCTCCTCCTGCCTTGGCCTCACAGAGCACTAGGATTACAGGCCTAGGCAGATTGTTTTGATGTGAATAAATTAACAGCTCATTGTTGTTAAGTGAATTGTGGCAAATTCGGGGTTATTAGGCCCACAGGGGTAACTGTGAGACCCTCCATCCCATTGTTCCACAGGCAGTTTACATATGTAGAAAGGAGCCAGGACTAAGAGAGAGTGGCCTTTAATAACTATGTGGATATTTCCATTCCAGTATAGCTAATTTCCATTGTAATATAGATCTTTTCAAAAGTAACTTTTCATTTGAAAACATGAATAAACCAGTATAGTTGAAAGGATGGCATTTGGAGGCTAGAGTCTTGGGTTAGCATCTAGACCCTAGTGCAGCATACTAAGTGTCCTTCACCTCCCAATAGTGATAATCAGGTCCCTGGACATAGTAGGTCTTCACTAAACAGTAGTTATTATTGTTTACTTAGGTGACCGACTAAGCAAAAATGGACAGATTTCAATTATGTCTCATTTTTCAACATGTGTATCTAGGGAACTTCTGTCAATATTATCTTAACTATTAGATATTGATTGAAACAAGGAGTAGGATTAGAAAACTTTTGTCAAAAAAGAAAATATTTTTGAAATGTGACTCATGGGCTTAAGACTATAAACTTGAATCCAATGAAAAGTATTTTTCTTTTGATTGAAAAAGAGACTTTGCAAAGTATGTTCTGTTCTTTGTCTTGACCAAAAATCCACACCTAATAAGGAGAAATGTTAGGGGCTGAGAGAAATTGAGAAAAGGGTGAGGTCTTAGAACTAGCAATACTTTCATACAATAGAGGGGGTTTTGTTTTTCTTTTTGCCAAGGGACCAAACAATTTAGAAAATGCACCCTTCTTATGATCCCAGAAGTCAGAGTTGATTTGAGAAACTCTTTTTTAATATAAAAACAAGATAGTAAAGAGCTTACAAACTGGTGGCAGAGTAAAAAATAGATAATACAATGAAGTCCAGCTCCCAGATACCAAGGGTTACTGCTACTCTTATTTGTCTAACTTGCTTTGTGGGATACCACTACTCAACTATCCAATAAGCAATGAATAGGCCAATTTGAATTAGATTATTTGGATCTAAATCTGATAGCATCAAAGGAAAAAATTAAGATTTAAAAACTAGATGAGAGTATTCGTTCCAATTTCAGTACAATATTCTATAAAATAATAAATTGACTTCCAGTGACATCTGGAAATGGGGAAGAGAAAGGTAAACACATTTAAATGGGAAGAGAAATTATTTGCAGTCATCTGAAGTTTCAACATAAGATATATTTGAACCAAAATAACCTGGGATGTCTTACATCAGAAATTGGAGGTCATGTCCTTTTAGCTATGATTTTAAAACACTGCATTCAAGATAAGACCGAGGTCTTGAGATAGTCACATACAAGAAGTTGTAGCATAGTTTTTAAAGTGTCCCAACTTGTTTAAAATTTATTTATCTTTTTGGTACATGTTTTATCAGATTAAAAAATAAACACCAGGAAATATTTTCTTCCTAAAAATTACTGCTGTTCAATAGTTCCCCCCCCAAAATGTCCCTACAATTCTAAAGAATAAAACAGTTACTACCATGATTCTAGCTAAGAACTAATGAGCAAAATGTAAATCAAAGTACCATCATGCTCATAATTTTAATCCACAGTAAAAACTGGATGTGTTAATAAACTTTTGATGATACAAATTTGTTTCTTTCCAATGATTTTAGATCTAGAAACAGATCTAACATCAAGGGGAAAAACCAAACAGGAACCACCCAGGTTCCTGTTTCTCACAAGCATTTTGAATGTAATGGGAACATGTTCTTTAGTGGAAGGGATTTGTCTTGTTTATCATATAAGTTACATACTCTCATTAAAAGGTTTCATTGATAAATTTAATTTTCATTTTGTTCATATTTGTTGTGATGACTGGTTTGACAAAAATAAAATCAGTATAAATTACTTTTAAATATATGGAGAGAGAAGAAGACTAGCAGTACTGGGACTACTTTCTTTAGTTTTCTGAAGTTTGTTTAAAAGGCAATATCCTTTTCACCTAAATGATGTGAGAAATGGAAACACTTTAAGTCTGTTTTTGTATTTTATATAAATGTACCTACACTGTGTGTTTTCTTTTGTGCCTTGCTTTTTAAAATTCAATATTATGTTTGTAAGATTCACCTCTGTTTTTGTATATAGCTATAGTTTGATTTTTATTATTGTATAATATTCCATTACATGACTCTGCCACAATTTATCTATGTACTAATGGGTATTTGGGTTGTTTCCAAGTCGAAGACATTATGCACGAATAATGTTTGGATATGTGTCCTGTAGGCAGATAGCCATGCCTTTCTTTAGGAGATATACAAGGAGTGCAATGCGTGGTCAGTATGAGTTGTATTCATATCTAAATACTTTCACATCGTTTTCTAAGTAGTTTTTCCATGGTTTCCTAGTTGTCATAACTATCATTTTAACAGATAAATAACATTCCATATGCAGCTGAATTATAGTTTGTTTAACTAGTCTTTTATCGTTATTTCTAATTTTTTTCTGTAATAAAAAGGACACTGTGGATCTGATTGGTGGTTACATGCATGTGTTTACTTTGTAAAAAACTCATTATGCTTATGATTTATTCACTTATGACTTATTACTATTTCTCTACTTTTCTATTATATGTGTATAATATATTTCATTTAAAAAGCTTACCAGGGAAAAAGGATGTGGGGATGGAGTGGAGCAAATCGACTGCAATGAACACCTTTGAGCATAATGTCTTTATATTTAAAGTATATTATTAGTGTAGTTACCCGAAGGAATATTGCAGTCATTCGTAGCTTAACAATAGGGATACATTTTGAGAAATGTGGCATTGGGTGATTTCATCATTGCATGAACATCATAGAGTGTGCTCACACAAACCTAGATGGTATAGCCTATTACATACCTAGGCTATGTGGTATAGCCTATTGCTCCTAGGCTACAAACCTGCACAGCATGTTACTGTACTGAATACTGTAGGCTATCGTAGCACAATGCTAAGTATTTGCATATCTATCTAGACATAGAAAAGGTACAGTAAAAATACAGTACAAAAGATAGAAAATGGTATACCTGTGTAGGGAACTTACCATGAATGGAGCTTGCAGGACTGGAAGTTGCTCTGGGTGAGTCAGTGAGTGAGTACTGCGTGAATGTGAAGACTTAGGGTATTACTGTACACTATTACAGATTTTATGAACACTGTACCCTTAGGCTACACTAAATTTATACAAAAAATTTCTTTCTTTGATAATAAATTAGCTTACTATAATTTTTTTATTTTATACACTTTTTAATTTTTTAACTTTTTTACTCTTTTCTAATAACAACTTAAAACACAAATACATTGTAGAGCTGTACAGAAATGTTTTCTTTCTTTATATCCTTATTCTATAACCTTTTTTCTGTTTTTAAAAATTTTTTTTCTTTTAAAACTTTTTTGTTAAAAACTAAGACAAACGCACACATTAGCCTAGGCCTATGCAGGGTCAGGATCATCAATATCACTGTCTTCCACCTACACATCTTGTCCCACTGGAAGATCTTCAGGGTCAATACATGCATGGAGCTGTCATCTCCCATGATAACAAGGCCTTCCTTTAGAACACCTCCTGAAAGACCTGCCTGAGGCTGTTTTACAGTTACCTTTTTTTTTTTAATAAGTAGAAGGAGTACACTCTAAAATAATGATAAAAAGTATACTTTAGTAAATACATAAAACAGAGCAGTAGCATAGTTGTTTATTATCAAATATTGGGTACTCTACATAATTGTATGTGCTGTACTTTTATATAACTGGCAGCGCAGTAGGTTTGTTTACACCAGCATCACCACAAACATGTAATGCGTTGTGCTATGACATTGTGATGGCTACAAGGTCACTAGAGCATAGGAATTTTTCAGCTCTGTTACAATTTTATGGGACTGCCATTGGTCCCTCATTGACCAAACTGTCATTGTGTGGTGCATGACTGTACGTGGTTAAAGAATATAGAAGTTATATTGTATAGCCTGGTTTTTTGTAATAAATTCACTCCTTCATTTTCTAATTCATTTGTAAAAGTGATACAAAATCTTAAAACTCATAGTACAGTTGGTCCTCCATATCCATGGGTTCTACATCCATGGATTCAACCAACTGGATCGAAAATATTTGGAAAAAAATTGTACTGAACATGTACAGACTTTTTTTGCGTGTCATTATTCCCTGTACAATACAGCATAACAACTATTTACATAGCACTTACATTATATCAGGTATTATAAGTAATCTGGAGAGGATTTAAAGTACACAGGAGGATGTGCGTAGCCTATATGAAAATACTATGCCATTTTACACCAGGGACTTGAGAATCTGTGGGTTTTGGTATCTGAGGGGGGTCTTGGACCCAATTTCCCATGGATATGGAGGGATGACTGTACTTAAAACCCAGATATACTATCTCATAAGTTATGTTCTCTTGTATAGAGAAGTCTTCTGGGTTGTTTGTTTTTTTGTGTGTGGTGGTTGTTTTGCCATGAAGATATGGAAGCAGTTGTTTAAATTAATTTTTACAGAATTATTTCTGTAAAAAGTGTGGTGAATGTTTGCCCTGCCAGGAAAATCCTAGAATTCAGTTTAATCTTTCTGTTAAATGTTCAGTTTTTAGCTATACAATGCTGTGATAAATAGAAATCAGAGTGTCTGATTTTCCAAAGTCCACTCTTCAACATTTCCTTCCTGTCTTCTTTTGAAAACAATTTTAGAGTTTTTCCATGTAAGCTCCCTGCCCCTCCACTTCCTACACTACCTCACCGTCCTATAAAACCTTTTAATGTGCTTTGTCACAGGAACCAAGGTTGCTAAGAGACCACCTGTGCTGAATGCACTTTGTTCTAGCAAGAGCAGAGTGAGAGAAAACTGAGGAGCAGTGTTACCTACCACTGCCTGGGATTAATTCAGGTGAGAAATGGGTCTCTACTCACTCCTCAATCCACACCAATGGTTTGGTCTCCCCCTCACTTCTTATTTCAGTCTCTCTCTCACTGTTTTTGGAGAGAGTTGAGGGTACCCCTGGGGCACAGATTGAAGAAACACAAGCTGGAGGCTGAAGCTACAGGAGGGAAGGAAAATCACTTTGCAAACCCATGTATTATTCTTGCCCCTTGTTGCTGAAACACAGACAAAAGGAATTATTGAATGGAGGGAAAATGCTAGGTGTTGATTTTGCCAATGATTGCTGTGTAATTTGGGGCAAGTCATTCTGTCCTCTAGGAATGGAGCAAGTTATTACAGAAATTAATCAAGATTGCTCAAAGTGGGAGAAGACAACACTGGCTTAATACTAATCTCTCTTCCCTTCTCTCTTTCTCCTCCTCTTGTAAAATTCAACCTGCCTTTTTGATTTTTGAGTGAAAATAGCAGATGAAATATTTTGCTACCCAAATCTTGCCACTTTTTTTTTGGGTATTGATGTTCATTTTAGCTTGAGTATATATAAGGAACTTTGGTGTAAGGCTTTGAAAATTACTTACTTGCCTTTGCACTTCCTGTAAAAGGCATTAGAATGGTTCTAAGCTCTTTACCTGACACATGTTTGGTAAAATGTTCTGACAGTGTGGAAAACAGACCACAAATTTATACCTTCCAAAATTCCAGCTGTTTTTTTTTAAACTGTTTCATCAACACAGACATGTGGAGGAAATTAAAAGTTTGATGTCTTATTAAGTGAGCAAACCATGAGAGGATCTTGAAAAAAGAAAAAGACTCTTTGTTGTCTATTTTTAAAAAAATTTTATCATTACCTGCCTTTTTTCACATCTTCAAATTCTCACTTTCTGTTAACACCCACTGTACAGATTGGAGGAACAGCAACTTCACCAGTGCCATTTACACCAGTGTAAATGCCTGAAGATACTTCGTAAATAACTTATTTATATAATATTATGTTATATTATAACATGAAAAGAGAATGGTCATTATGAAAGTCCCTCGAGCTGTTTCTTTTAGAAAGAAAGGCAAAATTTGCCGTATAGGAAAACCTGTAATTATGACATAAGCTGGTCAAAATGAATGGGGGAAGATAATTTAATTCATTGGGAAGAAAAATATTTTAGCTCATTGGTTGATTACAAGTAGGTACAGAGTATTCCCTGGAAGACTAATCTTTATCACTTTTTTTTTGTAGTGCAAATATTAGATTGAGTTGAAAGAATCAACATTATAAATGTGCTCATTTGAGGATACTTTTCTCTTCTTTTCCCTAGGGAGCAGGAGTATTCTGGATATGACTGGTAAAAACTGGATATTAATTTCTACTACTACTCCCCAAAGTTTGGAAGATGAAATTGTGGGAAGACTTCTAAAAATTTTGTTTGTTATCTTTGTTGACTTAATGTCTATTATATATGTTGTTATAACTTCTTAGAAAGCTGACTTCCTTTACTTTATATGTAAATTTCAAATTGAATTCCAGTGAATAAAAATTTGTATTTTCATATGGTGAGTGGTTTTAATTTGATGACATCACCAATGTATTCTAGAAGCCAACAGGACATTACAATAAAAACAACATTGTGTATTGTTTTGTACTTTCTGCTTTAGAAAACATTCACATAAATTGAAGTGGATTTTTTTTCCAAAAAATCTGTGCTACAGAGTCATCATATTTCTTGATTTTTAACATAATTGTTATTTGGTGTATTGACTAAAATTTATAGGTGAAATTATCTGTGAATTATTGATTTTTAAAGGATGTGTACCTATGTGAAATTTTATATCATTCTATTTTTAACATACTGAGCTTTGTATCCCAGGAGCATAATCTTTACATACAATATACCAATATTTTGTACCCATTTTCTTATACAAATATTTCATCTGTTTGTAGGTAGATTGTTTTTCTTAACCCTTCAGCAATTAAGTAACTGAGAAATATTTCTACCAACAAAGACGTAGAGTTTGGAAGGAAATACTTAAAAGACATTCTTTTAGGAAAATGGAACTTACAGGAAAGGAGAGAAAACAGGGTATAATCTGTGTTGATTTCCTTTTTGGGACTAAATTCTCACTCTATGTTATTTAATATAAGGTTTATAATAATCCTAGGAGGAAGGTGTTAGTTGCCCAAATTTTACAGATGAATAAACTGAATCTTGGAGGAATTGTACCAGCTTGAGGCCATAACTGGGAAGTGGCAGAACCAGGTCTGGGCCTTTACAATCCATAATATCATGTTGTCTCCAAAGGTAAATAATAATACCTTAATAAGACAAGTGTAGTTAAAAACCAATCTGTAGAACTCAACTATTTGTTTTTTTTAACAATACAGCTTTATTCAAGTCCCTATTGCGGTATTTAGTATTGCTGCTGTTTATTTTCTTATTCCACATTTAAAAATCTTTTATCAAGGAAAAAGATCAAGTTTACCCTTTTCTCATGTCCCACTTGACAATGCATTCTCTTCCCCTGTTTTCTTAGTTTCCTCATTGCCTGGCAGTCAGCGTTAAAATATAACTGTTGAACTTCTGCTTTTTAAGCTTTTGAAAAACAAGATCTCTCTGTCCTTTAGACTCTTTGAGATTTTACAACGGACACATATCTTAACAAAATTCTGATTTGTTCCATGTGATGACTTTTTTCTTAGATTTGGCCCAATCATTAATGCAAGGTTTCATAAGAGACCTGATGAAGTGTGAAAGGAATCTGGACCTTTGAGACATATTCCTTAACTGACTCCTACTTAACCTTTCAGGGGTGTTGTATATTTAACCATAAACCAAATAGAGTCAGATTGAGCATTAATTGAAAACTGAAACAGAAAATCCTTTTCTTTTGTACATTATATTTTCAGACCCTTCTTTTTAGGTGTAATGACCACCTCTTATTAAAGCGATGTGTTTCTCCCCAACCTCCTATATTTGGGATTTGTCAGAGACTATTATCGGGTTACTGACAGGTGAGTAAAGTCACTCCCATCTTCAGGCAATTGTTTCCTTTCCCTGGGAGCTCTAGGCAGTAGGCAATGTGGTTCGAAGCATCGACTGTAAAACAAGACCACCAAGTCCTGGCTTCACTTCCTGTAGTTTGATAACCCTATGTCTCAGCTTCTTTACCAATAAATTGAGAGCCTATCTCGTAGGTTTGTAGGGAGAATGAAATGAGATGACTGGTGCAAAGTGCTTAGCGTGGTGCCTGGCCTATGGAAAACCCTCAATCTATGTAGGTTGCTGTCATTATTACCCTCAGGTGGGAACAGAAATGATGTGGCCTCCTTCAAACTTCGTGTTCATGAACCTTGGTCACCCTGCCTATTCCACGTTAACCCTTACACTTAGAATGACTTCATATTAACCCATCCCGTTGGTCCGAGGATGTGATTTTGTTCCACTGGAACCTAGGCACAGTTCTGCTACAGGTGTAGGTCTAAACTGGTTGACCCTGCAGGGTTTCTTTTGTTATGTTATTTTGGGAGCTGGCAATTACAACTAGGTATCATAATGTGATTTGAAACAAGAAAAGATAAGTGATAAACATCTTTTTTCATTCTTTTTTCAAGTAATCAGTGTCTTAATATGCAAGTGTTGTGGCTTTATCATTGGAAATAGGTCATTTTTCCCTCACTCTTCGAAAATGTTCATTTGGTTCCTTTTTTGCTAGACACAGTACTGGGCAGCCGGGTCAAAGTTATAAACAAAACACAGTTTTTGTTCTCATGGAGTTCGTAGTCTCATGGGGGAAATGAATGAATAAACAAATGGTGCAATTACAATTGGGGGAAGTATTAAGAAGGACATATCCAGGGTGTCACGAAGAGTATAGTGAGAGATGATCCAAGGACTACCAGCCACAGAAACTTCCGGGAATTTGTTAGATATCCAGAATCCTAGTACCTCCCAGACCTGTTGAATTCAGAAGCTGCATTATAACAAGATCCCCAGAGTTTCATATGCACGCTATGGTTTGAGAAGCCCTGGGAAGCTCACTGGACTAAGTGTCCTTGCCATCTTGTTGCTCTGGTTGCTGAACATCTACGTGACCTTTGCAAAAGTTGCTTAACCTCTCAGGGTCTCATACTCTTCATGTGTTAAAATAAAGAAACAAACAAAAATGGCATCGATACTATCTGCTTTGCATATCACATGAAATGCTATGAATAGTAAATGAGCTGGGCTGAAACTGACATGAAAATGCATAACAGAAAGGAGTTCTATAAATCTAAGACATTGTTGTAAACATCAAGAAGACAGGAGTAGCTCTGTGAGGTAAGGAACCTGTGGCTCCCTTCAGTAGAATAGCAGGATTGTTTTCAAAAACTGCAACAGTATCCATGGCAAATTTGTATGTATAAAGTCTGGATTAGGGAACATGTTTTTCCTCTGGTGGATTTCTGTGGCATTTCATAGACCTTAATGTCCACCTGTGCAGTTATAATCAACCCTCCAGCTGAAGTGGATGGTGTTGCTTAACTTATCACTAATAAATCTGAATTACCCGGCCGTGCCTGAGTACAGATATCTACATGCTATTAATTGCATAATCTCTTGGTATTAATTCAAGTGGCCTTGTATCCTGTCCCAGTTCTGCTGTCCCTTGAAGAAATTATTTTGAATTTGATAAGAAAGGTCACAAAATGCCTTCCAGAACCCTTGTTATTTATAAATGCCAATATCTAGGATTGAAGTGTACTGTGCTAAGTGTTTTGCTTACATTGTGAAATTTAATCTGTACTAACAAGTTCATGAGGTATTTGCATTTCATAGATGGGGAAATGCAGGTTCAGAGGAATTAAGTGAAATGCCCAAGTTCACATAGGACATTCTAACTGTGGTAATGCAGCTAGAAGTTAAGAGAACCAAGACCCCCAACTCAAAACCATCTGCATCTAGAACTCTGTTGTTAACTATTCAGTTATTCTGCCCCACATTAAGCCACAGAAGTTAATTACCTCACTGCTTCTTCATTTGAGAGGTTTGGAAGGTTTGCTCCAAAGCAAGAGGTTTGAACTATAATGAGGCATCCCAATCCTAAACTCAAGGATTCAATGAGTAAAATGCAAACTATTGCATCTATTCTGAATGTGTCATGAAACTTTGCAACCTTAGCCAACCTTGTGTTGGCGGCCCACTTTACAGATAACTCTTTTCTGTTTTCTAAGGCTTCAGTCTAAAATAAAATGGCATATGTATTCTCCAGTCATTGAGCACCATTGTTTTGTGTGATCAAATATAAAGTCAGGTCTTCTAAACAGGTGTCTCATATCACTGTTCTGCGTTCAATATACAAGGAAATTAAAGCTCTATCCATAAAATCAATTTTAATATAAATTTTTTAATAATTTAAAAATCGAAAATACTATTTTGAGCAATTTGGTTTCCAAAGAACTCAGAAGTGAAATACTGGTAAATATGCCAATTGTTTGGGCTTAGTAATAATACCTCTTGAGTAAGCAGTATTCTACAGTTTATGACACACTTAGTGACTCATTAAGGGTTGTAGATGGTCTAACATTTCAGTGTCCACTTGAATGAAATGACTTGCAAGAAAAATAATCCAGACAGTCATTTTAGTAAGAATGAACAATTCCTAACTCTGGCACATAATTGGGATGAACTGCTTCTGTAAAGACTGGGGGCAGGATTTGAGAGAGGATCTCAAATATGTGGTGTTTGTGTGACCACTTAGACCCAAGTTGTTGTTCTGAGTTGTTCTCTGCATGACTGTTTACCAATCTTACTGGGAGCAGTCCTACAGACTGAGCACACGGAGGGCAAGATGCTATGTAGGCCAGTCTAAGATCAACAATGAGCCCAGGTTTATTTATAAACCCACAGGAAAGGCCCCTGAGTGCGCTGTGCCATCTGACCCAAGCCCAGGGTGAGGGAAGATTAGTGCAAAAGCCCGGGAAGTCCTTGGTGGCCAACTGGGCTTCCAGTGTGAGCCATTTGTCCTTTCAGCCAGGAGGTGGTTACAAACTGTCCTCTGGAGTGTCTGTACCCATGGACAAGGTGTGATGTGAACATGCAGAGACTGACCTTTTTGGTGTTGCATATGGAAGTTGATTACAACTTGCACTATGGAGATCATTCACTCAGTAAATATCTGTAAAGCACACACTGTCTATCCACCAGTGTTGTAGGTACAGGGATGTATTGGCATACAAGGCAAGTGGAGTCCCTGTCCTCATGGAGCTTGCTTTCTGGTGAGGGAGGCACACAGTGAATTGATAAACACACGAGAATTTCATGCCCAGTGGAGAAGATAAAACAGAGCAATGGGAGAGAGGGTTTATACAGGGGAAGATTATTTTAGCTAGCAGGAGCTAAGAAATCGTTCCTGAGAAAGCAACATTAGAGCAGAGACTTAATGGACAAGGAACCTGCTGGGTGGAGACTGGCAGAGGATTCAGATGCAGAGAGGAGCAGATACAAAGGCCCTGAGGTGGGTAGAACTTATTGAAACATTAGGAAGCCCGGTGTGACTTAGTGAACAAGTGGGGAGTTAATTTTTCAGGATTGATAAAAATAAGCTTCCACATAACTTCTCTGACATTTGTCCTGCAACCTGGATAGTCAAGGAAACTTTCCCACGGCAGAAGAGAGAGAGAATGTGAGACTCTCTATATGGTGTTCTGTGTCCTTTATGCTGGCACACGTCACAACTTGCATCAAACAATGAACCCTTTCTCCGAGGGTTATAATTTCTCCTTGGTTATTCCAGGCTGATCATGAATGTTCAGCAGCTCCATTGCTCTACTAGATGAATTTAAAAGCTGCATTTTTAAGACAGCTTTTTAAAAACCACACACAGAGCTAAAATTGCATCTGCTGTGGTTTTTAATTTTTATTTTATTTTAAAGACAGGGTCTCACTCTGTCACCCAGACTGGAGTGCAGTGGCACGATCATAGCTCATTGCAGCCTTGGACTCCTAAGCTCAGCATGATCCTCCCCCTCAGCCTCCTGCGTAGCTGAAACTACAGACACACCACCTTTTTTTTTTTTTTTTTTTGTGGAGATGAGATCTTGCTATGTTGCTCAGGCTGGTCTTGAACCTGGCCTCCAGTGATCCTCCCGCCTCGGCCTCCCAAAGTGCTGGGATTGCAGGTGTGAGCCATTGCACCTGGTCTTTGCTGTGGTTTTTTAGTAACAGCTGCAATGAGATATAATTCATATGCCATACAATTCAGTTGACATACAATTTATATACCATTTAAAGTGTACAATTCAATGATTTTTCATATACTTACAGAGTTGTGCGACCATCCCTACAATCAATTTTGGAACATTTTCATCACTCCCAAAAGAAATCCCATTCCCATTAGTACCCATTGAGAGTTATTCCCCATTTTCCCCCAGCTTGTCCCCTTCGCTAGTCCTGGGCAACCACTAATCTACTTCCGCTCTCTATAGATTTGCCTATTCTGGGAATTTCACATTAATGAAATCGTATTATATAATATGTAGCCTTTTCTGTCTTTTCTTCTTTCATTTAGCATAATGTTTTCAAGGTTCATCCATGTTGTAGCATGTATCAGTACCTTTTAATGCAGAATAATATTCCATTGTATGGATATACCACATGAGGGCATATGTTTTCATTTCTCTTGATCATATATATAGGAGTGGAATTACTGGGTCATATGGTAACTCTATCTTTAACTTTTTGAGGCCCTGCCAGGCTATTTTACAAAGTGACTGTCCCATGTCTATAGTTTTTGAAAAAGTTTTCTCCTGATCTCTAGGGGGAAAAGAATATTTTTGACACCCTGATAATCCTCAAGATTTCAAATGTTAAATAGAGTATGAAATAAAGGCTAAAGATTAAAGCATTTGCCTCCTTCCTCTTAATTGGGCTTGAGTTTTAAAACTTTCATCTATTTTCTTTAAATTTCTATTTTATGCCATCTAGTAATCATAGCTTATTATTTGTGTTCCTTATTACCCATTTCACGTTAAAAAGTTGATTACATAAGAAATTCCTCACATTTCCTTCAAGTACCTTAGGTCAAGTAATGAAGATCCAAGTTAACATGAGATTCTTTTTCATTGACAGAGATTAGTTTATTCAACTAATAATCATTAGGTACCTACTCTATGCCAGGCATGTGTGAGATGCTGAATATTCTCCTTGCTGTTTTCTACTTTAAGAGGTTTACTTTGTTAGTTGTGTGGTTGGAGGAATACTGTGTACTACAAACAATTCTTATAGCTCATTTTCCATAAGCAGACCCTTTGTATATTGAATTTTTAGCTTTTGGTATTCATTAGTTACATACTTCCCTTTATAAAATATACCATATAGGTGACACTTAGTAAGTCAAACTTACTGCAGATTTTAGCTGTCAGCATCACAGGAGTTCCATTAGGTATTTCTTTTTCTACCCACAGCCATGTTCATTTCTTAATTTATTTGGTGGCACATTGTAACACCATTGGCTGAAGAACCTATTGAAAAATAATCCTGACCAGCCAAAGAAAGGTTGAACAAACAGCTTTCTAGGAATTACACCTCAGTCAGAATCCAACCCTTTAGTTTATTAAGAACACAATTGACAGAAGATGTACCTGAGTTGTAGAAATATTGATATGATTGGGGGAGGAGGATGATGCCTGAGAAGTGATTCAAGTCTACTTAGTTTAAAGGCTAACTTTCAGACTTCGTTGGTCTCTGGACTTCATCAATTCCCTGGACTGGTTACCATACCTTCCTGTCACTACAGAAACATCTTGAATGAATTTCAAGAACTCCGATGCCGGTTGTGATGATAACCTCAAAGGACATAATTGTATATGACATCCATTCATAGTCATCGTAAATGTGTCAATGGATAGAATTTTCCTCTTTTAACTATGTATAGGAAAGAACCTTCGTTGCAGTGGTGTTCCTTGGTATAACCCATGAAAGCAAGGACTCATGTAGTACTATGTGTTAGGCTGTTCTAAACACTTTTTTCTTGTTTAATTCATGAATCTTCATGGCTACCGTGTGAGGGGGGTATTGTCCTCCCCATTTTACAGATGAGGAAGCAGGTGCAGAGAAGATAACAAAACTCATCAAGGTTGTGAAGCTAATGGGAGTCTTGGCTTCAGGGTCTGTGCTGCTGTCCCCTGTGCTTTCTGCCTCTTTTCTTTTTCTTTCACTTTTCATTTTTGTTTTTAGGATGGGGTCTCTCTATGCTGTCCCGGCTGGAATGCAGTGGCTATTTACAGGTGCGATCATAGTGCACTGCAGCCTGCAACCCCTGGCCTCAAGCCTCTGGAGTAGCTGGGACTACAGGCATGCATCACCATGCTTGGCCACCTCTGCCAATTTTTATTCACTCTCTTGGGATTTCTGTTTCTTCATCTGAAAACCTAGTCAATTAGATTCTACACTGAGTATGAGGTTGCACTTGCTAATCTCTGGGGTCCCTTCCCTAAGATTCTGGTTCAAATTCAGCAGTCTCACAAAGATCACTCATGACCGTGGTGCCTAAGAGAAATAATCAAGGCACAAAATATCCTAGGAATTAAAACACTCAGAAGCAGCCTTCTTGTGCCTCCAAGGATTTCTGCAGGACCAAGTTCAATGAAAGGAAATGGTCCAAATGATCCCTGTACGTGAAGTCGTTGGTTAATTCAGCCTTAGCTTGATGGGTACAAGAGTCTGTGTGATCCATCCAAGTATTTGTACTGTGGGTCATACCACTCTATAGATTTAGAAATGTAATAATTTTTATCTACATACACACTAATGGATTTGGTTGAGGGTAAAGGGGCTGTTGTCACGCTTCTATCTGAACTAACTGTACATCTGGGGTTTCATAGATGTTAGCTTGTTAAAGCCAAAGGATATCGCCCTTTTTTTCCTAAGGTCTCTTTTGCCTAGTCATCAACTCCTGATTCTTCTTGGTTAGGACAGTGAAACTTTAGCATTTCCTTTGCCAGGCACCACTACTCACTATTCTGGTATCTAATAGGTTCCCCACTTCTTATTTCTGTTGCATCTATTTGGTGACCTATGATCATATTTTCCAAACCACAAATCAGGAAACTGAGTTTGACAAAAGAATTTTGTACCATTTCCAGTTGCAAAAGAAATCTTGAAGATTTACTTTAGATTCAATAATGCTGGAGTTTCTTGGAATTTTTTAATGTGTTATTGGAACAAAGAGACATAATATTTGAAATTGGAACCATTCTAGAGGATCCTGCAGTGGGAGGAACACTTCCCTGATTTTCCAGCAATTCTTTGCAAGTTCTTGTGGGAAACCTGGAAGCCATCCTAGATATTTCTCTTTACTAATCCCTGTATCCATCAGTTGCATAGTATGTCTTAATCTCTCAAATTGGTTCCCTTATCTTTTCATAACTTTATAGATTTTAAGTTTGCATGGTTTTTGCCTGGGCTGTTAAATCAGCCTCCTACCCAGTCTCCTTTCTAGTTCATCCTCCAACATGGTTTCTAAGAGTGATCATTTTGAAACACAAATTCAACTGCATCATTCCTCTGTTTAGAATATTTCAATGGTCCTCCTTTGCTTTCTGGGTAGCGTTAATATGGAGACAAGAACATCTACGCTCTAAACCATTGTAGAGTACGTTTGTTGTGTTTTGGCTAGTTAGCATCCCAAATCCCTTTTTTTTTTTTTTTTTTTTGAGACAGAGTGATTATAGCTCACTGCAACTCAAACTTCTGGGCTCAAGCGATCCTCCTGCCTCAGCATCCCAAGTAGCTGAGACCACAGGCTGCGCCAGCACCCCTGGCTAATTTTTCTATTTTTAGTAGAGACAGGATCTTGCTCTTGCTTAGGCTGGTCTCAAACCCCTGAGCTCAAGCAAACCTCCCCCCTCAGCCTCCCAGAGTACTAGGATTACAGGCATGAGCCACCGCCTCTGGCCCCAATTGCTTGTGAAGAACACTCGCTCCCCTAATAAGTATTCTCAAAGTGCCTTCTCTTCCCCTAGCTTAGAGATGGTTACAGAGCCCAAGCCAGGCCAATCATACTTTCTTCTGGGATTTGAACCTTGAACAAAATCTTGCAAGAATGGAGATAAAATAGTCAGAGTTATTAATTTCCTGATGAGAATATGTAGTCCCTGCCAATGAGATCTCTAAATGGACTTGGGTCCTTCCAAGTTCTCCAATTTATGCTATCCCGCCAAGAGATGAGAACTGTTACTTGCATCAAGAACCCTATTGTTTTTATTTTTATTTTATTTTTTACCTTTCATGTCACACAAATACTCTGACTTGTAATCCTTTGTAATGATCCATTGTAATTCCCTAGCATACCATGAGAGTTTTTCATGCCATTAAGACTTTGCAAATGCTCTTCCCTCTGTCTTGGAATGCCTCTCTCTCAACCTAAGCAGTGCTTTGGACTCTGTGTTTCCTTAACATAGCACAAGTTCCCTGATTGAGGCAGTTAGCTTACACTTATAATCATTAGCTGTCAGTCTTCCCTCCTAGATTGCAAGCTCCTTTATTTTCACATGATGCCTGGCACAAAATAAACAATTAAGACTTATTTGATGAATAAATAAATAAAAATGAAAGTATATTTTATAGTTCATGCATGAGAATTTATGTTATAGACAACAAAGAAGGCACATCTTCAGAATTGAAGGAAAGGGTAGGAGGTTTAAGATAATAGAATTAACATACCATGTGTGAGAATAAGCATAAGGTGAATTGCTGATGAAATTAGGGCAAACTTCTTAAAACGGGGTGATGATGATGACAAAGCCATGGGACAAACACAGAGCATGTGTTTTAGTAGCTAAGTAATTTTTTAAACTATGTGAGCAATTTTAAAACGTTATTTTTAATACAGCTTGGTTAAACAGTGTAGTGGTTAAGAGCACAGAATCCAGGGTCAGACAGACTGAGCTTAAATTCCACACCTCTGTTTTTTCATTTGTAAAAGGGGGGGAAATAGTATCTACCTTATAAAGTTGTCATTATGAAAAGAAAAGGATATAACATAGGTAAAGTGCTTAGCACAGTGCCTGGGGGTTCTAGTCATTCTTCCTTTGTCACCTTCCCCACTCCAATCCAAGTCTCTGCCCTTATTTGACCTCCGTGCCCGGGAGGCTGACCCCTCGTGGACAGCATTCCCTGGGCTTCCTCAGTGCCTGGCTGCCGCTTGGGTTTGGCCAATGGTACGCACCACCCAGAGATGTGAGAGCAGAGAAAGCGTGAGGGTATTCTCTCCATACCCCTTTTGACAGCTTGTCTCTGGCAATAAGCCACATCTCTCCCCAATTCCAGTTCCCTTCAGGTGGTCCCTCCTTTGCAGGTGCTGCTCTCCCAGGCACTGGGCACACTAGGTCTTCCCGCTGTTCCTAGTCTTTGGATGCTTCTCGTTTGTTCCTTTAACCCTGCCTACACTGCTGTAAAGTTTTTTCCCTTAAGATTCCTTCACTTGGCTATCCGGGATAAATTCTATTTCCTGCCCAGATCCTAATATACTGTGCAGGGTAATTGCTTTAAAGCGTGCACTATTGTTATCATGTTAAATTAAATATTGAATATTATTAAGATTAAACATTTAAATTATTAAATTATCAAATTAAGTAGATGATTATTAATTATATGAAAACAAACATGGATATTGAGAAGGCAGGATTCACATTCATATTTAAAGCAGAGGACCTCAAACACATTTCGCATCTACAGCAGGCTGTTTTGCCTATGGTTTGGAATAACTTCCAAGTATTTTGATGGAAAAGTTTAAGTACCTCTGCAATGTGGTGCATGGTAGGAATAGAGATAAACAAACTACTCCACGTGAGCCCAGCCTGAGGTGGGATAAATGGAGGATAATTTATTCATCCTTTTTTTTTTTGAGACAGAATCTCGCTCCGTTGCCAGCCCCAGCTGGAGTGCAGTGGCATCATCATAGTTCACTGCCACCTCAGACTCCTGGGTTCAAGTGATCCTCCTGCCTCAGCCTCCCAAGTAGCTGGGACTACAGGCGTGTGCCACCACACCCAGCTAATTTTTTCTATTTTTCAGTAGAGACGGGGTGTCACTCAGGCTGGTCTCGAACTCCTGACCTCAAGTGATGCTCCCGCCTTGGCCTCCCAGAGTGCTAGGATTACAGGCATGAGCCACCGGGCCCAGCTTATCCTTTCAGATTGGTTCTGTCTGCATTGATTTCAGTCTATGTTTTCAAACTGTTATGGAACTGCTTGACTACATTTTTTTCCTTCAAGTGTATGTTTTTTCTGTATAACTTTAGTTGTATGGGTTAGCCACCATCTTCTAAATCATTACCAAGAAATCAAATAGCAGCATGTCGAATAGATCTAAGGTGACCATATTTTCCAAATAAAAATATTTACTTGCTGAAACCATGGGGCAAAGTCTTCAGACTATCCACAAAGTATGGACCCTGCACATAGAGTAGAGGTCAAGCTCTTTCTCTTACATTGTATAATGAAGAAGAGAAGAAGGCTAAATCTTAACATTTTGAACTGAAAAATTGGAGCTTTCTGAAACTTTGTTATGTAATACATCTAAGTCAGACACTTAGGTGGAGGCACATTAAAAAAACCTGGCACTGTTTCATAAAAAGATTTAATTCACTGGTCTTGTGTTTATTTTTAAATAATATTCATCTACTCCACCTGTATTTTCATAAGAAGAAATTGGATCCATTGGTACATTTGAACTCAACAGCCTGCCTTTGGGAGTAAACCCTTCTTTCCTGATGATTACACTGTAGATCATGTAAGCTGCATTTGTAACACAAGTGATTCCACGAGTGAATTAAAAATGTGGGAAATGGCATTACAGTGTCCTGCACGCATGTAGAAATATTCTCTTCCCTTCCTTAAGTACACTTATGAGAACCTACTATGTGCCAAGCACTCTGCTGGATACTGGAATATAGTTGTGAATGAGCACAGCTAGAGGCCACACACTATTAAGTGTGGACCCTGGACTCACACTGCCTGTTTTTGCCTCCTGTCTCTGCCACTTTAGTGCCCTCCAACTTTGGGCAGCTCTCTTACTTCATGAGGCCTTAGTTTTCCTTCTGTAAAATGAGTAAAAAGTAGCAGTACTTGCCCTATGGGATTAAATGAAACAATGCTTATAATTATTTAGAATAGAATAGAGCTTGGCAAATAAGGCAACTGAGGAATTTCAATGATCTGTTGCAGCAAAACAATTACTGATAGTTTGGGCAGGCATTCATTCATTTGTTTATTTGGTCATTCATTCATTCAACAAATGCCCATTGAGCGAATTTCTACTATGTTTTGGCCACTGTGGAACATAGGTGGAGGCACATTAAAAATGATGAACAGGGCCAGATGCAGCGGCTCACACCTGTAATCCTAGCAGTCTGGGAGGCTAAGGTAGGAGGATCACTTGAGCCCAGGAGTTTGAGGTTGCAGTGAGCTATGATGATGCCACTCCACTCCACCCAAGGCAACAGAGTGAGGGTCTGTCTCAAAAAAAAAAGAACAGGACAGACATCACACCTTCTCTCAGAAGCATATAATTTCACTGTGTAAGTAGATGATAAACATGTTTCAGGTGTCATGAGTTGTACACACGGAGATATATTGGGTGCTTTGGAAACTGGTATGCATGAGGGTATGGGTTGTTTTTGGTTATGACTTTGAAACCATGCAATGCAAGTCAGAAAGATGTGAAGTGGAAAGTGTAGATTTGTGTATACACACACACACACACACACACACACATATGAGGGCATGAACATTCTATATAATTTTATGTTTCTGATCTCCACTGTAATGACAATACAGAGTGATGGTTCAGAGCATGGTTGTCTGTAGCCAGGCTACTCAAATTCAAACCCCAGCCTCACCTCTCACTAACTGTGTGATTGGGGGAAAATTATTTAACTTCTCTCTAGTTCATTTTCATCATTGGCAAAAGGTGGATGACAATAATAGTACCTCCCTCTTAGGTTTCTTGTGAAGCTTTACGTGAGTTAATACATGTGCGAAGTCAGTCCTCAGTGTTAACTCTCACCAGCTTTGAATCATTTTTCTAAAGTGTAGTGAGAAGAGCACACAGGCTTGGCAATCAGCCAGACCGGTGCGGGAATCCCACTTCATCACTGACTTATCAAGCGACTCCGCAAGTAACTTAACCTCTCCGAACCCCAGTTTCCTCCTCTGTAAAATGGAGGTAACAATACTTAACCGCATGAGATTACTTTGAGGGGTACATGAGATAGCATAGTTCTTGGCAATCAGCTGGCTCTCAAAGAATAGCATTTATTTCTCTACCCTCTTCCCCTAAGATTAAAAATCATTTCAGCCAGATAGTATGATCAAAGATTTTTAAAAAGATGAAATGATACTCTGGAGAATTGCAGGTAAAAATATGATATAGTATATCTTTAAGTTTTTTTTTTCTTTTTTTTTTTTGAGACAGGGTCTTGCTCTGTCGCCCTGGCTAGAGTGCAGAGATGTCATCATAGCTCACTGCAACCTCAAACTCCTGGGCTCAAGTGATCCTCCTGCCTCAGCCTCCTCAGTAGCTGGGACTACGGGTGCACGTCACCACGCCCGGCTAATTTTTCTGTTTTTTTGTAGAGATGGGGTCTCGCTCTTGTTCAGGCTGGTCTCAAACTCCTGAGCTCAAGCAATCCTCCAGCCTCGGCCTCCCAGAGTGCCAGAATTATAGGTGTGAGCCACCGCGCCCGGCCCATTTTTAACATTTGAATATTTGTCCTTTTAAACAAAAGCTCTATAAGCATAAGAAAGAATGATTTATCTGCTTTTATTATCTTCTGACTTTTTATCTGTGCAGTGGTCCCCAGTCTTTTTGACACCAGAGACTGGTTTCATGGAAGACGGTTTTTCCACCGACGGGGGTTGGGAGGGCGTGGCTGCCTCAGTTCCACCTCAGATCATCAGGGGTTGGATTCTCATGGGGAGCGCAACCTGGATCCCCTGCATGTGCAGTTTGCAGTGGGGATCTCGCTCCTATGAGGGTCTGATGTCGCTGCTGATCTGACAGGGTGGAGGCGGGGGGAGTGGGTTTCGGGCTGTGATGCAAGCGATGGGGAGCGGCTGAGGGTGCAGGTAGGGCTTCACTTGCTTGCCCACTGGCCTCCTGCTGTGCGGCCTGGTTCCTGGCAAGCCGTGGACCAGGGGTTAGGGACCGCAGTGTTAGAGTGTGAGAGAATGGAATGGAATTAATAGAATGATTCACAGATCTCCAAGCTAACTGCTATAAAAGCCCTGAATTCTATTTTCTTTAGTTGTTTTTATTTCAAAGTGCAGTGTCTTTGTAGCTATGCTGTTATTCATAACGGGAAGAACATCATGTCAAAAGAAAAGAAACCTGCCATGGTGTAACAAGCCAGGAAGGAAAGTCAGGTCAGCCTGGGGAGCGCTGGACCAATGACTGACTCAGGTGCTGGCAACTGCACCACCCTCCCCTGACCAAATGACACCTTCCTCTGCCCTCTGTATTTCTGTTCTGCTTCCTTGCTGGGATGAGGACCATGGAGCAATTTCAGCTTAATTTCTCTGTGTCCTTCTCTAAAGGACTGAGGTGGGAAATAGTCTAAGTAGGAGGGACATTAGAATATTTCACAAATTACGAAGTTCTTAATAAATGCTCCATAATAATAATACAAAGCAAAGAATGAACTCCTTCGTTCAGAGAATCACCTTTGCATCAACATTTCTTTAAAAGCTTTTTGGTCAGGTTTCTTGTCTTCCCAAGGCAGGTTCATTTAAATCCAGTTTATTTAATGACGTGCCTTTTTCCATCTTGTTGAAAGTACATCAACTTCTCTGCCTGGAGAGAGATCCAAAGGGCCGATGCTGTGTGGAGCTCTGGGCCGATGCTGTGTGGAGCTCTAAAACCAGCAAATATTTAACTTATCCGACCCTCACTTTGCAAGCAGATCTTGCATCTTTATGTTGCTGGGGGTGAAAACTTGGGGGCGTAGGGAGGTGGTTTTAGCCTTGTCTCTGTCAACCTGCCTGCTCTCCCTCTCCCCAGGGTGATCTGGAGCACGTCTTGGCTTCTCTGGATCAAATTCCATTTCCAAGTGAAGTGTCAGGGTTGGACTAGATCTTTGGGTGCTCTTGCATGTGTGACTGAACAATGAACCTTCACAAGGTGGTAGGGGTGATTTTCACATTCAGCCTGGCAACAGTCCCCTGAGCTAAGCAGCCGCTGCCCCGGGCCAGATTCCATACTCTCTAAGTTCTCCAGGCTGCCTTCTAGCCACTTTGTTCATCACACGACGAGCCTGGCCCTGTAGCTGTCTGAGTCTGGGATCCCTAGGATCCAGTCATACTCTAAAGCCGGGAGCATGTCTGAGTGTGAGGACAGGCTCCTTTTCAATTTTTAGTTTATAGGTGTGGACTGGCCTGAGTAGAAATGGAAGGGCTGGCCATAGACTCTCTCTAAAAGAAATCTGGGAAAGTCCGGGCAGGTGAGAACAGGGATGTGGCAATTTCAGAAACCAGTTGGTGGATATATAATAGAAATGTTTTTCAAGTAGGGTTTCCTTGTCCTCAAAACGTAATTTCTTATTTATTGATTGGTGTGACCAACAATCAAGACGATATGTGCTCTGGTGGTTAGGAGGTATTTGAATCAAAGATGAACTTTCTAAAAATATCTTTATTGAAACATACAGAGAAAAGTACACAAATTATCAGTGTACAGGTCAATGCATTATCACAAAGTGAACACTACTGTGATATCTTGACACACCAGGTCAAAAATAGGGTATGATAAGAAGCCCCTCTTGTGTCCCCTCTCCTCCTCAGAAATGTTTTTGATGGTATTGACAGCACAACCTCTCCATTGTTTCTTCCAGAAACTATTCTTGGGAACACCTTCCTCTCATTCTTACTGTTACTTAACTGTTTTTCCCTTTTAGGACAAAACAAAGTAATATGGACTAGCACAGGTCATTTTCCTCCCCCTAACCTGACTGCCAGTCGATTGAGTAGAAAGAAATAGTGTGTGTGTGTGTGTGTGTGTGTGTGTGGCGGCGGGGGGGGGGGGGGGGCTGAACTGTCATGATATTTGTCCTGTAAGAAGACATGTCACATGTGGCCAGGTTCCACAGGTTTTTTGAACTCTCATCTCACATAGACTCCATGATGCAGGCAATATTTTGGAATTTCATTCTCCTTTCACAGATAAGGAAACTAAGGCTCAGGAAGGTTAGGCAGCTTAATCCGGACTTCTGCAAGGTGTAGAGTCTTCGTCTAGGTCAGAAACAGGCTTTCAGTATAAAGAGAATTCTTATCTAGGTGGGGGACGGCCCTAGTCTCTTTGAGAAGCCAGTAGAAAGATGGTGCCGCTCAAAAAAATACACACAGGAACACAATAAGTGCACATCATTTTAGGGTGTTCCTACAGCCGGTAAACCACTGGTACCTACGGACGGTCCCAACCCGGTCTGCTGCGGTGACCATCTGAGGGATACAGCACGCATCCATCTCAGCCCCCCTGTACATTACCTTTCAGCCAAAGACGGTATTGCCAAAGACAGTACTGTTAGCGCCATTCACTTGCCGGACAGGACAGACTGAACGTCCTTGGACACAGCCTCTCTCTGCGTGTGCACTGCGGGACGCCCTCCTTTCCCGCGACGCTGTCACAAAGACAGCACTTGGCATCCTCACTTCTCACTGCCCAGGAGCACCGACTCCACAAAGTTCTGGTGCCCGTTTCTCCGGGACCACTGCCAGCTGGGTATACAGCTCCGGCCAGGAGGGCGCCCGGCGGCCCCGGGAGCCAGGGAGACCAGGGACGACTCGCATTCATTTCTAGACCCGGCTCCCCCCGAATGCGCACGGTCTTGGCGGGCTCGGCTCGGGCACGCGGTGGGCGGCGGGGGCGCAGCGGCGCCCGGGGACGCGCGTGTGTGCGCACCGACAGGGCGCCTGGCCGGCGGTGCCCACCTCTCCGGCGGCCTCGGTGGCTCCGGGCCGGGCCGGGGCCGCAGCCGGGGCAGTGCCCTCCCCCCAACCTCGGCCCGGCCTGGCCCGGCCCGCCCGGAGCCGGGAGAGCAGGCGCAGCGCCCCTACCGCCGGCTTTTCCGCTTCCATCTCCTCCGCCTCCTCCGCCTCCTCCTTCCCCCAGCCACCCGCGCAGTCACAACCGGTTCAGACTGGCCGGGTGCCCCGCAAAGAAGAGAAACAAGGGGGAAAAACACAGGGAAAACTCCCGGGGAAGAGGAGGAGAAAGAGAAGGTGGAGCCGGCAGAAGGGGGCTGGCTCCCCCGCTCCATGTGGCCGCCGCCGCTGCGGGGGTCGGTGGGGGCAGAGGGCGGTGGCTCCCGGGGCAGCGCATAGCGGGACCGATTGCCCAATACTCCGGCAGGGGCCGGGGCCCGGGCGGCCCGGATAAATAGCAGCCCAGCCGGCCGGGAGCTGCAGGGGAGAGCGGCGGCCGCGGTCCCCACCTCGCCACCCGCCCGGCGCCCGGGGCACTGCGCCCGGAGCTGCGCCCCGGAGCCCCGGCCGAGGCCGGTACTCAGGTAAAGGACTGGAGCTCCCGGGCAGGGTCCCGAGGGTCGGCAGCCGCCCCTGCTGTCCAGCCTCCTGGAGGCAAGGAGTAACCTCTCCGACTCTGAGCAGTAGGAGGCGGCGGCGACGGCGCTGTCACCGGCCGCCGAGCAGCTTGTAGCCGGTTTCTTGTTTGGGATGTGTGCTGGGGGCTTAGAGTGTCCACGGTGCCCTCGCGCCCACCTCTCGACACTCCCTTGGTCGATGGGGTGCTTCTACGCGGTGGGCGAGTTTTCCCGGGAACCTGAAGGCGGCATTTTGCACGGAGTTGAAAGAGAAAGGGGTTCCTGGGGGGAGAGGTCGGTGCCTCTGGATGGGGCTCAGGACAGAGATCTGCCCCGGGACTCCTAAGATAGCTTCTGGGGTTGCTGCTGGCAGAGCAGGCAGGGGGCTGTGCGACCCAGGTGGGCCCTCATTTCCCGGAGGGCCGCCAGGCCTCCCACTGCCCTGGCCGGGAGCGGGTGCAAGCAGGTGCCACCGGGAGGCTCGGGGTTGGGGAGCGCCAGGTGCTCCTGGGCTGCGAGGCGAGCAGCGCGCGGGGCTGGCGGGTTCTGCACTGTGGCACCAGGTTCAGCACCACCGGGTCAGCCTGGGGCGAGCGCAGGAGCCCAGCCTTTGCCACCGCCACGGGATGCATGAGCACCTCGGCCACGCGGACGCTGATCGGGGAGTCGGAGAAGTTGGTGCTTAACGCCCCATCTTTGGCTCGCCCTAGGTGACCTCCTTTCTGGCTTCAGCAGCCCCCAGAGGCATTGAGAGCGCTGATAGTCGTTGAAAAAACGTGGCCATCAAAAACAAATCAATGCTTTATCTTGTTCTTGGCATGCCAGGTCTATGCTGCGCAAACTATTCCGGAAGTTTAAGCAGTATTTACACTAAATGTATTACTAATATAGTAAGTTATTCGATACAACATTTTTGGACTAATTTCCTGGGCCACAGCTTCGGTGTATTATTATTATTAATATGTACATTTTTTTTAGTCTTGAATTACCTGAATAATAGTTCATATTGATGGTGGAATCCCCACCCACCCTCGCACCCAAGAGTAGGATTTTCAGTTGTTCCGTCAAATTCGGTCAATTTAGTGTGTACTAACAGTTTCTTATGTTTGGGTTGGCTTCAGTTTTGGGGAATTCTTCAGGCTGGTGCAGGCAGAGGACTAAGGAAGCTAGAGAAAATTCTGAAGAGAAAGCACCGATTATTCAATGCATGATTACAGCCTCTTTTAAATAATATGTAAATGCAGATAACAGAGTTATTACTCATGTCATTGCCAGAAACAAGTTTTTTGTTAAAGGCCCTTGGAGGTAGAAATTAATTAGATAATAAAATAATTTAACCTGCAAGTTTGCAACCACTCCTGCTATCAGCACCACTGACCACCTAAGAACATCCTTTTGGTTTCCTCCCTTTTGTGTGTAGGCAAGTGGGGTAACAGGGACCCGTCATATCTGTAGAACGAGCATTGGGAAGAGCCAAAGGGATGGGGAGGTAGATCAGGACATTAGGAAATCTTTTCTGGCTTCTGACTTTGACTCCGACTCTGAAGAGGTGGTAATGATGGTGTGCCTTGGTTGGTATCTGAGTCTTTATCAGGACAGCTCATAGTGCTTTGGGGGTGGATCTGACCATGAAACTAGAGCTTGGCAATTAGACAGATGCTGTCCGATTTCCAAGTTTTGCTTCCTCACTTCAATCTTTGAAACCCACAATTTATTTATTTGACAAATAAAAGTTGTGCATATTTATCACGTACAATATGATGTTTTGAAATAGGTATACATTGTGGAATGGCTCAATCAAGCTAATTAACGTATGCATTATCTCACATATTTATAATTTTTTAATGGTGAGAACACTTAAAATCTACTTTTTTAGTAATTTTTAGAATACAATACATGGTAATTAACTACAGTCACTATGTACTGATCTCTTGAATTTATTCCTCCTATCTAACTGAAATTTTGTGTTCTTTGACCAACTTCTCCTTACCCTCCCACCCCTACCTAGCCCCTGGTAACCATTCTACTCTCTACTACCATGAGTACAACTTTTTTAGATTCCACATATAAGTGACATCATGTGATATTTGTCTTTCTGTGCCTGGCTTATTTCAGTTAACATAATGTCCTGTAGGTTCATCCATGTTGTCATAAATGACAGGATTTCTTTCTTTTTAAAGGCCGGATAAATCTCCCATTGTGTGTGTGTGTGTGTGTGTGTATCACCTTTTCTTTATCTATCCATCCATTGATGGACACTTAGGTTGATTCCCTATTGTGGCTATTGTGAATAGTGCTGCTGTGAGTATGAGAGTGCAGATAGCTCTTCAACATACTGCTTTCATTTCCTTTGGATACATACCCAGTAGTGGGACTGCTGGATCATATGGTAGTTCTATTTTTAATTTTTTGCGGAACCTCCATACTGCTTTCCATCATGGCTGTACTAATTTACTTTCTCACCAACAGTGTGTAAGGGTTGAACCCTTAATTTTTGTAGTCTTTTTCTAAAGTGAGATGTCTCTTGAGTTTAATTCATAGAATGCAATTTGGTATAGAAGGCCGATGGAAAGGGATAAGAGAAACAGTGTCTTGCTTGTATAACTATGGCTTTGCAAGAAAGTATCACCTAATGGATTCAGTTTTAATTAAAACAGAAAAATTTTGTGGTGGGTACAGCATTTTAGCTGCGACTTGAAGAAGGAAGAGGATTATGAGGCCTGGTGGAACTAGAGAATAGCACACAGATATGGAAGTCTGGTTTGTCCAAAGGAAGCAGAGCAGTTTGGAGTAGCTGGAGCCAAGAATTTAAGAGAGATAAGACGGGGAGGTAAGATGAGGCTCGCTTATGAAGAACATGACAAGTCATGCTAAGAAATTAAAATGTGATTGAACATTATTGGTATATTTATATAAACAATATCAGCATCCCTAACTGTATATTTTGCTTTTAATTTGAGTTTTGTGAGTTTCATCTAAAATAAGTAGACGATTAAAAATCTCAGTGATATTTGTTTCCTATCAATATCACTATAAAAGAGTAATGTGTTCCTAATAGCCTTGAGTGCTTTATTTAAATCCAACAGTGTTTTTCCCCCAAATCTGAAATCTTACGGTATAATAACTCTTAGTTTGATTTAAAACTTTGAATAGGGAAATATTTCCACTTACTTGGGCCAATATGCAGAGTAAAGCCATTTTCTATTCTTTGTTTCAAATGTTAATAATAATAATAATAATAATAATGTTTATTGAACATGTTATGTCAAGGGATAACATACCTTATGTTATCTAGGGAGGCATTATTTTGACCTTTAACTGAGAATTTTGATAAGGTCATTCAACTAAGTAAATGGTAGGACCAGGATTTGAACCCAAGCAGTCTATCTCCAGAGCCTGTCCTTTCAACTCTTGTGCCATCCCATAACAGGGGCATCGTACATGATAACTATTATTAATAGTCGTTATAAATTGGGCCTGGTACCTGGAGGAAGAGTCTTTCTGGTTTTTTTTCTTTGCATTCTCATCCCCACCATTCTGATTAATTTCACTTTACGTGTTCAATGAAGGGACATATTGCAATGCTTTAATACACCTTAAAACTATATATGATCTTGTACTTTTATGACCCACTCAAAACAAAATCTTAAGCTCTTTGAAAAGAGATGGGATATGGGATGAGATAAACATTAGCAAAAGTGACAGCATTAAATGTCCTTCCAGACCTTCCAGATACTCTGGAAGATTGTTAATTTCCAGGATTCCCATTATTCCCAATAAACTCCCCAAATGCACCAGAGCTTTTGTACTTAAGTATCTCATATATGTTTCCATGTGTCTTGATTTTTTATTCTGAAGGTGATACAGCAAACATACTAGTTTGTACATGGTACACCACCATACTAAAGTGTGTATTCAGACAATAGATCGGACCCTATATAATCGTGTATAAATTGTGCGAAACAAACTAAGCAAAAGAACACATCAGTGTTCATAGCATCGTCATAGATTTCTTCACCAGAACAGTACTCCTCTGGCCAGGCTTTGCAGGGTACGGAACAGAGAGAGAACCTGGCAGCACAGCGACCACAGTAAGAGTGTGGGACACATGGAGATGATGACACCAACTTGTATCTCCGTGTCTGGCTGTCATTTTGCCTATGTTTAACTCTATTGAATCTCTAGCCCTTACCATCTTTTCTCAGATTTGAATGGTTTACAGATTCTGCTACTTTCTCTTCTGAACTTGAGAGCAGGTCTTCAAAATAAATGACTGTTCACTGGATTGGTGAGTAAGGGATTTTGAAACTGGTCTCTTCCCTAGCATGACATCTCTAAACCTCAGTTTCCTCATTATAAATTAGGGGATTGAATAAGATCACTGGTGGCAAGGTTACAAGGTTCACACAGGTGAGACAGGCATCACAAATGAGCAGAGAAGACTGGGGGTGGGGAGTAGGATGGAGTGGGTGATGGGTGTGGGGAGTGGGGGATAACACAGGTGAAACTCTAAATGCAAGTCAGCCTTGGTCCTGTGGCAAGGAGACATTAGGGAGTGGAAGGAACTGGAGAGAAAATGCCCCACTCAGTGGGGGCCACATTTACTCAATTCCAGTTAATTGGTTTTTAAAAAAATTTTTTTTTAATTTAAATTTTTTTTTTTTTAAGGAACAGGGTCTTCCTTTGTCACCCCGGCTGAGTGTAGTGTCGTCATCATAGCTCACTGCAACCTCAAACTCCTGGGCTCAAGTGATCCTCCTGCCTCAGCTTCCCAAGTAGCTGGGACTACAGGTGCATGCCACCACGCCCAGCTAATTTTTTAATTTTTTGTAGAGATGGGGGGTCTCACAATGTTTTCCAGGCTGGTCTCAAACTCCTGGCCTCAATCAATCCTCCTGCCTTGGCCTCCCAAAGTGCTGGGATTACAGACTCCAGTGACCACACCCAGCCCAGTTAATTGTTATATAAGAATCAGGACCCAGTGTTGCCAGAGCTTTCAATTTTTTGAGAGAATCCTGAAATTCAGATTTTTGTGTTAAAACATTAGCAATTCATTCTGATTTGCTAACAACAAAACCAAAAACCCAAGCAGGCCAAACAAAACACATTTAGAGACCAGATTTGGCCAAGATTTCCAAGGTTCCTTCTGTTTTCAGACTTCTATGATCCTAGGCTGAATCCATCATATCTATAACTCGTTTTTCCCCCTTTTGCTAAAACACATGGTAGTGCTTCCTACAGCCAAATTATGATAGCTTTGGAGGAGCCTTTTGGCAAGTGCTGGATTATGATAGATCTGCAAGGCCTTGAAGGTCAAATGATAACCTTTTTTGATGGCCTTGCTGTTGATAAAATTCAGAGGCTTCAGCAGTTAATTACTTGTGTTAATTATCCCCTTCAGGGACAATTAGTGTGATTTAATTCCAGGCCCCAGAGCTGGTCCTCTAAATGTTTTCCTTCCTGCTCTGCCTTTTCATCTCGAAGTGAGATAATAAACTGCAGGGAAATTGATTCTGGTTTCCACTTGGACAGGAGTATTTATAGGCCTGACTTATGTGTGCAGACAAAGAAATCTTCATCATCTTCACCCTGGCAATATTTCACCGTGTATTCAGTCCCTCTTCTTAAACATAGAGCTCTCTGGGTATGTCCTTGAATTTCGACTAAATAAATAAGCTAAGAGTTTAACTTTTATGAGTTGAGTCAATAAAGCAATTTAGATTTTTTTATAAAGCATATTTATATGGATCTTAAAAATAAAAAGGAAAACAAAAGTAATAGATTTGCAGTGACATACTTTAATACAATTTTATTTTTAAAGCTGGGTTTCTTGGATTTGACTGGGCTGCGAGGTGTTCTTCGCTTTACGTCAATGAGTTATTTTGCAAACATGTGGGCCTGGCTCTAACTTAAAGTTCAGAGCAGATGTTGACAATGGGAAGGAAGCATCTGATTAAATAAAACAGGGATGACCTATTCAGAGAAACCACATACCTTATTTTGACTGAGCTGACCTTGAGAGGACAAACAGAAGGCTCTGAATGACACTTCTGAGCCACAATTTGTCTTTGTCTTGGCCCCGGTAATGAGTCAAACCCCTACCCCTTGCACATCAGAAAGTATGTTAACCATCACCGAATGTTTAACATTTAAAACCAAATCTGAAAGAATCAGGTAATTTTTTAATCATTAAAGGCATATCATCTGATGTTATATTGGTAAAAGATTTGGATTTTAAAAAATCAATTTTTAAAAATTTTACGTGTGTATTATTTAGCTAGCCTTTCAAATTCAATGCTGGAAACAGACTCTAAGCTCCAGAGAGGCAGGGCTCGTTCACTCCACAATGCCTTCTAAATGCACTCAATTCATTTTGTTGAATGAAAGATATTTGATCAATAATTTGAATATATGAGGGATTTCGATAAGTAGGTTTTCTATACATTCATTCATTTCAAAAAGATTTTTTGAGCTTTTACTATGTGCCAATTATAATTCTTAGTACTTGTGGATTAGAGCCCTTGCCTTAAGACTTACCTTACCTCAGTCTTGACACTGTTTTTCTCCCTCTTCTGTTTTGCAAACCCCTGCCCTGTTAGCGTTCATGAGCCCACTCCCATGTGACCCTCCAACCTCTCTCTAACTTCCCCAAGTGATCACAGACACTCAAAGGAAGGAGTCTGAAGTCTCCATTCCCAGCCCCGACTTCTCTTCAGAACTCCAGATCCACATTTCCAACCAATTTTTCACCATTTTCTATGTCAAGATCTCACAGGTAGAGATCTTGACATAGAAAATTCTTGGTGCTGGGGATATAGGATAGGCTTGAGGGTGAGCTATGGGGCTTCCTGCGTTGAGGAGAAAAGGAAGGAAGGAAGGAAGGAAAGGAGGAAGGAAGGAAGGGAGGAAGGAAGGAAATGAAAGAAAACTTGCCTGGACTTCACTGCCTCTTTGTTTTGTCTTTTCAGGACTGTCGATGACCCACTTCATGGCCTAAGAGCAGCCTGTCATTGTCCATTGTGATTTTTCCTCACTTGGACTTCCTTCTTCCCATTTGCTGACTTTTCTTTCTGTCAGGAAATTATTCTAAAAGATGTTGAAAAATACCATTTCCATATCTTATTTTTTGTGGGGAGAATGTGGTAATAATGTGTGGGTGTGTGTGTGTGTGTGTGTTTTCAGTGTAGTTGAATCTGAGTTAATGAAAACCTAGAGCCAAGTGTCTAATGGAAGATATGCCATTGAGGCAGGGAAGGAGGGAGGGAGGACATTCTGGCCAGAGTATTTATAGGGACAGTACTTTCAGATTTGAGTGGGAGCTATGTGAGGATTAAAAAACCCTTTTTTTGTGATTATCAATTATGTTTAAAAGGATAAAGAAAAGATACTTTATATTGAGATTACTGTGTGCCAGGTGCTGTGCTATGTGCTTTACATAAATTAACTCATATAATTATTACAACAGTCTGATGAGGTAAATGCTGTCATTCCCCTCACATTTTAGATGAAGAAAGCAAGGTACAAAGATACTTAAGGAACTTGCTGAAGGTTGCACTCTTGGCTGGACCAGGACTGGGATGTGCACTTAAGTTATCCAGGACCTCGGCCAGTGCTCTTATTCCTCATGCTAAATTTTCTAGAATATATGTCTTCACGTATTTATAGATATAAATATCTGTGTTTGTACTTGTGTGAAACTATTGAAATAACAGAAAAGCAGATATTCTACCAGCCATTCTTGTGGACCACGTAATACCATTTCCAAAAGATCACAGCCTCTCCCTGCCACCTTTCCCACACTGAGAGGTGGTTTTGATAATCTGAACAAATTCATAGGTGACTGTCATTATGTTGACAGCCTTATTACAATTCTCATCACCAACACCATTATCATCATTAGAACATTCTCAGAGTTTTTCCTGCCACCTCCATGCCTGCTCTGTTGGGTACTGTGGAGACTGGCTGGGGAGTGTGGTGTGGGTACAGAGAGCAGCGGCGAGCATCTTGGCACTGGCTCCTCAGAGATTCTTGGAGACGCTCCTCCTGGGTCTTTTCCTGGGCTGCTGTATGGCAGAAGAATGGATTTTTGGTGGCCGAGTTCATGCTTAGCTATTTGGGACAATGGGAAAGAGACAGGAAAGGAGTTTTCTCTCTTCTAGCTGGCAGTGATGTGGTGCTTGCTCTTTCTGGAGCCACAGGGCTAAAACTGTGTTCATATTCCAGCCAGAGACCAGCCAATAGATTTTGGAGATTTGCTACATCAAAGTGTGGGGTTAATAGCATTGCCACCACCAGTGGGGACAGAGTCAGATGCCATAAGTGAAGAAGGAGCAGGCAACCGTACATTCCTTTGTTCTCCCTCTGCAGTCCAGTGTGCTTAGGAAAAAAGTAATGTTCCCCTGAGAAGATCCAATTATTCTGCTCTCTTGTTTTGTAAAGTTTTGATTCTTTGGAGAGAGATGCCTACTTTTCTGTAACCTTACAATTCGCTCAGGCTCAATAGCATGTCAGAAGCTGTTTTTTTTGAGTTATTTGATACACTTTCTTAAACCACTTTCTCCTATTTTCATAAAAAAATTTGCAAATCTGCAGATAGGTGGATGCATTCATATTTTAATTATTTATACATTATTAAATTATTTAATGATTTAACATATCATAGATAATGTTCCCTTCCTGCATTTTCCCAAACATTTTATAGAAAATCAAGAAAATAACTTTTGCTATGCTCATCATTGCTGCAAGAATTTTTGTTTTTGTTTCTCTTTGAAACCTAGATGCGATGATCAATAGGGATTTTGGGGGGACAAATAACCTTTGTCCTTGACAGTATAGAGGACCGAGTAGGGTTAGAAGAAGAGCCAAGTGCTGGCTGCTGCATTTGGGTG
The DNA here is from genome assembly GCA_023783475.1 of Daubentonia madagascariensis. Lineage (NCBI taxonomy): Eukaryota > Metazoa > Chordata > Mammalia > Primates > Daubentoniidae > Daubentonia > Daubentonia madagascariensis. The sequence continues at coordinate 17,332,605 of JAKFHU010000585.1, forward strand.
GGTGGGCTCAAGGTGTACTATGGTCTGAATGTTTGTATCCCGCCCAAATTCATATGCTGAAATCCTAACACTCAAGGTGATTGTATTAGGAGGTGGGGGCCTTTGGGAGATAATTATGTCATGAGGGTGGAGTCCTCCTGAATGGGATTAGTGCCCTCATAAAAGAGAGAGACCCCTCCACCCTTCCACCATGTGAGGACAGAGCAAGAAGGAGCTATGAACCAGGAAGTGGGTCCCCACCAGACACTGAATCTGCCTTGATCTTGGACTTCCCATCCTCCGGAACTGTGAGAAATGAGTTTCTGTTGTTTATAAGCCACTTAGTTTGTAGTATTTTGGTATAGAAGCCTGAATGGGCTAAGACAGGACATAAGGGTTTCCGCTTGTTCCAGGCCTCCCTTTACCCACAGCTGTCTCTTCTTCCCTCCCTTGCCTGGGTCCTTCCTCAACTGAGACAGAGGATGGGACAGTTGGCCAGAAGTTTTTCTTCCATGCTACAGGACAGCGTTCTCTCCACCCTGTCTACACATCAGAATCACCTGGGAAGCCTTTAAAAGAGCAGCCTGGGCTGGGCATGGTGGCTCAGGCCTGTAATCCCAGCACTTTGGGAGGCTGAGGCAGGAGGATTGCTTGAGCTCAGGAGTTTGAGACCGGCCTGAGCAAGAGTGAGACCCCATCTCTACTAAAAATAGAAAAATTAGCCAGGTGTGGTGGTGGGTGCCTGCAGTCCAAGCTACTTGGGAGGCTGAGGCAGGAGGATTGCTTGAGCCCAGGAGTTTGAGATTACCAAAAAAAAAAAAAAATAGAGCAGCCTAGTGGTGGGGCCCGACCCCCAGATGATTCCTGCAGGGGGGTGGAGAGCCACTGTGGCTGGGCAGCATTCCTCAGAGTATGTCTGTGGGTGACCTGGGTCAGAATCATAGGGTGCCTTTTAAAAAAATGCAGATTTGGAAAATCTTAACACATTAAAAATGCTCAGGCCTTGAACCTGAAACTTGAAAGGAAACCAAATCCTTTTGAATTATTCCAAATTGCCATCTGTCAATATCCAGATCTTGGTTTAAATGTTCTAAGTGTTAAGAAATAACTGAAGATTAAAAAGTCTTTAAAGTCCTAGATTTCTAAATGATCCAGTAACGAGTTGTTTTAGAACTCTGGGGTGGGTAACTAGTAACTCCTCCTTAGAAAGTGGCTGTGAAACTATCAGAAATCCCTTAAGGTATTGAAAGTAATAGCTGACATTTATTAAGCTGTTTTACTATATGCCAGGTGTTGGGCTTTGGATTTTCAATCCACTATTATCCAATTTTACAGATGAGAAAACAGACTCAGAGACATTAAGTAATTTTCTTAAAATCACATGGTAAGTAGCATAGACTGGATTGGAACCCAGATATACAATTGATAACAAAGCCCATGATCTTGACTATGACTTAGTTCCTATCATTCTGGAACCAGATACTAGAGAAATTTCCCCTCTTCCTCTCCATCCCATCTTTATGGTAAAACTAAGAAGAATAAAGGGAGGCTTTAAGCAATTGTAAATATTGTTAACTGGCTTCATACCGTTTCCTTTTATCTCCTTCTTCCATGTGTGCATAAAGCAGCCAAAGGCCACTGATGTTGACTTTAGAAACTGAATTTATGGTTTGTTTTTATTGTTCAGATTCTCCTTTTATGATATTTAGTCATTCCTGCACCTGAGGAGAAGCTTTGCTCTGTTATCCCTTTGAGGAGCTACAGTACCAATGAAATAAGCAACACTTACTCTCCTGATTTTATTGCCCTCATGCAAACCTGCTTCTAGATTAAAAATCTGGGTGTGTGTGTTGACAGGGAAAGCAGATGTGGGTGAGGAGGAGAGTCATTGGCCCGCGGGGGAGGCCTGATATTTATGAAAAGTATCACGAAGGTGTTTCTAATTTTGTCTCTAAATCAGTCCATATATATGGTCATTGTAACCGTGTGTGTTTATAGCATTAGTTTTTTTTTCTTTTTAAAATTGGTTTTATTAAGGTATAATTTACATACAATAAAACTCAACAATTATAAGTATACAATATGATGAGTTTTGACAAACGTATATAGTCGAGGTTTACATAAATTTTTTTGTAACAGCTTTATTAGATTGTAATCCACAAACCATACAATTCACTTATTTAAAGTATATAGTTTGATGATTTTTAGTATATTCAGAGCAGGGCAACTATCACCCCAATCAGTTTTAGAGCCTCTTCATCACTCCCTAAAGAAACCTCGTACCCGTTAGCAGTAACTCCCTGTTCCTCCCACCCACAAACCTCCCAGCCCTAGGCAGCCACTAATCTGCTTTCTGTTTTTATAGATTTGCCTATTCTGGATATTTCATATAAATGGAATCATAGAATATGTTGTCTTTTTCAATTGGCTTCTTTCACTTAGCTTAAGGTTGTTAAGGTTCGTACATGTTGTTGCATGCATGAGTACTTCATTCCTTTCTATTGCTGAATAATATTCCATTGTGTGGATATAGCACATTTTATTTATCTATTCATCAGTTGATGGACATTTGGGTCCATTATCTATAAATACTCATCAGTTTTTATCACTTCTAATAAATATAGAACATTAATATATAGATATTTAGAATATTTAATATATTCTATCTATAGTCTATCTTCATATATAGAATATTTTCTATAAATATGCATCACTTTTTGGCTGATAGTATTAATTTTTAAGGTGTAGACATTTAACAGATACCTTGCTTTTTATATCCCCATTTTGGCTTTCTTTCTTTCAAGATTTAATATACCAGGAGTCAGAAACATGTAAGTAGCTTAGTCCTGTCTTGACCTCTGAGTCAATCTGATCAAGGCAACCACAATTGGATTCACAGTTGTACTAAAATTATTATTTGGAGTTCACCCCCTTATATAGCTATCTCAAACTGTGGAAACTGCTTATAGAATTGTAGATGTAAATATATATAAATATATTATGAGGATGACTCGGTATGATTTTACAAAGAGTTTTCCACACTATATTTAGAAGCACAACATGGTGGATTTTTTTCTCTTCCTAAAAAAAAGATATTGATATATGACTAAATTTGTTTGACTTTAGAAATCATAAACTTACATTTTGAAATGTCAGTGGAAAGTGACAAAATTGATCCAGTGACTATAACTTTTTTTTTTTTTTAAGAGACAGTCTTGCTCTGTAACCCAGGCTGGAGTGCAATGGCACAATCACAGCTCACTGCAGCCTTGAACTCCTGGGCTCAAGCCATCTCCCTGCTTCAGCCTCCTGAGTAGTGCATACCTGGGTGTGCACGCCCAGATAATTTTTTTTAAAAAACTTTTTTTGTAGAGACAGGGTCTTGCTAGGTTGCCCAGACTGGTCTTGGACTCCTGGCCTCAAGCGATCCTCCTGCCTTGGCCTCCCAAAGTGCTGGGATTACCAGTGTGAGCCACCATGGCTGGCCCCCGTGACTATAATTTTTAAAGGACTACTGTTAGTGTTAATGTGACCAGGCTCAATAATATGTGAATCAACAAATAGAGTAGATTCACTTGAAAGTTTACATTTTTGACCCAGAGGAAACTCATTTTAAAGCTTTATCCCACTTATAAATTATTATAAAAAATCATTTATAAGTGTGTTGACACTTTTGCAATGGATGACTGCAGATGTTGTACTTTTTTATCCCCAAAGGTTGTACAATGAAACTGCTTAAGAAATAGGAAAGTGAGAGTAGAAGCAGAAGAATAGTCATGGTGGGGAGAAGGCAGACTCAAGAACTAGAAACGGGCATGATTGCTTGTACATCTTAACCACCTGTCTTATGCTTGTCTCTCATGAAATGAAATGCAATGAAATTGAATTAATTTATATTTGCATTATGAGCTTCAGTATGTATTAAAGTATATTTGTTTACCTCCATATTTTTAGAATCCCCAAATATTTATCTACATTTTTGCTTACATTTTATTAGAATACCCAAAGAATGATTTATTTACCTACATATTTTTTAGGTATTAGACAATTATTTCTCAATTCCCAGGATCCCTTTACCCAAACTGAGATGGTAGAGAATAAATGATGTATGTCTGGAGGGGCCAAAGTCATAGTTGAAGGAAAAGAGTAATATCAATATTAGAACTGCTTCTGGCAGAGCAGGTTCGCTCTTTATTTTATGAAACTTGTTACCTATATTGGAGTCAGAACTAAAAAAAAATTTTCAGTAGCTTTTGAAGTGTTTTATTTTAACAACTTTATTAAGATATAACTCATACAATAAAATTGATCCATTTGATGTGTACAGCTCAGGGGTTTTTAGTATATTCACAGAGTTGTACAACCTGCACCACAATATAATTTTAAAATATTTTTGTCACTCCAAAAAGAAACACTGTACCTTTAACAGTCATTCCCCATTTCTACCCCATTTCAAACTGTTCTGTGGCTTCAGCCTTTTCATCTGCACCAGTCAGCATATAAGGGTTTCAATTCTCCACATCTTCACCCATGGTTTATATCCTTTCATATAACAAAAGTGGTGCAAATGCAATGGAAGGAAGGTTGTGGAACCCACAACCCACAAAAGTCTATCATTTAGACTTTTGACTGACCTCACAGATAACTAGATCAAGGCAAAATCAACCTGGAGTCAATCATTTTTCCCCCAGGATATAGTCACATGATCCTAGGCTCTTAAAATTAAGCGCTTCAGCACTAGGCAATTTGGTAGGGATTGAAATTCAAATGATAATGTGGTGTTGTTGATCTCTTTGCATATTTCAAGTGAAAAATGTATCTATGAATCTTTAATAAGATATTTATAGATAACGTTTAAAAAGGGGTTATTAGAGAAAGTTTATTGTGGTGGGGGACAAAGGCAAAAGGGAACTGTCAACTGAAAATAAGATTAAATAATTGTAAATCACTCTGTATTTGGCAAAAATTACTATAGTACATATGTATACATTTCAGGGACAGGAAGCTTCCGTGTCAATATTAAATGTTCTTAAATATCAAATATGCAATTCTGACAGCATATATCCAAGAGAACAGAAATTTTCAGCCAGTGTGAAGAGTTGAGGAAATAAAGGATTGGCATTATTTGAATAGTACTGAAGGCAGACTAGGACATTGGAGCTTAAAGCTTTATGGTGAATGAAATGTTGACTTTCATCAATAGACCTTTTCATTTTTCAAAGGAAGGGATTGGAACTTGCCAATTCTTTCCCCTTAAACAAAACAAATTCTAGCTTTAGGAGATAGATTATCCTTTATACTAATGATAATTTAATTTTGTTGACTTGTGATATCTTCTTATGGTTAATTTTATTTCATGTTCTTTTCCCTCCTCCAAGGGAGGTTCACAACACGTGGAATACATTTAATTTTTAAGTTACAGTTAAGAAAAACACTTATATTGCAAGTTAAAGTTAATTTTATAATATCCCATTAGACCCTGTAGTATGACAAAATTGCCCCTAAATTACAGTGTTCTTCAAATAGTCTCTCAAAATGGTTTCTAATTTTGAGTTTTATAAGGTGTCTGGTCACGCAGAGTTCTGGTTTGTTAACACTCTGATTAAAGGAGATTCCAAATTCTCAAAGAGTTTACTAGAATATCCTACAATGTATACATTTCCTAGAAGCACATTTTTATACAGTTATATGAATAAGACCCCAAAACTTTGCATGTACTCATCTCATGGAATATTAGTCTAGATAACACAACACCTTTTGGTACTTATAGATCTTATTACTTTTTAGGAAAGAAAACATCTACCACTTAGATAATATCAATGAGTTATTAATGCCAGAATTTATTAGATAAAGTATAGAAAGAATCCTATTTTGGGATTATAAACACAGACTTTAAACACATTCTTCTTAAATTTCAGCTGAGAGTACCATCTTTCTAATCTTGTTTTCCTTTGTGAGCCCTATGAGATCTGTCCTCTCCAACTCCACCAAACCTATCAAGCCCATCCTGTTTCCACACCTATGTTCATGTTGTTCCTCTTGCCTGGGCCACCCTTTCATGAATCTCCTCATTGTTCTTTAGAGCTAACCTACTTTATGAGGCCTTCCACTCCTGCTCCCACCTTAATTGCTTTCATGTCCTTCAACTCCTAAATGTATAATAGCCATCCACTTTTTTGGCACGCAATCATGTACGTACTCTCTTGTGCACATACCTTTCCATATGCACAAATCTTACCTTCCTAACTGGATTATAAGAGCTCCTAGAGAACAAGGACCATGCCTTGTATCTCTTCTGATTTTCCTTAGTATTTAGTGCAATATAATTTAAATTGTAAGTGATCAAAAAGTGTGTTGAATAAAGACCCTATTCGTCATGCTGCATTTCTGTAAACATTAGGATAAATGGGCTTAGTGGAAATTTCAGTCAATTTGGAGTTTTTATTAAAAAGAATGCCAGATAATGAAGTTTATCATATTGGATCATAAAATATGAAGAAGGGGGGATAATAAGAAGAAATTTTCAGAAAAATAGATATGGCGTATCTATGTTTCCTATATTCTGTTGTCATCAACTATATTTCTCAGTTTTTACCTTTGGCCCAAATGAGACCAAGTAGGCTATGGATGGTTAAAAAATAATCAACTTGAGATTTTTGCATACTCACAATGTTTATTCTGTAAAGTAAAAAAATGTTTATTCTGCAAGTAAAAAAAAAATATATCAGGTAACTTAAAATAATTTATCGGGTTAGCTCATAAAAATGGAAGGCTGGAGGAACCAGGCTTGGGTATCTATAGGGGGTCAAGGTAGTGGGACAGACAGAGGGTCTCTTCAGTGCACCTTTATGGGGATCAATAAAGTCCAAATATTTTTCTTTGTAGCATTTCACTCAAGATTCAGAGTCCTGGGAGGGAGGTCCTACTGGCCTCTCTTGGGTTATGTACCACTTTATTGCTCAAGGTCAAGGAAGCTTGATTAACAGTCCCTCCAAACCTCTATGCAGAGTACAGACTTGAGTCCCCAAAAAGGAAATTGGGTACCATTACAAAAAGGGGGAAGTGAAGACTAGCCTATTTATGAAATTGCCTTATAGAATACAAAATATCAGGGAAACAGCAGGCTAGTGGTACCTAAGGGAATAGAGGAAACTACAGGAGAAAGGTGTTACCCTGACAGAAAACAAGAAGTCACTAAATGGTATTTTTTGCTATGTTCTATTGAGGCTACATGCATCTTAAACTACAAGATGATGACAGATCAGAAGCTGTTAGCTCTATAAAAACTTGACTTTCTAGTAAGAGTTGATATCCATGGGAATTTTGTATTTCTAAAGTTTGCTTTCCTAAATATTTACTGTAAAAAGAATTTCTCTGGCTCCTGCCCTATGTGTTGAAATGTCACCCAAGGCACAGCAAGGCAAAGCAAGGCAGGGCAAAGGTAATATTTCTGTCTACTTAAGTTTGAAAACTGGCAGGGGAGATAATTCTCCTCACCCTTCCCCATCACCTCCCACCTCCCAGGAACACTGGCTTTATTCATGATTCTGCTGCTCTGACTATATAAATGTGTACTTTTCCTGAAGTGCTGCAATTTGAACATTTAAATGAAGGGCAATCTCGTAGGTATTTGTCTTCACACAACCTCTTTGTCTCTTTAAATGTTTGGCTATTTCTATCATATATTATCTAGTCTGGGGAATTAAGACTGTATTTTCTTTAAAGGGGATTCTGAAAAGGAATTATAAAATACTAAATTGTCATTAGAAAGACCAAAATTGAACTGTTTACTTTTACAATAGAGTATGTACTGGAGAGAGTACACTTTTGATGGAGGGACAGATCTGATTACCACAAAGGATTCTGATGTTTGGAACTTTGGATTATTCTGTCTGTTTTAACATAATCGTGTGGTTTGAGTACCCAGAATTTAGACTCTACAGTTTTGTGCACAAGTTGTAACATCTTTCTATTTCAGTCATTAAGAATTGAAAGTTAATTTGTACAAAGGCCTATGTCAGGTGGTGACATGAGTTTTTCCCAGTGGTCTGAATTCAAAGTGAAGAAATACAGGAAGCCCATGCAAACATGGGTGTAGCCATGACCCTCTCATAGTAGCCAAATGCCTTGTCATCTAATTAGGGATGTGTATGAATGGTTGAGTGATGTTCCTATTGTCTTTACCTATTATCTGATGAAACCACAGCCAAGTGAATGGCTTGGCAAAACCTGTGGGCAAAGATGACTCTATTGAACCTGACTATAAATCTGGCATGAAGAAATACTGAATGAAAGGATGGCTTTGCTAATAAATTAGCTAACACAGGAAAATAAACTATCTAACTTGCTATCTCTAGGATTAACCACAGAGATCTTAACTCGCTGTCTCTAATAATTAACTGCCTGCAGAGATTGTTTTTTTCACAATGTACAAATTCCTACCCTAACACTGAAGGTGTAGGTTACATGGGAGGCCCTGCTGGGCACATGGAGGCTGGGCCTTGGGTCTCCAAATCCATTGCCATGTAAGCTGTTTGAGAAGGAAAATTTTCCTATTTATTTTAGTAAAGTAAACATTTTGATACCAAAACCTAGTGAAAATTAAAAACAAAAATAGATAAATTTCACCTATGAATTTAAAAATCCACCCACCCCAAAAAAAATAGACTAACATAGTCAAAATAGTGCATTGACCAAGGAAGATTTAACCCAATAATTCATGGATGTTTCAGTAGAACACTAAAAATGGAAAAATTTGAATGTTTTCTTAACTGTGTAAAATAAATCTAACTAAGCCCCAGAGGCACCATGATGGCATCTGAAGGCATTCCCACTAAAGTTAGGAACTAGGCAAAAATGTATGCTTTTATTTGACATTATTCCAAATGTACTGTTCAATGCAAAGACAAAAGAAGAAAACTAGCAGTATAAAAATTAAAACTATATAAGGAGGTAACACTATCACTGTAGATGATTATATAACTCTATTGCATTGTGTATTACATATACTCAAGAAAATCATCTGAAATATCTGCAAATAGGAGAATTTAGTAAGGTAGTGGGATGCAAAATTAACATACGGATATCAATAGTTTTCACACATACAAACAGAAGACAAATCAAAGAAGTGACCTCAATTACAATATTAGCAAAAGGGATAAAATGCATAAAGATACAGTAAAATGAATGATGAGGAAAATTTTTAGACACTAAAAACACAAAAAAGTGTTGAACAAATGTAAAATGCACCATGTTCTTAGAGTCAACATCATAAAAGCATCAATTCTCCCTAAATCAATTTTTAAATTTAGCTCAGTCCTAATGAAAGCATCATCAGATTTCTTTTTGAACCAGATAGGCTGATTCTGAAGTTCATATAAAAAAGCAAACAAACATGAATAGCCAAGAAAATAGTGAAAAAGTGCAATGATGGAGAAGTGGGTAGGACTCAGCCCCACTAAAGATTGAAATATATTTTAAGAAGACTTGTATGAAAAGATTCTGTAACAAAACTAATGCAGTAATGGTATGTGAATAGACAGACCAATGGAACAGAAGAGAAAATCCAGAAATACACCCAGGTATACTCAAGAATTAGACAGGAATTTCAAATGGCTTTTTATCTCTGAAACGATGCACAACATTCATACTGTGAGAAATGCAAGTTAAAATTACAATGAAATATTATTTTAATGCTAACAAACTGGCAAAAATCCAAAAGTTTCACAACACACTTAAAGTCCTGGACATACTATAAATTAGTTCAATCCCCTTGAAGCAAATTTGGTAGTAAACACAATTACAATTATAAATGTACCTTCCCTTTGACTCAGCAGTTCTGCTTTTGGATTTTACCTAACAGATATGCATATAAGCAAAAAGATATATGCACATGTATGATTGTATTGTTTTTTCATTGTAAGCCATAGGGGACTGGTTAAACAAATTCCTATACCGGAATGCAATGCAACAGTAAGAAAAGAATAAGGAAGGTCAGTATGCATCCACGTGAAAGACCTTCAAGATACTTGTCAAGTGAAAAAAAAAACAACAAAAAACCAAGGCACATACCAGTGTGTATAATGTGCTAAATGCTATTTTTCATGTAAAAAATAGAGGAAATCTATGTTTGAGTTTGCTGAAGTATGCATAAAGAAACTCTAGATGGATATAAAAGGAGCAAGAGGCATTGGGTATCAGTGGAGATGAGGATTTGATGAGAAATAGGTAGATGAAGGACTGTATATCTTTTGTCCTTTTTAAAATGTTTGAGCCATGCGAATGTTTTGCCTATTCAATAAGTAAATAAATAAACACGCATGCAGCCATGTGGTGAGATTCTACGTACTTATTAAAAAACCACTAAGGATGCTTTCTATGTATTGATAGGGGAAAATCTCCAAAGATGTTAAGTGAATGAAGCAAGGTGCAGAATATAATACATAGAATGCTACTTTTTGTTGAAAAAGAGGGAAATCGAAGAATATTTGCTTGGTTTTTCATAAAGGAACTCTGGAAGGATACTCACGTTGGTGAAAGTTGTGAGGTGCTGCCAGTTCCCCCTCCAGGCTCCCTTCAGGAATAAAAGACTCTTTGTCCCAGCCGTGGGGGATGCTGCTGGCAGATGGCTTTGAGCTGACAGCCCTGTGGAGCCACCTCACCTAAGGTCACCACACCTTCCTGGATGGCCGCATGAAGAGGCAGCTCCCCACACCTAACTCAGGGCAGCTCTGGCAGGTCAGCCCACCTTCAGAACTCCCTTTTGTTAAAACTGCAAGGGTGCCTATCTGTGCCCCTGCACACGTGCTGACCGGAGAGTACTCCCAACAAATCTCCTTCTTGCTAACAGTCTGCTTCCTAGGGGACCCAAGAACCTAAAAACTAAGAAACTGAAATCAGTGGTTCCCTGTGGTTGGGCAGGTATGGGAACCTGACGAAAGGGTATGAGGTTAAGAAGGAGACATTTCACTCTATGCCTTTTTATAATTACAAAATTTTTTTGTACCATGTGGATGCATGCTTTATTCAAATCATAAATGAGAATTTAAAAGTTAACTTGGTATGTCAGTGATATTTTATGCTTTTCCATGTACATCTTTAGAGAACCTTTTATATTTTTTAATTTAGAAGGAGATGTTTTAATCCAAAATACTGTCCCCTGCCACACTCTAAATTTGCTTTTCTTTTCTGTTTTTGTTTGTTTGTTTGTTTAGGACTACAGAGAAACACCTCCTTCATTTCATCTTACAATGGAACTTAAAAAGTCACCTGACGGTGGATGGGGCTGGGTGATTGTGTTTGTCTCCTTCTTTACTCAGTTTTTGTGTTACGGATCCCCGTTGGCTGTTGGAGTCCTGTACGTAGAATGGCTGGATGCCTTTGGTGAAGGAAAAGGGAAAACAGCCTGGGTTGGATCCCTGGCAAATGGAGTTGGCTTGCTTGCAAGTAAGTGGATGCGTTTTTGCCTCTCCTTACTCTTTAATCATTTAATTACATTTGTTGCATCATTAACACTGTGCATGGCATAGGAGGCTTCTTTTTTAAAAAAAGCCTATGTTGCAGTCCTTGTGGAGCCATTTCTCTTTCACTGTGATAAAGCCACGTGAAAACACAGGCATTCCACAAGATATTCAATAATCGTTCATTCATTCATTTCTTTCTTTCTTTTTTTTTAATTTCAGAATTTTACGGGGGTACACACATTTTGGTTACATTCTTTTCTTTATTCATTTATTTTCTGCTACGTGCCAGGCAGTGTGCTAGCTGCTGGAAATGAAAAGATGAACAGCAAACACATGGTTTCTGCCCATAAGAGGCTCACAGTCTAGTAAGAGGCACGCATCCATGAGTAAGAATGAATCAGGGAGATGAAGGTAGTGATGAAGGTAGTATGTGCAAGGTACATTCGGGACTAAAGGACCAAAGGATCAAATGATTCTCATCAGTCCTCTAAGCTGGTTCTATGTGGCTCATGGTTACTCTTTTCTGATTCAGATACACTGTAGTCAAATCACATGTCCTAGGCTCATGACAACTTCATAAGAAAAATCTGACATAGCAGAGTTTCACAATGATGATGGTATTAAGGATTTTAATATAGTGTTATGTATAAGGTATATGTGGTCTATTTTGTATGTCTCCAAAAGTAATATTCTTCATAAACAGTTACATATTTTGCAATAGTGACTGCTATCATCTTTAGAGAGAACAGCAGAGAAATTTTATTTTCCTTTTCACTGGTAAAATCATATGCCACTTCAATTTCTGGAGTCATAGTTTGAAAGCTGCAATAATATTTAGTGATCATCACGCTAATGTACTTGGAACTATTTAAGCGCAAATGTGCTAAGATGGTGACGTAGATGGGGTCAGTGGCCCTGGCATCTCTTCCTGTGTGCTTTGAACTTGCAATTACTCATCGAGCAAGCCCCAATCTCTATTCTTATGAGGAAAATAAGGACATTGAATGTGGTGATTTGTAAGGTGGTTTTCCGCTCTAAAATGGTTTCATGAAAATATGCTTAAAACAAAATGCATTGGCCATTCCTTCTTTTAAATACATGTCTCTCCTTGATATTAAAGGGGACTTCTAAAGAAAAAGCAAATGCTTCCAGCTGTTGTATTACTTTGTTAAATTATAAACAAGACAAAAAGATTTGAAAAACAACGCTGGATCATGTGGCTATATCAGATAAGATAACTAAACATACCTAAACAAATAAAATTAATACTGCCTTTATGAGCGCAAGAGAAATAGGAAAAGTTTGCCCAAGATTTGCTTGAGAGGGTTTTTCAAAATAGGGTTTTAAAGCTATCAAAGTACAAGTGGATAATGATTGACATGTAAATAAAGGGATTTGAAAGTATTGATTTCTAGAATACAATGTGTATTGGAGAGGAGAGAATTTTTTTAATGTTCTCTAGTTAGTTACCATTTCTATTAGCAAATTCTAAGTTAAATAGAAATGTAATTACCTTGGCTTTTAGCAAGGGTCAAAGGATAATTGAAATATCTCAATTAGTACATACTTGGGAGAACAAAGCTTCTTTTCACAAGACTGTCCAGGTAGGAGTTGAGGATTGAGGGAAGCTGAGATCTCCTTGAGGCTGGGGCATTTGTGGTCAGAGCTGAGGCTGTCTTTGAAAATTAAACTGCAGCAGTACACTTTCTCCAGTTTCCTAGGAGGATGACCACTTTTCTCAAGGGCCAGGAACAGCCTTCTTCACCTTCAAGCAGGACTGGCTACATAATTTGCGGGCCCTGGCGCAAAAAGAAAATACGGGATCCTTGTTAAAAAATTGTTCAGAAGTTCATGAGAGTGACAACAGGACATTAGACCGATCCTTCTAATAGCTGGGCCTCGTGGGATCCCTCTAAGCCCTGTGCAACTGCATTGGTCACAAGTCCAAGAAGCCAGCCCTGCGTGTAGGGGCTGGGGAGATAGAGCATCTTGCCCAAATTCAGGGAGAGAACAAGCACCTGAAGGAGTTTGGAGCTGAAGTCAGAGGTTAATTCAGGTCCTGGCTCTACCATCACTTAGTGAGTGGCCTTGTGCAAGTCATGTAACCTCTCTAGGCCCAATGTCGTCAGCTAGATGACCCCTTGACCTGCTGATCAAAGCTTTTGAAGATGAGCATAGAAAAAGGAGAGCAAGAATGAGAAAGTGGCGGGGGAAAAAAAGATGACTGAAGAGCTACCACTTATGGGTGTGTGTGTATGTACGCGGCCATCACCACCTTGGAAGTGAAACAAGTGTATTTCATGTTGGTGACTCAAATGGCTATCAGTGGTTCTTAACCAACATGATAATTACAATCATCTATAGATCAATTCAGCATATAATTGCCTGGATTTGCCCCTCAGACATTCTAATTCCGTTGGTCTGTAATGGGGTCCAGACATAAATTTTTTTAAAGTCCCAAAAGTGATTTTTAGTTGGGAACTATCACTGGCTTAAGCTCTCTTTAATTAGATTTCAATCTTATACTTTTTGATAACTCTCTGATGTACAATTTGTTTTGAATTTTTTTTTTTAATTTATAAAGGGAACTACTGTAGGTTTCTGCTTGGGTGTGGCACTGCTCATGCCATGTAAATCATGAAAAATAAATTATGTGTCCAATGACCTTAGTTCTGGTGGAAAAAAAATAGACATCTTTTTACCCTTTTTTGATAAAATATGAATTTATACATATGTGCGTGCGTATTTACATATATACATCTTTTTGAGAAAAGATGAACTTTATATACATTCATATATACAGTTGCTCTTAAATTCAGGGACATATATGACTTATTTGAGCTTGTTTTAAAAGCCACTTTTATACACATCAGTGGGTCAGGGATGAGAGTCAGGAATCTGCACTTTAACTAGCTCCCCAGTTGATTCTGATGCAGGCAGGCCATCTGGTCTCTGAGAAACATTAGTTATTTTCTTTACCCAGTTTTACCTGGAGAAGACCTGATAGGTGTCATCCTTGACCAATTCTGTGACCCGACCTCCAGAGCTTTATAATTGAGCAAGGCACAGCAGAATCAGTACATTTGCCAAGCAACATAAAAATTCTACTTTTTATGTATTTGTCCCTGAACTTCTCTAAGTACCCCTTTTGTGCCTGGCTCAATAGCAGCCACTTTCACTTACTTTATCTTAGTTGATCCTCATAACAATGCATTGAGGTGGGTGTTATTGTCCTGAAGGTTTAGTGACCTGCCCAAGATAAAACTCTTTCTCCAGTGGGAGGAATGGCACCTGAGCTCAGGTTTTTCTAACCTGTTAAGCCTGTTTCTTCATCTTTACATTGGAGATAATAAAAGTACCTACCCTATATGATTGTTGTGTAGAATAACTAAGATAGTACTTGGCATATGGTAAGTACTCAATAAATTTTAGTTATTAGAGAACAAATCACTCACAATTAAAATGACTCTCCCAAGCAGTTCCAACCAAACTGCAGAACCCCAAAGGAAAGAGACCCTTAAGGATGAAATACAAAGACAGTTCTTAGAAGGATGGGCAGGAGGGAGAGCTGGAAATTTGCAGAGATTGTATCTAAGCATCTAAAATTTAAAGGCCCACTCCTTGTCTTTGACAAACTTAGATTTGGACAGTAGCTCATAATAGCATATTAGAACTGTGAAAACATATGCCCTCTTCATAAGCTTAGTTCTTAATTCCTTTTCCCTGAAACTTGAGTAATTGAGGAGAAAATACTTCTTCCTTTTGCCTAAATTATGTTTGTCCAGATAATCCTTGGGATGAATAAAGCAGGGTATAAAGGATCCTACTCTCTGGGTTATACATTGTGAATGAATGAAATCATTGTTACATACGTGCATAGGGTCTCCTCTGTGCTAGGGATGCCAAGATAGACAATACCATCTATGCGTCTAAGGGGTTTGTAGTCTCAGGGAAGAGAGAGAAAAAAGGTAACTAATAATTTGAGACTTTATAAATACCAAGGAGAATAGCATTGGCAAGATAATCTCTGGGGTTTTATGGAGATACTGTTGAGGTGGGACAGATAGAAAGATGGACTGTCATGGTGAACAGGCAGGGAGAACACAGTCCATGCAGAGTCCCTGTGTGCAAAGGCTTGGAGCCCACACTGCAGATGATGTGTTCTAGCTGAGTAAATTTGGCCAGAGAGGAGGGTTAGTGTTGGGAGGTATGGTGATAGTTTTATGTGTCAATTTGGCTAGGTTACATTCCCCAGTTATTCAAACACTTATCTAGGTGTTGCTGTGAAGATATTTTGTAGATGTGCATAAAGTTCATAATCAGTTAACTTTATATAAGGTAGATTAGCCTAGATAATCCAGATGGATTTGATTCAATCTGTTGAAAGGCTTTAAGAGCAGAAATTCTGCTTGTGTCTGCAGCTTCAGCCCATGCCTCAGAGTTCCTACATTCCTTTCCTAGTGACCTGCCCTACAGATTTTGGACTTGCCCAGCTAGGCAAGTATCGTCTGGCCAATCTCATAAGCCAATTCCTTGCAATAAATCTCTTAATGTATATTTCTTACAGTTTTTGTTTCTCTGGTTGAAACCTGACTGACAGAGGAGGAATGGAAGGTAACTGAATGGCCTTGCATTGTTTTAAGATGAACTAGAACACCCTTTGGCTAGATGTTGTTCTTCAAATTCAAGGAAAAGGGTGGGGCTGCTTCTCAGACAACTGAGTGGCTAAAACAGCAGGGAGATCTTTCTTCAGGAGTTTTGAGCAGATTTAATAGTCCCCACCCCCACTTTTGTCCTCAGTTCCTCCAAAGGCCTTCAGACTAATAATATGAGTCAGTAAACATATCCCAGGTTAATACAGTGAGTCAATATCGCCAACCCCACTTGCTGAATGAGTGGTGAGTGCTGGCAGAGCTGGGTTTGGGCATTACCCCCAAGCACTGTTAACTCCTTCAGGAGCACTAAATTCCTGCTCCCCACAAGGATTCTGTGGCATTGGCCAGTTCCCAGTATGCAGGCGGTTCTACGATTGGTGACAATAATGACCGGGTTTTGGCTAAACTTTCTGCCATCTCTATAGACTACCAAACCAGCCAACAAGAACAGCAGTCAGTATACATGGGATCAAGGATTTGAGTGGGTGCAGCTCGTTAGTACCTTTCTCCTTCTCAAGGAGATGAATTTGAGATTCACAGTCTTAGCTGGAGTGAGGAGTCAGGAACCTTCCAATCTGAAGGAGCCCACACCATGGGCTCCCTGCATTTTAGGTGGAGGGGAATAACAGAGAAAATGGTCTGGGGGGGGAAAAAAAGACGGCAATAATACTTTCTGTCTCTTTAAAACATCCTCCACTCCTTTTGGAGAACTAAAACCTGCATCCCTGCCTCAGGCCAGTGGTTGGGAGGGACAGGGTAATGTTTTTGTGTTCTTTGTGTTACAAGAGATGGCTCAGCCATCCCAGGCCTGAGCCAGCCCCCCAGGTGGGCCTAGGCGGGGCTTTGTCTTTGGCAGAGATGGGACAATTAGAATGGTTAACCACAATAGCCAAGAACTGAGGGCCCTCCCTTTAAAAGCGCTGTATTTCTGCTGATGTGCAGGAAATTTGGATTTTGAGACGAGAAGGTCTACAGCTTTTCCTCCTTTGCCAGCAAAGTAATAAACTCTTTCCTTCTGCTCAAACCATTTGTTCTTGTTCTTCTGATGCACCGCTGAGCTTTCAGTAACAGGGGTAGGGCTTTCATGGCCCAACTGATCTGCTTTGTTAAGAAATCCTTTCTGCACTGCAGATCTACACCCTGGTTACTGCTATATTTTATTTCTCACTGTACATTGGCCAACTTAAGGATTCAATGCAGCAGGCCTGGCCATCCTTCCACTCTTGGGACTGTGAAACTTTTTAGGAGAAAGAAGTACATGGAGGTTGACCTTATTTCCCAAAAGAAATGATTTCATTCTCAAAGCTATCTTATAATAATTTCAAACTAGAAAACCACATTATGTTTCTGTTTCCTCCATTTAGAATGCATTTTCATCCCCTTTGTTGACATAATCATACTACAAGGCCTAGTTGAAGGCTCAGTTCCTTGGCCCTGCGTGATCTCCCTTTTCTGAAATCCTAAAACACACTGTCTGAACCTTCCTTTTGGTGCTTATTGCCTGTGGTCTTCGGTTTTAATTTAACTCTTGAAATGTGTTTATTTTGCTTCTGGTCTAGGCCCTGGATTGTGTGTGGTTTTCTCTGTATCTTCTAATAAGATATGCGACTCTAGTGCTGTGCTGTACAGTACCGTGGACACATGGCTATCGAGCACTTGAAATGTGGCTCATTCGAATTGAGATGCGCTATAGGTGTAAGAAATACACACTGGATTTCAAAGACTTTACGAAAAAGAAGGAAAAAGGTCTCAATGTTGAAATGATAATATTTTGGACATATTAGGTTAGATAGAATGTGTTATTAAAATGAATTTCACCTCTTTTAACTTTTCTAATGTTGCTATTAGAAAGTGCAGAATTCCATATGTGGCTCGCATGTGCGACTCCCTGTATTCCTATTGTGCAGCACAGCTCTAGTGGATGCTTGGTAAATACTGAAGGAATGACAAAGTTTTTACTTTGGTAAAAACTTTTACCAAAGGCAAAATGAATATAAAGGGAATGATATGTGGAGTGTGTGTGTGTGCGTGTGTGTCTGTTGTGTGTGGAAGGTTCCTGATATCTGCTTACTATTTTGCATTTTATTCTGAAATTACAGCCTTTTCACTATTTCCTTATTAAAATATTCCTTCTTCTCTAATGAAGTGGTGGTAATAATAGATGGTTATTACATTTTTAAAATGTCTTGTTAAATAAAAAATTAGCAAACCCCCTTTTTTCTTCCCCAAATTTTTCAGGTTCAAATGTGTGGAATCATGTTATGGGTTAACTAACTTTTGTTCCAAAGATCCCTTCTGCAAAGTGAAAGACCTGAAACATAATAAGAAATCTCCCCTGAGAGTAGTCCTTTGGTTTAATTTGTCTCTTTTTAACTCATCCAGTGCTGAGGAATAATACATGGTTTATCATCTTGGAGACTTTGCATGTTATTACAAAGAACTAAACACATAAATGTGTCATGTTTTGCAGATGTGACTTGATGTCACTTCATTATACTTTGCCTTAATTGTTATTGATGAAATATGAGCCTATGGTGGTTTAAATCTATGTAAAATGGAATCTATAAATATACCCTGGCTCTAAGGATGAGAGTAAAATAATTTGCTCTAAATTTTTAAATATCAAATGATCATAAAGGTTATGTTTTCATGTGACATAAATTCATAAAACTATGTAATCTGGAAGATATTAACAAAATCACATTGATGTTCTTTACTAATATTTTGATTTCTAGGAAAAAAATTAAGATACCGATTAAACTAATTCTCAATTGGTAAGAATGACGGGCTGACTTTGGCCTTCACACTGTCATTGATTAGCTTTGGATTCTTGGTCAAATCACATGACCTTTCTGAACTCCAGTTTTATCATTTTTAGATTGAGGTGTTTGGAACATTTCCAACTTCCAAAATTTCAGCTCTAAAATTTTTTGTCTTGAATCTCTGACATCAAGGTATTTTTTCTCTAAGTAAGCAGTAGATGGCAGTGTGAAAGTTGAGATTTTTTTCTTTAAAAAAATAGGTTTCAATTTGCTGCTTTCATCTGTGAAATAATTTCTGCTCATTTCTTCCTGAGGCTTACGTTTTTTTCAAAGAGTCATGTCAGGCAAAAGTGATTTAAGAATTTATCACGTAATTGATAACAATGCTATATATTTTATAGAACAGTGGTTTTGGTTGTACATACTATGAAATTATTAGCCCTCATTCCCACCCCCAGACTCCCCAGCTCCGGAGTTTCCTTGTGGAATTAACATGCATTAGAGTGTGTAGATTTAAAGTCCTATTTTGAGGATGAAACTTGAAACTTTTTTAAGTATGCCAATAATAATCTCTGTGTGTTTCAATCCCCTTGTGCTATTAAATTTGTGAACACTGACTCTCAATGTCCATGCAGTTTGGTAACAACAGAGAAGGGTCATGCCTTATGCTGTCAGACATCCATTTGTGAAATTTGACTCTTGTAAAACCATTTCTATTTTTGAAGTATCTACGTATTTCTCATTGGGTATACAGACAGCTCAACTATTGGATGATAAGTTTGGTCTTTCAAATGGATTTTCCTTTTAAAACACTGACACAGAATATTTCCCTCTGCTTGTCATATAAATGTAATCCTCCTGCTCTTCTGCACTGGCTCACACGAGAGGGCCTGAACATGTGAGGGGCCAGTTCAGGGCCAGGGAGCAATGTGGGACACCATAAGCATTGCGGAGCTATGATTTCAGAGTATCTCGGTGGCCATAATCTGGTATTAAACATGTGTTTAAGAGATTCTCTGGTATTGGAAAAAATCTTGGGCATGGAATCTTCGGATCCTGGCTCTGCCATTTACTAACGATGAGATTGTGGATGGGTTCCATCATTTCTCAGTTTGAGGTTGCTTTAAGAAGTAAATGATACCTACAGAAAAGTTTACAGAAAAGTGTACAGAAAAGTTATGAGAGTATAGCTTGATGAGTTTTCACAAACTGAACACACCCCTGTAATCAGCACATTCACACCAAGGAACAGAACATGAGCAGTACCCTGAGAGCTTGACTTTGCCCTCTTCTAAATATAACTCCCCAACCCGTACCAAAGATAGGCACTGTCCTGACTTCCAACTATAGGTTAGTTTTGCCTGTTTTTGTACTTTTTATAGTTGGAATTATGTGGTTTGTACTTCCTTGTGTTGGGTGTCTTTCACTCAATAGCTTTGTGAGATACATCCATATTGTTATGTATAGTTGTGGATCCTTCACTCTTCCTGCCATATAATAGTCTATTAGATGAATATACCAGAATTTACTTATACATTCTACTGTTGATGAATACCCAGGTTTCTTGGTTTTAGCTATTATAAATAATTCTGCTATGAACATTTATATATATGACTTTTGGTGTATGTATCACTGTTGGATGTATATATAGAATTGGAACTTCTGGGTTTTACAGTGTGCTATGTTCAACTTTAGGAGATAATTCCAGCAGTATATGAGAATTCTGCTTGCCACTCATTCTTGCTAACACTATTGTCTGTCTTTAACCATTCTGGTGGGTGTGCTGTTTTTTTTTTAGGAGAAGGCGGCATATAAAATTTAATGTACATATAGACAAGGGAGGCATACACGATGTATGAGACTCCTGGGTGTGCTTTTTGAAAATTGGACATCATAACTTCTACCTTGAAAAGTTGTTGTCAACTTAATTAATGTTTGCTTTTCTTTGCTTCCAAATCCTGGCACTTCCTTCTACCATGGACTTGGACAACCTCTCTGAGCCTCAGTTTCCCTCCATGTAAAATGAGACTATTGGGCTGAATGACCCTTAATGCCCTTTTATTTCTAGTATGCTAAGCTTTGTAGCTCTGGGTACTTTTCAGGTACAGTGCTAGTGGGAAAGAATTCAGTATCACTTAAATTCTATTGCATGAGCAGTTGCCTACTTATGCATAGAACAACTCCAGGTAATAGTCACTTTCACCTGTCAGTCAACAGGGCACAGTAACACTATGAGGTGGGTACTATTATTATTCTAATTTTTGGCAGAGGAAAGATCAAATAAATTGCCCAAGATCAAACAGCTAGCAAGTAGTAGGGCTAAAATCTGAATAAAGTCTGGTTCCAGAACCCTCACTTCTTAACTATGTGATCTTACCATCCTTTAATTTCCTCCTCAAAGAAATGGGAAATGGAACTAGCAATAGTGTCTACCCCTCGGGGTTGCAGTAAGGTTAAAATGAGATGAGATGGTTTATGTGAAACACCTTGCACAGTGTCTGCACATTGTGAATATTCAGAAGATGTTTATTTTTGTTGTTTTATGATGGAAAGAATCATTTTAAGCTTTTGATGGATGGATCATATGGTTGTGGGAAAGAGGTTACTGTTAAATAAGCAAAGGTTTCATTTCTTTGTTTAGGTCCTGTCTGCAGTCTCTGTGTTTCATCTTTTGGAGCAAGACCCGTCACAATCTTCAGTGGCTTCATGGTGGCTGGAGGTCTGATGTTGAGCAGTTTTGCTCCCAGTATCTACTTTTTGTTTTTTTCCTATGGCGTTGTTGTAGGTAAGGAACCTGGTCCTTACGACTTTTCTAACCTTAAAGAGTTATGCATCATTTCACCCGCGTCAGGTTTATTATTCAGTTAACAGAAAGGAGTGAAAATGTTTACTCACTAATAGCTTACTTTCAATGCCCACTTTCCTAAAAATTGTTGCTTTAGTAAAAAATCTGCCCAGTGAATCAAAATATTTGGAAGGATAAACACATTTCTAAAGTTCATGTTATGTCTCCTTGCAAGGCACGGGAAGGTTTTTCATTTCAGACCTTGTCTCTATATAGCACAAAAAGGAAAAGTGAGAGAGGGGGAATATAAACGTTAGATGTCACTGACTTCTGTTGCTTCTCACTGACTTGGGAAGTGGCTCCTTTCCTATCAGGCACTCAAGCAGGGATTTTTTTTTTTTAGAGAGGGTCTTGCTCTGTTGCCTAGACTAGAGTGCAGTGACCCGATCATAGCTCACTGCAGCCTCAAACTCCTGGGCTCAAATGATCCTCCTACCTCAGCCTCCCAGGTAGGTAGGACCACAGGTGCATCACAACGCCTGCATAATATTTTCTTATTTTTTGTGGAGACAGGGTCTTGCTATGTTGTCCAGGCTGGTCTTAAACTCCTGGCCTTAAGTGATTCTCCTGCCTGAGTCTCCCAAAGTGCTGGGATTACAGGTGTGAGCCACCTCACCTGGCCCAAGCAGGGCTCTTTAGTTTGTGTTCACAAATAGCTGTTTGTATTCTACAGCATCTGTTGCTGGGGCCCAAATCAAAAGTCACAGCAGAAGTAAAAAGTAGATTTTAAAGCATTTATTATTATTATTATTTTTCTAAAGGTAAGGCAGGAGTGAAGAACACTGAGTGATGGGGATGATTGATGATGACATTGGCTGCTGGAAAGGAAAGCATAGAGGGCTCAGAGGCTGAGAGCACTGACAGTTTGGGGAGGTTTCCTTGTGATGTATTATACTAATTGCATTCAGTTTTAAAAATCCAGGTATTCAAGAGCTTTATTTGGGAATTTGAAAAAGATGACCTCCAGCTTTCAAACATTTTTTGCTGACTACCAATATTGCTCTTTTCTATTTGGGAATATTTCCCCAATAATAAATAATAGCAATTATAGCAGCTAATATTCACAGAGTACTTATCATGTCCTAAGGACTGTGCTAAATTATTTACATGGTCTCATTTCATCTTCATAAGAACCTATTTTACAGAGAGTGAAAGTGAAGCTCAGAGAAGTAAAAAAAATTATTAACCAAAGTCACAGAGCTAAGAGACTTAAGGCTGGGCCCATTCAGTCTGACACCAGAACGTGATCTCTTTTACATTTTTGTAATAATTCTTGGTGCTTTTAGGACTTTTAAAGTTTATTTTAAATTTAACTACATACCGTAACACTACTCAGATCTTAACCTAAATAAACAGGTCACTTGTTAGGCCTTTGAGGGCAGGTAGTATATGTTTTGTATTTTATATTCCCTGTAGTGCTTAATACAATTTTGAACCTGTGGCTGCAAATACATTAATCTCTTGTGTAAAATTTGAGAATCTTCATTGAATAATAATTTTGCATTTTTGTCTAAAATAATAAAAACAAAAATGTAAATAGCTGTGTTTATGCATGAACATTGGATTATTCCTTTTAGGACAAACCCCATTTTATATAGAAAATTGAATCAGTATGCCATGAGTATGATTTGGGCATTTTCCCCAAACTCTGGACTAGGTATTTACAATTTTATAGGTTTTTACTCTTGTACATGGTTTCAAGGTTAATCTGGAGATAGCCTTTGTGAGTATACATCAAAAGTTGTCACTGACTTAAAAATTGATAAAAAGTGAATGATACTGTAGCATTTATATCATTTAAAGAACAAAATGAATTTTTTTTTTTTTTTTTTTTTTGAGACAGAGTCTTACTCTGTTGCCCCGGCTAGAGTGCAGTGGCGTCATCATAGCTCACAGCAACCTCAAACTTCTGGGCTCAGGTGATCCTCCTGCCTCAGCCTCCTGAGTAGCTGGGACTACAGGCACGTGCCACCACACTTGGCTAATTTTTTCTATTTTTAGTAGAGACGGGGTCACTCTTGCTCAGGATGGTCTCGAAGTGACCCACCCGCCTTGGCCTCCCAGAGTGCTAGGATTACAGGTGTAAGCCACTGCACCCAGCCAGAATTTTTAAAATAATTAATTTAATTTAAATTTAAAAAATCAATACACAATAATTGTACATATTTATGGAGTAGGTACATAGTGCTGTTTCAATACATATAATGGATAGTGGTCAGATCAGGGTAATTAGCATATCCATCATCTCAAACATTAATTATTTCTTTGTGTTGGGAACATTCAATCTCCTCTTTCTAGTTATTTGAAACTATATAATATATTATTGTTAACTATAGTCATCCTACAGTGATATAGAGGACTAGAACTGATTCCTCCTTTCTAGCTGTAATTTTGTATCCTTCACAAATCTCTCCCTATCCCTCCCTTACCCCACCCTCCCCAGCCTCCAGTGTACTCTGTTCTTTTAACTTCTATGAGATCAACTATTTTTAGCTTCCATATGTGAGTGAGAACATGTGGTGTTTAACTTTCTGTTGCTGGCTTACTTCACTTAACATACTGTCCTCCAGTTCTATCTATGGTGCTGCAAGTGACAGAATTCCATTCTTTTTTAGTGGCTGAATGGTGTCCCATTGTGTCTATACACCACATTTTCTTTATCCATTCATCTGTTGTTGGACACTTAGGTTGATTCCATATCTTAGCTATTGTGAATAGTGCTGCAGTAAACATGGGGGTGCAGATGTCTCTTTGATATACTGATTTTCTTACCATTGGATAAATGCCCAGTAGTGGGATTGCTGGATTGGATGGTAGTTCTATCTGTAGTTTTTTGAGGGGACTCCATACTGTTCTCAATAGTGACTGTACTAGTTTGCACTCTCACCAACAATGTATAAGAGTTCCCTTTTCCCTATATTCTTTCCAGCATTTATTTTTTATCTTTTTCATTATAGCCATTCCAACTGGGGTAAGATGATACCTCATTGTGGTTTTGATTTGCATTTTCCTGATGATTAGTGATGTTGAGCATTTTTTCTTTTTCTTTTTTTTTGAGACAGAGTCTAGCTCTATCGCTGGGTATAGAGTTCAGTGGCATTATCATAACTCACTGCAACCTCAAACTCCTGGGCTCAAGCAATCCCTCTGCCTCAGCCTCCTGAGTAGCTGGGACTACAGGCGCGTACCACCACACCTGGCTTATTTTTTCTATTTTTTGGTAGAGATGGGGTCTCACTCTTGCTCAGGCTGGTCTTAAACTCCTGAGCTCAAGTGATCCTCCTGCCTCAGCCTTCCAGAGTGTTAGGATTACAGGCGTGAGCCACCACGCCCGGCCCATATTTTCATATATTTGTTGGTCATTTGTATGTCTTCTTTTAAGACATGTCTGTTCAGATCATTTACCCATTTTTAAATCAGATTGCTTGTGTTTTTGCTGTTTAAATGTTTGAGTTCTTTGTATATTCTGGATATGAATCCCCTGTCTGATGAGTAGTTTGCAAATATTTTCTCCCATTCTACAGATTGTCTTTTCACTCAGTTGATTGCTTCCTTTGCTGTGCAGAAGCTTTTTAGTTTGATATAATCTCATTTATTTATTTTTGATTTTGTAGCCTGTGCTTTTGAGCTCTATCTTATTCATAAAATCTTTTCCCAGACCAATGTCCTGAAGTGTTTCCCGTATGTTTTCTTCTAGTAGTTTTATTGTTTGGGGTCTTACATTTAGGTCTTTGATCCATTTTGAGTTGATTTTTGTGTAGGGTGAGAGGTGGGGATCTAGTTTCATTATCCCGTGTATGGATATCCAGTTTACCCAGCACCTTTTATTGAAGAGGATATCCTTTCCCCAATGAGTGTTCTTTGCACCTTTGTCAAAAATCATTTGGGTGGAGATATGTGCATTAACTTCTGGGTTCTCTGTTCTGTTCCATTGGTCTATGTGTCTGTTTTTATGCCAGTACCATGCTGTTTTGGTTACTACAGCTTTGTAGTATATATTGAATTCCGATAATGTGATGCCTTCACCTTTTTTTTTTTTTTTTTGCTCAGGATTGCTTTGGCTATTCAGGGTCTTTTGTAGTTCCACACAAATTTTAGGATTTTTTTTTCTACTTCTGTGAAGAAAGCCATTGGCGTTTTGATAAGGATTGCATTGAGTCTATAGATTTCTTTGGGTAGTATGGTTATTGTAACAGTATTAATCCTTCCAATCTATGAACATGGGATGTCTTTCCATTTGTTTGCATCCTCTTCAATTTCTTTCATCAGTGTTTTGTAATTTTCCTTGTAGAGGTCTTTCACCTCCTTGGTTAAATTTCTTCCTAAGCATTTTAAAAAATAGTTATTGTAAATAGGATTGCCTTCCTGATTTGTTTTTCAGCTAGTTTATTCTTTGTGTATAGAAATGCTACTGATTTTTGTATGTTGATTTTGTATCCTGCAACTTTACTGAATTTTTCAGTTCTAAGAGGTTTTTTTGGTAGAGTCTTTAGGTTTTTATGTATATAAGATCATGTCATCTGCAAACAGGTACAATATGACTTCTTCCTTTCTAAATAGGATTCCCTTTATTTCTTCTAATTGGTTTGGCAAGGACTTCCAGTAGTATGCTGAATAAGAGTGGTAAGAGGGGACATCACTGTCTTATTCCAGTTCTTACAGGAAAAGCTTTCAGCATTTCCCCATTCAGTTTAATGTTAGGTGTGGGTTTGTCATATATGGCCTTTACTATGTTGAGGTACTTTCCTTCTATACTTAATTTATTGAGAGTTTTTATCATGAAGCGATGTTGAATTTCATCAAATGCTTTTTCTGCATCTATTGAGATGATTGTATAGTTTCTGTCCTTCATTCTATTGATGTGATGTATGATGTTTATTGAGTTGCATATATTGAACCATCCTTGCATTCCTGGGATAAATCCCACTTGATTGTGGTGTATTATCTTTTTAATGTGTTATTATATTCAGTTTTTTTAAACAAAAGAAAAAAATTAGCTT
Source organism: Daubentonia madagascariensis (assembly GCA_023783475.1). Classification (NCBI taxonomy): domain Eukaryota; kingdom Metazoa; phylum Chordata; class Mammalia; order Primates; family Daubentoniidae; genus Daubentonia; species Daubentonia madagascariensis. The sequence goes on from JAKFHU010000585.1 coordinate 17,359,308, forward strand.
GCATTGTCCACAATTTATATACATTTGATTGTTAATATAAGGAGTTACATATAAAGAGTGAAAATATTCACTAATAGTGGAAGACTACCTAAGGATATATAGCAAGAAAAAGGCATATTAACTACGTCCTATAACTAAATTTCAAAATTTTTGTAGCGATGGAGGGAGCTTTACCAACCTATGAAATTTATTTTGATTTGGCTCACGTTGTTGGAACCTTTCAATAGGTAACCCTGCCCCCCCCACCATGATCTTGTAGTAGGCTATTTAGGTGGGATTTGATATTGGTTTTGATTTATGCTCTTGGCTTCTACTGCTGCTGGTGGAGTTACAGGGCTTTCACTTGTCCTTTCCCACTATGATAACTCTTATTCACTGTCCAAGAAACCAAAGAACATTGTAGGTGATTACACCAACTATCATGTACATGTACTCCAATTAAATATCAGGGACTGAGGGAATGATTTTTGGATGGCTCCATGGACCAAGCAGACCCACTGTGATCCAGACTTGGGCCATGATCCCGTATATTACCTACCCCTCATATAAGTCTACTCTAAGGAGAGGCCATGACTCTTCAGGTCTCTAACAACAATGCTCAAAATGTATTTCACCTTCCCCAATGTACAATAACCTAAAGACTCAGGTTATCATTACACATAAACTTGTCATCATGTTTGCTGCAATGTCCTTCCTCCTAGAGTCCCAGGTTCTCCTTCAGTTGTTGGATTCTGGGTCAGAATACAGGTTCAGGTCTGAAGACTGTTTATGGCTCTGATTTGGCAATAGTTTCTGAATCTCAGAGACTAGGAGGAAACTGTCAGCTCATGGAGAGAACACTGGTCTTCAGGTCAGGAGACACAGGCTTTGTGAGCTTGAGCAAACCCCATAATCCCCATGAATGACTGTCCCCTCATCTATGAAGGCAGGCTAGGAAACCTACCTCATGTGGGTCTTGTGAGGATTAGACGAAGTCAAGCAAGATAGAAATAAAAATTAAATAAATAAAAGGGTTGAGTTAGATATCAATTAATTTAAAAAACTCTCACTGTGGTAATTACTGGAGCTCTATTTGCTACTCCTTGCTGGCAAATTATTAACATTTGCTACTTTGGTTGATTTCTTTGTGATTTTATTTCATCAGTAGGCTCATGGTATAGGGCTCATAGAATGTTTGTATGATAAATAAATGGGATAATAAAGAACAATGACACTTCCATTCTGTCCCCATTTGAAGTAGAGTATCCAGTTGAAAAGGAAGTGACAGGAAATTATTACACAGTCTACACTCATCTCATTTCTGTATCATGGGCTTTTTAGAAAAAACAAGAAAGATTCAATCTAATAGTAATAGTCATGAGCTACAGTTCTGTGCACAAGCATATCCTAAGGACATTCATTTGCCTGGAATGAACTGGATGGCCTCTTAAGATAGAAAGTATGGCATAGGGAAAGATCAAGCATTGACAGCAGACTGAGTATATAAGATCATGTCATCGGACGATGCGGGTTTACCTTCTCTTATTTACTTGCCAGCTGTATGATCTTAAGCACATTTCTTAACTTCTGTTTTCTCATCTTATTTTATTTTTGCTTTGTTTTTTGAAACAGAGTCTCACTGTTGCCTGGGCTAGAGTGCACTGTTGTCATCATAGCTCACTGCAACCTCAAACTCCTGGGCTCAAGCAATCCTCCTGCCTTAGCCTCCGAGTAGCTGGGACTACAGGCGTGCACCACCATGCCTGGCGAATTTTTCTATTTTTTGTAGGGCCAGAGTCTTGCTCTTGCTCAGGCTGGTCCCGAACTCCTGACCTCAAGTGATCCTCCTGCCTCAGCCTCTCAATGTGCTGGGATTACAGGTGTGAGCCACTGTGCCTGGCCTGTTTTCTCATTTTAAACTGAGCATAATAATAACATCCATCTTGTGGGGATTTGTGAAGACTAATGATACAATGCAATGAATGTTAGCTAGCATAACCATTATTAATAGTTTTATTATTAGTTAGTTGTAGGTATATGGCTTTATTTCTGGGTTCTGTATTCTGTTCCATTGATCTATGTGTCTACTTTTGTGCTAGTAACATGCTATTTTAGTTAGTATAGTCTTGTAGTATAATTTGAAGTCAGGTAAAATGATGTCTTCTGCTTTGTCTTTTTTTTTTACATAGGATTGCTTTGGCTATTTGGGCTCTTTCTTGGTTCTATATGAATTTTTGAATCGTTTTGTCTACTTCTGTGAAGAACGACATTGGTATTTTCATAGAAATTGCATTGAATCTATAGATTTTTGGGGGCAGTATGGTCATTTTAACAATATTGATTCTTCTGATCCATGAGCATGGGATGTTTTTCCACTTGTTTGTATCATCTACAATGTCTTTCATCAGTGATTTGTTGTTCTCCTTGTAGAGATCTTTCACCTCCTTGGTTAAACTTATTCCTAGTTATTTTTTTTTTTTTTTGCAGCGATTGTAAATGGGATTGAGTTCTTGATTTGGTTCTCAGCTAGGTCATTGTTGGTGTATAGAAATGCTATTGGTTTTTGTACTTGATTTTATAACCTGAGACTTTGCTGGATTCGTTTATCAAATCTAGGAGTCTTTTGGAGGAGTCCTTAGGGTTTTCTAGGTATAAGATCATATCATCAGCAAACAGAGATAATCTGACTTCCTCTTTCCAAATTTGTCTGATTGCTCTGGCTAGGACTTCCAGTACTATGTTAAGTAGAAATGGTGAAAGTGGGCATATCCTTGTGTTGTTTCAGTTCTTAGGGGGAATGCTATCGGCTTTTCCCCATTCAGTATGATGTTGGCTGTGGATTTTTTGGATATGGCTTTTATTATTTTAAGGTATATTCCTTCTATGCCAAGTTTTTTAGGGTTTTAGTCACAAAGTGATGCTGGATTTTATTGAGTGCTTTTTTTTTTTTTGCATCTATTGAGATGATCATATGGATTTTGTTTTTAATTCTGTTCATGTGGTGAGTCACATTTATTGACTTGCATATGTTGAACCATCCATGAATCTCTGGGATAAAACCCACTTGATTGTGGTGGATAATCTTTTGGATTGGTTTTGCTAGTATTTTCTTGAGCATTTTTGCATCTATGATCATCAGAGATATTGGTCTGTAGTTTTCTTTTTTTGTTACACTTTTTCCTGGCTTTGGTATCAGGATGATACTGGCTTTGTAGAATGACTTATGGAGGATTCCCTCCTTCTTGATCTTTTGGAACAGTTTCAGTATGATTGACACCAGGTCTTCTTCGTATGTCTGGTGGAATTTAGCTGTGAATCCATCTGTTCCTGAGCTTTTGTTTTTTGGGAGATTTCTAATCACTGATTCAATCTCACTACTCATTATGGGTCTATTCAGGAGTTCTATTTCTTCTTGATTCAATCTCAGGAGGTTGTATGTTTTCAGGAATTCATCCATTTTCTCTAGGTTTTCTAGTTTGTAAGCATATAGTTGTTCATAATAGTCTTTGATGATCTTTTGTATTTCTGTGGTGTCAGTTGTAATGCCTCCTTTTTCATTTCTGATTGTGTTTATTTGGATTCTTTCTCTTATTTTCTTGGTTAGTTTAGCTAGTGGTTTGTCAATTTTGTTTATCTTTTTGAAGAACAAATTTTCCATTTTGTTGATACTTTCTACTTTTTTTTTTTTTGGCCTCTATCTCATTTGGTTCTGCTCTAATCTTTGTCATTTCTTTTCTTCTACTAACTTTGGGTTTAGTTTGTTATTGTTTTTCTAGTTACTTGAAGTGCTATGTCAGATTGTTAATTTGTGATCTTTCTACTTTTTTGATGTAGGCATTTAAAGCTATATATTTCTCTCTAAGCACTGTTTTACTGTATCCCACAGGTTTTGGTATGTTGTGTTTTCATTTTCATTCATTTTGAAAAAATTTTTGATTTCCGTCTTTATTTCTTCGGCACCCAGTGATAGTTCAGGAGCATGTTGTTTAACTTCCATGTGTTTGTATAGTTTCTGGAGTTTCTCTTCATATTGATGTCTAGCATTATTCCACTGTGGTCTAAAGAGATACTTGATAGGATTTTGATTTTTTAAAATTTATTAATATTTGTTTTGTAACCTAAAGTGTGGTCTATCTTAGAGAATATTCTGAGTGATGATGAAAAGAATATGTATTCTGTAGTTGTTGGGTGGAATATTCTGTAAATGTCTGTTAAGTCCATTTGGCCTAAAGTCCAATTTAAGTCCACTGCTTCTTTATTGATTTTCTGTCTTCATGATCTATCTAGTACTGTGAGTGGTATATTAAAGTCCCCCACTATTATTGTGTTGCTGTCTATCTCTTTCTTTAGGTCTACTAATATTTATTTTGTGACTCTGGGTGCTCTGATATTGGGTCCATATATATTTAGGATCATTATATCCTCTTGCTAGATTGATCCCTTTATCATTATATAATGACCTTCCTTGTCTTTTTTTTACTATTTTTAATTTAAAGTCTGTTTTATCTCATATAAGTATAGCTACTCTTACTTGCTTTTGGTTTCCATTTGTGTGGAATATCTTTTTCCACCCCTTTACTTTCGATCTATACGTGTCTATGGGTAAGGTGAATTTCTCATAAGCAGCATATAGTTGGAGCATGTTTTTGAATCCATTCTGCTAATCTATATCTTTTAAGTGGAGCATTTAATCCATTTACATTCAAGGTTAATATTGATAGGTGAGCCTTTGTTCTTGTCAAATTGTTAGTTGATTTCTATTAATAGTTGTTGTATAAATTCTGTTTCTTTCTTTTTTGCTGTCTTTTTGTCTTTATGGTTTGCTGAACTCCTGTCATGTTGCCATTTAATTCCTTTCTCTTCCTCTTTTCTGTGATTGTTTTATAAGACTTGTGAGTTTTATATTTTCATATGTTTTTGTGATGGTGAATATTGACTTTTCATTTCCATGTTTAATACACCTTTGAGCATTTCCTGTAAGGCCAATCTAGTGGTGATGAATTCTTTCAGTGTTTGCTTGTTTAGGAAAGACTTTATTTCTGCTTCATTTATGAAGCTTATTCTGTCATGATGTAAAATTCTTAGCTGACAATTTTTTTTCTTTTAGCACTTTGAAAATGCCATCCCATTGTCTTCTAGCCTATAATGTTTCTGCTGAGAGGTCCAATGTTAGTGTGATGGGTTTATTTTATAGGTGACTACATGCTTTTCTCTTGCTAATTTTAAAATTCTTTCTTTCACTTTGACTTTAGTCATTCTGATTATAATATGCTGTGGTGAAGTCCTTTTTGAAATGTGTTATATTTGCCTGGGAATCATTGGGCCTCCTGTATCTGAATGTCTAACTCTCTTGCTAGTCTTGGGAAGTTTTAATTGGTTATTTCCTCAAATAAGTTTTCTAAACTTTTTGATGTCTCTTTCCTCTCAGTAATATTGATAATTTGTAAGTTTTGTTGCTTTATGTAGTCCCAGATGTCTCAAAGGCTTTTTTCATTTTTAAAAATTCTTTTCTCCTTATATTTGTCTGATTGGACTATTTCAAAAGACCTGTCTTCAAGTCCTGAGATTCTTTCCTCTTTTTGGTCTAGTCTGCTTTTGAAGCTTTTGAATGTGTTTTGTATTAATATTTCCTTCAGTGAATTTTTCAGCTCCAGAATTTGTTTGTTTTTTTTTCTTGAAGATCTCTATCTCCTTGGTAAATTTCTCATTCATATCCTAAAATGATTTTCTGATTTCTTTGTATTGGTTTTCAGATTTCTATTGCATCTCATTGAGCTTTTTTAGAATCAATATTTGGAATTCCTTTTCTGGCATTAAGAGGAATTCTTTTTGATTGAGATCTGTTGCTGGACAATTTCTGTGGTCCTTTGGTGGTGTCATATTTCCTTATTTTTCATGTTTCTTTTGTCCTTCTGTTGATATCTGTGCATCCAAGGTAGCAGTCACTTGTTCCAATTTTTTGAGGTTGCTTTTGAAGGGGAGAATTTTTTCCTGTAGATATATATGTGTTGTTGGTTGGGTAGGACACTTTGACTTTGATTTTGGGTGCCTGCAGTGGTGTGATCTTTGTATGATTCCTTTGGCAGCACACAGAGTCGGTGGTATCTGTGATTTCCTTGGTGGTTTACGGAACATTTATTAGTTGAGACTGTGGTGAAGTTTTGCTGGGGACTTGAATGCCAGCCAATACAGTCTTTGGGCACCAGTGGTGGAAGCAGTGGGCTGAGTATGCCTGATTTTAGGCCCTAGAGCAGCTTACGCTGGCAGCAGTGTTAATGTGTCCTGGGGGCCAATTCTTAGGCCTTCAGGTAGCTTGCTGAGAAGATAGTATTTAAAGCAGAGGCCTGGGTGTGTGAGTGGGTTCTCAGGCCCCCTTGCAAGTGGTGTGATGTGGGAGGTGGCAGTAGCAGTGGTGGAGCCACCCACTAGGACCCAAGTGTTCTGTGTTTGTGTTGTTGGTAGCTACAATGAATTGGGCTGGCTAGTCCCCAGTCCCACTGCTGCACGTAACAGGGTGGTGGGTATTGTCATAAGTGTGCCTAGGAGAGCTTGGTCTCCCCTGTCCCTTCCCAGCCAGGTGGCAGCTGCAGCCAAGTCACCTTGATCTTGGCCTGAGGGGAGGGCACAGCCCAGTATTAAACTCTCAAAATGACTTCAGCTGTGGGCTTGCATTCAAAGAGGGCAGGGCCCCTTTCAGGCAAGTGGCATGGGCAAGAAACTGTGGGAAATGTGGTCTGCTCATGTCTCAGTCTCACAGGAGCCCATAACAGGGCAGTGGGAATTTTCCTGGGTATATGGAGGAGAGCTTGGGTTTCCCTGTCCCTCCTCAACTGGGCAAGGCTGCAGCTGCGTCAGCTCAAACTCAGCTGGATGGCAGGGCACTGTTCAGCTATAAACTCCCATAATAATGGCACCTTGGGCCTGTGACCAGAGAAGGTGGGGCCTTTTCCAGGAAAACAGTGTAGACAAGATGCTGGTGGCAGTGCTGTACCCTTGTCACTCAGTCTCACAGCATCCTGTAGCAGGGTAGTGGGAATTGTCCTGGGCATGGGTAGGAGAGCTTGGGCTCCCCTGTCCCTCCTCAGCTGAGTGACTGCTGCAGCTGTGTCAGTCTGAACTCAGCTCGAGGGCGGGATGTTGCCTGGCTTTAAACTCCCATAATGGCACCTTGGGCCTGTGATCAGAGAGGGTACGGTCCCTTCCAGGCAAACAGCATAGACAAGATGCTGGGGAGAGAGCTGTCTGCTGGTGACTCAGTCTCACAGCAGCCTGTAGCAGGGTGGTGGGAATTGTCCTAGGTGTGTGTGGAGAGCTTGAGCTCCCCTGTCCCTCATCTGGGTGGGGCTGCAGCTAAGTCAGCCCAAACTCAGCCCCAGGGCAGGGTGCTGCCCAGATTTAAATTCTCAAAATGGCACATTGAGCTTGTGAACAGAGAGGGTAGGGCCCTCTTCAGGCAGCATGTGCTGGCAGGAAGCTGTGGGGAGCGCAGTTCGCTCCAAACTCAATCCTGCAGCATCTGGCTGCAGGATGGTGGGCACTATCCCATATGTGTCCTGGAAAGCCTGGTTTCCCTGCCCCTTCCCAGCCAAGTGGGGTTTGCAGCTGCATCAGCCCAAACTCAGCCCGAGGGTGGGGTGCAGCCCAGTGTCAAACTCTCAAGGTGGCACCTTGGACCTGTGACCAGAAAGGCTGGGGCTCCACCTAGGCAAGCAATGTGGCTGAGAAACTGTGGAAATTGCTGTTTGCTCACATCTCAGTCTCCTCAGCAGCCTGCAGCAGGGCAATGGGGACCTTCCCAGGGGTGTGTGAGGCTCCTGGGCTCCTCTATTCCTCAGAGCTGCACAGTGGTTACAGGTATGCCTGCTGTCTCCCAGTAACTGGGCTCTCAGAATGGTCCCTGGCTCAAGCTGCACTGGGCTCAGATGCCTGTGAGATTATCTGTGGGTTCCCTTTGTGGAGCAATGTCTCTGTATAATCTCCAAGCAGCTCCCTATGTTAAGCCCAAGGAATACATGGGCCAGGGCGGGGGGGGGGGGGTCTCTTGTAGCCAAGATTGTAAAAGCTCATATCTGACAGTGGAGCCCTGGGGGCTTCTCTCTTGCTGTTTCCCCATGTTCAAGAGCTTCTCCGGGCTGTTAGCCTGTCCCCGGCTGCGCAAGTTGCCCTGAATCCTCTCCTCACCCATTTTTGGTGCTTCTTGTTATTTCCCCAGTGAATCCTAGCATTCTCTCCTAGATGGTCTATTCAAAATGTGAGAATCTACTTACTATTCTTGTTCCTCTTTGTGGAGAAGGCACCTACTACCTTCTTGATCCTATACCCCATTTTAATTTTTTGTAAAACGGGACTACTATGACTTCACAGAGATTTTGTGACTACTCATGAGTTAACGTATATAAAGAGGCACACAGAAATGTTTAATATGTGTTTGTTCCCTTCTTCTTAAATTCCTTTCTGACCTCTTAGTTCAAGACTACAGCAGCAATTTTGAGGTACCGAAGAAGCTCTATTGAATCAGAAATATTTGTGTAAGAGATTAAAGCATATACAAAAAGAAATTAAAACTACATCAGATATTGAATTACAACCTAAAATGTCAAGAGAATTCTCAAGTGTATTAATTGATATAATTCTGTTTTAACATTTAATTGGTCTTTCCAAAAATATCAGCTTGAGAATATGATGTTAAATTGTTTAGGTTTTCGTAGCTCAAACAAAACGGTGGCTTGCCAGATTTCAAGTGACTGTAAGCCACACAACCAAGTCTGGCCATCCAGTCTCCTGTTTTCTTAATAACTTTACTAAATTAGGAAAAACACAGTGTGGTAGGGGATGGGCATGGGGTGGGTAGGGGGTGGTGGTGCAGGAAATGTGCCTATAATGAATTGTTCAAGTTTCTTATGATTTCTCTTTGCTTTTCTAAAAAGCACAACTCAAGATCAATTCCTTGCTTTCTCTTTTCTTCAGAATAGATTGTTACTTAGCTACCTGGTTATGGTTTTCTTAATATTCCTTTCTTGATTTTTGGAAAAATTCAATTTTCTTTTCCTGCATTTTCTTGATAATGTCTGTGTAGAGTCTGCTGAGATTGGGGAGGGAAAAAAACGTGTTCATAGACAGTCTGATTTTCTTACTGTAATTGTGGCAAATGAGATAAAGGCCATTTCCTGTATGTTCACTTCAGCTGAAGTAGAGATTTGCAAGCCCCCTTCCCCCTTTTAAGTTGTTTTGTCATTAAAGACAGTCTTTTAACTCTCACGGATGTGCAGTTATAATCAGGGAACTGTGATTTCCTAATATAGTCTGGGGCTATTTCTACGTAATGCCATAACACTTCACTGAAAAGTGACAGCATATACCACTATGATGGCTATTTTTTAGTACTTACTATATTCCAGGCGCAGATACTAAATGTTTACATTTTTTTTTAGTCTCTCTTAATTTTTATATCTATCTTATGAGATTATTTTAAAGATAAAGAAAGAGAGTTTAAGTGACTTTCCCAAAGTCATGTAACAAGTTGTCTCATTGTTGAAGGAAGAAACTTGCAAATACATAACTCGTAACACAGCACAATAAATACAATTATGAAATGAAGCCAATATCCAGTGCTGGTATAGTATTTAATATTTATGTGTGGGGAAGACGGGGTGCTAAAGGAAGCTTCATGCAGGAATCTACACTTGACTTGAGTCCTGAAAGGCAGGCAGGATGTGGTCAGGTAGATATGGGTTGAAAGGGGAGTAAGGTGGTGCAGTGGCATCATCATAGCTTACTGCAACCTCAGACTCCTGGGTTCAAGTGATCCTCCTGCCTCAGCCTCATGAGTAGCTGGGACTACAGGCATGCACCACCACGCCCCGATAATTTTTTCTGTTTTTTCAGTAGAGACAGGGTCTTGCTCTTGCTCAGGCTGGTGTCCAACTCTGAGGTGATTAATCTCAAAGACAGCGATCTTTCTCTCCCTTTTTCTGTTAGATAGTTTATTTTTTCTCTGTTAGATAATTTATTAGCAAGGCTGTCTTATCATACCAAAACTTGGAAAGTAATAGTATCCTCATGATTAATTGCAATGTGGAACTTGATACCACATCAGTATACTTTTCATACTTTGTTATATTAAATCCATTTGTTTATGCTGTACTTTGGGTAGATCTTCATTTACACCTGATTATATAACATCGTGCATTGGTCATTTGAAAAATATTGGTTTTCTGAGTTATTCAAGAACTTAAAAAATGTTACCACATATCATTATAAAACATAAAAAAATCAATTTTGTTAATATTGCCAACAAGCATGTCAGAAAATCTTTATGTATTGGGAAGCTGTCAAATTCATGGTAGCAGATATGAGCTTTCTAAAATGCTAATTTTTTTTGCTGGAAAGCATGAATTTTATCATTGGTGGCAATTATGTCAGTTGTTTCCCTGTTCATTCTTTTGTGTCTATCAGATTTCTTTCAAATAAAAACAGGGTTATGCAGAAAAAGTGGCTGTTTTAGCTGGCTACTAAACCAATTGCTTAAGTGCTTTTCTTTGAAGCAATTATCGTAATTCAGATGAAGCATTTAAAGTAAGTTTGTTTGTTTTTACTGTGAGTGTGGTGGTGAAGCCTATAGGGTACAAAGTTTGGTGCAAATACCTTGATTTCTGATAGGGCTTTTCCAGATTTACCCACTGTCTCTTTTGCACCATCAGCATAAATGTGAACACAGTGAAAAAAGCAGAGAATATCTTACTCTTATTATAAAAATAGTTTCAACTTTATAAACTCCCTGAAAGATCTCAAAGATTACCACGGGGTACCCAGACCTTTCTTCAATAACTGCTGGTTTACGGTCATCTTCATACAGATGTGGGGAGATATTATGCCACCAAAAGATTTCTGCTTTCTGAAAAATTTAAAGAAAACAGATTTCAAATTTCTGCCACAGTAAAAAAAAAAGAGAGAATCTTATCTGAAACCCATGGCCTTGAAATCATTTTTAAAAAATTCTTTCTTTTTAATCTAAGGTTAGAGTTTAAAGGTTGCTGTTCAACTTTTTTAGCATTGGCGTTTAGTAATCTGAGATGTCTTTTTTCATGTCTCCAATGCCTTACATTTGACAGAGTCCTGACGACCAAATCACAGAAAAATAAATTCATTCCCCCTCCAAAGGCTTTCAGAATAGTATCAGTTAAGGGAGACACCTTTTGGCTTCACAAAATCAATTGTTCGGAAATAGGTCTTATTTAATGTCTTGAAGTGTCCTATATGCAATAATGACAACTGTATAAATTAATCCAACTCATATTTTAGGTAGTGAGATAGTATTTTTTCTGTGAAGTCATACAAAAGGGTACTCTATTTTAAAAGGTTTATTTAAAGTGTAATTATTTTATCTATCTTATTTCTTTAAGAAGACTTTCTATGCAATCATGGATGATCATCTGAGTCCTGGCTTGTTTTAAGTGCTGGTCTCCTAAAATGTTTACACAGTAAATTTGTTAAACTTGTGTATTCTTTTAAATCATAGCCCAGGCAGCTATTTAAACTAATGAAAATTATTTTAGTAATTCACATAATGGGCCATGGTTAAAATTCAGTTCTTAGACTATGGATTATGTGCTGTTTTTAGAGTGAACCTCAAGAACAGAGAACGTTGCAGAAGAAAGGCTAAAAAATAAATTAGGTAGAGCCAAAGGAGACTTTTATGAAAAACAAACTGAGATTATCAAATACTTAAAAGGGAGGAAAAGATTAACAAACAAGAGCCTTGGAGATGATCTGGAGATAAATATTACCCTTTGAACTCAAGAAAGTAAATTTAGTTGTAATATTTTTATAAAGGACATTCAAATTTACGGAAAAGTAGAGAATATTATAGCAAACAACCATATGCTTACCACTTAAATTTAACTGTTGTTAATATTTTGTTGCATTTGCTTCCTTTTTTGTGAGACTATTTTAAACTAAAGATCTCACTACATTTTACTTCTAAATAGGGTAGTATGCATCTCTAAAAGATCAAAACTTACAAATATAAATTTTACTGTGATGGGATGATCTGAGAACCCCAGAGGACCTGCCTGAAAGCCTTTGTTTTGCAGACTGGGCTGTGCAAGCTAAGCTCTAGCAAAATAGCTTGGGATGATGAGGGGGATTTAAAAAAGTTGTTTAGAGGATTTAGAAGAGGAAGAACACTGAGCTGAGGACAAGAACTTAGAAGAAACACATATGTCTGAGGAACAAGATTGATTAAATCTTGCTATTTGGTGTGTGATTTAACCATTTTTTTCCCTCTCTCTATAATGTCTTAATTTACATTTGCATTATTCGTCCATTCTTTAGAAATTGGATTTTTTTTTAACTTGACCTTGACCTTAAGGTGGGCGTGGGGTGGAAAATGAGGCTGCCCGATGTGTCCGTCAGGACTGCACAACTAACATGGGAAGAGTCTAGGAATCTGTACTCTGAACAGTTTTAACCAGTCAGTAACAGAATGTCCTATTGGAGATAGTTGATTATTCCTTTCTTTTTTCCTTTTTTTGTTTCTACATGGAAGTAATATAGTGTGTCTTAATTTACGCAATGTCTTCTCACGCTTAGGTCTCGGATGTGGTTTATTGTACACTGCAACAGTGACCATTACCTGCCAGTATTTTGACAGTCGTCGAGGCCTTGCACTTGGCCTGATTTCAACAGGTACATGTTCAAAATACATTCAGTATTGTCACTATTCTAAACGAAGTAAGCAAAGTAAAACAATATTGTCCCTAATGTAAGCAAAGTAAACAAAGTAGAACATTACCAAGCACAGATATGTTTAATCAACCATTATCCAGCTACCAATCAGGTAGCAAAATAATTTTTTAGGCCAGGGATGGTATTATAGCTCACACTGGTAATGCCAGCACTTTTGGAGTCTGAGGTGGGAGGATTGCTTGAAGTCAGGAGTTCGACATTAGCCTGGGTGACACAGTGAGACCCCTTCTCTATAAAAAAAATTTTTTTTAATTAGCCAGTTGTGGTGACATGCACCTGTCGTCTCAGCTACTTGGGAGACCGAGGCAAGAGGATTGCTTGAGTCCAAGAGTTCGAGATTACAGTGAGCTGTGATCCTGCCACTGCACTCCAGCCTGGGCAACAGAGTGAGACCCTGTCTCTTAAAAAAAAAAAAAAGATGAATTTTTACTGCTAGCATGTCCATGTCATCACTGATGCTTCCACACTTGGCCTCACTGGCACACACTGATGGGGTTGTGATGTAATTTGGTATGATGATTTTAAACATGTGATCAATCTACTTAGAATTTTTTTTTACAGGTCTTTTTGCATGATATTTACATTTTAAAATACTCAATTTTTTAAAAATTGAAATCAGAACCAGATGAGAACAGTGCAAATTAACTGAGTTGACATAACTTGGCATTCCAGTCTGCTTAGTGTGATCAGTGCTAAAAAGGTGGAGTATTCACATTGTTGCATGAGTGTACAAACCAGCATAGTTTGTAATTTAAATATCCTATCAAATTCCACTTTACTTTTCTCATAATTTTATTAATGCATTAAAAATATGAATTGTTCATTCTGGTGATTCAGCAATGGATTTGAACTACGAAACCATTATAAATATCCGAAAACTAAAATATATCATTCATCTCAAAAAATAAAATGTGAAAATTTGCTTCTCCAAAAGGAATAAATAGATAGCATAAAGTCTGGCACATAATCAATGCAAAACACGTAATTGCATATATTTGTTAAAAATATGGGCTCTTGGAGTCAGACTGAGTGAGTGTGAATCCTACTTATGCCATTTACAGCTGTGGCAAATTTCTCAAACTTCTAGAACCTAGGTCACTTCATCTGTAGATTGGGATTAATAATAGGACCTACCCAATGGAATCCTTTTTTTTTTGAGACAGTGTCTCGCTCTGTCGCCCAGGCTAGAGTTCAGTGGTGTCATCATAGCTCACTGCAGCCTCAAACTCCTGGGCTCAAGTGATCCTCCTGCCTCAGTCTCCCCAGCAGCTGGGACTACAGGCAGGCACCACGATGCCCAGCTAATTTTTCTATTTTTTGAAGAGACGGGGTCTTGCTCTTGCTCAGGCCAGTCTCCAGCTTCTGGCCTCAAGTGATCCTCCCACCTCAGCCTCCCAAAGTGCTAGGATTACAGGTGATAGCCACTGTGCCCAGCCAGGATCCTTAAAAGGATTATACAAGATCGTGCAATGTAAAGTGCTTAACGGTGTCTGAACTATAAATGCTAATTCTTAAATGTTCTATCAGTATTGCTACTATTGTTATTCTTGTTATCTTCAATATTCTTGTTGTGATTTTAATATGAAGTTACATATAAACACCAGCGTAAAAAAATAAATTGAATTCTGATACTACTAATTCTTGTCGTAAGAGCCTGAAATGATAAGAGATTAAGATTGAACGTCTCTCATTCCCTTTTTAGGTTCAAGCGTTGGCCTTTTTGTATATGCTGCTCTGCAGAGGGTGCTGGTTGAGTTCTATGGACTGGATGGATGCTTGCTGATTGTGGGTGCTTTAGCTTTAAATATATTAGCCTGTGGCAGTCTGATGAGACCCCTCCAGTCTTCTGATCGTCCTTTGCCTGAAAAAACGCCTCTGGAAAACGTACCAGATAAATACGCCGTTTACAATGAAAAAGAAAAGAACCTGGAAGAAAACATAAACATTCTTGACAAGAGCTACTGTAGTGAGGAAAAATGCAAGAACATTTTAGCCAATGGTGACTGGAAACAGGAGAGTCTCCTTCATAAAAACCCCACAACCATCGCACACACAAAAGAACCTGAAACATACAAAAAGAAAGTCGCAGAACAGACGTATTTTTGCAAACAGCTTGCCAAGAGGAAGTGGCAACTATATAAAAACTACTGTGGCGAAACTTTGGCTCTTTTTAAGAACAAAGTATTTTCAGCGCTTTTCATTGCTATCTTGCTTTTTGACATCGGAGGGTTTCCGCCTTCATTACTTATGGAAGATGTAGCAAGAAGTTCAAATGTGAAAGAAGAAGAGTATATTATGCCTCTTATTTCCATTATAGGCATTATGACAGCAGTTGGTAAACTCCTTTTAGGCATACTGGCTGACTTCAAGTGGATTAATACTTTATATCTTTATGTAGCTACCTTAATCATCATGGGCCTGGCCTTGTGTGCAATTCCATTTGCCAAAAGTTTTGTCACCTTGGCAATACTTTCTGGGATCCTAGGGTTTTTTACTGGTAATTGGTCCATCTTCCCATATGTGACCACGAAGACTGTGGGAATTGAAAAATTAGCCCATGCCTATGGAATCTTAATGTTCTTTGCTGGACTCGGAAATAGCCTTGGACCACCCATTGTTGGTAAGATATGTATCTTAAATTCAACTTATTTTATTGTTCTTCATTGTAGCATCTCCAGATATAGAAATTCAGATTATAATAATAGCGCAGATTTATACAAAATAAATCTGCATGGAAGGTCTCATAGTAAGTGATTTATTTAGGATTGCTTTGATATAGTTTAGAAAGTCAATATATGTGCCCCGGAATTTGTGTTTATTCTTTATTTGAGAGAAACTCAAAATACACGCGTATTTTTTCCAAATATTGGAGAGTTAGTAGTCATCCTCTAACTCCCAATAAGCCAGGTTGGAAGTATTGAGGTTATATTATATCCTAATCCTAACTATATATAAAA
This sequence comes from Daubentonia madagascariensis, assembly GCA_023783475.1. NCBI lineage: Eukaryota > Metazoa > Chordata > Mammalia > Primates > Daubentoniidae > Daubentonia > Daubentonia madagascariensis. Next base: position 17,374,991 of record JAKFHU010000585.1, read on the forward strand.
ATGATGAAATTAGGATATGGGCTTGACATTCATTCTGTTGCTATGAAACTCATTCTTTTCTTACTGTTTTTTCAGGTTGGTTTTACGACTGGACCCAGACCTATGACATTGCATTTTATTTTAGTGGCTTCTGCGTCCTGCTGGGAGGATTTATTCTGCTGCTGGCAGCCTTGCCCCCTTGGGATACATGCAACAAGCAACTCCCCAAGCCAGCTCCAACAACTTTCTTGTACAAAATTGCCTCTAATGTTTAGAGGAATATTGGAAGGCACTATTTTTGCTGTTTTATTTTTGCTACCATATAGCAAAAATATTTTTTAAAATTATCAAGAGTCAAGACATTTTTCATAGCAAAATTTCACTGTGGCTGACTCTGAATTTTTTTTACACATCCTACTCTTTATGTACTGTATGTGTAGCCTGTATGTCATATTTTTTTTTTCTCTTATTTTTTCCCCCAAGAAGTGGGACTATTCTGTATTCTGTTATTCATTAGTTCTTAACATTGTAAAAATTTTGGCCAGCCTCAGAAGGTTTTCTCTGTGTAAAGTATAGTTTCTCTGCCGACTGCATTTGTTCCACTGCAAGGCACCTGGAGGGGTCTCTTCTATTTTAAAACTGATACAAGCAGCATGATGGGATGTGTGTGGAGGCCACTAGGGAAGAAATCACTCTCTTCTCTGTGTTAGACTAGCTAGTAAATAGACTTCATGCCAGCCAGGAAATTATAGTGGTTATTAAAACAGCCTTAAGAATTGCAGTGAAGCAAACTGGTCACTTAAAAAAAAGATATTTTTACTTACAGTCACCAGTTTTCATTATTCATCATTTACTTTGATGAAGCAGCCACATGTTGTTTGGTGCCCACTGAGCATGAACCATTTCAGTTCCTAAGGTGTTTGCTGAGACAAAGGCAAACTCCAAACAGCAAAGTAGTCACTGTAGCCTTTCTTCATGGTTGGCCACTGTAACCTTGCTCACTTTTGTTTGTCAGCATCCACTCAGCTGATTTTACCTGTTTCCAAATTGGAAATGCATTTTTCAACCATTCCGTTCTAGCAAATGGGAAACATCCATTTGCTTTGGGCACAGTGGGGATGGATCGCAAGTCTTTGCATATCTTCCCAATGAAGCGGTCATTTACTACCATCAGATTTTACCACTATCAAATTTTCGTTCAAGGGCAGAACTAAAAAGCGACAGTGTGAGCGTGTGAGAGTGTGTGAGTGTGTGTGAGTGTGTGTGTATGAGCGCACTCTGAGTCAGTGTGAGACATGGGAATTGACACCCTCCCTTATCCAGCTTCTTATAATGTTCTAGGAAGAAAACCAGTGTTAAATAAGCGGACCTGTTTTTTCCCGAAGAAATGGGTTTGAAAACTTTGGTCTGCATCAGAATTCCCTATGGATGCTTTTAAAAATGTAGGTGCCTGGGTACATGCATAGAAATTTTTAAGTCTGTAGTTCTAGGCTGTGGCCCAAGCATTTTTATTTTTAACCAACTCTTCAAGTGATTCTGATAACACAGCCTGGATTAAGAATGGCTGTTATAAGATTGGCAACAGAGAAACATGTATTCTCGTAAATAATCATAAAAAAATAAACCACAAGGTCAGGGGTTTTTATAAATAAATAGCCAAGTGTTCTTTAAATAGGAGGCACCCTTCCCATTGTGCCAAAAATCATCTTTTCATTTCTTTTGAAATAGGTAAGAGTATTTTATACTTCTATGTTGCCTTTCTTTGAAGGCGCCTTGAAGCACTTTATAAGCACAAATCCTCACAACACCTCTGTGAGGTAGGTAAATAGTACTTTTCTATGTAGTAAACCTGGAGTATGGCGTATTTCATGACTGAGTTAAATCTATTCAATAATGCAATAACGGCACTCCAAGGTGCCTTGGGCTTCTGCTCCATACTCAGACTTCTGGAAAGTTTTCTGTACCTCATTCTTTAGTCACTGTCAAAGTTAGTAAATAAAATAAGTGACATTAAAAAAAAAAAAACTACATGTTTTTCTGTTGAAAGTTCCTTTTTGCCAATATTATGTTCAGGAAATCCAATAACCTGAAAAATTTTGACTTTTATTACATCTCCACAAATTCATCAATATTGTTAATTGTCCAAATGCATCTTTTGCTACATCTACTAATATTATCCAATGTGTGCATTATCTATTGTCTATGGGATGAATTTTAAGTTACAATAAAATATTTGTGTTTGTTTTGTATCAGTTTGGTTGCTTTCTCTCTTCTTAGTCAGTTTCCTCCCAATTATATTGATACTTCACTTGAATGTAAAAATATAAATTATTTGATGCAATTCAGGCTCCAGAATTTGGTGTTCGGACAAGAGCATATTCAAAAGTCAATTTGCTTAACTATTTTGACCATTGCCTTCCGAAAAGTTAATATATCAGACCTGCAGAATCCTCTTGAGGAAAAGAGGACAGATTCCTCTCTCAGATTCTTAATAATGATGCCACCAATCATTTATAGAATTCTTAATATGTTCCAAGCTTATATTGTTTAACCCTCATAATAACCCTGTGAGGTAGAGATTATGACCCTCCTTTTATAAGTCTGATGAGCCTCCCAGGAGCCAAGTGGTGAATCTAATTTTCTCTAAGGTAATCATATCATGGGGGAGGGGAGAAAGTTCAGCCACCAACTTTTAAAGGGCCCATGAGGATCAATTCCCAAGGACCAGGAGTTCCAGCACTTGGAGGTCATGACCGAATGTATAATATGTGCCAGCTGACTTATCCTATACCTTAGATAGCCTCAACTCTTGGCAATCAATATAGAATTATCTTAACTTAGGACGTTCCAGTACATAAAGGAAAGCTTATTTTGAAGGAAAGAAGGTCTGATTTTTTCTTTTACATAGAAAGAGTATTATATCGAACACATAAAATACACGATTTACATTAGCAGTGCCATACAATTTCTCCATTAATAGCAATCTTGGGACCATTTGCTGTATCGTCAATTGTGTCTGAAGGGATGCCAGTTAGTAAGATCCCTCTCTGAGTAAGGGGTTTAACCACACTCCGTTAAAATGATCAAAAATCTATGAATACATGGATGATATCGGGGATGCAGTATACACACTTGTTAAGGCTGTGATTTCACAACGAGATCACCTGGGTTCAAATTCTGTCTCAGTCCTTGTGGGTCCTTGTGATCGCGAGCAAATTATTTAGCCTCCCAAAGCCTCAGTTTTCTCATTTATAAAACACATCACAGGCTATCGTGGGAATTAAATAAGATAACCCATATATATGCCTGGCACATGGTAGATGTCTGATAAATATTAGCTATTATTATTTTTCTTGTCATTATTCGTACATGTGTGGCTTCTCTGTACCTGAGGGAGGCATCGAGGGTTCCTAGGCACAGGTGTAGGTAAATGTTTGCATTAAAGGGCTTCATTTAGAAGAATAATAATGAGCCTTCTGTTATCCCTAACTTTACAACTGTCACAACTCTGGCCTTCCCCACGCATGTTCGTGTCAAAATCTTTTATCCTTAGGGATTCATGACTCAGCACATTTTTCTGGAATTGCCATTCAGAAGCTCTGACACAAAACAAAACACACACTGTTCCTCCACAAATCAAACCGAATCCGCTCTGTAAACAGAATTGCTATGGGAATTTGAACTTTTTTTTTTCCCTTAAGAACTCTCCTCTGAGCTGCTCAGGAGGTAGGTCTGGAATTGGGCAGAAAGCAAAACGATCTGATGTGTTTACCTAGTGCTAACTGGCTTCAGCTCAGGGGCCTTACCTCACTGCTTTCCAGCCTTGGAGATTTACTCCTGAGGGACTGTAATTCCTTGCCAGGTCTTCTGGGATTCCATTCCTAGCAGATCTCAGCCACATTAGTTGCTTTTTACCGCATGCATTCCTTGTCCTAAAGAGTCGTTTACTTTAATTCTTTCTCTTTGCAAAAAGAAAATACAATACATTTTTAATTTAATCAGTTTTTTTTTCTCTAAGTGGTATTCTAAAATATTTGGGAATGAAGGAGCTCAGGAAATTTCACCCCGAAATATGACTCCTTGTTGTAAAGAGTATTTCAAATTATAGGCCCTTAGAAATCAACAGACCTTGGAGGGGGTTTTCTCTCTATTTGCATAAACCAGAAGGACCCATCATAAGAACAATTGGCTTCCTTTCCCCTCCCTGTTATCTCAGTACATTTCAGGAAAGAAGATGAAGAATGCAACCAGACCTGGCCCAAGTCATTTTAAACATAACACCTGTCTCTCAGGTTAATTTACAAGTCCATCTGTTTCCCCCATCCACTTATTTTCCCCAGTATCTATTCATACTCCCTAGCAACTATTTATTGTCCCTAAACAGAACTATCTATATTACTTATCTCCCTGTCCCTCTAAAAGGAGGGTATATAAATTTCTGGACCTCATTGGGATATTGGGTAATCACTGTGACTCTCTCCACTTGCACAGTAAATAAACCACTTTTATTAATCTGCCTTAATTGTGAGTTGATCTTTCAGTGACCTTTCAGGGGAAAGGGGAAGTTTCTCCTCACCCTCACAATATTACTGAGAGTTTGGTACTTGTCCCCGCGGTGGAATGAAGAACAAGGACAAGCGGTTTGAGGGAAAGGAAAGAAAAGTTTATTAATTTTCTGGCAAATGAGGAGGATGGCAGCGTCTCCTCTTGAAGTACCATCATTCTATCTATAAGCAGAAATACAGAGCTTTTAAAAGGAGTTTTCAGCTTTGGGCTATTGCCGTTTAACTATAGCATCTCTGGTGAAGACTATCTAGTGACCTCTGCCCGGACGGTTCCACTGAGCCATATCCTGTGGTACAAAGAACAAAAAACACTCCCCTGCCCCTCTGATTACTGGCCTTGCGCAGGGATGCAGGTTTTAATTCCCAAAAAGTGTGAGGGGATTTTACAGAGACAGCTCGTAAAACATTTTACCCTTTTTCAGGCCGTTACCTCTGTTGCAAAAATAAGCAACATGTCTTCAGTAAAAAATAATTAACAGTGGTTAAGGTGCTGTCCTGCTGTAGATCACCTTAAAACTACATAGCCACAAAGATATGCCTGTGTTTTCTTCCCAGAAAAGTTTCTGACATGATAAAGCAAGTTGTTATTCCTCTAGCTTAGATCTGAAAACTCCTGAAATTTATAGTTTTAAATAGGGTGTTCCTAAGATAGTCAAATAACTCTAGGACCCTAATGTCAAAGGACCAGGTGTTTTTCTGGAAAGCACTTCCGAATAAACTTCCTGCATGCAAACTCCGTACCATAGTCTGTTTTCCAGAAAACCCAACTAAAGACGATTGTAGTCCCAACACAGTGGGATAATGCCATGTGTGCAGGGTCATCAGAGCACAGAGGGAGGAGGACATCTTTCTTGAGAGCCCTTTATGTGCCCAGTATTGTTCCAGGTACTTCACAAACCATGTCTTGTCTCGTTTAAGTTCCAAAGGCATTGGCAAGAGTGGCTGCTCAACTATCAGGATGCCATAAAGATACCTTTTATCTCAGGACATCTGGGGTCTGGATCTTTCTTGGCAGATCCAAGTACCTCATTTTTTATTCATGCAACACATCTTAACTGAGCACCTAGTGTGTGTTAGGCACTGTCCCAGGCACCAAGGATATAATGGTGATCAGGATAGACAAGATTCCTGTCCTCTTTGAGCTTGCCAGAGCACCAGAGCCGATCAGAAAGTTAGACTGGTATCTGAGAAGATGTTTGAGGTTCCTGGGATCAGGGCCATGGTGGCTCATTGAGTGACCTGAGTGTTTAGGAGTATCATGAGAAGATAGTCATGTTCAACCTTTGCTACTCTAGGAAATTGCCTCTGGACAGTGCCTCGTGGGGCATAGACAGTATTTACCTCCATGGCAACCCTTTTGTAAAAGTGTGTGACCAACTCCTATTCTTTTCTCTGATGTGTTAATACGTTTGATCAGGTTATAGCCAAATGCTACTGGTCAGAGCTACTGTGCAGATATCTGTTCAGAGGCAGTATATTTGACTTGTGTATTATATTGCTCAGAAGGCAATCTACTTGGACAGTGCTCAACTTTTGCTGAGGGAGCTGCCATCACCATGTGACAGATGAGGAAATCAAGGGACCAGGAGAGTCAAGTAATTTCTGTGTTTTAGTCAACTAAATGCCCCATTGTCTCATTTTTGTGGTGTTAAGATTGATCAATGGGTCCAGGTCATCAGCATGATTGTCCACTGAAAATTTCCCCTTCATATTGCTTTTACCTAATGGTTTTTGTATTAATAGCTATTTATGAGCATTGCCTATGCTCATTATTTCATCAGAGGTTACAAAATCATGATATTTTGATTCTATCATTCTTTCACTTGTTAGCTGACATACTTATATAAAGGGAAGATTCCCCCTTCTTAACTATTGATTTACTGAAGGAACAGTGCATTCAAGACAAGCAAGATGAAATTTGATTATTTTTCTTTATTTATCAGGTTCAGAAAAATAAGTTGGTTTTCTGCCATCCTTCAAATGTGACCAATGAGGTTTTTTCCCCCTTGAGGGCAGGTATCATTATGAACTCATGGATTTTAAATCTGGGAGAAGGGCCAGCAATGGCAGTTTTTTTCTTTTTGATACTCAAATTTTTCTATCAAATTGACTCTTGAGTCCTAATAAAGTCAATAGTCTTTGATAGTTTCTTTACTTCCTGATAGGACAAGATGTTTTAGGATCATCTTGTATATTTTCTACCCCAGATCTAGAATTAGCCATTCCTCCAAGCAGCCTTCGGGGATGGTTTTTAGACCACAATTTGGGCACTAGAGATGCTCATCACTACTGGGTTGGAGGTTGTTTCTACAAAATAGGTATTTTTGGTTTTACACAGAAACTGCATCATGAGTTAATACAGAAAATTCTAATTTATATTGATGATCATATATTTTTATCTAACTTCATTGATTATTTTTTATATTTAAACTTTTTTCTCTGTTGCTGAAAATTCTGATTTTTCCAATGACAGTAAGATAAGTATTTGCTCTATACTACCATGTGTATAACATTTTCAAAATACCAATACTACTATTATTACTAATAACATGATTACTGAGAACTGCTTTGCAGTTCTTTTTGTCCTTCGAGTAACCTATTCTGTATATGTGCACAGATTTTGTTTTAGTCCCTAGAAATGGTTTCTTTCTGTGTGACTAAGTCACTAACTTGATACTTACTTAGGTTTATTTGTGCAGTTTTAATTTGCATTTCTCCTATCATAAGCGAGGTTGAGTACCTTTTTATATATTTAAGGGATATTTTAATTTCTTTCTTTGTAAACTTTATCTATAGGGTAGTTGACCTTTCCACCCCTATTGTTAGAAACCCTTTACACATGAGGGATATTTAATCTTTGTTTGTCCGTACTGTAAGTTGAAAGTGCTTTTCCCCACTTTTTCATTTGCCTTTTTACTTTGTTTATGGTATCTTTTGCCATGTTGAGGCTTGTATATTTTTATGTTTGACTTATTTTTATCTGATGTTTTTCCAAATTGATTAAATTAATCAATTAATTAATTAATTAATTTTGAGACCGTGTCTTGCTCTGTCACCCTGGCTAGAGTGCAGTGGTGTCATCACAGCTCACTGCAACTTTAAACTCCTGGGCTCAGGCATTCCTCTTGCCTCAGCATCCTGAGCAGCTGGGACTACAGGCATATGCCACCGTGCCTGGCTAATTTTTTCTATTTTTGGTAGAGATGGGGTCTCACACTTGCTCAGGTTGGTCTTGAACTCCTGAGTTCAACTGATTCTCCTGCCTGGGCCTCCCAGAGTGCTGTATTACAGGCATGAGCCACTGCACCCAGCCCCAAATTGATTTTAAATATGAATTTGTATAACTTATATAGTAGCTATGAACATGCTTAAAAATGTTTATTTATTCACTTATTTTTGTAGATAGAGTATGAAGCTTACATGGTATGCAGTGGATTTTATGAATACTTCCATTTATGCTTTATGAATTTTGTGTCATGCTTAGAAAGGCCTTCTCAACCCCAAGATTATTTTTAAAAGTATCAGGATATTTTTGGCTACAAACTGTAGAATATCAAACTAAAAGTTGTAAGCATATTGAGAATATTTATTATTTGGCACAGCAAAAAATCTGGAGCTAGGAAAATGGTGTGGCTCAAAAATATCATCAAGGACGTAACCTCATCGCATCGTTTTGTTTTGTAATTGTAAGCATGACAGTTTATCCTCTTAGGCTGCTCTCCTCATGGACTCACAGGGCTGCCACTATTATAGGTATCACATGCAGACAACTACAAACAGGAAATGAAGGTTCCTCCTCAGACTTCAGGTTTTGAAGAGGTGGAAAACCATTCTCATAAGGCCCATGGCTCGTCTCAGGTCTGAACTGTACCCTGTGCCCATTTCCAATGTGGTCACTGGCACTGGAGATAAAATTGGCAAGAATGACTAATAAAGATTTAACCCTGGAACTGGGGAGGGGCCTGAAGTGAATGATCACCAAATATCTGAGTATAATTTGCATTTTGAGAGTGAAGAAGAAGGGAGAAATCACCATTGGGTGATTTTTGCAGATTCATTTCTTTCATGTAAACCTTTGATCCACCTAAAATTTATGTTAGTGTTAGCAGTGAGCTAGGGATCAAGCTTTTTGCTTTTTCCTAAACAACTAGCTAGATGTTCTATTTATTAAGAAATTTACCTTTTTAATCAGCTGTCTTATGATAGTTTCTAAAAGGAGACAGGAAAATCTTTTGATACCATGAGAGGTTTTGGTCTAATCTTGGAGTTCACTATTTCATATAAAGCCCCTGTGAAATGGCCCTTTCAAATCATGCTGCTCACATTACTCCAGACCCACAACATAAGAACCTGATGGGTAATGTTCTCTCTGCATCTAAAACCTAGACAAACAGTACAGAAGAGAACTTAAAATTCATGAATTTTGTGCTGAAAATTCATGTGATAAGTTGGCTATTTTTATTTTGAAAATTGGGTCTTTAATATACCTGTATCTTATTTATTACCAAAATAACTGAATGCCCACCATGTGCCAGCCACATAGTAGCCTTAAGAAGCTTAGATTTTAGGTAAGGAAGAGAGGACAAAAACAAATAGCGTGTGTGTATGTGTGTGTGTGTGTGTGTGTGTGTGTACGTATATACATACAATGGAAGAAAGCAGGGTAAGGGGGAATGAACATGCTAGGGTATGGGGGTGTTTTAAAAAATATGATTGACAGGGAGGGTTTCATTGAGAAGTTGACGTTTGAGGAGAGGCGTGATGCAAATGAGAAAATAAGCTATATGACTATTTAGGGAAATATCAGTCTAGGTAGAGGAACAAGAGCCAAGGCCTTTAGGCAGGAGCATGCTTAGCTCTGGTGGGTGGAGCACAGTGAATGGGGAGAGATCAGAGAATGAAGGAGCTTCATACAGAGCCTCATAGGCCATTATAAGGATGTTGACTTTTACATTAAATGAGGTTGAGAACACTCCAGTGATGAAATAGAGGGAGAGGGGGAGGGAGGGAGGGAGAAGGAGTAGGAGGGAAGGAACAGGGAGGAAAGAAGGAAGGAAGGTAGGAAGGAAGGAAGGAAAGTGGTAGATCTGATTAATGTTTTAAGATGATCATTCTGGTTGTTGTATTGAGAAGGGACTATAGGAAGACACGGGGAAAAGCAGAAAGACAAAGTAGGAAGCTATTACAGTAATTCAATTAGGAGATGACAGTAGCTCGGAATAGATTAGAGGTGGTGAGAGAAGTAAACACATTCTGGCTTTACTTTGAAGGTAGAGCCAACAAGATTCGTTGATGGGTTTGATGTGGGGTATGAAGGAGAGAGGCAAGGATGATTCCAAGGCTTTGGAATGGAGTTGCCATTTGCTGAGATGGGAAGAGTTTTGCAGGTTGTACAATAAGAATTCTGCTGTGGATAAGTTAAGCCTGGGATATCTACTATACAAGTGGGGATGTTGAGCAGGTGATTGGATGCACAGGCGTGGAGTTCAGGGTTGCTGTCTGTTTATTTGGGAATTATTAGTCATATAGAAAGTATTTAAAGCTGTGAGTCTGGATGAGAGCTCTTGGAGGTGAGTAAAGAGAGGTGAAGACTGAGTTTGAGCATTCCGTTATTCAGAAAATTGGAAGGTAAGATGGAACCAACAAAGGAGGCTGAAAAGGACTGAGTCAGTAAGGTAGGAGGAAAAATAGAGAATAATGTCCTTGGAGTCATCAAGTGAAGAAAGTGATCCAAGAAGATGGGAGTGATCAATTGTGTTAAATGATGCTGATGAGTAAAATAAGGTGAGGACTGCACACTGATGGCTTTAGCAGTGTGGAGATCATTTGGTGATCTTGATAAGTAGCTTGGAGGAGCAGTCTGCACCCAGACGTCTCATTAGAGTGGGTTCAGGAGAGAATGGGGGAAAACTGATTGGAAATTCTCAATATAAACAACTCTTAAGGAGTTTTATTCTTGTGTATGATGAAAATATTAACTCTGTTGACTGACTTACTTGAGCATGGCGCTAATTAGTCCAAAATTTCTGTCTCCATCCCTATGTGAGATTTAAATACAGGGCCAATTCACTTTGCTCTGTCTCATGGCCAAAAATGAATTCTTGACTTTGATCATCCATGATATGCACCTCTGGAACTGACCTGAGAGAGTATAGTGGATCATTACAAACTCATCCACAGTCCTGGAAAAATAACTTGAAATGTTTGTCTAACTAAAGGGTGGTCCCTGGCCTTCTTTCCTATGAAATTACCTCCACTGTGTGGAGTAAACAGGGATCAGGCACTCTGGCTGGACCTACTGGGTGGCAGCTGCTGTGGATAATGGTGTAAAATAAGAGCCTGCTTTGATTCCATAGCACTGCCTGGTTCACAGTACTTTCTTATTCATTATCCCATCTGATCATCACAGCAACCATGTGATGCAGGCCAGGCAGATGATGCGCTCACCCTTTTACAGAGGAGGGAACTGAAAATTCCAGTGGCTGAGGAATTGCTTTAGGGCGCACAGCTGGGATGAACACCCAGGACTTCTGACCACCTTCTCCCGTGGTTCCCATTTAGTCAAATTCTATTGGCTAGCTCAGCCCTATTGCACTTAGCTAGATCTGCTCTCCTGTGTGAGACCTTCCTGGTAACAGGAAGGGAAAGAAGGATGGCATTTAGCCCTCACTGTGACACATCAATAGCCTGGGGCATCTCTGGCCTGCCTCAGTGTCTGGGAGTCATGGACTCTAGCCTGAGCTCTCTCTCTTCTCTTTGACCCTTGCAGATGGTCTGTTTTTCACGGTTTGTGTCTCAAAGTTTCATTGGAGGTGACAAGCCTATCAGATTATACTGGGTGACATCTGCTTCTAATAAAAGCTTCTAATAAAATCAAATGTAGCTCCTTTTAAAATCAAGAGATTAAAGCATTAGATGAAATGACATATTAACCCAACAGGTGGCCTTTCATTGTGTGTTCCTGAAATTATATCACTTCTCTTCCATTTCCAAGAATGTTCCAGAACTAATTTTAGAGAGTGTAATTCACATACTAATATTCCTAGTCAAAGCAAATGAAACATGTCTATATGTTATGCATAAATGGGAGGGAATTAAGGGGAAATTTGTAACTGAGGTGGTGGAATTAATGAACCTGAATTTTTTCTGAACGCTGATTATTCCTCCTTTGAGACATTATAATGGCTTCAAAAAGGCATCAAGGTGAGATTGCTAGCATTCTCAAGGAGCAAACACACAGTGTCTGCAGCGTCTGTAGAAATTGGGGCACTGGCTGGTTACTGAATACACAGTAAGGTGCACTTACATACAACAGGTGTCCTTATTCCAGGTTAACTTCCAGTTTTCTAGCTCTAGATACTTAATGGAATTACTAAAGACATCTTGAACTCAGAGGGGAGAGAAGGCAGATGTAAATTACTCCACTAATCACATCTGACATTGTAGCCTGGAGGGCTAAGTTTCATAAGACAGTCTACATGAAGGGAAGGCCAAAAGACTGTGGGAAAAATGAGTGGTGAAGCCACACATGATCTACAAGTGGTCTTCCTCTAGTCCAGCTGTACATGCGTATCCAAAGAAGGCACGTAGAGAGGGTGGATACACGTGCTTGGGAGCCCTTAAATCAAACAGGCTGCTTTAAGTGGTGAACACACATTTGGGGAATATGTAGTGATATAGACACTCTCATACATCATGATGACAGATATCAGAGTAAACTGTTCATAGACAATTTGGCAATATCTATCGAAATCTGAATGTACATAGCTTTTGATGCAGCAGTTTCACTATTAAGAATTTGTACTGATCTTGGTTGGGCATAGTGGCTCACATCTGCAATCCCAGCACTTTGGAAGACCGACGCAGGAGGATTGCTTGAAGCCAGGTGTTTGAGACCAGCTTAGGCAACATAGCAAGAGCCCATGTCTACAAAAAAAAAAAAAAATTAGCCTAGTGTGGTGGCACGCACCTGTAGTCCCAGCTACTCGGGAGGCTGAGGCAGGAGGATCGCTTGAGCCCAGGAGTTTGAGATTACAGTGAGCTGTGATTGGGCCACTGCACTCCAGCCTGGGCAACAGAGTGAGACCCTGTCTCTAAAAAAAAAAATAATAATAATTAAATAAAAAATTTATACTAATCTTGTAGATGTATGCAAACATGTACACAAATGCTCATTGCAGCATTGTTTATAAAAGTGAAGCTGGAAACAACCTCAGTGTCTAAGAATGGAAGGCTTGATAAAGACATTATATTGACACAATGAACTGAGGTGTGCTGATATGGAATGTGCTTCACGACATAGTAAGAGAAGGTATGTGTTGTGTGCGAGAGTGCACCAGTCCAGATCCCACTGGGAAACTTAATTTGTCCCAGACAGTTCAAATGTCGAGAATTTAATGAATGGACTTTAGTGAACAGAAGTGTGGGCAGGGCATGTTAAGACACTCACTGTTACTGGTGGGAAGCCTTTGCCACAGTGGACACTGTGCTGCTCCACCTGGGTCTCATTTTCAGGGCCGATGCCCCATCCACAGTGGCTGGGACCATCAACCGTTGTTGGCTCACAGCTGACTCCTCACTGGAATTGCCCTCACCCACCACAGGGGACAGCCTCATGCAGGTTACCCTTTCTCCTAGGGGTGGCCATGGCCAATGACTTTCTGATTCTGAGATACAAAGGCCCAGCCGCCTTCCCAGTTTGGGGACAATTCTGAAGGGCCGCCCCAGATCCAGAGCTCTCTGGAGCATTAGCTGAGGCCTCACCAAACTGCATTTCAGGCAGCTTCTCCTTCTGGCCAATCCTCCTTTCCTTACAGGTGTCTCTCCCAAAAGCACCCTCAATGAGCTATCTGCATGCACATCTCCACCTTAGTCTGTTTCCAGGAAACCTAATCAAGGGCACATACATCCCTGGAGTGGAAGGTGCCGAAGGTGCTGGGGCCTGGGGCAGAGGCGGCCGCAGAAGCTGCAGTTGTGGAGAGATGCAGCTACCACCAGGGATGCGGGGCCAGAGCGGAGGGAAAAGAGATACCCTAACTTCTCTCACCTCCTGCTCCCCAAGCCCCTTTCCTTTGTCTCTCACTGGACAACACCGACTGGAATCCAGCCAGCAGGGAGTCTGGGTAATGAGGTCCACAGGGGCCACTCCTGGGAACAAAGACTAGGACATATAATGGACTAGGAGTGGGGAGTGGCAAATAGGGAATAAGTAGCACAGGACCTCCCATTTATGTAAACAGGAGGCATCTGTAAATATATGCATATATGCACACACAAAATATGCTGGTTATGAACAGAAAACTTCTGGAATAGTATGGAAGAAAATGTAAATAGTGGTTGCTTCTGGTAAGGATAACTGTGCAACTAGGGTTTGTAGAAGGCCTGTCCTTCATTCACTCTCTTCTGATTGTTTGAATATTTTTAAAAAATATAAGTGCATATGTATTTAATATTGTGTTTGCAAAAATGTTAACTGAAAGTATTGGGAATTAAGGAGAGAAGTTGAGGTGCATGGTTGGGCTTTTTTTTCATTTACAGATGGTTGCTAGGTTCCTTGCATTGTACAGCGTGAATACAATGAGAAAAGTTCCCTGCCTTAATGAGGAATTTACAATGTAGTGTGGTGCAAACAGTGACAACAGTGCCGTGGGACAGCGCTGTCACGGAGGTGGCAAGGTAGGAGGGACCAGAGAAGAAAGTGGGTCTAAATCTCCCAAGCAAGTCTTCAGCTTACAGGAGGTGGAGCCAGAGCAGAGGCTGAAGTGAGGCCAGCCTGCGGAACTTGCTAAGGATCCTGGGAGGAGAGGAAGACCTGTGGTTGAAGAGCAGGCGAGCCTTGTAGACTGTGTCCAAAAGCTCAGGTATTGAGAATCCGTGGAGGATAGTATTTGTTTTTTAAATTGAGGGTAAAATTAAGTGTGCAAGTTGATGAGTTTTATTTAAATGCATATTCCACTCTTCTAGTTTCTATCGCCAAATATTAATTTTACTTATTCATGAACTCCATAAGAAAGGAATCATTCAGGATCTACTCTTCTGCATCTGACTTCATTTCTGAAGATAATATTTCTGAGATTTATCCGTGTTAAGTTTTGCCAGATAAAATATAGGATGCCCAGTTAAATTTGAATTTCAAATAAACTACAAACAATTTTTTAGCAAAAGTATTTCCCATGTGATATGTATTTCCCATTTTTATTTGCTAAATCCGGTAACCCTAATCCATATTATTGTGATTTTAATATTTTTTTAAAATGCTGAATAGTATTCTATAGTATGAATATACCACAATTTTGGTGATTTAGTCTCCTGTTAATGGATATTTAGGGTTTTCTGGCTATTATGAATAAAGTTGCTGTTAATATTATTATACAAATCTTTCAGTGAAAATATGTCTTTTTTTCTTTTGGGAGAAATGCCTAGACTTGCTGGGTCATGAGGTAGATATGCATTGTTTTTTTTTTTTGTTATAGGAAAACTTCAGTTTTTCACTTTACCCTCCATGAAAGAATTTGGAGCTAGGGAGTGACACGGTCAATTTGCGTTTTGTAAATATCCCTCTGGCAGCAATCTCAAGGAGCCGGTAGATGGCAGGGACAAGACCAGAGGCAGGGAGGGTGTAGAAGGCCATTTCAAAATCCACACAGGATGAGGGATATTTGAATTGTGGTGGAGGAGAGGATGAAAGGAGAGGGATTTAGGAGGCAGAATCAATAAGGTGTCTTGCTGAATTGTCAGTGAGAGGTTAAGGGAGAAGGAGAATTCTGAGTGTCTGGCTTCCTGCCAGATCATTACCTAGAATTGGTAAGGATGATGTCTGCTTTATGCACTGAACTGTATTTAGCAGTGTCTGATCATAGTAGGGTCCAAATCAACTTTAGTTGCCATGACTCTAAGAAGAAAAAACCTTAAGATCCCTTAGATGATTGTATTTCCATCAGTATTTTTAACTAGTACAAATATGATAAGTACTATACACAAAAGGCTATCATAACAGAGAGGAAAGAGGATATGACATTTAATTAATGAGGATTACCTTTTGCCAGGCACTATAATTTCAGATTCTTTTTAGCATCTGAATTGCTCCGAAGGTCACACTATCATAAGGTTTGGAGGGACCTTGAAAAGGTATCTCATCCACTCTGTTACCTTGGAGATTGATAGTCCTGAGTTAAATCCTTTCTTTGCTTCTGACTAGCTATGTGACAACTGACAAGTCACTTACCTCTCTGAGCCTGAGGCCCCTCCTCTATATGTGAAGGTTAAATGAAGCGGTATATATACGTACCTCAAGAAATTTTCTCTCCCTCCCTACCTTCTGTACCTGTCAACAGTAGGCGATCACAACCGTGTCCTCACACACAATTGGTTGATAGTTATGCTCATCAAATCAGCCCCCAAATCAGCCACTTGAGTCCAAAGAAGCGGCATCAAGTGTAGCTGTGACCATACAATGCCCTCCCCTCCACATTGCACGTATAGAGAGGGGCTGGTGGGACACACATGTCTGCTGGCCTAATGTTTTGTATAGTCCCTTTCGTAAGCAATCAACATCTCCCATGTATGAGGAGTAGCATTTTTAGTGATTAAGTGCCTGAACTTGAATTCAGACAGATCAGAGAAGCTCTCAGTGCCTATTTGCTGTGTGACATTAAGCAAGTTACTTAACTTCCCCCCCCACCCTCTGCCAAGTGTCAGCTTCTTCACCTATAAAGTGGGATCAATAACAGTACTTATCTTTCCATTTGAAATGATGGTTGAGGTAAGGTTTGGAAAGCCCTTAGCACAGAGCTCGGGACCTTGTGAGCCCTCAATGAGGGATGGCTAGGAGGCTGGCCATGGTTGGGTGCTGTACTCTTAGAAAGGCACTGTGTTCCTCTTTAGTCAAAGGCATCAGCTTCTGTCCCCATGAGCTGGTATCTGTTGATCCTACTTTGTCACTAGCAGAAGCACCTGGGAGTATGGGAGGTCTTACCCAAGGGCTATGCATTTGGGTGGACAAGCCATTTCCCTCCACCCCCTCTGTTAGCAACCAGCAATTATGATTAGAGAGCTAAAAAAGGAGGGAATCTTCATTCTCCATGTTAATGAAATCCGAACGTGTGGCTGCACAGGTATGGGAGCCACTGATTCCTTTAGGTTTGCTGACATGTTTAGCTCTTGCCCAGGGCACAGAGTAATCCAATTCCATGTCCCTTCAAGCTGCCAAGGGATTCCTCCTGGGTGAGCAGCTCTTTTTCCAACAATCTAGGTGGAAATGGCTTCATTCCCAAGGCCTGTAGTTGCAAGGATTATGTAAGACCTACAATCAGACAGGAGAAAACTTACCTGGAATTTTTGAGTCAAGCAAGAGCTTGGAAAGAAATAGACATCTAGAAATGAGAAATAGAATGAATGGGGATCTGAAGAATCAGATCAAATCAAGACCTTGAAGCATAGGATGAACATGACTTGGTCATTTGATATCATGAGGATTCTTCACAAAATAGTTAAGCTCTTGATTCTAGCTTTCTTCACTGTGTAAACCCTTCAGAGATTTCCTGTGTTCTCCCCAAGCAGCCTAACTCCAAGGGGGAAACTGACCTCCGTATCTCTTTGGGATGTAGTGGCCAAGGGAAAACTTCCCCTTTGCCCTCTGAAGTTTCACTGAAAAATCAACTGATGAAAGGCAGATTAATAGGAGAAAAGGCATACAAACTTATTAATGTGCACAGGAGCCTTACAAAGATCTTAAAGAAATGGCCAGATGATTGATGCTTTTATACCATCTTGAGGTAACAGAAAGAATGGGGGCTTGGATCCTGGCAGAACAGGTTGTGGGAGGGAGAGAAGAGTAGTCCTGGCTAGCAAAGGTGGTCTTGTTATGTAGATGAAACCCCACAGGTAGCAGCCCTCAGAGAGAGTGGATGGCTAATGTTTCTTTCTGACCTTTAAAGGTGTTAGACTCTCAGTTAACCTGGATAAGGGAGGGCCTCAGCGAAAACCTGGCTGCATCAAAGCAGATTTTCTCTGCAGATGTAAATCTCCCCCACAGAAGACAGTTTTTCAGCTGTTCTCATATTTCCAGCCCTTCTGAATAGCTATCTTGAAATATGTTGAAGAAGTATATTTTGGGGTGAAATAGTTTAGTTTCCTTTAGGGAGAAGTCACTCTCCTTTTTGGATGTGAGAGGCTGCATAGTCTGCAGGGCCCAGGAGTCAAAGGACACTGTGTGGCCTCTTGACACTGCTTTGGCGTCTTTACTACTCACCTTCAACCAACATATACACAAAGCCCATAGACACAACAGATGAATGCATATGTGCTCAGAGTTTAAGGCTGGTTAAGATTTGTCCTGCCACCTAGGAGCTTGTATGCTACCTGGGGAGGGACCAATGTATAATTAGAATACAAATTGATAAATGTCATGGTAAAGATAAGCACAAAGTTTATAGATGTGGGTGATACTCAAAATATTTGACAACTGGTAGAGTCATTGCAAAGGGTTTCTCACCCCAGCCATGGCAGGGTGACTAAGGGGTGCTAGATGGGCATGGGGCATTTGTCTGTGGGGTGCCAGCACTATCACCAAGATCGCCAACTGTCCTTCGGGTCCAGGCCCATGCTGGGGGTGGTGGGATAGACCTGTGAGAACGAGGGGCTCTGCTCAAGCTGGCTGGTTGGCTGGCACGGCCAGGCTCTGAGGGACCGGGCGGCCAAGGCCTTGGGGATGTAGGGAGGGGCTTGGGGACTAGGGCAGTGTTGTCAGCCCACTGGTGTGGATATTTTTCCATATTTTACCAATGATATGGTTGTACTGATGTCTTGCTCCTACAGCAGCAATATCCAATGGAAATAGAACATGAGCTATATATGCAACTAAACATTTTTTAGGAGCCAAATAAAAAAAGTAAAAAGAAATAGGGGAAATTAATTTTAATATTTTATATTACTCAGTAGATCCAAAATACTATCATTTCAACATGTAACCAATATACAACATGACTAATGAGCTATTTTACTTTTTTCTTTTGAAATCCAGTGTTTGTTTTCGAGTTAGAGGCTATCTCCATTCAGAGAGTGCTCAGCAGCCAGCTGTGGTTCCTGCGGTGGTGGCGGGGAGGCTGGTGCAGGTCTGGAAGGAAGGCAGTCCTCTCTCTCTGCTCCCTGGAGTTTGGGGGAGGTGACTTCCCAGTGGTCTGGAATTTCCTGCAGGATCTGCCTTTGGTTTCCTTCATTGATTAGCCCACTGGTAAACACACACAGTCCTTAACAGGTGCACAATTTACAGCGGAGACACGGAGATACGGAGATACATGGCTCTTTCTGCTCTGAGCTCAATTACACTAATTGTCTGGCCTGTTGCTTAGTGCTGCCTACATTACCAAACCAAAGACTTAATTGCTTTTTTAAGCTCTTTTGAATTTTCAGACCTGATTTACCTGCAGCCTCCTGAAACTCATCCCCCCGTGAGTTTACTAAGGCTAAGTGGGAATTCACTGTGCGCTGAGGCCTTATTCGGCCTTTCTAGGCCCCCATTTTCTTTTTTAATCAGTCACCTGAGATAATGGTCTTTTCCTTCTCTTTTCCCTCCTCACAGCAGGTGACACCCACAAGCTTAAGAAGCATTTCCTGTACTTTACCACCACCTTGTGGTTCAAGGGAAAAAAGTCCAGAAATGGGCCGCATCCATCTTGGGATCCTTGAGCTTCGTGAACAGCCTGGAAGGGCCATCTGGCTTTTGTTGTCTCCTTCAGTCTGAGAGCAAATGAGATTTGTTACTGAATATGGAACGTCTCCTACAGGCTAAACCGCCTGTTGAGAAATCAGACAACGGAATGGCTCCAATTTAAACGAAGCCGAGAGTCATGCAGAAACATAAATCCATGCTGCCACAGTTCTATTATTTAAATTGAATTGTGTCCACATTTCACAGATGACTCAGCTTAGCCAGAGAACTTGGCATCTCTGTCTGTTGTTACTGTAAAATGTTGAATTAATGTTTTCAGTTGCTCCAAGATAGAAATTAGCTCCTGGCCATTGGTGATACATCCTGGAAACTATGCTCACTTCACGGATCTGCAACCCAATCTGCAGATGAATTTCATCAACAGACCTGTTGTTTGGCCAGTATTGGTTGAATACAGATAGCGTTAGAAAACCGATAGATGGGGCAGAGGTTTTACCAGTTTGCATGGGCCTAGTAACTTTATTGTAAGTAATATTACCTATTCAGGCTATTAAATATGAAATGTCTGATTTCCTTAAGTACTTAAGTTTGACCTTGATATCTCTGACATTTCAATTCAACACTTCTTGTTTTATTTTTATTGTGAAGGTACATCTTCATTCTTTCAAACGCATGGTTTGGCTTGTGATTATGTTTCAAATTTTTTTTACAGCAATTTTTGTGAAACCATGGATAAGTGAAAAGTTCATGTTATTTTTTAATATGAGTTCCGTCGTGGATCCAGTGCTGTGTTGACAGCTCGAAATCAAAGAAGTGTTTGGGAATGATGTGGCTAATGAACGCACGGTACGTCCATGGTTTGAGAACATTTGTTCCGGTGACTTTAATCTTGAAAATGAGCCATGTGGGCAACCTGAGACCAATGTGGATAATGATGAGCTGAAAGCTGTAGTAGAAGCGAATCCATGTCAACCTATGCGTGAATTAGCAGCAAAGTTTGACGTTACTATTCCAACAATATCGGACCATTTGAAACAAATTGGCAAGGTAAAGAAGCTGGATAGATGGGTTCCACATGAATTAAACGAGTGTCAGAAGAGAGATCGTCTCGAAGCTTGCCTTTCTTTTCTGTCACAACATAAAGGCGAACCATTTCTATACCGTATTGTTACGTGTGATGACAAATGGATTCTTTTTGACAATCACAAGCATTCAGCACAATGGTTGGATAAAGATGAAGTGCCAAAACACAGTCCAAAACTGAATATTCATCAAAAGAAAGCCAATGGTGTCTGTTTGGTGGTCCAGCTCTGGTATTATCCACTACAGCTTCATGAAACCTGGTCAATCAATTACAGTGGATGTCTACTGCAACCAATTGGACAAAATGATGAGGATGCTTGAGATTAAGCAGCCAAGATTGGTCAATGGAGATAGGCCAATCCTCTTGCAAGACAATATTCAACCACATGTCACACAAACAATGCTGCTCAAACTACAGAAGCTGGACTTGGAAACTCTCTGTCATCCACCATATTCACCAGACCTTGCACCAACTGACTACCACTTCTTCCAGGCTTTGGACCACTTCTTGCAAGGAAAAATATTCAATTCTCAACAAGCTGTGGAAAACATCTTTCTCAATTTCATTGCCATTTGCTCTCCAGGCTTCTTTGCTTCTGGCTTCTTTGCTACTGTTAAGATGGCAAAACTATGTCGATGGTTTAGGTGCATACTTTGATTACTTGTACTGCTTCTTGTTTGAGATATAATAAACTAAACTTTTGATTCGAAATCAGATATTTCATATTTAATGACCTAATACTTCCTTATTATCTTGCATCTGTACTCTTTAATTCCCATACCATTTGTTCCTGCCTCAAAGGTGTATGAATTTACAATTCCCTTACTGGTCCGGAGAGGCCGTTTGACTTACCTGTGGCCACACCATTAGTCACTGGCAGAATCTTATTGACTAACTTACCACTCCTAACAATTGGTTGCTTCATCCTGTGATTTCCTATTAAAAATAAGTCATCAGACTTTTGCAGAGATGTGCTTGTACTCAGAGTGATAAATAGAGTCAATATCCTGAGTACCATAGTCTCCAAGCATCAGAACCTTAGGGGACTTGTGTAATGGGAAATAAAAATAAAATCCTAAGTCCTCAACCAACTGAATGGACTTCCTCTTGGCCAAGTGGATCCCAGAGAAACCTTAAAAATGGAGTTCCCAGCTATGACAGAATGGGAAATGAGACTCACCTCATTATACCCCCTCCTTTGCTAACTACCATTAGATTTTCTTTCCTAAGGGTTAAACTGAAACCAGCCCTTTCAAAAGACTTGCTCTACTGCTGATTTCAACCAACCTCATGACTGCCCCTCCCTTTTGTGGTTTCGACACAACAGACCAGCATTCCTTCCTGATAGAGCCCACAGACCATGGAGTGGTTCTAGCCAGTCTAGGGAGGCTGTGTACAGAGAGACTTCGTATCCTCTGCTTCACTTTTGGAAGTATGGGCCTAACTGTAATACAGCTATATGTTAAGACTCCACTGCAAAGTGAACATGGGATGCATCTTACATACATGTTAGCCTTCTATGCATTCATGCACCACCCCATCATGAATATTCATAGATCCTCCTATAACTTGTTGAATATGTATACTTAGCTAACCTGTTCAGCATAAATTTCTGTCTCATTCTTCCCTCCCTTGAAGTACTTGCTCTCAGCTTCTGCACGAGGCTACACTTGCCAGCCTTCAAGATGGCTAGCTTGCAGACTGCAATCTTTTATGAGAAATAAAGGTCTACTTTCCAAATTTATAAACCTTGTGATTCTTTAGTTGACAGTAACTATTGCTGAACCAGTTCAAATCCAAGCTCTATCCTTCATTCATTGTGTTACTTAGGCAGAATGTGTAATGATGAGATTTCTGTGCTTCAGTTTCCTCTTCTCATTAAATGAATTAATAACACATAAGGGCTTTATAGCAGGGTCTGGGAGCTGCTAAGGATTCACTGATGATGATAATCAGTGCTGGGAACTAGGGTAGGCAAGTGCAGATGCAAAATGACCCTGAAAGTGGGTGCCTCACACTCCTGACTCTAGTCCTGGTCCTGATGATGGTGATGATAGCTAAGACTTCTATGGCATTATTCAAAGTGTTAATATCATTGTTATGTACAAAGTAGGCCAAGGAGCAGCTGGACAGCCAGGATCTAATAATCTCTTTCTTCCCTTTTTGGGATTTTACCATGAGGGCTTCATTCCTAGGGCAAGGCATTGTCCTCTGGGCCCATGAGAAGATGCCAGAAGAATGTCTCCTTGACATTTCCCCAAGATTTAGCTGAGAGGACATTTTAACAGGTAATACTGGGGAGAAAACTGTGAGAGTGCAAGAGACTTGCCTGGATAGATAGGCTTGGAACTGAGAGGAAAGGGAGTGAAAGGGATAGACTGCAGGGTCCCAGAGACGAGGTTCTCTGACTTCTTGACTTTTGGCCAAGCACAGCCCTGCCGACCCTTCCTTGCCTGACAAGTGAGCTGAGCCAGAGAAGAGATCCAAGATGTGAAGACATGCACATTCACCTACAGGATTTTAAATACCTTTTCCAACAAGGGCAAAGAGCAATGATTGTGATTAATGAGGCCAAGCAATGTATGCCTCTCCCTCAGTGCCCGAGTTCATGGTTTTTTATGTTGCAGCTTTTTTTTCCCTCACAGTCAGAGGCACCTGCAATTTAAGATCCTAAATAAAAACAGACACAGCTCTGACTTTGCCAGCTCCTGGACTGCAGACAACACAGTGGAGTCCTGTCTGCTCTTGGCGTCACTCTTCATCTTTTTGCTAAGACCTGTGAGCTGCCATGCCAATCACACCTGGTGACTGTATGCACACCACAGATTTAAGTGGCACAGGAAAGAAAACCTCAGAAATAAAAATCCCTTCCCACTAGGTGGCCTCAGCACCTGTAGTTCCTGTGTGAATCTCTCCTTTCAGTTAAGGCACTGAAAGGCCTTGAAAGTATAATTCTGCTAAGAGAGCAACTTAAGCTTTTATATGCCACTTTAACCTTAGTATAAAAGTACATATTACATGAGTTCTGTGGAAGACGAGTTTTAATGGGGGTGGGGAGTATGAAATTCAGGTATTTCCCTGAAGGAAAGTGTCAACATGCAGTACAGCAGGGTGTAGGAACATCTTTCTCATCTGCAATGTACAGCACATACATGATGGACAGATGGCTGGAGTCTAGGAGCAGAAAGCATTGCCACATGGGCAGCATGCTCTGAAGACTAAGAGTATTTGCCCAGCATTTATTGTTTATTTGGCTTGGGCTACTGGGCAGCAACCAGGCTCTTCTGTTGGCCCTTGTGAGCAGAAGAGGAAGTTTAGTGCTTGAGATGCCTTTCCCAGAGCTGGAGCCTAGGGCATGTTCAAGGCTTAATGGAGGCACGGACATGGGGCCAGCATCAACCAGTAAGTCACAGACCAAACCATTGGAAAGTAAAAACCTGCTTCAGGAGGGGAGCAAAGATATGGGAAGAGCTGAGCATCAGAACACATGTTTGGGGGCAGCTGGGTCGACTTGGCAGAGGTAGCAGTCTCTCCGAGTCTCCTTTGAATATTTTACAGTCTAGAAACAAACCAGGAGAACTAGGGAATTGAAACTCCTGTTTTGATAGGAAACAGATAGAGTGGGGTTCAAACCCTTATTCCTTGCTTTCCTAGGTATATTAGTTAGAATGTTTGGATGATATTTACTATTTCATTTAACAGTAAGTTGGGACCTGGGGCAGTTCTAAGGCTAGTAATTGCTGCCATCTGATAATCAAGTTCTGTCTCAATTGTTGCCATCAAGTAATTAAGATCTTTCTGCTCTGCCATCGTCAGTATGCTGGCTTTTGTCTTCAAAAATATTATCTCATGGTAACAAGATGGCTGCCATAGCTCTGGGCATCACTCATGTTCTCACACAATCACAGTGAAAGGCAAAAAAAAAAAAAAAAAGTGAGGATGAGTAGGAGTTTCTTCTCATGCATCCTTTTTATGAGGAAAGGAAGCATACCTCAGAAGCCCCTTAAAGACTTCTCCTTGCATACCACTCCTTGCATACCACCGATATCTGCAATATCAGATCACCATCATATTAATCCAGGGGTCCTGAACCTGGATGGGTCACATACCCATGCCTTAGCTGTGACATTTTTAGCGTCTAGAGTGAGATGTACATTCTGCCAGCAGGGAAGGAGTGGGGTGATGAAGTCAATAAACAACTAAGTGTCTGAAGCACAGGGCAAGAATCTTAGTATCTCTGTCCTCAGTCTCTTTATCCATAAATTGGTGTTTCGGAATTATGTTCCCAATAGAATGCCTGATACATAAGATGAGCTCAATAAAAGTATGTTCTTTCATTTCCAGCATCAACAGCTCAAGAATTTCAGGAGCCTGTGGCCCAAAAAGTCTTGCGTTCTTGGGTCATGAGGGCCAGACAGGACAAATGATGGGACCAAGTGATCTTGACTCAAATAGGGTCAGCCCCTTCCCACTAGACCTCACAGCAGAGTGAGGGAGGGGCAGTGATGGGGAAGAGGGAGTGGGGGATGATAAACCCCACGAGGAAGAAAAAGACCGGTTTTTGAATGCTTTCTATTGATACATGCAAAACACTTCAGAATGTGCCTTTTTCCAGGACCCATTTCATATCCCCCTTAGGAAGTTGATGACCCCATCCCAGCTGCCTTTACATGGGTGACATTTCAAGTAGCATCGTTACAAAGCAGAGGGGCATTGGGGTGACAGTTCATGAAGATGTGGACAGAGTTAATTCCATGCATGCTAATAATGTGGAAGCTTGTCCATATTCATATATGGCCATCTTAGCTGGAAGGTTAAGGGGACTGTTGATATGGTGCCCTGAGAATCCACACGTGGTTGGGGACAATGTGATGCTGAAAGGGGGATGGGTCCTTTTAATGTGCAAAGAAGGAAAGAAATAGGAAAATATTTTTTGTGAAATCATAATGAAAGTATTGATCCATGTGTATGTGATCAATTTATGTTAAAAATCATTATATGGATGGTTGAAAGAGCACTGAACATTCTCATAGTGCCAAGGTAATTAATACCACACAGATATATGATCAGATGCAAGGGGAAAACTTGCACAATGTGCAAGTGCAATGTGATATCAGAGCATCATCACACTAATCCAAAGGTCAGACTTGGCATCACAAACTGTGTGCTAAGATAGCATATGTCTTCCAACGTGATGCAGGTTGAACTCATCAAGCCTTTAGATTGAACTTCTATTGTACCAGAACAGCTAAACAACACTGCAAGAGAGCAGCAAAGACAATTCCAAATCCAGAAGGTGGGATATTCTCCAGGATAATCAACGCTATTTATTTCACAAATCTGGGGAACTGAACTAGATTAAAAAAGACTAAAGAGGAAAAATAAGAAGGTGCAATGCCATCATTGTCCTGGGAGGGATATTGGTTTGAACAAATCAGCTAAAGGACATTTTGGGGTCAATTGGGAAAATCTGAATATTGTCTGGATATCAGTTGAAATAATAAAGCAGAGGTCATTGATGGAAAAAATAGATGATAAAATAGTATGTGACCTCATTTCAGTTAAATATACAAATGTGTACATATATGTGTAGAAAATGATCCAGATAGACAGGCACTAAGGTGTTATAAGTGGTGATCCCTGCATGGTAGGAATGTAATATTTTTATTTTTTAAGTTTTACTTGCATTTTATTATTTTCTACATTGCATATGTTCTGTTTCTATAATAACAATTTATTTTAAAAGGTAAAAATTATTAAACCAAACATACAAAGTGGGGAGAGAATAGAAAAACACAAACTGTTTAATTCTCAATTTTGCTGAAATCTGGCTTGGTCTAGAAAAATAGCTATGAAGAATAGCTGCATTTTTTATTCTCACTCCCCTGTTCATCTCAGGAGCAACTGTGGAAGCTGCTAGAAGTGGAGGCCTAAATGTTTTCTGTGACTGTTAATCAGTTGTAATCAATCTGGCTACTTCCACCCAGCAATGGCATTTTCTCAGTAAGGCTCCTGGAACATATTTTGAAACCTAGGAATTTCCAGTACAAAGTCTATAGAATGTTTTTGCTTTTTAATAGTTGGCATGAACAGCCTCCTCCATTCCTGCGCAAGAAAAACTAAGACCCAGAATCACAAAGTAATTACTCAAGGGCAGACAGCTAGTTAGGGGACAGCAACACAGGTCTCCTGATGCAGGAGCAGGGGATGCAGTGAAGCAGGTGCTAATCCTGCCCCAAAGCTTGACCTCCTCTTTAGTGGAGTGCTTTCTTTCTCTGGGAATGCTCTCCCCTGGCTTCAAAAGACCCTTGTCTTTTTGGGCAATGAACTAAAAATCCAAATGTGTTCATATGAATTTTCATATGACATATGAGAGATTCTTAGTTCAACATCAAAATTCAATTACACGGGCAAAAATGTGCCTTCTTCCTCTTTCCTGGGAAAGTCAATTATACAGTGGTTACATGTGGGGAAATAAAAGAGAAAGAGCTCTGTGCAAAATCAGGGCTTCTGTCTGAACCACAGTGCACCCCAGGAAAAATGTTCTTTACCGCATTTTCTGACAGGCAAACAGCACTCTTAAGAGATTTAGGGACTCAATCTTTCATTGATTGATCATTTTGCAAGTATTTCTTAAATGAGTATTGCAGGCAGAAGCCACAAGTCAAGTGTGGCTGGAATGAGAAAGGCTGGGCTCAGCATTTAACTTTTAATCCTTTTATTTTCCATAGTGGGAGAACCATCTGCAGAGGGACAGAGCTGGACATGGAAACAGATTGTTCCAATAAACAGCATCTATTTTTCAGCAGCACAGGCAGGGCCTGTATCCTTGCTCCTATTTTTCTCTGGAACACTATATATTATAGCTTTGTAAAAGTGGATTCTGCTATAACCCCAAAGTACAAGATTAATATCCAAACATCTGCAAACCCATACTGATAAAAGCAAATG
Organism: Daubentonia madagascariensis; assembly: GCA_023783475.1. Classification (NCBI taxonomy): domain Eukaryota; kingdom Metazoa; phylum Chordata; class Mammalia; order Primates; family Daubentoniidae; genus Daubentonia; species Daubentonia madagascariensis. The sequence continues at coordinate 17,402,238 of JAKFHU010000585.1, forward strand.
ATTAAAAACATTAATAAATGGAGAAGAAGAGACAAATTTCCTGTGTAGAAGAATTTTAAATAATTTATGTAGAAATTCTGCCTTCAATGAAGTGGAGCCTGAGCCCCCTCCCCTTAACTGTGGACGGTGCATGGTGACTTCCTTCCAAAGAGTACAGTGTGGAAAGGGAGAAGGGAAGAAAAGAGTAACTTGACAGTGGAGAAACCTGACAAATACTGCTTTAGCCAGTTGATCAAGGTCAAGTCAACAGTCATAAATCGTGTTAATGATATGTCCCTTTGATATCATGTGATGAAAACAGTACTTCATCTATGTGATCTTCCTCCCCCAAAACCCATAACTCCAGTCTAATCAGGAGAAAAACATCAGACAAATCCCTGTAGTGAGGGGCAGCCTACAATATACCTGACCAGGACTCCTCAAAACTGTCAAGATCAATCAAAAACAAAGACAGACTGAAAAACTGTCACAGCGAATAGGAGGCTAAGGAGACGTGACTAATAAATGTAATGTGGTGCCCTGGATGAGATCCTGGAAGAGAAAAAGAACAGTAGGTAAAAACTAAGGCAGTCTTGAATATATTGTCCTATTGACTTTTATTAATAATGAATCAATATTGTTTCATTAATTGTCACAATGTACTATAATAACGGAAGATATTAGTAATTGAGGAAACTGTGTGTGGGGTTGGCATAGAGGAACTCTTTGTATTATCTTCTCAATTATTTTTAATTTAAATTTTTCTTTTTTTTTTTTTAATATCGAGACAGAGTCTCGCTCTGTCACTATGGGTATAGTGCAGGGGTGTCATCGCAGCTCACTGCCACCTCAAACTCCTTGGCTGAAGCGGTTCTCCTGCCTCAGGCTCCCGAGTAGCTGGGACTACAGGCACATGCCATGACGCCCAGCTGATTTTTCTATTTTTGGTAGAGACAGGGTCTCGCTGTTGTTCAGGCTGGTCTCAAACTCCTGAGCTCAAGGTATCCTCTTGCGCAAGCGAGAGCTCTAGCAAGCTGTAGTCTCTTCTTATGAGGATACTAGTCCCATCGTGGGGACTCCACTCTCATGACCTTATCCAAATCCACTTACCTTCCAAAGGCTCCACCTCAAAATACCATCACATTGAGGGTTAGGTCTTTAGCGTATGAATTTTGGGGGACACAAACATTCAGTCCATAACACTTAACTTTGTTTTGTTTTATCTTCAGAATTTATTTAAAAGATCATCTTGTATCTACCACTTCTTATCTTATAAGTCTTAAATGGTATTTGGCCAAATTCAAAGCTTTTCTTATCTTAAGGAATATTTACTACTAACTATTTTTGTTAAAACCTTCCCTTGGAACAATAATCCAAAGAGATTTCTACCCGATTCTCTTTCTATTATCCGTATTTGCTAGGGATGGCCATCCCCTCTTCCAGAGTTCCTTTAGGGCTTGTCTGATTTAAAATAATAAACAAAACATATTGAGGATGGGATCCCCACATTATAATGTGTCCTCCAATATTCCAACATATTGTATCACATCCAAGAGAGAAGAAAAATAATATCGGTCAGGTACGTATTAGAATGTGAACACGGCTACATTAGTGGCAAAATAAAGACCCAATTTGGCATTTTTAAAGCTCATAACTTTTTGTCAAGATAAAAACCAAAGATGAAGAAAGAAAAACTCTGAGACCGTGCTAGCATGTGTCTCCTTGGCTGTTTTAACCATGCTATGCTTTTGTTGAAAGGTAGCTAGGTCAATGAGCACACGTAGTAAATGTTCCTCTAATGACACAGTCATTTGGAATGAATCAGAATTTTAATTTGGCTGAAGAGGGGATAAGTTATTGGGAAACGTCTGCTCTACCAGGATATCAGCAGTGCACGTAAGGGCTGAGGTCTGCTAGGAGATCTGAGGTGTCCTGGTTTGGGGACATTTTGCTATTTGAATAGACATCTAAAGTTTTATGAATAAGGATTAAGGATTTATAAAAAAAAAAAAAAAGAAAGAGTCGAATCATGGGATATGAGTTCATTAGCAGAAAAATTGTCCTTGTGCTATAAGTTAAGATACTTTAAGAATGTTCAGGAAGAAGGGATATTTCAAATACTAATATGCTAAAGAAAATCATGTTTGTGTTGCATTATTACTAAAGGTCAAACCTGGCCTAGGCTTGAAAGAGGCAAAACCAGACTTAGAACCTGAGGCTCCTAATTACAAGGACACTTTCCTCTACACCCTGCTTGACATGTGAGATATGAAAAACCAAGAGTTCTTGTTGGAGATCCAAATATGCTTTAATTTACTGCTGGAGCCCATTGCTCTGTTTACTTACAAGAAATAACTATTAACCTTGGCATCACAAATGTACGTTAGCTCCCTTTCTATCATTTTGTGAAGTTAAAACTACATTTTAATCACTATAAGCAAACATAAAAATAGCTATATGACATGATCTAATTCCATTTTATTTTTGCAATTTTAAGCTTTTAATTTTGATGTAATTGTAGATTCACATGTACTTGTAAGAAATACTACAGAGAGATTCCATAAACCCTTTTCCCAGCTTCTCCCAATAGTAACATCTTACATAATTATAGTATAATATCACAGCCAGGAAATTGACATTGCTATAATCCATCGGCCTTATTCAGATTTCAGTGGTTTTACGTGTACTCGTGTGTGTGTGTGTGTGTGTGTGTATTTAATTCCATGCAGTTTTATCACATATTTGGAATGGTAGGATCATCACCACAGTCAAGATACAGAATAATTCCATCTCAGAGAACCCTGGTAATACCTTTTTGTAGCCACAGCCACTCCCTCCCTGCTCTACTCCCTAACTTGTGACAACCACTAATCTGCTCTTCCTCTTTATAAATTTGTCATTTCAGAAATGCTATATAAATAGAATTATATAGTATATACACTTCTTTTTTTTTTTTTCAGACAGGGTCTTGCTCTGCTGCCTGGGCTAGAGCTCAGTGGCGTCATCATAGCTCACTGCAACCTCAAACTCCTGGGCTTGCGCCATCCTCCTGCCTCAGCCTCCCAATTAGTGGAGACTACAGGTGTGCACCACCATGCCCAGCTAATTTTTCTATTTTTTGTTGAGATGGGGTCTCGCTCTTGCTCAGGCTGGTCTCAAATTCCTGGCCTCAGACAATCCTCCCGCCTCGCTTCCCAAAGTGATAGGATTACAGGCATGAACCACCACGCCTGGCCAGTATATAAACTTTTGAGATTTTTTTTTCCACCCAGAATAATTCCTTTGAGATTCATTCAAGTTGTTATGTGTATCAATAGTTTGTTGCTTTTTATTGCTGAGTATTATTCCATTGTATGAATGTGCCACTGTTTGGTTAACCACTTACTGGTTGAAGGGCATTTGATTTAGATTGTTTCCAGGTTTGGAATATTATGAATAAAGCTTGCTCTGGAATTTATGTATAGGTATTTGTATGAACATAAATTTTCATTACTCTGAGATGCCCAAGACTGTTATTTCTGGGTCACATGGCAATTGGATGATTAGTATTGTAAGAAACTGCTATATTCTTTTTTTAAGAGTAGCTGTACCATTTTACATTCCCATCAACAATGTATGAGCGATCCAGTTTCTCCACATTCTTACAGGAAAATTATAATTTGGAGTTATCATTATTTTTTGTTTTAGCCCTTTTGATAGGTATGTAGTGATATTGCATTGGGGTTTTAATTTGTATTTCCCTAGTGTCTAATCATGTGGAACATCTTTTCATGTGCTTATTTGCCATCTGCATATCTTGTTTGGTGAAATTTGTTCTTGCCTTTTGCCCCTTTTCTAATTATTTCTAATTGTTTGCTTTTTTCATTGTTGAATTTTGAGTGCTCTTTATATATTTCAGATACTTCTTTGTTGGATGTATGGTTTGCAAAGATTTTCTCCCAGGATATAGCTTGTCTTTTCATCCTCTTTAACAGGGTATCTCACAGAGCAAAAGTTTTGTTTTTTGTTTTATTTTACTTATGATGAAGTCTAGTTTGTCAATTTTTCCTTTTGTGGATAATGCTTTTGGTGTCCCACTTTATTTTTATCCTTATTTTCTTGAGATATGAATATTTGCAGCTAAAAGGAAACCTTTGAGTAGAGTGATGTTGTGAGTTCCCTATGTTTTTTGTGCTTTCAGCAATTTACTCATGTTGGGTGAACTTGGATTGTTTGCTTTATAGCCAGCTGTGCAGTGCAGGTGATGTCTGGGGCCCTGGCAATTACCAGCTGCATTTATGAAGATATTTCCCTTTGTTTCCATAATTGATGTTCTTTCTCAGGCTTTGTAATGGTTCTGGTTTTGAGGATTGTACTAGTTGGTATAGGGTCCAAGCTACAAGCCTAGGCTACTAGATGTAAAACAGCTGTTTTATTTTATTGCAGGGAGTCTATGTAGTGTAGAGGAAAGTGTGTTCATGGAATTCCAAGGCAGCTATGTCCAAACTTGACTCTTTCAAGCTATGTGAACTCTCTATGTTTCTGTCTTCTTATCAGTAAAATGGGAGTAAAAATCCTAACTATTTCATAGAGTTGCCATGAGAATAAAATGAAGTAATGTATGTGAAGCACTTTACAGAGGATCTGGCTTACGGGTGTGCTGAATAAATATTAGTTATTATGATCATAACCTTTCCTTTCTGTATGCATTTACTCTCAGACAATTTCCACCTAAAGTGAAGAATTTTCAAGTTCCATAGCTGCTCCCCATCCCCTTATCAAGATCTTTGAGGAGAATGTAGAGGTCTAAAGGTAAAAGCATTAATTGTCTTTGGCCCTCTAAAGGAGGGTGAGAACAATGGACATGCATGGAAGTGATAAGCATTGAGGGGTTATGGGATGGGGGCATCCACCACATGGTTGCCAAACTCACTAGCTTGGAACAATTTGTGCATAGTCTCACCCACCAGTATCAGAGGGTTCGGTGGATTTCTGCATCAGCTAACTACAGGATTTATTTTTCCCTATAACCTCAGTCTATAAGCTGACTGTGGCTAGGATCTGTTTTCTCTTTAGAAATTAAAACACAAAGCTCATTAATAAAAATCATTATCAAAGCAACACGTATGATCACCGGGAAAGTGCTATCATACAAGGCTTGAAGTCAGAGCCATAGAAGCACAGAAGAGAAATTTATTATTGTGATGAGTGAGTTAAGGGATGGAAATAGGCAGAAACCTCGATCATCTCTGCCGATTCCTTTGTCTCTGGTCTCACCTCCTACAGCATCAGAATATCTCCATGAGACACATAAGATTTGAGTATTGTTCCCACTTTATCAAAAAGGAAGATGAATAATAAAAAAATTAACATGTTCAAGGTTATTCCGTGAATTTTAGGAAAACAACTATGCTTCTTGATTCCCATTTAATATTCTGATACTCACTAAACTATCTCTTTATCTCGCTTTGATTGCTGTCTCAAATTATATTGGTAAGCCCGTGTTCCACAGTCTGTTTTCTCTGGGGGAATGGAGAATGACAGGCTACCTATCATCCATCTTTGCTTTAGAATGAAATGTGACTTTTATGTAACTATAGTAATATATGTATGCTGTAAAAATGCCTTGCAGTCTGAAAATGCTACAGATAAATTGGGAAATGAAGACTAATGTGTCACTGAAAGGTTATAATTTTCAATTCTCAGCATGAGTCAGACTCCGTGTGTCAATGCTCCCTTGAAATGGGGTTGACACTTCTCCAGCATTAAGTAGAAACACCATAGAATTCATCTCATACATTATAAGTATCTTGCATCCACCCCCACAAGTGACACATGGAACTTGGAGCTCCTTGTTGAAAGAGTGAACCCTGACAGTAATGTTTTCCTGTTAAGTTTGGACATACCCAATTTGTCCTTACTGAATTTTCTCTTTTAGGAGCATTTTACATCAAACGACCCTGTAACATACTTTCAGTTATATTCCCAGGTAGAATGTTGAGAGATTTGAGTAGTGTAAGAGTTGAACTTTATCCTCTGTATCCAAAGTAGTTTTAAGAAAAGCTTTACACACACATACACACACACACGCACACACTTGCACAGCAGAAGGGAGTATATATATAAAAACATGCTCTTTCTTTCCTTCTTTTTTAGAGACAGGGTCTCGCTCTGTCACCCAGGCTGGAGTGCAATGGTGCAATCATAGCTCACTGTAATCTCAAACTCCCGGGCTCAAGTCATCTTCCCACCTCAGCCTCCCGAGCAGCTGGGACTATAGGTGTGTGCCACCCCGCCCAGCTGATTTTTTCCATTTTTTGTAGAGACTGGGTCTTCCTGTGTTGCCCAGGCTGGTCTTGAACTCCTGGCCTCAAGTGTTCCTCTCGCCTTAGCCTCCCCAAGTGCTGGGATTACAGGCTTGAGCCACCATGCCCGGCCAAAACCTGCTTTTTCAAGTGGTTTGTCTACTCTTTACTTTACTTAGAAATAAAAGATTTGGACTGAATGATTGTATATACTAGTCTTGTAGAAGGAAGGCACATTTTTCTCCTCATTTTAGGATCGCAGACTCTCAGAATTATAAAATTTAGTTCAGCTTTCTTCTCAGAGTGGTGGGTGGAAAGAGTATAGGTCTGGAGGTCTAATTTCAAATTCCAGTATCAACACTTACTAGCTGTGTGTTCTTGAATGAATTACATACTCTCATTGCCGCTCAGTTTTCTTACCTGCAAAATGAGGACAGAAACATCTACCTCATAGGATTAGAAGATTAAATGAGGTAACAGAAAGTGATTAGTGTAGTGCTTGAATAATCCATTCCAGTTTGGGGAGCTTGAATTGTTAGAAAATTATTTTTTACAGTAAATCTAAATATACTTCTCTAACTTTAAACCACTGGCCCTTGATCGGCCTTCAGAAAGACACATATGAAAAATCTAATCTTTCTTTTAAATGAGGGCCCAGTACCTATGAGAATTTTGCTCTGAGTGTCTACTCGTTGTGTTTCCTTCTTATAGGACATGAATTTAAGATTCCTCACCACTCTGATTCCTGCCAAAGGCCCCTTTCTGTTTCCACTCTACACTCCCTTCCTAGGCCTTCTCATCTATTACCATGGCTTCACTAACTATCCATTATCTTCTCTTCTAAACCTGTGTTTTGATCACTGTTTGGGGGCTCAGTAAATGACAGCAGCTGTACAACCATGTCTTAGTCTGTTTGAGCTGCTACAACAAAATGCCATAGACCAAGTGGCTTACAAACAACAGAAATTTATTTCTTACAGCTCTGGAGGCTGGAAGTCTAAGATCAAGATGCTGGCAGATTTGGTGTCTGGGTGAAGGCCTGGTTTCTGATTCATAGACGGGGCCTGCTTGCTGGTCCTCATGGCAGTAGGGGCAAACCAGCTCCCTTGGGCCTCTTTTACAAGGGTGTTAATCCCACTTGTGAGGGTGTCACCCTCATGACCTAATCACTTCCCAAAGGCCTCACCTCCTAATACCATCACCTTGGTGGTTAGGATTTCATCATATGAATTTTGGGGTGACACAAACATTCAGACCATAGAAACCCAGTTATCTGTACCAGAAATCTGGGGTTTATCCTTAACTCTCTTCTTTCCTCTCACCCCCACCATTCAATCTTTTAGTCAGTTTTTTGGTTTCTACCTCCTCAATATCTCTTTAATTTTAGAAATTATTTTATTATTTTTACTTTCTAGAGATGGCATCTTACTATGTTGCCCAGGATGGTCTCCCAAGGTCATCTCAAACTCCGGGGCTCAAGCGATCCTTCCACCTCAGCTTCCTAAGTAGCTGGGGCTACAGGTGTGCACCACGATGCCCGGCTTCAATATCTTTTGAATCTACCTGCTACTCTCCTTACTCAGGACTACCACTTGAGTCCAGGTTGCCATGGTCTCTGGCCTAGACTAAAGCAATAGCCCTACATGGTCTCTCCATGGCCCTAGCTGCCCCATTCTGCTTAAATCTCCACACCAAAGCCAGAGTGGTACTTTAAAGTTGCAAATTTGATTCTGTCACTCTCCAGTTGAAAATAGATTAATGGCATTATGTTGTCCTAGAATGAAATATAAACCCCTTAACACAGCTGTGTGGTTCCCTGTCAGCGTTTCAGCCTTGCGTCTTATCTCTGTTCTCATTTCTTTTCTGACCTCATTCATGGCAGATTCCTTCAATTCCTTGAACAGGACATTCTTTTGCCTCTGGGCCTTCAGATGTATGTTCCACCTAACTGAAACACTCCTTTCCTTCCACTTCACTTCCCATCCATTTGGCTAATGTTGCCTGTCCGCAGGCCCCACTGTATGCCGCCCTCTCGGCAGAGTGCTCCCTGACCATCCCTAGGCTAGGCTGGGTTTCCCTGTTGGGAATTTCAGAGCAACCTGTATTGTTTACTTCAATATTCTTCACTGTTGTGATTATGCCTTTGTTTTAATTTTTCTCTCTTTAGATTATATACTCCATGAAGGCAGTGAGCATTTATTCTTTGTGAAAAATTTCAAACAATATGCAAACTCAGCTCACGACCGATATTGTTCTATCTATAACCCCCCCATTTCCCTGTATTATTTTGAAGCAAATCCCAGGCATCATATCATCTTATCCAAAAATTCAGTATGTATTTCTAAAAGATAATACTACTTATAAAGATAATTTCTACTGGTTCTAAAAAATAATATTACAATAAGTTAGGGAGCAACAATTCTGTCGTATTCACTGCACTCTTACAAAAAATTTATTCCAACTTGTTCTAACACTGATCAAGACAAAAAAGGTGCTCCATAAATGTTTCCTGAATGAATGAATGAACTGCAGTATGGGCATGCTTCCCTAAGTGAGTGTTACTCCTACCCTGTGGCACTCAGGATGAGACACAATGTCTCAGATATATTTGCCTGGTGAGGAAAGAATTGGGAATGTCTCCTTTTTTCTAGATATTATAAATTCTATTATTAGAGCTTAAGAATTTGCTAATTTGTTGGCAGCTACATCTCAGAGCTGTCTTCTATTGACCAAAAGTTAATCAGAAGCTAACAGGTCTTTTCCACATATCACTATTTCACTTATACATTTGATTCTTTGGACCAAAGTTTAGAACTGTACGAGTATTGGTTTAAATTTCCTCTGACAAGAACTTTTTGAATTGTGATTCACTCATCCAAAGCATCTGCCCCCGAGTTCCAAGCCACGTGACAATTTGATGAATCAGTATTCTATCAATTTTTAGTTAGGTCATTGTCTTAGTCAGTTTGGGCTACTATAAAAAAAGTACCATAGACTGGGTGGCTTAAACAACAGAAGTTCATTACTCACAGGTCTGGAAGCTGGAAATCTGAAATCAGGATGCCAGCATGGTTGCGTTCTGGTGAGGACCGTCTTTCTGCTTATGTCCTCAGATGGCCTTCCTTGGTGCATGTACTCAGAGTGAGACCTTGTGTCTCTTTTTCTTTTTATAAGGGCATTAATCCCATTATGTGGGCCCTACCTCATGACCTCATCTGGCTCAAAGGTGGAAGAAATATGCCCAGTGTATCAAAATCTCTCTTTCTTTATGGGTAGAGGAGAGAGTATTCACTTTGAGGGCCATATAGACTAGCGTTCAGATCCTCATGGGCATTTACCAGCTGTGTTATGTGGACCAAGTTGGTTGACTTTCTAAGGATCAGTTTCTTTATTTGTAAAATAAGAGAAAAATGAAACTTGTATAACAGGGTCACTGTGAGCACAGGACACAGTACCTGGGACATACTAGATGCTCAATATCAGGTAGTTGTTATTTTGTTATACATTCAGGTCATGATGATGGAGCCCTGGTCATTGCTAATATGTCTGGAGGCCTAACATCACCTTGCCGATGCTTCAAGGGGAATCCACATAGCACTAGCCAACTAATCCTCCTCCAGTGATGCTGTCCCACCTGTGTGGTCACTGTTGTTAGCTGCCTTCCCGTCAAGTCTCTGCAGCCTGGTGCCTAGGACTCAGGAGAGGGGTGGAGGAAGCCACCTCTTCTCTGGGAGCTGGGACTGGGACCCCTCACTTTCTTTATTCTCTTCTGAGCATGGGCTGTGTCTTTCTCCTCCCCTTTTCTCAGCCTGACTTCTTAGAACACTACCTCCCAGAGAGTTCCAGATGCTCAACCCAGACCATTTTTTGGAACATTGCTCCAAATCCCTGCTGTTTTTTTCAAATGGAGAGTGAACATCCATTCTTCTTCCTCTGTGCCTTTGTGAAGCTTGAAGGTGATGTTAATTGGAGGAAGGGGAACTGGTTCAATTTCTTCTGTCACTTCCCAGCCAGTCACACATTCATTAGCACCGTTGGTAGACTGCATTAAGCCTTCTATTTCTCTTTGGATATTTCAATGACTTGGATCCTGTAGAATCTACTTTCTTCTTTTATTTTGTGAGAATCGGGATTATAATTACACTTGCTTTCTCTCTGATTCCTCAGAGATTACCAACAGCAATTCTTTCTGAGTCCCCTGTACTTGTTTTTGTCTAGCTTGAAACTCATTTACAATCTCCTTATCTGTCTGTGGCCTCAATTCCCTCTTAACAATATTAGTTTCACCTTGCCCAGTGTGGCAGCAATGGTTTTAGACAGAGCAGATGGAAGTAAAATAGAAGTTGAATGAACACATTTGTTCTAGTGGTTTGTTAGTATTAAATCTTTGTCAACAAAGCAGATACAATACAGCTTTTATCAAAACAAGCAAAAAAAATTCTTAAAAATGAAAAATAAAACCACTATCACTACCATTGTCTCCCCCTTCACCCTCAATACCTCAATTTAAAAAGTTATGATTAGCTTAAATATTCACTTCATTTTGGGTCTTAACTTTTCTGATTTGTTAGTTACAGCTCTTAATAAGGCACCTCCAAATTATACATTTTTCAGTCTTTCCATTTTACTGAAGAATATTAGAAGACCATCTTTACTTTTAAATATTTTTGAAGCCTGACAATGACCCATTTATTTTGAATTATGATAGGTGAATTGAAATTGCAGAATGATTATGACTTAATTATTTCAAATGTGGGCTTTGGAATCTAGAAGACCTTATTTGCTAACATTTAAACACTTGGATGACCTCCAGCAAGCAGATCTTTGAACTTCAGTTTCCTCCTCTATAAATGGGCTCTTAAAATGCATGAAATATCATGTGTGAAAAGCCTTGCATAGGGTGCCTGACACAGGACAGGAAATCTGTATAGGTTCACTTTCCCCTCGTTTGAACAAATTGTGCAGGGATTGAAGCAATCAATTTCAAGCAACATGGGAAGTTATTTTTTTACAGATTTTTATCTATAAAGTTAAGGCAACAACATAAGGCAAATTCATTAATCAGGGTTCTAGATATGTATATCTCTCAGGACTTCGAGCTCTCAAAAAGTATTTTCCAATCTTTTCCTAACAAGATTCATTTTTCAACATTTATAATTTATGATGACTGATATCAATACTGTACAATTTGTTGAGAGCTTTTCAATGCACTCTTTCTCATAACCAATTCATACATCAAAGATCCAGGTAATTAAGGAAATAGTTTTAACTGCTAACACTACACAAACTAACCTACTTCACCCAGAGAAATTTTTTCAGGTGGGCTGTGGAGATTGGTCCTGGCCTTCACTATTGTTTTAATAAGTCAGGCTGGAAGGAAAATTTCTTCTATTGTCTATTATCTTATTTCCATTATTTGACAAGAAGTGTCAATGAGTTTAACACAAAATGAGACTGCTTTTGAAATAGAGAACTGAGTGGGAGAATTAGATTTAAAAATTCTCAAATCAGTATTTTTAGTTTTTAAAAAAATTTTGTTTGTTTTTAAGGCCTCTTTTGATTGCTGATAAAAACACAATTCAAACTAGGTTAAGCAAAATGAAGAATTTATTGGAAGTATGAACTAAAAATAAAATCCCAAGCCCTCTGCTAACTGAATGGACCTCTCTTGGCCAAGGAGACCCCAGAAACACCTTAAAACTGACTTCCCAGCCATGATGGGATGGGAGATAGAAATCACAATTACGAATGCATGATTTCTCTTCATAAATATTCATGCTCCTCCTATGGCTTGTTGAATATGTATATTTGACCACCCTACTCAATATAAAATCTTGTCCCTTTTGTCTGTCCTTTTGAAGCACGTGTACGTGCCTTCTGGCAGGGGCTCTGCTTTCCAGCCTGTTGGAAAGGCTGCCCAATAGGCTGCTACCATTTATGAGAAATAAAGCTCTCCTTTTTCCAAAGCATAAACATCATTATTATTTTTTATAGTTAACAGAAGGATCCTGGGGCACTCATGGAAAGAGCAAGCCACATGGGTGATAGAGGAGCCACTGAGCCTTAGGATGTAACAGTTGGAAACAGAGACTAGCACACTACCAGGGCTTGATTTCTGCCTGCTGTCTCTGATTCTCTCTGAATTTTCATCCTTTTCTCTTGCCATAGACTGGGTTTCTCCACATGGCACAAAACATAAGTTGGCGGCTCCTGAATTTATATCTTACTACTCCAGCTAGCAGAAAAAGAATAATACCACTCTCATCACCTGGAAGACCAATAATCCTAGGGAAGGAATCATGGGTCATTGATGTAGCTTGGGTTGGGTATCTACTCCTGGACTGAACAAGTGTGGAGAAGGAGGAGGGCCTGGGGAAACATGGCAGTACCTGTGGAAATCATTAGGTAGTGTGGGAGGCAGGTGGCTGGTGGCTGGTGGCTGGGTAGAGAGAAGTAGTGGGTGTCTCTATGATTGGGCTCTGCTTTCTCTGCACAGCTGTCCCCATGACCTTCTTGTACTTTCACCACTGTGAATGCTGCACCACCATTTTTCATCCATGGGTTTTTGCTCATATTGATTTCTCTGCCTGAAGTACTATTCTTGCCTTCTCCTAGTTACTCCTACTTCCCCTTTTATTTGCAATTTAAATATATTGTCCACAAGAAAGCCGTCCGTGATCCCCAAGTTTGGGTTACAACCTAACCTGGGTTAGGAGATCCACTTATACCCTAAATTTCTCATATCAGGGTAAGTATTGCATTGTATCGTCTCAACCTTAACTAGGCTATAAGACAATAAGGGCAGGGAACTTATTTATATTGTTTAATAGCTGTGTCTTTAGCACTTGTCTCAATATCTGGCACAAGTAATCATTCAATACACAGTCACTGAATAATAGAAAACATGAACAAGGGAACAGGGAATGAGCACATTTCAAGAGCTGCAGAAGCCAGGAGAAGGTGGTAGTAATGGTAAACTATATAGAGAGTTTGAGAATTTCTCGAATAATGATCCTTATAGGCAATTTATTACACTTGTATGTCCGACTCTTTGCCCAAAACTTGACATACGCTATTTCACTTAATCCCTGTGAGCTGGGTTTTAGAATTCCCATTTTATACCTGAGGGAGTTGAAGTAATATGTCCATGATTCAACCGTGAGTACACAAAGTAGGGGGGTTTAAAATTTAACATTTGACTCTAATTACTGAGTTCTTAACCATTATCGTGCATTGGTTCCTTTGTAAGCAGCTCCCAGAAGAGAGAAGAACGGACTGCATCGATCTTCCAACCCTGGAAGCCTGTACAACACCCATTTTTCAGGAAGGAAGGAAATCTTCCAGATACCATTAATACACTGGCTGGTAGGTTCTTTGGCAATTGAACACATTGATAAATTCTCATTCTTCCTTGTATTGAACGAAAACGTGAAAAATAAAATTAGCAATCACATTTCTACCATGAGGTAGAGAAAGAAAAATTAACTGATTAATCATTTGCTGAAGCAAATTCAATGGGATAAATGAGTATAAATTATGTAGAGTAAGAAAATCTGCTGAATTTGATAATTACTTTCATTTTCTGGCTTTATCTTGGGCATAAGTAGAAGTTTCCAGTATCTAATGAATTATCAGGTCTTGAATGGCTTTTATTTTAGGAACAATGCCATAATTACCAAAGTTTTTTCATTTGCTATATTCTCAGAGTTCATGCTTACATAACAGGCTTGCAGGTGACACCTGATAATGAGAAGCTTTTTCAGTTCTGTATTTAGTTTATTCTAATGGAGAATTTGTCTTAGGTAGTTTCCATAGAAGGCAAGTTTCTTATATTTTCCTCTGTGCTGTCTATATTACAGAATTCAAAACACGTGTGTGACAAGTGAAACTTTAGTCCATTATTCGGATGACCTTTTCTTTTTGGTACTAAGTAAATGCAGCTCAAGAATAAAATAGACTGATGATCCTGTCATTCAAAGTGACGTGCCATTATATAAATGGAGGCTAAAGATGAGCATGTGAAACTGACTTCCATTGATGGATTAATATCTTTAACTGTGATCATTTCCTGATCTTGTAATTATAAACCAGAGTTGGATTTTTGCATGTAATTTACTGGAGCTACAACTCTTTTTTTCCCATAGTCAAATTTGTATTTATTTGTATGTATTTATTGAGATACATTCACACAGTGGAATACCATACAGCAGAGAAAATGATTGAACTAAATAGTACATGGTTGAATTTCAGAAACATAACTCTCAGAAGCTTCATATATGATGCCATTTTATAAAGCTCAAGAATAAAACCAAATTATACATTGCATAGTTGTATATAGAAGGATGTGTGTGATGATAATTTTTAAGAGACAGCTTCATAAATAAAATTTAAAAAATATCCGGCTGCCTCGGTGATAAAGGCAGGGCAAGGGGATGGGGAAAAGCACAAAGGTAAATAACAAGTTGTTGCTACATTCTAGTTTTGGGGTCATGGGTGTTTAATATAATTTGCTTTATACTTTAAATGTATGTTACATATATTACATTTATGTGTCAAATACCGTACTGGAAAATATAATAGAGAGGGAAAGAACTCTTATATAAAGACAAGTTCTGGCCGGGCGCGGTGGCTCACGCGTGTAGTCCTAGCACTCTGGGAGGCCGAGGCGGGAGGATCCCGTGAGCGCAGGTGGCCGAGATCTGAACATTGCACTTATCAGTGTCTGTAGCATGCGTTCTGTTGTAATGGCAAGTAGCATCTGTTAAGAACGATGCTCCGTAATGTCATTCCAGCTTGGCTAATTCTGAATGGGTTTCCACCAGATTTCTCTATACTTACAGTGCTACCCTTCACGATGGACAGAGCTAGCTTGGTTATACTATGCTAGAAGCAGCCTGTCCGTGGTGTCTCATCCCTCCTCTCTCCTCTGTTCTTCTGCTGAGTAGCAGCGCTCTCAGGTTGACCTTCCCTCTTCCCACGCCCAGTGCTGTCTTTGCTCTCCATCCCAGGTGTGCAGTGAGGCAAAGGGTCATGGCAGGAGGCTGGCTGCAGAGAAGAGGCATATGAAGACCACTGTGGGTCGGCTGAATCCTAATTTCTTGGGTTGGGGCCCAGGAATCTCAATGTTCACAAGAACCTCCAGGTATTTCTGAAACTAGTTTTTGGGGACAACCGATGTGTTTTGACAAGATGGGTAGGCTGAATGGCCCAAGCTGACCAAGCCCTATAGTGTAAGAGTGGGTCAGGTCAGCTTCACTACAGATTAGATAGGCTGCATGGGGCTGGCCTGCTGAGTTTTTTTTGGCAGCTCCTTCAATTTCACACTCAAGGCACGTGCCTCATTCACCTCACCCCAGTCCCAGCCCTGCTCAGAACTTCATGCTTCCCAGAGAAAGCAGGATCGAAGGCTGTTTAGGAACGTGGCTCCATTGGTTCTGCCACTTCTTAGCTGTATAATCTTTGGCAAATTATTTATACTCTGAACCCCAGTTTCCCCCTCAGGAAAACAGCAATAATAATCATATCAACTTTACAGATTTAGCTGTGAGGAATAAATGGAATAATCCACATGGAAGGGTTAGGAACAGTGCTTGTGGCAGAGCAGAGGCACAGTAACCGTTGGCCATTGCTCTGCTTGTTCTATGGAACATTTGTTTTCCTTTGTGAGAAAGCTTGGCCTGACTCTCAAATGAAAAATTCATGTTTCCAGAACACAACCCATTGGCAGCTTGGGGATGTCCTAATGGTTTTGGCTTCGCCATTGTTTGGAGGAGTTAATCAGCCCTCAGGGGCTGCAATTATTCCAATGCTAATTAAAAGAATAAAACCCCAGGCAACAAACCAACCCCAATCGCCTATGGTTACTTTTACAATAGCCAGCATCTTTGCTTAGAGGAGCCCTGAACACTGATTGATATTATGAACTTAATAAACAACCTTAGTCTCCTTCAGTAAGATGTCTTATTAAAATGAGATTGTTTAAAACAAGGCTTCTTTTCAAATACAGTAAAACATAAAAACTTACCAAAGTACACCAAGGGTGGAAAGCAAAGTCAAAGGAAATTTATTTGAGAGTCTAGGATCAGTGAAGAAAAAAATGAAGTATTGCAACCTGGTCTCTCTTATTTTATTGTCATGGGTGGAAGGGTAAATGGGAAATGGCGGATGATTTTAGAGGCACAGAGAGGGGAATTGCGGGTGTCTTATTTTATATTGTTGATGTCCATAATGGCACTTTATTTCCATAGGCCAATTCCAAAGTATGTATCTGCCTTACCTAACCTGGGGATTATTTCCAAGTAAGTCTCTCTTTCCTGAAGCTGTTCGGATCTCATACTGCACGAGCCCATTGGAGATCTTCCTAAGTGCACTCTGCATAAATCACTCTACTACTCCAGAACTTTCCATGACTCTCCAGTGCCAAAGGGTGAAAATTAACAGCTCTCAGCGTGCTCTCTTCGTAAACTGCCCCTCGTTCAGGTTTCTCTCTACCGACTCTGGCATAAACCTCGTGCTACAGACAGATGGTCTTTCTTACCTTAACAGCATCCTCTCTGAATTCTAACCTTCATGCCTTTGCTTATGTTATTGCTTATACCTGGCTTCCCTTCCCTGTGCCAGCCTATCTCCAGTAATACCTTCTTCAAAGTTGATACAAATATTTGTATGTGTTTATGGGGTATATGTGATATTTTGTCACATACATAGGCTATGTAATCAAGTCAGGGTATTTGGGGTGTCCATCACCTTGAGTGTTTATAATTTCTATGGGTTGGAAACATTTTAAGTCCTCTCTTCTTGCTATTTTGAAATATATTAATACAATACATTGTTGTTAACTATAGTCACCCTATTATGCTAGCAAACATTGGAACTTAGTCCTTCTATCTAACTGTATATTTTTACCCATTAACCAACCTTTTTTGTCCCTTCAACATCCTTCCCAGCCTCTGATATCTATCATTCTATTGTCTAACTCCATGAGATCAATTTTTTAGTTCCTGCACATGAGTGAGAACATGTGATATTTGTCTTTCTGTGACTGGCTTATTTCACTTAACATAATGATCTCCAGTTCCATCCATGCTGCTGCAAATAGCATGTTTTCATTCTTTTTTATAGCTGAATAATATTCCATTGTGTATATACACCACATTTTCTTTATCTATTCATCCATTGATGGACACTTAGGTTGATTCCGTATCTTGGATATTGTGAATAGTGCTGTAATAAACATGGGAATGCAGGTATCCCTTGATATACTGATTTCTTTTCCTTTGGATAAATGCTCAGTAGTGGGATTGTCCGATTGTATGTTGTTCTATCTTTAGTTTTTTGAGAAATCTCCATACTGTTTCCACAGTAGCTGTACTAATTTACATTCCTACCAACAGTGTGTAAAAGTTCCCTTTTCTTTATATCCTTGCCAGCATCTGTTATTTTTTGTCTTTTTAATAATAGCCATTCTAACTGGGGTAAGATGATACCCCATTTTGGTTTTAATTAGCATTTCCCTGATGATTAGTGATGTTGAGCATTTTTTCATATACCTGTTGGCTGTTTGTATGTCTTCTTTTGAGAACTATCTATTTAAGTCCTTTTCCCACTATCTAATGGGATTATTATTATTATTTTTTACTGTTGAGTTATTTGAATTTTTTGTACATTCTAGATATTAGTCCCCCAACAGATGAGTAGTTTGCAAATATTTTATCTCATTCAAGAGGTTGTCTCTTACTTTGTTGATTGTTTCTATTACTGTACAGAAGCTTTTTAGTTTAATATAATCCCCTTTGTCTATTTTTGTTTCTGTTGGCTGTGCTTTTGAGGTCTTAGCCATAAAATCCTTGCCTATACCAATGTCCTGAAGAGTTTTCCATATGTTTTCTTCCAGTAGTTTTATAGTTTTGGGTCTTATGTTTAAGTCTCTAATTCATCTTGAGTTGATTTTTGTATATGGTGAAAAATAGGGTTCTAGTTTCATTCTTCTGCATATGGAACTCTAATTTTCCCAGCACCATTTATTGAAGGGGGTGTCCTTTCTCCAGTGTATGTACTGGGGGCCTTTGTCAAAAGTCAGCTAGCTGTAAATACATGGATTTATTTCTGGATTCTTAATTTTTTCCCATTGGTCTATGCTTCTGTTTTCATACCAATACCATGCTGTCTTGGTTACTATAGCCTTGTTATATAATTTAAAGTCAGGTAGTATGATGCTTCCAGATTTGTTCTTTTTGCTCAGGACCACTTTGGCTATTTGGGCTCTTTTTAGGTCCCATACAAATTTTAGCATTGTTTTTTCTACTTCTGTGAAAAATGACATTGGTATGTTGAAAGGAATTGTATTGAATCTGTAGATTGCTTTGGGCAGTAAGGTAATTTTAACACTATTAATTCTTCCAATCCATGAACATGGGATGTCTTTTCATTTGTTTGTGTCCTCTTCAATTTATTTCATCAGTGTTTTATAGTTTTCCTTGTGGAGGTCTTTAACCTCTTTGGTTAAATTTATTCCTAGGTATTTTATTTTACTTTTTATAGCTATTTTAAATGGACTTGACTTCTTGATTTTTTTTCAGCTAGTTCATTATGGGTGTATGGAAATGTTACTGATTTATGTAGTTGGATTTTGTATCCTGCAATTTTGCTGAGTTTATTTATTAGATCTAAGAGTTTTTTTTTTTTAGTGGAGTCTTTAAATTTTTTCTAGATGTAAGATCATATTATCTTCAAAGAGGAACAATTTGACATCCTCTTTTCCAATTTGGGTGCCTTTTATTTCTTTCTCTTCCCTGACTAGACAAGGACTCTGGCTAGGACTTCCAGTACTATGTTGAATAGGAGTGGTGAAAGTGGACATCCTTATCTTGTTCCAGTTCTTTGGGAAAGGCTTTCAGCTTTTCCCTATTCAGTGTGATAGTACCTATGGGTTTGTCATATGGCTTTTATTATTTTGAGGTATGTTCCTTCAATGCCTAGTTTGTTGAGAGAATTTATCATGAAGGGATGGTGAATTCTATCCAGTGACTTTTCTACATTTATTGAGATGATCATATGGTTTTTTCCCTTTATTTTGGTGATGTGATGTATCATGGTTATTGATTTGCATATGTTGAACCATCCTGTGTTCTTGGGATAAATTCCATTTGATTGTGTTGTATTATCTTTTTGATGTGCTGTTGGATTCAGTTTGCTAGTAGTCTGTTGAGGATTTTTGCATCTGTTTTCATCAGGGATGTTGGCTTGTAGTTTTCTGTTTTGTTGCATCTTTGTCTGATTTTGGTATCAGGGGAATTCTGGCTCCATAGAATGAGTCATGGAAAATTCTCTCCTCTTCAAGTTTTTGTAATAGTTTGAGGAGAATTGGTGTTAGTTCTTTTTGAAAGTTTGGTAGAATTTGGCAATGAAGCCACCCTGAACTTTTATTTGTTGTGAGACTTTTTATTACTGATTCAATTTCATTGTTCATTATTGATCAGTTCAAGTTTTCTATTTTTTCCTGATTCAATTTTGGTAGGTTCTATGTGTCTAGGAATTTAACCATTTCCTCTAGATTTTCCAGTTTGTTAGTGTGTAGCTGTTCATAATAGTCTGTGATGATCTTTTGTATTTCTGTATTATCAGTTGTAATGTCTCCTTTTCCTTACTGATTTTGTCAATTTTGTTCTCCTCTTTCTTGATTAGTCTAGCTAGTGTTTTATCAATTTTGTTTATCTTTTCAAAAAACTAACTTTTCATTTCATTGATTTTTTATACTTATTTTTTAGTCTCTATTTCATTTAGTTCTGCTCTGTTCTTTATTATTTCTTTTCTTCTGCTAATTTTGGGTTTGGTTTGTTCTTGCTTTCTAGTTTCTTGAAGTGCCTAATTAGATCATTTGTTTGGAATCTTTCTACTTTTTTGATGTAGGCATTTATTGCTAAAAACTTCCCTCTTAGCAGTGCTTTGGGTGTATCCATAGATTTTGGTACATTGTGTTTCTGTTTTTATTTGTTTCAATTTTTAAAAATTTTCTTCTTAATTTCTTCCTTGACCCAGTGGTCATTCAGGAGCATATTGTTTAATTTCCTTGTATTTGTGTATTTTCCCAAGTTCTTCTTGTTACTGATTCTTAGTTTTGTTCCATTTTGATCTGAGAAGATACTTGATATGACCTCAACTTTTAAAAATTATTGAGACTTGTTTTGTGGCCTAACATATAGTCTATCCTGGAGAATGTTCCATGTGCTGATGAGAAAAATGTGTTCTGTAACTGTTGGATGAAATGCTCCCGTAAATGTCTATTAGGTTAATTTGGTCTAATGGGCAGTTTAAATCCAATATTTCTTTGTGATTTTTTTGTCTAGATGATCTGTCTAATGTTGAGAGTGAGGTGTTGAAGTCCCCCAACTATTATTGTATTGGAGTCTATCTCTCCATTTAGATTTGATAATGTTTGCTTTATATGTTCGAGTGCTCCATTTTTGGGTGCATATATATTTAGAATTGTTATATCTTTTTGCTGAGTTGATTTTTTATCATTATATAATGATCTTCTTTATCTCTTTTACTGTTTTTGACTTGAAGTCTGTTTTATCTGGTATAAGTATAGCTACTACTGCTTGCTACTTCATTTTTTCCTGGCCTGTAAGGTTTCTGCTGAGAAATCCACTGTTAGTCTGATGGGAGTTCCCTTATAAATAAGTAGACACTTTTCTTTTGCTATTTTTAGAATTCTCTCTTTGTCTTTGCCTTTTGACAGTTTGGCTATAATGTGCCATGGAGAAGATCTTTCTGCATTTTATCTGTTTGGAGATCCCTCAGCTTCCTGTATTTGGATGTTTAAATCTCTTGCAAGGTGTGAGAAATTTCCAGCTATTATTTTGTTACATAGCTTTTGTTATCTCTTCACCATCTGGGATACTGAAATTTGAATAATTGGTCACTTTATAGTGTCCCATGTGTCATGTAGGCTTTGTTCTTTCTTTTTAATTCTTTTTTCTTTATTCTGTATGACTAGGTTACTTCAAAAGACCTGTCTTCAAGTTCTGAAATTCTGTATTCTGCTTGATCTTGTCTATTGTTGAAGCGTTTGAATGTATTTTGTATTTCATTTAATAAATTCTCCAGTGAATTTCTGTTTGGTTCTTTTTTTTTTTCCTTTTTTTTTTAAATTTCAGAATATTATGGGGTACAACACTTTGGCTACATATATTGCCCATGCACTGCCCGTGTCAGAGCTACAATTGTGGACATCCCCAAACTGTGCTCCCCGCATCCATTCAGTGAGAGTTTTCCCATCTCCTCCACCCCCCTCCCGCCTGCCCATCCCTGATGAATATTATTGCCATGTGTGATGTAAGTGTTGATCAGTTAGTACAAATTTGATGGTGAGTACCAGTGGTGCTTATTTTTCCATTCCTGTGACACTTCGCTTTGAGGAATGGGCTCTAGCTCCAACCAGGATAATACCAGATGTGTTAATTCACCGTTGTTTTTTATTGCTAAGTAATACTCCATGGTATACATATACCACATTTTATTAATCCACTTGTGTATTGATGAGCACCTGGGTTGTTTCCACATCTTTGCAATTGTGAATTGTGCTGCTATAAACATTTGTGAGCAGATGTCTTTATTATAAAATGTCTTTTTTTCCTTTGGGTAAATACCCAGTAGTGGGATTGCTGGATTAAATGGTAGTTCTACTTTTAATTCTTTGAGGTATCTCCGTATTACTTTCCATAGAGGTTGTACTAATTTTCAGTCCCACCAGCAGTGTATGAGTGTTCCTATCTGTCCGCATCCCCGCCAACATTTGTTGTCTGGGGATTTTTTGATATCAACCAGTCTCACTGGAGTTAAGTGATATCTCATTGTGGTTTTGATTTGCATTTCCCTGATGATTAGAGAAGTTGAGCAACTTTTTATATGTTTGCTGGCCATTATTCTGTCTTCTTTTGAAAATATTCTGTTCATGTCCTTTGTCCATTTTTTAATGGGGTTGTTTGATTTTTTTCTTGTTGATTTTCCTAAGTTCTGTATAGATTCTGGTTATCAGCCCTTTATCAGATGTGTAGCATGCAAAATATTTTCTCCCATTCTGTAAGTTGTCTGTTCACTCTAGTCATAGTTTCCTTGGCTGTGCAGAAGCTTTTTAATTTGATCAGGTCCCATGTATTTATTTTTGGTGCTGCAGTGATTGCTTTGGGGGTCTTCTTCATAAATTCATTACCTAGGCCAATGTCCATAAGAGTTTTTCAGTGTTTTCTTTGAGAATTCTTATGGTTTCATGTCTTAGGTTTATATCTGCTATCCATTGTGAGTTGATTTTTGTGAGAGGTGAGAGGTGTGGGTCTAGTTTCAGACTTTTACATATGGCCATCCAGTTTTCCCAGCACCATTTATTGAATAGGGAATCTTTTCTCCAGTGTATGTTTTTCTCAAGTTTGTCAAAGATCAGATGACAGTATAAGGATAGTTTTATATTTGGGTTCTCAGTCCTGTTCCATTGGTCTACGTCTCTGTTCTTGTGCCAGTACCATGCTGTTTTGGTTACTATAGCCTTGTTGTATAGTTTGAAGTCTGGTAGATTGATGCCTCCCAATTTGTTCTTTTGGCTTAGGATTGCTTTGGCTAGATGGGGTCTTCTCTGGTTCCACACCAAGCGTAGAATTATTTTTTCTAGATCAGCAAAAAATGATGTGGGTATTTAGATAGGGACTGCATTGATTCTGTAAATCACTTTAGGCAACAAAGCCATTTTTACAATGTTGATTCTGCCTATCCAAGAGCATGGTAGAGTTTTCCATCTGTTTACATCCTCTGCAATTTCTTTTCTCAGTGTTTGGTAATTCTCTCTATTTAGGTCTTTGACCTCCTTAGTTAGATATGTTCCTAAATATTTAATTTTCTTTGTTGCTATTGGGAAAGGTATTGCATCTTTAATTTGTTTCTCGGCTTGATTGTTATTAGCATATATGAAGGCTATGGATTTGTGTGCATTGATTTTGTATCCTGAGACTTTGCTGAATTCATTTATCAATTCCAGTAATCTCTTGGTTGAATCTTTGGGGTTTTCTATATATAATATCATATCACCTGCAAATAGTGAAAGTTTGACTTCTTCTGCCCCCATTTGGACGCCCCTGATTCCTCTGTCTTGTCTGATTGCTCTGGCCAGGACTTCCAGCACTATGTTGAATAGAAGTGGAGATAGTAGGCAACCTAGTCTGGTTCCAGTTTTAAGGTGGAATGCTTTCAATTTTTCCCCATTCAGTATGATACTGGCTGTGGGTTTATTGTATAGGGCTTTAATAGTTTTGAGGCATGAGCCATCTATTCCTATATTGTTAAGAGTTCTTGTCATAAAAGGATGCTAGATTTTGTCAAAAGCCTTTTCTGCATCTATTGAAAGGATCATATAATCTTTGCTCTTGCTTTTATTTATGTGGTGAATTACATTTATGGATTTGCGTATGTTAAACCATCCCTGCATCTTGGGGATGAAGCCCACCTGATTGTAATGAATTATTTTTTTGATGTACATTTGAGTTTGGTTTGCTAGGATTTTATTGAGAATTTTTGCATCTATATTCATAAGGGATATTGGTCCGTAGTTTTCTTTTCTTGTTGTGTCCTTTCCTGGCTTTGGTATCAAGGTGATATTGGCTTTGTAGAATGAGTTTGGGAGGATTCCATCCTTCTGGATGTTTTCAAATAATTTCTGCAGTATAGGCACCAGCTCTTCTTTGTAGGCTTCGTAGAATTCAGCTGTGAACCCATCTGGTCCAGGACTTTTTTTTTGTTGGAAGATTTTTTATTACTACTTCAATTTTGGTGCTTGATATTGGTCTGTTTAGAAATTCTGTTTCTTCCTGGTTGAGCCTAGGGAGGTAGTATGTTTCTAAGAATTTGTTCGTTTCCCCCACGTTTTCGTGTTTGTGGGCATAGAGATTTTTGTAGTATTCGAAGATGATGTTTTGTATTTCCATGATATCAGTTGTGACCTCTCCTTTTTCATTTCTAATTGAGCTTATTAGAGTCCTTTCCTTTCTGCTTCTGGTCAACCTGGCAAGTGGCCTGTCTATTTTGTTTATCTTTTCAAAGAACCAATTTTTTGTTTTATTAATCTTCTGTATTGTTCTTTTGTTCTCAATTTCATTTAATTCTGCTCTGATGTTGGTTATTTCTCTTCTGCTGCTAGCTTTAGGATTGCTTTGCTCTTCCTTTTCCATTTCCTTAAGATGATTCATTAGTTTACTGATTTGTGACCTTTCTGTCTTTTGGATGTGGGCATTTAAGGCAGTAAGTTTTCCTCTCAGGACTACTTTTGCTGTATCCCACAGATTTTGATAACTTGTGTCCCCATTATCGTTTAGTTCGAGGAATCTTTTGATTTCCATTTGAATCTCCTCCTTGACCCAATAGTCATTCAGCAACAGATTGTTTAATTTCCATGTTTTTGGATGAAGATGTGAGCTTCTGTTGGAATTGATTTCTAATTTTATTCTGCTGTGGTCTGAAAAGATACATGGTATGAGTTCTATTTTTTTGAATTTGTTTAGATTTTTTTTTGTGGCCTAAGATGTGGTCCATTTTAGAGAAAGTTCCATGAGCTGATGAGAAGAATGTATATTCAGTGTTATTTGGGTGGAGTGTTCTATAGATATCTGTTAGGCCCAAATGTTCTAGAGTCCTGTTTAGGTCCTTTGTTTCTTTGCTTATTTTCTGTTTGGAGGATCTGTCCTGCTCCATCAGTGGGGTGTTGAAGTCCCCTGCTATTATGGCATTGCTATTTATTATTGTCTAGATCAAGCAGTGTTTGCTTTATGTATCTGGGTGCTCCTGTGTTGGGTGCATACATGTTTAGGATTGTTAAATCCTCTTGTAAGATTTTTCCCTTCAGCACTATATAGTGCCCATTTTTGTCCTTCTTTACTTTTGTTGCTTTAAAGTTTATATCATCTGAAATAAGGATGGCTACTCTAGATTTCCTTTGGTTTCCATTAGCCTGGAAAATTGTATTCCATCCTTTCTCCTTGAGTCTGAATGCATCCTTGTGTGTAAGGTGTGTTTCCTGGAGACAACAGATACTTGGCTTATATTTTTTAATCCATTCAGCCAGCCTATGTCTCTTCAATGGGCAATTCAAGACATTCACATTTATTGAGCGAATTGATATTTGGGATAAATTTCTGTTTATTCTATTGGATAGTGTCTTTTGTTTTACCTCTTGCATCATTGTGGAATCTGGGTTCTGGAGTTTCAGCTTTTGCATAGTTTTACATTGGTGGGTGTCTGTTGTGCTGGTTAGTGTACAATGCAGGTCTAAGCACTTCTTGCAAGGCTGGTCTGGACTTCGCAAATTCTATCAGTGATTGTTTGCCTGGAAAAGTCTTTATTTCTCCCTCATAGAAGAAGCTTAGTTTGGCAGGATACAGAATTCTGAGTTGGCCTTTGTTTTGTTTTAGGAGACTGATGATGTCTCCCCATTCCCTTCTGGCTTGTAAGGTTTCAGCTGAGAAATCTGCAGTTAATCTGATCGGTTTCCCTTTATAGGTTACCTGCTCTTTTCGCCTTACAACTCTGAGGAGTGCCTCTTTTGTGTTTACTTTGGTCAGTCTAATAATTATGTGGTGTGGTGAATGCCTTTTCACATTGAGTCTCCCAGAGTCCTGTGTGCTTCTTGTACTTGGATATCAAGATTTCTGGCTAGGCCATGGAAATTTTCCTCTATTATTCCTTCAAATAGATTTTCCAGCCCATGTGAATTTTCTTCCTCTCCCTCAGGGATTCCTATGACCCTTATGTTTGGCCTCTTTACATAATCCCACATTTCTTTTATGCTTTGTTCATGCCTCTTGTTTTTGTGTTCTTTCTCTTTGACTGATTTATTTAGAGCATAGGAGTTGTCTTCTAGCTCTGAAATTCTTTCCTCTGAGTGGTCCAGCCTATTCTTAAGGCTTTCCACTGTGTTTTGTAGATCCTTGAATGCTTCTTTCATTTCTAGAATTTCTATTTGATTTTTCTGTAATATTTCTATTTCTTTGGAGAATTTTTCATTCATTTCTTGCATTTTTCTTGTGGTTTCTTTGTGCTGGGATTCAATTTTCTCTTGAATTTCATTGAGCTTTCTTATAATCCATAAATGAAATTCCTCTTCTGTCATTCTACCCATTTCATTTGAGTTGGTATCCATTGCTGAGGAACTGATGATTTCTTTTGCGGGTGACTTTTCACTCTGATTTTTCAAGTTCCCTGAGTTCTTTTGCTGTTTTTTCTCATCTGGCCTCTTGGTCGAGAGCTGGGGGTGTTAGAGCTAGTTTATGGCCCTGTCTCCAAGCCCTCGAGATTCGTTCCTTGGCAGAGCCAGGGAGAGGAGTAGTGGCCTATATTGCCTTAGGTGCATTTTAGCAAGTTTGGTGGATCTTGGATTATCTCTGACCTGTTGTCTTCTCCTCTTTCCAGTGGAGTGTAGTGAGATTGTCTTCCCAGCTTGAGCTCTAAGCTGGTGGATTGTACTTGAGGGTATGAATCCACAGCTCCCTAATAGCTAGGTATTCTGCTATGTCCATGGGAGCCCGGGAATGCAGCTTTTCTGAACTGGCCTGTGGCCCTCGGAGGCAATTGCCAGCAGCCCCTAAGGGCATGTCCTGCTCTCCGTTAAACTCCTGGGCCCGGTCCCACTGACTTCCAGTGGTGCGGTGCCAGCCTGAGGATTCCTGAGCACTGTCCCGGGAAGCTGTATCTCTGCCCAGTCCCTACCTGGCCCTGAGCGGTCCCTGTATATTGCAGCTGAGGGTTGTGTTTGGCTCTCCCAATTGCTCCCTCTCCACAGAGCCTGCTGTCTCCAGCAATAGCTTTGCCCCAAGTCTGGGCTTGTCCCTGACTGAGTGGATGGGGAGGTGCATAACCGCTTGGGGGGCAGGTCACACTGTGCTGACCTGGTGAGTGCATCCTTCCCGCGCTCTGGGCTTTATTGTGCTCCCTGCACTCTCTGATCTTCGTGAAAGATTTTGTACCTGTTTTCTTGGGCTGGGCGTCCCACGTTGTTTCTCTGTAATTCACAATGCTGTTTTCAGAGTTAGCAGCCCACGTGTGCAGGCAGCCGATGGCATTTTTCACCTCCTTCCCTGGGAGCGGTGAGGTGGGAGGACTCTATCAGACCACCATTTTTCCAAACTGTTTGGTTCTTTTTAATGATATCTATCTCTTTGGTACATTTCTAATTCACATCCTGAATTACTTTTCTGATTTCTTTGTATTTTTTAATTTTTAAAATTTTTAGCCACAAACAAAACATTGTGATGTATTGTTTTTCTGTATTCTCTTGTATCTTACTGACCTTCTTTAATATTGTTATTTTGAATTCTTTACTTGGGATGTTATAAATTTCCTTTTAATTGGAATCTGTTTCTGGAGAATTATTGCATTCCTTTGGAGGTGTCATATTTTCTTGCTTTTTCATGTTTCTTTTGTCCTTACATTGATATCTGCTCATCTGGTGTAACAGTCACTTCTTTTGATTTTTTGAATTTGCTTTCATAGGGGAGGATATTTTCCTGAAGACAAATCTCTGGTGTTGGTTGGATAGGGCACTTTGGCTTTGATTCTGTGTGTGTGCAGTATTGTAGTCTCCATATGATTTCTTCAGCTGTAGATAGCATCAGTGGTGTCTGTGATTTCCTCAGTGGCTTAGAGTGTGGTTGTTAGTAGAGGCGATGATAAAGTTTTCTGGGGATGGGGACACTAGGTTGGCCTTTCTTCAGGCACCAGTGGTGGCAGTGGTGGCCTGAGAGTGCATATTCTTGGGCCCTAGGGTGGCATATGCTGGCACTGGTGTTAGTGGGTCCAGGAAGGCTAATTCTTGGGTCTCCAGGAGGCTTGCTTGGGTACCAGTGATGACAACAGTGTATTAGGGGGGTGGATGGGTTCTTGGGCCACAGGGTAGCCAACCTGGTATGGATGATGGCAGTAGAAGTGATGGGACTAATCTTTGGGTCCCAAGCAGTCCACACTGGTGTTAGTGGTGGCTGCAACCCCTGGGTAGGCCAGCACCCAGGCCTTCAGGTGGTGCATGTGGGTGAGTGACTGCTGTGGTGGTAGTGCAGGTTGGGCTTGACCTCAGGACCCTGGGAGGAGTGCTTAGGTGCCAACAGTGTTGGACTGGGCTGGGTGATCCCCAGGATTCCGGATGGTGTGCTTGGGCACTGGGGGAGTGAAGCTGGGCCAGGTGGACTTGTCCTCAGCCTCTCCCTCCCCCAGCCCAGTGATGCATGCAGGTGCTGGCTGTGGTAGGCAGGGGCAGGGTGATCCCCAGGCCCAAAGCAGAATGCTTGGGTGGGGGCAGGCAGGGCAGAGTTCCTTTCAGTGGCAGCAGCTGTATGCAGGGAGCTAGGGAGTGCACACTTCACTTGTGTTTTGCCCCACTGCTGCAGCTCCACAGCAGTGGCTGCTGCCAGCCTGGGGAGTTTTTCCTGAGGGCACTAAAAGTGTACTGCAGCTTTGCTGCTGGGCAGTGGGGTCTTTGCCGATGGTTTGTGCTTCAGCCCTGGAGGCAGCAGCCAGCTGCAGAGGTGGCTGCAGGTGGGGAATGTCAATAGGGCTCCAGGGATGTGGAGATGCAGGGGCTGTTGGGCCCCCAGGCAGGATGCATTCTGGCAGGGGCTGGGCTCCCAATTTGGCATCTTGCTGTAGCTCCTTAGGGTTCAGGGGGCGCATGGGACCCAGCGTGACCCCTCTCTGGAGCAATGCCATCCCACAGTCTCCAGGCAGCTCCCCATGTGAGTCTCCAGCCTTGAGGGTCTATGGGCTTTCCCGTGGCTAGAATGCAGGAGTCCGTGGTGAGAATGTGGACCACTGAAGGTCACTCACCCTTTTCCTGCACTGGGGAGCCTCTCTAGGCTCCCAGATGATCCTGGCTGAGCAGGCTGCCTTGCTCCCCTCTTTTTCCTTGCTTCCTTGCTTCCTGTTGCTTCTCTGTTGAATTTCAGTGTTCTCTCTTAGATGATCTATCGAAGTGTGATTATCTACTCACTATTTTGGTTCTTATTTGGAGGAGGCAAGTACCAGATGCCTCTAGTCAGCCGTCTTCTATAATACCTTTTATCTTGAGTGAATTCTAGTATGTGTTGTTATTTTTCTCTCTATTGAATCCCCCTCAGAGCAGAAAGAGGGGTTCAGGTTTCTTTGTATTTCCAGGACCTAGTGTCCTAGATGCTCAAGATACATTTGTTGATGGTGATGGTAATGATGTTGACTAAAAATGTGATTGATTCTCAAGGTTCTTGTTGTGATTAGATTCTGAATTGATTTCAGGTCTGTTATAGCAATGCATAAAACCTAAATTGCTCCCCATCTTGGAAAGCAGGGCTGTGATCAGGAAAAGTATCTCTCAGAGAAATCCTAGGTAATTTCCTTCCTTTCCCTGTTGCTAGTTGGTGCCATTGTCAGGATTTTGAGTAAAGACATGTGCAGTACCAGGAATCTGTTAACAACTTACTACTTACTACCATATGCTTCAAGCAGATGATTAAACACTACATACATATATTTTTTAAAGTTCTGCCGTGAATTCCAAATTCCTTTCTTTCCCTCAGCTGCAGAAGAGCACAAAGTTTAATTTGCCACTTCCTTCCATTGCTCCCTGATTCACAAGGATAAATGTAAGAAGGAAGTTGGCAGGGACTGATTTCTACAAGTCATCAAAGTCCTGTTATGAAAAGTTAATGTCTTTCCCATTGCCAGCTTTGGGACTAATGTAGCAATAAATTGAATGAAGATGGCTCAGATGGTCTACCTAATGGGAAACCAGCTAATGTGAAACAAGAGAAGCTTCTGTCTTTCTAGGGGGGAAGGGCAGGAGTTAAGCACTGTTCAACATCTGTTTCCAAAGCATCCACAGCAGCACATGAATCCAAGAGGAGAGAGAATGTTGTCTTTTTAGTCAAGCTCTCCCAAATTAAATCTCCTCCGTTTACAATCTCACTGCTGTGTCTGGGTTTTGGGGCCAGCATGGTCATATTAATGCTAGCGTTCCTGGGTACCTATGGAAGTTTGTAGTCAAGGGAGAGAAAACATCTGGTTTTTATAGCATCAGAGTGAAGAGGGTGTGCTTTAGTCCACGGTTTGAATCTTAGTCCTATCACTTACTGACTTTGGTTAGTTGTTCAACCACCAGGTCTCACTCTCCTCTTTTCAGGGCTGATAATAGTACCCAATCCATGGAGTTGTAAGGATTAAATAAAGCCATAGTTAGACAATGCCTAAGAGTGCCTAATGCCTAGTATATTTATAATGGATGGTAGCTATTTTTACTACTACTATGGAAGCGTTTTATTTAACTTCACTCCTTCTGAGTTGGTGAAAACAAATTCAAAATTCTTCTCGTATTTTCTCCTTCCTTGCTTTCATCTTTCTTTCTACCTCTTCTACTTTGTCTCCTCTTTAAGCCCTTATCATTCTATTAGGTTTCCTAGAGAAATAGGACACATTGCAGTTTTTTTGTTGCTGTTGTTGAATATAAAATATAAATATAAATATATAATATAAATATATATAAATATAAATATAGAATATAATATAGAGTAGAATATAAAATAACTAATGATAATGTTGTGAGATATAATGGCATGAGATAAAATTTAATTTCAAGGGACTTAGGGCAACCATTACAAAGATCTTCCAACCACGAGAAGAAAGCAAATGGATTTCTGCCGTCTGGGCGTCAAGCTGTCCCACTGTACAATGAAAGGTTGGGCTAGATGATGTGTGATGGGGCTTCAAATGTGTTAGCATTTCCCCTTCACTAGGAATGGATCAGGCATAGTGAAAAGTTGGACTGTGCTAGCTCTGACTATGTTAATGAGAAACTACTTTATGAGTAGCCTGAGCTCTAAAAGGGGATAGGAAAGGGCAGATCCATTCCTAGGGAGTTTTCAAGTGAGGCTGGGGCTGGACCTGCAGAGGAACAGGTGTTACTGGGAGTCCGTAATCTGCGGTGAGCTAGTCAAGGTGAAGCACTCAGGAAGGCACGTGTCAGGTCATCTAATCAGCACGCTGCTGATCTGAGGTCTGAAGAGCCCAGGCCCTCACAGGGGTGGACAAATGAGACACCCTTCAGCAGGGGAGGAGGTGAGCAAGAACAAGGGATTGTTCAGAGCTGATGAGGGAGGGCAGGGAACACGGCTGTTCATATGTCCGTAGGGTAAGCAATTGGGTCAAGCTAGTTGTTTGCCAACAGCTGCATGATCTCAGGGATCATCTGTGAGAGGAGGCATGGTGAACAGGAAAAAGCATTATCTTTTATTCGTACAGAGAAGGTTTACATCCTGGCTATGCTGCTTCCTAACTCTGCAAATGGGAAGCTCTTTCACTGCTTGTGGCCTTGATTTCCTCATTTGTGAAATGGGAATCTGAATACCAGCCTTTCAGGGCTGTTGTGAGGATGGGCAGCAACACATGCATTGCAGAGTGTTCAACAAGTGGAAGTGATTATTAGTAACTCCTTCATTTTTTTCAGGTCAGAATACCAGTGCTAAGGAAGGTAGATGATTCAGCTATTCATTTGTAAGTACACCAGTGCTTCTCCAAATGTGATGTGCACAAACATCAACCAGAGAGCCTGTTAAAAATGTTGAATCTGGTTTAGTAGATTTGGGTGGGGCCCAAGACACTGCAGCTCTGATGAGGTCCCAGGTGAGGCCTGTGCTGCTAGTCCATGGACCAAATTTTGAGTAGCAAGAACCTACATAATGCAACCTCCTAAGGTTGTGGTGAGATGAAATGAAGTAGTGTAGATAAAGTGCTTACCAAGTAGTCTGACATATGACAGGCCTCCAATAAGTTATAGCTGCTGCCATTACTGTAATATTCTGACTTCCAGACCAGTGCGCACACCAGTTTATCCCCTAAAGCAGCCCTAAAGGGGGTCAGATTGTCAGCTTTTCAGGAGAGGCAAGAGTCTATTGACAAAGTGTTTATGGAGCTGTGCCCCTGTAAGTCTTAGCAGGACTGGGAGGGAGATTTTCCAAAGTAGAGGGAAATTTTTGGAGACCTTCATAGGCAGGGTCTCCAGGATGTTTCTAGCTTTTAGTTATCTGGGGAGCAGTTAGTGGGTCTGTCTTTAGTAGCTCCAGCTGCCAGAGGACAAACCAGGTATGGGCCATCCAGTATTGTTGGAAAATCTCTCCCAAAGGTGGCCTCAAAGAGGCTCAGGAAGGGGGAGGCTAGCCAGAAGAAAGACAGGCTCTTCTTACCAGTTCTCCCTGTAGGCCCAGTTTATAGCCCAGAAAAGTGCAGGCTGTTCTATGCAGGCCCAGAAAGCACAGATCTTCAAGTTTTATGAAGACATTTCAGCACTTACAATGATATTAAAAATTTAAGGTCTGTGCTTTGCTCAGCTAACAGTATTCTTTTAGAAATGGAAGCCCAAGTTTCTCAGTCATCTTCCTGCCTGGTGCCTTGTTTGAGCTCTCCTTGGGCTACTTGGGGCAGACACTCATTTGATATCATTGTCATATGACTCAATATTGCCTTTACTCTCTGGAGGTGTGTTAGAGCTCTTGGAAGTTCTTTTTAAGGGCCAACTATTGAGTAATTCCCTGTCACCAATCTTCTATCCAAGTGTCTTGAGGGAATTCTTGTACTACTATTGTAGCTTTCTGTTAGATTCACAGTAGGATTAAGGAAAGATGCTGTGTGTACTTCACATTAATAAGATCAGGTGCCAAGGAAATCTGACGTAAGTAGGAGCGACTCATTGCTTTTTAAAGCAACACAAGCTTTTAAGCAATGGCACTGATTATAAAAAATAGATTAATCCCTGTCCCAAATCCAAGGCAAAACTGTGAAGTCAGTGAAACTCAGTTTCTGTTTCTTGATGCCTCTTGCTCTCCTATCTTCAATGAAATCAGCCTTAAGATTAAATTCTTTTACATTTATTGGAATATTCTAGATCCATATTCCTCAGAGTGGTCTGAAGACCCATGGGTCAGAATCACCTGGGTAGCTAGCTTGTAAACAATACACATCACTTGACACTATCCCAGGCCATCTGAACCAGAGATTATGGAAGTAGGGACTTTCAGATCTACATTTTTTTAAACCCCAATTTCTTGTAAAGATCTATATTTTAAAAAAAACCCACATGGTTTGAGAACCACTGACTTATTCAAGGGAAGTAGCTGGGATGGTTAAGAGAAGCTTTTGTGGGTGAGCTTCTGCTCATAATTTGTATCCTGTGATCTTCATAAAATTTCATTGCAAAAAAAAATATTTTCATGACTAAAAGAAGAATTAGAAAATCTCTGAGGTAGTGGATAGAGAATGATTTTCTTGAGTTCAAATTCTGACTGCCAGCTCTTTGCTTGTGTGACCTAAGGCCAAGGAATGGCAAACAATGGCCAATTGCCAAGGGCCAGCCAGCCTTCCTGTTTTTTAAATAAAGTTTTATTGAAACATAGCCCTGCCCTTTCAATTACTATTGTCTATGGCTATTTTCAGCTATAATGGAAGTTGAGTACTTATCCACAGAGACTGTATGGCCTGTCAGGCTTAAAATGTTTACTATCTGGCTCTTTAAGAAAAAGTTGACCAATCCTTTACTTAGGTGAATTAAAGTATCTCTCTCAGCCTCAATTTTTCTCATTGATAATATAGACTTAGTAGCACCTGTCTTGTATAGTTATTAAAATATTTAAATGAGGTAATTAATTGAAATTTCCTACTATGGCTTTTAATGATAATATTGGCTAATATTTATTGAGTGCTTACTGTGGGCTAGGCACTGATGTAAAAACTTTACATAGATTTTCGTATTTATTCTTTATCACAACAGTGTGAATCTTTCTATTAGTCCCATTTTACAGATGAGAAAATGGAAACAGAAGATGGTGAGTAATTTGTCCGAGGTTATACAAACTACAACTGGTTGAGTCAGGATTTGATCTTTGATCTTAGAGCCTATGTTCTTCATCACTGTGCTGAATTTATCCAAACAAAGTTAGATTTCTGCCTTTTTTCCTCCTTCTGAAGCTGCCATTGCCTGTATCTCTGCTCACAAATCTTAAAATAAGCCATTCGGGAGGCTGAAGTGGGAGGATTGCTTGAGCCTGGGAGTTTGAGACTAGCCTAGGAAACATAGTGAGACCCCCATCTCAATAAAAATTTATATAAAAAAATACATCCCTTAAACATGAAAGGATTCTGAAATGGGAAAGGGATTGCAGAGTCCATCCAACACAAACTCATCACTTTAAAGTCATGGAAACTAAGACTCAGGGGAGCCCTCAGTCACCAGTCGGATAACACTGAACGATTGACTAGTTCCCCTTAGTACAGGAGAGTGTGGAATTGTACTTTGGGGAGTTGAATAAGAAGTAAACACTTAAGTCCTTCCTGCCCTCAAGGTTGATAACTCTTTCAAATATATCCATAGGTATCGAACAGGTTAAGCCTCAAACGTCTGTTAAAGCCAGACCACCTTCTAAGGTGGCCGTATTGTGTAAATCTTGTCCCTATGCCTCCCCAGCCCAGTGATGCAGAGTTTCCAGTGGTATGTACCAGTATGGCTATACTGGTTATTAAATTATTGAAATACTTCTGCATCCATTGGAAATCATGGCTGCCCAGAGCCTGCCTGGTGCCCTCCCACTGACCTGGCTGGCTGAACCCCTCTCTCTTCTCGACTTCCCACACTCCAGCAATTAAAGAGTTAACTCCAAGGAGACCAAGGGGTTTAGAAGAGGCTGCTCCATGCCTGGGCTAGAATTGATTCTGATGTTCAGTGTAAGTGCAGAGCTAATTGCTAACTACAATAATCTGAATGTCACCCCAGCCTGGCGCTCACTCCTTTGGTATGATGGGATAAGCTGAGCCAATCATATTCTTTCAAGAAGACAAGACAGTGGGACCTTTAATAGTGGGAGTTCGAACTTCAAGAGCATTGTGGCCAGAGTGGGCTCTTAGCAAGAGGGAGATGCAAAGAAGGTGAAGCTCCGTGAGTAGCAAAGGCTGGAGGGAGAAAGTGGAGGTGGTGCACATCTACAGAGAGAAACAGAGACATGTGACAGGGAGAGCCAGTGGCCCAGGGGAGGACAGAGGGAGCAGTTGGTCCTAAGATCCACCTTAGGTGTTGATTATTTTTTACTTCCCTTAGACTCTTGGTCTATTTGTGCTGCTTTAATTGAATATCACAGACTGGGTAATCTACAAAGAACAGAAATTTATTTCTCATAGTTCTGGAGGCCGGGAAGTCCAAGATTAAGTCACTGGCATCTGGTGAGGGCCCTCTTGCTGGACAAACTTTCTCCATCAAGTCTTTTTATAAGGCGCTAATCCTTTCATGAGGTCAGAGTCCCCATGACCCCAACACCTCCCCAAAGCCTCTCCTCCCAAGACTGTTGCGTTGGAGATTAAGTTTCCAACAGATGAATTTTAAGGGACACATTCAGACCATAGCAGATTCCCTATAGGTGCTGAATCCGTTCCTTGAAATAAAAGAGTCAGACTAATCAACATGGCTTAAAGCCAATAGTCATTCATTCCAATTAAATTAGACAACAAGAGACACATTTAAATTACAAAATCTATTGTAAGCAGCACCATACCATGGATATCTTTGACTGCATCTGAAAGACTATCCTAGGCACTATAAGAAGACAGACCCTGGCTGGGAAGAGTTAGATGAGGTTAGCAGCTGAGGCCTAGAAGCCTGAGAAATGCTCTCCTCTCTCATTATTGGCCTTGATTCAGGCCTGCTGCCCATGAGCATGAATGATCACTTTTAATAACCAAATGGACATTGAAATGGTAATGAGAATGTTATGGTTTTCCAAATGAAAAGCCTCAGTCTAATACATTTTCCTTTGAGAACACTAATTTGAAAATAAAATCATGGTTAATTCAAGCTGAGTTAAATACAAATAACAATGGAAAATAACCAGCAAAAGCCACTTATACTACTGCTTTTATATGAGTGCACACATACCTACTTAGCCTATCTGTAATTTCTTATTTCCGGGGAAACTGAGGACAGCTGGTGAGAGATCTATCACAACTGAATCTTTTCAAATGATTATTAAATGTACCCAAATTGGAAATACCAAAGACTGAAAGAGATGAGAAGATTTTAAGTGGAAATATTGGTAGTAGGTAAAACTATCCTAAGGGCAAGGCCAGACATGGTGTTTCAAAATGATGCAACATTCAGGAGAGAAAAAAATCGCTAAGGCTGTCACTCAAAGTCCTTTGGGATCAGCCCCAATACTGCTTCATTCTCCCTGCCCTCTTTCCTACACCCCCCTGCAGCCAGCTCGTGTACTGTCCCGGTTCTCTCTTGCTCCTTATCTCTGCTTATCCTTTCCCTTCGATTCAGAAGGCTGAAATCACCGAGGACAGAAATTCTATGAGTCCTGCAACACCCATACCCCCACACTTTCCCAGTCACTATTCCCACCCCAAATATTTATTGCTTTTTGCAAGGCTTCTCACTCCACGACATTTAAAACATATTACCCTGTTTTCCAATGTTTGGGGTGCATGTTCTACTTCTACTATTAGACAATAAGCTCCCTATAGCCTTTGCACACTTTTTTCTGTTTACTTGAAATACACACCTACCTTGCCCCTTGCCCTCACCACACCTAAGTAACTCTTACTCATCTTTAAATCAGTGTTCAAAAGGGGCCCTTCCTGGGAAGTCATCCTGGATTCCTCAGACTAAGATGGGTCTGGGATAAGGCCTGGGGGGCCTGGGAGTTTCTAGGTCTAGCAAGGACTCAAGAGATTCTCATCATTGAGAAAAATTGTGAGACACTGCCCTCGCTCCCCAGAGATCCAGACTTAATTGTTCTGGGGCAGGGACTTGGTATAGTATTGGACGAGACAATATTTTCCAAACCTAGTTTCTGGTTAAGTTTCATGTATTTTATGAAAGCCTTGTCCGTTTTTCATAATATGTTACATTTTTGATCAAGACTGATGAGAACATTGAACTTCTGGGTAAGATGCAGCAACCTTTTCTCATTGAGGGCCTCAATCCTACCTGTTCTAACCAGTATTCCTTTCCTACTTCTGCAAATAATTCTGGTTGGCATACTCCTCCTCATTTACAGAGTCTGTTGTGGCTGAGGTTCCCCCTACCCACTCTGCCCCATATTGTGAACTCAAGGAGCCCCCAGGTAACAAATAAGATAAGATCTTTGGTCAAAAGAATTTTTGGAGGGTTCATTGTCCACAGAGCTTTTCCCAAGAGATAGGTGTTTCCCAATAGGCTGGGCTAAATCTGATGCAGAGAGCAAGAGTGCCTTTTTAGAGTGACTTTACAAGCTCATTCAATTACTTTCCAAGTCTCCTTCCACAATTTCCATCAGCCTGTTAGCACACTCAGGTAAATGAACACATTCGAGTGGCCAAAGGAGGAGATGGAGAAGTACCCTGAGGTGGGCTTGCAGCCTTCGGTATTTGTCTTAGGAGCACCTGATCCCATCTTCTTCTTTAGAGCACTTGCCTTTTCCTGCTTTTCAGCATCTATTCATAAACCACTGAACTCAGAAATAAATTTCAAAATTTTTAGAAGCCAAACTACAAAACTCTCTTTTAAATATTTTGGCACAAAAAATTACTTAATTTCTACTTATGGAAGATTATTGAGGGTTTTCTCAGACTTTGCTTTTGTTTTTTCAGAAGAAGATTCAGATTACATCTACCTAAAGATTATGAACCTTACCCATATACACTGATAATTGGGCATTTATTTATGTGCACAATGACCCTGTAGGACATTTTCCTGAAAGTAAATAGTCCCTCATACTATTACTACTACCTTCTATAGCAAAACTTATTTCAGATAAAGAAATCAATACATTCGTTTCTTCCAAGCACCTTTAAAACTCATCAGCTTTGTCCTGCAGGTGGTATTTCTCTTCCATCAGAACCTATAGCTCTCCCCTTTGTAGGGACATTGAAGTGCCATTTAGGTTTTCTTCCACTTGGGGTCAGTATTGTGCTCCCGATTGCGGCTATGTTCTTGTTTTTGTAACTTAAAAATGTTAATTTGGGAATCTCAGTGGAAACATCCATACAGTGAAAAAATTGGAAGATGCGTGGTGATCCAGCCCCGGCTGCTGACACCTCCGCCCCCTCACTGCCTGCTGCACACTCACTGCAGCAATCTTGGCCAATTCGTTATCACGCCCTTGTCTCTGTATCCTCTTTTAATACCTCCTGAACCTTTTCGTCCTCCTAAGTGCTTGTGAGACATGACTTGCCATGGCAGCTTATACCTCCACAATTGTGACAAAGGCTTAGGGGGCCTAGAAGCCAATTTTACCTCCAGCTGTTTCTCTTTCTTGCTATTAGCAAAAACATTGGTGTTTTTGTTTAAAGGCAAGAGGTTACAATTAATTATTTGAGGTAGAAGAAAACACAAAAACAGTGGTTCTCATCCTCAGCTGCACATTAGAATCATCTAAGGAGATGAAATAAAATCCTGCTGCTCAGGCCATAACCTAGAGCAGAGACGGGAATGTCTGGGGAGAGGGGGATGGGTCTTAGGTATAAGCGTTCTTTTAAAGCTCCCCAGATCATTTCAATGTGTGGCCAGGCTGAGAACCACTCACCTAAAAGAAGTCTGGAGGGCTGGA
Source organism: Daubentonia madagascariensis (assembly GCA_023783475.1). Taxonomy (NCBI): domain Eukaryota; kingdom Metazoa; phylum Chordata; class Mammalia; order Primates; family Daubentoniidae; genus Daubentonia; species Daubentonia madagascariensis. The sequence goes on from JAKFHU010000585.1 coordinate 17,441,125, forward strand.
GCTGAAAATAAGCCAGAAATCAGAAAAACTGGGTTGTAGTTCCTTCCATTCTGTTAATTATCAATGTGACAGTTAAGATGTGAAGTCTGCACAGGGCTGAGAAAGAATTCTCAGACAGTGATTAGGATATACAGAAGTAAAAGTTTATTTATCTGAGCAAGAAAGAGAGAGAGAGAGAGAGGAGGAGGGAATGGCCACGGCACACAGAGAAAGGAGTGAAAACACCGGGCAGCTGAGGAAAAGTGGCTGGTGTTTTGAAGGGTACAAATGGCTTTCCCTTCCCCTCTGCTTCAGCAGGCCGATGGGCTGGTAACAGGAGCAGCTGTGGAGCAGTGCCATTTGCTTTTTTCATTTTTTTTCTTTTCTCTGTGAAGCTGGCTTATCTGAGTCCTTGAAATCTGTCCGGCAAGAGTTGATGCAGGGAGCTGGAGCAGAGACCTTGCACCCCCGCTGTCCACTTAGGGCTCTTCAAGGCTGAGAAATCAAGACTCTTAGAGATAACAAATTAGCACACAGGTGTTTTTAATCAAACAAAACAAAGAGGGTAGTTGTGTTGTGAGTTTTTTTCTCTTTTGGTTCGCTAGTTTATTTTCCTCTGTTTGCTAGGTTGTTAGTAAGGCCACCTTTCAGTGACTTTGGGCAAGTCATATCACTATCTTGGGTCCTTCTTCTGTAAGTGGTGTCAGGACCAAATGTCATGGAATCTGACAATCATTTGAAAACAGATTGGTATTATTATGGTCATTTTTATAATCATATTGTTCAGTTTTGTTGTGTTTATGGAGCTTAAACTGTGTCCTCATCCCTCTTTCTGGGCTTGACTGCTTTAGTGTTCCTGGCCTTCATGCTCATGTAATGGAAGCAGAATTTCCTAGATGGTTGGAGAACATTTATCTGCATTTTAGAAAACAAACTGTAGGACTTCCAGTTCTAGACAAATGGAGTAAGTGCATTTTTCCCTAACTTTCCTACAAAGTACAGCTAAAATCCCTGGACATTATATATAAAAAAATTATAAAAAGTTTCTGAAAGGTGGAGAGAAGAAGGTAGACTGGTTAGGGATTAACCACTAAGTTAAAAAGTACAACTAAAACCCCTGGACATTGTGTATGAAATATTATGTATACAATTTTTTGACAATAAACACCTGACACCAGCAAAACATCAGGGAAGAAATTATGTGTCACCCTTACCTGTTGAAAAGGTTGAAAAGTACCAGTTGGAAATCCTAGATATTCATCTTCACCTGGAGGTGATGAGGTATTCTTTCCCCTTCATACTGAGGGGGGGGTCTCAGGAAGCCCAGCAGGGAGCCTAGATTTCTACTTCCACCCTGTGGTGACGGGCTGCCCCTCCCCTGCAGTCCAGTGGAGGCCACCCAGGGAGCATTTATGAGTAGCTCCCACCTCCCTGCCACAGTGGTATCGATAGAGGATGATGATAAGTCTGGACTTCCACCCCCTGCCAGTGGTAAAGAGGTAAAGAGTTAATGCCTCTCCTCCAGCAGCTAACACAGAAGGTTTGAATAAGATCTAGAGCCTTATAACATAACACTCCAAATAGCTAGAACATGATAAAAATCCAGTCATCATGCCGAGAACCAGGAAACTCTCAACGTGAATGAGACAAGAAAATCAACAGATGCCACCTTTGAGACAACACAGATGCTGCAATTATCTGATAAGTATTTTAAAGAGAAGGCTCCTTAATAATGCTTTAATGGACATTTATGAACATGCCTGAAACAAATGAAAACAAACTGTTCTGGGGATGTTTGGGCCCACCAGTGTGTGAAGATCACCATTTCAGGGAGTTTAGGCTTCTTTTGAAAGAGCAGGCAGCTGGCCAGCTAGGTCTTTGCTTTTTAAACTCTAAACACTTCTACGAGGGCTTAGGGCTGCTTAGTGTTAAATACGTCCTGAATGCTTCAAACCAAAATAAGCTGAATAGGGGCACATATGATATTCAACCTCGTTGGTCATTCCCGCTAAAGGTTTAAGGAACCAAGAAGTGACTTAGCTTTGCATATAGAATCCAATTGCAGCTATCTCTGACTTGCTCATATCCAATTTAAGTGACATCTCTTAATAGTGACCACTCTTCTCTTCATAGCCCCTCTGCCCTCTGCTTACTGCTTCACCCAGAGTCAGTTTCGCGGAGTTTGGTGGATGACTCAGCGACGGTCATTTGTGTGGCAATTGCAGGAAAATAGGGAAAGAATGAGGTGGAGACTGAGTGACATCCCTTCTTCCGCTGCTGTTGCTATTAGTGAGAACGCCAACACAGCCTCCTTAGAAGCTTTCCCGGCCTCACTTCTGTCGAAATCCTCCACCCACCCCGCCCCAGGTCCTCGCTTGGCTGTGTCCACATGGAAGACGAGAGCCCCGGTGGTGAGCCATGTGAAGCAAGCGTATCTCTTATGCACTGATAGTTTAAGAAAAAAATCTAAGGCCTCTGTAGTAGAGGGTTTGGAGGTACATTCCCGGGAGGTGGCCAAAGATGCCACCCACATGTCCTGTTATTTTGTAGGATGCAACAGGAATCCCTAGAAATTGTGGCTGAAATCTCCAGAGTTCTTATCCTCCGCCCCACCCCACCGACCAGTGGGAAAGTAGTGTCTGTCAGTCCTAGCAACCCAGTCCTCTCCACACCCCAGCTCAGGAAAGTGTTTTCGGTCAGGAAATGTGATGCAATCAACCAACAAATGGATTAGGGGGTAGCCTGAGTGGTTTGCCAGGTAAGCATTCCCCAGGGGTCTACCTTGGCAAATACAAATTCCCAAATAAAAAGCCAACATGCTCAGGTCGGGTTTTTGGCTAATATGAAAATGTGGTAAAGCCATAGACCTGCAGACCATGGCTATAAAGACACAAGAAGTAAGATCTAGAAGGCTAGAAAGAAGAGTGCCTGTCCCTCTGCTCTTCATCAGTACTGTGAGTTTCATGTGTGCAAATACATTGCTCTCAGGAGCACCCGAAGCCATTACTTTCATGCAATTTTTTTTCCTTTACATCGCACCTTTGTGAAGATTGGTTTCTTGTCCTTCAAGGAGATAGAGAATGATCATTCCCCGCTGACCAAATGATGCTTCATATACAATATCCTTAGCAAAACAGTGCTAAGATTCTGTGTCTCCAGTTTAAATAATCCCCTTCTCTTCTTTGTCTTTAATTATATCTGTTGTTGTTACTTGATTTCTTTTAAAATCAAGAAACAAGGCTGAACATGGAAATAGAATAAGATAAGAAAGGTGCAGAAAGGAAAAATAACCTTGTGGTTTTTTCCTCCTATATTTTCCAGGTATGAGGAACCTGTTGACTCAATTTTTAACAGTACCATGTTAAGTTGCTTTTAACTCATTTCACCAATGTTCTTTAGTTTTCAAGATATGATCTTGCACATCCTTTGTCAGATTTATTTATTAAAAATATTTTTAATGAGCTATGTAAAAATAGCAGTAAACTTATTACATGTTAACATAAATAACATATTTTTATGAAAAATGACTATATTTTTCAAAACAAATTAATTAGAAGAGAGACATTGTTTTACATTTGTATAATCACCTTAATGTCTGGCTTAATAGAAGACAGCTGGGTTCTCATAAACACTTCTGCATTAAACCTTTTTTTAAAGTTATTTTTTATTGAGGTAAAATATACATGTATAATTTACCATCTTGAGCATTTTTGAGTGTGCAGTTCAGTGCTAATAAATTTTTTTGCTTTTTTCTCCCTTTGGTCCCCATTGCCTCCTCTCCTTCCTAGCTTCTGGTAACCACTAATCTCTATCTTCATGTGATCCACTTTTTTAGCTCCCACATATGAGTGAAAACATGCAATATTTGTTTTTCTGTATTTGGCTTTTTTCACTTAACATAATGTCCTCCAGTTCCATCCATTTTCCTGCAAATGATAGAATTTCATTCTTTTTTTTGGCTGAAAAATATTCCATTTTGTGTATATACCACATTTTCTTTATCCATTCATCCACTGATGGGCTTAGGTTGATTCCATATTTTGACTATTGTGAATAGTGCTGCAATAAACATGGGAAGGCAGAGATCTCTTTGATGTATTGATTTCCTTTCTTTTGGATATATACCCAGGAGTGGAATTGCTGGATCATATGGTAGTTCTATTTTTAGTTTTTAAAAGACCCTCTTTACTGTTCTCCATAGTGGCTGTACTAATTTATATTCCCATCAACAATGTATGAGAGTTCCCTTTTCGCCCCATCTTTGCCAGCATCTGTTATTGCCTGTCTTTTTCATGTAAGCCATTTTACCTGGGGTGAGATGATACTGCATTTTGGTTTTGATTTGCATTTCTCTGATGATTAGTGATGTTAAGCATTTTTTCATATACCTGTTGGCCATTTGTATGTCTTTTTTTGAGAAATGTCTGTTCAGATATTTTGGCCATTTTAAATCAGATTATTTGTTTTTTCGCTATTGAGTTGTTTGGTCTCCTTATATATTCTGATTATTAATCCCTTGTCAGATGGAGAGTTTGCAAATATTTTCTTCCATTCCATGGGTTGTCTCTTAACTTTGTTGATTGTTTCATTTGCTGTGCAGAAGCTTTTTAGCTTGATGTAATCCTACTTGTCTATTTTTGCTTTAATTTCTTGTGGTTTTGAGGTTTTATACAAGAAAATCTTTGCCCAGACCAATATCCTGGAGCATTTCTCCAATGTTTTCTTCTAGTAGTTTCATAGTTTCAGATCTTCAATGTAAGTCTTTAATCCATTTTGATTTGATTTTTGTGTATAGTGAGTGTCAGGAGTCTAGTGTCATTCTTCTGTTTATAGTGATTTAGTTTTTCCACACCATTTGTTGAAAAAAACTGTCATTTCCCATTGTATGCTCTTGGCATCTTTGTCAAAGATGAATTGATTATAAATGTGTGGATTTATATCTGGGTTCTCTATTCTGTTCCATTGGTTTATGTGTCTGTTTTTATGTCAGTACCATGCTGATTTGGTGACTGCTTTGCAGTAAATTTTGAAGTCAGGTGGTATGATGACTCCAGCTTTGTTGTTCCTAAGTATTGCATATTTTTTGATACTATTGTAAATGATAATTTTTAAATTTCAACTTTAGATTGTTGATAGCATATATAATTGGTACTTGTATACTAACCTTGTTGCCTGCAAATTTGCTATATTCACTTATTAGTACTAATAAATTTTTTATAGATTTCACCAGATTTTTCCTACATAGAAAATCATATATCTATGAATAAAGAGAATTTCATCCTTTCATTTTCAATTTTGATGCCTTATATTGCCTTTTCTTGCCTTATTGTGCTGGCTGCAATCTCTAGTACAATGCTGAATAGAAGTAGTGAGAGTAGACATTCTTATCTTGTTTTAAATTTTAGGGGAAAACATCCAGTCTTTCACCATTATGTATGATATTAGCTATAGAGTTTTCATAAATGTCCTTTATCAGGTTGAGGATCAATTTTCTTTCTCTCTTTTTTCTTTCTTTCTATTTTATTGAGGTATGATTGACATGTAAAAAGCTGAACAAATTTAATGTATATATCTCTATGAGTTTGGGGATAAGTATACACACGTGAAATTATCACCAATGAACCCATCGTGACCTTAAACATATCCATCACCATCCAAGGTTTCCTCCCACCCCTTTTATTATTATTATGGGGTATGTCTGTGTTTGTGAGTGTGTGTTGGTAGGAACATTTAACATAAGATCTACCCTTTTAGCAATTTTATGTAGACAATACAGCATTGTTAGCTGTAGGCACTATGCTATATAGTAGATCTCTAGAACTTATTTATCTTGTGTAACTGAGATTTTGTATCCTTTAATCATCACCTCCTCATTTCCTCTGGTGACCCCATTCTACTCTCTGCTTATAGGACTATTTTAGATTCCACATATAAGTAAGATCATACAGTATTTGTCTTTCATTGTCTGGCTTATTTCACTTAGAAATGTCCCCAAGATTCACCCATGTTGTTGCAAATGGTAGGATTGAGAAAGTTTCTTTCTATTCCTAGTTTGCTAAAAGTTTTAATGAAGGGTGGATGTTGGATTTTGTCAAATGCTTTTGTGTTGCTATTGAAGCGACCATACGGTTTTTCTTTTTAAACACTTAATATGGTGATTTACATTGATTGATTTCCAAAAGTTATACTAACTCCACTTAAGTATGCTATATAATCCTTTTAATATATTGTTGGATTCAATCTGCTTACATTTGTTAAGAATTTTTGCAATCTATGTTCATGAGAGACATTGTTTTGTAGTTTTCTTTCTTGTAACATCTTTGTCTGGTTTGGTATCAGAGTAATGGTAGCCTCGTAGGATAAATTGGGAAGTATTCCTTCTGCAGTTTTCTGGAAGAGTTTGTGTAAAACTGGCATTATCTCTTCTTTAAATGTTTGATAGAATTTACAAGTGAAGCCATCTGGGCCTGTAGTTTTCTTAATGAAATGGTTTTTTAACTGCAACTGAATTTCTTTAATGGATATAGGGCAATTTAGTAATCTAACTCTTCTTGAGTCACCTTTGATAATTTGTCTTTCAAAAAGCCTATTGATTTCATTTAAGTTGTTGAATTTCTTGACATAAAACTATAATATTCCTTTATTATTCTTTTAATATCTATAGAATCTGAAGTGATATCAACTCTCCCATTTCTGATATTGGTAATTTGTGTCTTCTCAACTTTTTTCCTGATCACTTTGGCTAGACATTTAGCTGTTTTATTGATCTTCTTAGAGAACTAGCTTTTGGTTTTATTAAGTTTCTCTATTGTGATTGTCTACTATTTTGTTGACTTCTGTTTTTATCTTTATTATTTCCTTTCTTCTATTTAATTTGAGTTGTATTCTTCTCTTACTACCTTTTTAAGGTGAAAGCGGAGTTCATTGATTTTGAGACCTTTTTTCTTTTCTAACACAGGCCTTTAGTGCTATAAATTTCCTTCTAAGTACTGATTTATCTGAATCCCACACATTTTGATATGTTGTGTTTCCATTTTTATTCTGTTCAAAAATATTTCATAATTTCTTTTTTAGTTCTTCTTTGACCCATAGGTGATTTAGAAGTGTGGCTGTTAGTATCCAAACATTTACGGTTTTAAGTAATTTGATTATGACATGCCTTGGTGTAATTTCTTTCATGTGTCCTTTGCGTAGGCTTCATTCAGCTTCCTCACTCTGTGAATTTATAGTTTTTATCAAATTTAGAAAAATTTCACCCCAAATATATATATATGTTTCCTCTTCTCCTTTGGGGATTCCAATTTCATGTTTATTAGGTAGCTTTTAGCTCTTTCACGGCTTGTTTATCCTCTGTTCTTTTTTTTTTTTTCAGGTTTTTTTTTGTGTGTGTGCATTTCATTTTGAACAGTTTATATTGCCATGTCTTTATGTTTTCTAACCTTTTTTTCCCTGCAATTTCTAGTTTGTCCTTAAATATCCAGTATATTTTTCATCTCAGATGTTGTTGTTTTCATCACTAGATGTTTGATTTGAATCTTTTGTGTTCTTCTATGTCTCTACTTCACTTGTTCAGTCTTTCTTCTCACTTTTTGAATATGTGAAATAGAGTTCTAATAACAATTTTAATGTTCATATCTGCTAATTCTATCATTTATGTCACTTCTGGGTCAGTTTTGATTGAATAATTTTTCTCCTCATTATGGGTCATATTTTCCTTCTTTGCAATGCCTGGTAATTTCTTATTGGATATAGATTTTGCAAATGTACATGTTCAAGAATATAGTTAAATTAGTTGGGAACAGTTTGATCTGTTCAGGTATTGCTTTTAAAGACTTTTAGGTAGAACCAGAGAAGCATTTATTCTAGGGTTAACTTTTTTCCCCCCATAACTGAGGAACCACACTTTTGAGTGCAATGCCCAGTACTCTATGGATTATGAGGTTTTCTACTCTGGCTTTTAGGAATAGCCATTATTCCTAGCCCTATGTATGTGCCAGAGATTATTCCCTTTAATCCTTCTGGGTGGTTCTTTCTCTGGCCTCAGATACTTTCCAATATACATGTGCTAATCAGTACTCAACTGAATACTTGAGGGAAACTCTCTTCAAATATTCAGAGTTCTTTATGCATTTCTCTTTTGTCTTTTCTGTGGCTTGCAAACTCTAGCTGCCTTGGTCTTCTTAGACCCAGTTCACTCTTCCCAACTCACGGATGTTGGGCAATTTCTGGCTCTTCCTGAGTCTCCCTTCATGCTCTATGGCCTGAAAACTTTTCCAGGTAGTAAGCTGGGGCAATTGTAAAGTTTATCTCATTCATTTACCATATCTCAGGGACCACTGTCCTTTGTTGCCTGATATTAAATGTTTTGAAAATCTGTTTCTTAATTTTTTTCCAGTGTTTTAGTTGCTTCAGATGGGAGGGTAAATCCTATTCCTCTTATACCATAAGTCCACAAAATGCTGATCCCTTTAAAAAGTTACAAGCACATACAAGGAAAGTGAATTTTTCATATACTCTTTCTTTATTGAAGGAGATTGATTTATTCTTAGTATGTAAATTGTTGAAAGGTAGCGAGTGGGAGCGCCTTTATCATGACCTAAAACAAAGCAAAGCAAAGCAAACCAAAGCAAACCAAAGGAATGGCAATGTCATGTTGCACAATCAGGTGAAGCTCAACTCCACATTCTCCAGGTCTGATTCTTAGTTCTAGCACCCTCACACAAGCTAGGACAGGGTCACCTACTAATCTGGAGAGTTTGCTTTTTTGAATATATGAGACAGTCTAAACACATACCAATGACCTTCAGGTGGGTGGGAAGTTGAAAGATGATAAAGGAGTTCCTCTCTAATACAGCATTTTCTTGTGTGTGTTCCATAAAACCCCAGTGTTTCACAGGTTAATAAGTATTCCAACCACAAAATACCATTTCATGGTCAAATAAGACTGGGAAATTTATCAATAATGTTGTCCTTGTTAGGCATTCACAATGTACTTGAACTCTGAGAATTTCTGCAGTTAACTTTGATTATGTCAGATAACCAAGGACTTTTAGATAATTTCTCCTTTTTGCCTGAAAGATTTATAGATTTTTTTTCCATTTCAGACAAGATATCTGACTACTCTAACCAGAACAAAATCCATATATGTACTAAAGTTATGGAAATCAAATTTATATATATCTACAAAATCACTGAACTGATATTGCTTTTGGTTCAAGTCCTCAATGAGAAAATTATAACCTGAAACAAGAAAGAAATATAGCTTATAATCTGACTGAATTCTTAAAAAATATTATATGTAGAAAATGCAAGATTTAAAAATTTTCAAGGATCATGAATACATTACCCATTATTATGCCTAGTGCAGCCTGAGAACATAGTAAATATTCAATAAATCCATGTTTATTAGTTCATTCACTCAACAAATATTCATTAGCACCTATCTTGTGTTAGAGCATGTACTAAGCATTGAATATATGACATCAAATAAAAAATAGTCTATGAATTACAAGGAGCTTGCAATCCATAGGTAAATAAGGTAGTAGTGTTTATAATAGCCCCAAACTGGGGAAAAAACCCAACTATCCATCAGCAAATGAAAGAATAAACATATGTGGTGTGTCCATACAATGAAATATTATTTGACAATAAAAAGGAAGACATACTATAGTGTGGATGAACCTCAAAAACATTATGCTAAATGAAAAACACCTAAGTACCAAAGGCTACATATTGTGTGAGTCCATTTATATGTAATTTCTAGGAGAGGCAAAACTATAGAGACATGAAGATCAGTAGTTGTTTAGGGCTGGGAGAGGGTGTGGAGATTAACTACAAACTAGCAAAAGGGAACTTTTTGGGGTCATAGATTCTAAAACTGGAATTGTGATGGTTGCACAATTGTATAATTTTTCTAAAACTCATTAGATGGGTAAATTTTATTGTACATAAATTATACCTTCATAAAGCTGATAAAAAAATAAGATGGATTAATAGATATATATGTGAATGAAGCAAATATAGCAAAAGATTGGCAATTGTAGAATATAAGTGGTAGGTACATTGATGTCTACCGTACAAATTTTTAAACTTTTAATGTGGTTATGTAATGTGAATTTCAGTATAAAGTCATGTAGAGGCACCAGGCCCCACTTTCCAGATGGGTCCCTGTGGCACCTGATGGTGATGACACACCACCTACTCCCGCTTTACAGCATTCCTTCTGGCTCTCCCTGGGCCACCTGGCCAGGCTTTCTCAGTTCTATTGGACGCTCTGCTCCTAGTCCACCAGCTCTTTAAATGTTTCTGTTCTGTGGGACACAGCTCTCAGGCCTGCCCTCTTCTCACTCCCTGGCTAGTCTCTGAGTAATCACATTCATGCCTGAGCCTTTGCCCATGGAAAAACAAGCCCCAAGGACAAGAGCTCTCCTCTTATACCTCTAGGGAGCTGGGAAAGGGAGGACAAGTTGTTAGATGAAGTTTATCAAAGACTGGAGGTACCCCCAAGTGTCTGGGTGGTCCAGAAAGGGCTTTCACAAAGCCAAAGATGGGGTCAGAGCCAAGTGCAGCCCATCTTCCCAGACTTTCTTCCCTCTTTCCCTGTGCCCTCCAACCCTTGTGCCATTTGGAGGGAAGCAACTGGGAGCCCTCACTCCATCTCACAGGGACTGTGGGGTCACCTCTGACAGTTTCCCCTCACCCTGGACACAGCCCAAAGTGACCCACAGGCCTCAATCCAATCTAGCTTTGTTTTGTCACCTCAGATAGTTCCCAGATATTTATCTCAAGAAGCACTTAGCTATATGTGTGTCTAAAAAGACTCTGCTGTTGTTCATTGGTGATTTCCAAGAAAGACGTTGTCAAAGGTCCTGGCTGAACTCCGTAGTCTAGGTTGACCACAGAAACTCAAAGGAATCAGCCCAGCACAGCCCTCAAAACATGTTCAGCAATTACCACTTATGTTTATATCTCCTCTCCAAAGGTTCTGGGGAGTCCAGTTCTCCTTGCTGTTTTTCATACAAGAACAAAGTAAATGTGTCACACAATTCTATCCCTGGTTCATAGTGTGGATGGGAGGTGAGGGTAGGAAAGCAGGGGAAATGCAGGATGCAGTCCTCACAGAGATGTAATGAAGGCCAAGTGTATATGAATGCTTTAGCCTCTGTTGCCAGACATGGCAAACATCACACCAGTTTACAACCACAGCATTTCATATGTATTTCATAGATATTCCAGAGGCACTTTCTTCAATGATGTAATGGCTTCTGAGATTAGAAGCTCATTAACATCAATCTGTTGGCTTGGGAAGGAGACCACCTTGGTAAGACAAAACTTCTGGACATTTGTGGCCCCTGACCTGCTCTCTATAAGGAGATAGCTCCAGGATTTCCCAGGAGCTTAGATAAGACAACTCCAGCAGTGGTTTGGTGGGAGGCTTATCCTTCAGTAATTTTGTGACTTGCTGCTGAGATCTATGCTTCAACTTTAGTCAGTGTGTATTTCCTCCTCGTTTAATTGGGACTCATCACTATATTCAGTCGTCCAGTGCTGTTGGGAGGGTGCAGCTGATAGTAGTGAGCATCTCTGGCCATTAGCGTAGAGGCTAGGCTGGTCATGTGCTTGTTGAAGGCACCCACAGACTCCTGGTAGGCATTGGGCTCAAAGGCATTGGCTGCCCACTGCTGCAAGTCACTGGTTACCCCTCACATGATAGTCCTCTTTGTCCCCAGGATTCATGCTTTTTTAATCCTCCTCTTCTTCCTCCCAAACTTGGTCATAGTCCTCTTCGTTGCTGTCAGATCCCAGGCTATTCATATTGCTGGATGACTTAGCAAAAAGGTAAGGTATAGATGAGGAAAGCAGTTGCTTCTCCTGCCCCCAGATTTTACTGATTTCTCAAATGCATTGGTTTTCTGTCTTCTGCAATCTATCAGGAAGATATCATCCTATGTCGCTCTATATCATTTGACCTCCAATTGGAGCCACAACCCCACAGCTGCTGAGCCCACACCAGCTGGACCAGGGGTCAGGTTGGGGTGCAGTGGTGGAGGCAGCAGACTGACCCTCATCTTTTGGGTAGACACAGGGCATTGTGGGCGATGACTCCCACCCATCCCTCCTCTGCACTGGGCTGGGAAGAGCAGAGGGCAGAGATCATATCCTATTTAGCCCCTTGTTCTTTCATAGTTTCTTCTCTAATATCCTGCCTTAAAAGATCCTCAATAAACATTTATTGAATTGTATAATGATGATTTTTATGCACTCTGTGATTCTACAGGGTGTCCCAAAAGTCACCATACATAGGGGAAAATGGGAAATTGTAGCAAAATGTAACTTTCTTTACAAAATATTCATTACAAAATTTTACAAAATTTTTCCTTTGTATGGAGACTTTTGGGACACCCTGTAAAGTCCTTTCTCAATCTCATCATTGTGGAATTATAGAGCTAAGAAAGACTTCAGAGAACTTGTAAATTCCCCATAATTTGGATGATGACAAAATTGAGACCCAGAGCAGTTAAATATCTTGCCCCAGATCACACAGCTAGTTGCTAGCGCTGGGAACCTAGTCTCCATGTTCTTGGTTTGGTGTTCCTCAGAAACACTGAGCATTTCAGTTAACTAAGACTTTGCGTTCCATCAAGCACCAACTTCCACAGAAATATACTGCAGTGAAGCACACCCAACATTGCGTTTATCAAATGCAATGCAGTTAACATTGCAATATGTACATGCCTTCTGGATAGCTAACGTAAAACTTTGGAAAGTTGACTGAAGTTTTTCAGGAGACTTGGAAGATATTATAGAATGATATTAAGGACTCATTAAGAACTCATCAGGACACTTGCCTTGGAGATTTTGCAATTTATTCATCGTGACTGTCATCATGATGCTGTTATAACTCAGAGTTTGGAGGATTATACTTAAAAATCTTTTTGGATAGAAGCTTGGAACAATGAAAATTGTTAAACAGTTAAGAGTATGAATCACACAGAGCCATCTGGAAAGTATCCTGAAATACTCAGAAAACTTTTTTAGGGACCCAATTACTGGATAAGCCTGAGAATGCAGAGCAAAGTGAGAGCGTCTCTTTGTGCGTTGTGTGAGTGGGACAGAGAAGGCAGGAAAATGGAAACAACCGTGGAGAGAGTCACCATCCTGTGAGTACTGCCAGGAGAAAGAATGGAAGCACAGAAAACAGCCACGAGCCGTCGCTGTATCAGCAGAGTCTGAGTGGGAGACTCAAATCAGAGAACCGGAAAGTTCACGGTCGTTATCTGCTTTTCTCTCAAACTAAAAATAAGATTTGATAGAAACAGCTGTGCTCAGAGCTAGAGAAGTAGAAACTGGAAAATAAGTTACTGAATTTGCTTCATTGTTCTTTATCTAACTGTAAACGTCAGTCAATCCCTACAAATCACCCTGGATGGTGTCCCTCATTATGAAAGGTCAGGCTGGGGAATATGGAATTACAGAACCTCTGTGAGCCTCGATAAGCCCCTCTCAAGCAACAAGCTTCTACTTTTGGAATACCACTGTGCTCACGGAGGTGAGATACTCAGTTATTTCAGCAAGTCTTATTTCTAAAATATTGGCCTTTGGGATCTTGATTAAAACTTTGTCAATGGCCAAATGACATAGCAAAATGGAGCTGAGTTTTGACAGGGGTTGTGGGGTGCAGCAGGAGGGTCTCAGCCAGGGGAGCAGATTCTAGTCTTGAGTTCTCCCTGGGCTGACACATAGGCTTCTTCTTATAGTAGTGTTTGTTGGACAAGTCATGTGACCTACCTGTTGTGCCCATCTTCTTTCCCCGGGATGGGTAGAAGAGGTGATCTCAGAAGTCTCTTCTGGTTCTAACATTCTGTGATACTTTCTACGCCTTTTCTGTGGATTGCGGTAACATCTAATTCACAGGTAAAAACCGTGTTCCTGCTATTTCGGGATCTTTATTTGGCCATTGGCAATTCACCTGGTCTCTAACGTCCCTTTAACCTCCTGGAGCCATTCTGTCATCCCTAAGTTGCCATTCTGTGTACTGGTGTACTGTTTTTGTTTTAACAGACAGGAAAAGATCTGATCATGTAAGCAAATCCCTTCCAGTGGATTAGTTTAACTAGTGTGTTACCTTCCCAAATGGGGAAAAAAATGCCTTTTTCAGGATAAGACATAATAATGCTAAAAACTCCAGGCAATAGTGTAGGGATGTATGTATAGTACTTGCACACACATTTTATCGTTCAGGCTCAACCCACCAAATTGCTGCCTATTTGTGCACAAACTTGTCAGGTCCAGGCACTTAGGCCAAGTGTTACTGCAACATTTGAACAAAGTCATTTTTCTAAGCCAAGGGGGAGGGTTAACCAGCAAGCATTTTTCAGACTCTTTGGTTGCAGAGACCCAATCAAATTAGCTCATGTGAAGTAGGTTTAAGAATTTAAGTTGAATGATGGGGGGATGTTAATTAATTCATTAAATAATTTCATCATAATGGACCAAGGTAGCAGTGGAGGAGATGGGAAGAGCTATTCAGGATGTGAGATAAGCGAGATTTGGTGAATCTTGTTTCCAGGAAGCCTCTAGGATCCCTGGTAGCAGCAGCTCCTGGGCCTCCCCTCCTGACCTCCTCCTGTCTCCTTTCTGTCCTGCCACAGACTCACTCCTTATACTTTCTGCTGCTTCTAACTTGAGTTTGCTCAGTTCATTTGGACCCTTGTGCTACAGTTCCCATCACTCACACACTAATTGTTTTCCATGTGTCTTGGTTCACATTTCTGGGAAATTTAGTCTAATTGACCCAGTTTATTGTTTTGAGCAAGGCCACACAGATGTTTCACCAAATGCTGGAGTAGTGGCCTTTTGCACTACTAGCTGGAGCTGAGTGGGCCGTGAAAGTCAAAATGGTCACACATGAGAAAATACAGCTGCTTATTAAGTAGAGGTTGTAGGTGGGAAAGTGTCCCTTAGAAAAACACAGAAGGAGGACAAACACAGTGACTCCACACCCAAGGTGTGTTTCACAAAAAATTGAAACATTTCCAATCACAATCTCATTTTATCTACATAATAAACTTGCACGGTGGTCTTGGCAGGGTTAATCCCTATTTTATGAATGAGTAAAGAAGTTCAGAGAGCATGTGGTTTGTAGCGATAGGTAAGGTCAACATCTGATCTTTACTTTTTATATCCTTTCTTAGTCTTAGAATATTAGAGATGGAGATTTGGATTCTGGTCCAGCCACCTGTCTCCTCACTTGCACCAAGCACCCTTTTTACACATGGGCAGCGACCCAGAGAAGTCATGGAATTTATCTACTCTATTTATTTGAAACAAAGAAGCTACAGATTTCATTCAATGCAAACCTTGCGAAAGTAGCAGGAGGTCACTGTTGTAGCAATGCTGGCTGAATTATTATATAATACTATTCGATTTTTCCTTATCTTATTTTCTTTTTCCTTTAAAAAGGAAGAACTTGAGGTCACAGAATGAAAATTTGAGGCCATGCAACAGGATTTTCCTGAATTTCCCAAGAGTCTTCAGCTGTTCTGTGTTCTTGACTCCCAATTTAACCAGCTCAAGGCTTGCTTCATTCCAACCAGATTCCCGTAGGGATCCCAAACATTCCGTGATGTTGGTGCTAAGGAAAAGTGCCCTGTTTCTGCAGAAAGCAGAAACTTTTCAAGCCAGCCCAGTCTGAACAGAGTTGATCAGCCACTGGACATTGGAGGGGTTCCTGAGGAGGGATCCAGCCAACTGGGCCTGGAGTTTTCACTCTGACCACAGTCATCACAGATGGCTCTTTCTTCTGGCTACTTGATCTCCTTTACTATGTCTAAATCTTGAGGTCCTCATAACATCACAAGAAATACAGCCAGAACACAGTTTTAAAAGCATGGAGGATGATTTCCACGTGTGAGTTTTCCCCTTAGAGGCTTGGATTTGGAACAGCCATGACATCTATTTTTTGTCAATATCTTGTGGTTCTTATGCAAATTTCTCTGGCCTCTTCTCTCTTTCAGGCTGTCCTTACACAGACTACATGGGGCACATGCAAGTGCACGTTGCTGCCAATGAACATGGAGCTGCTGTACTGACAGCATAAGACAGATGAGTGATTGCAGAACTTCCACAAACCAGTGTTCATGGCAAATCTGAAATTGCTTGCCAAAGGTGAACCAAATTAAGAGTTTAGGTGGAGTATACCAAAATGAGATTCATCTGGTTTAAAAAAACAAATCAGACCATCTGCAATAATTTGGAGATCAGGGAATTCAACAGTTGGAAACTACTTGGGATGGAAAATGGTTAAGAATGTTTCTAAATTCTGCATATAAGAAAGAAGTAAAGGAGAAGACAGTGGTTCACAGAGTACAGAGGAGCTGTAGTCAGCAGTACCAGATTCCTGGGTTCCAGCCACGGTTGTGCTTAAGTTAACTACTCAAGGTAGGTGTTTTTGGTGACAAAATTAAAGTTTTTGACTAGGTGATTGTTTAAAGTCTCCTTTAATTCAGTGATGTTGTGAAATTCGTGACAGGAAAACCAATTCTGCTCGCGACCATATTTTCTCCCTCTGGCCTGACTGCAACTTCTGAGATCATAAGTAAAACCTCATTAGCTGGTGTTGGAAAGGTTATTCACAGTATACTCTAATCATCCTCAACATCTTGTTCTGTTCTTTTAATTCCTCCCTCTCCCCCCACCCCCTTCCCCCTAGGAATTTGAGACTCACACCTGACACACTTATAAACCAAATATCCAGAGAAGTGACACATTTTTAGAAACTAGAATCACCTTTGAACATTTGGCAAAATGTATTTTAATTCTAGGAAATAAAAAACCAATCTGACATATACTCTACTTTGCATAATAATTCAAATGCAGCAAGGATTGCTTTTTGGAGCTCAGAAGAAAAGGTAGACAAAAGCTATATTTATGTGCTTATCTTGCCTTTAAATTAATCCCCTCCCCCACTTTTTGCCTGAGCCCTTTGGTTGCCATGGAAACTGGCATGGCTTCCAGCTGAGATTCCTGCGACTTAATTGCATTCCGACTTTCATAAACTCTCTATTAACCTTTACCTGACAGAGATGCATATGATGCAAAATGAGTAAGATTAATAGTTTAAAGTGATGTATACATTCATGTTTCATGTGCCTAATGCTGTCTTTCAGCCAATTAAACATAAATAATTGTGATAGTGTTATTGTTTCTTCCTTTTTAGAAATAAAATATGTATATGTATATTATACATATACATAATACATATACATAATATATTAGATGCCAGATTTAATATATACATATCTAAAAGATAAGGGCATTTCTAAGCGAAGGTTCAAAACAGAAGCTGAATAGGTCTGTATATGTTTGAATATATTTAGATACACTATATCTATCTATAATACATGAATTCCATGTGTCAGGCACTGTACTTTGTATTTAACATGTGTTAATGCATTTAATTCTCATAACAACTCCATGGAGCAGGCACAGTGATCGCCACCATTTTACAGTTGAGGGAACTGAGACTTAGGGAGTTAGAGGTTTCACAACTACTAAGCGGCAGAGCTGGGCTTAGAATCCAAACCTGTTTGATTCCAGAACTCATAAGCCTCACATATGTATCTATTTGGTTAGTTCCCAGGCAATGTCTCAAGGAGAGTCTGGGGTTGGGGGAACGAAAGAAGGAAATAGACACGAAAATAAATTCCCGTTCCTAAGACTTACAGGACAGGAGTCACTAGCATAAAGCCCCAGCCTCACTACATGATCATATTCAAAGACACAATAGCTTGAATGTAGAATGACTGAAAAACAATTTCAACTCCAGGAAGGGTCTTTGAGAGCGCTGAATGCAATCCCATTTGTATAGCATAACACAACATCTGCTTCCTGCCTGCCCACTTACCTCACATTTGCAATGGCTGCGGTGGTATGGAGCTACCATTTTTGCATATGGATGTCTCATTATTCCAGCACCATTTGTTGAAAGTTCTTTCCTGCTTCACCACAAGCTCCCTGCATTCTCCCCCAATCTTGGCTCACACAGGCTTCCTCCAGTCCCTCTCAAGCCACCTTTGTTATATGGATCAGCTTAGCCTCTCTGATTGCTTTCACTTTTTTTGTTCTTCCATGACCTCAATTTTATATGATGCAAAATTCCTTGTGAACTGGCCAGAAGCTCGGTTTTCTGAGATGGGTTAGGGAGAAGACAGCAGACATGACTCGATATCCTTTTTACAAAAATCTGTGCTGTGGAGGAACACACCGAGTGCGGTGGGAGTCGGAGGAGGGCCGAGGGCGTCCCAGGTGTTCTCACCTGGCGCAAGGTGGGGGGGGGGGCGAGGAGTCGCAGAGGCTTGGTTGGAAGGATGAGGGAGTGTTTTCCAGGTGGTGAGTGGGAAAGAGGAGTTCCCAGCCAAGGGAGCAACAGATGCCGAAGTTCATAGGTATGCACAGGCTCGGTGTATTTGAGGAATAGATGGTTCTTTCTGAGATAAATCCCAAACATATAGAAGCAAGAAGAAAATAGGAATCGGCCATTTTGTGAAAACAAAGAAAATGAAGCTAAGAGGATCAGAGAAAATTCAGTGTCATCTTTTTCACTTTACTGTTGAGGAGATGCAGGCCCAACAAATGCATTTTAATGAATCTTCTCACTCTGGAAGACCACTTGCTTCGAGAGAGAGCTCGTAGGTGCTTCCTCCAGCCCTAGTCAAAGGGTCCCAGGTTATGGGGTCTGCCACTTTTGGGAGAGTTTTTCTGGCATCGAACAGGAAAGTCTTTCTAACAGGGTTTATCCAGATAAATTCATTATACGAAATCAACAATTCAATAGACACCTTTCAATCAGATATATCTGGTTTATTAACCTCTCAACTGGCTGGAGTACACATTGAGTTGTTTTTCTGCTGTCACAGTCACCCATTGGCCTATGTGGAATCTCTCTTCCATGATGGATAGCAGATACCTTAATGGCATCTTAGGAAAAATTTATAATTTCCTGGTCACTTTGGTTATTAGAAGTCTGATTTGTTTGAAATTCCAATCTCATATCTGATTTAAACAATTTGCCCTATCATACGACAGGCTTGTGGCTCCAGGGACTGTAGTGCATGTGTGTGTATGTGTGTGTGTGGCGGGGGTGCGTGATGTGATCTTTTATTCGGCGTCCCTTTCCCTCACATTGGGAGAGCAGAATGAGCTCATTTCGCCTCTTCCCCTCCCCTTCTAGGCTCAAACCCTTCCTTGTGTTGGAAGAGGGAGGAGGGAGAAAGAGGACAAGAGTCTCTTATTTAACTGACTGGTTGCATTATTCTCTCTGTTGGTTGTTGGTGCTTTTCTGGCCAACATTGACTGCCTGACCACTGATGCCTGCTGGGTGGCAAGGGCCTAAATGCTGGATCTCATGGGGTAAGAGGCCCCAGGGGGAAGCCTCCTTCCTTAGGGCTGGTAGCTTGGCATGGGAGATCTGGCTCTAATTCAACCTCTCCCAACTTCCCTGCTCCTAGCTCCTGCTCCAGGCCTTCCACCTCATATTCTGTTCCCGCCGTGGTCCCTTCTGCAGTTGAGACCCCTGGGTGGCTCCCAGCAGGATGAGTCAAACCGAGCCAGCTTGAGCAAGTCTATTTGACAACCTCACGCATTCTCATGGATTCAAACAGTGGGAACAAAGCTGCTTGGAAATTAAAGAAATCGAGAGCAAATGCATTGAAAATGAAGAAGTAAAATTGTATTACACTTGCAGACAACATGATTGTCTATGTAGAAAATTCTATGGAATCTACTAAAAGGCTGCTATAATAAATGAGTTCGTTAAGGTTGCGGGATACAAGGTCAATATACAAAAGTTAGTCATATTTCTATATATTAGCAATGAGCAATTGAACATTGAAATATCATTTATGGTAATATCAAAAACCACGAAATACTTAGAATGAATTTGATAATAGATGTGCAAGACCTGCATACTAAAAACTACAAAACATTTCTGAGAGAAATTAAAGAAGACTCTGGTTAAATGGGGAAAATATATCATGTTATGTATCAAAAGGCAATATTGTTAAGATGTCAGTTCTCTCCAAAGTAATCTATAGATCCAACACGCTCAAACTGAAATCCCAGAAGGCTTTTTTGTAGATACTGACAGATTGATTTTTAAATTTATGTGTAAATGCAAGGGGCCTTGAATAGCCAAGACAAATTGGGAAAAAAAAAACAAAGTTGCATGGCTAACACTATCTAATTTCAAGACTTACTATATAGGTATATTAATCAAGACAGTGTGGTATTGGTGTCAAGGTAAACAAATAGATCAATGGAACAAAACAGAGAATCCAGAAGGAATCAATATATAGAAACCTATTTTTGATAATGGTGCTATGACAAGCAAATTGGGAAAGGATGATCTTTTCAAGAAATGGTGCTGGAATAGTTAGCTATTTATATGGAAAAACCCACAGCAAAACAAAAACAAAAAACAGAACTTTGATCCATACCTCATACCATATATAAAAATTAACTCAAAATGGATTCTAGACCCACTGTCAAATCTAAAACTGCAAAACTTCTAGAGGAAAACAGAAGAAAATCTTAGTGACCTTGGGTTTGCAAAATCTTACATATGATACAAAAAGCATGAACTCTATGACACTGTTAAGGAAATGAAAAGACAAACAACAGATTGGAAAAAAGTATTTGTAAAACATACATCTAATAAATCACATGCACCTAGAATATATAAAGATCTCTTACAACTCAATAATAAAAAGAGTAACAACCAACTAAAAATGGTCAAGATTTAAACAGACTCTTCATCAAAGAAGACATGAGGATGGCAAATAAGCACACGTAAACAAGCTTACTAACTTTAGTCTTGGGGAAATTCAAATTAAATCCACAATGAGATCCCTACACTGTCATTAGAATGGCTGAAATTAAAGCGACTGCCCATACCAATTATGTTGGAGTATGTGAAGTAACTGGAAGTTTCACACACTGCTGGTGGGAATGTGAAATGTTATAATCACTTTAGAAAACAGTTTGGCAGTTAAAAAGTTAAACATACACCTACCATATGACTCAGCCATTCCATTCTTAGGTATTTACCCAAGGAAAAAAAGCATGTGTCCAAACAAAGACTTGTACATAAATATTCATGACAACTCTCTTCATAATAGCCTCAAACTGAAAACAACCCAAATGGTTTATCAACAGGTGGGTGGATAAACAAATTGTGCTACAGTCACACAATAGAAGACTGCTCAGCAGTAACAAAGGATGAACCCTTGAAACACACATGGATGAATCTCAAGATAATTATGCTGAGAGAAGGAAGTCAAACAAAACAAGCATATAGTTTCTGATTCCATTTATGTAAAATTTTGGAAAATGCAAACAAATCAAGAGTAATAGAAAGCAGATCAGTGGTTGCTTCAGAAAAAAGTGGAAAGGTAGACAGAAGGAGAGACATTGAGGGGGAGTAGTGAGGAATTACAAAGAGGTACAAAGAAAACTTTTTTGCAGTAATGAAAATGTTCATTACATTGATTGTAGTTTGGGTTTCACTGGTGTATAAATATGTCAAAAATCATCAAAATGCATGCAGTAAATATGTATAATTTATTGGCCAATTATATCTCAGTAGAGCTGGGGAAAAGTTTTAAAAAACAAGAAAAATATTATGTACTCCACAGTCCCACTTTCATAAAAATCTTATCACACATGTGCATGCATTCATAAAGAATTGGAAGAATATATATAGTCTCCCAATTTATATATTCTTTTGGAAGAATATTTTCCAAAATATTAGTGATTTATTTCCCATTTTCTGAGTTTTCCAAATTTTCTATAATTATCATATATTTCTTTGTAATGAGAATCAATTAAAATTATTAACCTGGTGGGTAGAGCATAGACAACATTCTCATACTCTAAAACAATCAACTAGACTCTTTGAATTAATTGCAGGATTTTAAAGACTATCCAGTCTCTTTCCCTCATTTTAAAAAAGAGAAAACTGAAGCCCAGGGAAGGAAAGTAACTTGCCAAAAGGCACAGAATAAAATAATGACACTACTCAGACTAGAATGCAAGTCTGGGGACATCTTTTATAGAGTTTGTTCTACTGTATTATATTTTCTTTTGTTTGTTTTAAATTGTATTTTAACTATTAATTTTGGCATAATTTTAGACTTACAGAAAATTTTCAAATATTGTAGAGTTTTCATATGTCTTTTACCCAAATTTCCCTAATGTTAACATCTTGTATAACCATATAACAATTATGAAAACTAAGAAATTAACATTGGTCCAATCCTGCTAACACAATTTTAGACTTTATTTGGATCTCATCAGATTTTTCCCTATTTCCTGTTCCAGGATCTTGTCCAGCATCCCACGTTGCTTTTAATTGTCTCTCCTCCAATCTGTGACAGTTTCTCAGTTTTTCCTTGGCAGTTTTGAAGAATTCTGGTCAGATGTTTTGTAGAAAGTCCTTCAATTTGGGCTTGTCTGATGTTTTCTCATGACTAGATTGGGGTTTTGCATCTTAGGAAGGATACCAGAGAGGCAATGTTCCCCTTTCAGTGATTCATATCATAAGAGGTATATGATCTCAAAAAGTCTTGTCAACCAGTGATGCTAACCTGGATTACTTGGTTAGGTGGTATCTGCCAAATTTCTCCACAGTACAGTTACTGTTTTCCACTTGTAATTAGTAAATATTCATTTTGAAGGAGATACATTGAGATTATGAAAATACTCTGTTTCTTTTTATACTTTTGCCCACTAATTTTTACTATCTGTTGGTAGATTAAGCCAGCAGCTATTATTAGTGTGGTATTCTAATGATAATACCCTATTTTCTCATACTTTCTAAACTTATTAATTAGGATCTTTCTGTAAGAAACAATGGTTCCTACTTTCTCTATTATTTATATATTCAATTATTAATTAATATCAGCATGGACTCATAAATATTTACTTTATTCTTTGTGTTCTAATCCAATACTATCATTATTTATTTTGTTCAAATTATTCAAACTTCGGCTGTTGGGAGCTCTTGTGGGTTGGCTTTTGTGCCTTTTGTCATGTTTTCATTGTTTTTGTTTGTTTGTTTTGTTTTCCTTGAGCACTTCCTTACTTTCTGGTATCACAAAATGTTCCAGTTTCATTTTTATATTTTGCTGGACACAGTCCTGAAATCAACTACTTCTCCAAGGATCCCTGGTTGTTTTGTTGGAGAATGATGTTTAGAAACCAAGATCTGGGCACTAAACGAGTTCATTACTATTGGGGTGTTACTGTTTCTAGGCTCTCTCCGTGGGCAGAGCTAGGAAATAAATTTGCTGTTTCTTGTATGTATGGATACCTAAAACCTATGTTGCATTCACTTTTATTGTGCAAGCCTATTTTCTTAATTACTTAAATATAATTACTTAAAACATTTTAAGGACAAAGTAAAATTTAGTCATGACTGAATAGGTTGTCATTATGTGGTCTGTGCTCTTTCTTCAAATTGCTTGCCATCAAGAGGTTATTGATATTTTACACTCCAGTCCCTTCTTTGTTTACTTATCAAATAGCTGTCTTGTGTTTAAAGAGATTCTAGCTAGTGCTTGAGTATGAGAAAAGAATTCTCTTTAGAAAATATGTCCTTGAATCACACATTAGGAACTGTCTTTTTCAAGTTATAAATGAAGCAGAATATTGCAAATGAAAAGAAGTCGAGATAGAAAACCAATTGTCTCCTGAAATTTTCTTGAGAACAAAAAAGTTTTAGGTTGAACTCTATGAAGGTTGTAAGCAATCAAATATTGGCAATTTCATATCGTTCAACCTGAAAGAAGTAGAGATAGAAGCCTACTGGGTAACTGTTCAGTCTTGGCTGCCTCTAGACTTTTACCATCCTGGAGGAACCCTTGGTTGGGAAATGTGACCTTCCTTGGCAGAAACCAAGATGAACCAAACCTACCTATAGGAGAAAGAGAGCTTGATGGGAAGATATCAAAACTACTTCCCAGGTAAACAGCATACCAGAAAAATATGGACTAGCATAGTGGTCCTTACTTCTGTGTGGTCACAGCAGTCTTCAATATTGGCATTTATTTATTAATTTATTTATTATTTATTATTTATTTATTTATTTCAGAATATTATGGGGGTACAAATACTTTGGTTACATAAATTGCCTTTGCACCACCTGAGTCAGAGCTATAAGCGTGCCCCTCCCCCAGACAGTGTGCACTGCACCCATTAGGTGTGAATATACCCATGCCCTCTGCCCCCCCACCTGCCCAACACCCGATGAATGTTACTTCCATATGTGCACATAAATGTTGATCAATTAGTACCAATTTGATGGTGAGTATATGTGGTGCTTGTTTGTCCATTCTTGTGATACTTCACTTAGGAGGAGGGGCTCCAGCTCCATCCAGGATAATACACGAGGTGTTAGTTCACCATTATTTTTGTGGCTGAGTAGTACTCCATGGCATAATATACCACATTTTATTAATCCACTCATGTATTGATGGGCACTTGGATTGTTTCCACATCTTTGCAATTGTGAATTGTGCTGCTATAAACATTTGAGTGCAGATGTCTTTATTGTAGAATGTTTTTTTCCTCTGAGTAGATGCCCAGTAGTGGGATTGCTGGATCAAATGGTAGTTCTACTTTTAGTTGTTTGAGGTATCTCCATACTACTATCCATACAGGTTGTACTAGTTTGCAGTCGCACCAGCAGTGTATGAATGTTCCTATCTCTCCGCATCCATGCTAACGTTTGTTGTTTTGGGACTTTTTGATAAAAGCCATTCCCACTGGAGTTAAGTGATATTTCATTGTGGTTTTGATTTGCATCTCCCTGATGATTAGAGAAGTTGAACATTTTTTCATATGTTTGTTGACCATTAGTCTATCTTCTTTTGAAAAGTTTTCTTCATGTTCTTTGCCCACTTTTTAATGTGGTTGTTTGATTTTTTCTTGGTGATTTTCCTGAGTTCTATACAGATTCTAGATATCAGCCCTTTATCAGATATGTAGCATGCAAATATTTTCTCCCATTTTGTAGGTTGTCTATTTTCTCCAGTGATAGTTTCTTTGTGCAAAAGTTTTTTAATTTGATCAGGTCCCATTTATTTATTTTTGTTGATGCTGTGATTGCTTTTGGGGTCTTCTTCATGAATTCTTTGCCTAGGCCGATGTCTATAAAAGTTTCTCCAATGTTTTCTTCTAGAATTCTTATGGTTTCATGCCTTAGGTTTTAGTCTGTTATCCATTGTGAGTTGATTTTTGTGAGAGGTGACAGGTATGGATCCTGTTTCAGTCTTCTGCATGTGGCTATCCAATTTTCCCAGCACCATTTATTCAATAGGGATTCTTTTCCTCAGTGTATGCTTTGTCTGCTTTGTCAAAGATCAGATGGCTATATGAGGATGGTTTTATATCTGGGTTTTCAGTCCTGTTCCATTGGTCTGTGTCTGTGTTCTTGTGCCAGTACCATGCTGTTTTGGTTACTATAGCCTTGTAGTATAGCTTGAAGTCTGGTAAATTGATGCCTCCCAATTTGTTCTTTTTGCTTAAGGTTGCTTTAGCTATACGGGGTCTTTTCTGGTTCCATACGAAGTGTAAAATTATTTTTTCTAGATCTGTGAAAAATGATGTTGGTATTTTAATAGGGATTGCATTGAATCTGTAGATCACTTTGGGTACTGGTATTTATGACAGAAGTTTTGTTGCAATTAAGTAGTAAAGAAATCAATAAAAATAATTTTACTTATATAATTTATAATATTTATTACATAATTAATATATATGATATATAATTATACAGAATCAAATATGTTAAATATAATTATTTAGAATATTACAATAAATATAATTTTTTGTATGTATATATAATATTCCATGTGTGTATAATAATTATATATACATAGAATATTATTATTCTATAATAATATTCTGCAATAATTATAATGCAATATAGCCTCACATTGACACAAAAAGCATCCAACTTTATTGTGATACTTACACTTGATCTTAGCCAAAAGGCTGACAAGCAATTTTTATTGTGATACTTAAATACTCTTGTAATGCTGTCATTATTTGAGTAGAACCATATCTGCTCTGACCACTCTCTCTTACACAGTCACACGGTAAAGTTCTTGCATGTCTAATAAATACTTAATTTTTCACCAGCATCAACTTAACTCTGTAACTCTTAACCTTGACTTTCAACAAGTTATAGTCCATATTCCAAAGTATCATCTGACCTGCTAAGCTCAGTATTCAGTTTGACTGGTGCTGCTATTACTGTATAAATACTCAGTGTTAGTAAAAAAAAAATTTACAGAGTGATCAAAATTGGACATGATTGAGAAATGTTCAAAGTGTTTAATATATGTTTTCCAAAATTTCTCTCTTGAATTAATTAGTGGCAATGGTGACACCTGAGCCTGGTCTTCCCAAAAACCAATATAGCGCTTTTTCCTCTAGAATAGAATCCTCAAAACAATTTTCTGCAGTACATTGGAATAGCAAATATGTGAATTGTTCCTCAAGGTGCTGGGAACGTCTGCCAGTTGAAGGAGATGAAGTCTATGCCTTCAAGAAGCTCATAGTATAGTGGATAATTTTACAAACTATACAACCTTAGGCTGTGACTTAACTCCAGTGAACTTCAGTTTTGTCCTCTGTAAATGACAATAGCTAACATTTATCATGCTTACCTTTTGCCAAGGATTGCACTGGGAGAAACTCATACTAATCCTATACAATCATAATGTTATTCTCTTTTCAAAGACTCAATTCATTGAGCCTGGTAATTGTCTAATAACTAGCTTGCCAAAAATACGCACGTATGCCTGCATACATTTATTATTATTTTATTGTCATAAAGAATTTGTAGCCACAATTTTAAAATAATAACAATAATACTCTTTATTGTGAATTCCACATAGCCAATTGATTCTGCCAGAACTTTTTAAAACTGATTTTTGTCTAATTCTTGTATCCATAGCCAAATGTTATAATTCAACAATGATCTGACAAATAGAGTTACGTCCAATCCTCTAACACTTTTCCCAATCAATTTATTACCATTAAATATGATATTTGGCCTACTGTTAGCCTATTTCTCACATGCATACAAATTCATTAAACTAAATATAATGTTATGCATTAGAACTTCACTCAGTCCATCTGTCAAAGATATGAGTGACTTCTCTGTTGAATCAGATAATAATTTCTGAATATTGAAAGAATATTTCCTCAGTGTTTTGTGTTATTCATAATGTAATGGCTATAGTCATGACTCAATAGAAATAGATAAATCCTTAGAGACAGAAAGCAGATTGGTGGTTTCCTAGGGCTTGGGG
This sequence comes from Daubentonia madagascariensis, assembly GCA_023783475.1. NCBI lineage: Eukaryota > Metazoa > Chordata > Mammalia > Primates > Daubentoniidae > Daubentonia > Daubentonia madagascariensis. The sequence continues at coordinate 17,468,481 of JAKFHU010000585.1, forward strand.
GGACAGGGGGAAATGAAGAGTACCTGCTTAATGGGTGTGGGATTTTGTTTTGGAGTGATGAAAATGTTTTGGAACTAGATAGAGGTGGTAATTTCACCACCTTTTGAATGTACTAAGTGCCACTGATTCATACACTTTAAAATTCTTAATTTTATGTTATGTGAATTTAACCTCAATAAAAAAATTTCTATTGGATTCTTCTGAAGACATAGTGAGAAAGAGAAGGATGTGCTCTGTGAACCATAAGGAGTGTTGCAAATGCAGTTCTCATGCTTGTAAAAATGCACCTGCACAGGGTCTCAGGTCCCTATTAAGGCATAATCTAATATTATAAATTTACCTAGACATGTGACTTATTTTATTTTATCTCTCTCAGCAAGAATTTGCATTTTAATCCAAGTCTTTGGGAGCTTAAATCAAACTCGATTATAACAGAGGAAATTCAGTAGAAGCAGAAGAGCAGGCATGTATCCTATTTGGTGTGGAAGAAGCTCCTTTTTTTGGCCCCATACCTCACTATGTGAGCACCTGGCTGTTTTGCTTACTATGTAACTGGCCTTACCATGTCTCTTATGGGGTGTGAGAATTGGTTTGGATAGTTAGGCAAACTTCCCAGCAATCATTTTAGTGGGGTGAAGACAAACTACATTAGAACTGTTGTGAGTTCAGAAAAAATAAAAATGACTTTTAGATTTATTTTGTTTAAAGATGCTTTCATCTTTATTGAGTCCTTTAGGAAAAATGTATATTCCTATAACCAGGTTGTTTGAAGAACTACATAGAAGACTGCCAATGAGAAAATAGTTGTTTTTTTTTAGCCTCTAAAATCTTAATATTTCAGCGTCTTTGAAAAATCACACCACTAAGGAGGTTTTGCATCTTTTTATCCTAAAGTGTTTGAAGACCATTAAGAAGAAACCAGACAGACAGGATTAACCTATCCTACCCATTGGCTATCATAGGTAATAAGACCAAAACTTTATCTAATTCTTATCTAACTGTGGCTCTGATACTTGACATACCCTATTCTTACAGAATTTGGCCATGAGGGCAAAGTTATGTAAACTACAGAGAAGGTACAAAGAAAATGAGAGTAGAATAGAAAATTAATATCCATCCTTGTGTAAATAAGGAATTTGAACTTGATTTTTTTCCCCCTTCTTTGCTATAGAAGTGAGAAGCGAATGATTCTGCAGCGAAGTGTTTGTGTATTTCAGCAGTCTCTGCCTCTGGGGTTTGCCAGGTCTAGGAGAATGCTCCAGCACTTTTTTTTTTTTAATCTGAGAACAAATCTTAAAGAAATATCTTACTATAGCTGAAATGATACCTGAAAATCATTTTCAATCTTTTTCTAACTTTATTTTTTATCAAGTCTCCTAGGTGGAACAACATGGATCTCTGATTAGCTACATGAAAACGCTAACTTCTTGTGGAAGGATTAGTTTCTTGACTCCAAAGCTTCCAAAAGGATCCAATGAAACCTACTGAAACTGAGGCTAAAATTCTATGCTTTATCCTGCTATTTGATGTTTTCTTCTTACCTATCATCAAAATACAGCTTAAATCGATTACCATTCTCAACTTCTGTTTCATCAAACATTTATTGACCCCTGAGTGTGTAATAAGGGACGTAGAGCAATGTGGAATAAGTCAGTCCTTTAAATAAATGATTTTACAATTTAGTCAGGGAGATATTTGTATTGGGCTTGCTAGTGTCCCCTTCAAATTCATGACATTCCTAGAACCTCAGAATGTGAACCTTATTTGGAAATAGGGTAAGTGTAGATGTAATTAGTTAAGATGAGGTCATACTGGAGTAGTGTGGGCCCTTAATCCAATATGACTGGTGTCCTTAAGAGAAAAGGAGAAGAGACACAGAGACAGAAGACACAGGAAGAATGCCATGGAAAGATGGAGGCAGAGTTTGGAATGAAGTGTCTACAAGCCAAGGAACTCCAGAGTTTGCCTGCTACTCCAGAAGCTCAGAGAAACATGTGGAACAAATTTTCCTTTTGAGCCTACAAAGAGAAAATAACTCTGTCTATGCCTTGACTTTGGACTTCTAGCCTCCAGAACTGTGAGAGAATACATTTATGTTGTTTTAAGCCACCAAGTTTGTGGTACTTTGTTATGGCAGCCCTAGGAAACAAATACAATAATCATAAAAAATAAAGCTGCTATTGTTAAGCATTGACTGTGTTCCAGGTCCTGGTCTTAGAACTCTTTCTTACTCTAAGGTAATATCTAGGTATTATCATTGTTGTCCCCAGAGGAGGAAACTGAGAGTCAGAGAGGCCTAACAACATGCTCAATGTCCCTCAGCAAGTAGCTGTAACACTTGCCGATATGACTCATGGGCCATTCTCTTAAATGTGAAAGGATGGCCCATATAAGCAGGCAGAAGGCAAATGACAGGCAAGAAGGGAACAGGCCTCCAAACTGGGCACAGCCCTGGTGTTCATGAACAGCAGAATGGAGAAGTGGATTATGGCACATCCATATGATGGAAAACTACTCAGCAATACAAAGGAGCAAGCTACTACAACATGCAGCAATGTGGATGAATCTCAAATGCAGTATGCTGAGTGAACGACGCTGTACTGTACACAAGAAAGTATACGATTCCATTTATATGAAGTTTAGAATAGGCATACTAATCTATGGTGGAAAAAAGTCAAAACAGTTGTTGCCTGGTGTGTGGTATGTTCTGCCGGGAACTGGGCACTGAGGTCCCTGTTCAGTGGCTCAGGGTGGTGGTGGCAGGTCCAAGACTTCCCTGCGCTCTGGGAAACCATATATGTATACACAGCTGGGAGTGGGGGGTAGTCTGTAAGTGCCACAAGGACAGGGTCTGTGCCAGTTTTGCTCGCCATTGTTTTCTAGTGCCTTCTACTGTACCTGGCTTGTAACAGCCCCTCAATAAATATTTGTGAAATAAGAGAATCCACTTACAAATCAGGTATGTCTACATGTTGATGTTCATTATCCCCAAATTCCTGCAATTCGTGCTACATAATTTAGCACTTGATTATATAGCATATGGTAATGTTCTTTAATGTGTGGCACTTTATCACCCCAATCATCTACACTAATGTAGCAAGCGATCAAGAGCAAGTGAGAGCGAGAAAGGATGTATGAATTAAGAGGTTCTGAGATGATTACAGAGGTTGCGCGGCACACTACTGTGATGGCCCTGCACATTTTGTACCAGTGATTATAGAACTGCTGGAAGTTTGCGATGATAGTTCAAGCCAAGGAAATAAATCTGTCTAGCATTATGCTGGGCACTGGGGAAGAATACAGGAGAGGCAGAATACAGGGTCTTTTGGCTGAAGGACTTCATCTCCCCACTTGGGAAGATAAGGTAAATAAGAATGTAACCAAAGCACTGCCAGGAAATGTGGCTGGAACATCACTGCTCTGCTTCCTTCTGCTCATGGTGGGCGTTGTCACTCAGTTGTGGAGTCACAGAATTCCTTCCTACTAAGCCCCACACCAGCTCAGGGGGTTTACCCACACGGTCCTCGAGAGAACCACACTAGACAACTGGAATCTGTAGGGGAGATGAACATTGACAGTATAAAAAGTTGAAGGAAGGCAGTCACAAAGAGATTGATGTAGGTTTCAGAGGTTGGAGAAGGTGAATTCATGGGAACAGAAATCACAGCTTCACATGTGGGGGCTCTGTACCAGCCATAGATCTTAGGGCTTCATTCTGAAAGCCTAGAGCATCCACAGTCACTTCAGCTCGGCATCTCGGGGGCTGTGCTGTGGATTGGCTCCATTCCCACCAGGCTCTAGCGCTGACACTCCTCCAAACCAAAGCTGCCCCTTGGGGAGGTGTTTGTTGACCTTTTAGGAGACAGGTCCTGGTCCCAAGGGCTGCTTATAACCCAGCCGGGGTGTTCCGTCTGCCTGTTTAATGGGCTCGAGCACTGACTTCTCCAAGTGAAGTGTCTCTGCTGCCACAGTCCTCACCCTGCACAATCCCCAGAGCAACCAGAGCTTCTCTGTGCCAAGAACGGAGCCTCAAGCTGCGTGGTGCGCGCACAGTTGTGCACTTGAAGGCCTGAGCCTCCTAAGGCACTGCTCACAGTCTTTCAGAGGCAGAATCTGGAGAGATGGTACCTTACCTGCATTCAAGAAGAGCGGTTGTGTTGGTTTGTTTAGAGACACGTCAGCTAGGAAAGAAGAAGAAATCATCTCTTTAAAGTTTGGGCCTCAAATGGCTTTTGTCGCTACAGAATCGTGTCCAGTGAGGAAGGATGAAGGCTTTTCCTTTCAACTTTAAAGAAGAGCTCCAATCTTTCTGCTTCAGCCAGCACCAAGCCCTAGTTAATAGTTCAATTTTATGCTTTGCCTGCTTTCCAGAAGTATATAAGATGGTTTGAAATAAAAAACAAATGTCAAGATTGTTGAGAAAGAAATGAAACCCAAAATGTGGGGAGGTTTGTCTTAGGAGTTCTTTCTCTCCTGTCTTTGGCATTCTTGGGGGATTTTTCCAGACACCCAGCACCATGGTCTCACCACTCCCGGCAGTGCCCTCAGCTCCCCACCTGCTTTCATCTTCTTCTCTGACATTTTACCAGAAAATTTACACTTTAAAATAGGACGCTTGCTGATCTAAAGGAGATATTTCCCATTGTAATCTGAGGTTGGGTAAGGGCCAGGGGGAGAAAAATTTGATTGGGATAATCTTCACTAGACCAGTGCATCACGGGCCACAACTTATTCTGCTAATGGTTAAGACTGACCTTGACTTTGATTTCTGAAACTGCTACATTAACACTTTTCCAGTTGGGTCAGTGTTTTGTATTGAAAGAGAAAAACTCATTCTCTGCAGTACACCTCCCACAGCTTCTTTTTACTGACTTAATAGCTTTTTCTAGAACAGATGATAGATGAAGACAGAAAACAGTCTGGCCGTAAAGGACATATTGATTCGATCAGATTTGCCAGAACACAAACTGCAGGGAAAAACCTAAAATGTGACTCGAGAAATCAAGATGCTGCTGAAGCAATTTCTTGGCCAGGAATCTTTTGGCTGCTCGTGTTTTAAATTCTTTCATTTTGCATTTCGGGAAATGAGCCTCAAATTAAAGCCAAATCCTAAATGCAAAAAGATAAAGGCTGTTTGCTATGAATTCTGATTACTTCTCTTGAATGAGTAACCAAGAGCCAATTTTTCATATATTAATTTTGCATATTAATGAGAAACAGAATTGACTGGGTTCTGCAGAGGCCAATTCTGGCTGAGTTAAAGGAAAAATACCTTAGAACAGCAAAGGACCTTTGAAAGCATCTAATTTAATCCTTTCATTTTATAGGACCAGAGAGGGTGAGAGCCTTGCCTGAGAGCACACAGCAGGCTGGGTGCTCAGGGAGGACTTTGATCTGCATCCTGGACTTTTCAACCAGGTGTGTCAATTCCCTGACCTTTCTATTACCAGCAAGGCTCCCTGCCATTATTTACATAGGAATATAGCAAGGATGAAATTTTATTTCTTAGAACCAAGAGTCAAAAATAAAGAAATAATGCTATACATACAGCATTAGCACCCAAGAGGATTTGTTTGTTTAAGTTCAAAAGCCAGAGTGCTGTTTGAACCAGTTTCCCTGATGTCCTAGGTGGCCTTGGTTTTAGAAAAGAGATTTTTGTGATCTCTGCATAGTGTGGAAGCCTAAATCAACAGATGCAGACACTCAACCCAAAGGAAGGCCCTGTCAGAATAAAACATGGAAATGGTGTCGAGATCATATCAACAAAACTGAAAAGGAAACATTACAAGGGCTTGCTGCAGTGGGACAGTGTGTGTGGTGATGGAACAAAGCATTCCTCAGCCTGGCATGCCCCAGGGTATGAAACACCGCCCCTCTGAGCTGCGGCTATGCCAGGCATTGAACTGAGCCTCCCTGAGGCCACAGGCCACAGCTCCTTCCTCCCCCGTCATCTGGGAAGGGCAGACTACATGTGGTCAGGACACAAATAAATGGCCAGTTCCCTTCTGGGCTGGTCTGACCTTCAGCATAATAATTCAGCTAATGGATTAACTTTAGAATGCTGCAAATGATAAAACCAATGTTTTCATTTGCATTTTTGTAGTAGAGACAGGTTTGCTCCCCAAACACTATTATGTAATATACATATTGCATTAACCAATAAGGATTTTTTGATTATTTTACTTTAAGGCTTATATTGAAAGAAGTCTAACATTATTGCTCTTCTCATCTATTATTCAATGAGTGTATTTCAGGGGACAGAAAGACAGATCTATCTGTTTTCTGTCTGACTCATTGTTGCTAACAGTTGTCAGGGAAGCAGAAACCTTCTTCAGTCTATTGATGTGTTCCACCTGTGCAACTTTGGATGTTGGATTTCTACTGAAAAAAGAATTGGTGACTTTTTCTAATGCCCCTGCCATTTTTAAAAAAAGACAGTTTGTTGTCATGGGATGCCAATTTTCAGTTTTTCAAAAAAGTTAGAAATTGATGACGAATCATTCTCTTGCTAACACAATTGAGTTGTGTTGAAAGGAGCTTTACATTGTCAAAATAATTGCTAGACTTCATGTAGAAGCCTTCATGGTGACTCCAAACACTCAACTTCCAAACCAAAGACTGATATTTTATGCATTGAAGGGTCTTTTTTAAACTATTAAAACAGTTTTATTGATATATAATTCACATAACATGCATTTCACTCATTTGAAGTGTACAATTAAGTAGTTTTTAGTATCTTTACAGAGTTGTGCAATCATCAGCACAATGAATTTTAGCACATTTTCATTACCCTGAAAAGAAGCTGCATTCCCCTTAGCTATCACCACCCCCAAACCCCCAACTTGCCCCAAGGCTTAGGCAACCACTAATCTGCTTTCTGTCTTTTATTTTTAATTTCAGACTATTATGGGGGTACATAGGCTTTGGTCACATAAATTGCCTTTGCACTACCCAAGTCAAAGCTACGAGTGTGCCCATCCCCCAGACAGGGCACACTGTACCTGTTAGGTGTGAATTTACCCATCCCCTCCTCCCTCTTCCCACCTGCCCAATCCCCAATGAATGTTACTTCCATATGTACACATGAGTGTTGAACGATTAGTACCAATTTAATGGTGAGTACATGTGGTGTTTGTTTTTCCATTCTTATGATACTTCACTTAGAAGAATGGGCTCCAGCTCCATCCAGGATAATACAAGAGGTACTAGTTCACCATTTTTTTTATGGCTGAGTAGTACTCCATGGTATATGTATACCACATTTTATTAACCCACTCATGTATTGATGGTGCTTTCTGTCTTTGTGGCTTTGCCTATTCTGGGCATTTCATATATATAGAATCATCTAATATGTGGTCCTTTGTGACTAGCTTCTTTTACTTAGCATAACGTTTTCAAGGTTCAGCCATGTTGTAGCATGTATCAGTACTTCATTTTTTATGGCTGTATAACATTCCATTGTATAGACATACCACATTTTGTTTATACATTCCTCTATTGGTGGACATTTGGGTTGTTTTCATTTTTGGCTATTATGACTAATGTTGCTATGAACATTTATGTACAAGTTTTTGTGTGGACATATATTTTCATTTCTCTTTGGTATTTACCTAGGAGTGGTAAATTTGGGTCATATGGTAACTCTATATTTAAGCTTTTGAGAAACTGCCAGACTATTTTCCAAGGTGGTTTGTACCATTGTACATTCCCACTAGCAATGTACGGGGGTTCCAATTTTTCCACAGCTTCTCCAACACTGGTTATTATCTGTCTTCCTAGTGAGTGTGTAGTGATGAAGGCTTCTTCAATCTATTTTTAAAGTATTATAATGATGCTCTTATGCCCGGATGGGTTCTGTGACAGGAAGAAAGGAAAGCATGCAGCACCAACCTGACACGTGCTTCCACTGAATGTGTGCTGCAGGAGGACTGTGCTCACTGTGCCTAGTGTCTAAAATAAGGCCAAGCACATAGTAGGCATGTTGAACATTTGTAGAATAAAAGAGTCCATGGAGAACCTACTGTGGGCTACCACTGGTACAAAAGACATGGCCCTGCTCTCAAGGAGCTTTCCTTCTGGAAGGAAAGAGAATGCCATTATTCCTGAAAGGGGGTTACTGATGAGAGAAAGAGGTACATGGTAAGGGAAAGTATACTCATTTCTAAGCCACTGCAGTGTAGAGGGTGAAAACCTGAGCTCCTCTGGTCTCAGCCTGATTTGTAAAGTCTTCTAGGAAATGGTGAGGGGAAAACCATCAGTGACCCACACTGCACGAGTGAGGAAGTTTTCCACATAACAGCTAAAACCTCCCCAGACATTATAGCATCTCGTGTGTGTGTGTGTGTGTGTGTGTGTGTGTATGTCAGGGGGGTGTGGGGGGCTGGGTGCTCAGAGTATAATGTGATTCTTCTCCTTAAGCTCAGGTTTTTAGTGATTTTCCCATTTTATTTCTTCCTTTCTTCCTCCTTCCCTCTCTTCTTTCCTCCCTCCCTCCCTGTTTTCTCTCTCTCTCTCTCTCTCTCTCAGGTAGCAATGGGCATCCATTACTCAGTCGACATGCACACTCTACAGATCAGACTGTAGTACAGATAATGATGATAGTTGGCATTTACTGAGGGACAACTACATCTTGGGCACTAGTTTAAGCACGTTTCATGCTTTATCTTACCTAAGCCTTCTTAAAATCGACTCTCACAAGGACATCGACATTCCAACTTCCCACTGAGGCACATTCTACTGATTATTGCCCTGTTGTTCCTGCCCCATTTTCTCTGGGTACTGTTTCTACTACAGCTGTATTTCAAAACCAACAGTCTGGCTCCAGAGCCTATGTTCTCAGCTACAATATGATAGGGCAAATCTTTCTGCTCCTAATGTCAACAGAGATGAGGCAATAACTCGGTGTGTCTCAGCGTGTTGCCCACTGCCCGCATTATCTAGTTTTTAACACTCAGCAGAGGGCTAGAAAGGGCAGAGGCCTCTGCAAAAGTAATGGCCATTCCACCATTACGCAGTTACTGTGCACAACGTAGGGTATGAGGAGGTATTAAGCATGTTCAAAAACCATGTAGCATAATTCTGAATGGTAGGAAATAACAGCAGACATGAGTACTTCTTGACTACTGACTGTCTCTCTCTTCCTCTCTCCCCACCACACACAAACACCTTCCTACCGAAATTCAGGTACCATGCTACTACCACCATCACTACTAACAACAATTCTACTAAACTAATAATTATGGTGAATATAGTACAGATAATGATGCTAGTTGGCATTTGTGGGGTGCTAACGATGTCTTGGGCACCGGTTTAAGCAATTTACGTGCTTTGTCTCATCTAGCTTTCTACCAACCCACTGAGGCAAGTTCTACTAACATCCACCAGCCCACTGAAGCAAGTTCTACTAGTTATTCCCCTAACTTTTCTGCCCCATTTTCCCTGAAAGAGGTAAGAGATAGGGCAATATTTAGTACAATGAGTTGGAAACCCGACAGACAGGCTTTGGAGCCAATGTTCTCAGGCAATGTTCGCAGGTACAATGTTCTCAACTGTCTGGCTTCGAATGCCAACACACCTGATTCAATCCTTCGGGGCCTCCTGTCCTGCTGCACCCAGCATGCATTACCTTGTGTTGTAGCACTCAGCAGAAGGCTGGTGACAGCTGAGCCCTCTGTAGCAATGGACATCCGCCATTACCCAGTCAGCATATACAGTGGAGGGTATTTAGCATAGGGAGAAAGGAGGTGGTGGTAAGCAGGGTAAAAAGCCTCCTATAATTATTGGGAAGGGTGAGATAAAATAACCAACATGAATACTTGTTGAATACGAACTGTCTCTCTTTCTGTCTCTCTCTCACACACACAGCCACTTACGCACCCACCTCAGGTGCCATGCTACTACCACCGTCACTACTAACAGCAGTACTACTCAATACTACTAATCATTATGCTGACTATGGTACAGATTATGATGCTAGTTGGCATTTCCTGAGTGCTAACTATCTTGGGCACGAATTTAAGTGGTTTTACATGCTTTATATTTTCAAAAGCCTTCCAGAAAGCCACTGAGGTAAATTCAACTAACTTCCAGCAACCCACTGTGGCAAGTTCTACTAATTATTCTTATAATTTCTGCCCTATGCCTGGGGCAGAAAAGTTAGGTCAAAAGATAGGGCAATAGTTCTTACAGTGGAGTCTGAAAACCAGCACACTGACTCCACCAGCCATGTTCTGAGCTACAATAAGGTACAACTATATGGTTCCAAATGTCAACAGAGCTTTGGCAATACCATCATCACAACTAACTACAATACTACTACAATACTGCTAGTAATTGTGGTGACCATAGTACAGATATTGATGCTAGTTGGCATTTATTGAGGGCTACCTATGTCTTTGGCGCTTGTTTAAGCACTTTTCAGGCTTTATCTCATCTAAGCCTTCCAACAACTCACGGAGGCAAGTTCTACTAATTATCGCCCTATCCTTTCTGCCCCATTTTCTCTGGGTACTGTTTCTAGGACAGTTGAGTTTCAATACCAGCAGTCTGGCTCTGGAGCCCATATTTTCAGCTACAGTATGATAGGACAAAACTATCTGCCTCCCAATGTCAGCAGAGCTGAGGCAATAATTCGGAGCATCGCAGCGTGTTGCCCGCTGCCTGCATTACCTTGTTTTATAGCAGTCAGCAGAGGGCTGGCGACAGCAGAGCCCTCTGTAGCAATGGCCATTCCACCCTTACCCAATGAACGTGCGCAGTGTAGCGTAACTACTTTTGGGAGAGACGAGGAAGAGGTGGGCATTTTAAAAAACACGCAGAATGATTGTGAAGTTTAGGAAATAATAAAAACATGAAAACTTTTCAACTGCTGTCTCTCTCTCTCTCTCTCTCTCTCTCTCTCTCTCTCTCTCTCTCTCTCTCTCTCATATCCTCTCATCTGTCTACCTATCTATTCTCATCACCTCTCCAGCAACAATCTCACTAGCTCTAGGGTATATTTTAGATAGCTTTCTGCAGATTGCCTATGTAATGACCAATCTAAGTGAATGAACCATGATTTTCTTAACAATTCTCTCGCTATTAAGGTTTATTTTAATTTTTTGTTGTGAGTAATATGGCAAACTAATATGTTCATGACATTTCTTTTCCAAATGTGGATTTTCAAAAAAGATAACAGTCCAGTTGAGTTCTTGGACTTCGGGCTTTCCCTTTGTGGTAAGTCACAGACTCAGCCCCCTTCCATCTGTGGGTGCCCAGCCCCCAGGGCCTCCAAGTCTGCTTCCAGCCAGCAGAAGGGGAAAGAGTTGGGGAAGGTATTTGATTCTTAAACACATTGACCAGAAGTGGTTACATTCCAGTGATGAGAACTTGTCACATGTCCCCACCTGGATGCATGAGGGTCTGGCTGAATATGTAACTATATATTCTCAAAGGAAGACCATGAATTTTGTGTGGACAGTTAGTCTTCTCTGCCATTATAATGATTGTTCATTTTGATGACTTGGTACATTTTTGCCCAATAGCTCCTCCAGCCCCATTGAAATATTTTCATTTTATTTTTTTCTTTACGAGAAGATATGTAGTTGGTCTTAGTTAATTCTAATAGTCTATTCATGGGACTTGTCCGTTATATGCAAAACCAATGTGGCTGCTACTACAGTTTCATTTTTCTTGGACTACCTGTCATCTTTTGGTTTAATCCTTTTACCACTCTGGTTAATTATTTTGGCATCTGTTGCTATTTGGAGCAATTGGTTGAGCCTTTATCTCAATGATGGCGTGGGAAACAGCAGGAGAGATTGGCTGAACTGATTTCGAAAAGAATAAAAAGAAGCCAATAACCAAAGAAATTTGTTTTCCTCCAAGGAGATTCAGAACTGCAAAAATATCTCAGCTTAACTATAGGGTCTTATTCAACATAAAAAATAACTTAGTATTATCTAGAATATTTTCATTCATCATTTTTCTTTTTTCCTGAGCTAGTTATTTTGTATATGTCTGTGGTTGCTTTCAAAAATGATTATAATTAAGATGTCACTCTTTTTAGATAAATAATTTTGGGGCATCTTTTTCAAAGACTCTAAGACTTAAGCATTGGTTTAAAATACTTGTCCCCACCTCTTCCACCCAACCCACCCCCCCATCTAAACAAAAATCCTCACAAGTGTTTTAAATGTTAATATTACTCTTATAATGCTGTTAAAGAAATAGCAAAATTTTTGCTCAGCCAGAATGAGTCTCAATTTTAGTTGATCCAATCCTATTATTTTTCCTTTGGGAAATTAAAGGGTATAATAAAGTTTAATGAAGAACAAGACATTTTGATGTCAGCTGTAGATACTTAATTGGAATATCTCCTAAGCCACAGACCAGGTAAATTTCACAGTGTTGCGGGGGGTGGGGTGTGGAGATTGATGAAATAGAGTAAGGAAATTGTGCAAGATTCATTCATTCATTCACTTCATTTATTTGATAAATATTGAGTCATCTATCACATGCCCAACACTGTTCCAGTCGGGTCTAGCTAGATATATCTAGGGGTCTAGTAGCCTCTAACTTGGAACGCACTGTGGAATGAAACAAAGATTCCTGTTTTTGTGAGGCTTACATTTTAGCAGAGTGTGACAATAAGAATAAGTATGTAAATTACATAGTAAGTTAAAATGTGATAAATATCCTACTCTGCCTTATGAAGAGAATGTTATTAATAATCTGTGGTTACATTATAAATGTATCATCTCAGAGTAAAAATTAGTATGGGGTAAGGAGATAATTTTAAATGAGATGACCAGGGTAGGCTTGAGAAGGTATATTTAAGACCTAAAGGATGGGAAGAAGTAGGCCAGGCACAGATCTGAGGGAGGAGATTTCTAGCAAAAGGAATCAGTGCAAAGGTCCTGAGGCTGGGGTGTACCTATGATTTGAAGAACAGAAAGAAAGTAAAAGTGGTTGAATTGAAGTTATAGGGGGTAGACAGAAAGGGATGAAGTCAGAAAGGAAATGGGGGATGTTGGACAGATAATGTAAAGTCTTGGAGACCAGTGCCCATTGTAAAGACTGACTTTCATTTTGAGAGAAATAGAGTCCCTCTCAGGGGATTTTAAGCAGAGGGGTGACATTCTGAATTACATTTCTGCAGGATCATCCAGGCTGCTGTGCTAAGAATAGGCAGCGGGGAAACAAGGGCAAAAGCAATATTCCAGGCACCAGATGGTGGTATGTTGGACCAGGGAGGTAGTAGTGAAGGTGATGAAAATGGTTGCATTCTAGATATATTATGTAAATAGAACCTACAGGATTTCTTGATGGATTGGATATGAGGTCTCAAAGAAAGAGAGGAGTCAAAGGTTCTGTGGTAGCTTGTATTATTGCCAAAATTCTTGCTGACCCTTCCTTCCTACTGCACCCATCCCTCTGGGAGAATTATCCTTGCACCCCGCTGACATCAGGGTTGGACATGTGACTTGCTCTGTCCAGTGAATTGGGAAGTGATGTGCCCCTTTCCAGCAGAATCTTTAAGCACCACTGTGTGATACCTCTTCTGTCCTCTGCCATGAGAAAGGCATTGTTCTAGATGGGGCTGCTCCTTCAGCCTGGATCCTGGAGTGAAAAAGACATAAAACAGAGCCACTGCCCACCTTCTGCTGATATGTGATATGAGCAGGCAAAAAAGGTCATGGTAAGCTTCTGAGCTTTTTGGTTTTTTGTTATTGTGACACAACTCAGTGAAAGTTCATGGATACAGATGCCTTTGTCCTCAGCAACTGAAAAAATGGAGTTTCCATTGACTGAGATGGGAAGATTACAGGGGGTGGGAGTAGGTTTCCAATTGAACTCTTCCATTAAGAGTTCAGTTTTGAACATGTGAAGTTTGAGATGTCTGTTGTGTAACACATTCAGGTAGGGATATTGAGTAGGCAATTGGATGTAAGAATCTAAAGTTCAGGGGAGAGGCTCAGGCTGGAGATAAAAATTTGGGGATCCTCAGCATAGAGGTTTCTACGGCCATAGGATTGGTTAAGATCATCAGGAGAGTGACTATACCCGGAAAGGAGGGGGATTACATGAGAGGTCATTACTGACCTCATCAAAAGCATTTTCTTTTGGTAGGGGAGCCTAATTATGGTGAATTTGAGAAAGAATGTGGGGAAAAAAATTGGCAACAGCAGTGATAGTTAATTCCCTGGAGTTTTGCTCTAAGGGGGAGGCAAGAAATGGGCAAGTAACTGGAGTCAAACATTGGTTGGATCAAGTGAGAGAAACAGGATGAAAACAGAGCAGATGTTCTTCTTGAACAGTTGAGCACAATTCTTTTCTTTCTCTTGGCCTGTTTCTCAGTTTTAAAGAGTGGAAAGAAGCTAGTATTTGTTGCGCTTTTAAAATATGCTGTATATATCAGCTATCCCTAACTTTTTTGGCACCAGAGACCAGTTTCATGGAAGACAATTTTTCCCATGGACAGCAGTGGGGGATTGGGGGGAGGTGTAGGCGGAGCTCAGGCAGTGATGTGAGCCATGGGGAGCAGCTGTAAATACAGATGAAGCTTCGCTCACTAGCCCACTGCTCACCTCCCGCGGGCCCACCCATCACTAAGTTTCATGGAAGACAATTTTTCCGTGGATGGGGGGGTGGGGTGGCATGGTGGAACTCTGCAGCCCAGGGGGTTGGGGACCACAGCTGTATATGATACTAAGCACATTCACATATTCATTCATTCCTCACAACCATATTGTGAAGTAACTATGGCTACCTTTCTGGGTCTCTGAAAGATGAAGTAACAATGCCACGTAACTAGTATACAGCCGAGCTGAGATTTAATCATTAATCTCACTTCCGACAAAGTCCATGCTCTTTTTTTCTTGTAATTGCCTTCCAAAAAAGTTAAAATGTTCTCTATGAAGCAAATTTCATGAACATTTCCTATATTGCTTCTCAACTAGCAAAGTATGGTATGAGATAAAATTGCCACTAGCAGGTGACTTTGTGTTCCCCACACCATTGTCCAATGTTAACCATTGAGCCATGCTCTGCTATTGTTGGCTCTAAATTAAGAGTTCTTGACCAACCTGAAATTTGAATTTAAGCTCATTGCTGGTACTGTCTAGAAAGCTTCAAACCTGCCAAAATGTCAGGTGAAAATTTCAGTCATTTTTTTTTTTTTTAAGGCCAAGCAACCAGTTACCAATCTAACAGGTTGCTTTAAAGTTTGGTAGAAATTTCATGAATTCATAATGATGATTGAATATGTGTGTTGTGATGCTTGAAAGTGGTTTCCTAGTGCAAAAGCCACTTCTGCTTCTGTTGGTTTGTTTAATTCCCACCATCCACGATAAGCAGATGGCTCAGGTGGCAATGGCTGGGCTTTCATAATATTAGCTTCTGTTATAAAAATCTTTAAAACAAATCTCTCTTGATGAATGATGTAGCTGGAGGCCTAAACACTCATCATGCCTTGCCATGTTAAAAAAGATACAGCAACACCCAGTTTTTGTTGAAATGTAAAAGAAGAGACAAGGTGTTTTAGTCTGCTCAGGCTGTTATAACAAACATATCATAAACTGGGTGGCTTATAAACAACAGAAATTTATTTCTTACAGTTCTGGAGGCTGAGAAGTCCAAGATCAAGGCACCAGCAGATTCAATGTTTGTGGAGGACCATTCCTCACAGATGGTATCTTCTCATGGCAGGAGGGGAAAACAGACTCCCTTGGTCCTCTCTTATAAGGGCACCAATCCTGTTTATGTGGGCTCCGCCCTCATGACCTAAACACTTCCTAAAGGTACCACCTCCTAATCCTATCTCATTGGGGATTAGTTTTCAACATAGAAATATTTGGGGGGCACAAGCATTCAGACCACAGCATAAGGATATAAATTAGTACTTTTTTTGAAGGTTACAGTAACTTCTGCTATTTTAATATAAACAATGATTTCTAGAGGTGTGTAGCAGTTAGCGCATAGAAAGGCTATTCAGGGTCTGTTAAAGTGGTATGGCTTATTGCAGAGCTTTAATTGGCAATGGGGACACTTGTATAAGGGCCAGTAAGTTATCAGGAAAATGTGGGGATATACATAAGTTTCTTCACATCCTAAAATTATGTGTTATACTTAGCCACCATGGGGGGAGCAAAACAAATTTTCATTTGTAGTGGAGTGTGTAGCTAATTTGTCTGTGCATCAAACCTTCCAATTCCCCTTCTGGCACGGGGATGTCCATGTCACCCAAGTAGGGCCAATCAGAGGACTTCCCTGGGATTATGTTGATTTTTCATGGCTGGAAAAAACATGTCCTTTTTTCCTGGTAGGGTTGCAAAACTATCAATGGCCATGTTCCTGCCACCCAGGGAAGACTTGTCTGCTGTAGGAAGTAATGAGGTCTGTCAACATGTAAAAACAAGCTGAGATAAGGTGATGTAAGAGAGAGACATTAAGTTCAATCCTTACTTCTAATTTCTGAGGCCCAGGTTTCTGAAGCTCGTCCTTAAATTCTGTAAACATTAACTTCAAAAATTGCTATGCTGTATAAAATCCATTAATTTTCATACTTCAGCTCTGATCCAGTGAAAATACCAACTGCTTAAATTGCTACGCCATATAAAGAAGTGCGGCTTAGCCTGGCATCTCAGTCAGCCTTGGCTGCTGTAACGAAATACCACAGACTGGGTAGCTTAAACAATAAATATTTAGCCCGTAGTTCTAGAGGCTAAGAAGTCTAA
Source organism: Daubentonia madagascariensis (assembly GCA_023783475.1). Classification (NCBI taxonomy): domain Eukaryota; kingdom Metazoa; phylum Chordata; class Mammalia; order Primates; family Daubentoniidae; genus Daubentonia; species Daubentonia madagascariensis. The sequence goes on from JAKFHU010000585.1 coordinate 17,485,196, forward strand.
GATCAAGGTGCCGTCAGGGTCAATGTCTGGTGAGGGCTCTCTCCCTTGTTTGCAGATGGCCACCTTTGCACTGTGTCCTCACATGGGAGAGAAAGAGACAGCTCAGGAGCATGTGTGAGAACAGGAGCCAGCTCTGGTCTCTCTTCCTATTTTTATAAGGACACTCATCCCATCTTGGGGACCCCACCCTCACAACCTCATCTAAACCTAATTACCTCCCAAAGACCTCACCTCCAAATACTTTAACACTGGGGATAGGGCTTCAACATATGAATTTTGGGGGCAACACAAACATTCAGTCCATAACACTTGGGAAGAGATGTTAGAGTAAAATAGTGGAAGGCAAGAGGGAGGGAGGAAGGAAGAAATGAATGAGCAAAAAGAAGAATGAAGTGAAGAAAAACAATGAAATTTCTATTTCTCTAAAAAACTTTCCCTCCCAATTCCGTGGGTCAATAAATTCTCTCTCTCTCTCTCTCATTTAACTTATTTTAAATTGCGTTTCTGTCATTTGCGACTGAAAGAATCCTGGTGAATTTACTACTCTTTTGAGGGTGTTAAAAAATTCTTCTAGCATAGAATTATATAATTAAATAATTAAGGATACATTTCTGATGGGAATTCTCCCACCTCAGTTGTTCAAACAATATCCTTACCCAGTGAGTCCCTCTCGTCGTGTGTAATAAATCCCAACTGTAATCTCTGTCCTTCCTTGAATAAACATGAGGGAGAAATCTTATTGAGAGCTTTCAGAAAAGAGCTGATGAAAATTCCAAATGAAATTCAAAAGGAAATATGAAAATTTAATCACTAAATAAAAACATGGGCCTCCAGGTTCTAGGAGATGCCAATTAAAGATTAAAAAAATAATATAAATATGGAAAGATGTAAACATTTAGGAAAAATTCTTCATTTTATAACAAAGTTAATTTCACACTCCATTTCAGTACAACCAGACTTTTGCTCCTATATTTCCCTCCTCAATTTTTTTTTTGTGTTAATGTCCGACTCTGCTTCGTGAAGAGGATGTTATTAATATTATAATTTGCCGTTACATTTTAAATGCATCGTCTCAAAGTCTGGGGTTTGATTAATGTTCTTTCTCACAGTTAGGATCCTGCCAGCTGGTTTTTTGCTTGGGCAAAAGAAAAGTGAACTAAGAAAGTGATGAATGAAACTATGTAATTTAAAAAATGGCTGCATCTTTCTGGCCTTCATTTGAGTTAAAAAAGAGAAAACTGGAAGAGTTAGAATGTTTTAAAAAAAAGAATAGATGAAATCAAATTCTAAACAAAATTAAAATGTATAATTTATGTTGACGAATGCTGTTATACAAAAAATTAAAGATTGTTCTTTGGAGAACACTTGGGAGAATGTATGCTCCTCTCTCAGAGTATTACAGTTTGCTGACCCTGTAAAAATGACACAATGTCCAACTTGCTTATCATCCCTCTTCTTATGAAGTTAGCTGTCCTTTGGTTGCAAATAAGTTCCAATGTACCCCCTTTTAAGGGAGGATGAACCAAACACCCCATTGTGTTGCAAAGAGGGAGAAAGGGAAGTGTAGGCCAAAGGAACAAGCTGCTAGACAGGAAGTTCTTTTCCTTCCTGATTACCTCCAGTTTCAAATTGTAGATTGCATGCTTTAGAATCCTAGGGCTAGAATGGGGGGGAAAGAAAGGGTTTGTTTTTCATCCCACCTAGCTGTGAATTCCAGCTCTTACGTTGCTAATTTTGTGAACTTTGCAAATTCCTTAAACTCTCTGAACCTTTGTTGTTTTTAAAAAAATAACTGAGGATGATAATATGTTTCCCCAAGCTATGCAGATGTAAACAGGTGTGAAGTGCTTCATAATGCTAATGGTGCAAGGTGACTTCTTTATTTTAGAAATGGAATCCAGCTCTGAGCCATACTTTTCAAAGTCTCTGTAAGTCCAACGTTAAGACAATGGGGGTGAGGCCTTGGATTTCAATCTATTATTGTCACTATTGGAATTTATGCAGGTGGGTGACTGTAATAGTAGAGACCACCCCTGTGTGCCAGGTTGGCCAGAGGGACCCTAACTAATATTCCCCAGGAACCCTTGCAGCTTCCTCCATACCAGGTGTTCAGACCCTCTGTAGAACTTGTAACCTTCCCATTCCTGCTCCCCAACATCTTGGGGGAACCACATTCAAGGATTGGGCTCCTTTTCCTTCACTCCTTGAAGACCACAACCCCCTTCCCATCTACCCAGGCTTATCTCTTCAAGGGCCTTAAAAAAAAAAAAGCCTGGTAATTCTGTGCTGGGAGTGACAGAAGTGCAGATCTTTAAGCCTGCATCCCTCTCTCTTATTTGGGATTGCAGCAGAAATGACAAAGTAGCTAATTTTTTGAGCAGGTCATACAGTCACATTAACTTTAAGCAAAATTGCCCTGCTGTGTAAGCTTCAAAAATTTCCATACTTTTCCAGCTATAAGCCAGTGAGAATTGGAGTTGCTTAAATTGTGCTTAGGTTTGATTTGGGAAGAGATTTTGTAGGAAGACAGAAGAATGGAGGAAGAAAGGAAGGGACAGGGGAAAGAGGAGAAACAGAAATGAAGGAGAGGAAGGAGGAAGAAAAAGATGAAATTTTTACATCGCCTTGGGATGTTCCATAACCGAAGGAAAATTACCTCCTAACAGTCGATGAACCCAGCAAGGATGTGGAGAGAGAGGAGCCCTCTTACACTGCGGGTGGGGATGTGAAGTGGTGCCGTTACTGTGGAAAAACAGTTTTGCAGTTCCTCAAAAAGTTAAACATCGAATTGCCATATAACCCGGCAATTCCACTCCTAGCTATATTCCCGAGGGAAATTGAAACATATGTCCATGCAAAACTTGTTAATGAATATTCTTGGCAACAGTATTCATAATAGCCAAATGTCCATCAACTGATGAACAAATAAAGTAAATGTGTTGTGTCCATATGATGGAATATTATTCAGCTATAAAAAGAAAGGAAGTACTGATACATGCCACAACATGGATGGACCTTGAAAACATTATGCTAAGTGAAAAAAACAGAAGGCCATGGGTTATATGATTCCATTTATATGAAATGTCCAGAATAGGCAAATCCATAAAGACTGAAATTGCCTAGGGCTGAGGGGATGGAGGGTGTTGGGAGTGACTGCTGAGGGGTATGAGGTTTCTTTTTAGTTGTACTAGAATTAAATATTGGTGATAGTTGCACAGCCTTCTGAAATTATTAAAAACCATTGGATTGTACCCTTTAAAATGATGCATTTTATGGTATATGAATAACACAGCTCAATTTAAAAAATGAACTATATAGGACAGAGTGAACATCATTCCTTGGGCACCCCATTAACTTACAGGAGCTACATTTAGCAGGGTCCTTAGCTAATAGCATTGACCAGTTACTAAATGTCATGTTCCATTCTGATTCTCATAACAAAAGAACAGGGCTCTATTTTATTATCCCCATGTTTTAGGTAAGGAACAGAGGAGAATCAAAGAAGTTAGGTGGCTTGACTGAGATTTCTTGGCTAATGGACTAACCCTGAGCCTGAGGCTGATGAGCTCTGCTTGGGCACACAGGTCTTGTGAGTTCTGCCCTGGCTTCCACTGCTCCCTACTGCCCTGGACCTGACTCAGTGTGATCTCAATTACCATCCCAGGGAGGTTTGCTCCATTTGTGAATTTAACTGCTGACAATCAGGGTCATTCAGGTCTGGGGGCGGAGGATCATGGGAAATGAGAATGGCGCCTCCCATACTGACCACTGAACCCGCTCCTGGGCTGTTTCACTGGGGTAGGGAAGGGTAAGTGGGTTTGGGGTAAAGTGTTGGAAAGGCGTGAAAGAACAGTTTTGGGGCACACACTCTGACATTGGGTGAACGATTGGGGAACAAAAACTGCCAAAAAGAGAGCTAGAGACCTGCCCGTGTGTCCCTTTGTAACTGAGTTCAAGCTTGTACCACTCGCCACCACAAGACAATCAGTAAGTCGAGAGGCAAGGTTTTGGGGCAAGGAAAGCGACAAGCTGGCAAACCAAGAAGATGGCAGACTAATGTTCCAAAGAACCATCTTAAGTTAGTATGAACTTTAGTCTCCTTTTTATCATAAGGGGAGGGGAAGGTGGGGGTTGGGTTGTAAGAAGTAACCGAGGACAGCAGACATTTGGATGTCAGTGAGGGTCTGAGGGGTCTGAGGAGGTTGTAAAACTTCTGTGCTCTTGGTCAGTCAACTTCTGAGGACAAAGATCAGGATGTTCCTAAAAATATATAACATAGCATTATTACTTGTATGTATACCTTTCTTATCTCCCTGGCAGTTAATTTTGGAAAGGGGACAATTGTCACCTTATTTCTACCCTAAGTGCAGAGCTCAGCAGAAGCTTTTAACCTACAGGATATTACTGCAAGGGTCAGAAGCAAAATGGAGCTATTAAACAGTTATGCTAAGCTTCACTTCCACTGTTACACTTTCCCAAACCACACCAAAATTGAGGCCATTTTGCCTTTTAGGGTTCCCTCTGTACGTACTCCCAGACCTGCTTTCAGGAAATGATCTGTAGGAGAATTCTCAAGTTGTGTTGCTATTTGGAAAGTGAAATGCTGAGCAGACTAATTGTCATGATGAATTTGCTAACCAGGGAGAAATTAGCATCAAGGTTTTGTTTAAGAGAATGTTGAGCCAACATAATGCTTGCCAAAATTGCCTTTCTGTAATGAAAAGCAGTGTATGCTTCTGGGTAGCTCTGAAGACTGAAAATTATTTCCTTTTCTTTGAAGTGCCTGACAAGTTAAAATATTCTTTTTCTTGGTTTGCTGCATATTAATAAAGTGCATTACTTGGGTGATGGGTCTCTAAGTAGTGAGGGGTGATTTAAGCTATGAAAAAAGCCACAAAGATGGAAACACACTTGTCTCATTGGGACACTAATGAGGTGGAGAAAGCTAAAGGCATGCTTTTCTAATAGCTCTTCCTGTCCTCTCAGATACCTGGTCATGATACTGAACTTTGTATTTCTATAATAACAATCAGATTCTAAGTATTACCTGTCATCTGTCTGCAAAATGCTGAAGTTCATGAGACTTCTTCAAGAAGAGGAGTAGGAAGGGGGAGGTTGGGTGAAGCAAAACATTCATGATGATAGCTTAGAAGAAGAGAGATATAAATATGGTCTTTTCATAATCCCTAAATGATAAAGCAGGGTAGAGTAAAAGCAACAGGATAGAGTAAAACACAGGTTTTCGTTTATTTCTCAACTTTAAATAATGAGAGTCACAAAGTATGATTAAGTATTGAGTTTATTTGAACACAAAGTTTGTAGATGGCCATCTGGGAAACACAGACTCCAAAAGAAAGGGTCAGTGTTCCCAAGAGGGGAAGTTATGGTTTCACTTACATAAGCAGAAACAGAGAAGTTTAACAGGGTTCAACATTTTCCATACAAGGCCAGTATGTAGGTTACAATGATTTGATTGGTTACAGCTTGCTACATTTCAAGGAAGATTGCTTTAACATTCCACGAGTAGGGGTAATGATCTGAAAGGGTCCTATCTCTGGCATCATTCAATTATTTCTAATAATTTACAGGAAGAAGTAGAGTTGCAGCTGCATGCTGCATGACTCAGGCCACATAGTTATATTCCCCTCAAGGCACAAAATAATTTAAAGTTGCAATAGCTTTAAGTTTGAATTATTTAATTTCACATATTCATTCAACAAACATTTATTGAACATCTGCTGTGCATCAGACGCTGTTCCAGGCACTGGAGATACAATTAACAAGACAGAACACTCTCCTGCCCTCAAGATCTTGTAGTTTCCAAGTTACATTTTTAGAATTGATTTGTTTTTAGAATTATCATAAAATTGGGCCTATATTTGAGTCTTCAGTTCAATGGACTTTTAAAAAAATGAGAATTTGGCTTTTATCAGAAAAATCTGGACAGAGACAAAAGTACCTATAAAGTGCTCTGGGTGAACCAAGAAGGGAAGGACTATGTGGACAGATGGAACAAATGGAACATTCTGTACGAAGACACAGACACTGGTATGTCAGTGACAGATGCTAAATAGCTCCCTTGCGGCTGAAGACTGTGGATGGAGGGGAGTCACAGTGATGCGGCTGCAAAGGTAAGGAGACCTAAGAAGACTTGGTTAAAGAAAAATATAGATAAATAAATAAACTCTCCTTTAGTGGAAAGGACAAAAGCAATGACTTTACCTCCTGTGGGAGGGGAATTTTCTGTTAAAAGCACGTCTTAAGACATTACTGAAATGTACTTCCAAATTCACATTTATCCACCCACTTTTGGTCTTTGGTGCCAGCAAACTGACTGTGAAATAAGTTTTGGCAGGAGTAAAATAGCTATGATTATAGAAATCCATCACTGTGATAAAGCAAAGGAGTTGTGAATGGTCATCAGGAGATTTATATATATATATATAAAATTTTTTTTCAATACAACAGTCTTTTAGTTAAACAACAACAACAACAAAAGCCTGCAATGAAGCTCAGGATAAAGTATAAATTACAAAGAAAGTTATGGTGAAAGACATACTTGGGCCTTGTTTTTGAACACTGATATTGGAGCTGCCATCACTGGTATTTGCCTAAATCTCATCCTAGGTATCAGAGAGTGGCTGCCACTCTGGATTTGTCTGAATTACTTGCTTTCCTTCTGCTCCTGCTTACCTCTAATAGGGAGGGCTTGGGCGCTGCTCTTTGGAGTCCTAATCACACACCTATTTATTTAACCATTCTCCTGTCATCATTTCTATCTCTTCCGAGTATGAATCTCAGTCCAAACACTCAGCATTGAATGCAATTTCAGACCAACATGATATTAGTTCTGAGCCTCTAGGCCTGCAGTCAGGGGAGAAATTAAATTTCAGTCTCTACTGGGGATCTCTCCTCTGGAATTGCCCACTGACCCAGGGCCCTCCTCCACTGATTGCTGTCACCTTAGAGCCCCAGGGCACTGCCAGGGAGGGGCCCACTAACTTTGCCCTCACGTCCTTAGAAACAGGGAGGATTACTTTCCTCTCTCTGGTGCTTCTCCCGCCTGGGATACATTGCATATAAATGAGTTTAGGCTTTTGAAAACAACAGCCAGGAAGCCAAGGATCTTAACTTCTTTGCCATAAACCCCCTCTGGGCAGAAAGCACAGAGCCTGCTTGTCTCTGGTGACTTTCCTTCCTCCAATCTGATCTTTTAAGGCAGCAGTGCCAGCAAATGGTGGTAGAGGAGCAGTATGGGGCCATTGACACTTGCTCCATCTCCAAAAGGTGGACATACCCTGATGTCCATCAATACAAAATGTGGTATGTTTATACAACATGAATGGTATATTCATCCATGAAAAGGAATGAAGTACTGCTACATGCTACAACATGGATGAGCCTTGAAAATGTTACGCTAAGTGACAGAAGCCAGTCACAAAAGCTCTTATCTTGTGTGATTACATTTAAATGAAATGTCCAGAATAGGCAAATCTACACAGACAGAAAGTAGATTAGTGCTTGCCTAAGGTTGATTGGGCGGGGGGTGACTGCTAAAAGGTAAGGGGCTCCTTTTTGGGGTGATGAAAATGTTCTAAAATTGATTGTGGTATGGTTGCATGACTCTTTGAATATACTAAAAAAATTGAATTAAATACTCTTAATAGGTGCATTGTATAGCATGTGAATTATATCTCAGTAAAGCTATTACCAAAACAAAAAAAAAAAGTATAGGGCTGTAACTTGCTGACCCCTGGTCTATGCACTGTCTCAAAGAAATGAATGTTATCTTTTGGCCATATGTTTCATTAATGTTAATGCTTCTTTGTCACAAATTGCTGATAACTGGCTGCCCTTCGAAGTTAATCACTTTTCTAGGATGCAAAAGAATCTTTTTTCCAAGTGTCTCTCGTAACAATTAGCCACTAGCTTTCTCCCCAGGCTGTCGGAAAGAAAGGAGGGAGTGATCATTTTGACTTACACCCATAGAGCTTATTCTGAATGCTCAAGAGCCAACTTTAATTTGCTCAATTTGTGAGCCTTTGATAACATCTAGACCATGGAGTGACGAATCATGAGGTTGGAAGAGAACCTGGAAACAATCCGGCCTAGTGGATTTCAGATGTGTTTGGCAGCATCTGGAGCGAGAGAACAGGGGCCTTGGGGCAACCGCAGGAGGCAACTGGGGCAGGTGACAAATTGAGAATGGTGGGCTCCCACCTATCCTTCAAGCAGAGCAGCCGTGATTTCATCTGATGTACATACTGGGCTTTAGCGAGATTTCGTTGGAAGAAATCAGCAGCTAACAAATGTTTAAGACTTCTTCTGTTTCTAATTCTATAAACAATGGAAATGAGGCCAGGGAGGACTCATCAAAATCCACATACCAATTTGATGGTAGAACAGGACTAGGATGGGCAGGGTAGTTAGGGTCATTTAATCCAACTACACTTGAAGCTGGGCTCCTCACAAGTACACCACCCCTGCTAGTGAAGGCAAGAGAGCATGACAGACGCTGCAGCCGAGTGGCCTCTGCTTTAACCCTGTGCTACCACATATTAGCAATGTGATCTTGAGCAAGAAACTCAGCCCTGCTCAACCTTGGCTTCCTCATCTGTAAACAGGGCAAATGACAGTACCAAGCCCAGAAGGTAAATGGCATGATATCAAGTATCTGGCACATGATAGGGGCCTGGTAAGTATCTCCGTGTACTTTGGTTTCCACAAGTTCACTGGCTAAGAGGCAGCACGAGGCAACATGCCTATGAAGTTTTCATCTCCCCAAACCAAATCAATCCGAGGTGATTTCCCATGGCCTGTAGTTAAGCCACTCGCTCCCATTCTGCATTCCTGCTTGGGAGTAGTTGACCTCGCTGCAAGATTTTTCGTTTGTTTCTGTTCAGTTTCACCTTCCTTTTTGTGTCGCTTATCTGAGACTATTGTGTTATTTTCCAACACCAAGTGGAAAGGCCATGGCCAAGTCTGTCTGACAGCTTGATCTCATTAGGAGTCCACACTCAGTCTTGGAATTTCTACTGGGCCATGTATAAGGATACTGTTAGGTGGATGGTTCTAAATTACCGTTTTGGTCCATGCTTCAAATTGTGGCTTGCTGCTTGGTCATTTAAAAAAAAAACCTCTCTCTCCTGCTTTGCTTTTCCCATCTAAAGTACTCTCCTGCTCTTTCTGCTTTATTTTCCAAATAAGGTCTGGGATTTCCCTCTACCCCCCACCCCCGGCATGTAGCCACCTCACTACAGGACCCCTCTGTACATTTTCTATGTTTAGATATGTTTAGATACATAAAACTTACAATTGTGTTACAATTGCCTACAGTATTCTGTACAGTAACATGTTGTATAGGTTTGTAGCCCAGGAGCCCTAGGCTATACCATCTAGCCACCACTATAGGTAGGCTTTACCATCTAGGTTTCCCTAAGTACACTCTATGATGTTTACGTGACAAAACAGCCTAATTAATGACGAATTTCTCTTAATGTGTCCTGTTCGTTAAGAAATGTATGACTGTATACCTTTGTGAAAATGGAAAAGTTATGCATTCCAATAAGATTAATACATGGCCAAAGTTGTAAAGCAAATTCCATATACTCATTGAATTTGTTTTGTATTTTATGCACACACACATGTACACATGCAGAGTTCAACTGAGTTTTTTAAAAATAAAAATGCAGATGAATCAATCTTCACCCGTTCTGCTAACGATTTCTTTTTAGTTAGTTCCTTATGCCACTGAAGATGTGCTTGTTAAACAACTTAATGCATTGCTTTTTTTTAAAGGCACCAATAGATTTCCTTAGCATCTTGATTATTGACTTTTTAGCTTTACAGAAAGTTAGATTTGCAGGGATCATAAAGGACAGGTCATTCATTTTTATTATTTTACTGATGGGAAAAATGAAACCCAGAGAGTGTAAAACTGAGCCAAGATCACACAACATTGAGCACAGGTCCCAGGGCTGGGACCAGTCCTCTGCGTCTTGGGCAAGTCTTAACAGATCCTGGCCTGTGGAGTAGCTCTATCATAATCACCTGGGAAGCTGTTTAAAAACAACAAACAGATTCCCTGGCAAACTTGACATTTTCTGAGTTAGAGGTGGTGTGGAATGGGGCTAGGGAATCTGTATTTTAGAATAGTTCCCCAAACGACTGTGATACACTCAGGTTTAGGAACAACTAACTATTCAGCATACTGCCTAGAGCAGAACCCAGTCCAATTATCGGCCACAAAGTTAAGAAGGAACATGGATGATATAAAACTTTCCCCACCACAATTTTTATGGAAAGAATAAAGGCACAATCTAGGTCACATTACCTGAATTCAGTCTGACTCCCCGCATTGGTAGACCAAGAAAAATTTTGAGTAGTATGAATTCCAAAAAAGATATGAAGGTACAGACTGTAAGAATTTTGGCTGCACATATCCAAGAACTCAGCAGAGAAAATTGTGCAGTGAGCACTGCACTCCCCAGAGTCTATGGTCCAAAAACAAAATTGAAGTCTTAGCAGGTTGCCCTGCGTCCAACACCAGGAGTTGTGGCTGCTAATTTACCTACCTCTGCCCCTTCCTTCACTTTTCCTTTTTCTTGCCAACTCTTTCAAGTGAAATGTGCCCCAAAGAGGAGTGAGTACTCTGTTAACGCCTAATCTTAGGTCTTGATGGCAAGCCCTGCTCAGACCACACTTAGCCAGAATATGGCTTAGACACTATAAAACGTGTTACAAATGTTGGGCAGCATTTCACTGTCATCTGTCTAATTTCTGACAAGGGTCAAACGTTGTCAGTCGCTACCATTGCAAATCGTTGCCACCAATCTCGTAGAGCACAACATCCCCAAACATAGGGGACATTGGAAGGTGTTTGTTGAAATGGGCAATATCTAAAACATTGAAAAGGCAACTGGATTATTCTACCATCTTTATCAGAGTCATTCAAAGAGAAATGAAAGAGCATGTGAGGGGAATTTGGGAGGGTTTAGGTGTTTTTTATTTAAAGCATTCACTTGATTAAATCCAAAATAGTAAGTGGATTGGTAGGAAAATGCCAATATCTTTACATTTCTGTTTCTTATGTGTAATTACCATTAACATGGAACTGCTCCTGCAACAGGGAGGTGAACCCACGTCACAAGAAAATTCCATACATATTGGTAATAAAACAAAATTTTTTCCAACGGTTGAAAACCTTAATTTTTGTCCCTTGACTATTAAAGCTGGAAGTATCTTAGAAAAATTTAACCATTCCCTAGTTTTACAATTCAAAAAAGAAAACTGAGCCCCTGAGAAGTATTTCACCCAAACAGAGTAAATTTCTGGTTTACTGACTCATAATTCAGCATTTAGTTTCTCCTCCTACTGAAGTTTCTGTAGGAAAAGGCAAAGAACTTAAAAATTTTGAAATCCTGTCAAATGTTTGTTTACAAGACAATGAGGAATTTTTTTTGACAGCACCCTGCAAGTTATTTATTTTTCTTGTTTTATTTTTATTAATAAGTAATATATTGCATTTCTTCACTTTATAACGGGTCAGCTAATGTTTAGAGTGAGCAGATGTTTAGCAGTCTTTGAATGTTGTAATATAGTCTTTAATCAGCTTTGAAGGTTAGACACTTTTGGATTCACTATTTTCTCTTCATGAAAGTATTAACATGACAGATTATAAATATTAATAATTAAAATGGTATAGATTCAACACTGTTAGTAGTGCATAAAATTCACAATGACTACCTGTATTTCCCTCTGTAGATAATCACACCTGTACTAAGTGAACTTCAAGGTCATCCAAGGTCATTCGAGCTTTGATACATATTCATACACAAAGAATTGGTGCTGTTGGGGGAGAAGGCCTGATCCACCCAAAAGAACTCAAGGTATGAATTTCTTTGCATTTCAAGTAAGTCTCTGTGGAGAGAGAGTGTTGGTGTTTGTGACTGCATTTAATCTCTAGGTTTTACAGTGTTCAAATTACATATTGTGCAGCTTTGGCTGGCTATGAAATCATATGTGGTCTGCTTATTGGGTCATGCTATCAAAGGCTGTTAGTTACTTACCCTCCCTCAGCTTTGCTTGATTCAATAATGGTGTTTGTTGGATTTTTAAGGCCTCTGGGGAAAAAAATTTTTTTTCTTGCTGTAAGTGGCTGTTGGTCTGATCATTCCTCTTTGGAAAAATCTTCTATATATCTTACCTAAATTTCTCTTTTTGTGGCATAAGCCTGTTTCTTCTCATTTCTGGATAGATATGACAAACAGCTACTAAGAAATCTATAATATGAATGGCATTTAACAAGCTTATTTCATTGTCCCATTTTAAGGGGAAATGGGCTTATTTATTATAGCAAAGCAAATTTTATGTGATTTGTTGTATAACAATTTTGAGTTGAATTTTGGCAGGTGACAGGGTAAGTCGTGGTTAAGACTTGCTTAACTTGCTGCCAGTCCTACCACCGAGCACCTGTTGGTTGCGAGAACCATTGGCTGAGTTGTGTCCTGCAAGACTTGGCATTTGGCACCCAGAGACACTCCCAGCTGGGAGAAACTGTATGCTATGAGTGTGCCTGTCCCACCATCTCTGGCTGCAACCCAGAGGGAAAGTGAGCCTCTCACATTTTATGTGTTCCAGATGACTGTCTGTACTTAGTTCACACATGGTTCAATAAACTCACAAGCTAAGTGTGATACAGCCCAGGCATTTGGATATGCTTTCAGCTTCTTGGTAACACTTACAGAATCTTGGGCAATTTAGGCAGGCAGCAAGCCCTATGGCCCACCTACCTCATGCTTTCACAGTTTCTAGTGGAAGAGGAATTTGATGATAAAAATTGAAAAGGTACATAATTGAATTGCCTTAATAAAAAAGAGAAATTTAACCTTTTACACAAGATTTTATATTTAAAAATACTGTCACTCAATTGTGCAGAATCTACTATAATTTAAAATGTGCATAATTTTTGACTTGAACATTCTACTTCTCATTCATACTCAGACAACAGAAGGTACCTACAAAGATACTCACTGCAGCATTGTCCATAGTAGTCAGAAATGGCCAACAGTTGAAAAATGTCCATCAATAGAGGGATGATTATATAAATTATGGTATAGCAATACAATGCATACATGAAATGAGGTAGAACTCTTTGTACTGACACAAAAATGTCCTCAAGGTATACTGTTGAGTGAAAGTAGCAAGCTATAAAACTATAAGATAACTGCAGAACAGTATATTAATTTTCTTAAAAAACTACATCTCATATTTTACATACATGGATATATGTATATAAATCCACAGAAAAATTTAGAAGGATATGTGCCTAAGTGGTAAAGTGGATATCTCTGGTAGTTGTGACCAGTGGGCAAGTAGAGCTTTAGTCCTTTCTGTAATGTCTTAACTTTATAATAAAAATGTTGTGGTTGGCAGAATTCAAAGATGGCCCCCAGGATCCCTGCCCTCTAGTACACACATCTTGCATAGTCCCTGGGACTATGAATTTGATGGAATTTATTCTCATGATTAGGTTATGTGGCATAGTTGACTTTAAGAAAAGGAGATTTTTTTCCTGGGTGGACCTAATCCAACCACATGAGCCCTTAAAATCTGGGTCTAGAGGTCAGAGGTGGAGGAAGTCAGAGATTCAAAGTAAGAGGGGTATTCGATTCAAGAAATTCTCATCATTGAAAGGGGCCACTTATCAATGAATGCAGGAAGGCTGTAAGATCTGAGAGTAGCTCCCAGCCAACAACCAGCAAGGGAACAGGGACCTCAGCCTTACAACTGCGAGGAACTGAGCTCTGCCCCAAACATGTGAGCTTAGAAGAGGAACGTGAGCTCTAGACAAGATAAGTAGCATGGCCCACGCCTTGCCTTCAGCCTTATGATACCCTGAACATTGAAATGTGTATAATTTATTACAGGGACATTGTACTTTTCATTAGTACTCAGATACCAGGAGAACGCAGCCATGCGATGCCCAGGCAACTGACCTACAGGAACTGTGAGATGATAAATAGGTGTTATTTTAAGCCACTAAGTTGGTAGTAGTAATTTGCCATGTAGCAATAGAAAATGAACATAAATGTATTTGAGTATTAGTTGTTTCATTAAAAATAATGTGATGTTATAATAATTAAAATTACCCTTAATAACTTTCTTAGAAGTTTATGAGTATTAATTGCACTTATAAAACAGACCTTGCAAGCTGTGCATCACTTGTCATAGAAGAGAGTAGAGGACTCATGTGGGGGACGGTTTTAGGCTCTCAGACTCTCCTAGGCTATCAGCAACTGTGGGCCCATTCTTTGGGTGTCTACCACTTTAGTGTTTTTCCCTGGAGTCACAGGCCATGTGGAGCTGCTGAAAGTTTCCCAGTAATGGAGTGACACAAAATGGATTCTTCCCCCTGGTTTAGGCATATACTGCCATTGCAGTCATCCTTAACAGAAGCAGATCCTCACCATATTCCCTTCCGGTCGTATAGGCAGATACTTTATACTTCCTATGATTTTAAGTTTATCCCACTAAACACATACTCTCTCCCCCATCCTATTCCTCCCTCTTCCTGTCTCCCTTCATTCCCTTACACCTTGTTTTCTCCCTGTTTCTTTCATCCTGGCCCTTCTATTATGCTTTACTTTTCCCTCCTCTGTCTTAATTCCTATTTTTTGGAGCGCAAGGTGATCTTGCTCCAGTAAGGGCTGGATGAACTTCTCCAGCTGACAGCGTATTGCATGTTTCTTTGTGTCACAGTGGATATCTTTGTTGCTTTCTTTATTTCTCTACAAAGACAGTGTGCAGTGACTTTGCAAATACATTCCATATTTAAGGAAAAGAAGAGCAGTAAAAGCATCTGTAAGGTAACAGGGAGAACTGGCTTCAGGACTCCTGAGCGTATTTCTATACTGACCCCATTCTTGCTACCTTCTGAACAAACATAAATTTCCATTGCTGCTCTGCCTATTTTTATCCCATAAAGCTTAGGACATAAATTCTTAAAGTTATAGAATTTTTCTTCCAGGTTTAGTACTATAAATTGTTAGTTGGAGTAAATCCATGAAAGAAGACATGAGTTTGAAAAAGCCATTTAATATCCCTAAGCATTTGCTTGATGTGAGTGAACAAGGAAAACTCTTAAGTTTTTTTTATTCCTTTCATCAGCCAGTGTTCCCTTTAAGACTCAGGACTGCACAGGGCAAGCATCATAGACGGAGGAGAGTTTGAAGCAGCAGCAGTGAAATGGTGGGGTCTTGAACAGGCCTAGCTTAGTGGCAGATGCCTGACACACTACCCCAAAGGTAGTCCAAGGGGACTCATTGCTGCTACTTAAGACCAATGTCACGTCCTAACTGGGTATTCACCAAACATTAAAATGGACACCCAGAAACAACAGGTAATACATCTCACAATCCTCCTGTCATTTTTTTACTTCCCCTGAAATATAAGAATGTCAAATGACACAGTTCCAATTATTTGGTAAGACAAAGAGATAGAAAAAAGTGCCTTGAACTGGTACTGTTTCTATGTAATTGATTATACTTAATATTTTGGAATTTGGGGTGTAAAGTACTATATGTTATTTTGGACTCTTTACTCAATGCATTCACCTATGTTGAAGGTAGGGGTCCCTTCCCCTGATCACTCCTCCCATCGGGTTCCAACTAGTAGAGGACAGAGCCAAGGAGCCAGCGGGGATGAATACATCGGCTTTATGAGTGGTGGCCCAGTGGCTCCCAAAATACAGGGCTCCCTAGGAAAGCTGGTCAGGAGAAAATAGCCAAGTCTGGGTTCAAAGTGGGAACATTCTATTATCATCTATTTCTCATACTTAGACCTTGTAACTCACTGATGGGGAGGACTGGAGTGAAAATAGACCCTGCATTCACTTGCCTAAAAGTGGAGGATCACAAACCTCTTCACAGAGTTGCCAGCAGATTCAGAAGCACCAGGGAGATACGAGCCTTTGGTCTTGTGTGCAGAAGACAGGACCCAACCCCATGGGCCTTCTGCTTGGGAGCAAGAAAGAGCAGAGGGACACTGCCCTTCTGACTGACCTGTGAGGTAGGCAGCATAGAGCAGGTGGAGGAAGGTCTGTGTTGCCTCTTCGATTTCCCTACCTTGGTAAAAACAACAGCAGCAGCAGCAAAATCAGCAAGTATAAAGAAAACGAGGGGCCAGAAAAATGCCTCTATAAAGGCCAAGCTCTCGTTAGTCCAGGGAATGTCCCCTCCTTCCTTGGCAAGGAACAAGTAAGGATAGGAAGAGAGACAGAGGTGGAAGCATCTCCGCCTGCCTCAGTGGAGAGTGGAGTAAAGCCCTGCCGAGGCTCCTGGAGGAGCATGGTGGGGGAGAGCCACAGAAATCCCCTGCAATGGATATGTGAATCCGGAGTCTAAGGGAGCGTCCTGATAACCCGAATTTCATTTTCCTGTTCATGCTGGGATTATGTAATAACAATTGATGTTCCCTGTTGTACAGGATAATGCTATATGGTTTTAGCTCACACAAAAATCCTCAACCAGCAGATCAGAATTCACAATGAGAACTTCAGTGAGCAGTATGAGGTTGATCTCAAAGGTTACTGCTCTAAAAATCCTCTCTGGGCTCTTTGCTGGAACTCCCAGGGGCAAGGTGGCAACACTGACGGAGATGACTCTTTCCCCCAAGCGCCTCCCTCCGCTTGCTCAAGCACACATCTGTCAGCTCTCAGCCTCCTGGAAATCGCAAGCTTTGAGGCAAATAAAAAGCAGATCATCTTTAATACAGAAAAGTTGGTGACTCTAATCTGCTTATGAAGTCACACTGACGGTGGGCACAACCTCATGCTGTGGAGTAATGGGGTTTTAGGCGATGGAGTGTCATGCTGTACAGTAGGTAAAGTCTAGCCCTGGAGTCTGGGAACTTGCTGTTAGAAACGGGTTCCTCTGCTGTGTTCAATAGGTCTACACACCTATATTGTTTGTATCCTGTGTCAGAAAGACAAGTTGTCATGTCTTCTTTAGGCTGTGATGTTACTCAGATTTTCCTTATTTTTGATGACTTTGATAGTTTGAGCAGTACTGGTTCAGCATTTTGTAGGATGATCCTCTACTGTAACTTGTCTGATGTTTGCCTCATGAATAGACTGGTATTATGGGTTTTGGGGAGGAAGACCACAGAGATAAAGTGCCATTTTATCACATCAATATGACTTATCACTGCTGATATTGACCTGGACCACCTGGCTGAGGTAGTGTTTGTTGGGGTTCTCCACTGGAAAGTTTTTTTTTCCCTCCTTTTCATACTGCATTCGTTGGGAGGAAGTCACTGTGCACAGCCCACACTTAAGGAGTGGGGAGTTAGGCTTCCCTTTCGTGAAGGTAGAGTATCTACATAAATTATCTGGAATGTTTCTGCGTGGGATACTCATTTATTCTTCCCCATCTATTTATTTATTTAATCATTTATTTATATCAGTGTGGACTGATAGATATTCATTGTATACTTTGGGTTATCTTATAATACTGTTTTACTTATTTTGTTATTCAATCGTTCCAGCTTTTGCCATTGGGACATCTTTCAGTTGACTCCTGTGTCCTTTTGACATGCAGCTATCAATGTGGAGTTTTTCTGGGTGTGCTTTTGTTTTTAGTACTTCCTTACTTTCTGGCACTACACGGTGCTCAGTCTCTTCTTCTGTATTACCTGTCCCAGTTGCAGACATGTCCTGGAATAAGACATTTTCCCAAGGAGCCTTCATTCTTTTAACTGGGGAATGGTTTTAGAAACCAAGATTTGGGTGCCAGATATACTCATTGCTACTGGGGTGCCATTGCTTCCAGGCCCTCTCAGCTGACTGAGCAAAGAAAAATATGCATGAATACTTACATACATATTAATATATTTCTACATGCAGCCATCTGTATCTATATTAAGTTAAACATGACTTCTTATTGATATCTCCAACATTAATCCATTACCACAAGGATCATCATTCTAACCTCCTTCCCACTCCAACAGTGAGAAACCTGGCTCCCATCATTCACCATCCATTTACTTAATTGTTCCAGCATATATGTATAGAAATATTAAAACTCATATTCCTATAGAAAATAACTTTGTTGACTAGAGTACAAAGCTAATGTGTAGTTCCTTCTGCTTTTAGTCCTGTGGACTCCACTCATTTCCAAAAACACTTAGGTCAGCACCTTTTTCTCACATTATTGAGTAATTATCACCACTATTTCTGGAACTTTTTATCATCCCCAACTGAAACTCTGTACACATTAAGCAGTAACTCCCCATTCTTCTTTTATCTAGCCCCTGTAAGCTCTATTATACTTTCTGTCTCTATATTACCTATCCTATGAACCTCATATAGATGAAATCATACAATATTTATCCTCCTATATCTGGCTTGTTCATTTAGCATAATGTTTTCAAGGATCACCTATGTTGTAGCATGTGCCAAAATTTCATTCCTTTTTAAGGCTGAATAATATTCCATTGTATGTATATACCACATGTAGATTATCCATTAATCTGCTGATGGATGCTTGGGTTGCTTCCACTTTTTGGCTATTATGAATAATGCTGCTATGAATATTGGTGCTCATTTCGTTTTATAACTGAATAACATTCCATTGTATAGATGTCCAAGGTTTATACATTCACCTATTGAAGGGCATTTTGGCTGCTTCCAGTTTTTCACAATTATGAATAAAGCTGCTATAAACATTTGCATGTAGGTTTTTGTATAGACATAAGTTTTCAAATCAGTTAGGTAACTACCTAGGAGTGCAATTTCTGGATCATATAGTAAGACTCTGTTTAGCTTTGTAAAATGCCACAATCTCTTACAAAGTGACTGTATCATTTCACATTCCCACCAGCAATGAATGAGAATTTGTGTTGCTTCATATCATCCCAGCATTGGATATTGTTACTGTTTTGAATTTTGATAAGTATGTAGTAATATTTCATTGCTGTTTTAATTTGAAATTCCCTAATGATATGTGATGTTGAACATATTTTGTATATTTATTTGCTACGTGCATATCTTCTTTGATGACGTGTCTCTTCAGATATTTTGCCCACTTAAAAAAATGGGGTGGTTTGTTTTCTTATTAAGTTTTAAGAGTTTTTTGTATATTTCATATATGACTCCTTTATCAGATATGTTTGCAAATATTTTTGCCCAATCTGTGGCTTGTTATTTTATTCTCTTAACATTGTCTTTCACAGAGTAGACATTTTTAATTTTAATAAGGTCCAAGTTTTCAATTTTTTCTTTCATTGATCATGTTTTTGATATTATATCTAGACACTCATCGCCAAACCCAAGGTCAACTAGATTTTCTCTTATATTTTCTTCTTGAAGTTTTATAGTTTTGCATTTTACCTTTTGGTCTATGACCCACTGTAAGTTAATTTTTATTAATGGTGTACGGTCTCTGTCTAGATTATTATTATTATCTGCATATGAATATCCAGTTGTTCCAGCACCATTTGTTGAAAAAACTATCCTTTCTTGAACTGTTTCTGCTCCTTGGTCAAAGTTCTGTTTACTATATTAGTGTGGGTTTATTTCTGAATCTCTATTCTGTTCTAATGATTTATGTATCTTTTGTTCTGACAATACTATGCTGTCCTGATTGCTATAGCTTTATAGTAAGTCTTGAAGTTGAGTAGTCAGTCCTCCAAGTCTGTCCTTCTTCAGTATTGTGTTGACTATTCTGGGTCTTTTGCCTTTCCATATAAACTTTAGAATCAGTTTGTTAATATTTACAAAGTGTTTTGCTGGGATTTTGATTGGGATTGCATTGAATCAGTAGATCAAGTTGGAAAACATTGACATTTTAACAATATTGAGTCTTCTAATCCATGGACATGGAATCTCTCTCTAGTTAGATTTTCTTTGATTTCTTTATTCCTGATATTTTTCTTTGTTCTGAAGTCTCCTTTGCCTGAAATTAATATAGCTACTCCAACTTTATTTAGATTAGTGTTAGCATTAGTGTTAGCATGATTGATATATTTTTTTCCATCCCTTAACTTAAAAAATTTTTTATTGGTATCTATTAGATGTATATATTTTGGGGGTACATGTGATAATTTGATACATTCATATAATCAAATCAGGGTAATTGGCACATCCACCCACCTTAAATATTTATCTTTTCTTTATGCTTCCTAACTCATTCTATAAAACCAGAATTATCCTGATACAAAACCAGACAAAGATACAACAAAAAATAGAAAATGACAGGCCAATATCACTGATAAACATAGATGGAAATATCAACAAAATACTAGCAAACCAAATTCAACAACACATTAAGAAGATCATTCACCATGATTAAGTGGGATGCATCCCAGGGATGCAAGGATAGTGCAACATATGAGAATTAATAAATGTGATACATCACATTAACAGAACTAAGTACAAAAACAATATGATAATTTCAATAGATGCTGAAAAAGAACTCAATAAAATTCAATATCTCTTTATGATAAAAGCCCTCAACAAAGGGTTGAGCAACGTACTTCAAAATAATAAAAGCCATTTATGACAAACCCACAGCCAACATCATACTAAAGTGGAAAAAATTGAAAGCCTTTCCTCTGAGATTGGGAAAAAGAGACGGATGCTGACTTTCACCACTTTTATTCAACATGACACTAGAAGTCCTGGCCAGAGCATTTTGGCAAGAGAAAGAAAGAAAAGCCATCCAAATTGGAAAGGAAGAAGTCAAATTAGCCTTGTATACAGATAATATGATCTTATGTTTAGAAAAACCTAAAGACTCCACCAAAAATCTATTAGAACTGATAAATGAATTCAGTAAAGTTACAGGGTACAAAATCAACATGCAGAGATTAATAGCATTTATATATCCCAACAATGAAAAATCTGAAAAAAAATCAAGAAAGCAATCCCATTTACAATAACTACAAAAAACATAAAATACCTAGGAATCAATTTAACCAGAGATGCAAAAGATCTTTGCAAGAAAAATTATAAAACACTGATGAAAAAAATTGAAGAGAACACACACACAAATGGAAAGATATTCCATGCTCATAGATTGGAAGAATTAATATTGTTAAATGACAGTACTACTTAAAGCAATTTACAGATTAAATATCCTTTACAGGAATAGAAAAAACAATTCTAAAATTTACATGGAAACATAAAAGACCCCAAATAGTGAAAGCAATCCTGGGCAAAAAGAACAAAGCTGGAGACATCATACTACCTGACTTTGAAATATACTCCAAAGCTATAGTAACCAAAACAGCATGGAACTGGCATAAAAACAGACATATAGACCAATGGAACAAAATAGAGGAACCAGATATAAATCTGCACATTTACAGCCAATTTATTTTTGATGAATGTACCAAGAACATATGATGGAGAAAGGACAGTCTCTTCAATTACTGGTGTTGGGGAAACTGGATAACCATATGCAAAAGAATGAAACTAGACCCCTATCTCCCACCATATACAAAAACTAAGTAAAAATGATTGAAGACTTAAATCTAAGACTTGGGACTATGAAACTTCTAGAAGAAAACTTTGGGGAAACTCTTCAGGACATTGGTCTGAGCAACCAAAGCAAAAATAGACCAATGAGATTACATCAAGCTAAAAGTCTGCATAGCAAAGGAAACAACCACCCCTTAACTTTTAACCTATCTGTGTCTTTATACTTGAAGTGGGTTTCTTGAAGACAACATATAGTTGGGTCTTACTGTTTTTATATACTCTGACAATCTCTGACTTTTAAGTGTTGTATTTGGAATATTCACATTTTAAATGACTATTGACATAGTGAGAGTAATATTAAGAGTAAGAGTACCATATTGGCCATATTGGAACTGTTTACTGTTTCTTGCACTTGTTCTTTTTTTATTTTTTCTTGCTTCCCCCCCATCTTCTATGGTTTTAACGAAACATTTTATATTATTTCATTTTCTCTCCTTTCTTAACATATCAGTTATACTTCTTTAAAAAATTATTTTAGTGGTTGCTCTAAAATTTGCAGTATACATTTACAACTAATATAAGTCTACTTTCAAATGACACTATACCACTTCTCAGGTAGTGCAAATACCTTATAACAGAGTATTCCAAATTTCTCTATACTGTCTTTTATAAAATCTCTGTATTTTTGTTTATTTCACTTGCACATATGCTATAATCACACAATACATGGTTACTATTATTACTTTGGAAAAAATCTATTTGATCAATTAAGAATAAAAAAGATAAAAGATTTTATTTTATCTTCAATTATTCCTTCTTTCATGCTTTACTTTTTAAAACTTAGATCTGAGTTTTGGACCTATATAATTTTGCTTTTCTCTGCAAAACTTTTTTTCCAAACATTTTTTTCAGGGCAGTTCTGCTGGTGATAAATTCTCTCAGTTTTTGTTTGTTTGAAAAAGTTTTCTAGTATTTCTCCTTAACTTTCGAAGGCTAATTTTGCTGAATATAAAATTATAGGGCTGTTTTTTCTTTCACCACTTTAAATATTTCACTCCATTTATTCTTTTTGTGTGGTTTCTGAAAAAAAGACTCCTGTAAATCTTAATATT
Source organism: Daubentonia madagascariensis (assembly GCA_023783475.1). NCBI lineage: Eukaryota > Metazoa > Chordata > Mammalia > Primates > Daubentoniidae > Daubentonia > Daubentonia madagascariensis. Next base: position 17,507,786 of record JAKFHU010000585.1, read on the forward strand.
TTTACTCTATAATCTTTTCATTCTCCTCTGGCTTCTTTCAAGATTTTATATTTGTCTTTGGTTTTCTGCAGTTTGAATATGATATTTCTACGTGTAGAGTTTTTGATAGTTATTCTGTTGGTGTTCTCTGAATTTCTGAATCTGTGGTTTTGTATCTTTCATTAAATTTGAAAAGAATATTACTTCAAATATTTTTTATGCTCTTTGTCTCTTTCTTCTTACTGGTATTCCAATTATCCTATATTACATGTTGTGAAATTATCCCACAGTTCTTAGATATTCTGTGTTTTTTCCCCATTTCATTTTGGAAAGCTTCTATTGACATATCTTCAAGTTCACTGATTTTTTCCTCAGCTGTGTTCAGTCTACTGAGGAGTCCATCAAAGGCATTCTTCATTTCTGTTATAGTGTTTTTGATTTCTAGCATTTCTTTTTAATTCTTTCTTAGAGTTTCCATTTCTTGGTTTACATTATGCATCTGTTCTTGCAGGTTGCCTACTTTTTCCATTGCAGTCCTTAACATAATAAAGTTATTTTAAACTCCAAGTCTGATAATTCCAAAATATGTGTCATATCTGAGTCTGGTTCAGATGCTTGCTTTGTCTCTTCACATTTTCTTTTTACATTTCTTGTAATTTTTCATTGAAAGCCAAGCATGATATAACTTGTAGTAACAACTGATATAAATAGACCTTTACTGTGAGGTTTTATGTTGATCTGGCTATGAGTTGTGCTGCTTTTAATGTCTGTTGTAGCTGTAGCTGCTATGGATTTCAAATTCCTCTAGTGTTATTTTCATCCCCACTGCTATTTTTGGGTTTCCCTAAGAATTCCTTCTTAAGTAGAATCTGAGCCTTGTAGCACTTTCAGTTGTAATCCACTGTTACACTGAAGCCCTATTGATGTGGTGCTAAGGAATGAGTGAGGGGTAGCATTCAGGAATCTAAAGTTTATCTCAGTTTTTAGTGGGCTTGTGTCTGTGGGCTGTGATTTTCATGAGTTTCTTACATTTTTTTTCTGCCCCCATTCCTTGAGTTAGATGGGAGGCTAGAGAGGACTGGAATTAGGCAGTTGCTCTTCTGCCTATTGTGAGGCAAGGCTCTGCCAAAGTCTTTTTCACTGGAGCATAGCACTTTGTTATGAAGAACATACTGAAAATATTTCAAAATGATGCTTTCCCCCTCCCCTTGCTAAAGATATGAGATGATTTTTCTTGGCTTTTCATTATGGGAACCTGGTGAGGTTCCTGGAGGTGAAATCCAAGAAAGTGTGGGGGCCTGCCTCCCTAAGACTGGAGTCCCCAGGTCCAGGTTTTGTCATTCTCATGATGGCCTATATTCAGCCTTGAGCAATTCATTCAAATAACTATTTAAGTGTTCCTACTGATTTATGGCTCCAGTGGCTTCTGCTCTGGATAAGCTGATCTTGGCTGTTTCTTTATATTCTTCTGTCTATCCAGATTTCAGAGTTTCTATCTGTCCTGCAACCTCAATTTTCTGATATTCTAAGCAAAGTCATTGATTTTCAGTTTGTTTAGCTTCTTTTTGTTGTTGTTGTTCTAAAGATGGGAGTGATAAGTTCTAAGCTCTTTACATGTAAGAGCTGAACATGGAAGTCTCTTAACATTCACTCTTTAGTGTTTAAACACTTCTTCAAACAACAGGGTTTGACAAATGGTCCTCTATAAATTTAAGGTACAATTATTGTTAAAATTTTGTTAATTTTATAGACTGTTGTCATCTTGGAGAGGAAGAAAGGAATTTTGTCATCTTGAGTTATGAAAGAAAATTCTGCTTCTGCTGTCTGGCGGGCTAGCTAAAGATGTGCCCCCAGTATAGATTACATTTAAGCCTTCTGAATCTGAGGTGAAGCTAATTGGAAAGAAATGATGTTTTATTACAATTAGATTTTAAGTGTGGCAACATGGGTTTATTCTCCTCTGGAAGGTTACAGAGATAGATCTTTAAAAATCTTCCACCTTTGGCAAAATGCACAGCAAATAAAGTGGTATTTCACCTGGTCCTTCCCTAATCTGCAGGCATCACACAAAGGGAAGTGAAAATAGAAAATAACAGATAATCTGAGCTGTCAGGAAATGTGCTCAAGCTTACTGGCTGGAAAATTACCACAGGTGTGCACATGTAGTCTTACAGAGAACTGTAACAGGAAGCAGGGTCAGTATAATTTGTTTCAAATTGTGTTTGCAATTCTATCAGTGAGAAATAAAACATGTCAACCTGATGTGATTAGTGGATATTCAACTAGGCTGTGATTCAACCATGACATTTCAGACTAAGAATGACCTGAAGGGAAACGTAGTGATTTGTTCTGTTAGATTTTATCAGAAGCAGCCAGAGGGCAGCACAGCAGTTTGGTTTTAAATGCCAAAAAAGGTTTCTAACAGACCCTTTCTGTGCCAAAGAAATGAACCACAGATGGTGTTTCTTATTCAAGGTTCACAGACGCCTCCCACAAACACCAGACAGAGATATAGTCAGGCATTCAAATGAGAATAGGAAGAAACATCTAGAATTCAGAGAAACGACTGAAAAAAATGGCAGTAAAACCTTGGTTCACCAATCATAGCAGGTAGGAAAAAGCTGGGCACATAGAATGTAGGCAGATTTATTAAATATCACACTACTAAAAAGAACTTCTAATCTTAAATAGAACTGGGATCCTGTTAGAGAAAAGTTAAAAAATAAAATAATTTATGGCATGTGTGTCATTTTTTAAAAGTCACTACCTCAAATACTTTTTAGAAGCTGTTCTAAATTCAGACCAGCATTAGTTCAATGGCTTGCACTGTCTGCCTGCCTACTCTCAGAAATGACCCCTAAAAAATTAAAGTATATAATAATGACCCTGGGCCCATAAAACCAGATTTAATTTCATTCACCAGATTTTTATTCTTGAGAATGACTCATACATTTCAGAAAGTTTGTTTTTGCAAAAGTTGTTTCTGCCTAATCCTTAGGTAATCTGAAAATCTGATTAAGAGAAAATTCCATTATTGTTTAGTATTTTAGTTAGTGTATTCCTTTTATCTGTTGTCCTTTGGCCTGGACCACAGTCAGTTACATTCAAGGGCATTTAAGATGTAACATTTAGTCTATGAAACAAAGTGGTTAAATCCAGATTAATTCTCCTTAGTTTATAACAACATAATAAATTTAAACTAAGCTAAAAATCCTATTGCATCGTTCTGTAATCATGACCTATTGTCTAGGAAGGAACTTGATCCATAAATATATGGGTCATTTTTTCCAAACCCTAAATCAGGATACATAAGTGGGGGAATGCTTTTGCTGATAATGAGAGATTATTGAGAATGTTGAATTTTCCTAGAAATTCAGGATGGATAGTTGCTGTATCCACCATTACTGTTTTCCATTGGCTTGGGAAAGTTTGGAGACTTCATTAAGAGACTGCCTAATTCATTCATTCAAGATTCAGCTTTTCCAGCTGTCTAGGCATTCAAACAGAGCAGAAGGTTATCTGATTTGAGTTGCTCAGTTTTTGCATAACACATGTGCAAAACACTTTTCCTAAATAGAAGATGTGCCTCTTCCTAAATGTGATGGAGAAGCATGTTTTTCCTTTTCTGACAGATACCACACGTAAGTCTGGTTTCCAGACTTTCCACCAACTGGCCTTGCTTCAAATGAAGTTTTTGACCAGTCCAGAATCTGCAATTAACTAAAGCAAAAAGCTTTGGTTGCTTTTGATTCATGTTAAGGTCAACCAGTGGAAATATTAGTTCCAGGCCAATTTATAAAGACCTAGAATGTCAGCAGTTGTTCATTTTGGAAAAGGGACCAGATAAAAATAACAATGATAGAGGCAAGGGTTCAGCCTTGGTATTTTAATTTGTTTGTTTGTTAGATTTTTTTTCCTCTTTAGGAAGAGCTGGCATGTCTCACACTATTTCAAAATATAAATGTGAAGGCAAGAGTATGCTTAATTCGATGACATATGGAAAGCTACTTATGGATCTTTCACCTCTTGCATTTTAATGTGATTATTACTGCAATATTACCATTATTATGTCTGGCATCATTTTTCCCACTTACTTAATTCTTTCATTCAATAAATGTTCCTTAAACATCTGTAATGGCAAAGCACAGACAACAGGACTATTCTACTTTCCCCCTGCTTTCCCTGTCCCCTTTTCAAGTATATCTTAAAAACCACTAGTCATTTTTGGCATTAGTTATTGTTTACTAAATGGCAAGTGTTTACTGGTAAATTATAAAGGAATATAAAGTATAGACCTTTCCATCACTTGAGCTAGTCCTGGGCACAATCCTCTGTGGGTGTCTGTTCACATCAATCCACCTATGCTCTCAGCATCCCCATATAAACCTTCTCCTGCTACCCATTCCTTCTTCCTTTCCTCCCTGAATATCTACCTCCCAGACCTAAAGGCCTTTATGTATTTATGTGTCAAGGAGAAATCAAGCAACTCAAACCAGGTGACCTTTTGCTTTATTTGAATGCCTGGACAGCTGAACCTTAAATGAATGAATGAATTGGGCTGTCTTTTAGTGAGGTCTCTGAACTTTCTCCAAGCCAATGGAAAAGAGTGATGGTGGAAACAGTGACTATCCATCCTGAATTTCTAGGAAAATTCAACACTTTGTATAATCTATCATTATCTGCAAAAGTATTTTGACACTTATGATGTACCCTGATTTAGGGTTATGAAAAAATGGTCCATGTATTTAAATGTTTCCAAGATATGAGCTAACAGTGGCTTAGCTGTTGTTACTCAAAGGATGTTTTCCTATTTATGGAAAATACTTGAAGGGTCAAATGCCTTCAAGATTCAAAGCAATAAATCTCTAATACTAGAATTTCAGGTTACTTAATGTCTTGGTGGAGGTTTCTTTTTGGCTAGAGGATGGCCTGGCACACCTCATTTCCACATCAAGTGATCCACTACCACTTCCGCCTGTAATTAAGGCACAACTGACCCTCTTTGTATACAGGACTTGACAGCTGACAATTCCTTCAGACTCCGCCATGCACATCTTCTGGGTGTAGAGTATCCACCTGAGGAGGAAGAGGGGTGGGAGGCTGCACTAAAGCTATACCTAAGAGTCCTGTTGGGATAAATCCTTTGGGTTGAATTCTGCACCAGTTCCAAGTTTGGCATCTGGAAATTACAAATTATTAAGTACTTTCTGAGCAGAGGCGCTGTGTCTTATAAAACTAAGTATCTTCCAAGGTACCTTATACAAATAGGTGTTCAATAATTCCTTAGTGTTTAAGAGTTATAAAGACCGCTAGTGGTTGTTCTTTTCATCAGAGAGAAATATATCTGTCCGCATTTTTTGTCTATGTGAATTCAAACATCAGGGACCAATAAATCAAAGATGATTACTTCCTTTGCTTTTATTTCAATTTATCAGAAACAGTGAAGGTTATTTTGGGTAAGGACTTGAGTATTAAAAATAGAGTATACAAAGATAGATGAAAATCAATACATTAAAGGAAAGCAGTTTGGATCTTTAACCTTTTGGTAAAATATAAATAAAAACTGCCAGGCATAGTGGCTCATGCCTGTAATCCCAGTAACTTGGGAGGCTGAGGCAGAAGGATCACTTGGGTCCAGGAGTTTGAGGCTGCAGTGCAGGGAGCTATGATTGCACCACTGCACTCCAGCCTGGACAACAAAGTGAGACTCTGTTTCTTAAAAAAACCCAAAAAACAAAAAACAAAAACACCAAAAAACAAAAGCAAAAAACCTAGCTAATGATAGTTTTATGAAACAGGACCTTTTGTCCTTCTCATTAGAATCATTTTATTATATTTTTTCTTTTGATTATGGAGATAACACACACTGGAGAAAAAATTTTAAATGCAAAAAAGTAAGTTAAAAAATTTACTATCTAGAAATAACCATCATTGGCATTTTGCTAGATAAACTTCTATTTTCTTCAATGAATATTGACACGTAAATATTGTTTTTGTGTTTTTACAAAGATGGAATCATGTTAAAACATACAGTTTTGTAACTGCCCTTTTTGTCCTACCTGTACTTGGCTTTCCTTGTTAATAGTTGGCCATCTTAATGGCCGTGTAGAAATTCCATGCCACAAATTTACTGGGACTGATAGACGTTCATGCTGTTACCATAGCTTTACTACCACTGATATAACAATAGTGAAACTGCTCCTGATCGGCTTTCCAGGATGTGCTTTCAGGCCCCTGAAGTGAAGATGTCCAGAGAATTTTATAAATCACTGAGCGATTGCTGTCTATGCTGGGCTGCTACTAATTCTGGTTGTTAAGAGATGTTTCAATTCTCGGGCACCCCTTCTTCAGGAAGGAACATACTGCCCTTTGCACATGGGACTGGGTTCTCTGAGAAAATGAAATCAGTTTTTCAGGCAGCTTGAAAAAGTGCATATCTTGCTTCTTACCCCCTTGCTTCATATCTTGCTTACCCCAAAGGATTTGGAAACCCTTCTACATTTGTCCACAGAGCTCTTACTTTTCCTATAGAAACATCCCACTTTCCAGAAATACCAAATAAATATTTAGTGAAATCCATGTCACGATGAATTTTCTGCCTGCTAATAATAATATTATGTTATGTGCAGTAGGAGTGGGACGCTTTAAATTTAGGAGCAAGGATTTTTCAGCAGGAGGACTTGCCATGTGGGTTCGGCTTGTGGGTTGTTCTTCAATGATCCTTTTTTTTTTTTTTTGAAGATAAATCCATGTGCTGATTTAACTCCAGCTTGTATCACTCTGATTTTGCTGCTGAAATAGGAAGAAAAACTAGTTTCTAAATACTTTCATAAATATTTTACTGGATTTTGTTTTGATATCACAGAAATTCTATTGCTCTGGAGCTAAAAAAAATTTAGAAGCCACAGAGCTGTGGGTCCTTAATCTGGTGTACTTGAATGAACTTAAGGGGCCCATAAACCCTGAGAAATAATTTGCAAACCTGTGTGTGTATGTACATGTGTGTCCATTTTTTTTTGAGTCCCAAATGTCTCAAGTTTTCTTTAGATTCCCAGAGGAATCCATGATGGAAAAAATGGTTTTTAAAAAAATCACTCAAAGTCCTCATTTTGAAAAGGAATAAACTGAAATCCAAAAACCTTGCTCAAGGCCAGATTTTAAGTCAGCTTCTATAAACCGTTTCAATTATTTGTAGTAACCACATCAAATATAAATTCAGTGTTCCTAATGCCTATCAACATGACCTTTAAATCACTTTTGGTGTTCCAGAAGGATAACTGGGGTTGGAGTGAGACGTTCTACATTTGAACCCTGGTTCTGCTATGTAACTTGCCAAATCCTTAATTATAAAATTTGTTTCCTTAATTATAAAATGGGAATTAAAATATCCCTTATAGGGTTGTTTTGACACTAAAAGGAGTTTGTGAATATAAGTGTGGCTAGCATAGGCATAGAGAAGTATTCAAGAGTATTAAAGAGTATGTTTAATAAGTATTAAAGAGTGAAACCCTGCTATGGAATATTAAGAACATAATTAAGAGGGTTATATTCTCATAAGTGGTTAGGCAGTACTTGGAAGTCAGTTTCCATTTCCTCAGCTGTAAATTAAGCCTAAGAATAGAATCTACCTTCTAGGGTTGTTATGAAGATTACATTAGATAGTCATTCATAGTGCTGAGGACAGACTGTTTAATGTATTAGTGCTTAACAAATATTAGCTATAACTAATATTTTCTCATCAGCATTTTATAGTATATCATTTGATTGCTTTAGATCATAATAATAACCTTATAAGTTAGTATATATCTGTATATGCATATACACACATATAGATACTGTCAAATACATATGAATTCACAGTAAAAAGATTAGGTTTGATTATTGCCGTCTTTTACATTTTCTAGCCTTCTATGTGGCACATCTATTATTTTCATAATAAAAATTCACATTAAATTTTATTTTTAAAATCACAATGAACCCATATGCTTATGGTCAATTAATTTTTGACAAGGCTACCAAAGGCAATTCAATGAGGGAAAGAATGGTCTTTTCAATGAATAGTCCTGGGACAGTTGGGTGTCCACCTGCGAAGGAATGAAGTGGTACCCCCCTATACAAATATGTAAAATCAACTCAAAATGGATAAAAGACCTAAATATCAGAGCTAAACTATAAAACTCTGAGAAGAAATTATAGGCATAAATTTTTGTAGCTTTGGATTAGGTAATGGTTTTTTAAATATAACACCAAAAGCATAAAGCAACCAAACAAAAAAAAGATAAATTGGACTTAATCAAAATTTAAAAACTATCATGCTTCAAAGGACACTATCAAGAGAGGAAAAAGACAAACCACAGAATGGGAGACAATGTTTTAAATCATATATATGATAAAGGACTTGTATCTAGAGTATATAAAAAATGCTTGCAACCAAACAATACAAAGATAAATTGTCCAATTAAAAAATGGGCAAAGGATCTGAATAAATATTTCTTCAAAGAAGATATTTAAATGGCCAATGAGTACATAAAAAGAATATTAATGTTATTACTCATTAGGGAAATTAAAATCAAAACCCCAATGAGATATTACTTTATACCCACTAGTAGGCTATAATCAAAAAGACAGATGGTAACAGTGTTGGTAAGGACATGGAGAATCCGTAACATTCACATGTTGCTGGTGGAAATGTAAACTGGTGCAGCCTCTTTGGAAAACAGTTTGGCAGTTCCTCAAAGAGTTAACTCTAGATCACTATATGACCCAGCAATTCCACCCAGAAGAAACGAAAACACATTCACATACAAACTCGTACTTTTGTACGTGAATGTTAATAGCTGCATTATTCCTAACATCAAAAGGTGCAAACCACCCAAATGTCCCTCAGCTGAGGAGTGCACCAACAAAATGTATATCCCTGTACATGTTCCATCTAATGGACTATTAATTGTCTATGAAAAGAAATGAAGGACTAATAAGTAGTATAAGATGGATGAAACTTGAAAACATTATGTCAAGTAAAAAAAGCCAGTCATAAAGGACCCATATTATATCATTCCATTTATACAAAATATCCAGAATAAGCAAATACATAGGGATAGAAAGTAGATTAGTGGTTGTGCAGGTTGGAGGGAGCAGTCTGGGAGGAAATTGGAAGTGACTGCTCATAGTTACGGTGTGGTGTTTCTTTTTGGGGTGACAAAATAAATGTTCTAAAATTGATTGTGATGATGGTTGCACAACTCTGTGAATATACTAAATATCATTGAATCTTATACCTGAACTGGATAAATTGTATAGTATGTGAAGTATATCTCAATAAAACTCTTACAAAAATTATTATTGGGAGTTGTACAGGGGTGTTTATTCACCTAAATAGATATTCTTGCCTGGTTTGATTTTTCCATTTCCTGACCCCCCTGGTATCCTTGTGATAGTTCAGGAGCTTAGACCTTCTGTTTTTAGTAATTAGACACATGGAGGAAGAGAGGACACAGCCACCACCACCTGCATAAGCTTCTTTAAAGATCTTTTGTTTTCTTCTCGATCATCCACCTTCCCTATGACCCAACTAGACTATAGTTGCCACTTTCTCCATTGTAGGCTACCATTGAAAAGAAAAAAGGAGAAAATCCGAAGGCCCAGAATCTAATGAATGCTCCCCACTTCCACTGTTACCATCACCTCTCGCCTGGACTCTTGCAGCAGCCTCCCAGCTGGTCTCCTGGCCAGGATTCCTACTTTACTCCAGACTGCTCTCCACACGGCACCCAGTGTTCCTTTTAATTGCAAGATCCTGTCATTTCTCACCTCCAAACTATAAAAGGCTTTCTGTCTTAGAATAAATGCTCGAGGCTTGAACTACAAGCCTTAAAAACTTTACACCGCACCCACCCCGCCTTTCTGATCCCGTCTGCTGGCACTGTCTCCCTTGCTTTCTCCAGTTCCGCTGTATGGGCCAAGCAAGCTCCTGCTTCATGACTTCTGTACTTACTGCTGCTTCTTCCTGGAATATTTTCTCCCCAGATATCTGTAGGGATCACCTCGTTGCTTCATTCATGTCTCCTTATCAGAGAGATCACAAACATTCCTTGCCACCATTACCCTCTATTTCCTTTCTTTGCTTTATTTTTCTTTGAGGTGCTTAAATAACCTGAATTGCCACATACATATTTACTCCTTTACTGGCTATCTCTTTTCAAATGAATGGACATACAATGAGATCAGAGGCTATTTTGTTCATTGGTATATCCCCAAAACCTAAAACTATGCCTGCCACGTAATAGGTGCTGAATAAATTAAAGAAGGCGGGAATTAAAGCAACGAGGCTACGAGGCTATAAAATCTTGTTTCCTAACTTCCTGCTTTTTCATAGCAGGAATTTAGCAGGAAAGAGCATAGCCCTTTCATTTTCCCTGCACAAAAAGAAAATTCCAATTTTTTTAGCAAAGAGAAGGTATGGATAAATAAATGGTCCAAAATCACTTATTAAAAGTGTAATATATATTAAAAGAGTAATATATATACATGACCTATAAAAGGCATGTTTTTCAAAGGAAAACTCAGTCTCATCAACACTTTAGAAAAGAGAAGAATGTTACCTGCAAAGAGGTGCAAGGGAGTCAGGTGCCAGAAATACTGTCTCACCAAATAAAAATACAGTATGCACTTAAAGAAAAAAAAATCTGAGATCTCAAAGGTTACTAATTCATAACCATCTGACTATATTGAAAAAACAGAAATTTTTCACAATTATTATAGCCACAAAGGCCAGGGCTTTTCTTCAGACATTAGCATTGTAAAAGCCAGGGATAAAATTGTTTCCTTGAACAGGAAATGCTCAATGTTTCATTCATTTCAGGGATCAGAACTTGACAAGCTGACCTGTTATTTTTGGTTTATCTCAGTGCAAAGTGGTTTTTTTCCTTTCTGAAGGTGGGTCATGATGTACATACTTATTTATAATGACAGCAGGGCAATGTGTCAGTTTTGCTTTCACACACTTAAACAAAGTGGTTCAGAAAGATAGATTGTAAAAGAACAGCAAAGATATATCTGGCAACTGCAAACCAAAGCAAAGCATGTGACACTATAATAACAGACAAAGCTTGATTCAAACCTATGCTTGTGCTGATATCGATGATCAGACAAATTGGGAGAATAAATTAAAACTCCCACCAACTTGCCAGAAAAAGAACCAGATTTTGTTAATAATCAATTAATTATTACTTTGAATCAATCTATTGATACCTCTCATAAAGTTCAAATTTCAGTAGTGTAGGGAGGTAAAAGCTTGTTAAGCCTGTGAATAATTAAGAATAAGTCTGTGTTAGATTATTTGGTAAACAAAAAAATTTTTTTAAGTCAGTCCTAAACCTCACTGGATGATACAAATGATTAGCATTTGGGCATTTACCCTTCTGCTTTGTCTGGTTTACAAATGGTGGGAAAAGGTGCAGGAAGAAAAATGATGGAGCACTTTGTAATTTCAAAAGCTTGACCAGGGGTCAGCAGGTAGACTAGGTCAGTAGTGGGTTAACCTCACCTGTGCTTATCTCTGGAGATGTCTGAAACCACAGTGCTGATCCTTTACTAAACCTAAATAAAATGTACTATATTCCTGTGCTAGTATCCAAGATAGATCAGGGACAACCCATACCAGCTTGTCAGAATTGTTTATAGAAAATATACATAAAGGTTATTTGCACCTGGTTTATATTTCCTTGGTTTCTATTATTAAGTCTGATCAATGGCCTGGTTTTTGGCTATGTAATCCAACTCCTGTTTGAAAATGTGGTTCTTCTGAGACTAAGTATCTTGCATATATCTTGGTGGTAAGGACCTGAAGACAAAGCACATCCTGTGAAATTGAGAAAGTACACAGGAGTCTGTGCCTAGAAATCTCATCCCTCTCTAATATTTTCCTGGGCTTTATTTCTGCTGCTGTATTGTCACCTCTTACCGTCATTAAAGCCTTATCATCAGCATAACCTGAGAAATCCATCTATCCCTTCATTTGTCTGATCCTGTGTAGTTGCTACAACAATGTGGCAGGTTTCTTCCATACATCTAAACAAAGTGACTCAAAAAGACTGATTGTTAAAGAATAGGCAAAGATACATCTGACACCTGCGAAAATAAAGAAAATTAGGTATCACATGATCAATATCAGGCAACCCTTGATTCATGGACAAAAGCATTTAATGGCATAGAGAAGACGAGTTTATAATGATAAATAGCACAATTCACAATGACAATATAACTGTGAGTCTTTTGGAACAAATAGCATTTTTATGGGAACATTAACACAAAACTCAAAATCTGAAAGTATGATGACATACGATCACTGGACAAGCAGTTCTAGCAGTGTCCTCTTGGTCCTCTCACAACTGTGGCATTGTGATTACATGCTCAGGCTGTGGAGGCAGAAAGGCAAGGTTTGCATCTTAGCTCTTCCATTCTCAGCTGTGTGATGCTGTTCAAGGTACCTAATCTCTCTACTTTTGTTTCCATACAACCAAAATGGGTTGATAACAATATAATACACTTCATTGGATATTGCTTGATTTTAATGAGACGACACATATAAAAGTGCTTGGAATGTTATTAAAGCCAAACAAAAGTTAAATTTTATTGTTTTAAAAATTCTTATAACAACCTTGTTCAAAGGTTTTTATCTTTTCCTCCATAATTTTCTTGTGAGCTATCTTGGCCATTGGAATTGAGGAAATGAAGATTCACTTTTTTCGACTTCCCATAATCCACAATTTAAGAATCCCATCTCATAAAAGGGAGTTTTTAAAAAAGAAACTCATTCTTCTTTGGCTGCATGATTAAAAATAAGAAACCAAACAAAACAAAAAGGCAACAAAAAAAACTTTGTACATGAGAATTATATAGTAGTACCCCAAACGTAATTTCTTCTATTTCCATTCCCTTATGGACTAATAATAATTTTTAAAATCAAGATGTCCGTGGAACACGGTAACTGGATTCCTTTGCACTTGTTCTCTTTACGCCACCTCGTTAACAGAAACAGATAAAAATCACTTAAGGATACAATTGGACCTTTGGAGTGGAGTTGGACTCAAGACTGAATACCAAAGGCCATAATTCAGTAGCTAAATATTTTTGTAATCTTATTTGCACTGGTTTTATTGACCAAAAATATTCTGTTGTGAAAATGATATACCACCTTTAAAGATCACTGGGGAAGCGTTTAAAAGGATGATGGCAACCATCCTCTTCTACTTTACACGAGTATTTTGAAGTTCCACCTACAAATTATTATTAAATGAATTCATTATCTTTGAAGAACCCCACATGTGAATTAAAATGCCATTATTCCATTTTGCCACATATAGCCTTGCTGCTTCTTTCATTTTTCTTTTGAGACCCATTAAGCAAAGTCTTTAGAGGAAATTTTAATTCGAGATAAAACTTATATTTCCATTCACAAAAAATTAATTTTGCATTGTGTCTCAGAAGAAATAGAATCAGCTTAAGATCATTATAGGAAAAGGATTCTTAGATTTTTATGAACTTGATTTTTTATGCCAGAAAGGGTAAGAAGTCTGGAGAACTATTACTGGGTAATATGCAGCAATCTTCTTCCAAATTAGGGTATCAGAATCATAGAAATTAAAATTTTTATGAGTTGACATTAATCCATTGCTTCCTGTTTTCACTTGTGGAAGCACATGAGTGAAATAAGAAAACTTTATTTTACTGTAATATAAATTATCATTTTCTTAGTGATTATTTGTAGAGCCTCAAACAGGTAGTTTCAATAGATTAAATAGTTTTTGAACAAAAGGCCTAGATAGAGTGTTATGGTATATGGTAGAAATGGGGTAGCGGGGAACAGATGATGGTAGGAGGCAACATACAAGATTTAAGGAAGCTTCCAGTACAGCTAAGGAGATCGGGCCATTAGAATAATCAAGACATTGTATTATAAGGGCCAAATGAGTGGTAAAGAGAATAGATGACATCACATTTTATATGAATTTGAAACTGAACAATTCAAAATTATTAATAACACTCATGTTTTGCCCTCCAAATTTTAAAAAAGTGTCCAAATTTCACAACTGGCTGTCTGGGTGAACTGTAAATTGTGTTTCCACTGGGGGAAACACTTTAGCTGGTATATAGAAATACCCAATGTTCTTCCTCAGAATGGCTTACTATTGTTTATGTACACATGGTTTAGTGACTACGGAGCTATTATTTTAACAGTCATTATTATAATCTAAAATGTTTTTCTGTAACAAAATCATCTAAGTGTTCATTATGTGATAGTGCTGGTATAAGTACTAATGCTAACATTAAAAAAACATGCCCGGAAACCAAGAACTTTGGAACAGAAAATAAAAATGTTGAATAAAACATGTGAAAAAAGGGAAAGCAATACCCACCCCCTCAAGAAATTTTGCTAAAGATTAGAGATAATTCTGAAAAAGTAAAAGGTAGAATTGAAGCAAATCTACAGTGGTTATAGATTTATGTATTAAAAGTATGTATCTCCTCTATGAGAACCTTCATATAAAAATATATCAGTTTGGGATTGTGTGAGGTCCTCAAATATGTACTCTCACATAAGATGGGAGACTAATGATTCATAGGAAGGATGCTATATCTAGAAAAGGCAAATCTATAGAGACAGAAAGTAGATTAGTGGTTGCCTGAAGCTGAGTTGGCAACAGGGATTAACTGTATATGAGCATGAGGGATCTTACCTGGGTGATGAACTGTTCTAAAACTGAGTTATAGTGATGGTTTAACAACATGGTAAAGTCACTAAAAATTATAGAGTTGTACACTTAAAATGGGTGGATTTTATGGTATGTAAAAAACCAGATTTATAGGAAGGGAAATGACTATGGTGTTGAGTTACCGGCACAGCTACAGGATGAGGTGGATTTGGTTGAGCACTGAAGAATGTTTAGAAATTTTTTATTGCTGCTGTAACAAATTACCATAAACTTAGTGACTTAAAAAGACACAAATTTATCTTACAGTTCTGGAGATCAAAAGTCTAAAATGAGCCTTAGGGGGCTAAAATCAAGGCATTAACAGGGCTGTTCCCTTTTGCAGTCTCCAGGAGTAAGCCTGTTTCTTGCTTTTTCCGGCTTCTAGAGGCTTCCAGCATTCCTCACCTCCTCGCTGCATCCCTTCCATCCACCATCACATCACCTTCTCCCCCACTAACTCTCCTGCCTCCTTCTTACAGAGATCCTTGTGATTACACATGTGTAATTATTTGGACTCACCCCAATAATCTAGGATTACCTCCCCAAATCAAGATCCTTAACTTAATCACATCTGCAGTTCTCCTTTTGCCATCGAAGACAACAAGGTCTGGGGATTGGGACATGGGCATATTTGGGGGCCATTATTGAGCCCACAAATGGGTAGAGAGGAGGAGGGAGGAACTTTGATTCCTTCATCTTTATTCTCCCCATGTTTAGCACTATATCTAGTCCACAGTCAATGCATATATTCCAAGTTGAGGAGAGGACATGAGGAAAGGTACAAAGGTGAGAAGAAGCAATAGGTGTTTTGGAGACTCTGACTAGATTATAGATGTGGACTGAAGGACTACAGCATTAAGGATGGTGGAAAATGGAGTGGAGAGGCATCTGGGGCCATACTGCTGAGTGCCCTAAACTCCAGGCTGTGTTTTCAGACTTGAACTAGTGAGGAACTATGAAAGACTATTAAAGATTATGGGAAAGAAATGATTAAAGGGGGTTTGGATGAAAGATTAATCTGGTGAATACCAACCAAATCAGACAGGAAATACTGAAGGTGGATGCACGCAGCCTTGGAGGCTACTTCAGCAATCCAGCCATGAAATGATTGAGCTTAAGTTGTGGTGGTCATGAAAAAAGATGGCAGAAGTCTGAAACAATATGAAGAAAGAATTGCCAGCTCTTAATCGCTGAGTCACTATAAAGGGGTATACACCTTGAGATTGATTGTATTTGTGCTACAAGGAATAGAAACTCCAATATAATTGAATAAAAGCTGTTTATTTTCTCCCATAACACTGAAGGTAAGCAACTGTGAATTCACACAAAGCAATTTTTTCTATGACCTGACAGCAAAGTCTGGATGGGAGTATTAGGCTGTTGGGAGTCAGATCAACATTTTTGAAATAAAGAAAGGGAAGGCATGGATACAAAATAAACGTTTCCCTTACAAAGGGAAGAGGCTGGCCGAATAATTTCCTTAGGAACTTTCAAGAGTTTTTCAACAGTAAATAATACTTGCCTAAGTGTTTACCATCCTTTGAATGACCTTGACAGAAGTCAAACTATCAAGTGAGGAGTCACCTAAACCTGTCAGCCTCAGACCACTTCAAATCCTTTGTTGTCTATTGATTGCATCTGTAGTTGGAGTTGGAAAGTGTGAGGAATAGGAAATGTATTTTGTAATGGCTATTTAGTGCCTATTAATATAATGATTTTCAGCAATGAGTGTATCTCCTTTTGCTCTAATATCTCAAGAAGAAAGAAAGAAAGAAAAAAGAGTCTGTTAGGTCATCTTTGGTGGTCACAAATGGGCAGGAAGCAAAGTAAAAAGCCCTTTTATACAAATATTCTTCCTTTATAATTATACACAGCTGTCTGAAAAAATTTTTAAAGTTCTTCTTACAGTTGAAATGACATTGCAGATAGGGTGAGCTAATAAGGATAAGGAGAGATTGTTTGAATACAGATAATTATCAAAGAAAAGGGGGACATAAACTAATAATCCTAAAATTGGCCAAGTCATGTACAGTTTGTAAAATTAGACTAAATGACCTTCAAGTTATTCCAAGATTATCAGTATGGTTATGCTAAACATTAATTTCACTTTTCACTATAACTTTAAAAAAGAAGCTTCCCAGAGCCTGAGCTTTGGATGTCTGTGCGTGGCATTCACCGCTGCCTGAACTTTCCAACCAATCCCTTCCATCATTGTGGTTTTTATAATTTCATGAGGGAAGAAGACATGAAAATCTCAGCCACCACCAGGCTTTAAAGAAAACTTTTAAAAATGTTGGTTGTTGAACTATCAATGTGGTAGCAAAATCTACCATATCCACAGTCACGTGGGGAATCTGCCTTGCCTTGTTTTCCAATATTCTCCCTAACACCCCAAGGCCTAGCTTTCCTGCAGGGAGGAGCAGTTTCTTGTCTTCTGATCACTAGTTAGGCCACATTGGCCAGAAGGTGGCTATCTTGCATGCCGTCTTGCAGGCTCTCTCTTACTCTTCACCTGCTGCATGTGGGTGTTGGGTGGGTGAGTTGAGAAGTTTTGCTCTCCAGGCTTGGGCTTCTTTTCCTGGGTTGTGTGGGCTCAGGCCCTATCCTCCAAACTAGCTCTCTCTACACATATGTCTATGAGAATTCAGAATTGCTATTCAGGAGGTAGTAGAAGACCCATGCCTTTGCTCCAATTTCATTTCCGCACCCCTGCCTTGAACGTCATCAGATGTTGGCTCCAAGAATACTTCTTAAGTTTCAATTCTACTCTTGTTTCTTGAGTAGGGACTTGTTGGGGGCAGAAGGGAGGTGGTTGTCAGCAGAGCATTATTACATGCCTGACTGTACTACCATGGAATACCTTTAAATTTAATTATCCTCTATATAAATTGATATGACCAGTTTGGAGAGCCATGTGGATTTGAATATCGAACAAAGATGAATGTGTACATCCCTTTTGGCCTGTGATTTCAGTTTAGATAAAGGGCTAGTGAAGACTTCTCATGTATCACAAGAAGACATGTATGAGAAGGTTTGTTATAGCTTTGTAATAGCAAGAAAATGGAAATGCCCATCAATAGGAAAATGGATAAATTGTGGAATATTCATCGAAGAAAATATTATTTGGCAGCAAAAAGTGAACAAGCTAGAGACCCCACACCTCTCATTTATAGAAATGTTATGTATTTCGTGAAAACAATGCTATATATTTCAATGGATGCATACATATGAATTGAGTTGAATGAAAATAAGAGACACTAAGTTCGGGAGAATTATTAATTCTGGGTAGAAATACCAAGAAATAGAATTGCAGAAAGGTACAAAAGGGTTTCAATTGTAATATTTTCTATTTTTAGGCCATGTGTGGGATATACATATATATGCCCATTATATTATTTTATATACATTTTCATATGCCTGAAATATTTTATTTCTAAAAGTCTTCCAAAACTCCTAAAAGATGCCAGTAATATCACATATTGACTACAGAAAAAAAGATATCATTTAAAACTAAATAAAAGGAATAACTTCTTTCTCCTGAGGAACCCTTGTATTATCTCCTCATTAACAAGGTAAATCAGTCACTAATAATCTTTCCCTTTTCCTTTGCTTGCCTGGAAGCTCAGAACCAAATTTGAGTTCTTACTAATCAAACAAGACCCTGTGGATATGTACTCTTTTTCCCTGAAATTGATTTTCTATCAAAGTGTGTATTCTTCCTGGTCCTGCATTTATTTATTCTATATGGTGTTATAAGCCTCTTCATACTCTTTGAGGAATAAAAAGAGTTATAAATAGAAACATAAAAATTATTTTTTATGTTCTGGTTTTCTCTGTTTATACAAACATACAGTATTTACACAGGGCAGGACTGTGTGTTGGCCTTGTTTACCTTTGTAAACCTCTGTGTCTTGCATAGTGTCTGGCACATGGTAGGTATTTCATTACTTGTTGATCAAATGAATTAACAAACCCACAAATTCATGCTTAAACAGATCTCGAGTCTTGCCCATTTTGGAGGTATCCAATTTGTCTTGTTATAAATAAAGCTTTAGTAAACATCTTGATGAATATAGTTTCGGATTATTTCCTAAGGTTATTTTTCCAGGAGTAAAATTACATGAGTCAAAGGATGTGAACACTTAATGGCTACTGAAATGTTTTTCCAAATTGCTCTCCAAAAAAGCTTTTACTAGTTTCTACAGCTACAGGCAACATATAAGGGTATCATTTCACCATAACGCTATCTGTGTTTGTGCAGTATTTTCTTTTGTCCTGTTTTGCAATTTTGTAGATGCAAAATTATAGCTTGATATAGAGTTAATTTTTTTTTTTTTAGAGACAGGGTCTTCCTCTGTCGCCCAGGCTGAAGTTCAATGGCCCGATCATAGCTCACTGTAACCCCAAACTCCTGGGCTCAAGTGGTCCTCCTACCTCAGCCTCCTGAGTAGCAGGAACTACAGGTGCATGTCACTATGCCCAGCTAATTAAATATATTTTTTTGTAGAGACAGGGTTTCACAATGTTGCCCAGGCTAGAGTTGTTAATTTTTAAAATGTGTTTTACCTACTATTTGCATCATCTCCTATTTTAAATCACTACCATTTTTATGGTGAACTTTATGGGCTTTTGTGAATTAACTCACTTGCCCTTTCCAGACATCATCATAGATTTTCATTATTTAGTATAACCCAGCAGAGGAAAATAATCCATGGAAACTACTGGGGCTTCTTAATTCCGAATCACTGACTTTATGATAGTGATGGATAGTCACTAAACTTCTTTGGGCTTCAAATTCCTTACCTATAAACTGGAGATAAGAATATGTACATTGGATATCTGTTGCAAGGATTAAAAATCATGTGTATAAAGTACCACCACATGACATAGAGGAGGTGCCCAGTAAGGAAAAATTATTATTGTTATTTTAATTATTACCTGTAAAATTAGGCTTATAATCTAGATGAACATTGAGTTCATGTCCTGGTCTGTGTGCATAAGGAACAAATGTATTTTAATTATGGATTCTCTTTGCAATCCACCTTGAACTACCTTAAGCAAAAAATGGAATTTACCAACAGAAGGGTAAAATAATCAGGAGGAGGAAAGAGAAAGAGCAGAGATTCAGCAGAGCTCCAGAGTACAGGACTGCTTAACCCTGATGTTGCCAGAATGTTCTCTCACCAACTCTAATTTCTGGTTCTCCCAGCACCTGAGTGTCATTCTCTTTCTCCACACGTGAATTTCCCTCACACAACTGCCAACCCCCTGCCCCCAAGTTTATACCTTACACCTTCAGTTTCTGAGTAGGGATTGTCTAGACAGTCCCTCAGGTCCTCAGTCCAGATATTTTAGGGAAGGGACTTTTTGACCCAGCTTAACTCAAGCATCCTTATCGCCGAGTTCTAATGAACTCTGGCCAAGGTGGGGATGATTTGGGTCACCCTTGAATATGGCAGCTTCTATAGGAAATATCAAATGAAAGGGGAGCTATGTTTCTGGAAGAAATGAGGATGAACAAAACAGTCAGTGTTCACCATAAACTTAAATGGTTCAAGATCCCCTTCATAGGGAGGAACTGGTTCTTTGGGGGTGGGCATAATCCCTTCTTTGCAGGTCTGGAATAAAAAACATGATTAGAATCAAATATAAAGTTCTGAGTGAGTAGCAGGGTGAGTTGGTGCTGTATGAGAAGGATGCCTGCTGTGTGTGTGCATGTGTGTGTGTGTGTGTTTGCATGTCTGTGTGTTCATGTGTGTGTGTGTCTGAAAGCCTTGCAAGTTATCCTCCCTCAAGGTGCTCCATGAATAACTGTGGAATGAGGAAAAATATGCAATAAACTGCCAAATACAATACCTGGCTCATAATAATTCTCAATAAACATCTGTTGAATTAATGAGTAACTACAGGCTTGGGTTACACTCTGGTGTAATTCTAAAAACGAGTGAAATAGTACTCTGATGGTAACTAGAAGAGATAATCCAAGAAATGTATACCACAACAACCCGTGGAATCCGTGCAAAAAGCAGTTGGCAATCAAAAGCAACTCCAGTTAAGAGTGCTGGACCACACGGGACAATGCAACAGGAATATAGCTGGGATCTGGTACAACACAAGCCAGTAAGGACAGAAAGACAAACTCCCTGAGATCATACCATTATGTTGTCTCCAGGGACCTGGGAGTCTTGAACCTTGTAACCAGAAGAAACTAACCAACAATGAGTCTGTAGGCAATTATTTGCTATCATAAGTATTAAATGTTTCTGGTGTCCCAGTAAAGAAATATCAATAACTCCAAAAAAATCTGCATATATGAGCATTTAATTCATGCCATTTTCCTGACACCTTTTTTCAATGTAGACTACATTGACTACAATTTGACTACAGAGTGCCTCACTTCAATGACTGTTTTGGTTCCCTTGGTCCTTCTGCTTCTCCAACCTTATGCATGTCCATCCTGGATAAATGGAAAAAATATCCCCTTTTTTGTAGGTGCTCCTAAAGAACATGATCATGTAATGAAATTGTGGCCACCAAAAGTTAAGGGTTGTCAACTCCAGCTAACACTATCGGTCTATTTTAACTGCTCTCTTGCCCTTGGTCAGTTTTTCCTCTAGTGCTGTTCTAAAGTAGCCAGTCTCCCCTAGCATTGTATCCAAAGCCCACCACTCATTCTCAACATGTGTGCTAGGCAACTAGTTTGTCCAAGAAAATGAAAGCCATCTCCTGTGAAATATCTAAATAGCTTGCCTCCCCCACCTGGAATTTGCCTCCATCTATAACAGTGGTTGTCAACACTGGGTGCACCTTGGAATCCCCTGGGGACTTTTTAAAGTGTGTGTTTCACCCTGAGATTCTAATTCAATTGGTCAAAAATGGGTATTGGTATTTTTAAAAAGCTCCCCAGATGATTTTGAGTTTAGCCAAGACTGAGAACCAATTACCTATATTCATCCTTTCATCATGTTCCCCAATCTCTGAAATAAATGTCCTCCCAGCTCAAAGCTAGATCCTTAAACAGCTCCATTCTGTCCCTTCAAACTTCTTGGTTCTATTTTTCATTAGATGGGGAATTCCTGGCAGGAATACTAGATCCTTGAGCTTGCACCTAAGTCTGGTCCTAGGAGCCACTCCAGAAGAGCTGCTCCTCCCAAGTAACCGGAAGGAAACATGACCCAAGTGCTAAGTGAAAATTTCACCTGAGAAGTGCAGTTGAGGTACATGAGCCTGAGATTCTAGATCTATCGGAGTTGAAAGTACAGGCTTAGAGTCCATCAAAATCAGTTTGGTTCCTGTTCTGCCACCCCATCAGCTATGTGACCTTTGAGTTCTTAACTCTAAGCCTATGTTCCCTTCTATATAAAATAACAGTACCTTTTTCACTGGTGCTGTGGGCATAATTAAGATAATGAATATAAAGTCTTTCACACAGAGCTCATAAGATGTGCTCAATAAATGTTTGGTGATTGTGGATAGATTTGTGTAAGCTAAGCATCTTCTTATTTCTTCACTCTAAGAGCTCTCCATGAGTGATTTAATCTGATTCCATGGTTTCCCCAATATAGTAGTCCCCCTTTACCTGCAGGGGATACTTTTCAAGACCCCAGTGGATGTCTGAAACTGCAGATAGTACCAAACTGCAAATATTTTTTTTCCTATACATACATACTTATGATAAAATTTAATTTATGAACTAGGCACTGTAGGAGATTAACAATAATAATAATAATAATAGAACAATTATAACAATATATTGAAATAAAAGTTATGTGAAAAAAGTCATAATCTTTCTCTTTCTCTTTTTCAAAATATCTTATTGTACCATACTAATCTATTTTTGGGCCGCAGTTGTCCATGTAATTGACACTGCAAGAGTGAAACTAAGGATGAGGGGGACTACTGTATATACCTCCATTGCTTACCTAAATCTTGAGCTTCAATTCCAACTCCACCGAGGTAATCCAATCTTGATTTCTAATCTCTCATCTAGGGCATGTAGCCAAACAACAAATTAGTCATTCACTAATTCATTCAACAATTTCTACTGATAGCCTACCATATACCAGGCACTTTTCTTAGTATTGGGGGCACAGAAATGAATAAAATAGAGTCCTTGCCGTCACGTGTTTGTAGTTTGCTGTTTCCTTTCCATCTTCACACAGCCATTGTATTATTCAGACCAATGGTACCAGTTGAATCTCCCAGATTCCTAACTAGCCTCCCTGCCCCTGATATTGGTCTCCTCCAATTCCTTTTGCATTGAGCAGTGGAGTAACTATTCTAAGCTCTAAATCTTCACAAGCCAATTTCCTGCTTAAAACGCTTCAACAATTCCCCCAGACTTGCAGGATTAAGTCTCAACTACTTAGAAAGACTTTGATTGCTTTCCTATCTGCTTCTTTACCTTCATCTCTTTCTAGGCTCCCCTACAAACTTCACACCCCAGCAGTTCCCCTAATCCTTTCTGGTTCCCTAAACATTTCATCTTTCTTTGTGTGTCTGCATAGACTTTTCTCGCCGTGTGCCTGGTAAAGTCCTATTAGCTCATTGGATATCCAACTTTCCCTGACTTTGATAGAACTAATCATTAATTCCTTTGTATAAGTTCATGTCTTGTAAAACTCTACAATTGTATATTTCCCGTGATACTATATTAATTTATCTCTGTTTGTCTTGTACTAAAGCAGAAGGTCTATTAGTTCAGGAATAGGGGCTTATTCTTCACCTGGCACAGTGCCTATAGATAATATGAGCCCAAAGTTTATTGAACTTTATTAAAATTTAATGATAATATATACACAACAGAATGTTAAAATGAGGCTTTTTAAAAAATTGTGTGTTGACAATTTATGATTGTATAAATTTATAGGGTACAAAGTAATGTTATGACGTATGGCTACAATGTGGAATATTTAGGTCAAGCTAGTTAACATATCGATCACCTCAAATACTTAACATATTTTGTGGTGAGAACATTTGAAATTTATTCTCTTAGTAATTTTTAAATGTCCAATACTCTGTTATTAACTCTATCCACCACACTGTGCAGTAGAACTCAAAAAATAATATTCCTCCTGAGATTTTGTACCCTTTGCCCATCATCTCCCCATTCCTTCCACCCCCAGGCTCTGTAGCCACCATTCTACTCTCTGCTTCTATCAGTTTGATTGTTTTAGATTCCATATATGTGAGAACATGAGGTATTTGTCTTTTTATGCCTAGCTTATTTCACTTAGCATAATGTTCTCCATTTCCATCCATGTTGTCATAAATGACAGAATTTCCTTATTTTTTAAGGCTGAATAGTATTCCAGTGTGTATGTGTACCACATTTTCTTTATCTGTCCATCTGTTGATGGTCACTTAGGTTAATACCATAATTTGGCTATTGTGAATAGTGTTGCAATGAACATGGGAGTACAGACATCTCTTCAACAAACTATTTTTAAATCTTTTGAGTAAATACCCGTAAATGGGATTGCTGGATCATATAGCAATTATATTTTAAGTTTTACGAGGAACCTCCATATAGTCTTCCATAATGTCTATGCTAATTTTTACTCTACCAACACTCTCCGAGGGTTCCCTTTTCTCCACGTTCTTGCCAACACTTACTTGTTTTCTTTTGTCTTTTTGATAATGGCAATTCTGACAGATGTGAGATAATATTATATCTTATTGTAGTTTTAATTTGCATTTCCCTGATGATTAGTGATGTTGAACATTTTTTTAATATGTCTGTTGGCCATTTGTGTGTCTTCTTTTGAGAAATGTCTATTCAGGTCTTTTGCCCATTTTGAATTAGGTTTTTTGTTTTGTTGCTATTGAGTTGTTTCAGCTCCTTGTTATATTTTGGGTATTAGCCCTTTATCAGAGGTACAGCTTGCAAATATTTTCTCCCAATCCATAGGTTGTATCTGTGTACTGTTAATTGTTTCCTTTGCTGTGAAGAAGCTTTTTAGTTTTATGTAATCTCATTTTTCTATTTTTGCTTTGGTTGTATGTGCTTTTAAGGTGAAATTTAAAAAAAAAAAATCATTGCCCAGATGAATGTTGTGTAGTATTTCCCTTATGTTTTCTTCTAGTATTTTTTATAGTTTCTTGTCTTACATGTAAGTTTTTAATTCATTTTGAGTTGACTTTTGTATATGGTATGAGATAAGGGTCCGATGTCATTCTTCTGCATGCAGATATCTAGTTTTCCTAACAAGATTGATTGAAGAGACTATCCTTTCCCCTTTTCATATTCTTGGCACCATCATTGAAAATCAATTGACTGTATGTGCATGAGTTCATTTCTGGGCTCTCTATTCTGCTCTATTGGTTGATCTGTCTGTTTTTTTTTTTTTTTTGTTTCATTTATTTATTTATTGTTTTGCCCAAACTATGCTGTTTTAATTACTATAGTTTTGTAGTATAGTTTGAAATCAGGTAGTGTAATACCTACAGCTTTACTCTTTTTGCTCATGATTGCCTTTGGCTATTCAGGTTTTTTTGTGGTTCCATGTGAATTTTAGGATTACTTTTTCTATTTTTATGAAAAATGACATTGGAATTTTGATCAACATTGCATTGAATCTGTAGATAGCTTTGGATAGTATGGACATTTTAACAATAGTCTTCCAATCCATGAATGTGGGATATCTTTCCATTTATTTGTATCTTCTTCAATTTCTTTTGTCAGTGTTTTATAATTTTCAGTGTATAAATCTTTTACTTCCTTGATTAAATTTATTCCTAAGTATTTTTTTTCTGTAGCTATTGTAAATAAGATTGTTCTTTTGACTTCCTTTTGGGGTAGTTTGTTGTTAGTATATAGAAGCACTAAAAGATTTTTGTGCTGATTTTGTATCTTGCAAATTTACTATATTCATTTATTAGTTCTAAAAGACTTTTGGTGAAGTCTGTAGGGTTTTCTGTATAAGATCATGTTGTCATCAAACAGGGACAATTTTACTTCTTCCTTTCATATTTGGAGGCCTTTTATTTCTTTTTCTTGCCTAATTTCTCTGGCAAGGATTTCCAATACTATGTTGGATAGAAGTGGTGAGAGTGAGCATCCTTGTACTGTTTCCAATCTTAGAGGAAAGGCTTTCAATTTTTCACCATTGAGATTAATATAAGCTGTGGGTTTCTTGTATATTAATATGCCTAAATTGTGTTAAGGTACATTCCTTCTATACCTAATTTGGTTAGAGTTTTTATCATAAAAAATGTTTAATTTTGTCAAGTAATTTTTCTGAATCTAATAAGATGATCATATGATTTTTGTCCTTCATTCTGTTAATGTGATGTATCATGCTTATTTATTTGCCTTTGTTGAGCCATCCTTGCATCCCTGGTATAAATCCCAGTTGATTGTGGTGTATTATCTTTTTGATATGTTGTTGGAGTCAACATATTTTATTGAGAATTTTTGCATCTATATTCATCAGGGATATTGATCTATAATTTAGGAGTTTTTTGCTGTTGTTTCTTTGTCTGGTTTTGGCATCAGGGTAATGCTGGCCTGTAGAGTGGAAAGAAAAATTTTCTTTCCTTCAATTTTTTGGAATAGTTTGAAAAGAATTGGTGTTAGTTCTTCTTTATAGGTTTGGTAGAATTCAGCAGTAAAATCATTCAGTCTTGGGCTTTTCTTTGTTGGGAGACTTTTGATTACTGACTCAATCTCATTATTCATTATTGGTCTGTTCTGGTTTTGTATTTTTTTCCTGGTTCAATCTTGGTAGGTTGTATGTGTTCATGAATTTATCCAATTCCTCTAGGTTTTCTAATTTGTTAGTGTATGGTTGTTTGTAATAGTCTCTAATGATCTTTTTTATTTCTGTGTTATCAGTTGTAATGTCTCATTTTTCATTTCTGATTTTATTTATTTGGGTCTTTACTCTTTCTTTCTTAATTGGTATAGCTAGTGGTTTATCAATTTTTTAATTTTTTTCAAAAAAACCCAACTTTCTATTTTGTTGATCCTTTGAATTGTTACTTCAGTGTCTATTTTGTTTAGTTCTATTCTGATCTTCATTATTTCTTTCCTTCTGCTAATTTTGGGTTTGTATTTTTGTGGGGTTTTTTTGTTTTTGTTGTGTTTTTTGTGGGGTTTTAAATCTTTTGAGTAAATACCCATAAATGGGTTTTTTTTTTTGCTTTTCTAGTTTCTTGAGGTACATTATTAGGTTGTTAATTTGAGATCTTTCTACCTTTTTTTGATGTAGATATTTATTACCATAAACTTTACTCTTAGAACCGCTTTTGTTGTATCCCGTAAGTTTTGATATGCTGTGTTTCCATTTTCATTTGTCTGAAGATATTTTTAAATTTCCCTTTTAATTTCTTCTTTAACTTATTGATAATGCAGAAGCTTGCTGTTTAATTTCCATGTGTTTGTGAATTTTCTGAAATTCCTCTTGGTATTGATTTCTAGTTTCATACCATTGTGGTTGAAAAATATAGTTGATATAATTTCAAACTTCTTAAATTTGCTGGGGCTTGTTTTGTGTC
This sequence comes from Daubentonia madagascariensis, assembly GCA_023783475.1. Lineage (NCBI taxonomy): Eukaryota > Metazoa > Chordata > Mammalia > Primates > Daubentoniidae > Daubentonia > Daubentonia madagascariensis. Next base: position 17,535,016 of record JAKFHU010000585.1, read on the forward strand.
CTAGCATGTAATCTATCCTGGAGAATCTTCCATGTGCACTTGAGAAGAATGTGTATTCTGTTGTTTTTTGATGAAATGCTCTGTCTGTCAGGTCCATTTAGTCAAAAGTGTTGTTCAAGTCAAATGTATTCTTATTACTATTTGGTGTGGAATATCTGTCCATTGTTGAATGTGGGGGATTGAAGTCCTCTACTATTATTGTATTATAATCTATCTCTCCCTTCAGATCCTTTAATATTTGTTTTATATATTTAGGTGCTCCAATGTTGAGTGCATATATATTTGTAATTGTTATATCCTCCTTATGAATTGTCCCTTTTATAATTATATAATGTCTCTCTTTGTCTGTTTTTATAGTTTTTGACTTAAAGTTTATTTTGTCTGATATAAATGTAGCTGCCCCTGCTCTGGTTTTGTTTCTGTTTGTGTGGAATATCTTTTTCTATCCCTTACCTTCCAGTCTATGTGTGTTCTTCAAAGTGAGGTGAGTCACTTGTAGGGAGTATATTTGAGTCTTGTTTTCGTTTTACCCACTCAGTCACTCTATGTTTTTTTATTGGGGAATTTAATCCATTTATATTGAAGGTAATCATTGATAAGTAAGGACTTACTACTATCATTTTGTTAGTTGTTTTCTGGTTGTTTTGTAGATGCTTTGCTTCTTTCTCCCTCTCTTGCTGTCTTACTTTGTGGTTTGATGGTTTTCTGTAGTGGTATGCTTTGAATCCTTTCTATTTTTATTTTGTGCTTCTACTAAAGATTTTTGTGTTGCGGTTACTATGAGTCTTACATAGAATGTCTGAAACTTACAACAGTGTACTTCAAGCTGATTCCAAGTTATCTTTGATTGCACACACTCTATACTTTTACTGTCTCCCCCCACATTTTGTGTCTTTAATGTCAGAATTTATGTAATTTTGTCATGTGTATCTCTTGAAAATTTATTTTAGCTACAGTTGTTATTAATAGTTTTGTCTTTTAACCCTTGTACTTGGGATAAAATTGCTGTACACACCATCCTTACATTCCTAAAGTATTCAGAATATGGCTCTGTTTTACTTATACACATTGAGTTTTGTGTTTTCATTTGTTTCATGTTATTAATTAGTGGCTTTTTGTTTCAGTTTGAAGAACTCCCTTTAGAAAGTCCTGTAAGGCAGATCTAATGGTTATGAATTCTCTTAGCTTTTGTTTGTCTGGGAAAGTTTTTATTTCTTCCTCATTTCTGAAAGATAGCTTTGCTTGATAAAATATTCTTGGTTGACAGGGGGTGCTTTTTTTTTTTTTCCCTTCAGCTCTTTGAATATATCATCCCATTCCTTTTTGGAAATGTAAGATTTCTGCTGAGAAATGTGATAGTTGTATTGGCACTCTTTTTTTATGTGATGTTTTTCTCAGAATGTTTTCTTTATCTTTGGATTTTGATATATTGATTATTATGTTTTGTAGTGTACTCCTCTTTGGGTTGAATTTGATTGAAGACCTCTGCATTTCCTGTATCTAAGTGTTGCTATCTACCCCCAGTGTTGGGAAGTTTTAATTCATTATTTCTTTAAGTATGCTTTCTGGCCCCTTTTCTCTTTCTTCTCTGAAACTCCTATTGTGCATAGGTTTGGTCTCTTGATGGTGTCCCATGATTCCCATAGGCTTTCTTCATTCGTTTTTATTCTTTTGTCTTTTTACTCCTCTGACTGGATAATTTCAAACATTCTGTCTTTCAGCTCATTGCTTCTTTCTTCTGATTGATTGAATCTGCTATTGAAACTGTCTATTAAATTTTTTAGTTCAGTCATTGTATTCTTCATCTTTAGAATTTCTGTCTGGTTTTTTAAAAATTATTTCTATTTCTTTTCAAATTTCTCACTTTTTCATGTATTGTTTCCAAATTTCATTAAATTTTCTATTTTTACATTCTTGTAGTTCACTGAAATTCTTTATGATTGTTATTCCAAATTGTTTGTTAGTCATGTATTAGATCTCCATTTCTTTAGGGTTCATTATTGGAGATTTATTAGTTTCTTTTGGAGATGTCATGATTTCCTGAGTCTTCATAATCCTTGTGTCTTTTCATTGTTATCTATGCATTTGAGGAGACAGCCTCCTCTTCTGGCCTTTACAGATTTCTTTGGCAAGAATAGAGCTTCACTATTTATGTATCTTGTGATTCTGGAAGGGACAGCTGGTAACAACCCAGGAAGGCAGAGCTTGTTGTGAGTCTCTAGTTGACTGGGCTGATGCCTTTGCTCACATGTCAGGTGGGGCTGCTGGCTGAGCTTCACTGTCTGATGAGACCATTTGTTGGGCTCTGCTATTAGGCAGAGCTGCTAGCTGGGCGCTGCAATGGCTTCTGATCAGGCCTATCACAAGGTATATTCCATGGCTTGGTAATTTGGCTAGTTGGGATCTTCAGCTGGACAGAGCTGCAGGCTGGGCTCCAAGGTTAGCTGGAGTCTCTACTCAGGACAGGTGGGATCATAGGCTATGCTCCTTAGAAATGGACAATTGTATGTTGCTTCCCTGTCAGGGTGGAGCTGTATAATGGGCTTTTGGGTATGTTGAGTGGCTCCCAGGTCAAGCAGGTCTAGCTCCTACACTTCTCCAAAATGCACAGAAGAAGTGAGAGTCTTCCTGCCTGGTTGGGGATGTTGGGAAGGCTTTTTGGCTGACTGAAGCCATTTCTTGCCTTCCCAGGGCAAGCCAGTCTACCACCTTCACTTCTCTGAAACTCACATAGGTAAAAGTCTCCCTGCCTGGGTGGGATTTTTGGGGGTGCTTTTTGGCTAAGTGAAGCTGCTGTTTGACTTCCAGTATAGAGCCTGTCTAGTCTCTTTTCTTCTCCAAAATGGGCAGAGGTAGGTGTCTTCCCACCTGGTTGGGGTCATTGGAATGGGATCTGTGGCTGTATAGGAAGATTAGCAGTGTAGGAATTCAACCTAGTTTGTACTTCCCACCATGCTTCTGAAGGCAACCAGCTCAGCTTTGTGAGTAGGCTATGAAGTTGGCTGATATTTCTGATTGGGCACCACAGCTGGCAGGAATAGAGAGGTACCACCAAGATCTACATGCTGGTCACTGTGAACTTTGCCTCCTTTAAAGAAAGGGTGGTCTAGCCATGCCCTTTCCCTAGTGCTCTACTTGATGTGAGACTTAAGTAGACTTCCTGGAAAGTGTCTCAGAATGCTAGGAAAGCTGAATGACTACCTCCAGTACTCTTTTTCCCCTACAGAAACTGTGGACCCAGGGAAATCCTCTCAATCTGGCATTGTGCTGACTTGGGGGAAGGAGTAGGGGCAGCAGCATGGTCAGAATGAGACTGTTCTTCTTATCCTTCTAATTCAAATTTCATTCTGTTCTGTGGACCATGCAGCTGTCTCAGACTTATTTCCTAGTGTTGGTATTTTCAAAGAGATGTTCTAGTCTGTGGATAGTTGCTAGCTGAATTTTCAGTGGGGGCAGTGGAGCCTGGGACTTCCTATTCTACCATCTTGCTGACATCACTTCCTAAATGAGGCTTGTTCTGTCTCAGTTTTGGCTGAGGCCCCAAGACAATAGCTGATAAGAACTCTCATATATTCATTCCTGGATCATTAGTGCTAGACTTGAAAATATGTAGCTGAAAATCAGTTTTATAACCCAAGGTAACTTACCTCCTTAAACTTACAGGTTTAAGATAGAGTGGACAAGGAATGGGATAGTAGAGATAAGATATCTTCAGAGTGAGATGCAATGTGCTTTCATGAGGAAGGGAAGGAGGATGAACCTCTCTTACTACACAAGCTTGGAGGATTTTAAGATGACTTGGAATCTTGACCTGTGATCCATGGAAACTGTAGGACAACAGGCTGATGCAAAATATTTGTCATGAAAAGCAAGTCAGGCTAGCTAACAAAAAGAGATTTTTGCTTTTCAAGTGACCTGCAATCCCAGGGTTTGTCAGGGTGAAAGATGAATGAGAAATGGTTTTTTTTGGTATAGAGAGCAGCTCTTGAGCCATTTTAAAGAGACTTTGGACCAGAAAAGCCATTTAAAGGGATAATGGGATTCTAACTTTTGCATGATGTGGCCCACCAAAATACAAAACAAAAGAAAACAAAACTAAGGGCTGACAAAGAATTATAAGCAGCCAGCTATAGGGAAGTATCACTTCAATATAGAAATCTTTAACATAGGGTAGGTAACTCAGAAATGGAGGATTCTGAGGAACCTGTATATATGCCTTAAGAAAGAGAGTTCTTTTGAGAATTCAGCAAGCTCTCGGAAAGTTAAACTATCTCCCAAAGCCACGGGAGACCAATAGTAGGTATATTTTTGCTTTACAAATAAGATATAGCCCTCCCTTTTCCTCTTCTTTTATTTTAGGTTCCCACAGGAGCAGACTCTGAAACATATGAGTGTAAATGGTTTATTTGGGAAGTGATTCCAACAGGCGCAGGCAGGGTAATTGTTAATGAGACAGGGAAGGGAAGGAAGCCAGTAACACATAAGAAATTGAGTAGGATACAGCTATGGGAAATGGAACTCAATCCTTTGCTCTTAGACACAGTAAAGAATATACCTTGGAGTTGTTTTAACCAAGGGAGCTGGGTCTTCATGAATTCTTGTCACCTATCTCTTGAGGGCTGCTCCTTGAAGCATTATTTCCTCAGCAGTTCCTGTTCTGCTCTGGATGTGTAGAAGGTTAGGGCTCCAGTAGGCAAAGAGAGCTCTTAGGTAAAGTGTCATGGCACTTGCTTGTGGAAACCATGGGTACCCTGGACTAAGCATGAGGGGTTATGGGCATATCAATGACAGCAGTTACTGGACCTCTTCTGCTTCCTCCTACTTGAGTCCTGGAGGTGTCAAAAGCAGCTTTGTAGGGAGGAGTATAAACACCAACCTGGAAAACAGAGAATAATCCCAGTCTGTCCCCCTTTCTACTGAAGACTTCTCATCTGTAACAACCTCAAGCTGAGGGAGGGCAGGAACTCTACATTTGAATGGAATTTTGAGTTGTGACTTTTGCTAGAACTGGGCATGTTAATGCCTGAAAGGAGTCATACTGGGACTAAAAATGACCAGTGGGTGATTTGTTCTCTGACATTCACCTGGAAAGTCACGGGACCTGCCTTAGATTTCACTGAATGAATGGAGAAGAACTATTCCCTAAGAGAAGGGCTAAACAAACAGTGGAGAGTGGACATATTTTCGTTTTCTTATTGCTGAAGTCCCACTCATGTACTACTCAGCTGAAGAATTAAAAATTTAGTTAACCAAATCTTTTATCTATAGAATAACAAATATTATTACTAACCAAAAAGCATTTATTAAAAAATTTCTATGTGACCAGCTTTGCACTAAGAGCAATGATGGGTAGTGTACAGTCTAAATCCTAGTCCTAAGTGGTACTTACTGTAGTTTAGTTGGGAATCTAGATTTTGGTGAAATTTTCATCAATGCCTGAGCAATTATGTGATCTCAGGACTGATTTTTGCATCCACTACTTACATATTGTATTTTTTATAATTATTACTAATCTTCAAATAGGGCCTTCACTCCTTGCTACTTCACCTAAATGTTTATTATTACACTTATTGACTGATGTTGACTTATTAGAACTTATGAAGGGGAAAGAGGCTTAGGGTGAAGTAAAATTACAAATCTGTATGTAAAGTTATGCCACATAATGGATATATTACTTAACTAATCTGAGTTTATGGGTCACCTATATGATTATATAACTGGAGATTCTGAAATAAACTGAGATATTTGTTAGCCCTGGAAGTATCATGAGGTCATCATAAGCAAAGGTTATAGAATATCTTAAATAAATTTTTTTCCTAAAAATACTATCAATGCAACATGAATTAAAAACAAAAATAAAGTCATTTAAGTTAATATAATAAAGAATGCAAAATGGGAAAATATACTATTCTTCCAATTTATTTTATCAACTTTTATGAAAGTATGCAGTAAAAAAGCAATAAAGCAATTCTGACCACACATGTGGGGAGGTCCTTGAGAAAAGTCTGTTGCATGATATATGTCTTTTGCTTGGCCTGCTTCAGAGTGGTCTGAAGTTTTCCTTGAAGGTCTTAAGACCCTCTTGGTAATCCATGGTAGGTGAGGAGAAGGGGTGAGCGATGGGGATAAAACTCCCCATTGACCTGGGCACAGTGAGTGTGGACTTACCAACCACGTCAGAGAGATCAAATGCCTTAGTGGAGGAGGAGGCTTCTTCTATGGCATAGTGAAAGAGCAGGGATTTGGCACTAGACAACCTGGGTTTGGGTCCAACCTTTGTCCCTTGCTCTCTACCTGATCTTAGGCGATTAATTCACTTAACACCTCTGAGTCTCCATTTCTACACCTGTGGAATAGAGATGATAATAAAACCAAAAGCAATGCCCTAGATTCTGCTTCATGAGGTCAGTGTGCCTATTAGATTGGGCGACAATCAGAGAATAAATAGATATTGACCTGAAAGGAAGAGAAGTAATTCCTGAAGTAATCATGAATTAAAGATTTTGTTGATACAGGGTAGCCCCACTTTAAGAAATTCTGATTCAGTAGGTCGGGGAGAAGATCCAGGAAATCCCACTCTATGGTAACTGCTGATTTGCAGTCCTTTTGAAAACCACTGACTTGGGGGACGGGGCTACCAGGGAAGGCTCTTCAAACACCTGTCATGATTTGGCTATGCAAATGGGATAGAAATTTAGTTATGAGATGATTTCATTAATATGTGGAGTTGCACTCAAAACATTTAGTAACCGTGACCTTAGGACCTAACTGATAGATCTGACTGGGAGACCATGTGGAGAAGATAGGCTCCCTCACACTAGGCAGTGCTCCTGAAATCCTCTCAAAGTTTCTGGAAGGTAGACATGCTAAGCAACAGAGGTATAGCGCCCCCAACTGCTCCTACCTGGGATGAAAAGGGCTCTGTAACATTTAATAAACAGTAAAGTGTTGCATCATTGCAGGATGGCAGGATCCCCCTGTTGTGGAGTATAATGGAGTAGACATCAGCATCTGTCAACCAGTCATTGTTTGTTTGTTTGTTTTTAATTTCAGAATATTATGGGGATACAACACTTTGGCTATATATATTGCCCATGCACTGCCCGTGTCAGAGCTGCAATCATGGACGTCCCCCAAAATGTGCTCCCCGCATCCATTCAGTGAGAGTTTTCCCATCCCCTCCACCCCCTCCCACCTGCCCGCCCCCTGATGTATATTATTGTCCTGTGTGATGTAAGTGTTGATCAGTTAGTACCAAATTGATGGTGAGTACCAGCGGTGCTTGTTTTTCCGTTCTTGTGACACTTTGCTTTGAAGAATGGGTTCTAGCTCCAACCAGGATAATACCTGATGTGTTAATTCATCGTTGTTTTTTATTGCTGAGTAATACTCCATGGTATACATATACCACATTTTATTAATCCACTCGTGTATTGATGGGCACCTGGGTTGTTTCCACATCTTTGCAATTGTGAATTGTGCTGCTATAAACATTCACGTGCAGATGTCTTTATTATCAACCAGTCATTGTTAATGTAATACAACATATTTTAGCTTTACTGAACACTTTCAACTTTGCTACAAGGTAAATAGCATTGTTATCCGCATTTTCTATATGAATAAACTGAAGTTCAATGAGGCAAAATATCTTGCCTGGTGTCACAAAGCCTGAGACATCAAGATTAATAGTAGAAAATAAGGGGTAAGCTAAACTTGTCTATCATTCAAGAAAGAAAGTCAGCAGGAGGCTGGAGAGCCCTTGGGTTGTGACTCCATGTCTGAGTAGATAGGCTTGATGTTGGGGAGGATCCTCACTCTCTCCAAACAAAAATCATCTCCTTAACATTGTTACTTCAGTTACATTCACTGCTTTGTAGGACATTGTCAGTCACTTTATTGAATAGGAATTGTGTAGAAAACAATTGGATTAACTGATTTTTTTTTCACTTTTAAATTAAATGCTTGGTGTTATGTAGACAGACTCTATAGGTTGAAAAGATGTAAGTTACTGTCTTGTTTACCCAGCTCCTCATTAAGGAATATTTAAATACCATTATCTTAACCACAAAAATCAGGTAAACCATATTCATTAGCTGTATTATTTTTTCATAGATACAATCAAAGTCTAATGTACAATTTGGTCCTATATCAAATTCACAGAGGAGATAGGTCCAGAGACATTCAGCAATTTATTCAGAACCAGAACTTGTTGTGAACTAGCCTTTTATTCCTCCAAGCCAATTATTAAATATATAAATGCTTCAGAGTAGTAGGTAGGTTATGGTTAGAGTTTTGGATTGCTCTGAGAAGATCTTTTTAATATAAAAAATAAATGCAACTGAAGATAACCTTATTATAATTGTGTCCTGTGGTGGGGATAGTGATTCATAATCTCATTTGCTTCATGACTCATAGCTCTTGGAAAAGAACAAGATTCCAAGGAAATATTGGTTTTTATTCAAAATTAGCCAGTTGTTTCAACCACTTTCATCTCTTTCTTTTATAAAAACAACAACAAAAGTACTACAGCCAGCTAGAATGCTTAAGAAAGCATCATTATGTAAGTCTTTATTACCTAAATACATGATAACAGAACTTCTCTGCTGTGTTCGTACATATAAGGAAATTGATAATAGTTATTTCTGTAAAGAATAGCTATGGATGAGAAGCTTTAAAAAAATAAGAAATAGAGGCGTATTGTAACAGATCACGATTACTCATAAGCTGTTCTATAGCTATGACTCAGTCTTAACCCAGGTGTCATTCAGAACCTACAGTATATTTTGAAGATTAGATTGTCAAACACAAATTGGAGTGGGCATCTTAAAGTATCAGAATTCATTCAAACTGAGAGTGCACTAGATGATGGCATGAGTAATAAAATGTGCTGGAGAAAATTCTCTTGGGATAATAATCCTCCCCCAACAGCTTCAAGGGCAAGAAAAAACAGCTTGCTGTAAAAAATACATCTTCTCCTGGCTTCCTGAGATTATTTGAAGGATGCCTGGTATTTGACACCAATACAGAATCTTCCCTTATCCTTTTCATATTTTTTCTTTTGTCCACTTTCTATTGTAATCCAGGATGAAACTGAAAATAGATAATTGTGTTAAGTCAGGTCAGTAATAAAAAAATCAACAAAAACTCACCTCAGACTAGACTAAAAAGTAAAGAGTGATTTATTGGTTTATATAACTGGATATTGAAGGGAAACCAGGCGAGCTTTGGTTCAGGAACTCAAAGTATGCTAGTATCCTTTTATATCTGTGGGTGCCTGTCACTCAGGTCTACTTTCCCCCATATTGGTCTCATTCTGAGGTAGGCTCTTCCTTGAAAATGAGAAAGTTTACTGCACTCAACTTCTAATCTACCAGCAATCTGAGGGAAAATAGGGGAAAACTCTATTGGATCTTTTCCAATAAATCCAAAGAAGCACTGGTGCTCCCACTGAAATGGCTTGGGTTGCACACCCAGCCCTGATGAGTTACTGAAGCTAAAGAAATAGATTATATTAATACCTGGCCCTGGAGGGTCACATGACTACCACGATTGGTAGGGAGTGGGGTGACGAGGTGAGGTTAGTCCTTTATGATCCATGTGGACTGAAAGCAGAGGAGGAGACCCATGTTTTCTGTTACTGGAAGAAGAGATGGGCAGCAGACACAATTGATGTTTATTGCATACCCTACTGATGACCATCTTTTGAGTCCCAAAATGCTTCCCTGTTGCTCAGAGAAAACTCTTCTTTCTTATGACATTGCTGCTGAAGGGCAAAATGCGTCCTGGAGGCCTCGTCCTCCTCCTCTCAGCAGCCTCTGCTCTGCCTCCATCTTAATGGAGTCTTAGGCCCAAATTCTCTCTTATTTGTCTGCCCCTTGCTGATTTCATCACAGCCCATTCAACCTGCAAAGGAATCCTTTCCTCTAACCTGCCTGGGGAGCACCACTGTCAAGTTTGAGAGGAAAGAACCTCAGCAGAGAGTGAAGAGGAAAAACATGATTTTTCTTCCTAACATTTTACAGGAATTCATGTTGATTGCATTTCCTTTTCTGAGAGTCTAATTCCCCTATCAATCTGGAATAACTAACACAAATATATTAATCAGAAATGTAAGTGGCTAAAGAAGTAGGTATCAGGCTATAGCATGATTTACTTTTGTTTACAATTTTGTTGTGCTGGGCTTACCTTTGTCTAATAGATGTCGAAACATTTTTCTTAGATTTAAAAGAATTACGTTCTTTCATGAATGTCAGAGCTCAAATACAGATGAGATGAGCTAAATCAATTAAAGCTCTGCTCATGGTTATGTTTTTACTCCTAATGAATTTATGGGGAGTTGAAATTCTGGAGTCTGGAAATGGAAAACACATTGATAAATATTGACATTTGTTTAACATCTAGTTCATGTTTTCCATGCAAACCAGAATTGAGCTCACTATTCAGCTAAATGTCTGCTTTGTTATATCCCTGCTGTTTTAAATATTTGGGGATTGGATTGAATTCACACTGAAGGTGCTAAGGCATTTTTCTCATCTGGAAACTGAATGTAAAACCACAGAGATGGCAATTTTTAACTTATTTTGGCTGTAGCTCCCAAGATTGTCATGTACTATACATACAGATGCCAAGTACCTTCTCCCAAAGTAAAGGATGAACTTGGCAGGTGGCCATTAGGTTCAGCTGAAGATTCTCCCTGAGTTGAGCTGAGCTGAGGTCCCAATCACGGGCATAACAGTGGAACTTGATATGAGTGATGACTTATAAAGAGACAGCATTAAACAACCAACTCACCAAGTGAGTCATCCTTGCTGAGCTGTGCACTTTCATTATCCTCAGAAATCTATTAAGAAATTGTTTCATTGTTTGCCTAATGCAAATGGAAATGCCTAGCCCACTGATTCTACTCCAGGTTTATACTCTCGATAGAGACCAATCTACACCCGGGAAGTGTGCCAGGATGCTGCTGGGGCAAAATTGTGAAACAGGGAGAAACTGTCTTCCAGCAGCTCTTCTCAAGTCCCCTCTAGTGTATATTTACCCCTACCTCTCAGAAGCCAAGAATTTTCTCCTCCCCTCCCCTCTCCTCCCCCTCCCCTCCTCTTCTCTCCCCTCACCTCCCCCCCTTCCTTTGTCTCCCCTCCTCTCCTCTTTCCCTCCTCCTCCTCCTCCTCTCTCTCTTCTCTTTCTTACACACACACACACACACACACACACACACACACACACTCCCAATCACATCCTAGGTCCTGATGGTGGAACCCTGTGGCTCTTTCACTGGGTGACACCTTCTGCTCTGAAACTTTCCCCACTCTTACCCTCCCTCCCTCTGCACCAAACTAATCTGTTCTGTAAGTCCTCCTTTCTTGGGCTTTGCTAAATGGCTGAAATTATTTTGATAAAGATGGATTTGAGTATGGGGCAGGGTAGTTGACAAGAGATACTTATATAACATCAGAGAAACCTAATTTATGGAAGACTCAAAACTTTCCATCAGGCTGATATATGTACACTTGGGACCTCAATAACTACTATTTGGAAAGACATCATGATGTGGTAGAGAGTACAGACTAGAAGGTAGCCAGATTGTGTTCTCCATCTGGGTAATTTTAAATAAATCTCAACTTTTTTGAGATTAGGTATTCTAACCTATAAAAAAGGAAGAACTAATACTTTCTTTTCTTACTATAGTGACCATCTGCTGGTTTTGCCTGCTTAGCAGCCATTTCTCCTCCTTCCCAATTTTTCTTTGCACAAACATCCCTCCCCACACTCAATCCACGTGTTTTGCTTGATGGTACCCTGGACCCCGCTGAATCCAGAGCAGATAGAGGTAGCCTTGCGACCTTTGCTACAACTACTAGAAAAGAGGTGAGATCTTTCTACTGGTAAGTTAAAGTGGCCAGAGGCCTTCTTTGCCACCACTTGGGGAGAGCTGCAGGCTTAAGGCACACTGGGTTAACAAGACCAGCAGAAGGGTGTAGTCAGCATCTTTCTTTCAGGACATGCCTAGCAGTCACAGAAAAGATCACTGGTTGGCCCTGCCTGGGTCAAGAGCCCATCCTTGAATCTGGTCATGCCTGTTACCAGACCCACTCCTAAGCTACATGATCTAATAAATCCCCGTTTACTTAAACTTTATATATTTGATTTGTGTTTCTGTCACTTACAGATAAGAAATTTCCAACTGGTACAGTTTGAAAGAGCAATAAAAAGAATTCCATGAACAGTGGCTCTTGTTCTATAGCAAGGTTTGACAAACTTTTTCTATAAAGGGCCAGATAGTAAATATTTTAAGATTTATGGGCTCCTTGGTCTGTCACAACTACCCAACTCTACCACTGTAGCAAGAAAGCAGTCATAGATGATTTATAGATGAGTGAGTGTGGCTGTGTTACAAAAAAACTTTATTTATGGACACTGAAAGTTGAATTTTCATATAATTTTCTTATGTCTTGAAATATTATTCTTCTTTTGAGTTTTCAACTATTTACAAATGGAAAAACCACTTAGTACAAAAATAAGAGGCTCGAAGTGGTTTGCTCACTCTTACTGTACAGGAAGAGTTGGTTGCAAGAATCCTAGCAACTGCCTCGCTGGAGATAAAAGGTTCAATTAATAAAGAACACTTAGAATCATATGTACAATCACTTAACCTGTCATTTTTCAGTGACTCTGTTTTTGGTTTTTATTTTATTTTTTTTAGCCATCCTCACAGCTGTCTTCCCAGTTAATAGGATTGGCCACATAGTGAATTTGATTTGAACGTTAAATGGCTGAACGATTAGGTTTTCTATATATTTGTTCACTCATGTTTTTCCCCAAGGGGACTTTTATATTATATAATCTACTCAGTGAATTGAAAAGACCCACAAGTTAGAGAATTGATCAATGTGGTAAATAAAAAATAAAGATTCATCTATTAGAGAATACATGAAAGAAAAATTATCTGTAGGGAGAAATGATCACAAATTATTTATGACTAAGGTCTGAATAGTAAAGATAGTGGCTAAAAGAGAAAGGTAAAATGTAGTAGGAGGAAATCCAAATGCTTACGCCTCAGATGGACCAATGTAAAGTGTTCATTATCATTAACGTGAATGTATGCGTGACTAGTAAAAAGCTAGGAGCTATTTATTTATATCTGTCTATCATAGATAGATATTGTCTTTTTACATTTATCTATAGGTATAACTATAGATCTAAATGTAGATAGATATAAATAAGCAATGATGGATAGACACCAATAGATAGATAGTTAGATGGATAAATAGATGTCCTTGCTTTGTGCTAGGAACTATTTACTTATTATACGTATTAACTAAGTAAATAGTTCCTAGCACATAGTTAGGACATCTATCTATCTATCTAAATATAGGTATCTATCTGTCTATATAGAAATCTATATAGAAGAGAGATAGAAAATAGGAAATTTTGTGGACACCTTTGTGAGCTAGTAAATTAAGTAACTCACCAGTTGAGGGTTGTTCAGGGACTTAGAACAGGGAGAAACAAATATATTAGGATTTTTGGAAAATGTTCAGACATGTAAGAGTCTAAATTTTATCATAAATAAAGTAATCCAATATCCTATTATCTTTTTTTTCAAATAGATCTGGGGACAGTGATTATTTTTTAACACTTATAAAATATTATCCCTAAACAACTATTGCCCATAGATTCCCAAATCAATCTGAATGAATATAATTGAAAGACATTAAAAATACTTCAAATGACTTAGAAATAATCTTCAAGAACTAAATCTAAGGTCCTCCTTTTATAGAGATGAGCTCCTTAGCTGAAATACATCTCTAGAATGACCTTCTCTGAGAAGAGGTACAAAAATGCCTGAATGTCCAAATACCCTGAGGTCAAAATGGGAAGCAATTCCATTTAAAAGTAAATGCCTTTTATCTGTGCAGCACTTGAATTTTATTGAGATAGAGATATTCCATACACCAAATCGAACTTAATTCCTATAAATAAAGCAGAGTGGGAGAAAGTGATCCTCTATTTTCTTTTGTTGCAGAGAAAGGCGGAGTCCTGAGAATTGGTGGTTTCTCATTTTGTTTTGATTTGATTTTCCACTTTAGAGGAGCAGTTTTCAGACACTCAGGCCCGCAGGCCTTAATTCCTGTTGGAGCAAAGGGTCTTACGGGAAGCAGCACATTAGTAACGTCAGTGTGAGGCTGCGGTGTGTCCAAGTGAAGATGGCCCAAAGTAAAAGAGATTCTTAGATGCATAGTTAAAAAGTCATGCCCTTCCTTAGCAAACAGGATGAAAGCAGACTGATAAGATAATTTCCAACACCAACATCTTTTCCATCTGTTTTTCTATCATTTCTAGAACTAAGTGCCAAAAATGCTTTTTTAAGAAAAGAAGTTAGCCCAAAGTTGCCATCTCTCTATTTTCTGTGTATTTTTCTGCTTTTTCATTCTACTTTATGTTCTAAAATCACTGCTCTGAGCTTATTACTTCCCTATTGAAAAACTCTCAAAGCTTTCCAAAGGCTAAAGGGCACTTAAAGTTCAAAGTCCTAGCACAATATTCAAGACTCTTTACATGAGACTTAAACTGTCCTTCCCAACATATATTCCCACCAGTGTTGTTCAGACGTTATTAAGAGAGCCAATCAGAAAATATCACAACTTTGGATTCATGTCCTTTTCTCCCCTCTAAACCTTTTTTCAAACTGTTTCCTCCCCTACCGTATGTTGAAATTCTACTGCTCATCCTTCAAACTGAGTTGCTTTCTCTAACCCACCCAGATCCCCAGGCAAGGTTTTGATATCTCTGTGCTCCTACAGCACTTTCTTAATAGCACTCATTATAATCTATGTTGGATTATATTTATGTGTGTTTTTTACATGACATCTCTCCTACTAGAGAACAATGGTGTTTGGGGAGAGTAACCAGATAGTTTTTGCCATGGTAGCCCTAGAATTTTGCCTTAAAATACAAAGGCAGGGCACGAAATGTTTGCTGCATTAAAGAACTAAAATTATACCACTCTTGTCTCTTGTCTTCTAGTTACTTTATTTCCTTTATTTCTTCTCTTAATTTTCTTGTTTGGCTCTCTTGTTTTCTCCTCTGCAATTCCACAAACTTCCTGCTTTCTTATTTCCCCTTTCCTGTCTTCCCTTCCATTTCTTCTTCATGCATTTTTTATTCCTTCACTGCTTTCTCTGCCCCCTTTTTTCATCTTCAATATTGTAAATTTAGCATAAAATTTTCACCATCTATTCACCTATCCTTTTATATTTTTATCATGAGATGTTTAACATGTTCTGAAGCAAATTTTGTCTTTGTATGATTATTCCACAATTCACTCATTTGTTTTATTTCATTTCATTAAATATTTATTGTTCTGATTTTTTATTTCTTCATGATTCAGTCTTGGTATGCTGCATACAATTGTTGACAGTCTCTTACAGTCCTTGCAATTTCTGTGGCATCAGTTGTAATGTCCTCTCTTTCATTTCTGATTTTATTTCTTTGAGTCTTCTCTTTTTTTCCCCTTAGTCTAGCTAATTGTCCATGTTTTTGATCTTTTTATAGAAGCAATTCTTAGTTTCATTGATGTTTTCTCTTCTTTTTTTAAAATTTTCACTCTGATCTTTCTTGTTTCCTTCTTTCTGCTAACTTTGGGCTTCATTTGTTCTTTTTTTCTGTTTCCTTGAAGTATAAAGTTAGGTTTTTCATTTCGTATCTTTCTTCTTTTTTAATATAAGCCTTTACTGCTATAACCTTCCCTTTCAGTGCTGCTTTCACTGCATTCCATAAGTTTTGGTATCTTGTGTTTTCATTTTCATTTGTTTCAAGATATTTTTTAATTTCCCTTGTGATTTCTTCTTTGACTTATTTGTTGCTTAAGATTGTGTTGTTTAATTTTCACATATTTGTGGATTTTCTAGTTTTCCTTCTTGGTATTGATTTCTAGTTTCATTTCATTGTGGTTGGAAAAGATACTTTGTGTGATTTCAAGCTCCTTAAATTTGTGAATATTTGCTCTGTGGCCTATCATGTCCTGGAGAACGTTCCCTATGCATTTGAGAAAATGTATTAATATATTCTGCTACTGTTAGATGGAGTGTTCTGTACATACATGTCTGTTAGGCCCAATTGATTATAGTGTTATTAAATTCTCCTGTTTCCTTATTATTCTTCTATTTGGTTGTTCTTTGCATAATTGAAAATGGGGTATTGAAGTCTATTACTATTATTGTGTTGCTGTCTGTGATTTTCTTCAGTTCTATCAATATTTGCTTCATATATTTGGGAGTTTTGAGGTGCATATATATTTATAATTTTTATATGTTCCTAGTGAATTGACTCTTTAATAATTGTGATGTCCTTTTTTTTCTCTTGTGACTGTTTTTTGACTTAAAGTATATTTCATCTGATGTAAGTATGACCACCTCTGCTCTCTTTTGGTTACGATATGCGTGGAATATCTTTTTCCATCCTTTCACTTTCAGCCTACGTGTGTCCTCAGATCTGAAGTGTCTCTTGCAAACAGCATAGAGTTGTATATTGTTTCTTTAATCCATTCAGCCAATCTAAGTCCTTTAATTGGGGAGCTTAATCCATTTACATTTAAGGTAATTACTGATAGGGAAGGATGTACTAGTGCCATTTGCTTAATTGTTTTCTATGTGTCCTGTAGCTATTTTGTCCCTCCTTTGCTCTCTTACTGCCTCTTTTTGTGTTTCATTGATTTTTTCTTTTTTGGTAGTGGCATGCTTTGATTTATTTCTCATTTCATTTTGTGCATCTTCTATAGGTATTTTCTTTGTGATTGCCGTGGGGATTACATAAAACACCTTAAGGTTATAATAATCTGTTTCAAACTGATAATTTCAATTTCAATTTAATAACAAAAATTCAACACATTTACATCTCTTCCCCTCCCATTTTATGTTATTGATGTCACAAATTACATCTTTTTTCATTGTGTATCCATTAAAACAGATTTATAGCTTTTTCCTATGCTTTGGTCTTTGAATTCTATGTCAGAATTAAATGTGATTTGTGCACTAGTAAT
The DNA here is from genome assembly GCA_023783475.1 of Daubentonia madagascariensis. Classification (NCBI taxonomy): domain Eukaryota; kingdom Metazoa; phylum Chordata; class Mammalia; order Primates; family Daubentoniidae; genus Daubentonia; species Daubentonia madagascariensis. The sequence continues at coordinate 17,552,057 of JAKFHU010000585.1, forward strand.
ACAATACTGCAGGATTCTATATCTGTCTATATATTTATATTTATGAGAGAGCTTTTTATTTTCATATGCTTTCATGTTGTCTAGTCTCCTTCTTTTGTTTGAACTTAAAGGACTCCCTGTAGCATTTCTTTATTTTATTTCATTTTATTTTGGAGATGGAGTGCAGTGACATGATCATAGCTCGCTGAAGCCTCAAGGTCCTGGGCTCAAGCAATCCTCCTGCCTCAGCCTCTCAAGTAGCTGGGACCATAGGCACATGCCACCATGCATGCCTTCCCTTTAGCCTTTCTTGTAGGGCAGGTGTAATAGTGGTGACCTCCTTTTCTCAGCTTTTGTTTATCTAGGGAATTTATTCTTCATTTTTGAAGGTCATAGACTTTTGGTTGGCAGTTTTGTCTTTCAGCACTTTGAATATTTCTCCCACTACCTTCTGACCTGTAAGATTTCTGCTGATATATCTGCTGTTAATCCTGTATTTGCTCCTTTGTATGTGACAAGTTGTTTTTCTCTTGCTACTTCCAAGATTCTCTTTTTGCGACTTTTGATGTTTGATTATAGTATGTCTCAGGTGTGGGCTCTTTGGGTTTATTCTAGTTGTGGTCCATTGAGCTTCTTGAATTTGTATGTCCATTTCCTTCCTCAAATTTTGGAAGTTTTCAGCTATTATTTCTTCATATAGATTCTCTGTCTCTTTCTCTCTTTCTTCTCCTTCTGTAACTCCCATGATGCATATATTGGTCTGATTGATGGTGTCCCATAAGTACCTTAGGGTCTCTTTAGTATTTTTATTCTTTTTGCCCCTCTCTTCAAGTTTGTTGTTTCTTTCTTCTGCTTGATCAGGTTTGCTCTTGAACCCATTTGGTGAATTTTTCAATAAGTTACTACATTCTTCAGTTCAAGAGTTTCGTTTGATTCTTTTTAGTAGTTTTTTTATTTCTTCGTTGACATTCTCATTTTGTTCATACATTGTTTCTCTGATTTTTTTTTTAGTCATCTATCTGTCTTCTCTTTTTGCTCCTTGAGCATCTGTAAGATGTTCATTTTGAATTCTTTTTCAGGTAATTTGTAGATCTCTGTTTCTTTAGAATTGGTTCCTGGAAACTTATTTTGGTACTTTGATTGAGCCATGTTTCCCTGTTTCTTTGTATGCCAGTGGATATATATATTTTTTTTTAATTGACATTTGGGCATTTGAAAAAACTGCCACATCTGCCAATCTTTATAGACTAGCTTCATACAAGGGAAAGTCTTTACCAATCACCCTGTCTGCAGATTATGGGGGACTTCCAAGCCTTCTCAAGGGTTTATGCATGTAATTTCCCTGTTACAAAGAATTGCCATGTTTCTTCTGAAGACTCCTGTGATGATAAATTTTACATGTCAGCTTGACTGGGCCAGAGGGTTCCCAGGTATTTGGTCAAACATTATTCTGGGTGTTTGAACCCGTTTCCAGATGATATTAACATTTAAACAGTAGACCAAGTAAAGTAGATTGTCTTTCCTAATGTGGGCTGGCCTCATCTACTCAATTGAAGGGTTGAATAAAACAAAAACACTGACCCTCTTTTGAGTAAGAGAGAATTTCTCCAGCCTGACTGCCTTTGAACTTCTTCCTGCTTTAGGGCTTGAATTGAAACTGTCTCTTCCTGGCTTGTGAACCTGCACCCTTCAGACAAGAACTACACTATCAGCGCTCTTGGGTCTCCAGCTTGCAAATTCACCCTGCAGATCTTGTAACTTGTCAGCTTCCATAATCTTGTGAGCCAATTCCTTATAATAAATATCTTCATACACACATCCACACACTCACATTCACACATGCACACACACACTAGTTCTGTTTCTTTGGAGAACCCTAATACAAACCTGCAATCTCTTGCTCCCCCTAGTGTCTGCCTGCAGTACTACAGTCTTTCCAGTGCTATAACAAGTTCAGCATTCACCTTTGTTCTCAGAAGCCCCCGACCTAGTATCCGAGGTATACTGCCCTTTCCTTCAGCTCTCCAAGGCAGACAAGATAGAAATGGACAACCCTGGACAACCCTCTGAAAAGTCAGAATTTGGGTTGCACTTTTTACTCTTCTCATTCACTCCCAAGGGAGAGGTCGGGAATTGGAAGTTTTCTCTCAATGACACACTGTGCTGGGGTGAGAGAGAGGTATGGCAGGCAAATACAATAAACTTTCCTACCCACTTCCATATGGCTCTTTTTGGCTTTACACTTACCTGGGGTGTTGTAACCTCTTCACTGGATCCTGAAGTTTTCACAAAACCTATTTGTTCCATATAGTATAGTAAAGTCAGTGTCTCCAGGGAGTATGAGGGCCTGGAGCTTCCTATTCTGCCATCTTGCTGACATGATTCCCCCACACTATAGAGAATTTTATCAGTGTAGTATCTACAATGTCTTATGTGGAATAAAAATTTATTACACACACAAAGACCATGAAAATGTGACTTATAACCAGGAGAAAAAAATAGGCAATAGAACCAGAGATGATACACACATTGGAATTAGCATCAACTTTCTTAAAACTGCTATTATAAACATGTATAAGGGCATAAAGGAAAAAGAAGACTGAATATCAACAGAAAAATGGAAACAATAAAAAAGAAAGCAAATAAAATTTGGGGACTGAAAAATAAAATAACTGAAATAAAATTTCACTAGATGGTTAACAGCAGGAGAAAATAGTGAACTTGAAGACACAACAATAGAGATTATCCAACCATTTCTTTATAAAGAGGAGAAACATTATGATATATAAGACAACATTAAGGAATGTAACATATAGGTAATTGGAATTCCCCAAAAAAAGAGTAGAGAGAAATTGAAAGGAAAAAATATTTGAAGTAATAAATGCCTATAAATTTTCCAAATTTATTAAAAGCTTTGACTTATGATCCAAGAAGCTCAATGACCCCTCAACAATATAAAAACAAAAAAATCCAACTTAAGCATATCATACTCAGATTAGTAACAACCAAAGATAATGTGAAAATATTAATTTCAGTCAGGTCAAATAAAAACAAAAACAAGGTGCCAAAGCAACAACAACAAAAACCACACACATACATAACATACAGAGGAACAAACACTGGGAATAACTGATATTTTCTAAACAGAAAATGCAATTCTCAGAACAGTAAAATAACATTTTTAGTGTTCTGAAAGAAAACAAATTTTTAAAACCTTATCAAGCTAGAATTCTCTTTCTAGCAAAATATCTTTTAAAAATGATGTCCAGGTAAGTGTTTTCATGTAAATCAAAGCTGAGAGTATAGATCACCAGCATACTTGGACTATACAGAATGTTAATGGTAATTTTTCAGGATAAAGAGAAAAAGTAATAGATAAAAATTCAGATCAAATGAAGGAATAAAGGGTGCTGGAAATAGTAAACAGGTGAGTAAATATGAAGAATATTTTTCTCATTTCTTAATTTCTTTCAAAAACGATTGCTTTTGGCAGAACTTGCAATGATGTATTGCAGGTTGGATAAGATACATTAAAATAAAATGTATAACAAAAGATATAAGGAACATAAAATTATATTGTAGTAAGATTTTTACATTATAATAATGTACATTAATACAAGAAGTGTTATAATGTTAATTCAAGGTGCACTTTGAAAAGTCAGGGATTTGTTTTGAGCAAGCACTAAAAATGATACACAGAGCTATATTTAAAACATCAGTAGAGTAGATAAAATACTAAGAAATAATCAATTCAAAAGATAGAAGAAAAAGATAAAAAGGGGAGAACAAACAAATGCAACAAATAGAAATCAAATAGCAACCATTTCAATAGTTACTTAAATAAAAGTGTATTGGACACTACAATTTAAAGTTATAAACTGTGAGACTGCATTAAAAAAGTAAGACCCATTTATATATTGTTTAAAAGAAAGAGATAGGAAAAAATAAAAGTTTGGGAAAATATATACCATGGAAACACTAATCATAGGAAAGCCGAATTTACTATATTAATATTAGACATAAGATATTTCAAGGCCAGGGGTACTACCATAGGAAAAAAAGCAACATTTTGTAATAATAGGGTCAATTCATCAAGAAGACATAATGATCTTTTGCATATGTGCCTAATAGCAAAACTTCAAAATACCTGAAGTAAAAATTGAGAAAACTAAAGGGGCAAACATAGCACCAGGGTACAACATAAGATAATCATGCTTTTGTCCACTTTTAAATTGGATTATTTGGGGGTTTTTTACTATTGAGTTGTTTGAATTGTTAACTTCTGGATATTAACCCCTTGTCAGATGCATAGTTTGCAAATATTTTCTCCCCTTCTGTCTTTTCACTCTGTTGATTATTCCTTTGATGTGCAGAAACTTTTTAGTTTGATGTCATCCCATTTGCCAATTTTTTGCTTTTGTTGCCTGTGCTTTTGGGGTCTTATCCAAAAAATCCTTGCCCAAATCAATGTCATGAAGGATTTCCCCTATGTTTTCTTCTAGTAGTTTTATCATTTTGGGTCATATATTTAAGTCATTAATTTATGTTGAGTTGATTTTTGTGTATGGTGAGAAATAGAGGTCTAGCTTTATTCTTCTGCATGTGGATACCCAGTTTTTCCAGAACTATTTATTTAAGAGACTATCCTTTCTCCATTTTGTGTTCTTGGCATCTTTGTTGAAAATCAGTTGTCTGTAAGTATGTGGATTTATTCCTGTGTTCTCTATTCCATTCCATTGGTCTATGTGCCTCTTTTTATGCCAGTACCATGCTGTTTTGGTTACTATAGCTTTGTAGTATATTTTTAAGAATGGGCAAAAGACCTGAATAGACATTTCTCAAAAGAAGACATAAAAATGGTGAACTGGTTCATGAAAAAATGGTTAACATTACTAATCATCAGGGAAATGAAAATCAAAACCACAATTAAATATCACTTCATTTCTATTACAGTGGCTGTTATTAAAAAGACAAAAAATAACAGATGCTGGCATGGATGTGGAGAAAGAGGAACTCTTGTACACCACTGGTGTAAATGTAAATTAGTACAACCATTATGGAAAACAGTACAGAAGCTCCTCAAAAAATTAAAGATAGAACTATTAGATGATCCAGCAATCCAACTACTGGGTATATATCCAAAGGAAATGAAATCAATATATCAAAGAGATGTCTGCACTCTCATGTTTATTGCAGCACTAGTCACAATAGCCAAGATAAGGAATCAACCTAAGTGTCCATCAACATATGAATGGATAAAGAAAATGTGTTATATATACACAAAGGAATAATATTCCACCACAAAAAAGAATGAAATCCTGTCCTTTGTGACAACATGGATGAACCTGGAGCACATTATTTTAAGTGAAATAAGCCAGGCATGGAAAGGTAAATATAACATGATCTCTTACTCATATGTGGAATCTACAGAAGTTGATCTTATGGAAGTATAGAGTAGTATAGTGTTTATCAGAGGCTAGGGAAAGGAAGGGGGGGGAGAATTAGGAGAGATTGGTCAATGGGTACAAAGTTACAGTTAGAAAGGTGGAATAAGTTCTTGTGTTCTATTGTACAGTAGCGTTACTAAGGTTAATAATATTGTATTATATAATTAAAAGTAGCTAGAAGAGAGGATTTTAAATGTTCTTACCACAAAGAAATAATAAATGTATGAGATGATGGATAAGCTAAATACCCTGATTTGATTTTTACACAATGTATACATGTATTAAAATGTCACACTGTACCCCATAAACTCGTACAATTATTATGCCAATTAACAACAAAATTTAAACAAAAATTATAAAAATGATAATTATACTGATTAAAAATTCAGACAAAAATGTGTAAATACTCAATGATTCCACTTATATAAAATTCTAGGAAATGTAGAATATGTTATATTGACAAAAGCAGATGTTATTGCTTGGGTATGAGGGAGGGGCAGGGAGCATTGAGAGGCAGAGAGAGATTTCATAGGGGCCCATGGAAACTCTTGGGTGGATAACTTTATCTTGCTTGTAGAAATGGTTTTATGGATATACACATACGTAAAAACTTAACAAATTGTCGATTTTAAATATGTGCCGGGTGTTGTATGTCAATTATATCTCAATAGAGCTATTAAACATAAACAAAAATATCATTTTTTTAAAAAGTATTTTGCCTTCGTTCCTGACAGATATTTTCACTTGGTAGTGAATTTTAGGTTTACAATTATTTTCATTCAGTTATTTGGTGACTTCATCTTATTGTTTCTATTGATAGGTCAACTGAAATTGTTATAGTTGATTCTTCAGAAGGTAATATTTCTCTTTTCTTTGGTCACTTTATAATGTTTTGTCTTCCATTTTCAGAAGTGTTATCAGTATTTATTTGGTGTGTTTTCCATTTAAATGTTCTTGGATATATTTATTTTGCTTGGCATTAGTAGTGTGTTTTGAATCGGTATCTTGATGTCCTTCACCTTTTTTTGAAAATTCTCAGCATTATATCTTCAAATATTGCTTTGGCCTCAATGAATTTACAGAAAAGAATTAATGGATGAAAATATAGGTTAGTTAAAAAAATCTAGAATTAAGTACAGTCAGATATAAGGGTGAAAAATATAGAAAAAAACAGAAAGACAAAGGAAATAAATTCAGAATATATAACATACATGCAAGAGTAGTCCCAGAAGCAGAGAATAAAGCACATGAGGCAACAACAATAGAAGAAACTTCCTAGTCTTTTGCTGTTAAAAATAATCTTGAAATGCATATGCCATTTCAAATTTTTGCTGGTGTATTTTTGAGATAGGTTTCTATTTATTTTTGCTGTATATTTCCAAATTCCCAAAGGAGTGTTTTGAAAATTACATTATCTCTGTGTTTCAGAGCTATATGCCTCCTGTAAAGAAATCTCTTCACAGGAGATCTGGGAAACTGATTTTATGATTTAGTTTTGGTGCTTTCCTTCCAGTGGATAATTTTATAAGCTATCATTTTGGAATACATATGTCTTAGTTTGTATATGCTGTTATAATAAAATACCTGAGACTGGATAATTTATAAGCAATATAAATTTGCTTTTCATAGCTCTGGAGGCTGGGAAGTCCAAGATCAAGGTGCCAGCAGGTTTGGTGTCTGGTGAGGGCCTCAGGTCTCTGATTCCAAGATGGCACCTTGAATATGTGTCTTCATGTGGTGGAAGTGTGGAAGAACAAAAAAGGACCTAAGCTAGTTCCCTCTAGCCCTTTTCTAAGGTACTAATCCATTCAAGAAGGTGGAGACTTCCTGATTTAATCACTTCCCTAAAAGGCCCCACCTCTTAATACCACCACAGTGGAAATTAAGTTTCAGCATGAATTTTGGAGGGGATGCCACCATTCAAACAATAGCAACTCATTTCTTTCAGTTTCTCAGGGATTATTCCAGATGGTATAGGCATCAGCTATGTGCTATTTCTGTTTGGCAAATTATGGAGGATAGGATTAAGCTCTGGGTCTTTGGCTGGGTGTGGGGTGGGAAGGCGCAAGGTGAGAATGTAGAAAAAGAAAAGGCGAAGCTAGGGAAACATTTCTTTCAGTTTTTTGGGGCAACATCTTCTCTGGGTTGATTTGGCACTCTGGAAAAATGATAGATTGCCAGTGACTGAGTTGCCCTATTGAGGAAATTGAGGATTGGCCCCTTTTACCTGGTCTTGGCTACTCCAGCCTCTTTGGTCCATCCCATCCTTCTCTCCTGGAATGAAGAATTATCTTCTCATGGAATCCATCTTACTAAGGACAAATTCTCTTAGAGGAAATGTAATCAATTATGTAGAAGCACTTAGACCTGGCACAAAACAGGAACCCAATATATGTCAATTTCCTTGTTCTCGACTCTCTTTTGAGTTAGCTCAGCAGTCACATATTGAACAGAGATTTTGTTTTGTTTGGTTCACGCTGTATTTATTATTGTTATTTTTGTTAGTTTCCAATATTGGAAACCCACATTCCCTAACTATCTTTATTTTAAAAAGGGAGAGGAAGAGACCTAGAGATCTAAGTGTGCTTTTTCACATTGCAACAATTGGCATCCAGCTGATTTAGAGGCAGGTGATCCTCCCACAATTTGACCACAATTGACCCACTATTAACCAACTTCCAAACTCAGGAGCAGAGCCAGGAGTCATTTTATTGACACTAAGATAGCTTCCAAAACAGGGAAATGAAGGGCCAATGAAGTGAGAACCCTCAATGTGAGGGACTAGGAACACTCAACTGAAAAAAAATCCTCTTAAATCTTATAGTAAAATAAGAGTAGTCATCAGTCTCTATTTCTCCAAGATGGAATGTTTATTTTCTGAGGGTTCTAGAAAGCTCTCTTGTCCTTTCAGAAGTCCCTTTTCTCTTTTTCCTGTCTATCTGACTTGGAGTTCCATCATTAATGGGATGGCATCTCAGACTGTAAAGACTGACACTTTCTGCAGAAAGCCCTTAGCTTTTTAATATAACTTACAAAAGGGAAAGTTAGGTAGTTGATACCTAAGACCCTGAGGGGAACAAGGAAAGAGCTATATCAGAAGAGTATTGCAGGTTTACAGTGGCTAGATGTAAGAAAGCATAAAGGAGGAGATTCAGAGAGAAAACAGAGATGAAGCCTGTCTGCCAAACCCTATAGGGAAATTTTGTTTGGATAGAGTTTCTAAATATTTAAAAAATCCATTGCTGGATTTGATAAACATAAAAATCCTATTCAGAGAACTTTCACTTCCTACCTAGATGGAGCAACAGGACCAAAGTTATCCTCCTAACTAAAACAAAAAAATATTGAAACAAAATAGGCAAAACAATGGTTTCTAAGTCTTTGGGCCTCAGGAAATGAAGGCCAGTGATTCTTGAGAAGCAGAAAACAAAGGAGGTGAGTTCTATGATTGCCCATCTGCTACTACGTTTAGAGTTTCCAGACTGTAGTGCAGGGAGGGAATCCTACATGAAGACTATTGGATGCCATGATTTGAAAAGACATGAGGGTCTTGGGAGGCCAAGACAGCTGGAGTTTGCAAATCAATGTACCAGATAGGAGAAAGCTTCATAGAGAGACAACCCCAGAGATCTACAGATGATTCCTGTGAGGATTCAGCAGTATACTGATAAGTACACACATATGAAGAAACTACATGAGTTTGGGGAAGGAAATCCCTAAATGAACTAGAGAAAATAGTAACTGGTTCTCACACAGGGCCAGAAATAATGCCTGTTCCCACAAACCAGCTAGAAAATTCAAAATTTATGGGACATTGATTATAGTACTCAAAAGGGTATTGCCTCACTAGTGAGGAATAATTAGCTGTGAAATAAACACTTCTCTGATCCCTGCCTATCAAATGTTAAAAGCAAGACCCCAAGTTATCAAATTATTTCTAGTGAATTAACTGCATCTCAGAATAAAGCTTAAGTATTTTTATATGAATAAAAATTCAAGTACACAACAAGGAAAAATTTGCAATGCCTAGCATACAATCAAAACTATCAAGCATGCAAATAAGCAGAAAAGTATAAGGCATAATGAAGGGAAAAATCAAATGAAACTGACACAGATGTTATAATTAGTAGACAAGGACAGTAAACTTTATTATAACTGTATTTCAGATGTTCAAAAAAATAAGTTGAAGTGTGGAAGATTTTAAAATATTTGAAATTCTAGGGATAAAACCTTCAATATCTGAGGTGAAAAAAATACACTGATGGGATTAAGAGCAGATTAAAATTTGCAGAATGAAAGACACATGTTTAAAAAAAACACAGTTCCTCTTATCCCCTATGTATCTCCAGCAATGTGGTATGGCTTTGGATGCAGTGGGGTTGTGTCACAGCTGAAAAGTACCAAAATTTGTAATGGAAAGCAAACCTTTATTTACTATAAAGACCTTTATTTAATATTTAACCAGAAAGGAGAAATTATCTGTATCATTTTGGATAGAAAACAAATCTGCCCTTTCCTCTAAAGGGAGACACTATCTCTATCTTCTGAAGCCATTGGCTCTAGAACAAAGATGCCTTTTCTTATAAGATATGCAGAAATGTAAGAGTCATGGAGAACTGTCTTCCAACAGATAGCCATACGCAGAAAAAAAAGAAAGAAAAAAACCCTTCATACCTCACTTCATATATAGAAACTAACTCAAAATGGGTCATAGAACTGATTATTAAACCTAAAACTATAAAGAGTCTAGAAGAAAACATATAAGCAAACATTTCTTAGTTATAAAACAAAAAACCCTATTTGACTTCATAAAAGTTAAAACTTCTGCTCTTTGTTGCTCTTTGAAAAACACTGATAAGATAATGAAGTGGCCAGCCATAAACTGGGAGAAAATATTTGTGAAACATATCTGATAAAGGGTTTCATTCAGAATTTTAAAGAATGAGCAAAAGATTTGAACTTACACTTCATTTTTGAAGATGTAAAGATGGCAAACAGGCACAGGAAGGGATGTTTACCATCATTAAATATTAGGGAAATACAAATTAAATCCCTAATAAGGTACTACTACATTGTTACTAGAATGGCTGAAATTAAAAAGACCGACCATAGCAAGTGTTGTTGAGGATGTAGAGAGACTGGAACCCTCATAGCTGCTGGTGGGAATGATAAATGGCACAATCACTTTGGGAAAAAGTTTGGCAATTTCTTAAAATGTTAATTGTACATCTACCATATTATGTATGTGACATAAGTATTTACCTAAGAGTAATACTGAAAATGTTTTTTAATTCATAGCTTTCCCTGACTCTAACCTTATATATCCCTTAAAGAAATGTAACTTTTACCTTTACTCCCTTCCTCTTTGAGAATTTCCTTGGGAGATTATTGTATGTAACATTTGTTTAGTCATATCACATCCAGCTCAGTGTCAGAGAGGTATTGTATTTTAAGAAGAACAGGCCCTAAAGAATTTAAACATTTATGCACATCTCTCCTAACCAATTAAGTAGATGAAAGCATAGACCCCAGAGCTGAATTTCTTAAAATACTCTACTTTCCACTCCTATTCTCTGTCATGTTGAATGTTCTAGGAATGTCTCACTCCCCTACACTCAAATAACTCACTTATCCACACCAACTTTTCAATGCCATCTTGATGTTCTCATCTCACCCCTCCACAGTTCTACATCGTGTGTCCCCATTGCACCTTTTACCCCTTCTTCCATTAAGACTGTCTTTATTTCTTAGGATAATCCCCTTTGTTTGACTTTTGACTCTTTAATTCTCAGAAGAGAGTAGGCAAGAAGAAGGTGGTGATCTGCCAGAAGTGGGGGAAGGGGAAATACTGTGAGCCCACTGAACATAAATAATTTTTATATAATCTCAAGCAAAAGTTAAGGAAGGTGCTTACAACTAGTGATTGTATATCATTCAAAATAGACATGAAGACAAAAAATTGTTACTAGAAACAAAGAAGGACATTGTATAATGATAAATGGGTTAGACCATAAAGATGATACAACAATTGTAAATATATATGTACCTAACAACAGAGCCCCCAAATATGTGAAATGAAAACTGACGGTGTTGAAGGGAACAATAGTAGAGAGTTGAACAATGATAGTTAGAGACTTTAATATCCCACTTTCAACAGCAAATAGAGCCACCAGGCAGAAGACCAACAAAAAAATAGAAGAAAAAAACCACTATAACCAGTTACCAAACAGATATCTATAAAACCCCAAAATAGCAGAATACACATTATTCTCAACGTGCATATAATATTCTTTAAATAGACCATGTGTTAGGCTATAAAACAAACCTAAATACATTTTAAAGGATTGAAATTGTACAAATTATGTGTTATGACCACAATGGAAAGAAATTAAAAATTTATAACAGAAAGAAATTCTGGAAATTCACAAATAGGTGGTAATTAAATAACACACTCCTAACTAACCAATGAGTCAGAGAAGAAATCACAGGAGAAATTAGAAAATACACCGAGATGAATGAAAATGAAAACACAACATATCAAAACTTACATATGCAATTGAAGCAGTTCTTAGAGGGAAATTTATAGTTATAAACACATATCTTAAGAAAAAAGAACTTGGTCGGCACACAGGCAACATATGTAACCTCAATGTTTGTATACCATAATATTCTGGAATAAAAAAAGAAAAAAAATTTGAAAAAATTTAAAAAAAAAGAAAAAAGAAAGATTTCAAATCAATAACCTAACCTTCCATCCTAAAAATTAAAAAAAAAAACTAGACAAAGAAGAGTAAATAAAACCCAAAGCAAGTAGAAGGTAAAAAAAATAAATAAATAAAGATTTACAGAAACAAATAAAATAGAGAAGAGAAAAACAACAGAAAAAATAAATAAAATCAAAAGTTAGTTCTCTGAAAAGATCAACAAAATTGACAAACCTTTAAACAAGAAAAAAAGAAAGAATACTCAACTTAGTGTAATCCGAAATGAAAGAGGGGCATTACTTCCAACATTACAGGAATAAATCCAGTGACTGGAGAAATGACGCTTCCCTGAGTTCACTTCTGCCTTGGGCCAGTCTTGCTTAGGTAAGACCTGACCTGAGCCCTTGGGGCAGATGTAAGGACTGGGGCATTACAGATCAGTGAGTTTGTAAACGGTGATCCACAGGCCAAATTAGCTTACAGTTGTTTTTCAGCTGGCTCACCCAGTGATTTTTAAAAAAACTTAAGTTAATGATATTTAACAATCAGGAGATTTCACATTTTAAAAAATTTCTGTCTTCTCTAAAAAAAAGCTGAAGATTTGGTTGCCTGCATTTCAACATGACAACATCAGGTATAACCGAGAAGTGCCATGCCCTGTAGAGGAGACACACATTTTCAGTGTTCACAGCCCCATCAGCCCTGTTGTCTTATGCCAGGTCGTTTTTCCCATTTGCTCAATCTTCCAGCCCTTCTAAGCACTGTATTTTCAATCTCTGTTAACAGACCCAGACCCATGACCCATTCAGCCCAATATTTAGTGTATGACAAAGCTCTTTTTTCTTAATATCAACTTCAAATGTTAGTTTTAGCAAATATTAAATCGAAACCTTTTTGTTTCTCTTATAGATGCACAAGCAAAGTAAGATGCAAGAACATAAAATGCTTTGCCTAAGGTCACTTAGCCAGCTAGTAGAAAAGCTGGGATTAGAACCCAGGCATGTCTACCAATTCTTTTCCACTACATTCTGCTAACTTTACATGTATTCCAAATCCTTTCAACAACTATTTAAGTATTTCTATACTAATTCTTAGAGCTGTAAGTTCTATGTTTATTAACCTCTGGGTAACAACACCTTCTTATAAATTGTCTTAAATTTGACTCTTTCCCATGGATGGTATAGGGAGATTTGGTTAAAAAAATAAATCCATATCCATACCTTCTCTGCAGCTTCTTATTTTACAGGCTTAAATTGTTTCTCACTCTGCCTTTGTTTTTTGAAACAAAGAACCCTAACTTTTTTGTGGGGCTTGCCTTGAAGTGTTGAGAGGACAGATGGCTACAGGTTTTTCTGTTTGATGCTGTAGGGAGACTCAAGGGATATGAGTTTGTAAGATTGCTCTCCACCTCCTTCATGTCCCACCTGCAAGGATCACCCCACTTAAAGGAGAGCCCCTTATGAGGGGCAAGAGGCTTAGCCCAAGAGCTGTTGGCTGTGCTCTGTCAGCCTCCGCTGGGGCCCACCATCCCCTCATGCCCTACCATTTCTATTTAGTGATTTCTCTAAAGTTTGACTTTTCATTTTCAAGCCTTTAAACATAATTTTCCGTAATCCTCCTTTTTCATATACTGTATTTTCTACATTTACCTTTTTATCTCCTAATTCCTGTTCCTAATCCTTAATCTCCTACATTTATATGGGTTTTGTCTAAAATTTTGTTTCATGGGTTTTTATGCTTTCTCTCTTCTGCTTTTAGGTTTTCAGTCTTAATCTCATTGACCTCTAGCCTTTTATACTTTATTTTAAGCATCATGTATTTCTTTTATTATTTTTAACTGTTAATCTCTTGTCTTCATTGGGATATTTTTTAGCCATTTGAATCTGTACTTTATTCCTTTTTCTTTCTTTCCCCCTTGTTCTCAATATGTATTGATATTACGTATTTTCTAATCTCCCATTCTTCCTTGACTATTAAGAACGGATCACATATTTTCCCTTAATTAATTTTTATCACGGCTGACAAGGCATGTGATCACAGAGGCAGCAGCCACAGAGGGAAACTGTGCAAGCAATGGGGGGAAGGGGAAGCTTTCTTCTCTCCCATTCTGTGTTCACAGGCTCTCTCTTAGGAATATCATTTGACCATATTTCTACTTTGCTGTTCATCTTTTTTTCTTACAGTTTCATAAGAGCATTTAACATTTATTTATTATATATTTAATACAGCAGAGTTATTTATCTCTGGGACCCGAAATTTAAGTTTAGGAATGGTCTGATGAGGACCCACCCAGAATCAAAGGGAATAAGAAAATTGATTAGCTATGAAACATTCTTTAAATGAAAAATTTCTCACACGATGTACCCATGAACTGAGATGATGGCGATGTATAGATGGTGGTTTAGGAAAACATTCCAGAGAATTACACTCCCAGGGCCACTACGCTGCAGAACTTTCCAGGCTGTGTCATTCACACAGGCCATATACAATGTAAATATTGCCCCCTGGGCTTGTGCAACTCCAGGGACCTGTGTGTCTACTTTTGATGTCAGCATCATGTTTGGGTCAAGTTATCCTCTCTACTAATCACCATCCTCAGTATGACTTATTTTTTTCTCCAGGAAAAGTAAACACAACATTTAAAAATGTAGCCAATCTGTTCCGCAGTCTCTTTGTCATCCCAGATCAGGAGCATAGGAGCTGAGACAAGTGAAAGGAACTAAAGCTATAAAATGCTGCTGTGACCTGCTCTCTAAAGGCTGTTTAAAACGCTGCCCCTGAAGCCTCAATGGAAAGTTTATCCTTTCCTCTTTTATCAATATTTGATTTGAGTTTAAAATAGGTCCATCTTCCTTGTGTCACAGCAAATGTGGTATTTATCTAAGTGCCTGTTTAAAAATAAGCCTTGGCCAGTTTAGAGGGGAAAATATGAACCTGAAAAGACCATCCATGCCTTTGCTTTAAACCAAATTTAAATATTATTGTAAATTTCTTATCACTGTTAAAAACCCTCAGGTTTAATAAATTGATGTAGGAAGAACTGATTAGATAGCATATGTGGCCATAAGGGCAGCCCATGAGGAGCAGGTACTAAATGTGTGAAGTTAAGGTCTTGGCGGCCAGTTGGCAGGAGGGGTTCAGTTTTTCAGATGTATATATCAAACTCAGCATTCCAAACTTTGAGTATAGGAAGCTGCTTGCTAATCAGCTCTTTCATTGCACAGCTGACCAAACAAATAAGTAAACAAACAGAAAATCTTACAATCCAGATAAAACACCTTGTGAAGATGTCTTGCCAATCAATTTACCTTTATCAATATAATGGCAGAGTCTCATTGGGCTACACCCACTTGTCTAGTCTATTTCAGTGTTTCTCAAACTACATCCAGAAATAGAATCTAGAAGGTCCATATATTTCCTATGAGAATTTTTAAAAGTATTTTGTATTTATTTCAATGAAAATCTTTTAAAGATTAAAATTAAATGAACCCTCAATACAGGCACTGTCTGGATCATCTGGATGACATCCTGATAACCAAAAACATCCATGAGAGCTCAGTGCCCATATTGGAAATCCAGTTAATGTCCTTTTGGCAAGAAGTTAAATTGGAAATTTACATTGAGATATCAAGAGGTAGTAGAATCCAATAAAAAAGGGACAGGGAGACCAACCACGAAGATGCAAATTTTCAAAGAAAATATCTGAGAAATTTTTTTATGACTTTTGGACTCTTCCTCCAGATGGAGAATAAGGATAAAAGATAGAAAGGTAAAGGATAGAAAGAATACAGATTCAGTGAGAATATTTTGAGGATTTATTTGCAGTAAGCTGTGCTGTGAAACATACACACACACGCACACAAGATAGAGGTGCTTCGTCCATCACCATGAACATTTTGAGGGATTGAGTCGGGGAAGGCTGTAATAGCTAGTATGGATTAACATTAAAACATGGATGCAGATTGCGCTTGTATATAACTCACACCTGAGGGCTCACTATACATTTTTTCCTTTATAAAGAACACATATATTACTCAAGCTGTAAAGTAATAATTTTTCTTTCTGTCTTTTTTTTTTCTTTTTGATAGTTGGAGTCTTGCTGTGTCACACAGGCTGGTGTGTAATGGCTATTTACAGGCATGATCATAGCTCGCTGCGGTCTCAAACTCCTGGGCTCAAGCAATCCTTCCACTTCAGACTCCCAAGTAACTAGGATTACAGGTGCGAGCCACCAAGTAATTTTTCATTTTTTGAAAGGACATCCTTTATTCTGCAAAAATGAAAGATTTGTTACCTTATTACACATTTATTTTACCTTATTCATGTAAAATATATGTTTCTTTCTTGATTGCAAATCTGGGCTTTTGGGGCTGGCAGCCTAAACAAGGAACAAATAAATGCTGTTTTACTCATCACCACCTGAAGAAGAATTCTTTTAGGATTAACTGAAGCAAGTTCAGTGCTTTGATCCACTTTTCCTCAGCTTTTGATTCTAGGCACAGATACCAGTTATGGGGTCAGTTGATGAGCTTAAAATAAATTCTTTGTTTCTGTTACATGTATAGACAATGTGGCTACAAGTATCTGGGTTGATTATTATTATTATTTTTTGATTAATCACACAGCAATTTTCATCTCAGGAGTGTGTTCTGGCCACTTTCCTTTTAATTCAAAGCTTCCTCACCTGACGCCATCGTGGATGAGATGGAGACATACTTCCCTTTCACAGAATGTAGAGAGAGAAACACTTTTTGATATGCAGATGTCGTGATTTTATTACCATCAACCAGCAGTGCCCTGATGGATAATCAAACCAGTTCTGTAGTTACTGCCAAAAGGGAAAGGATTCAGATCAAATATTTTAATATCAAAGGTATTGTTTTGGAAGAATGAGATATGGCCTAACATTTAACTGTGTTCTAGCCAACACTTCTATATGGCAAGTTTTAACTCTTCAATTATGTGTATCAGATTTTGCAACCGATTTATTTTACAGGGTAGATCAGAGTGCACAACTTAAATATTCTGTGGCTTTCCTGACAGTTACATTTTTCATGCCACAAGTGGGCATCTTATGCTTTGCACGTTCTCCAGTTTAAAACTCTTTTGGCTATAATTTGTAGTTTAGAATTTGAGGCTCAACTACCTTTTCACAAGTGCACTAAATACAAACCAAAAAGATTAATAAGTTAAATATATTTCTATCTGGAGGCACTAGGGCTGTTTTTGAGGGATAACATCATGCTTCAGCGAAAGGAGCATAAGATTGGATTCAGAACACTCGCGTTCGAGTTCGGCCCCGCCACCTAGAAAAGCTGTGAACGTTCAGGAAATGTAAGCACCTCTGCAAAGTACAAATAAATAATGTGTGTCCTAAATATCTCACATTGTGGCTGTAAGCCAATATATGTACAAAGTGCTTTGTAAACCAGGAACTAGAAATCAAAAAAATGATCCATCAATTCCAGTCCCACTTTTACCATGAATTTTAAGATAACTTGTTTAAGTCTCTCTCTCTCTCTTTTCTTGCTGTGCTAGAGCTCTGAATATTGCTGCTTGGAGAAATCTGCACTTTGAAAAGAGCAGTTGTATGTGGGGAAAAAAGACAAGAATATCTGCGAGAGCGGGCAGCAGTTCTGTTGGCCTGGGATGATGGAGATCTTTTACCTGCCATCCTGGCTACAAGCCCCTGCTCTGAGTCCTTTGCGCAGATAAAAACCAAGGTCAGCCAAGGGTTTGAGTGTTTATCCCGGAATCATCTAATTTGACTCATCCATGAGTTTATTTGGTTATCAGTGTGTTGTCTGCTTCTATTTTAAGTTTATTTGGATTCAAACCTTGGATTTCTCCCTTCAGGATTTGGGGGAGGGTGGTTGGGAGGAAGTGACACAGAGACAGACAAAAGGAAAGATTTTTATTTTCTTTTCTGTTAAATGCTCATTGAAGAAATATAGAATACAGAGAAAATATTCATATAAATTAAAATTTACTCCATAACTCCCCTATGCAGAAATACTGTTAGCTGTAAGTTTCTTTTCTATACGTATTATTATAGTTGAGTTTACGCATATATACAATTCTACATCCTAGCTTTTGAAAATAACATCACATCTTGATAATTTCCCAAAGTCATTAGAATTCTTTGTAAATATAATTAATGACTGTAAAATAATCCATAAAATCCATTTATATTTCATTATTATCTTATTTTTGGGTGAATTCTGAGTTATTACAATTACAAATAATGCTGTGATTAATATTTTTTGTTCATGAAAATCAGTACTCCTTAAAAAGAACTTCTCATTTCTTTGTGGCACTTCTTTTACCATGTATGGAGACACTTCTACTTACAAACAGATTAGTTTTCAAGATTATGTGTAAGTCCCTTTGATCTGAAGTCCAAAAGGACCAGCAAGGCTAGTACCATCTATTGGTGGTAGGCAAAGATGAGGGTTCTTTATCTTTATTTAGGTCTTTAAGTTGAAAGTTCATAACAGGTAAGCTTGTACGCTAAATTCTTAGATACTGGGTCTGCTTCTAAGCTATTACATAGAACTATCCATTTATCTAATTTTATATCTTACTGTTTATTCAAATGACATATTGATATGATTATATAGATATATTTATTACGAAAATACAGAAAACATAGGAAATTATAAGAAGAAAGTTAAAATGATCTATCACTGTCTATGCTTAACCTTTTGGCATATTTTTATCTCAGTGTGTGTATTTGTGTGTATTTGTATTTTCTTCCATATAATTAAACTTATACTATTTATGTATTTGATTCATGGCAGTCATCCTATGATGATCAAGCCTGGTGGTATGCATTTTATTTCTGAGGGCATGAGTTACTCTGTAGCGTTCTGTGGACCATCTTTTACACAGTAGCCTTTCCCAGTCCTGTGATCGTGTGGCAATAGTAATGAAGGAGTTGGTAGAAGGAATATGTACTGTGGTCCATGGATGAAGCAGATGTGAGATCAGACTCCATACTGTCTACTAGCTCTGTGACCTTGGGCAAAATTTAAGCTCTCTGAGCTTTAGTTTCTGGATCTATAAAGCAGAATTGATAACAATGCCTACTTTGCAGGGTTGGGGTGAGGACCAAATGGAATGGTGTACATGAAAAACAAAATGTGACCTAAGTATTATATCATCATTGGCTAAGAAGTAAACAGTTTTCTAAAGTGGAAAAAATAGTGGTGGAACATCTGAAAACAAATATCGGTACACCCTTACACCACAAAAGCCTCCAATCCAACACTCTGTTCCATTTCGGGAAAGATGTTTATGTGTTGTAGTACTTTGTACATCTTTTACATCTTGCTAGATTAGCACTGGCTTAGGATCTTGTGGAAAATTTATTTTTGTAAGTAATGGCAGTGGATTTATGTAACTATATATTTACTCATTCATTCATTAAATAAAATATTAATGAATAAACTACTGTGTCAGGTACTGTGCAAAGCTGTAGGGTTAAAATGTAAGTAAGGCAGAGAAATTGATCTGGTGTGGGAAACCGATGTGTAAACAAAATCTTACGACCACAGTATAATCAACTGAAGGAACACAGATAAGGAAGCAGTTAATTCTGACTGGTGGTGGTGGTAGATGGGGGGGTGGTAGGCATAGAAGATCACAAAAAAATGTGGCACTTGAATAAGTCTTGTATATGCTAAGAGTAAGGAATGTTCCTTCTTGACTAAGAGGTCAACAAAGGCTAGAGAACAAAGAGAGAATAGGTAAGTCTAGAGGAGGGCGGATAAAAAGAGGTTTTGTAAGAAATAAGGGCAATTTGTCTGGGATTTGTGGTGGATGTGTTTTTGTCTGCCTAGCAACTTGGAGAAATACCCCTCTTCTATTCTTAGTTCAAGTCATTTAAATTGAGCTGAGCTCATCTTCTGCCTTAAGTGGCAATAGATGTGTCTTTGGTTAATTAAAAATTGGAAAAAAGAAATTATTTAATAAAAATACCTTGTTGGATTGACAACACCTTGCAAAATATAAGGCTTATGAAGGAAATTAATTAAAGGAACTCCTGGCTTTGACAAATTTTGGGAAGCACTGACTTATACAATGAGGAACGGGCCTCCAACTCTAGTATTCAGTTCAGTATCGTATGAATGAGGAAACAGATGCAATCCTAGCAGCAAAAGTGAGATATTTAATTTGTAGAAGACAGAGGGTAAAGTCATATTGACTAAAAAATTAGAACATTTGCTCTCACATGGAATCTTCAAAGAAAACAGGCCAACTGAATGGTCCTCAAAGATTACATATTCCTTTTTGTTAACTATTTAAATCATGTGGGTTAGAATAATTCTTTTTGCCAGAATTATCTGTGTCCTGGAACCACAGTATATTTCTTTAGTCTTTGCTTAATTTTTGGTACAGCTGGTTGATACTCAGTTAACAATGCAATATGAAATGGAAGAATATATTTCTAGTGAGTATTCCTGGATTCATTTGGAGTAGAATTGGCTATTCCTAAAAACCTTGGTCCTAATAACTGTGAAATAAGGAAATTGCCAAATTATAGCAGCTCTTTAGTGTTTTAATGCTATCTTAGAAACAAATATTGTTCAGTAATATTTTATTGCTGCTTTCTTAGCTTTGTCATCCACATTTAAATGTAAACCCAGCTTCCCATCTTACAACAAAGACAGAACACCGGTGAGAAAAATGGCCAAAACAGTATCAGCAGCTCAGAGTTCAAGCTACATGGGAACTTCCAATGAGTTACAATTAGGGGGAGGAACATCTGGACCAGAGTGCTTACTTGTCCACTAATAAGGAAAGGATTGATGTCATCATTGTCACTGCTCTTGCCATAGTTATTCATCTGAAGATTTCTCAACCATCTGATAGGAGTGAGAAAATAAGTGGAGTGGTTCTTTTTGTGACGGACTTAGTTCAGAGAAGCCATTCCTGATGCCATCCATTTGAAGTCAAGATAAAAGATTTTCTAGGCATCTCACCAGCAGTTACATGGCAATAGAAGTGTTTTAGCTGGGAAAGGTGTGAAGCTAGAAAAAATGTATAGGTACAAAAAACACTTTGTTAGAGATTTAAGTGGGAGAAAGAGATTCTCTGTGTGTCTGAGTCACACTATTTTGCTGATTTCTTTTAAAAAAGAAAAAAATAGGACATTCTAGCTTGACACAACTGAGATGAAATCAGCTTGATCCAGATGTCTGAAGCAGCAGAAATGATTGCAGCTGGCCAATCTCTAATTATAGAATCTCTATTATTGGTGATGTAAGTGGCTGAATCTGTGGTTTGACTTCTATGATCCCTGGCTTTGTGAAAAGCTGGGATTTTTAGATAATGTTTTTTCCCTCTGCATAATAAACTAAACAAATTTAAATTAACTCTTGGGGCAAATATAATTAAGGAGCTGCAGATGGTATTTTTGTTCCTTTTGCTGACCAGAGTATGCCCTAACTGTGACTTTAGATGAAACCATTAAATCCTGTTTCCATGGGACCCCGTCCAGAGTGTTCAGCTCTGACGTCCTAAGGTATTTGGGGAAGCCAAGGTCAACATCAGCAATTCTGAGTTTTAGAGAAAGTTTATTTCTTTAGTGGTTTGTGTTTAGAGAAGATTTCAGGCAGAATTATTGCATTTCAGCTTTACTCTGAACTCTTCATCAATCATCTGCCTTTCTTGTTTTTACTCTCTCCATTAATTTTAACTGTACTTAAAGACTGGTTTAGTGAGAAACAAGCATCAAGTTTCAATCTAGGAAAGTTATCAATATTAACGTACTAGTCTGTGAGGTCTGCTCTAACGAAATACATTCTATTTGGTTTAAACATAGACATTTATTTCTCACAGTTCTGGAGGCTGGGAAGTCCAAGATCAAGGTGCTGGTCAATGCTGTTTCTCGTGAAGACCCTCTTCCTGGCTTGCAAGTGGCCAATTTCTTGCTGTGTCCTCACGTGGTAGAGAGAAAGAGAACTAGCATGTTGGTCTCTTCTTATAGGAGCACTACTCCTATTATGAGGACCCACCCTCAGCGCCTCATCTTAAGCTAATCACCTATAAAGGCCCCACCTCCAAATACCATCACATTGCTAATTAGGGTTTTAACATTTAGATTTTGGGGGGACACAAACATTCAGTCTATAAAAGTCAGGAAAACCTTGCTTGCTTAGACTTATCAGATTATAACCCTCAACTTGTTATTTTAAGAGAGGAGACAGATCACAGATTTGTTTGGTCAAAGGCATCCAGCAGTCCCAAGATGGTCATCCTCTCAGCCTCCCATATTGTCTTTGTGTTTGTTATTATACTACCATGATGAATGTTGGGAATGTTGCTCAAAACACTGCAAAATCTTTAGATACCAAAGAGTCAACATGCAATATGTTCTCTGCATAAATTAATAAATGTGGACTCATAAACTAAAAAGGTTTTCAATTTGTTTTAGAGTGAAAAGATTTTAATTACAAGCAAGCCAGGAATTTTATGTAATTGGGATCTTCCATTCCCTAAATATTTTATCAAGACATTATCTGGCTATTTTAAAACATACAACTTCTATTTTGATTTTTAAAATAGCCAATTCTTTGATGAATTTAACTCTTCTTTACCTCCCAAACCAATCTGTTATTAAGCAATCATCAATCCTAATTTAGAAAAAGTGTCTTATTCTTGATCCATTAGAAAGCAGAGACTAAGGCAAGGATCAAAGTGCTGAAACTTTGTTTGGGAGCTAAAAGCCTGGGGTGGCTACGGTGAGGAAGAGAGAAGTGAGTCAAAGAAAGATGTGAAGTTATGTGATAAGATGTGTTTCTATGCTGGCTACCACGTACCAGTGAGACATGAAGAGAAATGGCCAGTCATTCAGGAGACATGTTCACTTAGCACGAAGGACTCTCCAGAAGGGCTGCGAGGAGACCGTGCACCTCGATGTAACCCATGGAAGTGGGAAATGAGGGCAGATGTATCTGTCTGACTCTCTTCTGACCCAGTTTTCCACTGGTCAGGCTTCACTCTGCAGGAATCTAATTTTCCACACTTTTGCATTGTGCCATTGGGCTCCTTGGCAGCTTAGGAAGCCACGTTGGCATTTGAGTCCTGAAACATGGGCATGATTTGGCATGAGGGACAAGCGGGCCATGGAGGCCCAAGAATTTAACTCACACCTTCCATCTCAGGGACCTCAGTGAAGGCAGCAGGCATGGTGTGGTCTAGAAGGCAGACGTTGCCTTAGAAAGCAGGGGGAAGTCAAGCCAATTCAAGCTGGCATACAAGGTTCAGTCTACAAAATAATTCTGTCCAATCAAAACTTTGTAATATGAGAAATTTAGAAAAAATAAAAAGATAAAAGAAGTATTAAAATGATTATTATAGAGGAAAATCAATATATTATGAAACATTTAGGAGAAGGGGTTGTATTAGTCAGGGTTCTCCAGAGAAATAGAACCAATAAGATATACACACCCCTCCACACACATATCCCACATGTAAGGAGATTTATTATTAGGTATTGGTTGACACAATCATGAAGGCTGGTAAATCCAAAATCTGCAGGGTGGGTGGGCCAGTGGTATGGGACACTCATGGAGAGCTGATGTTCCAGTTTGAAGGCCACTGGGCAGAAAAAGCTGATGTTGCAGTTTAAGTCTGAGGGCAGTCAGCTGGAATATTCTCTCTTACCTGGTGGAGGGTCAGTCTTTTTTGTTGCATTTAGGCCTTCAACTGTTTGGATGAGGCCCACCACATTATGTAGGGCAATCTGCTCACTCTGCTGATTAAAATGTTGTTCCAATCTAAAGTCTACCAATTTAAACATTAGTCTCATCTAAAAATACCCTCATAACATCTCCCAGCATAGTGTTAGATCAAATAGCTGGGCATCCAGTAGCCCAGTCAAATTGACACATAAAATTAGCCATCACAGGTTCTATCCTTGTAAATTTAGTGTAACATAGTAGAAAGGTATTAAAGCCAAGAAGCCCTGAATCCAAGCCCAGACTCTGCCAGTTATTAGCTTTTTTACCCTAGTTAAGACAATTCACATCTTTGGGCCTTTGGCTTCTCATCTATAAAATGTGGAGGGTTAGATATCTAAGGACTTTATATTTCTAAAATTCACTGAGTATATAATTCTTAGAATTCACCTACCAAAAATGTGTTATAAAGTGATGAGAGGCCATACTCCACCAACAGAGCTGAGTACAAGAAATTGATTTCAATTTATAGCAAGATAGATGTATGCTAGATAGACATATGGAAGAACCTCTTGATTTACCAAAGGGGGTAAGGGAGACTGAAAACTTGTTGACTGAGTAAGATTAGGGAAACAATGAGACCTCTGCTTTCTGATTTCGTATCCTTTTTACTTAAAGCAGGGCCAGTCATTTTGGGCTTGTGATTCAAGGCACCACTGTAATTCCTGATGATGAATTCTATAAATTGTATATTTTATTTTTAAATGTTTCCTATTTTAAATATTGTTTGACATTTTAAATGTCTGATCTACAAATATCTGCTTTGAGCAGAGAAATAAAGCTACTACAAACAATGAAAATGAAGATTTCAGAGAAGAAATTGGGGAGATAGATTTGGAAAGGTCAATTGTTGGAACATTAAGCAAAATGCAATTTGCCTATCCTATTCAGTCTTTTGTGGCTACACTGTAAAACAAATGGTATTTAGTTACCAGTTCTCCCACTGGGTTCCTTGTGATCATTTTCTTAGCATCATCGTCTTCTTCCCCCTGTTGCTTTCTACCCCATAGCCTTTGTGTGGGAGTAGATGTGTTAACATACAGCATCTAGCCCTAAATGGACTTAATTCTGCCTACTATAGAGAATAAATCTTCTCAGATAATTATCATTAGGTCTGAGAGTATGCAACAATTGTAATTAGATTACACTATATAGTATATACACATATGGATCATAATAATTATCATTAATATCCCAAGTTGGCTTTTTGTTATTCCAATGTGAGAGGGTGTGAGGTTGAGAAGTTTGGTAACTTTGTGTATAAAATAGCAAACTTGAGAAATAGAAAATGTTTGATCATTTGGGTACAAATAATTCCTTTGATTTTTCTGTCCAAATATGCCTCAAGGCAATCTAATCTTGGATCAGTAAATTTGCCATCATCCTGTGGGGGAAATCTTTGGCGCCCAAACCACATCCTCTGGGAACTCTTCTCCCTGTTCATACGCAGGTGGTACAAAGATACTTCTCTCTCCTTGGCTAGTTAGTTTCTAATTGGGACTGAAATGACAATGTGTGTGGCAGCCATATTTCACAACGAGAGCAGAAAAACAGAGAAAGCCAAATTCACACCCTTGTTTCCGGAACCTAGAGTGGAGATTGCAAAGTGGTCGTCTATGGCTTAAATCTAGCCCATAGGCATATGCTGTTCATTCCACATAGTTTAAAAATTTTTATTTCAAACTGAGAGGTTTTATATAAAGACACTCACATTTCTAGCTTCTTTTTTTAAAAATCACAAGGTCTGACAAGCTTTGCCCCGCACTCCCACATGGCAACAATGGCTGGGCCCGAGCAATAGGTGTCCCCGTGGGACACAGCGCGGACTCTGCCCCATCCATCGCCACCGCTCCCTCTCATCTCCCTCCCCATTGGCTTTACTTGTTTATGATACCTGCCTGGACTTCCTGGGTTTTTGGGTTTTTTTGGTTTTTTTTTTTATTTTAGAATATTATGGGGGTACAACACTTTGGCTATATATATTGCCCATGCACTGCCCGTGTCAGAGCTACAATCGTGGTCATCCCCCAAACTGTGCTCCCCGCATCCATTCAGTGAGAGTTTTTCCCATCCCCTTCCTGGTTTTTTTAATTAAAGATGCTTACAGAAGGCTCTTCTATGGTCTAATCATCTTTAAATATTTATTCTCTCCAATTTACTTGTCATGTCATAGGTACTACTGACTAATTGTGATTAATGAATAAAGATATTTCTGGAAACAGGAGTGCCCCTAACATCTGAGAGGCCTGATGCAAGAGTAACGATATTTAAAAGTTATAAAGCAAGCTAACAAACTGTTACATAAAATATGCTCTATATTCCTACTGTGGCAAATACAGTTTCAGAATAAAAAATCAAGATTATTTTTTAAGCTATACTTCTAATAGAATTAAATCTGGCAAAATGTCAAAGATGACTGACTTTATTTTTGCACCTATATGGTTGTTCTTTGAATGGGCTAGTGATATTTGTACAATTAGTAAAATAAAGACCTATGTAATTTACAAATTATTTTTATATTTATCCCATAAAAATTTGTTTCTTGCTTTTATTTTAGTCCAACAAATAAGAGTTTCACAGAATTTGTGGTCTATTCTCAGCAATGCCTTTTTTTGTGAATTATTACAGTTTTTAGACAGTTTTTTAATTAATTTAATTTCAGAGAAAACTCATTCCCCTAAACAACAGCAACTGGGATTGTCAAAAAAATTCTTAAAGCAATATTTTGATTTGGAAGTAACCATGAATTTTATATATCATATCAAAGTCATGAATTTACATATCTTGTTCAAACGTAATAAGTTCACATATGGTAAAATATGATTACAGAAAACATTATAGAATACTTTAATTTCATTATATAAATCTATAACACATATTCCTCAATTTTTACCATCTCTTAAGACAATTTTAGGTCCATAAAGGAATATAAAAAATTGTTATCATGCTTTATGCATGTTGTCTTAAGACATAGGTGTGTGCTTGTGCGTGAGTTTGAACCATTAAGACTGACCTACAAAAAAAGGACAGTTTTATATGGTTTAACCTAATACATATTTTAGAGTTATATTAATTGTTTCATATTGTAAAATATTCCTCAGCTGCCAATATGTCCCTAATTTGTTAGTGCTTCCAGAACTACAGATAGAAAAGAAGAGAGGCAAAATGGATATTCAGCACTCCTGGGAAATACTTCATTATGCAGGAGTCTAGTGCGTTTGCGCTCTCTGAGAGGAAGGATTGACAAGTTAACTAATTTGTCTTTTCTCTTACCCAAGCTGTTCTGTCATTCAAATTCTCCCAGCTCTCCGGAGCAATGTCTGTGGAAAAACATGCAAACCATGAGAGTATTTGGACACAGTCACCTTTGTTTTCAAGAATATAAGGCAAGGATAAGGAGTGTTTCCCTGAGATGCAGTGTTAGACAAAGGAGTTGTGGGTCACACTCTGCCAGTGCTGAGGCCGGGTGCTGAAAGACAGCATCACCACGTGTTTGCTAATGGTCCTTCAAAGCCTGGGGCCCAGCACAGAGCCCCCTTTTCCAAGTCTAAGGGTAATGCTGGCTGTCAAATTCATATTCCTGAAGCATGGCTCTGATCCCACTCAAAAATATTCACTGATGCACAGAACACGGTGAAACATGGCGTTGTGGACCCTGGATGATCGGACCCCAACAATATCTGCTATTCTTTCTTCCTATACTTGACCTTCAGTAGCCTCCTCAAAGGCAGAGATTGCAGTTGAAACAACAGTACATTCTAGGTGCCAGGCTCTACATGTACATTACTTCTTCCTGTCTTTAAAGGCTTGCAAGACTGTGTAGATTGAAACTTAGACGTTAAGAAATTAGATGCTAAGTAATTTCTTCCAGAGTCTCACCCAGGTGTCGCTTCAAATGTGGTGCTTTTTCCACCAAGATAGGCTTTTCTCAAAATCCTAGACTTTTCCCTTCTGCACAGTTCCTCCTTGCCCTGCATTTAAAATGTAGTCAATTAACATTTGTGGCCTGAATACACATATTTTTACCAGAACCCCGAAGGATTGGATGTCAAAAGCCATGATACGTTTCCTTTAAGGCAGTTTTTCCCTTCAGAAGAATGGCTTAATTTACTAAAAAGGAGCTGACTTTACCCGGCACGCTCCCTACAAAGCCCACATTAAATTCATACTTGCTGGTTCTCTCTGCTCCTGTTCTCATGGCTTAGACTGGCTGTTTGCCTAATAAGGCAATGATTTCTGTTTAGAGCTCTTTGAGATTCCGAATAGTCCTCAGCATTTTTTATTCCAGAGTGTGACAGTGAATTTTTAGTATGAGACTTATTTCCTTGGCTTCCCTGATAAAGCTAAGAACAGAACAACTGGAAAAAAAAAATAGCACGTGTATGACAGTGCTAGTTATTAGAGATTTTGCCTAATTACAAAATGTGTATATGAACTGGATACCATTAGCAACTTTAAAAAATAAGCAATAATTTAAATTACTCTAGCAAATAACAATAACTATAAATGTGAGTAGGGGCTAGGTGAGACTGAGAACCCAAAGAACTTAATGTGTACACTAACATGACTTTACTATTTGGCTGCTCCATGAGTATAACTTTACTACTCCACTGCCTTCACCAATATAATTTCATTATGCCAGGGTATTCTTCCCCAGAAAGACAGACATTATAAATAAATATATTGTTTGTTTTAGGAACTTCCCATAAATCCCATTTAAGTGAACATCAAACTATTAAACTCTTCGACAGATAGCATCAAGCCACTGTTTATGCCCAAGACTCTTTGAACCCTTTACCTTAAAATCCTCACCTTGAAAATCCTCATCTTGTGTCCATAGATCATAAATTATTTTATCATGGTCCTTACTGAATCCTAATCATTCTTTCCTTCCCTTGGGAGATCCACCTTAAACCAGACTCCAGAACCTCAGATATAGCCCAAGTTTGTCATCCTCACTTTAAGAGGATATTAAAACTCTGGCAAAATAGTATTCCCCTTTGCCAGATAAGAATAAACTCAGCTTTGTCTTATCAATAGGTTGTTCTGATGGTATTTTGGGGCAGGCAGCCTTTGGTAAAAGAACAATGGCTAAATGCAGAAAGTTGTTGAAGCTAGGTGCTGGGCATATGGGACGTTATCATACTAGTTTCTGTACTTTCATGTATATTGGAAAGTTAAGGGAAAAAACTAAAAATCCTTGAGTTAAAACTTAGCTGGGCTAGAGGCCAAGGAAAGGAGCTGCTGAGTGAGTGCTCAGAGCTCCAGACAATGCGATAAGTGGACTAGAAAATGCAGCCCTGACATCAGCTTCCCATGGCCTTATGACATGGTCACCCTCAATTGAAGGAGTGTGGATGTGAAATTCCCAACCCAATGCTTGACAACATGCAGCACAGCAAAGCCTCCCTGCCTACTCCTGAATGGTACCAGGCGGACCCCATTCCCCAACACCATTCTTGGGAGCACATCACCAATCAGTGTGCTGTGTTCATCACAGGGCCTGGAGAGTGTGAAGTGAATCCTTTCCCACTGTGCTGTTTCTCATGGTGGTAGGGAGAAGGTGGATAACAAATAGGTGAGACAAAGGGGTCCTTACTGTGTGAGACAGAACAGGAGTCAGGCAGTTTGGAGAATCCCAGGGCCTGACTGGAAATCCAGATACCCCCATTATCTCTTAATAACTACAACAGAGTGTGCCTGCCACTTCTGTCCTCATGTTCTTTGATTCCTCTCAATATTAGTTTTCTTCATCTGAGCCTTCTTCCTGACCTCAGTAGCCTCCAAAATCTTCCCTTCCTCTACTTCTACTCTCAGACCTTCGGTGATTATAATGGAGGGGAGATGTCATCTTAGTCCCTTCGGCTTCCTCGCATAGGAACAGCTTGATGAATGTGGAGTCACACATAGCCAGGCTGGCCCATAGCAGCCAAATTAACCATAATATTGCAGAAATTCAAGTTACCCAGTAGGAAACTGAGGCAAACAGTACCAAAATAGTCCCATTCTATTTCCAAAAATAGAATATAATTTTTTTGATTGGGTTATTGAGGCTTCCTAGACCTATAAACTAGCATTCAGTATAATGAGCCAATCAATGTTTGATAGTATTGTAGGACCATCCATTCAAATTCTTAATCACTAGCCAGTCCTTTACCACTTTCATTAAGTCATTTACTGTGTTGATGTTGTCATTACCTATATACCTATGCAGAGCTTTAACTTCGATGCTTTTTCCCACTACACATACACAGTTTTTCAGTTCTCTTATCTCCTTCCCTCTCTTCCTTCCTTCCTCTCCAAATGGGCTATGTGACTTTATTTTCATATTTCCCAAGAATTATGGAATTATGGAATTTTAAAGCTGGCCAAGCCATTAAAGACAATCCAGTTTAACTGTCTCACCATGCAAGGTCAAGTGTGTTACTGAGGCAGCTTCCAGACCCCAGAACTCCCCATCTTGTGTATTTTTTCTTATATTATGCTGCTTTCTTGGCTTTTAAGCTTTCGGCATTTTATTTATTAGGTGAAAAGTATCTCTGGCAGGTGACACACATTTTAAAATTTGTTATTTCTTTATATGTTGATTCTAGATATTCTGTTTTTGCCCACTACATTGACCATTTATGATCAATTTTGTGGCAGTGATTCATGTCCTACTGGTTCTAGGACCTCATATTTACTATTAGGTTGAAAGTCACAATATTACACGTGAGTTTTTAATGATTTCTTGAGGATCATTAAGTAGAAGTTAGTTGGTTTCTGTGCAAAGTCAAGTGCAGCAACACAGGCCGGGCAGTGATCTGGGTTGAATCCTGTACTAAGGGATTGATGCCAAATATAGAAATGCAGCTGCCCTGACTGCTCCAGGGCCCAAGGGAATGCCACTTTCTCTGGATATGTTTAAACCACCTAAAAGTGACAAGCAACTCACATGGTCCACAGGAGACAGAGCCAATTCATTGTCTCAAGGAGGTGGTAAGGGCAAATTTTATTTTATACTAATATGCACTTAGTCATTAGAAATAGTTGTGGAGTGAGACATTATGCTTTTGGAAATATAAGTACATCTGCTGTTTTCAGTATTAGGAAACAGACTTCCTGACCTAACCTTAGCATAGTATGACTTTGAGTTATTTTTCCAGGATGATTGGTAGCTGATAGATTTTTACTAAGTCTTGTTAGTCCGTATCTGTGAGCCCACTTGGGAAAGCGCTCGGAGAAGGAGAAAAACAGAAGAGAAAGGAGGACAATGTTGTACGATTTTTCTCTATTGCTACTAAGCAAAACAAACTTTAAAATTGCTTCATATTTGGATTTTATGCAGCTTTTATCTAGCTAGCTAACACTAGCTTCATTGGCAATATGCTCTAAGCTCTAAGTTCTTAATCTTTTTTTTTTTCCTTCTCCAAGTCATACAAGATGGATGATGGCTGGGGTGTGGATCTTTCCCATCAGTGTGCCAGAGTTACGAGCAGTTCCCAGTGGAAAAGCTGCCACAACTCCACCCTTTAATATCCACTGAAGAATACAGTTAGGAATGCATGTGAGGCAGAGTGATACTATTGTACAGAAAAATGTGCATCTGCTCTAACTTATTATTTAGAAATTAAATTATTCACAAATGTCAATATTTGACAAATGAATTGTAAGTTGCCACACACATTACAACTAATCACGGCAATGCCAGGGTAAGGAAACAACACTGTTGAGGATTGTTGCTTGAATTAGCTAAATTAGTGGTCAGATTTTCAATCCTTGGAAATACCAGAAATTTTGTCTCTCTTATTAACAGCTATTTCTTCCATCCACTTATCCATCTGTACATACATACATACATATACAGTCATGTGCATAACAATGTTTCAGTCAACAATGGACCACATATACAACAGTGGTCCCATAAGATTATAATGGAGCTGAAAAATTCCCATCACCTAGTGATGTGGTAGAGCAATGCATCACTCACATGTTTGTGGTGATGCTGGTATAAACGAACCTACTGTGCTGCCAGTCATATAAAAGTGTAGCACATACAATTATGTACTGTACATAATACTTGATAATGATAAAAAGTATAGTAAATACATAAATCATTAACATAGTCATTTATTATTATTTTAGAGTGTACTCTTTGTACTTATAACAAAAAAAACAAACTGTAAAACAGCCTTGGTCAGGTCCTTCAGAAAGTATTCCAGAAGAAGGCATTGTTATCATAGGAGATGATAGGTCCATGCATGTTATTGCCCTGGAGACCTACCAGTGGGACAAGATGTGGAGGTGGAATACATTGATTGATGATCCTCACCTTGTGTAGGCCTAGGCTAATATGTGTGTTTATGTCTTAGTTTTTCACAAAAAAATTGAAAAAGAAAAATATTTTAAAAGTTTAAAAATAGAAAAAAGCTTATAGAATAAAGTATTAAAAAAGAAAATATTTGTGTACAGCTCCACAACATGTTTGCATTTTAAGCTAAGTGTTATTACAAAAGAGTCAAAAAATTAAAAACTGTATAAAGTAAAAATGTTACAGTAAGTTAAGGTTAATTTATTATTAAAGAAAGAAAATATTTTTTAATAAGTTTAGTGTAGCCTAAGTATACAGTGTTTATAAAGTCTACAGTAATGTCCTAGGCCTTCACATTCACTTACCACTCACTCACTGACTCACCTAAAGCAACTTCTAGTCCTGCAAGCTCCATTCATGGTCAGTGCCCTATACAGATGTACCATTTTTTATCTTCTATACCATATTTTTACTGTACCTTTTCTATGTTTAGATATGCAAATACTTACCATTATATTACAATTGCCTCCAGAATTCAGTACAGTAACATGCTGTACAGGTTTATAGCCTAGAAGCAATAGTCTATACCAGATAGCCTAAGTGTGGAGTAGGCTATACCATCTAGGTTTATATGAGTACACTCTATGATGATCACACAATGATAAAATCACCTAATGATATATTTCTCAGAACATATCTCTGTTGTTAAGTGACACGTCTGTATATATCGGTGCCCCAAAAGTATAAATTAATAGCCCATTGAAAGAAGAAGTATAAAAATTTTCTGTCATGACCCAAAGAATAAGGACGTTAACAATAATTATTCCTAGATGCATCATTATAAATGTCTGTGTCAGATTAAAGATGGTCACAAATTCTTTGACACTCCTCTCATCAAGAAGTGTGGTCTATTATCCTGCCCTTGAATCTGGGCTGCCTTATATCTGCATTGACCAATAGAGTATAGCAGAAGTGATGCTATGACAGTTCTAGGCCAAGCCCTTAAGTAGACTGGCAGCTTCTGCCTTGGTCTTGGACATCAGTGGCAATGTAAGAAGGTAGAATACACTAAAACCAGTCTACTGTGAGAAGTTCAAGGCACAGAGAAAGGCCCTGAAGGAAGAGATGCCATGTAGACAGAGAGGACAAGGAGTATTGAGTTATTGGCTATGTAAGTGAAGAAGCCATCTTGGGAAATAGTCCTCTAGTCCCACCTGCCCCGACTGACACTACGTGGATCAGGGAGGAACTACCCAGCTGAACTCTCCTGGAATTTCTGACCCTCAAAATCATGAGGAAGATAAAATGGTTGTTTTAAGCCATTAAAACAATAGATAGCCAGAATAATGTTCATGGTTGGGAATTTTAAAGAGTTGCAGATTATCATGTTGTAAGCAGACAAAGCCATTTATGTAAAGAAATTACCAGTAAAAACGTGGGCAGATTTACCCGGACAAGAGCTCAGATAGCGTGTGGAAAGAATGAGGTCGCTATCAAGATTTAAAAACAGAGGAATAGTTCAATGGAACCATGGAAGGAGAAGGAAAAACTCAGAAACTTCTCTTTGAAGGCATAGGAGGAATTTTGGGGAGAAAATGCCCTTTCTCCTTCATAGACCAGGGGAAGTTTTGCTGAGTAGGGCCCAGCGTGTACCCAGGGAAGTGAGAGACTGTCCTTCGACTGCATGACTCATTAAATTGCTATCCGTGTTTGACTACAGCTTCTTTTTGGCTATTACCACTTTGCTGGGGGTGGGGGAAGAGGGTGCTAAAGAGGAAAGGATGCCACTCCCAGCTTGCATGGATTTGTGCCTTCATGCTGCCACCTGTGACCTGGGGCCCCCACTTTGCTCTCTCACCCTGGCAGCGCCTCAAATATTGGGTCTAAGCCCTTTCATCTCATTGCTTCTTTCCCCACCTGCCACCCCTAAAGCAAAATATTTTCAAATGTTCTAAATTTTAATATATTAAATAGTTATTTAACATTTTCCCTTATTTGTATAAGCAAGAAAAATTAAGAGTTGAATGAAAGTGTATTTATTATATGCTACGACTTTTTGGAAGGACTGTAGGCACACAGTACCGACCATCTCAACAGCTGGAAGGGTTAGCCAATGTAATTTTTGCTAAAGTGCATATTCTGAAAAGTTGGATTTAGTAGTATTAAATATCAGATCAAACAATATAGAATTTCATAGGATACGAAGCTGGTACTTGGGTTCAACAAACCAATTGCTCTCCTTCTGCATGGCACAAACACGGTTCTGGAGAATCAGTTGACTTCGATAATCTGAGTCTGTGGTATTATGTAACCTCCAAAACTACTCGTAATGATCGTGGGCCACATGCAAGAGTATAATGTTAAGAAGAAGCAAGCACAAATCCCATTTCACTCTTCACTGAGTAATATGTCCAGTGTAGGGCTGCACTTGAAGAGGACATTATCACACTTTATCCAGTGCTACACAGGATGCTGAAGGGATTC
The DNA here is from genome assembly GCA_023783475.1 of Daubentonia madagascariensis. Taxonomy (NCBI): domain Eukaryota; kingdom Metazoa; phylum Chordata; class Mammalia; order Primates; family Daubentoniidae; genus Daubentonia; species Daubentonia madagascariensis. Next base: position 17,586,705 of record JAKFHU010000585.1, read on the forward strand.
GAAGTCATATCATATGAGAATCTTCTCAGGGGATTGGGAATATTTGGCTGGGACATGGGAAGATGGAGTAGATTAATTCTGAGGGGGCACTGAAGACACAGGTAACTAGAGGCAGGGGAGGGTTCAAGTGGAAGGTTTTTTCCCCCCAAGATTTGGAGGATCTAATCAAGAAGCTTTGCAAAGTATGAATTTCTGGCCTCTGAAGGTTTCAAGCAGCAGTTAGAGATTATCCTAGAATTTTAAGTATTAAAATTGGACCAGATAATTCCTAAGGTTCCTAAGAATCACATCAATAGCAAGGATATATTTTTTGGCTTAAAATTAATTCAAGTTAAGGTATTAATAATGAAATGTGATTTTTCCTAAGAAAATTTTTCTTCTAATAGAATGCTCTAAATTGATAATTCCACTAACATGCCCATAATCTGGCCCCATAGCAAATACTGTTGTGTAATCAATCCCAGTGCCCTTTCTGGCTGAACAGGGACCTCAGAAACAAACAATGTTGTGGCCACCCAGTATCATCAGTCTCATTGGCATAACAGCATGAAATCTATTATCCCTGCAAAGCAAAGGAAGAAATGTCTAATACAGGAGATCCTCTTTACCTGAAGATAACTTGTCTTGGAAAAATGTCACTTAAAATGAATCACTTAAACAGGATCTAGCATTTCATAGTAAATAGAAAAAAAAGGATGGATGGAGCATTGTCTTGAAAAAATGAAACTAAGTATTCACTTCTTAATTTTATTCCACAAATATTTATTGGGTAGCTACCATGGTAGACACTATTTTTGCCCCCAGGGATACCATAGTGAATAAGACCCAAAAGTCTTTGTTCTCAAAAAGCTTACATTATAGTGGGGAAGGGGGCAATTATAAAACAAATAGACACATGAATATTGAATGTAAGGTAGTGACAGATCCTGTGAAGAAAATAGAATAGAGTGATGGGAGAAACTAACTTAGGGAGGATGATCAGGGAAGATCTCCCCAAGCAAGCACATTTAAGCATATTGGGGGTGGTGTTCCCAGCAAAGGGAACAGCAGGTGCAAAGATCCAAGGGCAGGATCAGACTCCTCTGTTATAATAACAGCAGGGAGGCCAGTGTGGTTGGAGGTAAGTTCAGCTGTTTCCAGGGCCAGAGCACAAAGGACCTGATAGGCATGGTAAACAGTAAAGAAATTATAAAAATATACTTATTTTATATTATGGATATAATTGAAATAGTGAGATCATTCTTAGAAACAATAAAGATTATATCTTTCTCAGTAGAGAGGTCATATATAATTTTTCTAAAAAATTTTAATAGCTTAAAATGATAAGCTTCACCTCCCATTTGACACCCTCTGTATTATTATAAAAAGGTAACATTTATAAAATTAATGAAGGGCTTCATAGATGTTTCCAAGGGCCACTCTTAATCCTTTGATAGTTGCTTCATTCCCTTTAGAATTGACAAGTCACCATCCTTGCCAGTGTTTTATTCTTTGGTTGTTACTGCCAAAGCCTCACTTGTCACCAGTTCTTGAATATGATTTAAGCTGTTCGGCAACATCACTTCTATTGACTTCATGAAATCCTGACTCTTTTGCAAAAATTGAAATTTCACTTAGCAATCAATTTACATTGCATCTGCATTTTACTATTGGCTGAATCAGAGAGAGAGTGCCAGACAAAGGTGGACTCAATGCACACTAGCATTAATTGGGGAGGGATGTTAGAATGGAGACCAATATCATTAACAGTCTGTCACTAGCATATATTTTTGGTATCATGACTTTGCTTCCCTGGGCACCTTGGAATCTTCAGGAGCTCAAATATTGACCACTCAGGTAATGAGAACTGTCTTTTTATGGCATCATTTATTGGGGTTGGGAAAGAAAAGGATTAGAGAAGAGAGGGAGTCAGGGAAAGTTTTGGTTTTTTTTTTAATGGAAAATTATCTTTTCAAGCAATAATCCTCTCTTTCACAAGGAAGCCTGGTCACTCTCAAGGGTACTGGCAGGAAGCTACGAGTCACTGTGTCCAGGCCAGTAGAGCAGGCCTCTGTTGACTTCCTGGCATTGTAAAGATTCTGGCTTCTTGCCCCAGTGTCTTGCAGAAAGTGATTTCTCAGAATTGTCTTTTCCTCCAGGGATGTGCAAGTATTTTAAATTGAAGAGTTGTAAAGTGAGCACAAAGCCATTCTGGGTGAAGCCAATCTCATCCAGAGCAGCCCATCTGTATTTAGTAAAGTTTTAAATTTTATTGTTCTTTAAAAAAAAAATAAACAATAAACACTGTGTCATCATAGGAAGTAGAAAGAAAATATCATCTGTAAGCCTACTACCCGAGCACAGCAGTGTTGTTCTTCCTGTTCCAAACTTTGTTTATATATTCTTATTCATTATAATAATAACAATGAATATGATGATAATAGCTAGAATTTATTTACTGTTTTTTTTTTTTTTTTTTGGTTTGGTTGCCAGGCATGTCATTTAATCTCCCTAAGAACTCATAATATAGGTCATCATTATCTCTATTTTACAGATGCAAAAATTGAGGCATTGAGTGGTTGGATAGGTTTAAACTACTAGTAGTGGGTCTTGACCCCTGGCAACTCTGGAAATTTCTTTCTTGACCACTACACTACTGTTTTGTATTTTGCAGATAGCCAAGTCGATACATTAGAATTAAAAATTTTCCAATTATAATAAACTATTGGTATTAAATCCAAAATTAAGATGTTGGTTTTAAGAACACTGATAGAAAAATTAAAACATTAAAACTTTTAACACATAAGCAAAAGAATCATATTCAAATCTAGCATCTTCATTTTCCCCTTATTTTACTTGTATAAAATAGGATTGTACATACAATATATACATTATATATTATATATATGCATACATATGTCATGTATATTTATACTAAAAACTTTATGATGACAGGGACTGTGTCTGTCTTGCTCCTAAGTAGGGGACAGTGATAAGTGTGTGGAATTATTTATTTATTAATTCATTTGTTCAATAAATAACTATACCAGTTAATCCCCTTTGTATTTTTTTCCTGACATACTCAGGAGCTCTCTTCTCAAAATTTCTACTTATATATGATGTTAATTGATAATATATTTAATACAAAATTATTTTGATATTCAGTGAGTTTGGGGAACACTGGTTCAAAACAGATGAAATACTTTTCTTTGCTGCCTAATGTGCATTGTAAATTTACAATATGCCTCCTATCAAAAACTTATTTTTGACTATGCCACTTTTTAAAAATTTTCCTGGACCATCTGGAGACTAGAATTTCACTGCCACTTGGGAAACACTGGTCTAGAATTTACTTCTTCATAAACTCTAATATTAATTTTTCTGCTTCTCTTTTTGAACTGTCCTTGAATTGTTGTTACATAAAGGTGAAAGTCTCCAAAATAACAGTATGTTTTATGATATTCATTAGTATTGTCCTATTCCAAGTTAAATAGTACAAAACATTTTAAAAAGCCACTTATAAAGACAATTTCTAAACCTGATTTAAGATAGAAACAAATGTTATAAGAATTAGTTGAGAAGTAAAAATTAAAATGGTGGATTTTCTTTTATACTGTCAAATAACAGATTTTTTTATCCTGGGATGTTTTTGCTGTTTAACCAGAATCAGCTATATCAACCAATTGTTTTCATTGTATATGAGTACTACCTAAAACCTAATTTTAGTCCTTACTATGCATGAGTTGCTGAGAATTATTTCTTTTCTTTGAACATTATTGAATATTGCATTTATTGAGTACATTTGTTATTTCATTTTATTTTCAAAGAGCCCACATTATTTCATATACTTGTCCACATCCTATTTCAAAGTTAAAAGCATTACACTTTTCCATTCCAAATGAATCACTGGGAATATTCATATAAGAAAAGTATGATCTTTCTTGACACTGGAACATCTGGAATCAGCACCATATCCAATGAGTACAGGGGTTTCTAGAAACTGACAACTTTTAAATTTACAAAACCAGGAAGGCTGAATATACACTTACCGTTATCAGTCTCAGTAAACAAAGAACAGACCTCAATTCGAGATGGTTAAATAATGAATACAGTGAGTCAGCCATGTCTGTCCTCCTGAATCTAACTCATACAAGATAGTAGGTGGCATAGCAACATATATGTACTATATAGTTAAAGTATTAATATTTCTGAACTTATTTTAATCTATAGAATTCAAGTCTAAGACCATATTAGGTTTTCATTTGGCTGGTTTAAAAAATGTTTGTAGAGAGATAAGTAAAATTGCAAAGAACCTTAATGAAAGCTGTTTTTCTAAGAAAACTTAATTTTGATTTTCAAAGTATAACTCAGTTTTGATTTTTCAAAGTTAAAAACTCTCACACAAATATAGGCAGACATCAGAGATCTCTTCACTTATTAATGAGGAAAACTGTAAGATGGTGAAGCTGGTTCCAAGAGCATTTTGAGGATCTGAGTATTTACGGGCATTTAGAAAGAATGTTAGTTTGGTTAGATGCAAAAGTGGTTAACTTCCTACAGTGTAATACAACCATAAACACTGCGATTATCATTTCCTCTGGACAGATTGAATAAAATGTGCAAGTTAACATGAAACTTCACTGTGGCTGGGATCTAATCAATACTGAGTAGCAAAGTCAAACACAAGTATATTCTCCTAGAGAATTAACTAGCTCTCAGGTGGACCTGTTAACTAATGTCTCAGTGTGACACTGAAAGGTAATGCTCCTTCCCCTTATTTCCAAGTTTTGGTAATTTTTCCAATTATCCGAAAATAAAAAAATTATGAGTGTTTTTGTTATAAGTTAACTCATTGGCTTATATAGTTTGGACTAAAAAACCACCATCCCAGCTGCTTCCGGGAGTGGAAAGATTAAAAAGAAAGGATGAATATCTTATTTCAAAATTCAAATAAACATCTTTCATAGATGACTGTTCATTCCATATCCAGGTCAACATGGCAGGAGAAATGAACAATGGAAAGACGGCAGGACACATATCCCCAGGGGAATGAAGCAAGTGGGAGCTGACAGTCTTTCCTTGCCCCAACAGGGTTGCCTTTATCCAAAGGATAGCATTGGTGGACTCGGTCTCTCCACCTTTTGCAAAGATGCTAGGGAGCCAAGCTCCCGCAGGCTGCTCCGGGCGCAGCAAGCCCCACCCCTTGCACGGTGTCCTGATCACCAGCTAACGCCTGGAATACATTCCCCACTCGCCCTGCGTGGGCTCATTCACAGCTCTGTCGTCCTGGGCTGGGCGCTTCCTCTTTGGGACTGAAATAACAGAGCGCAGACAGATCGGGCGTGATGCAGCGAGCCCTCTTTCAGAGGCTCTTCTTCCTAGGCACTAAAAAAACAGCACACAGTAAGAATAAAACACAAAACACCAGCAATGTCCCCCTCCCCCTTCTCGTTCCCTCCTGGCTTTTTCTGAACGGTGGATGAACCTCTTCGAGCCTCCCTCCCTGGGGGTTGGGGTAGGGAGTGGGGGATAGCTCAGGGGAATTGGTAGGAGACGTCTGGAAGAAAGCAAGTCTCCGGGGAAATTCAGCACTTGGGCAGAAACAGTGGGGCATTCTTACTGCCAGCCCCGGGGGTGGCTGGCACAACACGTGCAGGATTAACCGCGGCTGGCGAGGTTGGGGTCGCGCGGTAACTCTCCAAGTGCTCGGTGCTGGATCCCGGGGTCCCGGCCCCGCCGCCGCGCCCCGCCCTGCCCTGTCCCCGCAGCCACGCGGGCTGCCGGGCTTTGTGGTTCGCCCGTGCGGCTGGGCCCCTGCTGGGGGTGTCGTTACGAGCATGTGCAGACAGCAGCCCAAGGTAGAGCGAGCGTGCCGGGCGAGCCCTGAGACTTGCCTTGCAATGCCATGTTTGTGTATGTGCTCTAACTCCCGGAGAGCAATCAGGGAGACGGCTGCCCGGCCGGACTTGGCTGATGTTTTCTTGTTTCTGTTTCAGCCTTCAGGATAATTCCTTCAGCAGCACCGCTGTAACAGAGTAAGTGATTCTCGCTGTTAAAATTAGACTTGCATGCCTTTCTCTGGAAGCAACTATCGTGAAGGTATCCTCTACCGTCCCCAGCCGCTGTTCATATTAGATGCATTGTCTCCTATAATCTGGGGCTGTGAAGACTGCGGGGAGACGTGCTGACTGTTGGGGCCCAGAAATCTTTACAGGTTGAAATCAGCATTTTAGCAGATGCAGGAGAGAGATTAAAACCAGCTGATCGCTTGCGGGAGCTCAATGCTCTAAGATATATGTTCTGGGAGTTCAGATTTTTAAAAAATCTATTTGACATGTCAGAAAGGAAGCTTTGTTGTATTTTGCCAACACTGGCGTCAGTTTTCATGGAGTGCACGCTGTACACATTTACAGCAATAGGAGATGGATGTGAAATGCCTGGAGTTGAATTCCTGCATGTGATAAACAGGCTAAACTTATCTTTGCTCTGTCTTGTCTACAGATTTTTAAGACACACAGAGTAAACTTTTCTTGCATGCCCTTTGTCATTTTTATCCTCTGACCTGACAAATCTACCTATAAGAGGAATGAGTCACCTGGTCCTATGGTTAAAGCTGTTGATTAGGGCAACTAACACCATTTAAACATGGAATGGAGTGTGATGTTTCATTCAAGGCTAGCAGACACAGTATTTATTTTTACTAGATATTTATAGTTCATAGTTTTAATTTGTCATCTCTTCCTTAATATGTTTTTCTATTATTATACTATACATAAATGTTAAAATTAGTAGGTAGTATATCTTCCTAATACTATATGTAATTTACATATAGTTCACATATAGGTATGCATTATATATACTTCATCTAGCATTTTTCCTCTAGGCTAATTCATGATGTTTACTCCTGGGACCTTTTGTAGAAGTCACTCTAAACAGCTTTTCAGGAAAAAGGCATGTGTAAAGTTGTAGACTCAACTACGTTTAAAAAAATGTTACAAGTTTGATATAGAAAGCCCAGCTAACTTGGGACGTGTTTGCTAAAGTTCTCTAAAATACAAATAAATGTAGAAATAGTTGTCATTTGAGTTTCAAGTCCCACCACTATCACAGTGACGTGGTGATGGAGGGGTAAGATTCCACAGTGCTCCCCTCTCTCTTTTTTCCCATATTCTTTTGTTTCTCTGTTTGGATGTGCTGCTCTCTTAGTGTCCAGCTTTGGAGTCACTTTTAAAAAAAATAGGGTTGACTTTAGAAGATACAGTATAAAATACTAACTACATCCTGTTTATGAGATTGCTTGGTAAGCTGTGCTGCAAAATTGCTTTTCTAAAAGCCTCAGAAGAGAGGAGAGAGGTGTGCCAAAGTGTGCATCTGCAGGCCGGAGATAAGGCCTGAACTTCCTGGTCAAGGTGCACAGGTACTGCTCTTCTCCCCTTACTGTGCTTACAAGCACCAAGTGCCTTTCTGGCCCTGATTCTTGGGAGCCCAGTGTGGCTGAATCTCCAGAGTTAGTCACAGACATAGCAGGTTCAAAATGGAGACACTTAGTTCCAGAATTTCACATGGACAGTTTTTGTCCTTAAAGGTTTTATGGTTAAACACTGGGGAGAGTCTGGTGCCTTGTTTTTGGACACTCCCCAAGGAGTTCTGATTGCATAAGATCATGTTGTTACTTTCAGAGATGTGACAGTGATTTATTTTAAAAGGCAGTGAGTGATAATCGGGATGCCATCTGGCTAATATAAAAATCTGAGGAGCACATTGAAAACACACCAAAAGCTTCATAGGTGTAACATGGCACAGACTGGGATAATTTAAAACTAGTCGCTGTCCAGCATAACATTTTCCCCTCCCCTCAGTAATATGAACCATGTCTCTTGGTTCTTTGGAAATGACCCCATACACAGCAGGACCATGCTACCCTGAAATCTCATAAACAGGATGCAGGTCCAAATGAGTATTTTATACTGTATCTTCTAAAGTCAACCCTGTTTTTTTTTTAAAGTGACTCCAAAGCTGGACACTAAGAGAGCAGCAGGATAGTGCAGCAGGATAGTGCAGCAGGACCATGCGCTATCCTGAGACACAGACATAGCAGGTGCTCAGTAAATGTTTGGGTGTGGTCTTGGCCTACATGGTGGAGGGACGTTCTTCTCTTACACGTTTTGGATACAAGAAAAGTTCCTCTTCCACCTGTCCCCAGCCCATTTTCCTTGGTGCTTGAAATTCCACCTAGAGATGATTTCTTTTGGATTAAGGCTTTTGATAGTGACCCTCGTTAAAATGGAAATTAAAAAGTTTGTGCCCCAGGAGTTAGATTCAAGTTGTCATTAATACTTTAATGTGAAATATTTTATCCAACCTATTTGCTAACTTGCCAAAGTTCTTCTTAGCCAGCTGGGGAGTCTCATAAGAGTCAAAGGGAAAAGAAATTGGGAAGGACTCAAGGACAGATTTTATTCTCTTCTTGGTTTTTCTCAGGCTTGGCACTGTCTGTGCAGCTATTGACCAATTCAATTTTGTTTTCTACCCCAATTTTTTCAACATCAGAATGGCCTTGGCTTTTTCTTCTGTATCTGTGACACCTGTTTATTTATTAATTTTCCATGGTCATTTCCTATGTTGCCCTGGCTAACTTGCTATTTGAAATGAAGCCTGGCCTTCAATAATTCTGATTAGTTATTATTCAAAGCAGTGGTTCTCAAAAGATCATCAGTATCAATTAGGGAAGGGGATTGGAGCTTATGAAAAATACAGTCTCCCCAAATATATCTCAAAGTGGGAACCCTGAATAGATGATTGTGTTGGTGTTAGCCCACTGTTAATCTGGGATTTGGAGACCTTTAGGTCAATGTTAAACTTTTTAGAAGCATAGTAGTGATGTGGGCGGGCAATCTGGCTTAAAAATCCACATTCCTGGGCCCTGCCCTCAGAGAGTTGATATAGAGGGTCTGGGGTCAGGGTGGGGCTGGGGTCTGCCATTTTCATCAGGTAATCCAGGTAGTGCTTATGCAGGCAGTTCTGGGGTCACACTTCGAGAGACCCCACAGGAGGCTGTACCTCTGCAGTTTTGCCTCCAGGGAACTTGGTACTACAGGATGAATGGAAGTATCTTTCTAGCACAACTACGTTTTATATCTAACAGCCAGTTTGAGCCCTCTCTTCTTACTTGTTTGGAAAAGGGAACTTCTCACGGGCACTTCTTTCATTACCATTGCTCTAAGGAACGCCGTTCTCCCTCTTGGTGAGCCTCTGGGAATATAGACTGAAGAGGTTCTTTGGTTCCTGCCTTTTGAGCTTAGTGTAGTGGAGCAGAAATAATCCAGACTTCACTGCTTTAGGCCTTGGGATCCTGGACCATAACTTAGCCTCTGAGTGAAGGTAACTCCTGCCTCACAGCACTGTCAGGCTTAAATGAGATGATGTGAAAGAACAGGTGAGCTGTGAAGGACCACACAAGTTTTTCTCTTTGGTGGTTGATTGAGGGAGCAAAAGTCCAAATAGAGAAAAAAGTAACAACGCTGAGCATGTCACAAAGAAATGATTGCAAAGTCAAACTATCCACATATTGTCTGGGCCACCACAAATTAAGGACTCTAGGATGTAGAATCTAGTTGATAAGAACTACAAAGGAACTCATTTAATAGAGGTGCTGTTCATGTTTTTTTTTTTACTATGAACAACCATAAGAAAAACATTCTGTACTGCAATCCAGAACATATACACATATATAATTTAAATAAGTTCCATGAAACAACAATTAATCCTTACTATGCAGACATTTTCTGCTGTCTCCAACAACACTAACAACAACAACAACAACAAAAAATGCTGGTAGCCTCTATCTAATTTCAAGACCCACTAATAGGTCACAGTAGACAGTTTGAAAATCATTGCACTAGAAGATGCCCAGTTTTGAATATCTAAGAGGGAGATCATTAAAGGGACTGGTCTTTAAATTCCTGTGTAAGGCTATAATGTAAGAAGAAAATGCTATGCCTCAGATAAGTTGGCCATTTGCTCTGAGTTGATTTTCTTCCAGGAGTGCAGATATCTGGATATGGATTCCCACTGTGGAATCCAGTTTTATAGTTGGGCCAGTATTGTACATTTGCATGGGGCTCCTGGGCAAGGACAGAGAGGAGGTGGTAATTGAGTAGAAGTTGATGGGTCTTTATCAAAGTAAATGAAAACTCAACTTCAAGAAGTTGTATATGTGTGTGATTTAAGCTGGTAGGTAGATCTATTTCAATTGCTGTACCTGTGAGCTTGGAATCATATTTCCTTGAGTGGCAACCAGAGTTGTTCAATAAGCATTAAAGTTGGATCAACTAATTAGGTCCAGCCTCATAGTTCAGAAAGCATCTGCAACGTTGTATGTTCTGGTGCCAAGTTTCCATTTTTAACTGATTGTCCTTTGAGGAGAAAGATTAATAAATCAAACGAGGGGGAAAAATAAGTTCTTGCCAAATCCCCAAACAATAGGTATTGTTGAGCCCTGGTTCTTTGGAAGCAACAATTCTAGATTTCTGTTCTTCATTGATTTTTCTACTTTGCTATTGGAAAACATTCACATTACAAAGCCCAGATGATTAGGTGAATGCCGCTAATGGAATAGAACAAGGCAATACTTGTGAATTTAATTGTTGTTTTTCATGAGATGGACAGAGTGGGTTATTGGCAAGACAGCAAGGAAATTTTACTCACTCTGTTTAAAGAAGGATTTTGTTAAGTCAACCTATTTTTTTTTAATTGCCAGAGGGAATAAAATATTTCAGCAGGTAGAGATTATTAGAGTCTGGCCTTTGTTTAATTCACTACAAAATCATAATTTAAAAAGAGATTGTAAGGGAAGAGGACTGGAGCTTTCATTAATTTATTCCATAGGTTAATTATATACCATTGCCGGTAAAGAATATTTAAAAATTTTAAAGTACTTCATATAGTATAAATACTGTATTATGGTTATATTTAAGCATGCAGGTATTTATTTGCTTATTTATTTTTGTCTACTCATCATATTGTGAATTTCTCAGAGCAGGGTCCAGATCTTTTTCATATTTTGTGTCCTTTAGAAGCAGTGCTACTTAAAGTGTAAATCTCCAAATTGTCACTTGTCTGAGACAAGAAAAGAACAGAAATAGGTAGCAAGCACTTAATAACTTTAACAGGAATTTGGCAATGCTGTGACATTTTTACCAAAGTATTTGTCCACAATGGATTGGAAATAAAAAATAAGCTGGTTGGTCCAGGACTCCCAGACAGTTTGAGAAGCACAGCTCCAACACCTAATGCAGTATGCAGTACCTGGATGTAGTAAACCCTCAACAAATGCTTGTTAAATTATTTCAGGGACCAGACCTGCTGAGGGACCAGAGTTAATATTTCAATTCAAATATTTTTTGAGTGTGTACTCCGGGGTACTCTGGTGCTATGGCAGTGTATCGAGAAAAAGAAATTATAGTTATTTCTACTCATAGAATTAGTAACTAATCAAAAGATCTCAGAGGTGCAAAGGATTACAGAGCAGTGTGAGACAAGATATAGTTGGTTATCAAAACCTCAGAATGAAGAATAAACATTATGCATTAAGGTTAAAGTAGGAACAAGGCACGTGGGTGAACTTGGCTGGGAAGGCTCATGGAGCTGGCAGGACCTGACTTGGGCAGTGAAGGATGAGTAGGAGTTGAAGATGGAAAAAGTGTTTTAGGCTGGGGTGGGGTAAGGTGGGAATAGCTGAGAACAGGAACAAAGGCTCCCTCCTGTGCTGGAGTGAGAGAATGGTCCTACTCCAGATCTTCCTAAGCAGTGTGGAGCACTGGAGATTTTTCAATATGGAAGAGCCAAGAATTTTTCATAAGGTTGATCAAGAAGTTCTGTGAAAAGGAACCCCTTCCTTTTCACAAGATTAAGAAAATCTAAGGCCAATGTAGTAAGCCAAATGGGAGCTGGTAAGTTTGGGACTGCCTGAAGCAGAGAAAATGCAAAAAGGCATATAGTGGAATCGTTAAAAACAATTGACCAATCTTGGTGCCCAATGTCCCCTCAAGTGTTGTGAACACTTAGGTCCTTGCTATGATCTTGTTAGCTTAGGTGATGCAGAGCAGTGGAGGCAAAAAAAGAGAGTCCCATCTGGTTCTGAGCTTTTAAGCTCACATGATATAATAACAACATTGGTATCATTACCTGATAGACACGTTGGGAATCAGAGCTGGTTTGGGAAAGAGTAGGGAGGATTGTTACTCTTTTTAGTTTACTGTGCTAATCTTCATATCATTCTAGATTATTGCTGCTACTTCTATAGCAGATACTTGGGTCTGATGTGATTTTTGTTCCCTCTCCCCAGGTGTGACGAAGACACAGTCTCTCTACATGAAGACCAGATTGATTGTTCCAGTCTCAGGTTCGACCCACCATTGCTTGGTTCATGTTTGTGAGAGACAGAAACCATCTGGGTCTGATGGCTCTCCTTTGAATTCTAGTCTTTTCTTTGAATTCTAATTATTTGTTCTCATGCCTCATCCCTTTTTCCTGTTCACTTTTGGATGCCCCTATAAGCAATTCCTTCTATATGGGGGATGCTCAATAAATGCCTATTGAATTGAACATTGATTAGTCTATCTCAATGTTCCCATCATGCACTATAAGGAAGAGGTTCTAGATTGTTCACCAGACATGTCATTGAGTGTCTGTAGTATGGTCTTCACCATCAAGGGCTCATGGTACAGTGGCAAAACCTTCACAGTCAACCATTTCTTCCATATTTATTTTGTACCAAGCATTTTCATCTACATTTTATTATTTAATCTAAACAACTGAAAGGAAGCTGGTATTTCCCTCCTCATCCTATAGATGGAGAAACTGAGGCTCAGAGGGTTTATGGCTCATCCAAGGTAACATAGCTGAGTGAACACTATGAGGCAGAATTTGGACACAGGTCTGTCTGACTCTAAAGTGCACTTGTTGGATAACAAACATATGTTGAAGGCCTATTTTGTGTGCCAGAAACCAGTCAAGATTTGGGATAGAAAAGACAGACTAATTCCTGCTCCTAGAAATTCAGTCTGCTAGAGGACATAGGCAAGAATATAGATGATGATGCTACTGTACATTAAGTGCTATTGTACTAGAGGTAAGCAAAGGATTTACTTAGAAGGAGCAAATAACCCACAGAGCTTTCTGAGATGGATTCCTGAAGAAAATTACACATGGCACATGACTTTTTAATTTTTTTTTTTATGGGGTCTAAGGCTAAGAGAAAGATGATGCCACCAGACAGACACAGCAGCTTACTGGGAAGCCAACAGAAGGTGGAGAGAGTAGTTTGAGTTGAAGGAACAGTGAGCAGTTCAGGATGGTAGGAACTCTGAGAGTGGGTGCGGTGAGGAGGTCAGGGTGATAGAATGAAGGTCCAGAGATAAACAAACACCAGATTTCACAGGGTTTGTGTGTCTCGCTAAGGAGTTTGGCATTTATCTTGGAGGTACTGGGGAAACTAAAAAGACCCCTCAGTTTTTTTCTTTGCAAATTACCACTCTAAGGCCCTGCCTGAGAGTAACAATAGCTTTCATTTATTGGCTTGCATCCTGGACCTGGAGCCAGTTTCCCATGGAGGGCATTTCACAGAGACTGTATTATCTCTGCAAGGCAGATATCACATCCATTTTATGAATGAGGATCGTAGAGGTGAAGCGACATGGCCCAGGCTACACAGCTAACATGTGGGAGGCTCTTTCAGAGTCTGGCGGTTTTCAGGACACCATGCTCATTCTCAATTAGGATTTATTCCAATAAGTAGTGACATAAATTACATAACCTGTGCTTTTCAGTTTTGAGGATCCTGAGGAACAAATAATATGTTAGAAAATATATTTCAAAAGATGACTTTTGTAACCAGATTTTACATGTGTGTAATGGGACAAAGATGCTTTTGCCCCCTCCTCCTGCTCCCTGCCATCCAAGTCAAGGAGGTAAACAAGATCACACTTATAAATTTTAGGTGACTTGAAAATATGATATAAAAACAAAGTTCAGGTATTATTTGGGGAATGAGTCTATCAAAAGCATCATTTTAGATTTGAAAAGCTACTTTTCCCCCCCTGATTCTTGAGTGTTCTGGAATCCTACTTGAATGGGGTAACTGTAAAGGCAGCTGTTCTTTCTTTTGTTTCTCACACAGGAACATAGAGTGGATGGGTTTGTACTGAAAGACATGCACTTCAAATGAATTAGTGTAGTTTCCAATTCATGGTTTAATATTAATTCCAAAACCGGTAGTGACTTAGAAAAAAATTTTTAAATTGTAAATGATCTTAAGGGAAGAATATCAACCAGTGTCATTGGCACTGATTTTTGTTTTTGTTTTTTTCAGTTACTAACATTGAAGAATTATTTGATTTGTTGGGTTCTCCTTTACCAGACAGCACTAAGTTTGTCCTGGACCTACGTTTAACTGTTTTACACGGTTTTATTTTCAAACGTTGCCCAAATGTACCCTGGTCATGCTCCAGGCCACCTATCCTGATGTTTGCTTTGGTCTTTTCCCGGAGACTAACTGAAGCTCATCCTCCCCTGATATCAGCTTAGTGAGTTTAATCTCCCTTTTACTTGTGAAAAGGTGTCTTACGTGGTAGGCATAGAAATCCCTCCTTGGCTGGTCTTGCCTCTTGGCTTTATGTGTCCTTGAGCAGCGAGGAGTTGCTTCTCAGCTGACCTTGTAAAAGCTTTTTTATGGGTGCTAGTGGTAAAGGAGCCTGAGGAGGAAGTGGCCACCCCTCATGAACTGCATGGTTGAGTACTAATGATTACCAGTGGTTAAGGTTGATGATATTGATCACATAAAGGGAAGGCCCCATTTGGTTTTGTCCATGGCATTTGCTTGATGCTTAGCAAAATGAAAAATAAAATGTGTCTGGATTTAAGTGGGACAAATAGCTTCAGAGAAGAGTGTTATCATGTCAGTATTTTTGAAAAAGTTGAAACTGGAGAGGGGTGGGTATATTGTATGGAATTTGGTTGTTGAGTGGAGAGTACAGGTGCCATCCCAGCACAGAACATATGGAGGAAACACCGGCCTATCTGGTCTTTAGTGATTTGGCATTGGCAGAACCCTGACAGTGAGATGTTTGACTTTGCCTTCAGGGCACTGTTCAGATGGCCTGCCTGGGTAAAATATGGCCCTTGCCTTATATTTTATCCAGGTAACATGTATCCTGTCAAAATGATCCTGTTAAACTTTTAAATGCCTCTGAAAGTTGTAGGGAGATGATTATAAACTGACACTGCCTTGAATCATGCCTTGAACTAAGAACACAGGCATGAGAGTCTGCACATCCACCTCACCCCCCTGGGTTTGCCTGAATTAGCTCTTCCAATAGGCATGTTATTTAATCTTTGGGTCTGAGAGTCTCCATCTATAAAGTTGGGATGACAATATTTAGCCTGACTATCTCACATTATTATTGTGAGAGGAAAATATGATATACATGAAAACATCTTAAAGTGAAAAATTAAAAACAAATAATGGTGGTATGTACATAGTTACAACTACAAAGTATGTATCCACTAACAAAGATGGCAAGAGAAGGTGCAGTGAAATAAAGAGTGAAATTCACATTTCTTAAATTCTTCTTCCTGTAAAATTCTCTAAGTGTAAGCTAAAAATTTTGCTAGGTACCCTATAAATATAGCAGCAATGAATATCGCCAGCCCCTCTTTCCCGCAGCAGTTTATTCATTTTTTTAAATGCTTTCTAAATCGGGTCTTTCCTGTTTTAGAGATGAAAACAATAAAGAGAATTACCCCAGCGCTGGGGCTCTGGTAGAGGAGCACTCGCCGGCCCTCCGCGAGGCGCAGCAGCATGTAGAGCAGACCGTGCTGGTGGACGGTGTGTTGCGACCCAGCATGGGCAACTTCAAGTCCCGGAAGCCCAAGGCCGTCTTCAAAGCAGAGAGCGGCAGGAGCCACGGAGAAAGCCAGGTAGCGGCTCTGTCCCCTCAGGCCTTTGCCAAGACAGGTGCTTCTCAGGAGAGGGCACACAGTTGTGGCAGACGATTTGAGTGCATGATTTTGCAGGAGGCGATTAGCGTGACTGGTCATTGCCTGCAGTGCCGGCATGAGATACGAGGATGCTCTTGCTGGTTAAAAGTTAGGTGCTCTGAGCCTGCTAATAATTTTGCACCCTTTCAAACTGATGTTCTTAAATACTAGATTTTGATTTAAAGGAGCAGCCATGCCCTTTTTGGGGGAGGGTGGAGGAGGACCTCTCTCTTTTCATTCATCCAGGACGATTTAGCTCTTGCCCCAAACTTGGGGATTCTCCTCAGCAAAATCAAGAGGCCCAGTTTTACCCAGAGCCATTCTTTTTAGGCTGCAATTTAGCAGCCTTGAACAAACACGAAAGTGTGTGAGTGTGTTTGTATGTGTGCATAGTATCTGGTTTTCTGAGATTGATAAGTATTAAAGTGAATGAAGGAAGCATCTTTCCATTAAATTCTGATAATAAATTGACATTTTATAAACTTTTAAGATTTTTTCTAGTTGTATGGGAATGTAGCAAAGAATGTGATTTTTTAATCCTAAAAATCCCTCATATAATTTATGATGCTTTTAAAAGAGATTAAATGAATATAATCTACTTTAATCTTACTAGGAGGTTAATATTCCTAACATTTAAATTATATTTGTAATGAACCTAACATAGTTTTGGGGATATGGATGTTCCATAAATGTTAACTTAGCTTCTTTGTTAGCATTTAGCTGTTAACTTTAAAAATAATGTAGGAGGCTCTAAATATAATAGGTTAATTATGTAATAACTTTTAAGTTTAGTCCTATTTAGCAAAGGGGCACTAGGAGATCTTCCCGTTAGAACAACTTGGCTGGGCAGTTTATTTGACCTTGCAATTTTGTTATTTGCCTTATGATTTTTATCTCCCTTCTTCCTTGGCATTGTGACCTCTTTAAGTTAATTTTGCAGTGAGATGAAAATGCCCTCTGCATTCATGAAGCTGTGTTGTGATTATTTTAAACTGAGTATCACTCTCATTGCAGAGAGGTGAATATGAACTACCATTTGGGTTATAAGCTTGAGACCTTGATTTATGGAATGTACTGCAGCACCTTTCGAATTAGGAGAGTCTTGCTGGAGGGCACAGGTTCTCAAAGGGCTGCCCCCAGAGTCTGACCAATCCCAGGGAGGCTCTGACCTTGAATCTCCTACCAGGGGTCACCTGTGACAGTGTGAGCTTCAGGGTGATCAGACATCTCTCCTCAGAGTGCCCTATTTCTTGTCATCCTGTAGTCTAGCCTGACAGAAATTACACGGTCATCACTTGTGATAAGGTGCTAATGGGGCATGTAATTCCCAACCTGTTGCTCATACACAGGAAGATTTCAGGAGAGAAACATGCTTTTATAGGCTTTGCTCATAATACAACATTGGAATCCTGAACTGCAGGTATAATTCCCAGTGAAAATTAAGTGGCCTAGTCTATCTGATTCAATGAGCTTCATTCTCAAATGCCTTGCCTTCCGGGCAACACGTTGTTTGCATAATGGGTTTTCCCAATTATATTCTGGGTAAAAGGAAGACAGATTATTATATTATTGAATGCATACAAATAGTCCTATTGCCACAGAAAAGTAAGGACACTTGGTATAGTTTCTGAACTCTGGGGATTAGCGAGACTCAGATATCATTTTAAAACGTTTCATTTCAGTTACATAATCAGTGTCTACTATAGTGTTATGAGTTACAGATAGTTGAAGTAGAAGGAGAAAGGACTTCTTATATATTCAGAAAATAGAACAATAAAACAATATACTAAACAAATAACTATAATAAAAATTTCCCTTATCATTCCATTCAGGCTTATGTAATTAATTCTTGTTTCTCTTGATCTTGGATTAGTGCAGTATCATGAAGCTGTCGGCTTCTCACTAAAGTTCTGCCAATCCTGACTCAGCCCACTGCTGTCATCAGATGCCTGTGTCCAGGTGTCTGTCCTTTAAAGTGCCAATTGTTTAAAGTATCTGTCCTTTACCATGGGGCTCCTGAGATTCTTCTCTACTGAAAATACAAACTCTGGTCTAAAGCTGAGTAAAACCTCAGGCAAGTATGGGGGGTGGAAAACGAAACGATCTGCAGATGACAGAAACTGAAATGGCTGTGGTTAGTTTACTACTGATAATTTTAAAGTGCAAAAGGTCTAATGAGAGTTCATATTAAGAATAGTGCATAATGTGACATGCAAAAGAAGACAATAAAATCATTTCCCCCAAATTAGACAAAATGTCTTGAAGGATAATGAGTAAGCCTATTTTCAAAGCAGTCAGGGAATGTTACTTCTGATTATACAAAAATGAATGAATATAGTTTTTACAGAGGGAAAAAACCCTTAAGATATAACATAATCCTAAAAGATTCGTGAAGTCTCAAGTAAGTCCTAGACATCTATTTTTATTAAACTCCGTAGGCAAGTCTAATGTGCATTCCTGATTGAAAACTGGTGGCCTAGAGGATGCTAGATTCAAATGAAAGAAGTAAGGCTGTGAACAAGTCAACATTTCTTTTTTTCTTTCTTTTTTTTTTTTAATTGCAGAATATTATGGGGGTACAACACTTTGGCTATATACATTGCCCATGCACTGCCTGTGTCAGAGCTACAATCGTGGTCATCCCCCAAACTGTGCTCCCCGCATCCATTCAGTGAGAGTTTTTCCCATCCCCTCCACCCCGCTCCCACCTGCCCGCCCCCTGATGAATATTATTGTCCTGTGTGACATAAGTATTGATCAGTTAGTACCAATTTGATGGTGAGTACCAGTGGTGCTTGTTTTTCCATTCCTGTGACACTTCGCTTCGAAGAATGGGTTCTAGCTCCAACCAGGATAATACCAGATGTGTTAATTCACTATTGTTCCTTATTGCTGAGTAATACTCCATGGTATACGTATACCACATTTTATTAATCCACTCGTGTATTGGATTGTTGAACCTGGGTTCAACAAGAAAAAAACAACCCTATTAAAAAATGGGCAAAGGACATGAACAGAAACTTTTCAAAAGAAGATAGAATAATGGCCAGCAAACATATAAAAAATTGCTCAACTTCTCTAATCATCAGGGAAATGCAAATCAAAACCACAATGAGATATCACTTAACTCCAGTGAGATTGGCTCATATCAAAAAATCCTCAAACAACAAATGTTGGCGGGGATGTGGACAGATAGGAACACTCATACACTGCTGGTGGGACTGCAAATTTGTTTATCCCTTTCTTCCTTAGACAATAGTCTTTGCAAAAGAATGGCTCTGGATAAGGACCGTTTAATGACCTGTCTCCTGAAAGGCCAGGTTTTAGGGACACTGTTATTAGAGTTCATCCATATGATGAATTTGAAGTTAAAACAAGATGTATGAGTTGGTGCTAAGCATAAACTCCTGATCACAGTGGAATCCAGTAACAGTTTGCCCTTATGTGGAATGTCTTTTTAGACAGCAAATACTCTTTCCAAGGCGAACTGATTCAAGGCATGGATTATATGTAATATTTTGTGAAAAATTAAAAATGATCCTGTATTGATCACCATGCAAGTCACAATATTAATCCCTGAAAACCCGATTTGGGGAAGATTAGACTTGACTAATAGAACCAACTTCCTATATGGGACCTGATAACTGTCCAGAGGGCATTCATTTTTAGCATTGGTAGATGGAGTCTTGTCATCCCCACTCCCTGCCATCTGGCATCATGCTGTGCATACTGTCCTTCTGTCCTCCCCTCTGGTGGCTATTTTAGCAGAAGACAAAAAGCAGGCAGCTATATAGAGAGCTTTTCTGCAGTGAGCCGTGTGCTGTGATCATATTGCTAATTTACTTCTTTGGGGAGACCAGCTGTTTGGTCTGGTGTACATCAGCATCAGATTTCTTCCACTTGGCTCCAGTAGATGTGTTAAGAAGCGGGAAAGAGGTCTAGGTCTGATTGTGAAATTTTCATTTTTATCTTTCCACAGACATGAAGACCCCTAAACACTTTGAGGAAAAATAACCTAACTATGAAGTATTTACTATATTTCTGTTTTTGAAGGGTATAGTTCTTTTTCTTACTGCATTAGACTTTAAATTAAAAGAAAAACAATAGTTAATTCTGGGCCATTTTTATCCCCAAAGGAATTAAGATTCTGTTTCCAATTATGGACCAACTTTATGTGCATTTTTTTCTTGATGTATGACTGAACCACTGAACAACTTCAAACAGTAAAAGCAAGAAAACCAGGATAGATGATTGACTTTGAGAGCACTGGAAAGCTAAAAGGAACCTCAAATAGAATTGCACTTGCTTTTCAGTGAGAGGAACTTAGGTTCTGAATATGCCTTTGAGGGCTTGTTTTTTGCAGTGTGTCTACAGCATGAATTTGTTACGATTCTAACAAATCTCAGTCTTAGGTAATTGTTGTGACACATTAGTTTATGTTGTATTATTTCTCATACGTGATTTTGCAGCTCCAGTATAGATGTTTTACTTCAATTTCTGTTTATGTATGGATTTGCTGGAAGATCTCTTACTGGTTAGGAAGAAAAGTGGTCCTCTGAGTTTGTTTTCCAAATTCCCCTTCACCCTTCCAAGGGTAAAATGGTGAAGATTCAGGGGAACAGGGCTCTGAGAAATGCAGTGTCCTTGAAAGTGAGGCCAGCTGAGTCAATGTTTGGGTTTACTGGTTTCTTGTGATCTATCAGATTCTGATACTCCTCTTTGAATTAACAACCAGCCTGTTTTTAAGTGATTTAGATGATGAAAAAAGATATTTTTAGGAAGGAACCTGGGATGTCTGTAAAATAACGTTGTCACTTTTTTTTTTTTAAATATACAAATATATTCAGCTTAAATACTGACATGAATGAATCTTAAAATGAAGTGATGTACTTTGTCTGCCTGGGCATTAAATTTCAGAAATGTAAAAAATTAGTATTCAGGTGGAATTTGCATTCAAAGCAACGTAACTAGTTTGAGACTTTTAAGCTAAGCAATGGGGAATTTGAAAATTTGACATTATAGTGCTCAGGGCCACATCATCTAATTGATATTCCACCTATGATGGAAGTTACAGAATAATGAACAAGAAGGTAGTGATGGTGTTGATAGCAATGGAGGATGGCAAGGACTGATCTGTACTTACATGCTGCCTGTAATATTAAACAGAGATGCAGACAGCTATCATACAGAATGATTGTTAAAATTGTGGTTGCCTCTTCCTGTTCATCTTTTGCATACATAAATTCTGAATTAAAGAATTTCTGTTTTCCCTACATAGTTCCAAAGACAATTTCCAACATCATATAACCATATAAATTCAATCCATAGTCAAGATTTACCAACACATGGAAGAAGAGAAACATCCATGGAACACGTTTGTCCCTATTGGCACCTGCTGCTCCTCCATTGGTTTCTAAGACTTGCGGCTTCTACTACAGAGAAGTTTCCTTTAATGAATCCCAGAATCAAATAGTTGGGTAGCAGTATAATGATATAGTAAAATACATGATCTATCAGTACAGTTGAATGGGTTCAAACTGCTTTTCAGCAACTTACTTTCTGTGTGACTTTAAGCATCTACTTACCAGCTCTTTAAGGGTCATTTTTCCTATGTAGGAAGCAGAGATAATAATTGTATCTACCTTAAGAGGTTGTTGAAAGTGATAATGACATAAATGTAAACATTCAGCAAATTTCAGAGGGCTAAAAGGAATTTTTAGAATGTTTTATAGACTCATGTGGCTGGATATACACTAACACCTCCGTAATTGCATGTGTCCTGCATTGGACTATGCTCAGCACTGCTGCAATAACAACCCAGAACCTTAATGATTCAAGCCAACAAAAGTGCATTTCCCACACGTGTTACATAGCCATCGTTGTTCACCGGGAGGTGTCTGTTCACTGCAGTCAATTAAGGACCCAAGGTAACAAAACAATTGTCTTGAATGTTGCTGGTTTCTGAGTTAGAAAGAAAAGGGATCTGGAGGGTCCTGCACCAACTATTAGAAACTCCAGGCCTGAAGTAACACACAACATTTCCATTCTCTAGTAATTGGCCAGAGCTAGTCACGTGCTTTCACATGACCACAACCCGAAAATGCAATGGGGCCAGGAAACACAATCCTGTAGTATGTCTTAAGGGGAGAATGAAATACTGGCCAATAGCACTAATAACTTTCACATCCCTTACTCAAAATAGCATATAACCTTAAGTAAAATGAAGTTAATTTGTTCTTTTCTAGTCCTTCACACTACTGAAGTACTAATGTTATTAATGTTAAGGACTAGAAGAAGAAAAAGAATGTTAATTATGTTAGGTATCACCAAAGGATATACATGCCATTATATTATTGTTTTGGATAAGAACTGGAGTTTTGTACAAGCATCCCTTCAGTTAAGCTCCTGCTTCATTATTATGGGGAACAAAAAAGTGGGTCTAGTATTGATTTCTTCCCTATTGCCAAATGAAACTTCAAAGCTCATTAATTTGGCTGTTTTATTTAGGAATAATTGTGGTCTTACTCTCACCAGAAGATCGAAGTGACTTTGGGTTATGCCAACTAAACCTGCGGTGCCAAGATTTGGAGGCATTTTTAAATTTGATCTAAAAATCCTTCCTATAGAAAGTGGGTTTGATAATCTGGATATTGTCAGATGTGGGAGCTGGTTTCTGCATACACATACGTATGCAAATTCACATCCTCATGTACTTGGTGATATTTATCTAAGAGCAGGGTGTTCTTTAGGCAGAGAAAACAGCTTAGCAAGGACTTAGCCTGTTTTGGAGCTTGGAAGTAAAGCTGTTTGGAAAGTCTGGATGGCAGAAACATAATGAACTGACATTTTGGGTAACTAAGAATTGCCAATCTAAACTTTATCAAACATAGTTAAATATCACTCTGGGACTGAGACATAACATATTAACCTCAAGCCTGCAATTTTGGGCCCCATATTTTGCAAGACGAGTAGTTGCCAGATAAAATATGGGATGCCTGGTTAAATTTGAATTTCAGATAAACAACGAAGAATATTTTTAGATTAAGTATGTCTCAAATATTGCATGTGATATACTTACATAAATTACTTACTAAACATAAATTCATTATTTATCTGAAATTTAAATTTAACTGGGCATCCTGTATTTTTATTTGTTAACTTTGTTGATCCTATCATGAATGAATGGCATGAACATTTTAACCAAATGAACCTTCTCCTCCCAGGGTAGAAGTAACCAATTGTACCCAGGTAGCCTGAGAGCTGGGTTTTTTTTTTTTTTTTTTTTTTAGTTCCAACCTTCAAAGGTAGTTAAAGACAGCATAGGAAAGGAAGTCAGCAGCCTAATTGTAGGAAGCTTGTTGCAGTATTTATTTTACCTTTAGTGTTTAAACACCATGAAATATCCGAAAAAGCTGCCCCCTGTCTTTGGATCATAAAGCCTTGAGAATTGGATAGAAGTGCTCAAAAAGTTTGAAAATCTGCCCTCAAAGTCTGTAGACCAGGAATTCCCAACCTATGGTGAGTTGTGTAATTATTTCATTATATATTACAATATAATAATAATAGAAATAAAGTGCACAATATATGTAATGCACTTGAATCATCTTGAAACCACCTCCCCCACCCCCGGTCCGTGGAAAAATTGTCTTGCATAAAAACGGTCCCTGGTGCCAAAAAGGTTGGGAACCAAACCGCAGCTGTAGACCACCTGTCCCATAGGACCCTGCTTGTCACGAGCAGCGGCAGCCATCAAAGCAATAGGAAGGCTGACTTCATGAACCGGCTTCTGTGTTAAAATGATCAAAAGTGACATAGCTTCTGGCAAAGACAGACAGAACAATAGTGCCATATTTTGAGCACTAATCCTGTTGGAGATAAACGGCCAGCCAGAGCACTGTAGCTTTGAAAACTGCTGCTCTAGATTAAGGCTAGTGTGCAGGTGAGGATGACTTAACTATTTTAAGCTTAAGCATTATTTTATTATGTAGATGCCTCCAGGCACAGGTAACTGATGGGCTTTGAACCATGATAGATCTTTGCTTTCCTACCCAACAAAGCCAGGCTTGGTTTTATGAATCTTTTTTTTTTTTAGGTGAACCCTCTGTGCCTTTATTGCTTAATAAATTGTAGCCACAATTGGGGGATTTCTTTCAGGAACAAAGATGTTCAGCACTGCCTCTTTTATTCTTTAATATGCTGAGCTACAGGATTAGGATTGCTTGGCTTGGTAATGTTGCCGCATGCCAGGGAAATTTCCCATAGGAAAGGTCATTCCAATGTTGTATTTTTAGGCTTTTTAGCTGTAACTAACATTAAATAACCAAAGGAAGACTGTCAAGGTTTAAAGCTAAGTCAATTTGCCAGCGTGGTAGGGGTCGTGTTTGGCTTTTAGTGTGTTTTAATCCAGAAAATACTGGCTATGCTAACGGTATGAACTACCAGATTTAAAAGTCCCCACGAAACAAAGTCACCAAATGTCGTGCTTGTGGATCCACAGGAGGGTATTATGCCCTCCCCTCTCTTCCCTCTGTCAGCCTTCCCTTCCCTGTTTGTTGCTTGCTGTCTTAGCTGTATTGAAACTGACATTCGATCTAGAAACACCCAGAGCCTGGTCCTCTGAATACCTGGGTATTGCTCTCTCTGAAAGACAAGAGGATTGAACAAAAGCCTGAATTAACTTAACTCTAAATGTAAAACAGGCAAATACTATTGATTTAAGGCTCCTTCTTTTTTTAAAATTTTGTTTATTTTTTCACTGGTTACCTATGAAGACTTTGATGCCTGTGACCTTTTCTACCTGATGTGAAGCATCAAGATGGAAACAGAGGAGGGGAAAAAAAAAGCAAACCCTATTAAATCTCTAACTATTCCACTGCCACCTTATGCTGAAAAACAGGATGGGGACTCAGCAATTGGTTCTTGATGTGGTGAACAGTGTCAAGGAACAAGGGTCACTCTAGCTGCTAGAAGCATCCTGGGGCCAGGAGCGGGGCAGGAATCCAGTGAGCTCTGCTGGAGCCCATGCATCCTTGCTGTCTCCAGGGTCTGGTGGCAAATGAGGGCCCCAGGCAGACAGCCCACCAAGAGATGATCAAATCTGTGCAGAGACTGGAGTGGGGCTAAAGGGAGGCATCAAGATGAGGGGGCAGCAGGGATCCTAATCCCTGGGCAGTAGAGATAAAATTCTAATTCCGGATATAATGAAAGTCTTTGCAGACTCTATTTTTCAAAAGAACTTTTTTTTTAATCAGAAAATACAGTACCTGCAATAATTCTTGAGCATTATTTTATTTTCCTGTCATTGAAATTTTCATTATTTGGCCAAAATTTCAGAAATGCCACACCTAGAGTTTATTACAGTGTCTCATGGCTGTGCTATACCTTTGAACACATTGTGTTGTTGACTAAGGTACTTTTGAAGTTGGTTTATTTTGGCTTCCTCTTACTTACTTGTGAGCTCATTGCTAAATGTGGTTTGTCTCTGAGCCTTTTAATGTTGTATTCTTTAGAAGGAGGTTTTTCCATTGTAAACAAGACTAAAGAACATGTCTTTAACATACACACAGATAATACTCTGTCTCCTTATTTTGAAGTGCATGATTTGGATCAGCCACCTTTTTGAGCTTTAGCTATATTGGGACCTATGTTCTATTTTGAAGATGGCCTCCCCCATACACACCGACCTGGCCTTTTCTCTCACTTCCCAAACTGCCAATTTGACTAATAATCTGTTCCTGGGCAAAACCATCTGTCAATTTTGCTTGATTTGCCAAGTCAGGTTCAGTAACATGGTGCTTCATCAGTAAGGCTGGATTGACTGTGCCTAAGGTGGCCTCCATTTGCCCTCTGTAAACTGAGAGGTATAGTGGGTTGAATGGTGTCCCCACAAGATTCATGTCCACTTGCAACCTCAGAATGTGACCTTATTTGGAAATAGGCTCTTTGCAGATACAGTTAATGTAAGAATTCAGATGAGATCATCCTGGATATTTAGGGTGGGCTCTAAAGCCAATGCCTGGCTTGCTTGTAAGAAGAGGAGCAGACACAGAGAGATGTACAAGGAATAAGGCCATGTGAAGATGGGGGTGAAGGTTGGAGTGATGCTGCCACAAGCCAACGAGTGCCAGGGATCAGCTGGAGCTGGAAAAGGAAAGGAAGGATTTTCCTCTAAAGCCTTTGGAGGGAGCATGGCCCTCCTGACACCTTGATTTTGGACTTCCGGCCTCCACAGCTGTGAGAGAATAAATTTCTGTTGTTTTTAAGCCAACAAGTCATGGTAATTTATTATAGCAGTCCTAGGAAACTAACACAAGGGTCTTCCTGAAGTTAGCCTATGGTCTGACTCCTCACTGCTGCAGGGAACTGGCAACAGCCAATGGGATTCTGGTCCAGGAAGATGTGGAGCACTAAGTAGATTGGCAGGGCAGAGACATGTGGGTGTAGGGTGCTCTGACAGGGGTCCAGTGACCACAAGGTGGTACACTTTGCAGAAGTGGTAGAAATGAGGACTTCTACCTTGGGGAAGCTGATGCAGGTTGATGACTAGTCATTTAGGTTTAGTAGTTGCATCAAAGGTGAAGAATTAGCTACAAAGTAATTGGAAACCAGGTAGAATATATGATCGTATGGCCTGGCTTTCCCAAAATCATAGATGTAGTTGACAGTTTGTTCATAATGTTGGTTTTATTATCAACTTTGGCATGGTTAGATGGCAGGATGCAGAGTTTATTGACTCTCAGACTGGTTTTGAAGTAATAGAATGATTTGAGGCCCTCTTTCTTTATTCCTGTGGCAGCAGACATTTAAGGGTGCCTCTGCATGAGAGGCCATGAACCACTGTAGTTTGGGCACAAAGAGGGATGAGATCTGGTGCTTGTGCTTGGGGCAGACATATTATCTATCATGGGGGAGACAGTGACAGGAATAGGTGAGGCACCTAAGGCTAACCATCTGGAAAATGAGACATAACAGTACTCACCTATAATGTTGTTTGAAGATTAAATGAAATAATCCTTTTAAAGTACTTAGTATACTGTCTGGTACATAGTAAGGCTCAGTAAATGTTAGACTGTTAGCTATTAGGATGGTTCTTATATCCTAATGTAGTGTCGCAATAGTGAGAATGAAAATGAGAACTTCCTTTCCCCTTAGGAAAAGTCTGATTGTTCTGTGCCCGTGGTGATCAGTAACATCAGAACCTGTTCTATACCTGTTTAAATTGATGAATACCAACTTGCTAAAGCAATCGTGCCTGTTTCTGTGAGCTAGCCAGTCAGCACACCTGCCAACACATGCAGTTGTAAAGCCACACAATGGACAACAGCTTAATTTCGGTGGACACACTTCTACAAGTCAGTCGGTCAGCAGTGTTCTCACTCCAGCTTTGCTTCTGCAGCTAAAGGTCAACCAGTGCCTAAATATTCCAGCTTCTGGAAGTCTACCAGTTCCTGAATTCTAAGGGTCTCCAAACCCTATATAAGCTGAGCTGTCTTTGCTTTGCCCGGGGAAAACATCTCTTAGAGTGCAGCTCCTCTTTGCTTTAGCAAGCAATGAATTCAGCTTTTTGTTCAGATATTGAGTAGGGACCTCTTCTTTCAATGATATATATATATATATATATATAGTTAAAAGATCACAAAAATGGGGCTATAGGGAAAAGTTCACACAAGAGGTGATTTTTGGTCCAAGTTGTAAAATGGGAGTTATCTAACTACAGAAAATTGCAGGAGGAGGGAGGTTTTCTAAGTAGAAGAAACAATCACATGGTGAGTAAAACATGAGTGATAGTGGCAATTCAAGAGCTGCCACCTAATTTGTCATCCCCAGACTGTAGAATGTGGAGAGGGTGGGGTGATGGAAGCTGGACAGGAAGTTTGTAGGGCTGGATTGTAAGGGCCTTGGATTCCATCCTGAGTAGTTTTCTTGTTCTGGTACTTCTCAAACATTTATTTGTTTCTAAGTTCTAACAGCAGAGGAGACTGAACTTTTACCAAAAGAGGGAGTTTCTTTGAAATCTCCCTATAGGGGATATTTGTCATTCTATTTTGGCTGCCAAGCATCTGAACTCTGTTCTTGTACTTGGAGAATTTCCCGCAGGAGGAAAAAAAGCAAAAATTTTTTTTCACTATAAAAGTTGAAAACTCTAGTATTTGCTTTTCCAGCCTCCCTTTGAGCTAGGACATGGGCACAACCTAGGTGCTTCCAGGCAGAAGTGCCCACCCCAACTTGGCTTGAGAGCCTGTAGCCCAAAGAAGTCAGCTCTGGGGGTAGGGGTAGATATAGCAAGTTGGGCTGTGAGTGGTGGTCATGGTGGAGTTGCCCATTGTCGAGTGTGTGATGTGAACTTTGCATGCTGTAGAATTGATAGCCTTTCATAAGTTCTAAGATTCACATATTTCCAACACTTTAATATTGCTGAAATCAAGATGCTTCTTATAATCAGTGTTATGATAAAGTCTGATAAGCGGGATTATTTACTTTTTTCTTGAAAATTAAAATAACATAATGGCTTAGGGTCAATGTTGTTAGAGACGCAGAGTGCTCAGGGTGGCAGGTGTCCATGTTGGATCAGTTCTGAGCACAAATTTTGGTGTGCTCCTGGCCTAGTAGTCCCTTTTCTGGTTTACTAGCTCTTTGAGTTTTTCTGTACACATCTCAGTAAATTCATTCTTTGCTTAAATTATTTAGAGTTTGTTTCTATTGTTTGAAGCTAAGAATCCTGACTGGAACATACATGTCATCTTAAAAAGTCTTGAGCATGCTGCAGTTTATTAAATATCCATTTTAATGGAAAAAAGGGGTTTTTTTCTAAGTGTTTATTTAAATTTGATGTTCCAGGACACTGTGCCATATTAATAAGTCATCATTCAAAAAATATTTATTGCATACCTCTCTGTGATGTTATGGAAAATGAGTCCAAAGAGAGAGTGGTCCTCACGGAGCTTCCCTTCCATTGTGTGTCTTGTGGGCCTGCATCCCCTGGCAGAGCACCTGGTGTCTGCCATTCCTATCCCCTGGGACTGAACCCCAGGTGAAGAAACACAGTGCAGGCAGTGGAGAGCTGGTAGACACTTTGATTTAGGGAAGTGATGTGACCAGATTTCAGAATCTCTTCTTATGAGTTTAGTTATTCCCAACATCATTCACTTGTTGGAATCCTGTCTCCTTTGGGGTTTCCTGTATCTCAAAGCTGTATGGAAATTAGTTTGAAGCAGGAGGGTGTGACCTTTGGGTTAGAAATGCTGGATTTCTGTCGGTGGAGTTCCAAATGCTTTTGAGTTCAAATGTTCTAGGTATTAATATTAAGCTCTTTCTTCATTCCAGATAATTGCTAGGTTTCCAAATTAAAAAATTCCTCAGAGTGAGTGGTGCTACAATTAATATTTGAGTCTAATAGGTCTTTCTAAGGCTTTTCCCAGGTCCACATAAATATTTTCCATGAGTTACCTTTACTTAGAATATTCAATTTAGTTCAAATGTGTCATCTGATCTTATGGTGTAACAGCAGTCCCCAACCTTTTTGGCACCAGGGACTGGTTTCATGGAAGACAATTTTTCTAAAGACTGGGGATGGGGGGTTGTCGTGGGAGGGGTGTGGCGCGGAGCTGAGGTGGGGATGCGCAGCCCGTTTCCTAACAGGCCATAGACCGGTAACGGGCCGCGGCCAGGGTATTGGGACTGCAGGGAAGGAAGCATGCTTTCTAAAGGGGACCACCTTTGGGGCAATATATTCCAGTTGTGGCTAAAGAGTCTGGTAAAAGACTTAGACATAAAAGGTCCTAATGACTGTTAATTGGGAAATTAGACATAGAGACTGTTTGTGTAGCCTTTGATAAGATGAAAGTTGGCATTTGTAGAGTTAGTCCTGCTTTATGCTTACATTGTAGATGGAGACCTTTTAGCAGGGTGTTAATATTTTGGACATTTATGAAACTCCATCGCCCAAATCCATCAGTTTGAGTATTACTGAGGGTATTGTTTACCTAACATTAAAGACTTGGAATTACTGTTAAAATGCAAGTGAACATTAGGCATTCACAAGATACTGCTATTTTCAAAATGTCTGTTCTCTTTAGATATCTTAGAATAATTTTCTTGTCAGGATTTACTTTCTTATTGTTGTTAATTTATTTTTAGTTTGAAATATTATAGTATATAATATTCCCTTTCCACCTTAGTTTATTTTCATCCCAGTTATCAATGTTTCTTAAATAAGTTTCTGTGAAATTGAAGTCTATGTAGGCATTTCAGTTTCTGAGATAATATTATTTTCCATCATTTCCCTGCCTTCTCTGGTCTCCCTCAAAAGAAAAAAACAAAAAAACAGAATCATGTGTTGTAAAGATAGAAGAGATCTGACGCTTCACAGTGTCTTTAAAAGGGGATGCTGGAATAACATGACTCTTCTTTGTTAACTGTTCCACATTTTGTGAGAACAGTGAGACTTGCCTTAAAATCCTCAATGACTAGTTCAATGGAATGGAAGGCAGAGATGTCCCTTGTTGATACAGGAACATGATGACAGCCCAGTGTCGAAAGCTGTGAAACGCCCTTGTCTAATGCTGTGTTTTGTTCAGCATTTGCATGGAGTTCAGTGTTGTATAGGAAAACCAAAAGCTGTCAGATTTATATTTGTTCAGAATTTGTATGAAAAAGTCTGGGTTGAATTTTACATGGCCATCATCTGTGAAAACTTGTTAGGCATAATAATAATGTAGACAGGAGAAGCACTTCAAACTCTAATACTGTCCAAGTCCTTAAATGCCCTTATTTAAGAAACGTTTGATAAGTTATGCTAATGGATGGGAAAGCAGTTTGAAAAGTTTACATACTGCAAATGCAAGCTGCTGTTAATGTTTGGCAGTTTCTTATTTATTCAGTGAAACAGCTGTTCAAGGCCCTTCCTTAGGCCAAACTTTCTTAGCCTCATTCTGGTTACAGAAATGAGTGTGAGAGCAACAAGAAACTGGCATTTTAGTAAAAAAAAAAAAAAAAAATTGTGGTTCTTACCTTCCAGGAATAATTCAACTGGCATTTGCCTTAAACTAGTCCCAATTTTCGGAGTTTTTATGGTGTGGAAGCGTGTGTGTATGTGTGTGTGTGCTTTCCCAAATGCACAAACGCCTGTTCCTTAGTGCCAGGCGCTGGTGCTCAGTGGACCTGTTATGACTCACTGAATGAACAAACAAATATTTTCTAAGGTAGTGAAAGAAATGCAAGACAAACATCCTCCTTGGGGTGCTTACATTTTAACTTAGGGGGCATATGCCAGGTGCACAGATTCTGCATATACTGTACCACAAGGCTGTGCAGGATTAAATACCATCGGGAGGGACGGAGGTGTCCAGACAGGACTGCTGGTGTGGCCTCGGGTCCTCGGTGGAGATGGGGGTTGAGGTAGACCATCTGGGACCCCTGGGGTCTAAGTAAGAAGGGAATGGGGCAGATAGCCCTGGAAGGTGGAGGTGTACTGAGAGAGCACAGGTGTGGATAGGAGGATTGGGAGGGGCTCAGGGTGCAGAAGGGAGCTCTGCACAGGATATTGGAGCATCTTCTGGTGCTCGTAGGCTTATTGATTTGATCATCCATTATTACCATAGCAGGTAGGACCTGAGAACAAAGCTGCACTGACGTGGCAGAAGCCTAGGATTTTTCTTGTTTTTGATTGCTGTTGTTGTTGCTTCCTGAGGGATGGTCTGTTTTGCTTGCTACTGGAGTCCCACAGCAATCACTGTCCCAGGCACTGTGGAAAGTATTCCAAAAATATGTGAATAAGCAGCCACCAGAGAACCACAGAGCTTATTAATAACTAGAACGGGAAGCCCCCCCTTTGCCCACCTGCTCACTGAGTGAGGAGCTGTCTCTGAACTTGAGGATTCCCTAATTCTCCTTGTGCATGACGTTAGTGGAGAAGCTTTAGTAGCTGGGATCATTTTTGTGATGGTAATTTTGGATATTGCATGACTACTCATGACTGCTTTCGGAATAAAAGAATAATTTAATTCTTACTAAACGAAATAAAATAAACAAGGGAGCTGGTAAAATGAAACATTGAGGGAGATTTGAAATAAAGAATAACAGACATAGTTTAATAATTTCAGAAAATAACATAGTAGAGATTCCATATCAACAGGCTGTCTGCCTTCTCAGCCAAAAGGGGAATAAAAGGTAGTTTTTCCTGGGAAGGTAATGCTCTATTTTAAGTAAGAGGTCTTTAAGGGAGTTTAAACCTCAGCTCAGAGGGAGACGTTTTAAAATATACATACATACTTAATTTATGTTAAAATCACCGAAATTAAAGCCTGGTGTAGTGGTGCATGCCTGTAGTCCCTGCTACTCAGGAGGCTGAGGCAAGAGGATCACTTGAGCCCAGGAGTTCAAGTCTAGCCTGGGCAACATAGTGAGCCCCCGTGTCTTACCAAAAAACAAAAAAAACAAAAAAAACCAAAATCACAGAAATTAGCATTTTCTATTCATAAAATTACAGTAATCTTTTAAAGTTGAAATAACCTCTGTAATTGGCCTGGAAGGTCATGTGGCTGAAAAGGGAGGATGGATGAGACGAAGGGGCCTTTCTGCCTTCCTTTCACACCTCAGTGGATAGGACCAAGTTCTAGTGGGCAGGCTTAAGCTCGTGTTGCCATATGTACAGTGCTGACTCACTGCTCCAGTTGTCCCATTTAGCCATGATTTTGATTCCTTGCTTTTAAAAATTGTACATCTTTATTAGAATTTAATGTAAATAGACTGGAAGGAACAGTGGCACCTATTTTAAAGAACATTATTTATAACATCTTAAGACAGAAGTCATATTGTTGAGTGCACATGCACTAATATATAATGTTTCTTTTATTGCTTTACCCTGATATTCCTTGTGGAGTTAAAATTCTTTAGCGTGCCGTTGAAATACGAAATAAGCAGGGTCAGGCCATGAACTTCCTTCTCAAATCTTCCACGACAACCCACTCTCTGCATTTTCTTCCCGTCTCCCTTTCTTGGTCTAGAGCAGTCTCCTTTCCACCTGCCTGTCTCTTACATTTTTTAAAATTAAGTATTCTTATTTTACATTATAAAAGCAACCGTACTCATTAAACAATTCAAACAATTCAGTAACTTATAAATTAACACGTCCCAAATAAAAAAATATGTACATAGTAATACACATAAGCACATTTGATCTATCCCTCCACCTCTCCCTGTGGGATCTTACTATATATACATTATTTTGCAGCTTGATTTTTAATTTAAAAATATATCATCAGTTCTGTAAATATGGGCGTTCCTCAGCGTTTGCTCCCAGATTTCCTCTTCCCTCTCTGCACGGTCTAGATGATGTGATCCCACTTGCAGTTCTAGTTACCCTTGTGCTCGTTCCCAAATATATGTTCCCAGCCTTGATCTGTCTCTAAGATTCCAGCTCATCTATTCATCATTGCCTGCTTGGATGCCCCGTGGGAACCTCACATGCAACACTCCCCGAACACTTTCTCTTCCCGTGTCCATCTCGGGGAACAGCAGAAACATTCATCCCATCCTCTCAGCTAGAGATTTGGCATCACCTTCCTCTCCTTCCTCTTTTTCATTCAACCACATCCTGCCAGTCCCCAGGCCTATTGTTTCTACCTCTTTCATGTTTTTTAAACCAATTAGTTTTTCCCCATACTACCTACCACCTCTGTAGTCCAAGTGACAGTCGTCTCTTGCTTGGGATGCTCTAATAGTCTAACTATCCTTCCTTCTTTGATTTCTCCTCTTCACCTTTTAATCCATTTGCCATGTGAGCCCAAGGTGATTTTCCTCCAGTACAAATCTGAATATGCCTTACTTATGGTAAGCAGTGGCTTGCCGTTGCCTGTAGAATAAAGCCCAAACTCTTCAAGACTTATAGATCCTCATACTACGGGTTCATATGATCTGGCTTCTGCCTGTGCCTTGCCTGCCTCATTGGTCACCATGCTCACCTTTGACTTTAACCCCGTAGTCACCCACTCTGAGTCCCTTGAACGTGCTGTGCTCTCACTTACACGTTTGCCCTGGTACATTTGGTCTCCTCATCACCCTGTTTCTTCCAGTTGATGTGTCTTCATCCTTTAGGCGACTTCAGTGATATTTCTCCCAAGAACTGGGCTTGGTTTCATTCCTATATGTCTCCAAAGCATCTCACACTTATCTTTATCCCACTGTAGCACTGATCATACTATACTGTAATTGCCTGTTTATGGTTCATGCCACGCACCACCTGCCAGCACCAGCATCACCACCAAGGCCTCTGAAAGACAGTGAACTCCCTGAGGGCAGGAACTAGAAAGAGCACAGAATGTGTCACCTGTAGGAACCACTGTTTGATGAATGAAGGTAGTCAGAAACCTGGGAAGCCCTAATGCCAGCTCTAACGCCAGCTCCTGAGGCCTGGGAGTTACAGTGGTTAAGTCTAGGAAGCCTCATTAGCCTTGAGGCATCACGCTGGTTCAAAGGTCAGTGTAAGCATGTTTCAGGGCTCAGGCATAGTAGTTAGAGATACCAGTGCTATCAGCGAGTGAAGCAACATGATCATGACCAGGAGCTATGTGCCTTTTGCTTTCCTTCATGCTTTGTCCCGTTTGGGACCTTCTGTACACTCGGTGCCGGGTTGTCATTGGAGGGTTGGAGGCCTGTACAAGGCCTGATTCCTCAGTGGGGTGGAGCAGAGATGTGAGGATTCTCGGAGAGAGGTAGCTAGATCTCAGCTAGTCCATTGTCAGAACACCCAACATGGCTAATCTCAGCTCTCAGGGAGCTGGTAAATCCTCCCCCTCCCCCCGCCCCACTATCTCCAGCTCCCTAAAGAGAAGACTAGTTTTTTCATAAATCTCTCTCACTTCAGAGTCCCCGTGTCCTCCACACACATGGTGCAGAGGACAAAAACCAAATACTACTGAAAACCCAAATGCCTCCTGACTCTTTCATACTCTATTGTGTGCTCTATTGATTTTACACTTGAATACTACCCACCCTGGCTGTTGCATTTTGGTAACTGTGACTGTGTCCACGCTGATTTGCATGGGATACTTCTCAGTTCTGTAGTAAGCTCGGGTTGTTGAAACATATAGTGGGAAGAAGTCTGAGTTTGGGTTTAGGAGATTAGGACAAGGATCTGGGTGCTCAAGCTCAGTCAAGTGATACAGTGTGGTCTGAGTCTATGCAATTTTGAATGAAGTATTGATTATAAAGTATTGTCTCTTTTAATGCAAACAACTTGAAACAATGCAGTTCCCCTCACGTTGATCAAGAACTGCATACTTTCAAAGCTGTTTGGGTCTATCGAATTGTAAGCTGTGTTTGTTTGATTAAAATATTGCTGCGTTAGCTGGTGAACAGAGATACCCAGTATCTTCTGTCATGGGAATAATTTTAAAATACATACATGTCAGTCAGACTTTGTGAGGTCTTCAGGAAGGCATTCCTTGCATAAAAGGCCATCTTTCTGGCTTAGCTAAATCATCTGTCTTTTCTTCATTTCGTTTTTCTCACTGACTGGGAGATAAAAACCCACCTCCTCAGTTTTAAACGGGGAAATGTAGGGAAAAAGGGCCTAGTTTATTACCTGGTACAGATTAGACACTTGTGAATGTTATCAGATTTGGAAAGTGGATAAGATAGATAAGATAATGGGATGTCTGTTTTTATTAGAAATTCTTACAACAAAACAGTAAACTAAGTAATATCTCTATGTTACAGATTTAAAAAATAGGATAAGAGGAGATCCTACTTCATGGATGTGTGTGGATTGTAAAGCTATGCCTGCCTTCCTCCACAATTTATTTTCTTTCTTTGTTGAAATAATGACTAAGGTAGCCAGAAATGATTTTTAAAAATAGGTCTGAAGAAACTGTTCTCTAATTTAATTTTAAATTCACCAATTACTCAAAAGAACTTTAAGTCACTTTCACAGATATGTGCAAGTTTAAGGTAAGAAGAACACTAGAGTGATATAGGATAGGGTAGATTTACAACACTTTCCCTTGTTCATCCTAATAATTGAATATATTTACTTTTCCAAACTATGGAGATATCAGATATGTTAATCATGTCATAATTAGAGCTCTTGGGAAGCACATGCTTTCATAAATGCAAGGCTTGTTATTAACAATGGAATGGTTAGTTATAAAAGCATTTAATTTAAAAATTAAGCTGGCAGTGAAGAAAATAAAGTTTTTCAATTTGGAATAGAATGGACAAAGAAAAAAACCTCAAGTGTGGGAAGATGAAAAAATTTGGTGTTTTGATTGACCGCATCTTGGAAGCAAGATTCAGAGCATGCATATATCTTTGAGGTTGAAAGGTACCATTCTGATTTGTCAAGCAAGAGTAGATGGGCAGGAACTGAGATTAGGATGGAAAATCCTTGTTTTTTGTTTGGGCCATGAATTTGTACAAATTGGGGAACCTGGAAGGGCCTAAAGCAATGGCCATGCCATTGGATCAAAACTAGATTCTCCCACATTCTGTAAGAGTCAGTTGCACTCACTAAAATCCCAAGGACAAAATATCATGTTTCAATATTTTAGCTTAGGGACAGCTAATTTTTCCTTAACTAAGCTGGGGTTTTGAGCCTCTCAAGTTAATGGACAGCTTTTCTCTTGTCATTGTGCACACTATCCTAGCCTCTGACCATGGATCAGAAAATAACCTAAATGACATTTGTTTCATGGACAACTTTCTTATGAAATATCTCAGAGCTTAGTCAATTTGATGTCCCTTGCATATAGCAACCAAGAAATCACTCCACTGAGGCTGGACTTGGGACATATCGGGGATGACGTAGAGGGTAAAGGAAATGGCTGAGAGCAGGAAAAGATATAGGATGCCTCTTCTTCCAGGTGCCCATCCAGGATACACCTGGCCAGGTGGTGGGAAGACAAACATGGAGCAGAGGATCTTGGCTTCTCTTTCTCTCATCCCCCTTGGTCAGCTTGGACCTGACCATTTGACAAACACATTAACACAGAAGTAAGAAGTTAGAGTCTGCCCTCTTACACTTTAGTCTGTGTCAAACAGTAGATTTTAAAGTTCTTTGGGGGCAGGGATGTCTTTTACACCTTTGTATAACCCCCTCTACTATCAAAATGCTTGGTATATAGTAGCAATTTTTTTAAGGTAACAATTTATCTCAATTGTTTCAGAATAAACACCCTGCTTTAATGTTCTATAATAAGCTGATGGTTACACTCAATTCCAGACAAAGATGTGATGAAGTTTAGATGGGCAAAGGTAATCAAATGTGTTCTTTATTTTTTGTCCAGATGTTGTTGCCTTTGGGGGAGGGGGTGGACACAGGAAGAAAATGTTAACTCTCCATCATCTACAGGTACATTGTTACTCTTAGGACTTTCTTTGGCAGCCCTGGTTAACCTTGACCCTGGCCAGGCAGTGGAGTCCAGCTGGAGCATTAAGTGTGGGCTCACCAAGAGAGTGAGCCCTGGTCTCTCCCGTGTCTGGCTAAATCTCTGTTATGGAGGCAGATAAATGTGATTAAATACTTGTTCTATTAATTCAATGAGATGATACCCCTTTTCCTTCTGCCTTTCTCCTTTAAAGGAAAGCATGAAATTATTTTTTAAAACTGGGGCAACTAAGGATTGGGTTTTCCTCCCCTATTGCCTGTGAGATGCTTGCAAAGATGCAAGCACATTAGACTCTTGGAATTGCTTTTTCTGGGTGTGTCAGGAGACAAGACTTCTTGTGTCATCACGTGCCGTGCTCTGCTGGGCATGCTCTGTAATTCCTCCATGCCAGCACACACATCCTTTCAGGCTTCACCTTTCTCATTTCTGAATGTACCTAAAAATTGATGGGTGCATTTAATGTGCCATTATTTTTTTCCATAAAAGGCTATTATTTAATCAAAATGATGGTGGCTTTTATAATTGATGGTATCTTAGAATAGAGGAAAGGTAATGTGTTTTCGTTATCTATTGTTGCACAAGAAATAACCACAAAACTTAAAATAGCAATAATCATATATTACCTCTCATGGTTTCTGTGGGTCAGGAAGTCACTTAGGGCACAGTAGGGAGGTCTTGTCTCTGCTCCATGCTGCCTGGAACATCAGTTGTAAGACTTAAAGCCTCAAAGTTAGAATCATCTGAAGGTTTGTTGATTCCCACGTGAGCTTTTCTGGGGCTGTTGGCCCACATGGGGTCATTCCATGAAGAGATAATGGAGTGGAAGGGACTAAACTGAAAATCTTCATTCTTTTTCTTATGAATGAAAGATTTTCCAAGCTCATAAGGATCTTTGGAAGGAAGAACAAATTCAGCATGTTTTTGAGGAAGGCTGGGCTTAGGTTTCTGATCTGAGGGGGGTTGGACATCAGAACTTTGGCGCATGTTCTAACTTTTTGGCATTGGGAAGGGCAGCCTCTCTATTATCAGGCATACATTTCACATCAGAGGCTGCTCTGTCCATCAGCATTCAGGATGATTTACATCAGAGTCCTTACTCATTCTTCCCCAACTCTCCATACGATCTTGAGGTTTGAAATTCTTAGTGGGGAAAAGAAACAGAGTGGATAGTGCCGCTTTTTTCTCCATTTGAATCAGGGACTTGATTGTCAGCTGTCTCCAAATACTCCTTTTCCATCCACTCCAGAGAAAATTTCTCCTTTCGTAGTGCTTTGAGATCTCTGATCTGAGCAGATTAAGGGAGTACTTTCTCCAAAGCCGTCTTACTCATCTCTAAGATAAATCCTAGGTCCAAGGGAATCCAACAGCCAACAGTACATAGCCTCTCTAACCCTTCTTAACTCTGAGGGTTCAAAGAGTTAGATAAAATACGGTCTTTGAAACAAAACAAAACAAAACAAAACAGCAAAACTACTCTTTCCTAAAAGGGTAAATTTTTAATAAAATGGAAATTTTTGGTCTAAAATTTTTGGAGTTCAAAAGGGCCATTTCTTAAGGCCTACAGCTATTGAGGCTTCTAAATATGATGTTTAAAATAATATCAGTATTAGTATAGAAACTTAAAACCAGCATTCCACCCCAAAAATAGGCTTTCTTTTGCTGAACCCATTTGGGTTAAGTCTCCAAGGATTTACTGAGCACAAGTTTCAGAATATTGAGCTTTAAGGGAATTTTTATTAAAGGAATATTGTCATCATCCATAGCTCCTATTTGCTCTATACCTCCAGTTGGCAGGCACTATAAGGGGTTCTAATGACATCTTGTTTAAAAACCTCGTGAGTTTGGTGGTATTATCCTCATTTTACAGACAAGGAAACTGAGGCCCAGATAATTTATGTAATTTGCCAAGGTCATACATCTAGCAAGTAGCAAGCAGAGATAGCTCACATAAAACCATTGTATGAGGGAA
Organism: Daubentonia madagascariensis; assembly: GCA_023783475.1. Taxonomy (NCBI): domain Eukaryota; kingdom Metazoa; phylum Chordata; class Mammalia; order Primates; family Daubentoniidae; genus Daubentonia; species Daubentonia madagascariensis. The sequence goes on from JAKFHU010000585.1 coordinate 17,626,074, forward strand.
TTTGGCCAGTATTTGGGTAGCTGTAGAATTTTTCACAAGCAACTACCAAGTCTAGGGAATTAGTGTATACTAATGGAAACTTTTCATGTGGACTGTCGTCTTGCATAAAGCTGGAGGCTTGGAAGAAATAAAGAAAGGATCTCTATAGGCCTAATTCATTCCTTTCCCACAGCTTTGCCCACCTCCCCATTTTACCCATCTGATATGAAGACATTCGTATAATTTTATTTTAGAGGCTTATAATGACTTCAACCCGCATGCCTAAAAGAGGGGCTGGGGCTCTGTTTCCACCACAATATACTGCACAGTCAGACCCAAATTCACTGCATCACTTGATCACTTTGCCTGCATGATGGCAGCCATCTGCATCTACCAAATTTCTCATGGATTTCTGTTTTAGTACCTCATTGATCATGTAAAGAGGGGCTATTTTATTCTAAGGAAGGTTTGTCAGTTAGAGGTTTGGCATGGCTCAAAGATTGTAGTAGTGCAACTGCTGGACATATGTAAATCTTTCATTTTTGGTGTATGTGTGCCTTTGTGTTGAATCCAGATTATTTTTAGCTTGGGTGTGTTTATGATATTCTCTAGAGAGTTTAGCACTCTGGAGGTTTTCTAAATTAATGAGTGGATTGCATCACAATGACCACTGTTGTGGCTTCTTTAGATGCAGTGTAGCCAATGGCTATAGTGTGTTGGGGGGAAGAGTCAGAGGGTGAGAGATATCGAGCACGCTTAAGGCTTGGAATTTATAAAAACAGTTTGTTTCTTAGTTTTCAGATTAACTTAAATTTTTTTCTTATTATAGAAATAATGTCTGTTTATTATAGAAAATTTACAAAACATATATGGGCCCCCAAAAGAAACAAAAATGACATCTCAGAGTTGTTAGTCACTGTTAAGATTTTGGTTTAACTTATCCCAATCTCTGTGTGTTTGTGTGTTTGTGTGTGTGTATGTGTGTGAACATTCATACATGTTTGTTTTTGCAAAAATGAGCCTATGCTATAAATATTGTTCTATGAATTGTATTTTCAGATGTATCTGTGCACTAAATATTCTTCTATAGCATCATTTTTGATGTCCATAAAGTTCTCATTGTATGGCTATATCATATCTTTTGGATGTTAGATTTATTATTATTTGTTCTTTATTCTGTGATCTTGCAGCAGCTGACTGATAGAAAGAGGCTTTTTAAATTTTGGACCACTAAATTGGCTCTCTTCCTGCACTGCAATCAGTAGAGTGTGTTATGTATTGCTGCTCCCTTGCCCTGAGACCCACCTCCCAGCCAAAGAATGCTGTGGAACTGATCGCTGCTGACAGCTCACGTACTTTTGCTATTTCTTCTTGCAGGAGACAGAGCATGTGGTGCCCAGCCAGTCAGAGTATCAGGGGAGAGCAGGAGCACCAGCTCATGAGAGTCCACAAAACAATACCTTCAGGTGCCAAGAAACAGTGCGACTTCAACCAAGGTGGGCCTTTTGTTGTCAGAAGCTGCACTGTGCCTGGAGTTCCTTTCCCAGAAATGCTAATTTGTGTGCTTGCACTCCAGCTCAGGAGTCAAGACTTTCTGACTTTTGTTGGCATTCCTTATAGTCAGAGAAGCTGCTAAAAGGGGCCTAGAAGGAGAATCACAGAGTGAGTTTAAGAAAAACGTAAATGACCTACTTTCCCTGTCTTCTATTTGATAATCACCTTAAGGCTCAAGAAGGGGTGGAGATGGGTCCTGCCCTTAGAGAGAAATGCTAATTTCATTCTTTCTGTCCCCTTTATTCCATGTTAGAGGGAATTAGGTTTTCCTCTGTGACCATGATAAATTCATGATGACCATGTAGGCACCATGCCTACTGCTTTTTACATATTCTCTCATTTGGCCTTCACCACTTCCTCATAAAGCAAAGTACTCATAGTCCCATTTTATGGAGGAGCCTGATTCTGATAGACATTAAGACACTTGCAAGTGAAAAAGGCTGGGTCACAATTTGAACCTACAAATGTCTGATTACAGCATGGCAGGTGCGGATTCTATGCTGATCCAAGTGTGGTCATGTTGTCCAGTGACCTTAGCCCTGAAGTAGCCCCAGGAGTAGCCTCTCTAGCCTACTAGACCTGCTGGAGACTGCCCTGGATCCAAGACAAGGATGTGGGTAGAAAACTGCCTGCAGAAAGGTTGGCATGACATTCTGACGGGAGCCCGACATTGCAGCTGTCTATGGAAAGTCTCTTCTGGAAATAAACAGAAGAAAGAATTCAGCCGCTAGTTGTGTCAGCTGTCTTTGTAGGATCTTGTGTACGGTGTAATTGTAGCCCTTACTCAGTGGAAAGGGGGGGCTGTGCCTCTGAGCATGACCTTTAGAATTTTTTTCTAAGGCATCCCAGTCTAAATGGATCAACAACTACAGAAAAGATTGGCTGTGCTATGTAATTGTGCACTAAAATATTCACTATACTAAATTTAGAATCATGGAACCTCAAAGGTAAGGTGAGTCACTATCCAAGTGGATTTATGGGCACATTTAATAACCCTCCTCACAGGTTGCCATCTCTTATCTGTTTACTTTTACTTGACAGATAACACCTGTTGGACTCAACCTTGTCATTTCTCCACTGATCAGGACATTCTCTCTTTTATTTGAGGCCTCATTGTAATACAGCTGTTTTCAGCTGGCTGGAATCCACTTAGGTAGTGGCCCACCAGCCTGACGACTGCCTCTCTCAGCAAGAATAAGGTCAACTATATTCCTATACATATTTCAAAATAATATGAGAGCAAAACGAAACACACAAAATCCACACCTAAGTTATTCATGCTTGGGTATGGAATATATGGTGGTCCTTTGGGGTGGATATTCGACATGGGCCAATAAGGACAAATGTTATTAGCAATTAACCTTCTCGAAGATGCTTGATGTTCAGTAAACTTAAAACCATTTTGTATCCTGCCTACAATGGAAAATCTAACTGGTAATTTTACTGTTGTCAGAGGGCAATGCAGAAACTAAATAGGATTTTGTGGTGGGAATCATTTGCATATGACTAGTTGAGAGCTAACAGTACTGAATGACAATAGGCTGATGAGGGAACATACAGAGTAGCAATGCTTCTGTTAGGCATGAGCAGGGGAGTTACACTTCGTTTATATTCTCAGAGATCTAGGGCACCCTGCCTCAGAAAAAGATGCACACACAAACACAAGTTTGTGTAAAATTTTTGGAAGTTCCCAGATCTCTTCTGTGTTCCAGGAAAAGAAACTAAATATAGGGTCACTGGGCGGTCTTCCTTAAGTCAGGATTCTCTTCTAGTCCCCGGTAGATTGGCTGCTTCTCCTTGTAAAGGAAGGTCTGGTCTCTCTTCTTCTATCCCTTAGCAAACCTTCATGGGACCCCAAGTACCTTCTTGTCCTTTTCTTCTTTCCCCATTCAGCCTGAAAGCCCTACTTTCATAAGATCTAGGTTTCTGAGCTAGCAGCATTCCAGAATGTTCTGTGTATCAGTGTCAGCAATTGCAGGATCTGGTGCTAAGTCACAGATCAGGAGTGCTGCTAGGCCAGTTATGTCTGGTCCTGTTAGCATTTATCAGAATTTATCTCTAAAGCATTTATCAGAATTTCATATGAGGCACATGACCCTAGCAAAGGTTTAGAACTCCTGTCCTCATGTCTTTCTACCTCCCAGTTTGCCTGCTCTTCTGAATTCCCTCAGCAGAGTCAACCTCAGATATAGCCATTTAGATTGGGCAGGTAACCTTTAAACAACAGTTATTTATCACAACCACAGTGGCGTCACCCCAGGGACATTCTAATGGAACGTAAAAAAAAAATCCATCTCAAAATATTACAGGGATTGTGAAATGTGATGAACTAGTGAAATGAGATCTGAAGCTAAAAACAACTTTGAATCAGGTAGTTCACATTCCTGATAACATTCCTCTTCTGTTTTAAACCAGCATCTAGCCAGGTCCGGGCATATTTTGCTGAACAGGATCTTGATAGAAACGTGATACGCCAGACCTAGGTTTGGCTTGGAGTGAGGGAAGAAGCCAGGCTAAATCTCAGCAGATGTAAAATGCCATCTTTTGGGGTGGGAGGGGGGAGAAAGTTATTAACATAATGCACACTGTAGGAAAAGGAAGAAAGATCTCTCTGTAGCAAGATGCCACCAAGGGTTCACACATCATTTCAGTGACGCCTGAAGGAGTAGTGTTCAGAGAACGAACCCATCCTTGCAGAAGTGAGATTTTGAAGCTGATTGAGGTCATGGGGTGGGCCTTGATCTTTCCATGCATTCCAAGTAGTTTCATACCTACAGCTCTGACAGTTCTCATGTTGTATCTTGGGCTCTTTCTAGCACAGGGAGCCTTTCTGTATGTCTGTGCATAAGCTTTGGGAAGGTCTATGAATGTTTTTGCCAGAGTTTGAGTGTGTATATACTCTGCTGTTTTTTTATTGCTACTGTAACAAATGACCACAAAGTCATGGCTTAAAACAACACAAATTTATTATCTTATAGTCCTCTAGGATAGAAGTCCAACACTGGTCTCTCTGAGCCAAAAGAAGGGTGTCGTCAGGATTGCATTCCTTTCTAGAAGAAGAATCAGTCCATTTCCTTACCTTTTCCAGCTTCCAGAGGCTGCCCACATTCCATGGCTCATGGTCCCTTCTTCCAAAGCCAGCGACATTGCATCTCTTTCTGATCATGGGCAGGAAAGATTTTCTGATTTTAAGTATTCATGTGATTAGGTAGGTCTCACTCAGAAAATCTAAGATAATCTCCTTATCTCAAGGTCCTTAACTTAATCACATCTGCACAGTCCCTTTTGTTATGTAAGATAACGTGGCAGTGGAGGGACATGGATGAGGACATGGACGTCTTTGGGGGAGCATTATTCTGTCCACCACATGTACGTTTATTTTTCCAGGGAAAATCTCTAAAGCATTTATCAGAATTTCATATGGGGCACATGACCCTAGCAAAGGTTTAGAACTCCTGTCCTAATGTCTTTCTACCTCCCAGTTTGCCTGCTCTTCTGAATTCCCTCAGCAGAGTCAACCTCAGATATAGCTTTAGCTGCCTCCATCCTCTTGCGTTGCACCCCTCCTCCCATTTGCCGTGTTTGCCCCCATTCCTATATTATATTCCTTGGCAGTACAGTGACCCACATAAGAGGTCTCAAATTTGGTGTCCTACAGGTGTATCTGGTGCAGAGACATACTTGACTTGCATAACAATAAAATATTTTGAATCAATATTCAAAAATCAAAAGTTTTTACACATTTTTGACTTTTTTTGGAAGAATCTGAAGATGGGATAAGCCAGGGCCTACATTCCTACAAGGCAACAATTAACTGGAGCTAAGGAGCAGCTCTTCATTTTTGCCCAATTCCCATTTATTTATGCTCTTTGCCCAGCTTCTATAGGTGTTTGATTTATAATGCCTGCTTCAATCCTTTTCTTCCTGGCAACTGCTCTTCCTGGGGACCTCTGTAGCTGCCTGGAGCTAATTCCTCCTGGATGTCAATGTCTTATCATAGGGTGATGGCTGATGGTGTCTTAATGCCATCTTTTCCCAGATGACATGTTTGCATTTTAACATGGACCTTCAGTGCATATGAGTAGGAGGGCTGGGTGTTATACTTCTTTGGCATGCTCCTCAATATCTGGTGTTTTCAAACATGTAAAATTACAGAACTGCATTTAGTTAAAGCTGGAAAAAGCCTTAGTAATCATTTAATGCAGCTCTCTCATTTTCTAGTTTGACACCTAGTGAGGCTGTGATTTGCTTAAGTTCTCACTCCCCTTGGTAATAGAACCAAGACAAGCACCATCAATTTGTATAGAGCAGCCACTTGATGAACATGCATGAATTTGACTGATTTTTATAGCTAAAGCCAGTACCAATCCTGTAAACCCTCAGATGTGACAAAGGGAAATTTATGAATGTAAGAGAATACTAATGAAGCCGGGGATTTCTTACTCAGCTAAGTAAATTTACTTTTGAGAATGATTAACTCACTTATATTTAAAATATTATATTAAAATTTATGAAAGCATTAAACCTTTTAATGTTGTTAAAGAACTTGTCTGTATAAACAGGAGCTATACTATAGCATTGTCTTACTATTAATTAGGTTGGTGATTTCATTGTGAGTTCCAGTTCATTGCCCTCCTCATCTAGAAGTCCCCTGTTAGAGGCAAAGATCCTTAGCAAGGATAATGGCCTTTGATGGTTTCTACTATTTTTGTGATATTCCAGATGAAAGAAAAAGCTGGGGTCTTTGTTGCTTTATAGAAGAGGAAGTTTTGTTGGCAGCAACTTTTCCATGGGGGACAAATCCTTTCATCTTTTGTTTTTGAGATAGACAACTTGTGTGTTTTAATAGCCAATTGTTTCTTATTGAAATTTTTTTGTAGAGTAAGCAGAGTCTTAGTTCTGCTAAAAAGAGAAAGAATGAATAAGAGAATGAACACCCAAAGATTTTTAATAATACAAAAGAGTGATCCCTCTTCTTGGACTGTACCAGAGCAGGAGCTGCGCATGTTTCCAGCATGTTCTTCTTCGTCCTCAGTTCTCCTAGGTTTTATTTTTTATGAGGGGAGTGTGGATAAGGTAGAGATAAAATAAATAGCTTGTCTTCATAATGTTTTGAGACACTCTGGTGTGCAGTTGGACAATGAGTGGGTTCCAACGTGGCTCACTTTGGTCTACTGCATAGGAGGAGAGCCGTACAGTGAGGGCTCCTCCTTTCCTTAGCTACTCCCTCCCACTGCCTGCCTCTCCCCATGGGCACAGAAACAATCTGGTGGAATGCAAAGAATATTCAAATTAAGAAATGCAGGGTCTTATATCTATTTGGCAACCTTGGTCACTTCACTCAAATTCCTGAGTCCTCTCCTCTAACATAAGGAGTTTGGGTTAAATGATTCCTAAGTCTCCTTCTGGCTCTAACATTGAAAATGCTCAACACTCCAGATATTTAAAGGATTAGACATGGAAAGACTTTAGGTTGAGAATACAAGCTTTTGCAGATAAAAATAATTCCCCCACCCTGCCTTAGAGCACAAAAATCCCACTCCAAATCCTTAAACTGCTGATTGAAAAAGAGCCCACACTTGATTATTTTGGAAATGAAACTCTGAATCTGCAGTGCCTACTTTTTTTTTTTTTAAGGAGTCTGCTTTTGGTCATTTGATAAATTGTTAGCACTTTCACCAGACAATGATTAGGCATAAGGATAAAAAGGAAACTCAGAGGCATTCTCTCATTAAAAATACTACTACTACCACTACTACTACTAATAAAATAAATGAAACATTGGAAAAATACAGAAAATCCCAAGGACATAAAAATGTCTTGTAATCTTACCACCCAGATGTTACTTCTGTTGCCATTTTAGTGTACATTCTTATGTTGTTGCTATTATTTTCATGTTGGCATAAAAAAGAATTGTGTATGAAAGGGGCTTCTTGATGCATTGGGATTTGAATCTGCTAGAAGCACCATTTATTTCAAGCAGGGCTTACAGTAGAAAGCTAGACAAGAATGCATTGTGCAATATTTATATATAATAGTGTGCTTGTTTAACATAAGACCAGTAAGCTGAGTAATAGAGTAGTAGTTTAATTATCACAGGGCTGGAGAGTTCATTTATGGCTAAAGTGAACATATGTAATTTTCTATAACAAACCTTCTAACATATTGTTTCTGTAAGAAACATGTTTTTCAAGCTTTGGTGTTATTATAACCCTTTGTTAGAAATGATATTTCTAGAAGACCAAACAGAAAACTTTGTCCTTAACATCTGAACATCTTGGAAAGCTTCTTGGGTTAACATGGAATAGATTTAAGGAAGACATTTCAATAATGATTAAAGGAATAGAGAATGTATCAACTTAAACCTAATTTAGAACTTTGACCAGCTGGTTAAATATTCAGTGTTCCTGAGGCCACTAGAATGAGGCTATTTAACTTACTCTTCATCTTCCCAATGAGGCGATAGCTATTTTCCCATACTTCTGTTATAGTAATTGTCAACAAGGTTATTCCTTCTCAAGATTTACATTAAATACTACACCTCCTCATACACATGTTGTGTATAGTGACACACAGCTCCCACCTATCCCCTCTGGATGTATTTTTTTCTCTTATCCTTAACCAATGCTGGATTAAAACATTTTGGGGAAAAACGTATATAAAAATTATATATAATATTTATGTTATATGTATAAATGTGTTTCTAAGAATATATAATATATATAATTACATTGCTTTGTGTTACATTATATTATATATTTCTATACATTACATTACCTTAGATATATGTAATTATATTACATTGCCATGTAACTTGTTTGTCCCACTTCATATTATACTTTTTCATATTATAAAATATGCTATGTCATATTTAGTTGTTGTAAATACAGTCATGTACCTCATAATGACATTGTGATCAATGACGGACAGCATATACAATGGTGGTCCCATAAGATTATAATACCATATTTTTACTATACATTTTCTATGTTTGGATATGTGTAGATACACAAACACCACTGTGTTGCCTAGAGTATTCAGTACAGTAACATGCTGTACAGGTTTGTAGCCTAGGAACGATGGGCTACACTGTATTGCCTATGTGTTGAAGACGATACCATCTAGGTTTGTGGAAGTACACTTTATGATGTTCACACAATAACGAGATTGCCTAACGAAGTATTTCTCAGAACGTATCTGCATTGTTAAGCAACGCATGACTGTATTTCATTCTGTGGTTATACCGTCATTTACTTAACTAATTCCAAAGTACTTGATATTGTTGTTACTTCTAGGATTTATATTTATAGATATTTCTGTAAGAAACATCTTTTAAAAAATATCTTTATGTACATCCCTTATAGTTTCCTTGGTTTATGCTTAAGGGTCAAAGGCATAGGATTTGAAATGGTTAACTGAAATGAGACTTAGGATACAAATGTTTCAGTTATCTGATCTTGGAAGAATATAGGAATATAATGAACAATTGGTAATTTTGAAAGAACTAGACAGAAAGTCATGTGGCTGGGTTTCTGTATGTGTTGAAATCCTAGGATAGAGGCTCTGGGTGGAATGTTTGAGATAATTCGATCACATCCCTCCCCCCTCCATCCCCTTCATCCCCCTTCATCCACTAGGCCTCATAGTTTTCTAGTTCAGATGGTGCTAAGGGCAAAGTGCTTGTGGGTCTCACATACTCAGAGGACATTTGAAAATCATGCGGGGGATGGAACAATTCTTTGTTGTGTGGGACTGACCCACACATGTCAATGTCTGGCATCTTTGCCTCTAGCCCACAGAATGCCAGTAGGCATCTCCCTGGCCTCTGTGACAGTCACAAATAGCCCCTAAGTTTTCTAAATGTCCCCTTGGGGATATACCACCAACCTGTTAAAAAACACCAAATTTCATGATGAATACCTTATTTAAAATCACTCTTTTACATGTGTTTTTATTAACATGGACACATGTTCATTATCTATTCATAAGTGGAAAAAAGCAATTACTTAACAGTATCGCAATGTGTTCATATTCTTGCTTAATATATTATGTACAGAAACATGTACTGGAAAGACATAAATCAATATTTTATTGGTGATTTTGGGGTGGGATGATTGCAGGTGATTTTAAAAATATTCTTTGTGCTTTTACTTTCCAAGTTTTGCCCCCTTTGAGCCTCTATTAAGTTTGTAACTGGGGAAAGTGATAATTTTATAAATGCAAGACAAGTAATAGTACATACTGTTTCTCTAGCTTTATTTATTTATTTATTAACTATTGTATCTTACTTTGAGGCAGACAGGAATATTAGGAGAGTATTAGAAGAGAATGGATTTATTTTATATTTTGGTTAGTTGGGAGAAACTTAAAATGAATTTTTAGTGGTACCTATGGCCTTTATGGTTTGGGACAGTAGGATTCAGAAAGCAAATATTAAAGATGACTTTTATAGGTTCAGATGATGTTTAAAACCAGAATTGTGTCCTAGCTACCTCTTCCCTTGAATGTTTCTGTGGCTAAAAGCAGAAGAAAGTCTCTTCTCATACCCTTGAGCAGCACCCAGCCTCTCAGGGGTCTGTAGCACAGAGTTTTCACCAAGAGCACCCCTAGGACCCTGCAGATGCCAGGGACAAAAGAAATACCAAGGCCTATTGAAGTGGGTTGAGGTCCAAGAGGAGGAAGGTTGAGCAGGGGTAGAAGTAGGAACAAGCCAGGTGTCAGAGGCTTCTTAGACAATGCCTTGAATTTAGCACCAACACAAGAAAACAATTTTGTCCACACCCATCCTATTGAATAAATCCAAGCTCACATAATAGAGCCCTTGGGAAGGGCCTCGGAATTGTATCCTAGATACTGCAGTGTGAAGAGGAAGGGCCTTGGCAATAAGCAGACTTGAATGCTAATTCCAGCTTTGCTACTTCCTTGGACAAATTTCCTAACTTCTCTAGGCTTTGATTTCTTTAGATGTACACGTATAATGGAAATGAAAATACCTACTTCTCAGAGCTACTGTTGTAAGGATTAAATGAGACACTACACATCCAGCTTCACTCAGGGTCTGGCCCGTGACAGGTGCTCAGTAATGTTGCTCTTCCTCAGGAGCCTGGTTTCCCCACTCCATGCGGGTCTTCACCTAGCTCCACAATTCTGACCCCGGGCCTGCCCACACGTCCCCCTTGCCTCCAGTGTTCTCTCTTCTCCCCTGCACTTATCTCAGATTCAGTCCTATCTCAGAGCCCAGCTCACTCCTAGCTCTTCCTGCACTTTCTCTTTTCCCAGCAGCTCACGTTGATCTCTGCAGTTAGAACGTGTTCAGGTTAATTAGGCACATGGTTAATCTCAAGAGTTATTTGGTTTATCTCTTCAAATAAGATATATATGCCTATTTTCTTATAATTCTTTTGAATGTGCACAATTTTTAGCATAATACTGAACTCATAGGTTCAGTAGTTTAGTAAAGTTCCTGCTTATTGATTCTTAGGTAGGCAATCCCATGGAATTCTGAGTTTCCATCCATATTCTCATGCCTCTCTTGGCCATGTTTCATTATGATCCTTTATATAACAGGTCTTTCACAAGCTGTAGTTGGTTTTTATGTACACTGGTTGCACTTGCCATGTTCCCATATCCATCCCTTACAGAATCCAGACTGCCTTCATAGACTTGCTTTTCTACACATCTTTAAGTTAGGCCTTAGCTTCTTTCTAGTTGAATCAAAAACTACACATACCTTGTACCAGTTGGTTTTCCTGAATTCCCAGTTGAGACTCCAGTGATTGGGACTCTCTCACTCAGCTTGGATGTGTGATTAAGATAATTTCAAAGAGGAAGGTGATCATGAATAGTGGTGGTTGAAAGGTGAGAATCAAGAAAGTGGCCTTTTCCAGCGTCTAGTTCCTGCCAAGCTTGCTGATCTTGCTTGTGTGCAGCACAGGAGACCTAGGCAGTTGCATGCCGAGTGGTTGTTTCTTGGTAATGGTAGTATTTGTAAGAAGAAAAGTAGTGGGTGTTCTCTTTCAAACAGTGGAAACTTTTTTTTTTTTAAATTTATTTTTTTAATTTCAGAATATCATGGGGGTACAACACTTTGGCCATATACATTGCCCCTGTTCTGCCCGTGTCAGAGCCACAATCGTGGTCGTCTCCCAAACTGTGCTCCCCGCATCCACTCAGTGAGAGTTTTTCCCATCCCCTCCACCCCCCTCCCGCCCGCCCGCCCTCAGATGAATGTTATAGGCAAGGAAAGGGGTCTAATGAAAGGTTATGGGATTAGCTTACAAAATTGAATGAAGGGCAAACAGTCAGGCCCTGGGAAGGGCAAGAACCAAGCCTGGTCTGTGAATTTCTGGAATCTCAATGACAAGAACTTGTCTCCCTGGAGTGCCACCATTGGATGATCAGTGCTAATAGCCTTCCATTCCTGCTCAAGTTACGACCTCCAGGGCAAAGGAACCAACTGGCCTACCTCAGGCCGTATGTTCACACTTGCATGTGGAATACTGGAGGGCTAGTTCCCCAAAGGAAAGGGAGGTTGGTATCAGAAGAAGTGTACTGAAGATGAAAGAGGCTGGGCAGATGAAATCAGTATAGTGTTGGGTGACTTAGAGGCATGGGAAGAACCTGGCACTGATAGAAGAAGAGAATTATGAACCAGTTTTAAGGTAACTGCAAAAAAGGGTCTGGTGTGCCTGGCCAAACTTGAGTGGATCAAAGGCATGGAGAGACAAGGGCTCCTCTAACTTGCCTTTCCAATCCTTAACTCACCCTTGCTTCTCAGACTGACACTGACTCAGGTGCTGTTCATCTCGTGCCAAGTCCACATCAGCAAGCACAAATAAGGCTGGAGTGTAGTGAACTGCAGAAAGAATGTATCAGATGATGTCAGAAAGGTTGGCGGTGGCAACACTGCTCAGGGCCTGGTAGCCAGGGTGTTGATTTAAGTTTTGTCTAAGTCCAGAGAAAAATTATTGGAGGTTATAAACAAGAGTGACGTGCTCAGATTTACATCTTACAAAGACCACTCTGGGTACTGTGTGCTATACTTGGGGGAACACTGTAGAAGCTAATGTATCATCCATGTGGGAGGTGCTGGTGGCAATGGAGATGGAGGGAAGATGACAGGTGAAGGATAGAGACTCATGACTCTTTTTGGGAAAGAAAGAAAATCTTTAATAGGGAACAGGTAGCATTTAGGCTTGGTTAATATTAATGCCTACACAGATCCCCTGTGCCTTTAAGTTTTTTTGTTCCTAGAGCTATGCTGATTGATACTTCAAAAGTTAAAGTGTTGGAAGTCCAAGTATCAGCTGTAATATCACAGAGCCCAGTACAATAAGTAGTTATAAGTATTCATGAAATATTTACCTGCCTTTCAAATTGCCCCCATCACCTGTCATCACCTGTGCCCTTCACTGCATCTGTTCCTGATCTAAATCTTCATTTGTGTGATTAGTTTTTCTCTTTCCCCAACTGTAAGCTCCAGGAAGACAGGGCTTGTGTCTACTCTGTCACCACTTTCTCACTTTAGGTTTTCCTGAAGGCAGAGGCTGATAGGAGAAATCGGGTGCAGGGAGATGGTCCCAGGAAGCAGGAAATGGAGAAGGAGGAAGAGCCCACAACAGGTGCGTAGCTTAGTAGGTTACAACTCTGAGGAACCGTGTAGACAGTGCCTCAGACCTGTCCCTCTGAAAGTTGGGGGGCTGCAGGGTTTATCCACACACTCCCATCTGTGCTGGCTGCAGGTTGCCCCCAGGAGAGTTCACTGCCACACATCCAGGCTGAGGGAATGAGCTCTGCCTGGCAAAAACCTTGAGGCAGAAGAGTGAACAGACTTGGCAGGTGCTTGGGGTGGGATGATGGGAGTGAGCAGAAGTCCTCAGAGCTGACGTGTCAGTTACGACCACTGTCTCCTGGGCTGAGCACTGCCTGGCACAGGGAGCAGGTGTCTGATAATTATTTACTAAGTGAATGGAATGAATGAGGTGATGCAAGCAAAGTGCTTTGTATCCTGCTCAGCAAACCAGCTGCTACTGTCATCATTACTGCTAATAAGGTATTATTAGGGCCTCTGATCTCACTGGTCTCCATGAACAAACCCGCTGGATCCTGTGTCCTCAATGTTCCTTCCCACACTCTTTCTTTCTGGTTCACAGGGTGTTTTAAGCCACACCCATGGCTACTCTACTCCTTCCCTCTGCCAATTCTGACGCTGGCCTGGTGGGCCTGCCCCACTGCTCACCCATTCTCCAGGCATTGGTGTGGTCCTGGCTGTTTCTGGTCTCTGTTCCAGCCCAATAGAGTGAGGAGTGGTGCCTATTCCAGGGCAGCTAGACAGACGGTCTCCTGTTTGGAATTTCTCATGGTGTCTCCAGGGACACAGCCTTTCCCTCTGTGGGAAGGTGTCCCCTGGGAGGCCAGGCCAGAAACACCATGTCCCTCCTATACTCACAGAAGTCCCTCACCTGTGTGCCCTTTGGCCACTGGTCTCCTCCAAGGCTATTGCACTTGGACCTTTAGGGTAATGTTTCCCAGTTAAGGTTCCCCTGGAGTGCTTGCTAACTGGTAGTTACCATTCTGCTCCTCTGGAAATTCTGATTCAGTAGGTCTGGATTGGGGCCCAGGAATCTCTGTTTTAATAATACTGGCTGATTCTAACCTTCACAGGAGTATCGGTGGGAGGTGGGGGTGGGTGGGGATTGGGTCCCAGCTGCTGGAAGGGCATATTGTTGGGGATCAGTGTTCTGTTTCTAGCCATGACATCCTTGTCTCCTCTATGGGAGTTCATTGATCTGGACAAGTGATACATGGGTTAGAATGTCAGTTTATGAACCCCTGTTGACTTCTAGCTCTGTTTTCTCTCAGTAGTCTCTTTGGGGACAATTTTAAACTCTGTGCCTCCATTTCTTTGTCTTTGAAGTTGGCTGCCCAATGTTTGATCTCAGTCCTTTAGCAGACATTTGGTAAGAACCAATAAGAGAATGTCTTCAATGTGGCTTAGACTCCCTAGAGAAAGGAACTTTATATTTACTGGTATTGAGGATTGTTATTGTTGCTAATAATATTACTGGAATTTATTGGCATCTTGTCTGTGTCTGCATATAGAGCTATTGTTTGTATATAAAGCATGTTTTGCTCAGAGGGTTGTCCTCTTGGGATATACCTTTTGTTTTTGAAAGAGTTTCAGGAAACAGGAGTCATACAGCCAGCCAGCAGTCATCCGGGTATACATTAGTGTATTCCAAGTGTTGCTTTCCAATACGGAGGCTCAGTTTAATGCAATGGAATACCTTGAATTCTTAAGATGTGATCCGAGGTTGGTGCTGTTCAGTTCCAAGGCTCCGATTCTAAATGAAGCATTCTGAAAAGTGTGTTGGATGTACTCCTTTTACTCTTTCTGCCCGAGTTTTCCAAATTATGGGTTCCAAATCCACTCGCTAATCTTTGGTAGGTCTCCTCAGGGAAAAATGTATTTGCTTATGGGACTGAGAGTCATTGCATCCTGCAGACTCTGCTAGCATGCTGCATGTGGAGGAGAGAGCATTGGTTGTATTATAGGTATTGTGCACACTCAGGGATATATCATCATTGGCAGCTGCCCATCACCCTTGGATGAATGCTTTATTAACAAATATGTGAGTGCCTACTATGTGTCATATGCCAGGATTAGCTCTAGAGATAAAATGTTAAGCAAGACTCATGGTCCCTGCTCCACAGAGCTTACCGTCGTGGGAAAGAGACAATCAAATGTACAAATACATGATAAGGAACTGAGACATGCTACGCTGCAGAAGTAGAAGATCAGAACACAGTAAGAACATATAAGAGAGACCCAACTGGGAGCTACCTAGCATCTAAAGGATGAATGTGTTAATTAGGAGAGAAAGTGGAGAGGGAAGAGCACTAGAGGCACAGGGACAACTCGTGAAGGGCTGTGCTAGAAAGGAGCATGGTGCATCCAGAAGACTGGAAGAATGTCAGTGTAGCTGGAGCTCAGGGAGGGAGAGTGACTTGAGCTGAGGTTGAAGAGGTGGACAGAGACTAAATCCTTAAGGGTGTCATAGGATACTTTCAGGATTTTGGTTTTTATTTTAAGTGCAGTGTGCAGACAGGTAGTGAAAGATCTTATGTGGACGATGGTCTGGGGAGAGTAGAGGAGATACAGGGAGAACAGGGAGGAAACTACTGTCATCCAGGTAGTACAGAAAGTTCAGAAGAGAGGCCATGGTGGCTTGGCCCAAGATAGTAGTGGTGGAGGTAGAGGGGTATGGACAGACGCAAAAGTTATTTGGGATGAGAAATTGTAGGACTTGGTAATAAATTGGCTGTTGGGCTTGAGGGAGAGGAAAGTGTCGGATAATTCTCAGGTGCCTTCCATGAGCCGTTGGATAGATGGGAAAGCTTTTCACTGAGATTGGGAACACTTTCCTCTGGTAATTTAATTATTGATAGATAAAATGTTGATGTAAGTATAAAATCCTGAGCTAAAATGTGGCTTTTTCACAAATTATCACATCCTGCGGTTTGACACTGTCCTTAGGCCAAGAAAAATATCTTAATGCTTCGTTGATCTTGCCGTTTTGAATTTCAGTACACCTCGAGAGTAGGCCACTACGGGATGACCCTCCAGGCTGACTCAGAACATGCTTTAGGATCCCAGCAAAGTGGAATACCAGACGTTTTTTGCATTTCTGTGGGTTATCCACAAGTTTGTAATCATTGAATCCAGGGAGAAGCTCTTTTAATATCAGCACACAATTAAAATTTGTATTTCTCTGTTGAGAAGTGTTTTTATTTTGAATTATACAGTGGTGGCAACAATGATGGTGGCAGTAGTGGCAATGGTGGTGCTAGTGGTGGTAGTGGTGATGATGGTGGTGGTGGTGAAGGTGGTGGTGATGCTGGTGGTGGTTGTGGTGATGGTGATGGGTGGTGGCAGTGATGGTGGTGGTGATGGTGGTCATGGTTGAAGGCATCACACACTCATCACTGCTGAGGACCCATAACTGGGCTCTGAGGAGTACAGGCTGCATTTCCCACTGCCTGGGCCTGGGCTAGGGGGCAAGGTTATGTTGGAATTGGCAGACTACTCTGACTAGCTTACTCATCTGGCCCCGTTCAGAGCATGCATTTGATATAGATTTGCTTAGTCACTTTCCTGTTACTGTTTTGGGTGCAGGGATGCGAGAGAATTGGAGGGAGTGTTGAGTGTGACCCAGTTTTTGCGTGTAGGCCAGCTTCCAGACACGACTGTAAGTGGTTCAAGCAGTATCTTTAAAGATCTTGACAAGAAGGGGATCTGAATGGCTGCTACTGCTCCAGTTCTCCCTTTCCATTGCTAAACTTCTCTAGTGAGATGCTTTCGTTTCTTTTCCCTCTTCTACCTATGGACTTGTCTTTTTCAGTCCAGTGGCCTTTTCTTCTTCCCCTGTCTTTCTCATTATCTCTGGGTAACTTTGACACTTTCTGGCAGTGAAAGTACTAGAAAGCTTGGGCAAGCTTGGGCAATTCTCCTGCATGCCATGTTCTCCTTGCCTTGCTTTCTTTTCCTCCATAACACTTAGCATCTGGGACACTATAGATCATCACTGATGTATTCCTTTATGTTCTCTCTCCTTCCGTGAGAATATAAGTTCCACGATGGCAGACTTTGTTTTATCCACTGTTTTATTCCCAGTACCTGCAATAATACCTGGCATGTAGTTGGTGCTTAAAAAATATTTGTTATTTAATTGCCCTATCTCCTATTAGGTCAAATGGATGTAATAATAGTGCTAATCTCATATGGTTATCTTGAGGATTAAATGAATAATGTAAGTAAACTACCTGGCAGACCCAGCCTGGAGTAGTAAGGTCTTGTGAATTGTTACATTCTTCTTGTCACTGAACCACTTTGATGGACGGGTAACAACAGGATAATTATCCTTAGGGTACTCTAGGTCACTTTCCAAATCCTACTGTGCCTGGGCTGGGGAATTCCCTGCATTCTTTTGCAGATTAGCAGGGGTTCCTCCCCCCACCCCCATGTGGCAGTTGTTTGGGGCAGGATTAAGGTGGGGCAGTACCAAGACAGATGCCCGCCTTTGTCCCTAGAACAGCCGGAATCCCTCACCATGTACCTAACATATCCATCTATCCAAAAGATGTGTACTGAGAACGTGCTGGGCACTGTGCTAAGTGCTCTGGCCACACAATGAAGAGAAAAACAATGCAGAACCTGCCCACATGGTCTTACCTGTGGCTACTGTGCATTATTGTCATAATCATCACTCGTGCTGTGCTGAACACACTATAGAGTACCCCAGTTGTAGGGTGAACCGTGGCCAGATATTGTTACTTCCCTATTTCAGCCTCAACTCAAGCTTCAAATATCTAAATCTGAACTCATGAATTGCCTCTCTTTATGCCTGGTGTCCTCTCCTTCCTCTAAAATTACATGTTTTTCTATCTCCATTAGAAAAACCACCTGCCATTTTCCTTCTCACACAGGCTCAAAAGTTTGTAATAATTTTGGTTACCCCATCTCTTTCATCCCACACTTTGAATCCACACCCAAGACCTCTTGATTGCTTTCATCCTTGAAAATGTCTCTTATCTGTTTCTACCTCTCCAGCTCCTCTCTACCATTCTCATGTCAGTTCCTGTGCCCTGATTCTTGACTTACTGAAATAGCCTCAAGGTGCTGTGTTCTTTTGTTTTGCCCTCTAAGATTTCACTAGATCGTAAGCCTCCTTAAGGCATAGACTCTGCTGTTGTTTCCCCAACACTGGACCAGGCACATAGTAGACATTGAGATGGTTAGTAAAATGAGTACCTTTGATGCTTTTGAGTACGGTTCTCAAACTTGTTCTGGAGGTTTGTGCAATGGTTAAGAGTAGTTTTCCTGGAAGATCATGTCAGTATATTTCATGTCAGCTCTTCTCTATAGCTTAGTAATATGTGTTATATATTTTTAATAAAGTATCTTTCTGCTTCTTTCCATTAATGTTGGCTACTTGTTTGTTTGTTTTACTATCGGCTGTCACTCATCAACAAGGCGCTGGCACCAAAGCCCTAGAGAAATTTGTATGTGAAAAGTGTAAACTGGTAAATATTCTTTACATTAGAGAACACCACTCTTCCATTTTTCTGGAGCTACTCTGTAGAAACATAGTTTGAGAACCACTGTAGGTTACAAAGAAATTATGAGCCATTCACAGTTTAACATGTTACTGGGTAGGGTGGGTTAATCCCTGTCCCCAAAAGTCCTTTCCCCTATTTTGTGGGAAAGAGCTACTGTGTATTTTCTGAAGCCCTGAAATCACTATGTCTGTGGCTTGGGGGATTGACGGGCAGAGGGTGGGTGAGCCAGCACCCACCCCCTCCTCACTCACCTTCCTCCTCACTCTCTTCTCTCACTTGAGCTGTCTACGCCTGACCTTGTGGTTGGGAGCCTTAGTCTTCTCTCACACCCAGGAGGGGAATGCTGGTTTGTGCAGGCTGGAAGACGTTAGTCTGACCTTCACAATTTTCTTCTTTTACCATCTCCTTACTTTTCTCACTAGAAATAAATTGTTTGCACAGTTAGCAATGCCTGTGGATTGAGAGAACTTTACATTCTTAAGAATATTTTGAAGACGTTAGGATTATAGCATTTCTAAATGTGCATCATGACATTTAGAAATCAATCTTCTTGCCCATTCAGAGGATATATATGCTTTCTTTAGGATTCAAATTGAGGCAGAATAATAACTGTGAATAATTATGCCCCAAAATAAATCTTTTTATAAATGACTTAACACTGACTAAATCTCTTAGTCATTAAGATAGCTGGCCTTTTTATAAGGATAATAACTATAATTTAATGTGTTTATTATATAATGGCATGTAAACTGCTGCAGAAAAACTTGAATGCTGTTTAACAGGTGCCATTAAACCATAGAATTTGACAAATCATGATTTGGACTTAAGCATCTTCCAGCAATGGAGTTTTGTGTGTGTTTTTTTTAAGCTAAAGAAAATTGACTCAGAGTAGATATACCTTGTTTTGAGTCCATTTTATTCTATTGTGAGCTATGTAGTGACAAAACCCAACTTCACCATGTGTCTTAGTCCATTTAGTGTTGCTATAACAGAGCCTGAGTCTGGGTAATTTATAAAGAAAAGGGGTTTTATTTGGCTGATGATTCTGGTGGCTGCAAAGTCCAAGGTTGGGCAGCTGCATCTGATGATGGCCTCAGGCTGCTCCCACTCATGGTCAAAAGTGGAAGGGGAATGAGAGGTTGCAAAGAGATCTCGTAGTGAGGGAGGAAGCAAGAGAGAGAAACCAAGGAAGCCAGACTCTTGTTAACAACCAGCTCTCTGGGGAATGAATCCATTTCTGAGAGAACGAGAATCACTCACTCCCTAGGCATTACTCTATTCATGAGGGCTCCACCCCCATGACCCAACATCTCCCTCTAGGCCCCACCTCCCAGCACTGCCACATTGAGGGTCAGATTTCAACATAAGTTTTGGTGGGGTCAAACCACATCCAAACCATAGCACAACATAACCTAGCAATGACTATAAAATTTATTGTGAAGTTAAGAGATAGGATGAAATTTCCAAAGCTGTCTTCAATGGACAAATAGTATCTTTCTGTAACAGCTGTATCAGATCACATTCATTCATTCAAAAACAACTTATTGAATTTGTACTAGGCACTGAGGATTTAGCAGTGCAGAAAGTAGACATAATACTTTCTTAGAGCTTACATTTTAGTATGGAAATGCAAATAAACAGATAAAATTTCAGATATTAAGAAGTGCTAAGAAAAAATATACAAGACAGTGCTCTGGAGAGTGAGGGGAGGGCTACTTCTAGTTAGGGAGGTCAGGAGGGCCTCCTTGGGGAGGTGACATGTGAGCTGAGCTGATGCATACACTATGAGAAGAGTCAGTTGTATGCAGATTAGGGGGGAGAGCTGTCTGGGTCCAGGGACAAGTGTGAAGATTTGAACAGGGAACAAGCACTATATGTTCAAGAAACAGAGATAAGCCCAGGGTGGCTGAAGTGTGGTGAGAGTGTCAGGGTGAGAGTGGTAGGAGGTGGGGCCAGGAAGGCTGGCAGGGTTCAAATGCTATAATGTGTTGCAGGCCATCGTAAGGAGTCTAGATTTTATTCCACAGGCAGTGGGACACCACTAAGGGTTTTTAACAGAGGCACAGCCAGATCTGTAGCTGCCAGCTTCAAATGTACATTGTTGAAAGGTTTCTTTTAAATGGAAATAATTTTCCTTTGTATTTTATAGAATAGACCAGAGGGCTGCCATTTGGCCAAAGGATGCTTTTGAAACTCTGCAGGACTTAAATGAGGTAGGTGCAATCATTGATGGTTATATGAATGTGAATTAGCCAATCATAAGATTTATTATTCTTTTTCACAGTACTAGGAATTCTTTCTGATTAAAGCTGAAGTATTTTTGCTCTTAAGGGAACTTGTCATGCTTGTAGTTCTTTGTTCAATTGGTAATGTTTTTC
Organism: Daubentonia madagascariensis; assembly: GCA_023783475.1. Classification (NCBI taxonomy): domain Eukaryota; kingdom Metazoa; phylum Chordata; class Mammalia; order Primates; family Daubentoniidae; genus Daubentonia; species Daubentonia madagascariensis. The sequence continues at coordinate 17,647,103 of JAKFHU010000585.1, forward strand.
CTTGCTCTGGAGCAAACACACTTAAAATATTGTTTCTGAGACTGCTCCCCACATCTTGGCCCTAACCCAAGTCCAGCAGTCATTTCATTACACTCTTTTCAACTTTGTTTCAGGATTGTATAACCATGGTTGTGACAGTTAACATTTGTAAAATTTTCTCTTAATTTTATTTTGTCTGCATCTCTGTCTCTCCCCCCCCCCCCCCGGTCTCTCTCTTTCTCTCTTTTTCCCTTTCCTAATGGCTTTTGCGGTCTCAAACATAATCATGCTTACTGTTTATACACTAAGCATGATATAGTTTGGTGTTTGCAATATGGTTTTCTTAGTAGGCTTTGAGACATGAAGCCACATTTTCCAATCCAAATTGTTTCCCAACAAACTGGACATCACAATGTTAATTAGCTTGTTCTGGATTTTCTTTGAAATATGTAATTTAATTCTCCTATTTGAAATCAATATAATATAATTAGGATACCTATTATTATGAATGCCTTGGCTTAAGACGTTGGTTTGGAATACTCTGTCTGGCTTTTCTTGTCCTCACCATAAATTAAGGAGCAGGGGGTGGTATACAGTGTCTGATTAGGATCACAGCAAAGAGAATGAATAGATTTGATGATCAGATGCATGGAAGAAAAATGATGAGCTTCAGGCAATTGTTTATTTGGCATTTTGAAGATTCATCCCTCCTCTGCCTCTCTCCCACTCCCCCCCCCCAGCCAAAAAGATATTTAACTAAATTTAGGTGATTTTTTTTTTCTTTTTGGTAGAACTCAGTAGAAACGAACAGCCAAAGGTAAATCAGCTTCCTGGTTAAGCCAAGTAAAATAGCTGAAGTTGTGAAAAATGTCCTAAAGATAAGAGGATAGAATTCTGTTTGTCTTTGTGTGTGTGTGTGCACACACATGCATAGAGACAGGCTTCAAATGGCACAGTCTCACTCATGGTAACAAGAGCAAAAGAGAGTTTAAGAGAATCAATGAACACAGCTGCCTGCCCCACTATGAACAAGCAAAATGCTAGTTGTGAAGAAGCAATGGTTTGTTTTGACATAAGTGACTAGAAAAATGAGGTGATTGTAAGAGTCAACTCGTGATAACTTTCAAGTATTTGGGAGAAACTCTGTGTTTTGAGCTGGAAACCCATGAGAATGCTGAGGTTACTTGAGCATTCCTAAATCACAGTTTTGAAAGCGCTATTTGAAAATCTGCTTTTCTATATTTCTTCACTACACTGCATTTGCAAATGATGTGAAATGTGCCAGCTCACTGCTCTGGGATTGCATGAGCTCAAGAACACTGAATGGAGCTGTGCGTCTGCAACAGTAGGCAGCTCCATGTTTGAAACGTGCACACTTCCAGGCAAAGGTGGCACTGCCGATCCAGACTGGTTGAATGCAGTGAGTGTGTGCTGAAAGTGGTTTTGTTCCAGTCAGGGCATAAACTATATATGCAGACCCACCTTCTTACATACAGTTTCTGTTGTGGCCAAAATTTGGGAGACTGTAAGAGACCTTAGAGAAGCTTAAAGAGGGTACAGTGTGAGTGGGGCAGAGGCCATGCAGGAGGGGTCAATGTGTTCACACTCATTGGTGGAGATGTCCTGCAGAGTGGAAATCTATTTAACTGTATCTTTCCCAGCATTTCTCAAACTTATTGAACAACAAACTCTTTTATGGAAGAACCACCCAATGACATTTCTTTAGGCAGCAGAGTCTTATGGAACACAGATGGGAAATGTTGCTGTAATATTTTTAATGCAAATGGAAAATCACACAGAAAAGTACACAGATTACAAGTGTGCAGACGGATGAATTCTTATAAAGTGTGTAACCAGTACATAGATCAACAAACAGCATTACCAGCATCCCAGATTCTTCTCTGTAATTCCTTCCAATCTCTATTCCCCTATGAAGATAACTGTTATTTTTGAGCTTTTCATGCATGGGCTGTGTGTATTCGTTTGTGTCTGGCTTCATTTGCTCAATATTATGTTTGTGAGATTCATCCACATTTGGCATGTAGTTGTAGTTTTCATTTGTCTTGCTCTATCTATTGTATGGTTGTGTCTAGTTTTTGACTATTAGGATTAGTTATTGATTGTATTTTTGTAATTTATTATGATCTGTTTTCTGGCCTCTTTGTACAGCTGGCTTTTCACAGCAGTACTCCATCCATCTCTAAATGGACATGTAAGGCAGAATTTTTTGTCATGTTAGCTCTCTTTCTTGCTTTTTGCTCCTTTCTTTTATTTTACCATCCCCCCTTATACTTTTCTAAAAAGAACCTACCAGTTCCATATCTATGCACTTTCTTCCACATCAACTTACATGTCTAAAGTCAAGCATGTCCACAAGCATTTTCCAGATGTTTCCATGGACCTTAATGTTGTACATAAATAATTACAATTATAAGATGCTACATATGTGCCTTATACTTTTCCCAGTCTCACATCTGGTATTTCACTTCTGCTATTTGAATTTCCTATTCCACTTGCTTTGTCACAGACAAATAGGGCTCAGCTATGGTTTGGTTCCAGAGCTGGTACTTGACCCAAGGTCCCCTATGCCCAGCATGGTGATACATGGTGTGATGTATCTGTGTGTGTTTTCCATGCTTTCCCAGTGGGCTGAAAAACTCACTAACTTCTCCTTTTCGTTTGGCATGAGCACAGACTTGACTCTTGCCAGTCTCACTTTTCTCCTGTAAGTCCAGAGCTCCCAGTTTTTAGCCTCATGTCTCTTGATGGGACTTGCATCTCTATCCCATGTTTTCTGGTGTCTCTGGGATTGGGTGTTGCAGAGGTTTTTTTTTTCTGAAACACTGATTAAATCTCCCTATGACCATTCATGGGAGCTGTTTGACTCTGCCTCTGTAAGACATCAGGAAATTTTATTGGTTAGGGTCTCTTGAATCCTGACTGGAAAATATTCTAGACTTGAGATTTGTCAATGTCTCATCCACGTTGATCCTTGGCTTTAGTTGGTCCACCATGTCCATATAATTGAAAAGCATTTAATAGATCAGAAAGGTGGTTAAAAGATAAAATGAGGACAAATGATTGCTTTCACTCTCTGCACCCTTATAGATTCCATTCCTGCTTTAATTCAAATTAAGAAAATAAGAAATGTATTAAAAAGAAAAAATGAATGGATCTCCCCTTCCCTGGGAAAACACGCCATATTGGGCCCTCAAACTACTTTTCCAACTCTCAGTCTGTGTATCATAGAGCATCACATCCTTCTTTTAGTTTTCATTTGTAAGATTAGGGTAGGAGGTTTTGAATCGGGCTAACTCTAGGAGCCCTTTCAGGGTATTTTTGGAGCTTTTTAAGTTGAATTTTATTTTTAATTGATAAATAATACTTGTATATTTATGGGGTACAATGTGATGTTTCAGTATATGTATATGTTGTGGAATGATCAAAGGCAGCTAATTAGCACATTCATCATCTCAAATACTTATCATTGTTTTGTGGTGAGAACATTTAAAATCCTCTCTTTTAGCTATCTTGAAATATATGACACATTATTATTAACTATAGTCACTGTGCTGTGCAATATGTCACCAGAACTCATTCCTCCTATCTAACTAAAAGTTCGTACCTGTTAACTAACGTCTTCCCTTTCCCCATCTACCTCCCCACTGCCCGCCTCTGGTAACTACCATTTTACTTTCTACTACAAGTTCGACTTTTTCAGATTCCACTTATAAGTGAGATCATACGGTATTGAGGCCTTTCTGTTTTAACACTCATTGATTCTACCCTATTTTCATTTTCCTAGGGCTTGTAGAATTTAGCCATCAGTTCCTGTCGGGGATGGAATGAGACAAATTATTCCAGAGTTACTCAGGCTTAAGGCCTCCTCATGGCCAACGAGCCATCTGAAGGCCTAGTTTGGGGAATGAATAATAAATAGTGCTGTAAAAGTGACATATGTGCTTGGCGTAGTTATTTATCAGTCTTACATGAGAGAGAGGCCACATTATTGTAAGTGAAGAATTGTGGTCAGTTGAGGATCTGGAGTAGCACAGTCATCCCAGGGAGCAGGCTGAAGCTCTGTGTCACTTTGGGCCTTCTTTATCATTTTGCCATTATACTTGCCCCACCCAGCTTTGATGTCATCATCCTATAAAAGGACATGATCACCTCAAAAACTGCTCATGGCCTTTGTGCTGAGGAAAAATGTTTTATTTTCTTATCTGATAGATACTTTGAAGGTATTCTACACCTAACTTTTGGATAAAACAAGTTGTCAGCTGACTGAATATGAGTTTGTTTCCATTTCCCCTTTTACCTGGAATTCCAAGGTCGTGGAGATAAAGGTCAGCCACAAGCCAGTTGACCTGGAAGGAGAAGCTTTGGTGTCCTTGCGTGGATTCCTAATTTCCCTCGTCTCTGAGGCTTATTGGATATGGAACTGTCTTGTGCTGGCATGGACCAACTCTACAGTTCATCCTCTCCAGGCCTAAGGAGCCAGTTTATAAATCTGAGAAAAAAAAAAATCTTGTTATGGGTTAATGGGTTTACCCAAGAGAGATGTGTTAAGCACAAAGATGCAGATGCTAAATCTTGGAATGGGAAAATGAATAAGTGTTGCATCAGTCTTTTGCCCACCAATAAACTCTACAGTTCTAATGGTGAGGATTTTGAGGTAGCTAAGACTTAATGGGTCATTGGGGGAAATACTTCTAGGTGGGCACACTGATTTTTTGGTATCCCCAGAATCAAACTCTGGAGACAGCTGTCTGTCTCCCCCTCATATGCTTCCCACAAGGTAAGGAGTCTATGTGGCATGATTGATTGTAAGAACGTAGAGGAACCCAGAAACTTAATATAATAAGGAGGACAGGATAAGTTCATTTGCAGGGAGTTGAAGAGATGGAAGGGATGGGGGTTATGTTTAGAAGGTTTGAGATCCTGGAAATTTATGGCAACCTGCTGTGATGGCCAGCCATGGTTAAGCGGAAGTAGCACTGGAATTGAAGCAGTTGAGGAATTATGGGGCCAGATAGTAGCATGATTAGCAGCCTGGACATTGAAGTAACTGAATATGTAAAGGGCCACTGATGGAGAGGAAGGAACCAACCCAGACGGAAGTCACAGTGTCCTATATATCCAGGACATGGAATGGGAGAAGATGGCATTGTCTTTTGTAGGGGAGAAGAAATTGCTAGACTCAGCAGTGAGAGTCTAAAGCGTGATGATAATCTTTCCTTCCCACCCTGCTGCCCTCTTCCTGACTCTATGAGGTGGAGAGAAGAAAAGAAAATGGTTTGTGAAGTTGGAGAAGTTCAAGTCACACTGTTCTTCATGAGAAAAGTTAATACAGTCACACTGGCCATGCTATTTCACCCAGTGTCTAATAAAACCTAATATATCTGAAAAAAGCAAACACTCACAAGTTCTCTGACACCATATTTGCTCTTTTTATGAGTACTTAGAGCAGGAGGATAAAAGCATTTCTTGAATGGAAAGAATATTAGTGCAGCTCTTTTCTAAAGACTCCATTATGAGTGCTCTTTGAGTTTATAGACTAGAGTGGAAACATTTTAGCTATAAATTGACTGTATAGGGCATCCTAGAGGTGTATTCTACCTCTGTGGATGCTCTGAAGTTTAGTTTATCTGAAATAACTTTATCTGAAATAACTGAGAGATTTCCAGATTTGTGTGTGACATCATCAATCTCACTGATTGGTGAAGAACCAGAGGAAAAAAAGGTGCTCAAAGTGAGACTGGATTCAGACTTGTGCTGTGCTGTATTCTGACCATGGGTCTACCAGAAGGAGACAAAACCCTCAGGATGACCACTGGAATCTTCAGGAAGGGCCTATGTTATAAGAAACAAATGTAATAAATCACTAGTGTGAAACAACTGCTCAGTAATGACCTAATATCAATAACAAGAAGCTTAACCCTGGATCTGTAATCACAGTTCTTATTCTACAAAAAGGACATCTGTTTTTATTTAGCTGGGTATGGAAGAAATTATTTATCTACCTGAAATCAATATGAAAAATTAATCTTTTCTTCATATACTACTGTTACCTTTTGTTGAACTATGCTAGTCATAATAGCTTAACATTAGCCTCAATATTAAAGATATTTTCCTCTTTAAAATCTATGAAAAATCCTATAATACTTTAATTTTGTTAAAAGTAGAACAATTTTCACATTTCCAGTGTTTTCTCTTTGAGTCTATATGCATGCGCGTATGCCCGTGTGTGTTTCCACGTGGAGGACTTGATTGTCTTTTAATTATCATTCATAGTTTATCATACAGATATTTTGGCATCAAGCCCTATCAGACTTCAAGATGATACTTACTGTTTTATTCAAGATGTGTTTCTCCCTCAAACTTGTTTTAACATTGAGAAAATGGTCTAGCAAGAGGCTTCTTTTGGCCTTTGACACTCTTGAGCTGGCTGAATGGTATTATGTCTGTAAAAATAGGCAGCTGTATTTTTCTGTTCAAATGCAAACCTAGTCTATAGGGTTGGATCTTAGTTCAGGAATGACTATTTTTTTTTTAAGTATCTGGCATTCTTTCCATGTGACTGAAAGTTAATTCGACCTGGCTTTAATAATAACAGGATTTTATTGACATACAGCTGAAAGTTTAGGATCAGGATAGGCTCTGTGCATGGCTAGATCCAGGGATTAAAAACTCATCAGAGAGATGCCATCTCTTTCTCTCCAGGTTCTTCTTGCCTATATTGGCTTCACCTTTAGGTCAGCCCCTCTCTGGGGACACATTATTCTTACAGCCAGTCATTCCAGTGTAAATTAGTTTTCTATTACTATGTAATAAATTACCAAAAGCTTAGTGGCATCAAACTCCCATTTATTAGCTCATAGTTATGTAGGTCAAAGTTTGGGTGGACTCAACTGGGTTCTCTGTTCAGAATCTCATGAAACTGAAATCAAGGCATTGGCTGGAGTAGGTTTGTATCTACAGGTTCTGGAGAAGTTCCTTCAGGTTGTTACCTGAATTTAGTTCTTTGTAGTTATAGAGCTGTGGTCCCTACTTTCTTGCTGGTTGTCAGCTGGGGGTGGCTGTCAGCTTCTAGAGGCTGTCACCCTCCTCCTCTTCTTTCTCCTCCTCCTGTATCTTCGAGCCAACAACAACAAATTCTTCTTGTGCTTTGATTCTCTCTGATGTTGTCTTTGCTACCAGCTGGAAGAAACTCTCTGCATTTTGAAGGACTCACCTGATCGGGCCAGGCCCACCCAGATAATCTCTGTATCTTTGGTCAGCTGATTAAAACTTTAATTACATCGGCAAAATCCCATCTTAGCAGTGCCTAGAATAGTGCTTGATTGGATAACCAGGGTCTAGGAATCTTGGAGGCCACCTTTATTCTGCCTACCACACAATGGAGTAAGAGTCTCTCCTTTCTAGCTCTAAAAAGTCCCATCCTTGAGTCTCATTTACCTGGCTTGGGGTATGTGCCCATTCCTGAACCAGTCACTATGACCTTGGGGTTTGAAATAAGCTGATTTGCTACACATGGGCCACATTTTGGATCTGGGAGTGCTGTTCTCAGAAGATGGGTAATTGGATGCTGGGCTGCATACTATTGGTCTCCGGAAGCATGATCTCCAAGGTAATTTTCCTCTCTGCTGGACCACTACAGGATGCCACCTGGCATTTTTCTGGTATGGTTTTCTGAGTTGAGATAAAGTCACCTTGCTCCCCTACCAAGGTTTCCTCCTCAGCTGGAACAGTGTCCTATGATTCATTTAATTTTAGCGAACTTTTGTTGTTGATGTCAATGAGGACATCCTGTATCCAACATGGTCATGGTATGGACTCTAGTTCTTATTCCCAGTTGAATGAAATACACAGCAGAGAAACTCTGAATTGCTTCCAGGCCTGGCTTATTCTGCCGTGTCATTCAGAGGCGACTATCCAGCCTGGCTTCTTGTTTCCAGGGGAACCAGGCCTATAGTCCTCACCCTCAAGGGAATCCTCAGAGTGGTGTTGGCAGGAAAGGTGGAAGCTGTGCCATATTCTTCCTTGTCTGAGAATTGCCTTGGAGAAGCCTCAGAGGTGCTGGGCTGCACAGAGACATCACGGCAGGCCTTGCCTAGCTGATCCACCTGGGTGTGTCTTCTGCCTGCCAGACCTCCCCATCTGCCCTCTGCGCTGCTGCCTTGTCCATCCGTCCCTGCTCTTTCTCTGCGTGACATCTCCATCCTCTTTCTTGTTGCTCACGCTTTCATTTATTCCTCGTCATGCTGCGAATTTCCTACTCTCAGGGAAGGCTGGAAGGGACTGTATCCAGTTCAGTGGCTCCCAGGGGTCATCCTATGTTGTGGTTTTCATTGCTTTGTAGCAAAAGGATAAACGTAAGAACAATGAATGTAGTGAGTTTTTCATAAAGCTAAAGTCCACAAACAACTCTTTCATTTAGAGATTGTTCTTAAAACTTTCATGTTGTGATGAAATGATGGGGGGCGGTTTTGTTTGTTTTCCAGCATACTCTCACTTGGAGAATTATAAAGTTGGCAGCTTTCATTTATGTATTCTGTTCTCCCCACCCCTACTAACTTTTAAAAAATATTACTGGTGGTCCAAAGACCAAATTTTGCCTGGGAGCTGTGACCTTGTGGACACTTTTTTCTAAGGAGTAATTCTTTCTTTCAACAGGATTTATTGAGAAGCAAATGTGTACCCAGCTCGGGGTTTAGTACAGGGGTGGGGTAGGGGAGCTGCAGTACAAGAATGAACCTTCTTGTCCCCACTTTCCAGAGGTTTATGTGGACACATGTCAAGTCTGGACTTAATATCCTAGAGGCTGGCTTTCCTAGCCTTGGCACTTGTTGTCCTGTTTAGGACATTGTTGGCTTTCTCAGGCTACAAAACTCAAGTTTTAAGAAAGGCAAAAGCTGAATTTCTTGTTTTCTAATAAAATGTTAGCATTTGACAACCTAAGTGTCTATCAACAGATGAATGGATAAAGAAAATGTGGTGTATATATACACAATGGAATATTATTCAGCCATAAAAAGAAGGAAATTCTGCCATTTGTGGCAACATGGATGAACCTAGAGGACATTATGTTAAGTGAAATAAGGCATGAAAGACAAATACTACATGTTCTCAGTCATGTGTGGAAGCTAAAAAAATTGATCTCATAGAAATATAGAATAGAAGTAGTGGTTACTAGGGGCTGGAAAGGGTAGTGGGGAGGGAGATTGGTTAAAAGATACAAAATTACAGCTAGATAGGAGGAATAAGTTCTAGTCATCTATAGCACTGTAGGGTGACTATAGTCAACAATACTTTATTGTATATTTTCAAATAGCTAGAAGAGAGGATTTCTAATGTTCCCAACACAAGCAAATGATAAATGTTTGCAGTAATGAATATGCTAATTATCCTGATTTGATGACTACTGTATGTATCAAAACTCACTACCTACCCCATAAATATGTATAATTATGTATCAATTAAAAGTAGATATATAAAAATTAGTATTTGAGGAAATGGCTAATGCTTTCCAGTGTGACTTGCCATCTTTACAGACATAGGTATATAATTTATTTCATATGGCATGTGATTTTATGATTTCTGGTGTACAGTTACTGGTTTCTAATATTCATTGAATTTTAGAAATTGAAGGTGTTAAGGTGGTGTCATCAGAGAAAGCAAAGGGCCTGTGGCCCAGCATAATTGTGTGGTGGCCCAGGGACACAGACTAAGCCAGAAAAGGGTCCTGTGGGCTCTGCTGCACTCACATCTCACTGAGGTTAGTTTTGAAGCAGAACATCTTTCAGGGCTAAAAGAAATTGAAACAAAAATAGCCTCCAAAAAGTAACCATATGGACTACAACCCAGACTAGCTTTGAACTCAGCCCTTGAAATATAATTAGTGTTCTGGAATAAAATGATTAATTAGGAGGTTTATCCATCTTAATACCTGTGCTTTTGGACAGTTTAAGCACTAGCAACTCCAATGAGAAACTATTGAAGTTCATTCCATGAGTTGTAACTGAGACACATTCTATTTTCAGAAAAATCAGTCTTATCATATAGGAAAGCTCCCAGGTCTGATTTAAAATGTGAATTTATAAAACTGTATTATTCTCTCCCAAATATCTTGTTTTTGTTGTTCATTTAATAAAGTGAACCTAACAAGGATATCACAATGAGGCAAAACGAAGAATAGGACTTCTCCTTCCCAGGTTGAAATCATTCAGCTGAAAGGAAATTCAGTTTGTGTTATTTTGTGTTGTGGCTAGGTTGTCCTTGTTTAAAAAGAATTGCTAGTAGGATCCAAATAGGACCTGGATCCTTTTGTGAACAGAGGGCTCCTTAAAGTGAGTAGCTTGTTCTTTTCCACTGAATTTCTCCACTGGGGAGTGCAGGGATGTGAGGGCTGAGCATGCCTCACCTAGGAGGGCTGGGGTGGGCGGAGCTGAGCTTGCTGTGCTGCAGAGTGTGCTGGGACATGAGTGGTACAGTCACTAGAGGGATTAGCCAAAAGCCCACTGTTTTGGGGGGAAGGATGAATTTGGCTTTTTCTTGTAATCATCAACATTGGGAGAATTTTCACTTCTTTTGGCAAGAACATCCAGAATCCAGCAAGAGCAGCAGTTCAGGAGGCAACACTGTCTTGCTTCTGAGCACTTCATACTTTATATTCCTGGTGTGGGGGTTCCACTTTCTAGGCGAGGCAGGGGCAAGAGGGCAGTGAAGGTGTCAGAGGGCTGGGGCTCAGGGAAAAGCTACTATCCCTGGGGCAGGTGGGCTAAGCAGGTAACCAAGGCAGCTAGAGTGGGGCTAGGATCCAGGGAATAGGGCAGTATTTCTCCAAGTGTGGACCTTGGACCTCCCACATTGAAACAAACTTGCCCAAGAACTACTGAATCAGACCCTCTGGGAATCCCAGTCCCTGCCTGGGAATACACATCTTTTATAAACTCCCCAGTGATTTCTTAGTACTTTAATGTTTCTGAACCAGGGAAGCAGGGGGGCTTGAAATTGGATACTCAGAGGGGCCCCTCAAGTATTGACTAAAAGGTCCAGAAACACAAAACTAATATACAATGGCAGTCTTGTTATTGATGGGCTCTTGTTCTACACATAGTGCTCGGATGCAGCAGTGAACAATGGAGGCATGATTCTAGCCTTGATGGAGCTGGAAAGAGCAATACACAAGTAGACAAATAAAATTACATGTTGTGGTGAGTGTTGGGAAGGAAATAAAGAAGATACTAAGAGAGAAATGAGGTGGGCCCTGTTGTGATAAGGTAATCAGAACTGGCTGAATAGTTTGATGGAATTTTGACTGTGAAGCAGCTACAGCTGAATGGGGCCTGGGGAGGAGTGGGCAGGGGTAGGTGAAATTATCAGGTGGGAAGGAAGGGTATTGTGTGTGTGTGTGTGTGTATGTGTGTATGTGTGTGTGTGTAGGAGAGTGGGTAGGGAGAGCATACTTGGGAAATGTGAAAATTCAGGGAAGAAGAATGGTAAGTAGCAATGGGGTTGTTTGGAGACCCAATTGTATCTCTAATTTTGTGCAGATTTCTTACTTGATTTACTTTGTACTGCCATAGGGAGTCTATACGCAGTGCTTGGATAGATAAAGGAGTGGGAGAGAGGCACTAAACCCTTTCATAGAAACTAAATGTGAGCCATCCCTGCTCTGCAACTGGGGAATTGCAGACAAAGGCACCCTAAAATAGTATTCAACCATCCAGCCTGTGTGGGTGTTCTCTTTTCCAACCCAACTAAAGTGGGACCTGGGTAATTGTAGAGGACAGAAAATGAGTAGAGTATTTTCTAAAACAAGTAGCATATTCTCCATTATGTAAAAGAGAAAAATTAGCTTTTTTAAGAAAACCACACCTAGGTTTTACGGACTTCTCTCTGGCTTCTTTCCTAACCAGCTGGGATAGTTGGAGAAGGAGAGGAGGTTGTCATTCTTTAGAGGATCTATTAGCCCTCACTCAATTTTTCTGCAGATTCTAGACATCCATTCGAGGAGACTTTGGATGCCAACCTGGAAAAGTGCCTGCAGGCTGGCCCTGAGCAATGCGCTAGGGCGGCATGCTTGCTGGGGGCAGAACTCCTATAAGAGAAGGGCCAGGTTGAGGTAGTATCAACACTGCAGGATTTACTGTCCTTCATTTTTCTGCAGAGGGAAAAGCATGCTCCTGCATTAAAGGTCACTAAGTCAGGCATGATGGAGTTGTGAAATGGTTGGTTAGTCACTCTCTCCCCAGGCTTGCCATTTCTTTCCTCCATAGCCCGGTGACAATAATAACTATCATTATTGTTTGATTTGTTTGCTTGGCTGTTAGCTCTCTCCCCCCTAGACTGGAAGCCCCATGAGAAAGGGGCTGATAGCAGTCTCATGCCCCATAGCCTAGTGCAGCTCTTTGTGCATGGAAAACTGCCCAAGCATCAGAACCACGTGTGTGGCACCCCGTCTGCAAGGTGGACACAACCCTACATGTGCACTGCAAGCTGTCCATAGGCCTTCTTTGGTGGCTTTACAAGCTGCATGTCTCCCATCATCCACCGGAGGGACATATATGTGACAGAGGTGTCAATTACTCATAGATAAATTCCCCCACCCCACCTCCTTGTCCTGGGTTCCTTGGTCATCAGGAGAGGTATCCCTTTATGGACTATCCCACACAGGGTGTCCACGTCCCCACCCTCTGTTCAGGAGGACTTAACGAATGTCCTGTGGTGCCCAAAGGCGGGTTGTCCTCAGTTCATGGGTCAGAGCGGGCTGGGAAGGGGTATAGCTGAGGACAGCTGGTCTGCAGCGCTCCTTCCGCTCTGCCTTCTTGTCCTCTATTTACAGGCCATTTGTTTTCCCTTCTACTTGGAGATCTTCTTGTCTCTCCAGACTTTCACTGTTCCTCTCCTGTTCCATTGGCCACTTTTCTTCTCCATTCCTCTAAGCCGAGTCCTAGCTAGCAGGTCAGAGAGCAATATGCCAGCCATGCAAATACATGTCCTCTGGCACTCAGAGTCTTGTTCAGTGCGGGCACAAGTGAGGGAGAAGGCGGCAGAGGAAAATGGATGAGAACAACCAGTGAATACTTCAAGCTATAACTCAGTCTGGGCATGACACCTTACTTCCTGTGGAAGTCCAGAAACCTCTGAATGTGAACTTCTCTGCAGTGAAATTCTTTGCTACTTATTTGTGTTTCATGAACACTCGGTTCAGTTCTGCAAACACTGTCCAAGCACCCACTCAGTGCCAGATTCTGTGTGTCCATCCTCAGTCTAGGTACTTGTGTGCTTTTATTCCTTTAAAGTTGGAAGGGGACTTAGACGTCACCTAGCCTGTGGTCTCTACTAGGCAGGTGCAGAAATGAGATAAAGTGATGAATCAAGGCATCAGGCAGTATGGAGTATGGCCTTGCCACATGGCCAGAGCTCTGCCCAGCTGCCTCTGGGGTTTGGAGATATTCATAATAACCACAGAGTCCAGTCCCTGAGTGTTTGCCTCCTGCCAGGGCTGCTCTTCAAAGTGCTTTCTGTGCCTTCCCTCACTTAATTCTGAGAGCAGCCCTTAGGGCAGGTGCCATTGTTACTGTTACTATTCCCTCTTTTTACAGATGAATAAATTAAGGCTTGGAAGAGCCAGGATGCTTGGCCAAAGTCAGACACAGAGTATGTAGCAGAGCGGACATCCCCTCTGCTTCTGCGGGAAGCTGCAGGCTGTGCTTTCTTCTGCATTGCAGAATTTACAAAAGCGCTTGGTTCCATAATTAAAACAAAACAAAACAAAACAAAAGAATGAAAGGTAAGGTAGAAAGAAGAAAGAATGCCAGTCTTTCTTTTTACTTTACCCTTTATTCTTTTGAAAAAATTTATAGTAAAACATATATAAAATTTACCATTTTAACCATTTTAACCATTTTTAAGTGTATAGTTCAGTGGCATTGAGTGTAGTCACATTGTGTGCAGCCATCACCACCGTCCATCCCCAGAACTTTGTGCATCTTCCCAGTCTGAAACTCTGCTGCACACATTAAACAGTAGCTCCCCACCCTCCACCGCCAGCCATGGGCAACAACTATTCTGCTTTTGTTTTTATGAATTTTACTACTCTAAATACCTTGCATAAGTAGAATTATACAGTATCTGTCCCTTTGTGACTGGCTTATTTCACTTGGCATAATGTTCCCAAGGTTCATGCATGTTGTAGGATGCGTCAGAATTTTCTTCCTTTTTAATGCTGAGTTATGTTCCATGGTATGTATATACCACGCTTTGTTTATCCATTCATCTGTGTGGTGGACAATTGGGCCGCTTCCAGCTTATATTAATCTGCTAGGGCTTCTGTAACAAAGTACCACAGACTGGGTGGTTTAAGCAACAGAAATTTGTTTTCTCAGTTCTGGAGGCTGGAAGTCCAAGATCAAGGTGCCAGCAGGGTTGGTTTCTCCTGAGGCCTCTCTCCATGGCTTGTGGACAACTATCTTCTCACCGTGTCCTCACATGGCCTTCTGTCTATGCACGCACCCCTGGTGTTTCTTTTTCCTCTTATAAGAATACCAGTCCTATTGGATTAGGGCCGCACCCTTATGACCTCATATAATCTTAATTACCTCATTTAACCTTAATTACCTCTTTAAAGGCCCTTTACAGTCACGTTGAGGGGGTAGGTAGGGCTTCATCATACAAATTTTGGAGAGACCACATTCCATCCATAACATATCTCTTGGCTATTGTGAGTAATGCTGCTATGAATATGAGTATGTGAACACCTGTTCAAGTCCCTACTTTCAATTCTCTCAGCTATATACCCAGCAATGGAATTGCTGGATTGTATGGTCATTCTTTTTAAATTTTTGGGACGTGCCATACTGTTTTCCATAGTGGCAGCACCATTTTACATTCGCATGGAATTATTTCTTAATCTTCAGAGTAGTTTTGCTCTTTTTGAGAGGTCACTGATTTTCAAGGTCCAGTAGGAAGCTTGCCTGAAATCATTCTTTTTGCCTCCCAGCTGCTTGGTTACTAAATCCTTCCAGAAACTTGGTGCCCCTGCTCCTTCTGCAAGTCCTGTCAACAACCTTGGTTCTTGCTTCCACACTCAGCTGCTGGGAAAACATCCCGGAAAGGAGGAGGAGGAAGCCATAAATAATGGCCTGGTCTCAGGCAGGTGCTTCGTCTGAGCTGTGGGCTCTCGGGCAGCAGCCCCTGAGCATGGAGGAGGCTTGTGTCAGATTCAGCCCTATCTCTGGGCATTGCAGAGAGGGGTTCTGAGCCCGTCCAGGTACCTGCTGCCTTCAGAAAGCCTGAGAGACAGATTTAAGACATCCCTCGGTGAGCAGCTTTTAAAACACTGCTGCAGGTTCATACACGCACATCAACAGAATGGATAAGGGGGTGTGGGGGGAAGTTGGGTAGGTGTTTATGTGAGGTCAGGTGTGTATGTAATAGGGTGTGAGGGTAGGGGGGTGCGTGTGAGGTGTGGCAGGTAGGGCTTAGGGGTGTGCGTGGGTGTGTGGAATGGGCTGTGAGGGTATGGGTATGTATGAGGTGGGGTGGATGTAGGGATGGTCAGGGAGCAGGTGTGTGGCAGGTGGAGAAAGTGTGAGTGTATGGAGTAAGGGGTGAAGGTTGGGGATGCAGCTATGGAGCAGGGCATGGGGGTGAGTGGGGAACAGGGTCTGTGGAGGGTAGAGTGTGAGTAGGCGTGTGTGTGCCTGTGTGTGTCGCAGGGTGAGAGTAGGAAAGGACCGATGGCTCTGCTCCCGGTGGCCACCCCTGCTGAGCTGGGCGAGGGGAAGAGCAGCTGAGACACGCACTGCTTTCTCATTTCGAGTGAGCAGGGCCTGGCCAGGGACTCAGGCTGACTCACTTTCACCTGGTTGGGGGATTTAATTTGCAGGCATCTGCATCATGGCAGGATACGTGCGTCAGTCTGTATGACTTCGTTCTTATTAAGAGCCATGGGAGAAATTTAAAATGAGGAATGAAGGGAGTGGGTGGGAGGTTAGGCTGAAGGCTGTGAAGGAGAAATTGCTTCTCCCTCAGTGGCTGGGTTATGCTAAGTGACCAAGGTCATCGCATCTCCTTGGACTCTGTTCTTAACGAAAGGCAGCTGCAACCATCCCATATGAGAGAGGTAACTTTAGAAGACACACACACCCCTGACACACAGAGATGGATAAGGGAGCCTCGGAGCCCCTCCCAGATGCCAGGCAGCCTCTGCAGCAGTAACTCTTTGTGCACTGCGGTTTGCTGCAGTCTTTGCTTTGGAGGGACGCTGGCTTTTATGAATGGTAGCCTGGGAGGGGCCTGATGTCCTCCACTCCTGATGTCAGCACGATGAATGAAGCACTTGGAAAGCGTAAAACCTCAAGCACCAGGGAAGCAGATACCTTCTCAGATTGGTTCTCCAGATGCAGCGTCTCTTGCTGACGAAATCACCAGTCCCATGTGTCACAGATTAGCCATATACGTTAGGATTTAAATGAGGCAGAAACTGAGCCTGCATGTGGAATAATGCGTGGATGATTCTGGCACAACCAGCTCTTTCCCTGAAGCAGCTGTGGCCGCCACCCTCCTCCTGCCAGGCGCTGGAGGAAGGTGCTTGCAGGAGCTGCGGACTCACTGTTGTGTGTGAGGCATCTACCTTAGCTAGCCTGATGTTCTGCTTTTGCTGGCAGAATTCCTTGCTGAAGCTCCAAGCCCTCGAATCTGATCTGTGCTCTGCATTTTTGACAAACCAGGAAGAAGCTGCTCAGGTGCATGGAGTGAAGGACCCAGCCCCGGTGTCGACTCAGAGTGTGCCTGCCGATGGGGTGGATTCCGCAGGTAAGAGGCAGGGCTGGGGCTTGTCCCGTATTTTACTCAAGATAGTTCAGCCTCTTGCTGCTTTATCCTCAACCTGGGACCCTGGGGGAAATGGTGCCTGGTGCAACATGAAGGCCCAAGAGGTGCTTCCGAGTTGCCCAGGGAGAGCTAAGAGGGAGCGGGAGGAATTAGGATTTGCTATAGGACCTTCTCTCTAGCTGGGACCATGAGGCAGACTCAGACAAATGGGCATCAGGTGAAAGCACCCATCACAACTCCTAGTCTTCATTTTCCCATTTGATCTCATGTGACAAATTAGTGGTATGTTCATTTTACATCACTGGACCTAGATAATCTCTGCTGTCTTGAAACTCATGATATTTTTGAGATATTGAGGGATGGGGAGGTTTCAACACTGCTACCTCTTTCTGTTAACTGCTTGTAAGATGATCCAGCAATACAGGCAAAGTGGGGGTGAGTGCTTTGCTGATAGTTCATTCTGATCCTGTATTGTCTTGCTCTGTCTCAATTTATTTTATATTAATTTCTGTGTCAAAAAGTCTCAAATTTGGGTCTCAGTTTTCTGTTAGTTTCTTTAGCTTTAATCCCAGGGATGGTAGGCTGGTTAGCAAACAGGAGGCAAATTAATGCTCCCAGGAAGACTTAGAGAGGAAAGAAATGAGTAGAAATGCAGGCAAAGCTTATGTTTTCTAAGCAGTCAGAGGTTTGCAGAATGCTTTTTGGATGGATGGTAGAAATAGGCTTAGGTGAGCTTACTTCATGAGAGGCCCTTAATCTCCAGGAGTTGAAGGAAGAGATTTGCAAAGGTAATCTATTTTAGTGCCATTAGCAATACTACACTTAACACACTCCTGTGTAAAACATACCCATGTGGTGTATATAAGCAGGCAAATCAATCATTTCCAGTATTGGAATGTATATTAATAATAGTGGCTAATAATAGCTACTAATAGTAGCTACTATTATTTAAAATTTTCTATGATCCAGGCACTGTTCTAAGCACTTTATGTGTGTTATAGTAAATCCTTAAACTGATTACTGTGAAGTAATACTATTCATACTAAGGACAGTGAGGCCTAGTATAGCCCTGGTGGTCATTGGTAAATTATTTTCCTATGGATGCAGGTGGCCAGTTCGCTGTCCTTGATGGCTAGTGAGCTCTCCTGCTCTGTTGGCCATTGGGTTTGGATGAGATACAAGTAAAATTGGGCAGGAGCCAACGTCAAGCCAATTAGGGATTTAAGTCAGATTATTAGACATCCTTCCTTTTCTTCCTCCAACCCCACATTCTACCTCCTGCAAACAAACAACATACAAAACCCATAAAGAAGTCTCAAGCCAAATAAAAATTAACTTTCAAATTATCTGGTATTTTGGGTTAGCCATGCAAGTATCTGGCAAAGAGTGTTTGATAAAATATTTGTCACATGCTGGATACGGATATGTTTTTTCTTTCTTCTTTATTATGACTTTCATATGTCTCATTTTCTCAAAGATCAAGAATATCTTTGCATTTTCTTATTCTGGATGGACAGGATTTGGAATAAGCTTATTAACACTCCTTGTAAAATGGAAATAAATATTGGGTTTATGTAGGATTGCTCACACAAAGGAACCATAAATACATTCCATATTAAGTGTCAAGTGGCAGAAATGGGCAGAAGGTTTTTTACAGAGAAGGCTTGTGGGTTGGATGCTGGATTATTAAAAATGCAGATGAATCTGAAGTGTCCCAAAGCCCTTCCAAGAGAGTCTAGAAAATTAGACTCTAGAAATATCTAGAAAACTAGCTATTTTCAGGAGTCTAAGTAATCTCATCTGTCAGGGATATTGTGAAAGTGAAAGGCATTTGTAAAATGCTTTCATGATTTAAATTATGGAATGGTTTGGTCTCATTCACTTCCAAGATGCACTCTTATAGGATGGCCATGCATTTTCTAATCCGTGTGTCACACAGAGAAGAAATTTATGCTCAGAATCAATGGATTTCTGAAGTGATCTTTGAACACATTGAAACTGTAGTTTTTTTTTTTTTCATGTAAGTCCCTGGTAAGAAGGTGATTGCATAAGATTAGCACAGGTAGCCATAAGTCCAAAAAAGATTATAGTAATTTAAAAATACTTCTCTCTTAAAGCCTAGCATCTAGTCCTGAGCCTTACATGTATATAAATATTCAGTTAGTAATTATTGATGTCAATGATTGGTATAACAAGGACAAAATACAAGTGATTTTTATAGGAATATCTGGATATAATATACTAACAACCATTAATAGCAAACATTCATAAATACAAATTGATGTCACTTAAATAGGTTTTCAAACTCGCTTTTGACTTGATTAGAACATGCCTTGAGTAAAGCTGTTTAACTTTTGCAGTGTGCATCTGAAATGATGGGCTGAGCAAAACATAGTAGTTTCCATGTCTTGAGAACAAAATGTTGGGCTTTAACTTGGGTTTATGGGTTGCAAAGATCAGTCCCACCAAGTAAGATACCTGAAAGCCTCCCCTGTTCTAGAAATCCGATTGTAAACTGCATCTGCAGCAAGAACACATTTCATGGCACCCCTGCAGGGGCACTGTGTTCTAGATAGTGTTCCAGAACCTTCTTACACATCATAATTACCAGGAAGCTTTTCCAACATGGAGATTCTCAGGCCTCTGGGGTGGAAGTCCTGGCATCTGTATATTTCATAAATACTCCCAAGTGCTGGGAACCACTGGTCAAGTGGACAGTGTCTTGAATTGGGAGAGAATGTCAAATTCTCTCTGACTCTGCTGTACCTCAATTTCATCAACAGAAGAGGCTTACAGACCACATGTGACTTATAATTCAGGATCTGGGGCCGGTATATATATTATCAACACTCCTTGTAAAAATGGAAATAAATACTGGGTTTATGTAGGATTGCTCACACAAAGGAACCATAAATACATTCCATATTAAGTGTCAAATGGCAGAAATGGGCAGAAGGTTTTTTACAGAGGAGGCTTGTGGGTTGGATGCTGGATTATTAAAAATGTAGATGAATCCGAAGTGTCAGTAAATGGGCTCCGTCCATTTACTTCAGGAGGAGAAAGGTGCTCATGTACCAAGTCCACAGGCTGGGGGTGTGTGGGGTGGGGACATGGATGAGAGATGGGGACACAGATTTGAGGGATGTAGGGCCCTTAGAGAGAGGTGATGGAGAGGCAGCCGGCTGCAAGGCAGTTTGGGGCTATATAGAGGGTAACCAACTGGCCTGGCTTGCCTAGGACTGTCCCATTTTTAGAACTGAAAGTCCCACATGCTGAGAAATCCTCAGTCCCAGGTAATCCAGGACAGTTGGTCACCCTACTTGTTGGTTGCAAACTAAATAATGGAAACTGTTATGGACTGAATCTTTCTGTCCCCCCACCCAATTCATATATTGAAATCTAATTCCTAATGTGATGATATTTGGAGGTGGGGCCTTGGGGAGATTAAGTCATGAGAGCAAAGCCCTCGTAAATGAGATTAGTGCCCTTAGGAGAGTCCTGAGAGCTAGCTCGCTCTCTTTCTGCCATATGAAGATACAAGGAGAAATCAGCTGTCTGCAGCCAGGAAGAGAGCCCTCATCAGACCCCGACCGTGCTGGTACCCTGATCTCAGACTTCCAGCCTCCAGAACAGTTTGAAATACATTTCTGTTGTTTATAAGCTACCCGGTCTATGGTACTTTGTTACAGCAGCCAGAACTAAGACAGAAACCCGTACGATAGTTAGGCTCAAAATGCCTCTACCTGGATTAATAGCCTCTTATAGCAGAAGCAAATGTTTCCTTCATGGCATGAGTTAGCATCTACTCTGATGTGGTTGAACGGAAGATGGAATGAGGATTTTCTTTTCAACTGCTTGTCATTTTTGAGGTGTGCAGAAGGACCCTTTGACATTCCACGTGATTAAGCATAGTAACCTTTGTTCTGTCTGAATAAGATGATGGAGTTTTAGCAAAAGCTGTCACCAGAGATAACTGGAGACCTGTTACTAGAAATAATAATTCCACAGCAGTACCTAATTAATTCTCTTTTTTCTAAAATCTTGATTTTCAAATTAAACTTCCCATTTGGGTAAGACACTAATGTAATGTATCTATTTACAGTCTACAATTATTCTCATAAAGAGTTCTGCATAGTCTAGGTCTCTTCCTAATGTTGAAGTTGAGGTGGGACAGAGTTAACGAGAACTTCACCTTCTCTCTTATTTCATGACACTGTTCACTTGACTTGACCAGAAGTTTTCAATTACTTGAAGTGCTTATTAAATTTACAAATGTCTGGGTTCCCCACCTTAAAATGCAAGATTAAAATGTAGAGATGAGGCCTGAGAATCTCCATGCTGGAAAAGTTCCCCTGGTGATTCTGAAGTACAGGCAGGTTCAGGAACACTTTCTAGAACACAGTGCCACTCTGGGGTGCCATGAAAGGTGTTCCTGCTGCAGGTGCAGTTTACAAATGGATTTCTAGAAAAAGAAAGCATCAGAAGCATCTCAGGTGTTCTACTAGGTGGGTCTGATTATTCCTATAACTCTGTTTTTCATCCTATCCTCCAGATAGGATGAAAAACAAACAGTCTTTGAAAGTCAATAAGAGGGATCTCCATTACTTTAACCTCAGGAGCACACAGAATTTCCAAATGTCTTTTAGAAACTTTATTCATTACGGGCATGTGTGTGTGTGTGTGAGTGAGTGAGAGAGAGAGGGAGATATTTTTAAACCTTTCTTGAACCTTTTTATATTTTCAGTATGTACCACCTGTTGCTTTAACTAAAAATATGGCTACTATTGTGGAAAGTAGTACTTCATTTATTTGTTCTAAGTTGGTTTCTTTAAAATACTGGTTTTCAATTGGGGGTCTACTTTTTTTTTGCTCCTCTTGGCAATATTTGGCAATTTCTAGAGATACAACTGTTTGCCACTGGGGGATGGGCACTACTGCCATCTAGTGAGTAGACACCGGGGATTCTGCTAAACACCCTACAACTCACAGGACCCCCTCCTCCCCCAACAAAGAATTATCTGGTCCAAATGTCAATGGTGTTGAGGTTCAGAAACCCTGCTTGAAAGGTGTTTAAATGAATAACATCAACATAAGCTAACAATGTCTCCTCTCCACTTGCATCAGGCATTATTGGCTGGATTTTTTTTTATTTTCTCAAGAACCCTATGATGTAGCTTTCATTATCATTCCTGGATTAAAGATGAGGAAATAAACTTGGAGTGTTAATGTAACTTGCTGAAGGTCCCACAGCTACTTGGTGGTGGGGGGTTGGGGAGGAGAAAGGAGGAATGGGAGAGGGTTTCCCCCACTCTGACTCCACAGTGTAAACCCCTCACCACTATGCTATTTGCCATCCAGACTAAATGTTAAGTCCCCATAATTCTAATATTCTAGAATTTGAAATTAAGCCCATAGCCAGTCTAAATATTTAGTATTTAATTGTATAGAGTATATAATTAATATGTTTTGAATCTTTTTTTTAATCTATCCCTGACTTTGTTTTGTCACTGAAGAGACCTAGATTTGTAGTTGGTTAACCTTTTGCGGCCCTTCTGCTCCTAAGTCATTTCAGGCCCTCTGATTTAAACCATCTCTAGGCCCCTGTGTCTTTCTTGATGTGTACTTACCTGATCTGCATAGTGTACTCCAGATGGAGTCAAATAGTATAATTTTATTTGAAAATATGGGCAGAGGTACTATAGTTATGCAAAATGTGACCATCAGAGGAAACTGGGCAAAGTATACAAGGGATCTCTCTGCATTATTTCTTACAATGGCATGTGAATCTACAATGATCTCAATTTTTAAAAAATGAATTAATACCTTAAAAGTGGTAATGGGGGCATTTTATAAAATAATTACAAAATAATTGTGCCTATAGGTTTTCCAAACCCTTCCTAGAGATGCACAGTATTTTCTTGGCTTTTTTGTCATGTCAGCAAATTCTGTAAGATCTCCAAAAATCCCATTCCCTATTAAACTAATAGTTCAGTGCTTATTATTTGTTAAGAGTAGATTGATCAGTTTTCTCTGACTATATTACCTACTGGCCCACAGAGTAAGTCATCTTCCACTGTCAAATCTCCTCATGGTTTGTGAGGTTGGTCTGTGGTTTCTTGGTATTTTACTCTTTGAAAAATATCAACATCATCTACAAACTCAGACTTATCACTCTATAATTTCTCTTTCATGTCATTTCTGAAATGTAAAATAAGATTAATCCAGGATCCATTTTAAAGGATTGGTACTGAATTCATATCTTAACAAAGATATTAATTAACTCTGCCATTTGCTGCATACTGGCTTTATCTTGTTCAGAAACACAGCTCCTTGCAGAACTTCCTGTGCTAGTTGGGTGATTTTGGACAGGTTATTGAATCTCTCCATGCCTAAGTTTCCTTTTCTTTAAAATGGAACAAAGCAGACTATCTGGGTCTTAGGATTGTTGTGAGAATGACATGGCATAATACATATGAAGCTCTTAGCACATCATTCATGTAAATGCTCAATAAATGTCAGCTGTCATTTAAAAAGGTGGGCATTCTTACCATACTCAGAACTCATGTCACCTTCACTCCGGTTGATAATGATTACATTTATCTTTGAATATCTACTCTATCATAATTTGTAACTACTTTCAGGGTGTGGAAATGACATTTCATACTGTTTATTCCCTAGGTCCTCTCTAGAGTCTTGCATATGATCGACGTTACACTAATTCCCTTAAGCAAAAGGTATTTATAACAGCAATAATCTGTAGAGCTGATGGCTGAATAATTACCACCTATTAAACTTAAAACTACATTTGCTACAATAAAATCTATCCTGTGCTAAACCTGTGGCATAACTTGGTCAGAAAAGTTCTTTATTATTAATAATTTTTCACTGATGGTTTTTATAACCATCTTCAGAATCTCTGAAGGAGGGAGCTTCACATTAACCCCTTGTTTTCAAAAGAAAGAATTTTAAAAAAATAATTTCAAAATTTATAGATGACAGTGTAATTCTCTGAGGCCATTCTTTCAACTGTTTTATAGAAAAGAAAAAAATCATTCCTGCATCCCAAATTGCCAGGACATTATTTTTAGAAATTTTTTAAATTCAGTTTTTAAGTCAGGCCAAGTACTGTGCTAACATGCATCATTCTATTTGTCCTCAACTCTTTACAAATGAGGATTGTGGATTTGAAAAGGCTTGCCTGGCCAAGGATATAATATCTGCAAACAAGTGGTATCACAGACCAAGCCCAGGCCTCTGACTCCAGAACCCAGGCTTTTAACTAGTAGCCCTAAAGTCAATTTTTTAAAATTAATAGACTTTATTTTTTTTACAACAGTTTTAGGTTTACAAAAAAGTGGGCAGATAGTACAGAGAGTTCCCATTTACCACTTTTCCCTTGCACACAGGTTTCCCATATATTATAGTCATTTTAAAAATACCTTTCTTTGGGTTATTTTGGTATCAGCCTTAAATGCTTAAAGACTATAGTCTGGAAGTGACCAGACGGCATGCCTACAAGCTTAGTGTCTCACACTGCTCTGGACACTTTCCAAGGCCCAGGGCTGGGGGGACAACAACTCTCAGTTCCCTGAGAATCATCTGTTCCTGTGGCTCTGTCTATGTGGAGCTGCTGGTGCAACTTCTTTACCTGAATTGATTGATTCAGGCAAACTAACAGACACTTGGGATTAATAATTATTGACTATGCTTCCTAACTGACTTTGGATGAGCCTGGTAAAGGTACCGCCCACATTGAAGGTTGGAATTCCCTTCAGTCATCTTCCTGTTTGCTTTGTACATTCAATGTTCCTTCTGCTTTCCAAAGCACTTCTGCCCATAAATGAAACTCCCTATTGAATATGACTCTTGTCATCTTAATAGCAGATTTTTATCAGCTGCACCACTGGGGTGATCAATTGTGCAGGAATTGACTAGAAGACCTGGGAGTCCATGAGGCTGAAAAAGAATGGGCATCATAGCATGCAGCTTTCTCTATAAGTCTAGAAGGCACTTCTTGAATCTTCCACACCTTGATGGATGATGTGTGCTCATGCAGAGCCCTGCACCCTGGTGGGACATTGTTTAGCCTGATTGTTGTCTGAGCGATTGGCTTCATCTTGGTGACACAGGGAAGGAAAAGGATGTTCTCAGAGATCAGATTCTGTTCATTGGCCATTGTCCTTTGTTGTTCCTCAAACTCAGTGATATTGCGAGAGATTAAGTAATGTGTCCCAGGTCACAGAGGTGACAAAACTGGGACTTGAATCTGAGTCTTTCTGAGCTTGTAGCTCATGCTTTTATCCATTATGGCAAATTGCCTCTTGGGATCTGCAAGGTGCCTGTCGTGAAACCCACCCTTCCAGCTCCGTATCCCCTCCGGTGGCCATCCACAGAAGCTAGCACACAGGACTGCTTGGAGTGCTGACCTCCCCCTGCTTGGTCAGCTTCCCCAATCCATAATCCCTTTTAATCTCCCCGCTTCTCGCCTCACCCATCCCAACATGACAATTCCGCTTCTCCTCTCTCAGTGGTCTCTAGCCAAGCAAGCTCATCTGTTTTCCCAGCCTTAGTTATTGGGACGACTTCAGGTTTACCCATGTTCTCTCTCCCCCACCCTGTAGCTAACCTTTTAGTGCCTCAAGCACCCAAATACAACATACCTAAAACAGAACCCATCATGTACCTATCATGTATCTTTTTGGTTGTTTTTTGCCTTTGTTTTTGTGGCCCTCTTTGTGTGTGTGTGACACTGTTATCCTCCCTGTTATCTGTCCAGAGAGAGGCTGGCTGAGAACTCTGAGGCTTGAACCTCATTAGAATCACGGACATGCTTTTAAAACCAACAAAGGCTGATGTTTAGCATTTTGGAATGTACCTGAATGCTATCTATGAGCCCACCATGATGGGCAAACCCAAGAGTACAAATTAACAAATGCACAAGTCTCAGTAGTCCATCTTGAGTTTTTGCAGATAGAGATTTATTTAAATTTTGCATTGCTCTAAAAATTCACATTGGAAAGATACATTTTTAAATCTGACTGACTCATTTAACAGCTGTAATATAGCATATGTTTCTGCCTAGGGTTGCAGCCAGATCAGAAGTGGTCTCTTGGCCTTCACACACTGATAATTACTTTTCTTCTCTATGTTCCCCCCTGCTCAGTGCGTGGGCTGCCAGAAAAACTGTGGCTTCCAGTGTCAGGGATATGGAGTCTTCTACTTCAGGCACTGTTCAAACCCTCCCTGAATGGAGTTAGTATAGTTATACAACCTTCCCTACTGAATTAAAATGGAGAGCATATTACTCCCAGCCTCACGTGGTTGTTTTGAAGATTAAATACATGCCAAAACTCTCAGAACAACATTGAGGACAAAGTGAATCACTCCATAAATATTAGAGATGATTATTATTCCTATTTATAAATAAGGACTGATAAGAGCGACAACATGTCGAGGGGTATATTGGTTCTCATTTCCCATATTAACCCTAAAGGGCTCCTGGTGAGGTTGGTGTTCAGTAAGAGAAGACACTATTCAACTTTATTTTGATGATAATAATTATGAAAATGATGGTTCTCATGGAGACTCTGTTTAGGAGTTTCTACGCTTTTATCCTAATGTGTCACCAAATATGCTATACAGGGATGCATGAGTGAACACTGTTAGTTTTAAGAGGAATTTATTTTAATGTGTGTTAGTTTTAAAAAATGTAACTACTACATCAAGTTCATGACTTCTTGGTCATCAGTGCTTCAGATGAAGGTGAAATAAAAAAAAAAAACCTTTAAGCTGAAATTAAAAAATATATAAAGTAAAAAAATAGGTTTATGTAGATATGGCAAAAATTTTGTAGAGATATAGTTTTATTTCATTTCATCTTCACTTAGTCATGTGAGGCAGGCACCATTATTCTTCCTATTTAACAGATGAAGAAACAGATTTAAAAGGTCCATCATCTCCAAAGTCTCTTTAGCCAGTGGTAGACCTGGGATTCAAACTACCAGTCCTTGCTCTCTATTGTGTGCCCCCATCGTGGTTTCTCACTTCCCTTCTTAGAATTTTTTTTTTTCAAATTTTGTATTAAGGTATTATATTTTCCTTTTTGTAGAATTAAGATACAGTTGTTACAGAAATTTTAGAAAATACAAAGAAACAAAAAAGAGAATTTTTTTTTATTGTGGTAAGAACACTTAACACGAGATCTACCCTTTCAACAATGTTTAAGTGTACAATACAGTATTGTTACCTGCAGTAGTCCCCCCTTAGCCATGGCTTTGCTTTCCACGGTTTCAGTTACTCACAGTACAGTACAATAAGATATTTTGAGAGAGACCACATTCACATAACTTTTATTACAGTATGTTATAATCGTTCTATTTCATTATTATTGTTGTTAATCTCTTACTGTGCCTTCTTTATAAATTAAACTTGATCATAGGTATGTATGTACAGGAAAAAATATAGTATATATTGGGTTTGGTACTATCTGTAGTTTCAGGCATCCACTGGGGGTCTTGGAACATACCCCCATGGAAGGGGGGGGCTAGTGTATAGGCATTATATTGTACGGCAGATCTTTTATTTTTCTCATCACTGCCCTGTAAGATGGGCCAAACAAAGAAACTGAGAGAGGTAGGGAAACTGGCCAGGGCCCCACAGAAAGTATAGGCACTCCTGCCTATACATACAGCAGGCCCCTTCCTCTACCATACTGCATCACATGATGGGCCTGGGCAAGCTGCCCCTTCCTTTGAAAGAAAAAGTAATGTGCCCCCAGGGAACCATTGGAAGCCACCATAGTTTAATATTGCCCTCAGCTTGTCCCTGTCAAGGAGCAGGGTCTGGAAGGGTGGCCTGGGCTCTTCCAGGACAGCAGCAGTGCTGGCTCTGAATCTATACTGGCCTCTTTTGAGCAAAGACCTCAATAATTCTGTCTACACAAGTGCACACACAAATACACGTGCCTGCTGATTTAATTAAGCCCCTTCTCAGCACAAATGGTGAATTTGGACAAAGAACTGAAGCTCTACCAAATTGCCAGTTTTTGACTCTGTTATTTTTCAACTGGTTGCTTTGAGATCTTTCTGGCTCACAGCTTCCTTCAATAGTGAATTGGAGGGAAGTGAGGTTAGGGTGTTAATTAGGCAGCATAGTAAATTATGCGAATGCCCAGGGGAAAACAGATGCCATGTAAATGGAGGTTTACAATTAGTCTTGCAGTGCAGTTCAAAAAAATCCATTTGTAGTGATCTGTGATTCTATGAAGTTATATTTTAGGATTCTATGGGCTTTAGAAACTGAGCTCTTTCCCCAGCTCTACTTCATGGTTATGTGGCTAGGATCTCAAGTGCTTCCCTTTTGGCATTATAAAACAGCAACAAGAGACTCCTGTTAGTTTTGACCCTGGGGCCACAGCTGAGCTGAAGGGTTGAAGTCTCAGACCTTTTCCATTTCAGTAAAAATGTGGTGGTCCCAGGTGCTTGCTAAAGATTATTTTCTTCCCCATTATTATTACTAGAAGATACTTCTAAGAAATACGTAACACGAATAAAATGCATTTCTTCTTAGAGCCTAAAGGTTTAAGAAAAGAATTGGGTGAGGAACTCATACACTCCTGGTGGATTTTGAAGGTGATTATTATTATATGCTATGATTTATTGGTTAATAACTCTTATTCCTGTTACTCTGGAGGGCTCCTGCCAAAACAGTGTTTTCTGGGTAAATTATTCACAGGCAAGGGTGTTGCCTGTGGTGATCTGTGTCAGTCACATAGGCACACTTTGCCTTGGGCCAAGGCACAGCCTGTTCACTAGCACCCACGTGCCCTCACCATATCCATTCCTGATCAGCCTCAGCTGCTGACAAAAGTGTTGGCAGTGAGCTTCAGAGGCACAACAGGAGGCATTATCTCTCCTCCTGGTCTACAATCCACCAGGGGAGAAGCCAACCCAAAACACAGGAGGACCTAATCAGACCTTTGATGTCACATAAAGCAAATTGCATTTCAAGCTCTAAAGAACAAGGAGCCATTCTAAATCTGATTAAGATTTATCTGATACCAAATTGTGATAAATGTTTATCTTGGAAAAGCCTATTGTCAGTATTTTCTGATTCTGCTTATTCATCCAGAAAATCTTTGTTTTCCTTTCCTTAGGGAAGTAGGAGTAAGAGAAAGCCTTGGCTTGTCCTGACTTGTCTGCTGGGCAAAATGGAGAAGGAGTTTGTTTTGGCTGCTTCTTGAATAACTCTGTACAGAGCCTGGGGTGGAGAGACCCTTCCCCTGGCCACCCTGACTCAGTGTCCTTATGATCCTCAGCTGACACACCTCAGTCCCCTGACCTCACTTCCACAGCACGGGGGTACCCACCTTCTGGACTGACACTGAGGTGGGGAGCTAACTTGTGCGTGGTCCTAGTGAGAATTCAGGCATACAGCTGGCTAGCTGGGGAGAGGGTTTGGCACAGGTTTTGTTTATTGTTTTGTCCAAAATAAAATGCTACATAAAGTTTTGGAGACGAAAACAGAATTATACCTAATTCTATCATGCTTTGTAGTAGCTGTGTAACTTCTTTGATCTTTTAGTGAATTTATTTGTACACAAAACTGTATGCTTTTTATATAAAATAGAATCATTACTGTTTTGTTTTGAAATTTGTGGTTTCCATTTAGCATATTCTGAATGTCATTCCTTATTGATAAGCAGAGTTATCCATCATTTTTGATGACTAAGGAATAATTTTCTATCCGGGGACTCCTCTTCCCTCTCTTCTTCCTTGTTTTCCACTCTCCTCCTCCCAGCCCCCTTCTCTCCCTTCCTTCACTGGCAATTCTGTTATCCCTTTTCTTCCTCATAATCTATAATCTTTTGCTCCAGCTCCATTTTATTGTTTTCTCTTTATTTACTCTAATGCTTTGTGACATATCCACCAACCTATGCAAATAATATGAAATAAAAAAAGGATTTTTGTAGTTTGGGGCTATGCTGGCTGTATAACTCATCCCAAAATAATTTGTTTCCATTTTTTTTTTTTTTTGTTGGCGGCTTTGTAATCTTTTCTGTCCATGTTCTGTGAGAACAAACATGACAGTGTTTTGAAAGCTTTTCATATCCCCAGAAGGAAGAAATGACAAAGAGCAAGCCATTATAATGAATGTTTATGATCTTTATTTAGGAACATGACAGTCTCAAGCCCTCTGTCACTTCTAAGTCTTGATGATTTATCTTGTTTCCCCAGACCCCATGCCAGTCCACAAAGACAGGCAGAATGAAGCCGACAGCGCACCAGAAGACCTCCAGTCTGTGGGGACCAGCAGGCTGCTGTATCATATCACCGACGGTGACAACCCACTGCTGTCGCCCCGATGCTCTATCTTTAGCCAAAGCCAGAGATTCAACCTAGACCCTGAGTCAGCCCCATCTCCACCCAGCACTCAGCAGTTTATGATGTAAGAAAACCTTATTTTGGTAGCTTAATTTCATACAGTTTTTCAAATACCATGTTTACAAACTACAGTGAAGTGTGTGTCTGAAACAGTGCAAACATGCCTGCCTAATGTGACTGCAAGACCTGAACAATATATGGCAAAAATAAGTATATTTTCTAGTTGGGAATGCTGTTTTAGGCCTTAATATCTCAGGAGGAAATGGTCATGAGAGACAGGCAACCCCAGGGGCTCACATGTTTGAACATTTTTTGGTGAGATAACCAGAATCCTGAGTAAGTATACGTACATGCAAATATCAGGAATATCATTCTTGATGAACTCGGTATTCTTTCCATGTACAGCAGTGGCATCAGTGGATGTATTGTGGGAACACTTGGGAGTTGTCCACCTGAAGTTTTTCTTAGATTCTAGAAAAGTGGTAGTTTACCATAGCTACCCCCTAATAATATGTATATGAGTATCAGATGCCTTCCCCCCTACACACTGCATTTGGGATTGGAGTGAGGTTGAGGAACTGTGTTTTATTTATTTTTAAGTTCCACAAATAATTTTGATGTATAGCTAAGATTGAGAATTCTTTGGCTAAAAATATGTCCAGGGAATCCCTAGTTTCTCCCTTATAACTTATGCTGTTATTTTTGAATTTATCCAAACTTGGGTTCATGGACATCTATTGATGAACTTGAGGGAGTTAGTGATTATTGCTATTGCATGTAAAGTGTGTGTCATGTGAGAGGGTGTATGCATTTTCTGGAGAAAGGGCCTGTTCCTTTCACTATGTTCAAAAAGGTTCTGTTATGTCAAGAAAAGTTAATCACTCACCTAAATCTTCCTTGAAAATATTGGTAAGTGTGGCTCAAGCAACCTATTGACGATAAGACCTCAATAGGGCTGTTTCTTCTGAGTCTTAAATTGGCCTCCTCTAAACTTTAGGAAATGTATTTCCTGGACTAATATTTTGATATTTTACACTAAAGTCCCTGATGACATCTGCTCATAATGACATTCTGTGATCAGGGGTCTCCATTAATGAGCGGATGCTACCATGGTAGCCTCATCAGATAATGAGCTACCTTCCGGACCTCTCTGATAATCCAGGAATCTTGGTGTGTAGACCAGCAGCAGTGTTTACAGGGAGACCACTGTTTCTGATGCTCCTTCCTCCCTGTAATCATCTCAGGCCCCGGAGTTCCTCACGGTGTGGCTGTGGAGATGGTAAGGAGACACAGACCATCACCCAACTCACCAAGCACATCCAGAGCCTCAAGCGGAAAATTCGGAAATTTGAGGAAAAATTTGAACAAGAAAAGAAATACCGGGTAAGGACCCTGGAGTTTGACATAGGAGTGGATTGTATCAGAGGTGTGTAGATTTTCTTTGCCAGGGGACAGCTCTGTTCCCATTGGCCAACCCAGGACCTATTATAAATTGAGTTCCCATTCTGGGTCTGTGTTGTTCTCACCTGCTGTCAGTTGATCTCTGATAAGATATTTTCTAGGAGTGGATTACAACTCTTATTTCCAAACTTATTTGATTATTAACCTCCTTTTTTCCCCCTGAGGAGCCTTTATCATCACTAGTTTTTCTAGGACCAAAATTTCGAAAGCTTTTTAATTATGGTCTCCTTTTTTTAAAAAAATCTTTTCCCAACTGCATTTTGATAAGAACTTATTAAGGACCCAAGAGCAGAATCTCCAATTGTGGAGCAGAATGAGGGAGATGGTTTCCTGACATTAAAGCACTTGCTGGTTGACAAGTGGGGACCTCTCAAGTGACATTTGTTAAGGCCACTCATAAGAACAAACCCTGAACTATCCTATCCCATGAGACAGACACCAGTGTTCATGCTGGTACTGCCAAGCTGCAAATATGAGCCTTGTTTTTTCTCACATAAGAAAAAACAGAGTCATGGGTAAGTGTCTTGATGACCAATGTTGCTTTTATGTTCTCTAATGGTGACCATGGCATAGAGAAAAAACCATATTCATGTAGAATTGGACAAATAAATTGGGTCTTTGGCAGAGGGCCCAGAACAGCTTGTTATTAGAATAAAAGAGAACAGGGAATAATCTCTCATACATCTTGAAATATTTAAAGGTTCACTAAGCACTTGGTACAGAGGCAATCAGAAAGTTCCTGTGAGTATGGGATATGTTCTGGGGAGGGAGGTGAGAGCAGGTAATATTCCACTCTTCTTTCTGTCCTGTGTTTCCCACAGCGGCCTCAAATTCACTAAAAAAGGAGTTTTAAGGTATGGTTTTAGCTTTGCAGAAATGGAGAAAAAAGTCAGATTGGCTTTCAAGGCAATCTTAGTCAGGGTGTTAAAGATTCTTCTCTTCCCCAGTGTCAGGCAGTCACAGCTACTTATTGTCTTTTATAGAGCAGGAAGCAGCTCTACACACCATTAGTCCGGGCCTTTACAGATAAGGAAACTGAGGCCCAGTGAAGAGGTAAAGACTTATAACTTGCCTAATGTAGTTGTGTTCTATCAGCTCAGGCTCGGGGCAGTGGATTAAAGATGAGTAGGTTCTGCAATAGTGTGGAAATAAAGTTCTTGAGTGTCTACATTTTGAAAGCTCCAGATATCCTGAGAGAAGCTTATTTCACCTGTTTGCTGCTGGAGTGTTATTGGATCTCTGATGTCTTCATATTGGAAACTACATAGTAACAACCAGGTGCTCCAATCCCAGGGCCTGTTAACACTTCCTACCTGGAAGCTCTTGAATCAGACTATTCTCGATTTGAATCCAGCATAGCTACTTAAGAACTTTGTGACTTTGGACCTGTTACCTTTCTGAGTCTCAGTTTGTCCATCTGTAAAGTGGAGTCAATATTAGTAGTGACTTCTTAAGTTTGTGAGTTGTAAATGAGGAAGGACATATATAATGCTTATTATAGTGTTTGGCACAAAGGAAGTAAGAGATCCTAGATATTACTAACCTTTTAATCTATGAGTAACATTTGAACAGCTTACCCCATGGTAGTCTCTGCCTTGTCAGAAAATGAAATAAAATTATTCACGTTAATTCTCCATTGGGTTTTTCTACCTGTAGTCACAGACCTTAGATGTCTGTTTGGGAAAAGAATTTCTCCTGACACCTCCTGCCTTTGTCTGGAGAACCTTTAAAGCCAGAGCAGACAGACAGACAGACAGACACACACACACACACACACAGGCACACACACACACATGTAAATACACATGTAGAAGGAGGGATTTGGGAGCAGTGGAAGGAGGCTTTAGGAGCACCGCTGCTTGCTGCTTCAGTGTGTATAAAGTGTTTGACATAATCAGAACCTTATGTGTTTCAGGAAACAGGGCTTCCCCTTGCCCTTCCTGTCAGGGTGCCAGGCTGTGGTTAGAGGTTTGACATGTCAATGGGCGTTAAATGGTTGCTGTGTGTAAGGCTTCCCTTCCTGGCAACCTGACTGTGGAATTAATAGCACTCACTGCTAATTTTTGAATCCGAGCTCCTGCTGAGCCTCTGTGTTATTCTGATACCCATGTGTAAGATATATCTTTCCATCTCTGTTGAATGTAACCATTTTGTATCCCTATCCAAAACTGCTTATTGTCTACATTTGATTTTGCATTTGATTATTGGCCTCAAGGGCTTAGAAAGGGCTGCTTCAACCAGATGTCTACTTTCAGTGGAATCAGAGAATGTTAGAATTGGAAGGGATCAGCCAGAGTTTTTTCTTATCTGACCATTGAAGAAACTAAGGTGCCGAGCGGGGATGTGAATCCCCCAGAATCACACAGAATAAAAATTGACCTAGCTGAAAAAACAACTCTGGTCGTCTTATTACCCATACAGAAATCTTTCTGATATATCTTGTGTCCAGTGGTACCTTCATTTGTGTGATTCAGGAACCCCATTTCAATTGCACTGAACAAAAACTATGTAATTTCTGGGTATATGACTTTGGGGTCTATTAAACCAGAATATTTTAGTTTGGAAGTTAGAAGGCTTGAAAATCCACAGCTTGTATATGAAAACTTTCCAAGTGATTTGAAAGCTGCCATCCATACGAGCTTTATTTAACCTCTTTTAACAGCTCCCCTAAGGGTAGGGAAAGAAAAAATTCATTTCACAAACTGATTTCAGACTTTAAATTATTTTTTCAGAAAATTCAGCCTTAAATTTCTCCTATGTCCAATAGTGAAAGTACATTTCTTTCGTGGTCACTGGCTTAGGGTCTTAGGGGTTTTTGTGTGTGTGTGTGTGTGTGTGTGTGTGTGTGTTTACCATATTTCAAAACATAGAATTAACTATGTGGAGCAGATCCTGTGGAGCACTGTTCAACAACATGTGTTCTCAGATTGGAGAATTCTCTGAGGATTTTGAGAAACCAAATGTAAAACATTGACTGTCCTGATGGCCAGACTGTTACCCAAAGCCAAAGTACTAGACTATATATCAGGGAAATAGTACAGTGCCCCATTCTAGCAGACCATAGATAGGACCAGGCTAAGCTGTTTTGGAGGTGGGGGTTGGTGCCCACCTGTCACTGTCCATGGTTCTGAAACCAGAGATTTCCCTCGTGGAAACCATAGTGTCTTATCCAAGCTCCCCTAGGAAAGATTCATAGTTATTTTCCTTCAATTGTCTTTTCTATCTTGATTTTAAAACCTATGGTTTTTATATCACTCTAGAATTGACAGAACCATACCTTGTGTTTCACAATGAATGTATCTAATCCCATGTATATGTGATGATCCTGTCACACAAGTAGTTTTTTCCTTTGAATTTGAAAAGTCTTCCATCTTCCTTTGCCTCCTTCTCACCAACAATCTGCTGATGTCACATGGATCTAGTGGACCCTTAAACATGACAGAGCCCCTAGATTTGGTCACTAACAGTGCACACATTTCATGCTATTATGTTTATGATCATGTTGTCTTGAGCATTACTATGTAGTTCCTTGTATATCCTTAACTCAAAATAGCCATTAATTTTCTTGAGCTTGCATTTAAGTTGCCATGGTAGCCTTGACTTAAGAATGTTTCTTATTAATATGTGGGTGTGGAGGGTCAGTATGTTTGGCTACCCTTCTCTCTTAGTTTCTCTTTTCTATAGAAAGTCCACGTTTGTGCTCTGAGAAGAAATCCAGAAATCAAAGTGAATGACTTGTATTGACAGAGTCATATCCTTCTAAAATAAAAAATATATTCTTACTGCCATATGTGAGGTGTGATTAGCTACTTGTAGGACATGCATACCCCTACATGTACATTTGTCAGTGAAGACATAGTATCCCTTTGAAGGTCTGGTAGTAACACTACTATTACTACCATTACTGCTAGTAATAGTGATAACAATAATAATTATATCTGTAATTCTAGTTAACATTTCTATAGTGTTTAGCATGTACCTGGAACTGTTTTCAGTGCTTTGCAGATATTAATTAATTAATCCCTCACAGCAACCCTATGAGGGAGATGCTGTTATAGTCCTCATTTGATACATGTGACTGAGGCACAGAAAGGCTAAATAATTTGCCCAAGGTCACATGCATATGACCTATTAAGTTTCATTTTAATGCCAGCCCCAGTAGGATATTGAGTCTGCAAGTAGTGAGAGGATTAGAAATCTGGGTATCCCCCTGACAGATTGACTTCTCTGTACTATTGTCAGGTTTTAGAGATTGTGGGGTCCCCTTTCTTCAGCTTGGAGGATATGTCTGATAGGAGCTAAATCTCCTACTTTGTCAGTATTCTTCAGCAGAGGTTGTGGTCATGAGCCATGTGTGTGAGCCACAAGCAAGGCAGTCAGCACTGGTTTGTATCAGTGCAGTCATCCGCATTGCTACAGAGAATGGCCTGGGAACAGGGTATGGGTTGTGGGAGGCCTGCAAGGCGACTGAGGGATAGACTGTAGGGGTACTGGCATGGTTAGGACTATGTGAGAAATGCTGGGTGACCAGGCGTTTTTAGAAGCAATGCCCATGGTAAGGATGAAAGAATAGAGGTGGTCAAGAATATTTTTTTCTGTTTTCCAGAAGCACCTCCATCAGCTGGAGATTTCACGCCTGAATTTCTCTCCTAGCTTTATATGTTCCTGAACTGCCTTTGTGTGGCTCAGCTGTTTAAAAATTTTGTTTTTCCTTTTCTTTCTCTCTCTCCCTCCCTCTCCTTCCTACCCCCATTTTTCCCTCCCTCGGTAGCCTTCACATGGTGACAAGACTTCTAATCCTGAAGTCCTGAAATGGATGAATGATTTGGCTAAAGGTCGTAAACAGCTCAAAGGTAAATGCCAGCCAAAGGTCTCTTTTCTCAGGAAGAAGTTAAAGTAGTGATAATGTATTTCAGAGCATTTTTAATTCATTTCCACCTGTGCCCTCTTGAGCTTTGTTTCCCACTTAGATTGGAGGCCCGTTTGAAATAAAGGGTCCTGGATCTCCTTCATTGTTTGGCTCCATTTAATAAACCTCCTTACAAAGACACTGAGGGCCTCCAGACTGCCAAGTGGAATGATTCCCTTCAACACCAGGAACATTTCAACATGTGGAGCACTGACCTCCCTGGGTTATTGGATTCTTGGATGTTAAACAGAAGTGGCCTGAGAAATCCTTTAATCCACATACCCCATAGCATGGCTGAGGACATTTATGCCCAGAGAGAGGGGAAGGTGACCTAGCTGGGAGGTGGTGAGCCAGGTGTGAAACGTGGTTCTCCTGCCTTCCAGTCTAGTGCTCGTCTTCCTCTGTCCCTCTCTGCAGATGGTGGTGCAAGTATTAACTCTAAAATCCATTGTTAAAGGACTATTGTTATTTACCAATAAAAAATTATTTTCTTCTTCTCTCTACGCTCTAATTTGAATACTTAGAGACATGGGAGTTTTTCCAAATTTCTAGAAGGATGATGATTAAAAAGAACTAGAAGGGGAGATTAATTCAGTGGTACTAAATGATAATGATGTTGCAAGTTTATAAAATATGCAGTGTTTAAACACCAAGCCAGAGTCTAACTAAAAAACAAACAACAAACAAAGAAAATGAGCTATGAAATTAAGAAATCAATATAAATGCCCTCATTTAAGTGACTAGTCCCTTCCCATATTCTGAAATGTAATTAGGTGGCTTTTTTATTTTTAATTATCGAGGTTTATGTAAAGCCACACTGCAATAATGGTGATTCCTGGATTTTAGAAGTTGGTATTAGATAAAATTGTGAAAGCTGTCAGGTTGGGATGGCACTCCCATGTTCCCTCTCCCGTCCCCTCTTGTATTTCCCTGGTGTCTGCATGTGGAGTGCCCTCCAGAAGTACTTGCATTTCCACAGAGGCTCTTGATGAAAAAACAACTTTCAAAACCTAAGTAAATGAATCTTTGTCAGCTGCTACAGTAGGTAACAGGTGTTAACTTTTGGGGCCAGGTACCACTGGTGTTCCTCCAAACTTCCCCTCCTCTGAAATCTAAACCACTTACTGCCACACATGTCCTCTACCTCCGTGAGATCCCAGCCTCTAGAGCCCTGTTTTCTTTTCTTTTCTTTTTTTTTATTTTTAAATTTCAGAATATTATGGGGGTACAAACACTTTGGTTACATATATTGCCTTTGTATCGCCTAAGTCAGAGCTACAAGCATGCCCATCCCTCAGACAGTGCGCCCCATACCCATTAGGTGTGAATTTACCCATCCCCTCCACCCCCCTCCCACCTGCCTAACACCCACTGAATATTAATTCCATGTGTGCATGTAAGTATTGATCAGTTAGTACCAATTTGATGGTGAGTACAAGTGGTCCTTGTTTTTCCATTCTTGTGATACCTTGTTTCAAAGAATGGGCTCTAGCTCCATCCAGGATAATACCAGAGGTATTAATTCACCATTATTTTTTATGGCTGAGTAGTACTCATGGTATACATATGTCACATTTTACTAATCCAATATGTATTGGTGGGCACTTAGGTTGTTTCCACATCTTTGCAGTTGTGAATTGGGTAGAACCCTGTTTTCACATATGATTGGGAGGTTATGCTATTGGCTCTGGCTATTAAGTCTGCCCTTGCCTCATAGAAAGCCATCATTAGCATTGTTCACATCTACCGACTTGGCATCAGGGGAAGGAATTCCTGAAAGACTGTCTTCTTATTAGGGCCAGTGGGTCCTCTTTGCTTATGATAACTCATGGCATTTTTCTTAGAATTAAAGCTGAAGCTGTCAGAAGAACAAGGGAGTGCTCCCAAAGCAGCACCTAGAAACCTGTCCTATGAACAACCCACAGTCCCCAGAAAGAATGGGAAGCTGGAAGCTGCAGGCCCTGAGCCAAGCTCCTCTGGAGAGGAGACTCCAGATGCTGCCTTGACATGCCTAAATGAGAAGAGAGAGCAGCTTCCCCACCAGGAGGATTCTAAGGTACCTCATCATATCTTGTGATATGGAGGGCCCCAGCACTCCACACAGTGCCAGGGACATCATGGTTTTGACCAATTTGTCAGAACACTTTGCCACTACATAAACATCTTTAGGAGACTGGCGTGGAAATTTCAGTCAGATGAGTTCCTGGTGGGTTACTGGCCAAAACCTATGGGTATTGCCACATGATTCTAGGATGTGCCACCATTCTGGAGGTTATAGTGTTGCGTGTTGAAGGGAAGTAAATGGCAAAGACACTAGGATATATCATATCCCTTTCTCCCTCAACTTCCCCCCTTAAATTAGCAAATGAACCTAAGACTAGGGGATAAGCAGGAATAATAGTAACAATAGGGAATAATAGGCTCCAGTTACAGCCCCTTCCCATGTTTTATTAAAAAATAATAAGCAGGGATGAGGTATAAATGGTAAGGAAAGTGGTTCGGTACTTAATGTAAGAATAGAGAGGCAGACTTTCTTAGGAGTGTTAGGTTGGAACTCAAGACTTCAGCTTTAGACATCTTAGTTTTGAAATCTCTGTGAGACATCCAGATAGAGTTGTTGATTAGGCATTTGGGTACATTAGCCTAGAGCTCAAAGAAAAGATTCTTTATATTTTATAAAGAAGAAAAGAGTGATTAGCATTTAACCTCATTAATGCCCTCCTTGTCCTGCATATCTATGCTTCCATTTCACTTACGCCAGGGAAACTCTCCTGTGGTCCTTCCTGTCTCAACTCTAAGACTGGTCTGGTTGACTTTCAGTTCTTGATTAAGAGTTGTAGCTACCCTATCATAGCTCTAACTATCCTATATGCCATCTGTCTCTCTTACTACATCTTAATCTCCTTGCATGGAAGGACTGTTTATTGCTCATGATCCCTCCATCAGTACACAGTAGGTATTGAATAAATGCTGGGCGAATGGACAAATGGACAGATGAATGAACCAACTAGCACATTTAACTTTTGTCTTCTTGAGGAGAATGCTGCCTTTACCTGTTCTGTTGTACATTACCTGGTCTTAATAATAAGGTGGCAACATAAGCCAAATCTCAAAAGGCTCACCACCATATGCCCCTGCATTAGTCTTTTACATTAGGACTTGTGATCCACAAGTAGAAATGGGCCTGGGACCACCTCTATCTTTTTGAAATACCTTTAGACTTAAAAAAAAAAAAACCCTAGTATATGTTGTGAGGAATGAATAGAAGGTTTTCATCCACTTGGCTAACCTATCCCCATCCCCACTAAAGATTCTAGACTTTCATGATGGCCAGTGGACAACTTCTATGTGTGTTTTTCAGTACTTTAACCATATTTATGAAAGCATCTTGGTCAATATCTAAGTCCTAATTCTATGTTCTGTTCAATTAACCAGGGTAGTGAAGGGACAGTTGGGATTGGTATGGAGGACTTAGAACAGGATTCAGTGCTTGAACCAGCCACTTTCTAACCATGTATACATGGCAAGTGAACTAAAACTCTGAGATTCAACTTCCTCATCTGTAATTACCTACTTATATAATTATTGTGACAATAAGGGAGATACCTGATGACTGGTGGACATTCATTTGTAAAAAGATCTGAATGCCTACTATGTGCTGTGAAGTAGAATAGACACTGCATATAAAAAATAAACAAGATAGAGAAGTCATGGGAGTCACTGCCCCTCATGAAGCTTATGGTCTCCTGGGAGCTGGAATACAACAAGCAATAAACAACTCAAGAAATGAAATCATTAAAGATTTTGATAAGTACTATGCAAGGAATTAAACAGGTGATATGACAGAAAATAATGGATATAGTTTCTCTGTAAGATTCGGTGATTAAGAAGGCCAAGAAGGTGACATTTAAAGAAGAATTAGTGGGCCAAGAGAGCAGCAAAGAGCGTTTTAGACAGATAGAATTGCAGGTGTGAAGGCCTTGAAGGAGGGAAGTGCATGTTGTGCACCTGGAATTCTCAGGTCTGAGGCCTGGAGCACAGGATGGCATGAGACAGAGAGAGATTGAGACCCATCACACAGGACCCTATAGGCTGTGGACAATACTGAGGAGTTGTGCAATGGTTGTAAGCAGGAAAGTGCCATGACATGATTCACATTTAAAGGCTCTGACTGCTCAGTGTGGAGAATAAATGACAGGGGAAGAGAGTGGAAGGGGGAATGAGATGGCTGGCTTGGGTTAGCATGACGGCCTTGGAGATGGAAAGAAGTGAACACGTCCAAAGTGTATTTTGGAAGTAGAATCAAAAGGACGTGCTGAAGCATGAGACGGGAGGCAGTAAAGGAAAGGAAGAATCCCGGATGGTGATGGATCCATTTACTGATGTAGGGAAAACTAGAGATGGTGCAGATGGTGGGGCAGGGATGAAAGCTTAAAAGGTCTGTTTGGGACACGTTACATTTAAGATCTTTGAGGAAGAGGGTGACCATTCATCCCAACTTGCCCAAGACTTGCCCGGTTTTAGCACTTAAAATCCCATGTCCTGTGAAATGCCTCAGTCCTGGGCGATCTGGGATGGCTGGTCATCCTACTGAGGTATCTAAGTCAAATTGGTACATGCAAATGAGAGTTAGAAGTCATCCTGTATAAATATGGCAATTGTTTCTATTATTTTAAATGAAGTATCTGTTGAATAGTTTCATAAGTGTCAGATGTCCCTTCAAACATACCTACTATTTAGCTTTGCAGTAGGCCAAAGTTAGGCCCTTTAAACAGAGAGTATCTGTAGTAGAACATGTAAACTTCAATGTATAAAGCTGCAGTACCATTCCTGGGAGAGCTTAACATAGTAAACCATGTAGCGGCTAGTCAGCCTTAATGTAGGTCCTAAGGGTGAGTCCAGAGGCCACAGCAGAACCAAAGGGAGGGCTGTATATTTCCAAAGCAGCTAGTATTATTCCTGCCTCCTCAATGAGCTCAGTAGCATTTCAGATCATCTCATTAGGTCCCATTTCTTTAAACTCAACTTGGCAGATGACTTTCATCTGGGGTCCTTGCCGTACTGCTGAAAATGCATTAAATAGGAAAACTTCCAAGATTAAGAATGATTTCTTTTCTAGAGAGACTTTTATTATAACTCTTTCTGAAATTCCTGCATTTGGTGTTTAGTCACAGCCCATACCAAAGCTAATAAATCCTACAACATTGCCTTGTCAGTACTGATACTGCTAATGAGTAATTTTATTCCTCTTTTATCCAAGGATGATTTTTGGAGATAATCACTTCTGGGTCACAGGGCATCATTTTGCACTAGAAATGAGTGAATCATCTCCTGAGTCTGACTGTAGTGACTATTCATGTCCTTTTTCATTTGAAAATCCCGAACTGGTGCTGGCATATATACCCATATTGCCCTTTCTGAGAACTGCAGGTAGGGTCAGATGCACAGCACAAATTACCAAGGGGAGGAGTAATAGCAGTTACTTCTTCTGGCCCCTCATCAACTGTAGCATCTTTGAGGAGGTAAGAAGGTTTTTAAAAAGCATAATAAT
Organism: Daubentonia madagascariensis; assembly: GCA_023783475.1. Taxonomy (NCBI): domain Eukaryota; kingdom Metazoa; phylum Chordata; class Mammalia; order Primates; family Daubentoniidae; genus Daubentonia; species Daubentonia madagascariensis. The sequence goes on from JAKFHU010000585.1 coordinate 17,689,227, forward strand.
TCATTTTAGTTTTAAAAATAAAATAATTTAATAACTGATTAGTGGGGTCATTGTTGGTTGGAAAGAGGGAAGACTTAGAGGTGAAAGGCATGGAAAGGAAGATCCCATTAAACTTTTTTGCCTGCCTATTTATCCTTCTTTTTTAAAAAGTTAATTTGTTGAATAGGTAATACTTTCTCATTATATAACCACTGATACATTTTCTTTTTGCAAGAAAGAAAAACAAAATATATTAAAGGTTATATAGTAAAAAGATTCCTTCCCACCCCAGCTGCCATCTCTAGCTCTGAGTTCTCCCACCCCAAGCAGATAACTATTGTTATTAATGTCTTATGTGTCATTTTGGAATTTCCATATAAAGCATACACAAGAAACTATCAATATACATTCTTAATTCGCTTCTTTTAAACAAAAGGTAGCAGTCTATACAATTATATATCTTTTTTCACTTTATATATTCTGGATAGCTTTTTATATCAAGACAGAGCTTCTCATTCTTTTTTTGAAATTAATAGCACTGTGACATTCCTTTTTTAGTAACGGACAACATTGATATTAACCTTAAATCAACTAGTTTAGTAGCTCAAAAAACATTTAGTATGCCTGTTATTAACCCAGGGACATCTACATATGATAAATTATTAAAAGCAATCCTTATTCTGTATATTAGGAAACTGAGGTTCAAAGATTACATAATTTTCCATGTTAAAAATAGCTTGTAAGTGTTGAAGCTGGTTATCTGAACTCATGTCTTCTGGTTTCAAGGCCAATATTAATCTGAAATTCCCTGCTTAGAAATCTAAATTGACCAAACCATTCTCTTTAGCAGTGGTTTTGTATGATAATGTCCATTATTGACATCTCATGTTGTTTGACTAACTGGTTAGTTCAAACAGTCAGACTTGTTTCACATACAGTGTCTCCCTCAATAAAGGGCTAGGGATACTTAGACACATGGAAATCACAGCAGGACTTGAGTTCTTAAAGCTAAAGAGTAATAGTTTCCTATTGCTCACTGTACATAGAAGAGAATGCCAGTTTTACTTCTCTCTGTAAGAGAGAGTTCATTTAAGGGGAAGACTAGAGAGAATTATTTTATTTATAAATTTCTGTGGTTTACTGTGAAATAAACCAGTCCCAAGGGAAGAAAGGAAAACAGGTGCTAAAAGTGCTAGAGCTATGTCAGCTTTTCCCCAAACAACTTTCTGACCAGGGCCCAGAAAAAAAACACATCTGGGCTGGCCAATCGGTACCAGTTCTACCTCTTGGAAAGCCAGCTTGTTTCCAGACCTGATGATTCAAATTACTTACTGGATAGGCAGCTAGGAGTTTTGTATGGCAAAGTTGTTAAGCTATCAACAATTCATATCAAATTGTGTTCTATGCACAGATCTCTCTTGCTCAAACTCCTCTTGGTTTTACTCCTTCTGATGCCATAAAAATGGAGGAGCAGGAAGTAAGGATAATCATCTTTGGGGGTTTATCTCCTTATATTTATCTTTAAAATATGTAAACCCATTCATACTCTGCATAGCTCTCTTTCGCTGTTTTAGGTTACTCAACATGGTCCTTATTTCCTTCATTCATATAACAAAAATCAAAAGTTAGATATAACATGTGCACTATAGACAGCAACATGTAGAATTAGGGAGAAGGGAGGATGCATTTCAGAAACAGTGAGCCATTGAATTCAGAGAAGAAAATTGTCTGATTCTTAGCAGAAAGGGGCTGAAGCACTGCAAAGGCAAATGTATTTCTGCCCGTTAGATTTGGAGTATCCTGCAGAGCTTACCTCTTGACTCAGTTTCCATTACGAAAACTACTTTGCAAGCCTCCTATATCTTCTCTGTGAGCAGAAGACAGCCCCTGACACATAATTCCACCACTGCCCTTCTTCCTCAGGCAGTCTGCCTTGCTGTCCAAGTCTATTTGAGGATGAGCACTTATGGACTTAAAGTTTTCACACTATCTTGTGCTTACTACACATGAGTATCTTGAACCTTCATGTCTCTCTCTGGGGATTGCTTTAGTAATGATCCTAAGAGTAAAATCTTGGAATCATTATAGTGAAAGAGGAGTGCTTACATTGTACATGTACCCTAATTTTCATCTAGCATCTGCGGAAGATATTTTAATATAATGGCATTCATCATTCTAACTTGTTTTTTGGTCACTCTTTTTTCTCTTTTAGGATTAAATTTAACTTTTATAGAATCTAGGGAATATACTAAAAATAAATAAAATCACAAAAATCAAATTGCGATAGAGAGACACCAATAATAAACATTTTCTGAAGTGCTTTCTATGGAATATAAGTCCCAGTAAGATACTGAATAAAAGACATTATTTCAATGTCTTCTGAACTTAGACTGAGATTTTTTTTTTCTTCTGTCACCTCTTAATATCCCACAGAATACATTTCAGTAGGAATTTGTGTTTTTATTTTTTTCATGGAAAGATGTGTTATCAGTAGGAAAATGTTTAAGGTATGATTGGGCTAGAAAATGAAAGGATCTTGAGCTTATTTAACAATACTTTAAAAGGCTTCTACAGACAGAGGTGATCTTTCTATTGAAGATAAAGAAAAACGAAAGAGCCTTTGGTCATAGTTTATGGAATTTATATGAAGATTGTTAAAAATTAGTTATTTTTGCATATAAACCTGTGTTGATAGCTTGGTAGTGGGGATGTGGATGTGTAGAATACTTTGAGAATTTAAAGAAATGTGTGATATGATCTCTATCTATCCTCAAGAAACTTTTAATTTATTTGGGCAGACAAGACTGAAACACAGAAAATAGTTAAGGCCCAGATAATTAGATAGAGAAGTTCAGAGAAAAGGGAGATCATTATGGGCCAGAATGGTTTGTAGTTGGGATAGGGATGGAGTGGTATGAGGATAACTGGGAAGCTCACCACATGCTTAAGCCATTTTCTTTTCCCTGAAGATTCTCTCTGGGGTATCTGGAAGGCAGAGCTATCTGGCATGCTTGGGCATGTGTGCTTTGATAAAAGACATCTGGGTGATTATGTCATGCACTAATTCTACCATTCCCTTCCCACTACTTGCCGAGTGCAAACCACTGGACTAGAGTGAAAGGGAGGCTGTGTATAGTAGATATGCAGCAAATTAATGCAGGATACACAACTGGGAGAGAAACCAAGACAAGCAGGGGAGTTTGGTCACTTTGGATAGATAGGTAGATACATAGATAGATAGATAAATAGATAAGCTATTTAAATTTTTATGCACAATATGACCTGTTGAAAAGAGTGCTTAAGGATGGGTCATACAGCAGGGGGTACAGAATATATTAGTGAGTCAAGAGGTTATAGAATGTTGTAGTTGGGAGGATCTTTATAACTCTAACTTCCTTCTTGTATGGGTAGGAAATTAAGGACTCAGAGAATTTAAATGTTTTGTCCAAAATAACTTAGTTTATGTCAGAGCCAACCAGCAAGCTAGTATATAATCCAGGCATGTAGTGATGAAGAACTGCACCAGGTTGGTGTTTGTGAATACCTATAATCATGAAAGTCCAGATAAAATAGATGTTTCAGAAAAAAAATCAATAGGTCATGATCACTCATTGGTTTCTTAAGAATGAAGAAGTAATTAAAGAAGAGGTTCCTTTCTATTTACGTATTGCAGACTCCTCCAGAAATCTTTAAAAACCATCTTTCTAACCTTAGACCTATCCTTTAAGAAACTCTTTCTAGAAAAAATTGGCATGTGCTACATACAGTATCTTATAAATAACTTTCCTTTTTCTAATTACTGTTGCATTATAATATTTTAATCCTTTACTTTGAGGCTGCAACACTTTTTTTTCATCTGCTAACAATATTGACATGTTTTCATTCTTGTCTTAGAAAGGAATTACAATTAATTTTATGTTTTTCAGGTAACTAAGCAAGACAAGAACCTCATAAAGCCTCTTTGTGACCGATACAGAATTATCAAGCAAATCTTGTCAACGCCTTCCCTTATTCCAACAATTGTAAGTCAGGATGCTTACATTAACTAGAAACCTGTACTGGTGCTTTGAATTGATGTTTAGTTAGCACTATGTCATAGTTAACACTATGAGAGTTATAAAGGCGCCTTCACGGCAGTATATACTGCTAACAAGGCCAATTATTTCAAAAGTGAAAATCTGGTCTTCCCTAACCCTAACTATACTTAAAACTGACTGATAATTTGAACTATTGTAAAATAGGAATATACAGCACTTGTATGTTTGGAGCCAGTTTTAACATTTGCTTTCATTGCCTTGGGTGAGGAGAAGAAATGATGGATTTTAGCTTGGTATCATCTCATTTATAATACCGCTAGACAAAACCGACCCTTTCTATTCTGTGCATGTTGGTTAATTTTTCTCTATTAATAAGAAAATTGACAATATATTCCTTGATATAATACAACATTTGTTTTTGGTACCATTTGACCATACTGTATGAGATACGAGCAGATTTATTTCAATAGAAAATAGGAGTACTGAAATTGAGTTATACTATTTTTAATAAAGAATGATTTATGGGAATACAGAACTAGAAAAGCAGCAAAAATCCTACTGCATCAATATTAAAACAGTCACTGCTTCAAGATATCAATATAAAAAATAATAAATATTAACAAATATAAATTTAAGTATACTTGAGTACATTTATACTTCCATATTTTTGAAGATATTAAGAGAATAATGATTCAGAGTCCTTGAAATTTTCCCATTATGGAAGCAAGATTTAAAATGGAGTATGATTCTCAAATTTCCTTTCAAGAAAATCCTTTTGTTGCGATAAGAATTATCAGAACAGGTTAAAGAGTTACCCTACTTTGCTTTGGCTTTCGAAGAGCTCTTCCCTAAATTTGTCAATTTTCTGATTATCCTCTTTATTTGAATGTGGCCCACACTGGGACCTGACTTGGGGTATTTCTGGATGACAAAAGGTGTTTGTAGTACATCTCAGCCTAACTCATATCACTGGTATGATGTTGGAGCACAGAAGATCTGGGTGAAAGGGAGGAGCCATTTGGCAGTACAGTCCAGACTGGACCATATCCTAAATGTCTGTGCCTTCACTGGCCTAGAAGACACAGATGAACTTGGTGAGTGTTTTACGCCAGCATAGGTGTCCCTTTGCTTGTTAACTTCTGCAATTTTTTTTAAGTGCAACTGAGGAAGAGCTCCATCTGGTTGCTTCCATCCTGGTTCTCAGTAGACATATGGGTCACCTACTGGTTTTCATGGTATCTGTTTATGGTTCCCCTTCCTGTTTTTGCTTCCTCAAGAGGCACTTGGCATTTTGTGACTTTCTTTATTTAACTCTGCCTGTAATAAGCAGGAGGAAGAGGACTCTGATGAGGACTGCCCACAGGGAAGCCAACTACCTTCTTTGCCAGATCCAGCATCTCACCTTCCTGTTGGCGACCACCTCACCTACTCTACTGAGACTGAGCCTGTTAGGGCCCTGCTACCAGATGAAAAGAAAGAAGTAAAACAACCAGCTCTCTCCATGTCCAATTTACATGAGGCCACCATGTGAGTATAAATCCTAAGTGTGGAGTCTCCTTTTGATCTTATGTACCTTATATGTACATACAAAGTTAAGAAGAGCTATTGGACTCTCTAAAAAGTGCTATCCACCAGAGAGTAGCCCTAAAAGCATAAGCCAGTTGTCCTCTTAACTGGAAAAACTAGAAGACAAAGCCATGAGGAGCCATAGCTCCCAATAAAGTCCTAAAGATGCCATCAATGCTAATGTTCAATTTGCTATAATTACACCTCTTTTTGACAGGGTTCTGGCACCAGCCTAACTCTTGGCAGGGTGTGAAGCAGGGCTGGCCTTTGAAAATGCTGGACCCAAAGGGGTTAGGATCCTATGTGAGTCAACATTTCTCAGGGCCTTTATCCTAGTCTCTTCCATTTGGATGAGATACCTTCGCCAGACTAGAATTCTCTTGGCCTTAAGGAAATGAGTCACCCTTTATCTCCTAGTGACCCTTCAGTCAGGTGCCATTTGGATTTTCATTAGTATTATCATTATTATTATTATCATTCAGTAGCTGGCAGTCCTCATGAGCATTTGGCCTTCTTTAGCTTGTATGTATATTACAGTCCAGATTATGGGATTTTCTTGAACATGTATTATATAGTACAGTGAGTTTATATCCCAAAATAGGGATGAGGTGAGACCAAGGACTAAGTTATAAGCTGAGACTGAGATTTTAATGTGCTTGTAGAATCAGTTAGTACCTTAATTTAAGTAAGTTTGACCTGTTGCAGGCAGAAAATCCTTTTTTTGTTTTTTTGGTGGTTGCTATAAAGCAGTTATTCCCAACTTTTTGGGTGGTGTTGGACTTTTTTGAAATCAGTGGAATATTTTTTTTTAGAAAATGACCATATATAGTTTCAGGAAGTTTATAGAGTCTCTGAAACCATACACAAGTTTGGTATACTTGTGTATACCAAATTTCTGTTCTAAGGTATATGACTCTTCTCTCTTAGTAGAATGAACAGAATTTGCAAGGTAACTATACCTTCATTCTGGGTCCTAGTTTCATTCCCAAGGGTTTTGCCCTTCTCCCCATACTCTAGAATAGATTAAGGATAGAATTTTCTTTAAAATCTCTTCCTCTATGTCTGTTATGTTCAGTCTGTCACCAAACAGTGATGAGTATTCCTTCAAAATGTCTGTTCCTTCCTTGTCCATTCATATTGCCATTACCCTCACCACTTCTTACAATGGACTCAATTTGCTTGCCTCTTGTCTGTCCTTCTTGCCTATGAAATTGTTTCCATCAGGTAATTTTCCCTGCTTATGTGCTCCCCTATGGTCAGGCTCTGTGTGCCATACTTACTCAAAAGACACTCTTTTATGGTCAGAACACTTTTTGATTATAATATGCTTCTTTTTTGCTGATCGGATAAAGTCTGCTAATAATGCTCTCTCAATTATGCCAGTGCTTAGTAATGGGAAATATATATTTTACCTGATATAGGCCTGTACTCCTTGATCATCTCCGAGAAACTAGGGCTGACAAGAAGAGATTGCGGAAAGCCTTAAGAGAATTTGAAGAACAGTTTTTTAAACAAACAGGAAGGTAAGTGTGGACAGAAATTTTTAACGCTAATATTCCTAAAGAACTATTGTCAAGAATAAGCTGCAATTTTTTTTGTAGGAACAGTGACTTTATACAAAATGTACATAATTTCCACACTAGCTTAGACTCAGGATTTTTCCAATGTAACATTCTGATAGTGCCATTATTAGGGATGTTTTATGGGAGGCTATAGCTGTCAAGTATGACATCAACCTTTAAGAAATAAAGGATAAACTCTAAAATCCCTAACTTTGCATGATAAATTTCATTATAACTGTTGAATTTATCTGAGCCTTTAAAAAACATATTTGACTTTTTAGCTCATAAAATTGCTTTGTTCTTGGTTTCTTAGTTCTACAAGTTATTCCCTACTTTATTAAATAATAATTCTTCCTTTGCTTTAAATATCTTCTTTAAACTTCAGGGTCTGCCCCTAATTATTTTATTTCAGGATTTGGTAAAAAATTCATAGCTATTTTTTCTACTCCCTAAATAAATGTTTAGCTATATCCTCTATTTATTCTCTATTTTTCTTTGTCAACCCAAGTCTTATTATACGCTCTACTAGTTTCCTCTAAATTTTGGTGTATCATCAACAAAATTACATACATAATCAAGAGATAAGGGTCACTGATCTATTTTTGGAAGAGAGAAATCACTGAGCTAACCTGAGCCTCAGTTTCCACCTTTATAAGCTGAAATGATTGGACTCCTGGGCTACTTTGGGAAGCTACAGTTGTCATATGAGACACCAGTCTTTAAAAAATAAATAAAGGATGCAATTTTCCCAAAGTCACAAAGTTATTAAGTGGCAGAGATGAAATTAAACTCTTCCTTTGAATTTAAGAGCATAAGCAGGAGTTAGTGCTACACTGGTTCCTCCGTATTTCTCTCCATCTAGGTATCTGCCTTTCCTGAAATGCTTTCAGTTCAGCAGACTTAGGGTTGACCTGATAGAGAAGGGACTATTTTCTAAAGTATCTTGAAACTTTCAGTCTTCGTCTACTCACCTCTTATTCCTTGGAAGCTTTTCCATTTCATTCTACCAGGGCTATTCATTAGGACTGGACCTGTTCAGTGAGAAACTTTTTCCATTCAGCAAATATAGATGTAACCCAATTTGTTTTCTACCTGGAATCTTCCTTTCCAGTTGATTAGTACATGTCCAACTTACCTTTCTGCTGATGTTAACTAGTCTAGTGAGAAATGCTATGTGGCTGCTAAATTCAGAATATAAAATATGATTTCTTATTTTTCTTTTTCCATACTTTTTTCTTTAACAAAACATTCATGCAACTTTCCTTGTAAAACATTCCTTTGGATAGTGACTTTGTCTGGACTGTCTGCTGTATTATGCTTTGGGTATATATATGACTTGCATTAAATTTCCTGATCTCTGCCTCTCTCAGATTAAAGGTATTCTGTGAGAATCTTTTATTCAGGGAAATATTTGGGGAGATGTTATCAAGTATTCTAAATCTAAATAATCATTACATATGAGAAATGAATTAATCACTTTAAGATGTGCATATATTCTTTTCATAACTTTGAGTTGCCTGAATAAAGTTACATTTCTAGTTATTTGTACCTTAAAGAATTTGAGTACTTTCCAATGTGTTACTAGACCTGCCTAGTGGATCTGCAGTGTTACTTGGCATGCCTTTTGACATATAGGGAAGTTACTTATGTTGTATATGTAGTATTCTATTGCATCTGTGAGTCCTAAACCCACTTCAGATGTACCTATAGTTATTATGAAGTTTGTGGTGGTATTTTTCAACTAAATGCAAAAGTGATCTATTACAACTAAAATCAAACAGTTGAATGGCTAGGAAATATGGACCTTAATCGTGTTTTCCTAAGACATTTTATTAGGAAGGCTTAACCATCCATAAGGTAAAATAACGTTTTAAGGGACTGTAAGTGTTCTTGGTAATATTTGCCATAGAAGAAGCATTATAACCATATAGATAATGGTATTATTATTAAAAATTATGAACCAGGAACTGTGCTTAGCACATTAGTATGTTTTATATTTATGGGGAAACTGCTTCAAAAATTCTTAGCAAAATTTTTCATTTTTGTCAAAGTGCTCTTGTTTTTTAGCCAAAATGGAATTTGTAGGACTAGGGAAAAGTTATATAATCGATTATTATTGTTCCTCTGTAATAATTAGACAATTTCTTCAATTAGATCTGTTTATATAAATTAAGGTAGTATTCAGACACCCAGTTATGATAAGTTTGGCCCATAACACAGAATGGAGGCAAAGGATTTATGTTATATAATTTAGACAACATTTAAGAGGAACCCTGTCTATGGATTTGTGTAGTGTTCTGAATTCTGTACTAGAAATTTCAGGGCAGTAAACAGTGGTACAATATAAGTAGATACTACATTCTTAATGAACCTTTATAGATTAGCTTTTTTTTTTTTTAATTTGTAAAAGATAGAAATATCTCTTTATCACTACTGGGAAAATAAAAGGGTGCTACAGATATTTGCTATTTACCCAGTTTCAGTTCTAATAATGGAGAGTATTTGTTTTTATATTCAGTTTTAATTGTAGTGACTACATATGTGTCTTCCACCCCTTGTATTTCAAAGTCATGGGTGCAAATGTTTTAAAAACAATTGGCTATCTTATTAACCAAGAAGACAAGAGCCTTCTGAGACCCTGTACCAATTATTTCCATTTAGAAAACATACCCTCACAACATATTTTTGTGGGAAGGCAAATGGTTTTAACTCCATATCTTACCAAATTATTCTTCCAAGTAAATGGCAAGAGCATGCAGACTGCATATATATATAAATTTATACATTGTTATATGTCTAGCCTTAGTAGAATTAGCATGTAGAAGAGAACCATTCCAATTTAGACTTATAAATTCAATCAAGACACAGCTTAGTGATTCTACTATGCATTAGCAGGGACAGTTATTATAATTACAAAAAAACTTGGAAATGTTTCAAGTTTGTAAGACATCAACTAAATGTTTTTTCCTGTCACCATAAAAATATAAATTATTTGTGTAATCAAATTTCTATAGTATTTTCATGTTGATATTTTTAACAACTCTCACCATAAAGGCTGAACATTCCGTATAGGTGTGGGACTGTGGCAGATAATAGAATGACCGGACAAGGAATGCCTTGATGGTTCTGGCTTTTCTTTGTTTTTTCCTCCTCAGATCTTTTCACTTGCCTCATTGTTATATGTATAAGCAACAGACTACATATTTGCAAAACACCTATGACATTCAAGTTCTTAAAGGGCACTATTATTTAGAAACTTAATATAACACATAGAAGAGGCAGTGAATGAACGTGAAAGGGAAGGTAAAGAAGACATGATGTAAAAACCAAGTGGAAGCCATTACCCTATAGTTTCTCACATATGAATTATAAAAGGATATTTAATGACTTGATTCATTATGAACTAATAGACTATATTTTCTGTTTTGCAGAAGTCCACAAAAGGAAGATAGGATACCAATGGCAGATGAATATTATGAATACAAGCACATAAAAGCCAAACTGAGACTATTAGAGGTCCTTATCAGCAAGCAAGATGTGGCCAAAACTATCTGAGGTTCAGGAAATGTTTATGATCACTTTCACCCAAGATAGTCAAGTTAATTTTCCTTGCTATTCTTGCTTAAATAGTTTTGACATACTGAAAATGGAAGCACTTTAGTGGTAGTATTAGCTGTTTTTAACAATGGACAGCAAGTGTAATTATATAAAATGAGAAAGGGATTTGAATGGGGAAAAATACAACAAGTAGTCATATAATTGGAAAAAAGCTTCAGTCTCCTCCATGCCAAGGAGAAAACTCAGTCAATATAATTACTTCAAAAACCATCTAATGTTTTATTAAATCTAAATAACATAGCTGGGCCACTTGTTAAGGAAAGTTTATTTAGTATCCAAAGATTGTTTATGGTGATGTATGGAAAAGAGCATAATTTTAAAAAATCAGTGAGAGGAGGAAAAGAAATTCTGCTTGTCATATAGGAAGGAATACAGCTAGTAAGAAAGTAACTTATTTGAAACTTCTAATAGATTTTTAAGTGATAAAACATCTACTACCTTGTCCCTTAAGTCTGCTAGGCATTTAGTAACCTAAAATATCGTAGAATGTGTCACTGCTAATTTTTTATTTCTATATAAAAATAATACATTATTTTATCTGTTATTTGAAATTTTACATTTCTGATTACCAAAGTTCATTCTGATAGCATGTACTTTGTGAATTATTATCTTTGTCTGTAATTGACAGATGTTTATATTAAAATAAAATATTGTATTAAAATTTTAAAATAGGTATTTTGGATAGATATGTGTCTGCAGTATATAATCTAATGTGACCATAGTATTATTGCTAATCTTTTTATTTACTAAGATTACATAACTATTTTTCCATTGGGAATATGCATTTTTCTTAATGTTCCAAGGTCTATACTTTGTAAAGTCAAAAAACTTTCTCATTGAGCTGTAGTTATTCTTCATTCTGTACACAATGAAAAGTTTAAAAATTGTTTGCCATGACACCTTGGAAAAGAAGCCAGAATATTTTATTTGCCTCATCAACTTTAGTATATATTATTTTGGTTTTTGTAAAAACAAGTAAAAGGTCAACATTTTCTCTTATGTACCAACCATGTTTGTATTTCTATTTTCTGTAATGTTTAAGCATGGCGTTGAAGAAATTCACATTTTCATAAAGTTTGGATGGGAAGAATATTGACTATTTCAGAAGCAGACTATTTCAGAGGCTTATTGTTTTCTCTGTATTTACCTGACACTTTATAACTTTTATGAATCAGAATAATGTCCTTCATAAATTTGTTTAATTGAAGTCATCTACTTGTAACAGGACAGATACACAACTCTTTGAGGTTTACAAATTACATCTTTGATAAGGGAAATGGTTTCGTGACATGTATACAATTGTTATTAAGATGTAACTCTATATATTCTATATGATTGTACATATTTTATACAACAATACAAATAAAATATTTTTCTATTATATTTATTATGTTGAAACACAGAAGTTGTTTCCTGTTAGCTAATATAAATAACATAAATAACACTGTCAAACAACAAGTTGGAAGTGCTGACAATTCTAGGCTTCAAGATCTAACTCATGCTGCAATTACACCCTTTCATGCGGTTTGGAGTTATCCCAGTATTTGTTCAGTAGATTAAAATGAATGCATATTTAAACACCATTTATAAGCCATTATTTTGTATTTTGCTAAAGCAGTCTATATAACTGTTTTGTTATGTTTGGCATAAAGGAAAAATAAAAACATTGCAGCATCTAGGCAATAAAGTGTCAAAAGGAGAACTTAGGATATTTTATCATTGAAAATAGTGGGAAGGGTAGGGAATAGGAAACACTAAAATGGCTCTGAATGAAATTTGAAAAGTGGTAGTTTGCTTTTGGTGATAGTGGCATGTACATGCTTCAGTGGAAAACATCTGGTGATGAAAATGGACAACACAGAGGATCAATGCTCCTAAGGGAAGGAAAAGGGCAGAGTAAGAATAAGAAAAGTGGGCATTAACGTCCAACACTGATATTACAGGTTTTGCAGCTGGGATCTTTCTTTGCGTTTGCAGTAGACAAACTCATGAGCTGATGACCAGTGATTTCTGCCACGGTGCCCAGAGAAAGATCCACGGGGTCAGTGTAAATGACTTCTAAAATTACATCCTGGGCATGGTGGTAAACCAACACCCCATCTTCTTCTGTACAGGTCAAAAATTTATTATCCTTGGAATTTAGTTGAGGAAGGCGCTGCTTACAAAATTCATCTCCTGGTGATCCCACAGGGGCAATAACAAGAATCACATAATGATAAGCAGTGTACATACAGTAGAAGTCCCCAAAGTATAAGTTAGTATTGGGGTTAAAAAGTTTTTCTGCTACAATCTCAAACCTGTATCTTCCATAAGGTGAATCCTGGGGTGGCTTCCCAGTGTTGAATTCAGTGCTGCAGCTGAAGAAGATGCCTTCTAATTTTCCACTGATAGGAGAGCCATGGCTACCACTGTTATCCTTGACAGAGGGCTGCATGGCATTCCCATGATGTTCTCTGAAAGAGAAAACAAATGGTCACTGCTTAGTGCAATAGTAGTAAACACATTGATTTATAGATTCAAATAGCCCAAAAGTCAACTGCCTACAGTTAAAGGCCTGAATGATACTACTATCAAATCAAGGGGAATGCATCTTTGACATTACCTATAGATGGCTGAATTTTAGCCTTGACCTTAAGGTAAGGATGATCTGCTACAAACTTTGGAGACTTGAACATAATGATGTAAATTTCCTGGCTAGAAAAATCAAACTGGAATTATAAATCTTATATGGGTGAAATCACATCCATTATGTGCCTACTGGGTTTTAGAAATGGCTTTCTGAAGAGAAAACAACTGAAAGTATTGGCTAGTTAAATGTATTGAATGTTTCTTTAAAATATGCTAGAATTTAGTCATAAAATGAGTGCTATCCACTTACACTGGCACAACAGTGCTTTGTTTTAGATTTTTTACCCAGGCACAGTTTACTAATCAGGTTATTTCTCTGGCATTTTACTTAAAACTGTGCTGGTTATTTTCCCTTTACCACACCCCCAGATCTATTCTCCACCTTTCTTGCCTTCCACTGTGGCCTGGGACTCCATCATCTAGTTCTTCCCTGTCACTTGGTCCCTTTCATTTCAGTTCTACCAATGGGAGTCACCAGCAGATCTAGGGTAGGAGGAGGGAAAGCCTTGGGTGTGTCTTCCTCTCTTTTCTCCATGCTTCAGAGCCTTGTGGTTCTGGCAGGGCTGGGTTCTTCTATAACTACATATCTCTGACTACTGCTCCTGCTTGATGATTTCCTGCTTCCATTCCCAAGAATAATAAAACCATTGAACTCTTGATAGTTCCTGGTTGCTTTAGCATCCCTTATTAGTTACTTTAGCCCTGATTATACCTATGTGAATAGCAGTTTTGTTAAATTCTCTCCAGAATTCAGCATGACTTGGGATGAAAAGTTCAAACTACAACTCAGGCAAGGGCAAGTTCCCCCAGTCAACATGCTTCTTAGAGTTTGTGAGTCAGTGAAGTGTGCTCAGGATCTGCCCTTGACTTTAGAATAGCAATGGGTCTCAAATTCCACCAGCTAAAAACCACCTAGGGAGCTTATTAAAAATGCAGAGTCAAGGAAAGACCAAGAAACTGTCACAGATAGAATAGGGAGACATGACAAATAAACACAGTATGATATCCTGGATTGGACCCTATATTTTTGTTCTTACTGTTGTTCTTTCTTCCTTCTGACGTTTCAAGAGCCCTTCTTTTGTTACTTCCTTCCTGTTTCAGAAACTTCCTTTATCTATTCTTTTAGGGTAGGAATGCTGGTGACAAATTCCCTTGTTAATAGTTTTCCTTCATCTGAGCATGTCTTGATTCCAATTTATTCTTGAAGGATATTTTCACTGGAAATAGGATTCTGGGTTGTCAGTTCTCTTTCAGCACTTGAAAATATTGTGCCACCTTCTTTTGGCCTCAGTGGTTTCTTTCTGATCATGATGTCATTCAAATTATTTTTCCCCTATATATAAGGTATCTTTTCTTTCTCACCACCTTCAAGATTTTTTTTCTTTGTTTTCAGTTTTCAGGAGTTTATGATGTTGTCTTGGCATGGATTTCTTTGGGTTTTTCTGTTTTGGATTTTGCCCATCTTGAATCTGTATGTTTATGTTGTTTGCCAAATTCAGGAATATTTCAGCTATTATTTCTATGAATGCTTTTTCAGCCCCATCCTCTTTCTCCTTTCCTTCTTGACTTCAACGACACAAATATTATAATAGATCTGCTATAGTCCCACACATCCATGAGGCCCTGCTAGGTTTTTTTGGTCAGTTTTATCTCTGTTGTTTAATTTGGGTAATTTCTATTCTATCTTCAAGTTTACTGATTTTTTCCTTTGTTCTTTTGAATCTGCTGCTGAGTACATCCACTGAGTTTTTTTTAACTCCACTTACTGTGTTTTTCAGTTCTAAAATCTCCACTTCTTTTTATCTTCTATTTTTTTCTGCTTCTATTTTGATTTGTTTCAAGTGTGTTTGTAATTGCTTGTTGAAACATTTTTATGCTGGTTGCTTCAATATCTTTGTCAGATAATTCCAAGATCTGTGTAATTTTGGTGTTGGTGTCTTTGATCATCTTTTCTCATTCAGGTTAAGATTTTTCTTGTCATTGGTATGGTGAGTGAATTTCAATTGTATTCTGGACATTTTGGGTATTATGTTATTGGACTCTGGACCTTAGTCAAATCCAATATTTTAACAGGCCTCTTCTGACCATGTACCAGTGGGGGAAGTGTAGGGAGTGGTACTCCATTGCTGTCAGATGGGGAAAAATATCCACGTTCCCCACTCAGTCTCCAATGACATGGGGTTGGGGGTCAGTTAGTTACTACTGAGATGAGGTAGGAGTTTAGGCTCCCACTAGGCTTCTGCTAATACACTCTAGCTGTGAGAGGGAGTGTCTCAATACTCCTCCTGATGTGGCCTTCACTGACACTGTGAGGGCAAGCCTCATTGTCTCTGGGCAGTGGTAGAAAGTCTAGGCTCCTCATTCAGCCTTCTCTGATGCCACCCCTTAGGGGATGGAGAAGGATGCCTCCTTACAGCTGTAAGAGGGCAGAGGTCTAGGTTCTCCACTTGGTCTTGGCTGATAGATGTGGGACTGCAGGTTTTTTTCCATGGTATTTGGCTAGTGTAGGGTGGTTATTGTCTAAAAGGTTTCTGTATTCAAGGTGGTCCCTTTCCTGATCCATAGGGTAGGAAAGAGCAAACTTTCTAGTTTTCTTTTTTTCTTTTTGTCTGTGCCTATTTGCATTTCTGGGTAGCCAGCTTCTCCAGCACCTAGTCCAGAATATTAAGAGGTAAAAAGAAAACTCAGGGAACTCATCACTATGCCATTCCTTGAGTTCCAAGGTTCCTAACTGGTCTACCTTCTTCTTTCTACCTTTCAGAGTCTTTTTATATTTCTTTTATATATAACATCCAGGGTTTTTAGTTGTACTTAGTGGGAGAAATAGGGAGAGAAGTGTCTACTCCATGTTGTCCCTGGTTAAAATTTCCTATCCTAGTTATATTCTCATTAACAAAACCCAAATACCTATATGATCTGTGTCCTATGTGGATCTAAAAGTTACAGATTCTGTCAATTATATGAAATAATAACAGCAACAAATATATAAATATATAATATATATTATATAATATATAATATATAAATATATAGATATATAAATAGGAAATGTGTCCTACTATCAGTGACAGAACCTCAACTTTGAGGATATACAATCTGACATCAAAAGTACAGGAATCTACCAATCTTAGTGGATTACTAAAAAGAAAACTTTCAGATATAAAAGGAGTTTTAAGGACAATTGGGCTACTCAGTGAACATGAACAAAGGGTAAGAGAGAAAGTGGTACTTTCATTTGGAGTATGGGAAAGCAATGTTCATTTAGGAATTCACTTCTAGAGGAAGAGATCAAAATGAGTGAATTCCTTGTGGACTGACTCAAAATTTATCTAGTTTTTCATAATTTATAATGATTTGGAAAGTTTTCCAGGTAATTGAAAAGTTGCTTTCTATTCAAGCATTCTGGATAACAAGATGACATTTTAAATGGATTCTAATCAAGGAAATATGTCGTGACTATAGTTTATTACATAAAAAGAAAATAAAGATCCACTAAAGTTAATATCTACTATATTTTAATAAGCCTT
Source organism: Daubentonia madagascariensis (assembly GCA_023783475.1). Taxonomy (NCBI): domain Eukaryota; kingdom Metazoa; phylum Chordata; class Mammalia; order Primates; family Daubentoniidae; genus Daubentonia; species Daubentonia madagascariensis. The sequence continues at coordinate 17,706,144 of JAKFHU010000585.1, forward strand.
TTTCAAAAAAGCAATGTTGAAAAATTATACCCATGCCTTGGAAAGCATATTTATTTATATGTACTGTATCAATATAGATATAATCTATATGGATTTTACAACTATCGTTATGGAAAATTCAACAAAGAAATTTCCTTAGTAGTAAATACATCTTTCATACTACAAGCTTGGAATCATGTCATATAATATATACAATAATTTTACCCATTTTCTATGTGCTTTGTCTTTTTTTCTTCTTGCAAGCATTTTTGAACACAGATGAAGCAAATTTTAGATTATTGAAGGACCTGAAAACAAAGGCCCATTCCCATCAAAAGGACAGAGAAAATCATAGAGAAATACTGACCTCCAGTGGCCACCTAAAATAGACATTGGTAATACTTCAGGAAATCTAATACTAGCAATAAAGATGTAATTATTTATTCTCTTGATGTAGTTCTTACTAAACACAACAGCAATAGTAGAAATTTTTTCGCTTTAAAATTTTATGCTTAACAAATACAAACAATCCCCAACTTACAATTGTCCAACTAACAATATTTTGACTTTATGATGGTGTGAAAGCTTTACACATTCTGTAAAAACCATACTTCAAATTTTGATCTTTTCAACACTTTATTATAAAATAGGCTTTGTGTTAGATGATTTTGCCTAACTGTAGGCTAATGGAAGTGTTCTGAAAACGTTTAAGGCAGGTTAGGCTAGCTATGATGTTTGGTAGGTTAGGTGTATTAAACATATTTTTGGCTAATGATATTTTCAATTTACGATGGGTTTATTGGGACTGAACCCCATTGTAAGTCAAGGAGCATCTGTATAAAGGAAACACCTTCCTTGCTGATATCTATGGTCATTTCTAATCAACAATTTATAAGCACAATAATTTATGTTGTATCTATCAGTTTGTACTCTCTAAATTAGGTAAATGGCATCTGCCAAGAATTATATAGACTCTAAGAGAATGATGTACTAAACTCTGTATTTATAAAATATTCAAACAAAAGGCAAGAATGTTTTTTACCACCAAAATATATAAAAATATATGATATTGCAAAGTACTTAATATGAAGAATACATATCCCTAAATATACTTCTTTCTCCATGATTCCCTTTGTATCTTCCACAGCTTGGAGCTGATTTAAATCTGGAACCATGATCTTGATTTAAGAGAAATTAGAGAAGTATGAAAAAGACAAAAAGAAAAATAAAGCCTCCTAAATATTTTTCTATACAGTCCTGTCAACTTAAGAATCCTTTAGAATCTAAAGTGAGACAAAGGCTTTTAAAATGACAAATTATAGGCATTACTGTGTAGAAGTTTTAGAACCTATATAGCTTTTGTCATTTTAAAAGCCCAAGTATCACTTTAAAACACACATCTGCCTATTTATCCTCTTGAAATTTTCTTCTACAAATACAAAAGTGCTGTAAATATTACAACTACCTGTGAGATAGAGCTCTTTCAATGTCTTGGGAACTGCTTCCAGGGATAAAAATAGGCTATCTCAGAAATAGTAGTCAAATCACTAGAACTCAGAAGTAAACAAAGGAGAATGTCCTTATCGATAATGGCCAAAATATTTCCACTTAGAGCCTACAAATCCCACATGATTCACCATAGTATTTCATGAAATAGTCACCCTTTTATTCTCTCATTTTCAATGTCTTGTAGGGACCCACAAAAAGAGGAGAAAATTTAGTAGTCAGTATGATGCAGAGGGCATTGAGTTATTGGGAACTAGAGGAGGACTGTGTACATGAAATGCTCATCAATCTAAACACCACAGGTTTAAGATCTTCCAGTGAAATAGACAGGAACTGGCATTACAAATGATTATGGAAAGGAATCTAAGTGAAGTGGGAAAAATCCCATGATCTGACTTTTTCTACTTAATTTTTTTGGAAAATAAAAATCAGTATAATTAACTATTTTGAAAAGAAAACTAGAATTGCTATTTGACAGAACTAGAGTCAAGGGAAACCTGAGCCTACAATTTGAAACCATGTTTAGTAAACAACAAAAAAAAAATCACTGTATATTTTTTGATTCTTACCGAACATAGTCAAAATAATCTTTGTGCTGGTTACGATAAAAAACAGAAAATTTAAGCATACGTCCTGCAATCACTTCAGCCTTCTCCAACAGTTGTGTTAGATGAACTTTTGAATAGTCTGAAAAAACATAAAAAGACTTATTAAAAATACAGCACCAAAAGTATCAACTACATACTTAATAAATTAGAGATTATTAAAATTCCCCTTTAGGGAATTTAACTTAGTGAACAGGAAATTGCATTTAAAAAAGAAAATATTCATTGTCTTTGTGTGACACATTTTTCTTTCTACAAAAATAATTTTGTTATGATTTATGGTTGTTTCTTAGAACATCCTTGCATTTTTACACTCTTTGAAATTAGAGATATCAAAACAAAAATACATTAAATAACTCTTCCTAACCCAAGTTATGTCCATTAGCACTATATTAGCTTTTCTTCAACCAATTGATAAAAATGAATAAAAGAAGCTTATAATTTGCAACCAATAGAAAAGTTGGATAGTAGAAATAATAATAAATACACAAGACTTGAGCAGACAAGATTCTTGAAAATCTATCAAAGTAATTTGAAATTTTTTTTACCAACTTTTTGTTTTGAAAGTTGCTTGAGAATTGTTATCTAATTCCTGGACCAGAAACTAAGGACAAATTTTGTTCTATAAAGATTAATAAGACTTTCCAAACAAAAGCAACCTATTAATAGTTAAACTGCTCATGGTAGCATAGTTTCTTTACTCACTGCTTCATTGGCTCAACATTTATTTAAACATTTATTTAACATTTATTTAAATTAGAGCATATGATGTATAAAGCACCATGCAAAATTAGACAATCAGGTTAAAAGATAAAAAGATATTCTTCCCTTCAAAGAACTGAAAGTCTAAGGGAAGAGATAATAGACGATAATGACTTATGGTAAGTATAATATAAACATTTTAAGCTTGGGGTAAACACCAGGTTTTATCCCTGTCATAGACTAGAATAGAAGTAGATTAGCCTTTGGCATTCTATTTTATTTTATTTCCAATACCTTGCACAGTGACTAGCCCACAGTATGGGCTCAATAAATGTTGAGTGAATTAGATGTTCATATTAGAACGCAACTTATACAAAATGACTTTATCAAAATTTACAAAGTTGTTGATAAAGCTTAGGTGAAAAAGTTCCAAATTAGTCTGATAAACGCAAATAACAGCTGTGAACAGCTTAAGTTCCTCTAAGATTCAGCTTCTCCCTACAATTTTTTATAGGAAACAGTCATCTAGGCAAAAAAGGAGTAAACAAAGTCCCATTCTAAGAGACAAAAGGAGAGGATGATAGAAGTACTCAGGTAAAGATATCCTTGTGTCCCTTCAACACCTAAGTGCTCAATAAATGTCTGTTTCTTGAATGAATGAGTAAACAATAGATAAATGAATGAGACAAATGGTAACATTTCCAATCTAATGGAATATTAAAATACAGTTCAAGATCAAAGGGGACAGGATTTCCACATCAGATCTCCCAATGCCCAATGACTTTGAGGTACTTTTTAATGAAGCAAAGACACATGCACACATACAGAACACTAGTTTAAATAGTTTTTAAGGTCTTCCAGTATTCAAGTGAAAAATCTAGTAATATTTCTGCTAGAGACAGTGATTGAGATCTGCCTCCATTGCCCTAAATTAGAGAAGGAAGTTCCTTGCTTTTTTCTTTCAATATCTGTGAAAATAAAACAATGAAAAAAAGAAAAAAGATAAAGACAAAAAAAACTCTCCCTCTCAAAATAAAGCTCAAAAACTGTGCTGAGTATATTTTCAAACTGCATCAATTTTTATTTGTAAAGCTTTCACTCTGAAAAAATCAAACTATGGATACAGCAAAATGATTTGATGCCCTTACCCAGATTTTGCTACTAAGAAACTTAGCTCCCTTGAATCAATACAAAATGGTTTATCACAAAGCTACTGACAATGCAGAAATGACCAATGCAATATTTATCACCTTATAATTACAAAAAAGAAATATTTTTCCATCATTAACTTTCCAGGAACAACTAAATAAAGGTTTTTCTATATTTATCTAGTTCTCTTACCTGCTGTGCAGAATTCTATAATTTCACTCCATTCAGACACAACATAATCACCATCAACTTGTTTTGAGGCGGTCTGCACTGCTACTGTATATTCAGTTCTTGGGCTCAAAAACCAGTGTCCACGAACAGTCATAGGCAAGGGGACAGCTTTTGCCACCAATTTTGTTGGAACATCCTAAGAAGGAAAGAAGGAAGGAAGGGAGGGAGGAAGGAAGCAAGCTAATTTAGCAGTATAACTTTACTCAACTGTAAACAATGGAGAGGAACTTATTAAATTCCTGGCTGATAATAGAATTTTCCTGTTTAAAGATACTTAATAATTATTATATTTAAATTTCTTATTCTCCATATGCAAAAACTAAGGCCCAACTTGATCAAGAGACATGCTCAAGGTCATACAGTTAGTTAAATAACATAAATATACTTGGATTCCAGTTTTCTTGATTTCTAGTATAGTGTTCTTCTCTGTACACTATATGCTTCTCAAAATACAACATTCTCCTACTAAACAACAAAACCAAAAAAAGAGACATAAAAGATAAAATCCAATAGATTTAATATTAAAAATATATTTGCTTAACTTATACTACCTAATAACTTTAATAGAGCTGTCCATTACTAGATATTTTATATGTAAAATAAAAAGAACATTTTTAAAATAAATGAATCTATTTACATACAAGTGAGGTTAACATTGGCTTCACTTTTATTCAAGTATAGAGTCTATGTGTCACACAAAAGTTTAGGTATTTCTAAACAATGATTAATAAGGTAATTAAATCTGTTAGTTGAATATTCACTGTATTTCCAAGGATATAGTATTCTAAATGTGGAGTGAAGATAGGCGGTCAAATCTTGAACTACTCATCATTTAATGTGAAATATTTCAAAGTTGCATCAAGAAGGCAAATGTCAGCAAAGAGAATATCCATCACCAGAAAGCATAATCAGAATTGGAACTCAGGAAAAACAATGACTGATCAATCTTGTTCTCTCTTTCACACTTATCTATAGTATGTCTGATCCATATTTATCTTTAGTATGTATAATTGCACATCTAGTAAAAAGCAAAATTTCCAGACAAGGCAGTTCTTCCAAAATATTTCCCAAGTTAAAACTTAGTATTAATATAAAAAAATACAAAAGATTGTCATCATCAGTGAAAATAATGAAACATAAGAAAGAATACTTAAACCAGGTAACTGTTATCCTCTCTATAGCTATTTCTGGAGGAAGATATGTATCAGAAAAGATACATGGAGCTAGCTATGTGAATAAATACCAGAGAAATATATATCTAAAATCTCTAGAGGTTAACAATTTTCATTCTCAAAACAAAAAAGCAAAAGACAAGAAAATTTGATTCTCAAAACAAAAAACAAAAAGCAAAAGAAAGCTGACTACCTAAAGCAATTTTCAGCCCTAAAGTGTTTTAACAAATACCTTAAAGTTTATAAACTGCAGCAGATTTCTTTTTGGTGGTTGTTACGGGGAAAATTGTGTGCTTCAATGGAAAAGGCCCTACCCCCACCACTTCCAAACCAGTTTTGCCTCCACTTGTACTTTCATTTTAATGTACTGGATCTATAAATGGGTCTTTTCTTTGGATTATTCTTTGATCTGGTTGTAATACCTTATCAGTTTCCTCATTAATGAGCTAAATAAAATCTTTAACACATGTTAGTTTTTATGTCTATATGACAGTCATGATTTTACTTCTAACCAACAAGCATGGCATTTCATTTTCTTGCAAAATTTATTAGAGAGATAGGGTTTTTATATCACATATAATTTTTATTCTTCCCAATGTCAACTATATAAGTCATTAATAGAACATTGTTCTTTCTTTCAAAATGTTCTCATACTTAGAAAGTTTTAAAGGTGCAAATTAATGTCAGTATTTGTTAGATTTTACCTTGTGTTTAAATTTATTGGAGTTCTTGTTCTCTTTCTTATTGAGGTCAATGAAATAGTGAGTAATACGGTCCTTTGATTTTGAATCCATTTCCCATAAAATCTTGAATGAGTCACATGTAATATTACTTATTTTGATGTTATGGGGTACAGGAAGTTCTTCCATCTCTGCTATGCCACTGTCTTGTGACTTGTTCCCTGCAAGAAAACAATGCACAGAAAGTTAGATTCTAATTAATGAATTTTTCCAGTTTGTAAGGTCTTTTAGCTATATACTTATTTCTAAACTCACTTCATTAGTAAACCTGAGATTTCATTTTATTCAAGAAGTGATTTGAGTGTTAATGATAGTAAAGGATGTGTACAAGGTCATATTACCAATAAAAAGCAGAGATGACTTAATCTTTACGATTTCTACATTTTCAATTTATTTTTCCAATTTCTGCTTTCACAGAGTGAAAAAAAATCCACTGATGCTCCATCTTTCTAATCTATGACAGATTAATCTTACATGGTTAGATTCCCTTGGAAAGCCCTAAGAGACCATTTTTTCCTACCTAACCAATCAATTCTGCTCTAAGGTATTACCAGGTGTTTTAAGCCAGATGACTTCATAGAGATGTTGATAATGAAAGGATCCAGTCAAATAAAGGAAACATTTCTCTAAAAGTCTGTGAGGTAGCAGTGATAGTCTATAAAAATTACCCCTCCTCCTTCATTCTGGAAACATTATGTACAGAAATAGCATGTAATGGTTATAATAATACACAAATAAAATTGAATATCCACTAATAAGTTACTATATCAAAGATTACTCTAGAAATCTTTTACTTGTGATATCTTGATAAATTTAATTTTGAGGGCTGAAACAACAGATAAGGCTAAAAGAAAAAAGGCAACTGTCATGTTGGTTGATATTAAAATCTTAAAGAATTGATCTGATACCTGGTTACTTTAAAGACTATCTCTCTATTTCCACTTATAGAAAATGCCAACAATTTTGCTCACAGTATAGAGCAGGATATGATGGATGACAGGACAAAAAGAGAAAATATAGACTTGCCAGGTTTGTTTTATATACAGAAAAGACATACTGGAATTAAATTTTACTCCACTTCTTTCTACATTCCCTTTCCCCAAGTCAATGTAATGTTCAATGCCCCAAAAAGAGAAAAAAGTAAACAAAATTGCTATGCTTAAGATAAAAAATGGTAGGCCATAAATCAGCTACATAACTTTTTCCTTAACAGAATAAAACAGCAAATCTTGATTAACAAAAAAATTAAAAGTAACAACAATGAATTTTGCCTTGTTGCAATATCATCCATTTCCAGATTAGATTGTTGTTCCTTCTCCTACACTTCCATACCAATCATCGATATAAAACTTTTAACAATTTCTAACTTTATTAAACCTTTAAGCCAAATTGTCTCATCTCAGGCTGTGCTGTGGCCAGGGGAACCTGATGACAGTCAAAACTAATTTCAAAATAAGCTAAGTTCTTTGCTTTTATTTTTTGAACAACATTTTTTAAAATCCTTCTTTCTTCTATGTGGAGAAACTGGGCTTCTTCAGTTTCAGTTTTCTTCTCCACAAAATTTCCAGAAAAATTACTTCCGCACCTCACTTTCCTCTGCATCTGGTCTCACAGAATCCCCAAATTGCTTCTGGCCTAAACTTTTCAGAAGTCAAGGCCAGGGAAGAAACCAAGTGAAAGCCTTTTAATGGCCTTGGGAAAGGGAAAGGCAACAAACAGTCAAACATTAGTAAGTAGTAATTTTTGTTTTATTTTGAAAACCTTACATTTCAACCTATTATTCTGATTGCAGTTATCTTTAAAACATTAGTAATATTAATGAAAAACTTTCTAGACTCTAATGATAGAAATTTCTGTAGAACTCATCTGCATTATAGCTGGGTCTATATAATTTCACAACTGAAAAAATAATTAAAATTGTCATTTAGGATCATGTAGAGAAAATAAAGCTATTTTGCATTTGAACCAATTTAATGAAAGCACAACTTCAGTATATTAACACTAAGATATTACATTTTGTCACTTAAACTTCCACTATCATTCTCTTATTCAACCTTGAAGTCACAAATGTGACTTTAAGTATTATATTAATAGAATATAATACTTTATGTTTTATACATTTTTTCTTCTAATTGTTAACATTTGAGAAAAAATTGTTACCTTTATTAAAATGTGAAAACTTTTGCTCAAATCAAATTTTTCCCATTGGGAACAACATAAAGCTCAAATCTATAGAGAATTTGTTCTATGAAAAATCTTCATTTTTAAGCTACTCATCATGGTCCCAGTTCTTAACAAAACCACTAGATTAACCTTTATGCAACTTTCCTACTTGGGTAGGGCAAGTAAAAAACTTAATTTAAACAAATGCTATGAGTTTACATGTAACTTCCTCATACTCTGTGAATCAATTTTTAACTGACTGAGATTTTGAGATAAGTGACAGAGGACAATGGTTTTGTTCATAAAAACTGATGAAACAACACTGATCCACATGACGTTAATAATCAATAATCAGCCAATACTATCTCAGTTCTGTCAATCAAGTTTACTTCCAAATGTAGCTTTCTTTCCTTAATAAGACTTCATCTTTTGAGTAATTCTAGCTACATTTCTCTATTTTACATGCCAAATGATTCTAACAACATCTGTGGCTACACTGCTGATTGGTAAAACTGAATGCAGAACAAATAAATGGCTTCATACACATTTGTCTATCCAAAACATGAAAGTTGCTTTTGAGAACAAACATTTCAAAAGCAGGTTCTATCAACAGCAATTATTGAAATGCAAGCTGAAAACACTGCCAAACTATACATATGGCTCTTCTCTCACTGAACTCATTACCTTACAAAAGAATTTTAACAAAAAAACCCTTTATTGCTATGTAATTCACATACCATACAATTCACTCATTTAAAGTATACAATTCAATGGCTTTTAATACATTCAGACTTGTACATCCACTCCTATGATCAATTATAGAACATTTTCTTTACCCCAAAATCCCCATGCACCTAAACCATCACCCCTTACACACACGCGCACACACACACACACACATACATCCCACACACACGTTCCCTCCCTTCAGCCCTAGACAACCACTAATCTATTTTCTATCTCCACAAATTTGCTTATTCTGTACATTTCATATGAATGGTATCATACAATACGTGGTCCTCCATGACTGACTTCTTTCACTTAGCATAATGTTTTCAAGGTTTGCCCATGTTGCATCAATACTTCACTTCTTTTTATTACTGAATAATATTCCATTGGATGGATACACCACCTTTTGTTTACCTATTCATCAGCTGACAGACGTTTGGGTTGTTTCCACTTTGGGGCTATTATAAATAATGCTACTATGAAAATTCGTGAACAAGTTTTTGTGTGAACATACATTGTCATTTCTCTTTGGTTATATACTGAAGAGTAGAATTGCTGGATCATACGGTAACTCTATGTATAACTTACTGAGGAAATGCCAGACTGTCTTCCAAAGGTGCTGCACCATTTGACATTCCCACCAACAATGTATGAGGGTTACAATCTCTCCACATCCTCGCTAACACTTAGTATTATCTATCTTTTTTATTATAGTAATCTTAGTGGGTGTGTAGTGGTATCTCATTGTGGTTTTAATTTACACTTTCCTAATAACTAATGACATTGAGCATCTTTTCATGTGCTTACTGGCCATTTGCATATCTTCTTTGAAGAAATGGTTATTCAGATCCTTCACCCATTTTTAAAAATTGAGTTGTCCTTTTATTACTGAGTTGTAATGGTCCTTTTATATTCTAGATACAAGTCTTTTATCAGATATATAATTTGCAAAAATGTTCTCTCATTCTGAGGTTTGTCTTTTTAGTTTTTTGAAGCACAAAAGATAATTTTGATGAAGTCCAACTTACATATTTTTCTTTTTTTGCTCATACTTTTGGTGTCATATTTAAGAAAACATTGCCTAATACAACATCATGAAGATTTACATCTATATTTTCTTCTAAAAGTCTTATAGTTTTAATTCTTGCATTTAGGTTTTCGATCCATTCCAAGTTGGTTTTTGTATATGGTGTGATCAATTCTGAGTTAGTTTTTGTAAATGGTGTGAAGTGAGGTCCAGCTTCATTCTTTTTCATGTGAATATGTAGTTGTCTCAGCATCATTTGTTGAAAAGATTATTCTTTCCTTATATAACTGCCTTGGCACCCTTGTCAAAAGTCAATTGGCCATAAATATAAAGTTCATTTCTATACTCTCAATGCTATTCCATTGATCTCTATCCCTAATTCCAATACCACACTATCTTGATTACTGTAGCACTGTAGTAAGTTTTTAAATTAAGAAGTGTGAGTCCTTCAACTTTGTTCTATTTTTCAATACTGTTTTGGCTATTCTGGGTCCCTTGAATTTCCATATGCATTTTAGGATCAACTTGTCCATTTCGGCAAAGAAGTTAGATAAAATTTTGATAGGGTTTGAGTTGAGCTGAACCTGCAAATCAGTTTGGAGTATTGTCGTCTTAATGATTTTGTCTTCCAATCTATGAACATGAGATGTCTTGCCATTTATTTAGGTTTTCTTTAGTTTCTTTCAACATGATCAGATCTTAAATGCCATAAATAACCAAAAGTGTTTAAGGAGAAAGTAAATTTACATTATCAATGGAAAGATCACTGAAGATCCATTCTCTTTTAAAAGTCTTTCTATTATAGGAAGTTTACAAGCATATATTCTTTCTTTCTTTTTTTTTTCCCAACGCCCTGCTCTCTACAAGCATATATTAAGTAGAGAAAATACTATAATGAATTCCCATGTATCTAACACTCAAATTCCAAAATTGTCAACATTTCGCCATTTATATTTCATTTATTTACCATCTGGCTTTGAATTCATTCACCTTTTTACCTTTTTTTAGACAATATTTTATTTTGATATAATTTCAGACTTACAGAAAAGTTGCAAGAATGGTACTAATAACTCCCATATGCCCTTTCCCCAGATTTGTCAGTTGTTATTAATTTACCAAATTCGCTTTATCTTCTCCCCTCCCCCTCCCCCACATCTTTCTTTCTACAGACACACATACACATTTTCTTGAGTACATATTTGAGAATAAATTGCCCACAGGATGGCCTTTTATTCCTCAATATTTCAATGTATATTTTATGCAGAAAAAAGACACTCTCTTACACAACCAGAGTACAGTGATGAAACTCAGAAAGTTTCTACTATCCTTTTATCTAATCTATGGACCTCATATTTCACTATTTGTTAACAAAAATTCTGTACAGAAACAAAAACAAACCCAAAAAACCCTGTTGTCACAGATTTCAATTTAGCTGTCATGTCTCTTTTAATCTGAAACAGTTCTTCAGTCTGTGTTTGTCTTCCATTTCATTGACAGTAATTTTATAGAATGTTCCTTTGCTTGGGTTTGTCTGATGTTTCCTCATCATTGAGATTATTCTTTTTTGGCAGGAATAGATATACATAAAGTTGTGTATGTGATATTGGCTTGTTCCATTACTGGTTAAGTTAACATTCATCATTTGGTTAGTGGCTACAAGGTTTCTCTACTATATTTTTCCCTTTGTAATTAATAAGCATTTTGTGGGGAGATACTTTGAGACTATGTAAATATCCAGTTTTTCATCCAACTGTACCCCACTAATTATAGTACCTACTGATGATTCCTCCCTGAATCAGTTAGTACTATATGTTTGCCAAATGGTGATTTTCTATCATTCCATCTACATTTATTCCTTGTGTTCCCCTTTAAGGGAGAACTTTTCCTTCTACTCCATTTATTTTTTTTCTTTTTCTTTTTATTTTATACACATTTATGTTTGGCAACATTTATTTATTTAACACTAAAGGCTCATGTATTCCTATTTTATTCAATGGGTTATGGTTTGAATGTTTGTGTCCCCTCTAAAATTCATGTTGCAAATCAATTACTAATTCAATAGTATTAAGATGTGGGGCCTGTAGGAGGTAATTAGGTCATGAAGGCTCCTCCTTTGTGAATGGGATTAAGGCCTTCATAAAAGAGGCTTTACACAGAGTTCAGTCCTTTAGCCCTTCCACCTTTTGCCATGTGGACACTGTTCATCCCCTTTCTGGAGGATGCGGCAAACAAGGCACCATCTTGAAACAGAGCAGCCCTTACCAGGCACCGAATCTGTCGGTTTTTTGATATTGGGATTTCCCAGCCTCTGGAACTGTGAGAAATAAATGTCTATTATTTATAAATTATTCAGCCTCAGATATTTTGTTATAGTAGCACAAATGAATCGAGGCAATCTGTTACTATCATTTATTTTGTTGCTCAACTTGCCTCATATTTGGCCAGTAGAAGCCCTTCAAGCTGGTTCCTTTTGCCATGCCCCCATCATTATTTGAGCACTTTCTCATTTTGTTCCATTAACAAGGTGTTCCAGGCTTATTTTATACTTTCCTGCCCCAGCCTTGGAATCAACCATTTCTCTAACGAATGGTTAGAAATGGTTCTAACTATTCTAATGTTTCATTTTACTAGAGAATGGCATTTAGAGACTAAGACCCGAGTACTAGCTATGCTCATCACTATTAAAACGTCATTGCTTCTAGGGCTCTCAATGGCTAGAAGAGTTAGGAAATACCTGCATATGTGTATACACTCATATGTATATTTCCATACCTATATAAAACAACACAAGAGGTTTACACTGCTACCTCCAATTCCAATCCAACACTACAGGGTTCATTCTAGTCTTCCCCTTTACCATCTCTGCAACTACAGGTTAAGTATCCCTTATCCAAAATGCTTGGGACCAGAGTGTTTTGGATTTTGAATATTTTTGGATTTTGGAATATTTGCATTATACTTACCAGTTGAGCATCCCTAATCTGAAAATTCAAAAGCCAAAATGCTCCAATGAACATTTCCTTTGAATGTCACATCAGCGCTCAGAAAGTTTTGGATATTGGAGCATTTCAGATTTTGAATTTTCAAATTAGGGATACTCAACCTCTACTTCAACAGTGAGAAACCTGGCTCTCATTATTCATGATATATTTACTTATTTGCTCAACACAGAATATACTGAAGTAGTTTCTGAATTGCTGATTCATTTCACTAAAGGAAAACAAACCTATCAACTAGACCAATATTTACTTACAATTCTTTTTGTCTTTAGTCTGAGAGTATATAATTAAAATAGTACTTTCAAAAACTACTTGAATATTTTACCTTTAAAAACTCAAAAATAATTTTTACCCCAAAAATATTAAAATTTAGTAAATAATATGCATGTTGAAGTATTGGGGGTAAAGTATTTGGTGTCTATTACTTTGAAATGCATCAAATAAAATAGATGGGAAGATGAATATGTATACATTAAATTAGCATCAAATGAAGTAGTGTTGACTATACAATTCTTTCCATTTTTCTGTTTGAAAGTTTTATAATAAAATATTAGACAAAAATAAAATATAATGGCAAAATTTACTTTTGTCCCTTCTATGTGATTGTGTTATTCACTGGAAATGTAGTTTTTCATTTGCCTTATTTTGAATATACACGCAATTAATATGGTTCCAAAAACTACACAAAAAGCAATATTCAGGAGAAGTGTCACCTCCCTATCCCTGTTTCCACCCAGCCCCCGCAGATAACTGAGATAACATCAAGGGTTAGATGGTCAAATCAGGCTCATGGGAATCAGAAATATTACCCAGTACCAAATCTTACTAATAATTTAAAGGATAAAGGCAATCACAAGACATAGGCAATACATGGAAAAGACTGAGACTGTCAAGGGGACTCCCAAATCCTTCCATGCTCCCCCACCCCTGCTACCCCCTCCTCCAGTTAATATGCCCTCTACTGAGATTTAATATATAATGTTATAAGTGATGCATATGAAATGACACACAAAGGGAGCAATTTCAGTTAGGAGCTACCTCTTTAACATCCCTAAATTATATGGTTTCAATAACATTTTCCAGTAAGCAATGTTTCATAAACCTATACATTTCAAGCTTATTTACAATAAGACCAGGTATAATTTCTAAAAGCATTCACAAAAAAAAGAACTGAAAAGTACAATTGATAGATCTTATAGATACATAAATTTACGTGTCTGTATTTACATCTATACCTATACCTTGTATTTATATCTTTTTAAAATGTGCTTAATCTGCTTTCTTATTTAACCTTTTACTATCTGTTTTTTCAGCTGATAATGATAGCCTTTGGCTCCTGTCTATTGTCTATATAACAGTCAATGAGCTTATTTCATTTTTTTCTTTCTTTATCCCTTTCCTCCCATTTTTTAGTTATATTATTTCTACTTTTGCCAGAATATACTTTTATATATTATTCTTCCTCCTTCATCCTCACCCTTTTTTTTAGTATTAGATCTAAAATTAGAAATATTGAATGCTCAATTAAATATATGTAGCTCATTCTCTGGTAGCCTGGGGAAATGTGTTCATGGGTACAGAATTCCTTGAGTTCTGGTTTGCTTAGGCTTCTTGATAATTGAAGCACATATTGAGTCAATATGTACTTTTTTCCCCTTGAGTTTTACAAAAATGCTGCACCTTTGCTGTTTTGATTTGTTTGTTTATTTTGAGTAATATTATGCCAGTCTAATTCTCCGAGTGAGTTTTTTTGTTCCTTTAGTTCGAAAGTTCTGATCATTTTTTTCTTTATCATTAAAGTCTAACAGTTTTAATTGTATATGCCTTGGAGGAGTTGTTCTGCAATAGAGTTTTAAATGTGACTTCTCTTTCATTATTGTCTTTTGCACTTTTCTTTTTTTTTTTTTGAGAGATTCCAATTAAACATACGTTGGATCTTCCTTGTCTTCCATTTAAACCACTTTCTCTCTGGCCTTTTTTACTTCTTTCATTATCTTATTTTCCATTTGGTTGTTTTCTACTTTTCTTTAATGCCCCTATTATGTTTTCACTTAAATCTGTTCTTCCTTAGAATCTTTGTAGCCTTCATTTATGATATAATATTTTTCTCTTCTATTTCCTTTCAGAGTTCAATCTTTGTTTTATTTTTTCCTGTTCTCTTTTATTTTCTAAATTTGAATCGAGGTGTTTTTTTTTCACATTCATAGGCATTTGTTTAAGGATATTTAATTCAGTTTAAAGTAATATTTTGTTTCCTTTTTTCTGTTTTCTTCTTATAATGGCTTCACATACGTAAAGACTGCTGGCACAAGAGTAGTTTATGAGATTACTAGTTCAAGATCACCCTTGTCTGTTAGTGTAGTATAGTTTCTTTTTTCTTTTTCAATGGATGGTGTTTTTTTAAGGAGGTAGAAAAGGAGATATGTGTCCTTCAATTTTAATTTTCCTGTGTTTCAAAATATCTTAAATTCTCCCTTCTTGCTTTACTCTTCACCAGTTTCCAAATCGCACCTTCCCCTTTCTTTTCATACACTTCTCCCAAGAAGGACAGCAAGCATGAATCCTGTGTGTACTTTTAATTCTCTTCCTTATAGTGACTGTGAGTTTTTTTGCTGGTTAATCTCTATAATATCTGGAGTATGGGTAGGGAGATTTGGATTTAGGCAGTTGTCATTAACTCAGCTACTTAGAAATCAGATTCATACACTTTTAAAAAAATTTTTACCCCATGATAAATTTAATTATTGTTGAAAAGCATTTTTTTTTGCATTTTTAATTTCAGTAAAACTTTCTGAAGATAACCTGTTAGGATTTGTATATTAAATCTAGGAAACTTCCCCAAGGTCACTAAAAATTAGAATGTGAAATCTCTCTTCTTGAAAGATTTTAAAATAAAATCTCTACTTTCAATGATTTTTTTGTTTGCTACTTGAGGCAGGTGGTTGAACTAAGTGGCTTTTTATACTAACTTTGACAAATCATTCAGATTTATAAAGCTGGTTGAAGATGCTTATCACTCTGCTAATTAGTTATATGTCCTTTCAAATTTATTTTTGTCTATTATTACAATAACTTTTATTAAGTACCAATTATTTAATATCAAATCTAGACAACAGAAGAGGTATAAAACGTATGAACTAGTTAGTGACTCAAGGGTATAAAATGGGGAAGAACATACAAGATGCTTTAATAAAAGTCATTGCATAATCCAACTGAAATACTATATTAAGGGAATCAAGAAATGCTTCAGAAAACAAGTGACATCCTTCCTTGTAGAAGTAAAATTTGAACAGGTGAAGACAGTAGTGGAAAGGTTGAGTACATGGCATTCTAAATGGAGGCAAGAGAAAAAGCATTAAGGAACAGTGCATCTTCAATTTAGTTCATTCAGCACGTGGTACAAGAAAGTACTGAGTGAGAGTGCTAAACAAGAGAAGAATAGAAATGTATCAAGGATGGAGAGAAACTATTCTTAAGAGAAAAAAACTAGTGCTTGATTTAGATAGCATTCAATAGGTACAAAGCTTAAGATACAATTTCATCAAAATGTATCCTCATATCCTCAGACTCTCAGTTCAAATGTACCTTTCAAACATATCAAGAAAGCAATTTTTACATATCTTAAGTGCCCACTATAACTCCATATATTTAGGAAGATGCATAAGAAGACTACATCACAAGCTCTGAATCTAAAGGAACTTGAAATCTAGACTCACTAAAACATTGTAAGTGTACAAAAGGAAAATAACCCCATTTTACGTCTACCTTCAATATCATATACCTTAATTTATGCACATATAAACCAGTGTTGTTGTGGCATTATAATTTCTATATATTAGTAAAATATCTTCAATATATTCTATAAATTATCTATGCCATAAGAAACAGAGATTACTCAAACTTGCATATTCTTTTCTTTTTTCCCCCTTATCTCTCAAGAATTAAAAAAACTATTCGAACAAACATTACTTATTACAATTCTTATTCCTTTATTTTAAGGCCATGTTCCAGAAGAGAAATCATTCAACATAATATTTTTGTCTCATTTTATACATGATATATGTGTATTTACCTGGTGAATATACAATGCATACATATAACTACACATTAATTTTTTCTCTTTTAATAGCTTTATACTGAGACTTAAGTTATTTAACTATCAGAATCCTTAGCTAAATTCCTTAGAATCTGAAATTTTAAAAATATTTATCTTTATGAGATAAATCAAAGAAAAAAGTTACTTGGCTATCAAGATTAGTGCATGATGTTTATGCCCCAATTTGATTAATCTAAGAAAGCAGTTTTATCTTGAATAAGGATTAAAAGTGTCTCTTACTTTAATAAACTAGATGTGTTCTTGCAAATATTACAATAGAGCACATTTCTATTTATTGAGGACTTCTATGTTTTGACCATCCTCTTTGCACCATTGCCCCTTAGTCCCACCAGTTTTACAATGAAAATGAGTAATTTTTCTTCCACATAGTATATCTTCCCTTGAGTGCCACAATAAAAGTCAACCTAAAATCTTACTTACAGTAGATAAGAAGGCCTAAATGACTCAGTTTGAATAAAGGAAGAGAGTGATTTAAAAGGTAATAAAGGTAGTTAGTTTTAATAATAAGCCTTGAGCTATCTTTCTAAGAAAGAAATTGCAGGTGTTAGGTTCATCTCCCTTAAAAGCAGCAGCCAAAAGCAATTTTCTCATATTGTATCTTTTTTCCTTCTAAAACTTTTAGTGATAAAAATCTCTAACAAAGAACAGATAGGAGAATTTTATAATTAAAATTATATGTATATGTTTAAATAAATATATATTTTAATAACTTCCATTAAAAAGTTAGAGATATAATCTGCTTGGGGAACAGTACTTTCCTGTTCATTAAAAAGAACTTAAAAATATTGTAGTACTTTTAAATTCATGAAAGGAAAACTAATTAAAACAGTAATAAAACTCAAAACGTAACACTTAAACTGTTACTTAAACTACCACAACATAACACTTAAACTGTTCTCTGCTTTATAATAAACTTGCAAAATAAAAATATTCTTAGTGGTAACAATGAATATTATTGGGACTTTTAGGAAAAAATAAAAATCACTTGTAATTTCTATACTAATAACATTGTACATATTGCTTTATAACCTTTTTTCATTTAATAATATATTGTGAACATTTTTGCATAGCTAAAATTTTAATCTTGGTATAGTCTATTGTATTAATCAGTCATCCTAATACTGAACATTAGATTGCTTCCAGTGTTTTCCTTCAATAAGACTTTGGTTAACACTATTCTATGTAAGTTTTTGTGCACATCTATTTTTATCTTTGAATAAATCCCAAGAAGTGCAATTGTTGAATCATATTTGTTTTCACCAATCTTCATTCCCAACTATAATTTTAGAGTGACTACTTTTTGCACCCATATCAATTCCATATGTTATTATTTAAAATATACATGTGTTTTGATGGGCAAAAATCGAAATCTTATTTTATCTTAAAAGTAAAAAATGAACCTTGACCTAAACCTCACACTTTACACAAAAATTAGCTCAAAATTGATCAAAAACTTAAATGTAAAACATAAAACCATAAGTTTTAGGGAAAAAAACAGGAGGAAATCATTAGGACCTAGGATTAAGTAGAATTCTTAAACTTAAACCAAAAGCACAATCCATAAAAGAAAAACTATTCAGATCCTCTCCACTTTTGTTTTTGCCTACTTGAAGTGCTCTTCTACCATTGTTTCAGCTAATTTCTCCTTATTTGTTTGAAACTTTTGCTTTATATATCATATCTTGATGCCATAGTATGAAGAATATATATGTACTTGACAGCTAGACTTCATTGGGAATTATAGCTTTTTTCATTTAAAAATGATCACTTTATCACATTTAACGAATGTAATATATTGCTATGGTTTGAATGTAGTTTGTCCCCATCAAAACTCATGTTGAGGTTTGGTCTCCAAAGTGGAAGTGGGACCTAGTGGGAGGTGTTTGGATCATGGTGGCACTGCCCTCTCATCAACAGATTAATGTCATCACAGAGGAGTGAGTTCTTGTTCTCACAGGAATGGATTAGTTCCCAAGAGAGGGGGTTGTTATAAAGAGAGTCCAGATTTTCATGCATGTCTCTTTGCACACTCCTGCTCATCCTCCTGCCTCTCCACTATGTTGTGACACAGCACATGGCCTTCACCAGGAGACAAGCAGACAGTCCCTTGACCTGGACTTCCCGGCCTCCCAAACTGTAACAAATCAATTTCTTTATAAATTACTCAGTCTCAGGTATTCAGTTATAGCAACAGAAAATGGGCTAAGACATATATTAAATTACACCTTGAAATACATTTGCATCCTCCTTAATTTCAATTTGCATATGTGTGGAATATCTTTGTTAATTCTCTATTTTATTTTACTTTTTGCTTTAAATTTTTTGAGTAACTTTGTTTTAGGTGCATCTTTTGTATTTTGACCTAATTTTGAATAATTTTGTCTTTTGTTAGAAGTGTTCACATTTATATTTCTTCTTGTCTTTGAGATCTTATTTTATATTAAATATATCATATTCTTTTTGGTTGTTCCTTAGTTTCTTTCACTATATAGACTGTATGTTCTTTGAAATATATTTTCTATAGTAATCTGGAAATTATAAATACCATTTTTATTCTACTGGAAGTTATTTTTCTTTAGTGTCAAGGGTGAAACAAATATTAATATCTATTAAACCTTCCTTATGTAAAATGAAGAAACTGACATATTAAATGTCTGATGGTACACTGTAGGATTTTAGAGCAAACATTTTATAAATTTTTACAAAAAATAAACTATTTCCTTCAAAATAATTTATGATTTTTTTCATTCCATCTGACAACCTCATTTATAATGATTATTTGGATTTAATTACTTAAATGGTTTTGCTTCTCAAGGTCAGTCCTTTTGATATGACTTCTCTAATCTTGAGTTATTTAGCTTGGTTGAAGTATATTTTCAAATCTTTTGTTTTTAAGATTACGAAAGGATTTTAAATGCTTGTGTTTCTGGAAATTTTTTTTCTATTGTCTTTGTACATGAATAATAATTTAATTAAAGACAGTATTCTCTAGGTGTAACATTTTTGCCTAAAAATTTTGTAGATACTGCTGTACTGCTATTTTGTCCTCTGGCATTGAAGGTTGTTGAGAAGTGTGAGGATGATCTGATTTTCCTTCACTTTAACTTTTTTTATCCCCCTGTTGTTTATTGAATTTTTTGTTATTCTTATAATTCAAGGAGGAGTCCAGCTATAGGCCAAAAGCCTATGTATGATCTTTTACACTCTATCTTAAGTATTTACAAGGCTTTG
The DNA here is from genome assembly GCA_023783475.1 of Daubentonia madagascariensis. Lineage (NCBI taxonomy): Eukaryota > Metazoa > Chordata > Mammalia > Primates > Daubentoniidae > Daubentonia > Daubentonia madagascariensis. The sequence continues at coordinate 17,726,494 of JAKFHU010000585.1, forward strand.
CTTGGCAGACTTCATGGGGCCAGCTTCCCTCCCCACACCAGACTTGGTGCTTAGTCAGTATATTATTATTAATAATGTCTAGAGGGAGTTGCAGTCAGGGCCTTAGAACACATACACCCCACCCATATACACACACACCAGTCATGCTCATATGCGTATCTGCATTCCTAGCCCAGGTACCTCTTCCTTATGGGGCACCTCCACCAAGACTTCCTTATGTGGCGGTTGGCTGAGGCACTTTTCTCCACTCTAACTTCTTGGCAGTATTCTACCACCACCACCACCTCTATCTGTGTTGTATGTACCTGATTCTTGCCTGGTGCAGTTCTGTGGGAAGAAATGGAACCATGGGAACCATGGGGAGCTGAGCTTTCTTTCTGCCCCTTGCTTTTCCCAACAAATGAATAAAGGGTTGATTGTTATCAATTTGGCTCTTTGTCCTAACTGATCACCTCAGCATCTGATTACACAGTAATTCTTCTGTCCAATTATCTTATCTCTTCCTTGGGAACCACAAGTATTATTGGATCTGATTCTGTCCTCCATATATCATCTATTTTCATATGTCTTTTCCTTTACATTCTGAAAGAAAAATTCTAAGTGTTTCCCCCATATCTCTGATTTTTTTTTCTGCAGTGTGGCTTCCACTCTTTGCTGCTAACGAAATTTTTAAATTGGTATAACATTATTAATTTTCTTATATTCTCTCCTGTTCTCAATGAGGTCTCTATTAATTTATTACAACTAATCTTTCATATTTGTTTCATTAAGCCCAAACTTGAATTTTATTGAGAATACAAATCAGATTCTATAAAATTTACATGGTTTTACTATAAAAAAATTTCTCAGAAATGTTATTCTTTTGCCTTTTATTGCTAAGTTTTCCTCCCCCTATTTCTCTGCAGAATCTTTTCATAGGTAGGCCTCATTTTTGTTTTTCTGTGTATTCATCCTTGAACAAGAAGTTTTTAGGTCAAGCATAGGATTGATGGATCCTACTTAAATCTCCTCATTTCTTATAAGAGGATGCTATTAAAATTTTCCTCTTAGATCTTAATCTGAAGTGGTGGTTATATAAGTTTCATTTTCTAGTTAAGAGATTCTGAAGTCTGTGTGAAGAGAAGAAAGAAGCAGAGATATGGACAATCTCAGCAAAGAAACTTCATCCCGGTTTATCCTCTTGGTTTGGTTAATCTACTGATCAGAGGCCAACTTTCCACCTCTAGTATTCTGCCTGGTCTGATTTCTTCCTCTAGTTAGAATACGTAGCCAAGTTTGGATTCTTTCCTTGAACTGCTGATTCCTACATCAGAGAAGAGTCTTGCTATTTTAGAGATAAGCCTCATTACCACCAGGTGATAGGGCTCCACTTTCTGTGGCCCCAAGCAAATCTGCTTTCAACAACTATGGATCCATAGCAACAAGGGAAATTTCAAGTGATGTAGCTAGCTATCCAGCCCTCTCTCCACCCAATCAGAGAGTGCTAGAACAGATCTTCCAAGAGCTTCTCTACTGTTTTTCCTGCAATGTTGTGTGGTTTTCTGAGGAGGAGGAGTCAAAATTTTTATAATAGGATTTCATGGGTAAATTATAACAGATTCCTCAGTAAGTGCAATGCTGATGGAACTCTTACACAATTTTCATTGTTAAGGAAAGTTTTCCTCTATTTTTATTTTTCTTTATTCATTTTGGCTGAGGTCTTGTGGAGGGGTTAGTTTGATATTTATGCTCAAAAGTATCATCTCACTTGGAGGTTCTTTAATAAATTTTAAGGACAGTAAGTTTTTATCAGACTTTTTTCTTTTCATCCTTTTTGTTTTTATAACTTGACTTCTTTCTGGCAGCATTCACCAGAGTATCCTTATGCAGTTTATTATAACATTAGCAGATAAAAGCAAATAGTAGAGTTACTATTTATATGCTTATAGATTTATACACTCCTCTTTCTGAGCATGGCTTTAGAGATCTAGTCAGTATTTCTCAGTCTTTTCATTCAACAGACTGGTAAAATTTTAGACAAAAACGAGAATAATTTTGATTTTATGAAGAGCAAAAAGAAAGCCATATTCTATTACAATTACAATGTGATTTTAAAAGTTACATTTAACATCAAATATAGAAATACTTAATCTCAGAATAAAAGAAAGTCCTTTAAAATTGAATAAATATAACTTTATGAAGAACTCACTAAGTTTCCTCTATTTTTCTCATTTAATAGAAGGCTGATGAAAACTTCTCTATGGTTTGGCATTGGTTCCAAGGACATATTTAAAAACCATTGATATAGTTCAAATGCCCTTCTTTATATGTAAGTAAACTAGGGCTCAGGGAGACTAAATGATGTGATTAGAGTTAGAGAGTAGGTAATTAAGAGAAACAATTGAAAATCTATGTATTTTTCCTCCAAGCCCATGGACTTTTTCATTACTATATCATGCTCTCTCCCAGTTTAGTTTCTTGTTGGGTTTCTATTTTGAATATTGTGTTACATGGGTGATCAGGACAGCATGGGAATAGATGCTAGTGATAAATATTAAATAAATTAATAATTTGGATGTTTTAGAAGCTGATTTGTGTAAAGCCTAAAACATATCACAGCCTTTAATATCCTTGCAATCTAATTGAACAGCTTAATGGTAATTCATACTCAAATTGTATAATTTCATATGGTACTGTTTCTTAGACTCTTTTACTTAATTAATTACCCATTAACTCCTAAAGCCTAAAATTAAATTGAATGAGTTTCTAATAAAAATGTATGTTAGTCTACACCTTTGCTGATTTTGACCCTCTAGCCCTCACAAGGGAACATTTTACAATGTTTGAGATATTTTTGATCATCATAACATGGGGAGGGTGCTACTGGCATCTAGTGGGTCTAAACTGTCATGCTTCATCTATGATATAAAACATCTAATCAATTCAATCAGTTACATTAAAAATCTCAAGTTAATTGCTTAATGTCAGTGTACATATCCTTTGGAAAATAAATAATTAAGATGACTGATGCTTTTGGCATCATTGAACTCAGTTATTATTTTTATTTTTTATTTTACTGTTATTATTTCTATGCATTATTTTATGGTTTCTTATCCATTTGAGTATGTGTTTTACAAATTACAATTTTGGATATCCAACTTTCAGAATTAAAGAAAGCTAAGAACTGGGGACAAATACCTTAGGTATCGAAATAGACAGAAAATAAGGTGTGGGACTAGGGCATGATAGGAAGTACAGATTATGCTACCCTACACAAGAGAGGTAGGGATAGGCTTGCATATTGAGGCAGCACTCAAAAGAGAACATAGAGTAGATGTTATTCAGGAAGAGACAAGCCTGAATTGCAGGACCGACTCAGGAAGGGAAATGTGAAATATAACAAAGTTAAGGAGCAAAATAATGGAACCCATGGGCAGATCTCTGAACTAAGTCAAAGCCAATCCAATTTTTGAGTTGCATTTTCAATAAGGTAAACTGCATTTGTTTGAATACTTCTGAGTATTTTTCACAAATCACACATTTCCATTATGCTAATACCCAAATTAATTTCCTATGCTGATAGCTATATCCCACATATATAAGTGCACAACTATTAATTACAGAATGGCAAAGAGTATGCCTATTAGTCAGACAGACATGGATTTGAATTCCAGCTATGACACATAGAGTTGTTTGACCTTGAGTAATCCTCTAAGCCTCTGTTTCCTCATAGGGTAAATAAGTATGAAATGAGGTTATGCATACATGTAAAACATTTAATATAGCATCTGGCATGTGTTAGGCAATAAATGTTAGCTTATTTAACATTATAAAAGGCAATTATTAATTCACTTTATCCTTTGGTCTAATTAATGCATAACATTTCTAATTCACTCCAGAATGTCAATGCTTCCAGTAATCTTTAATGATTTTTTTCTCCTGAAATGCCCCCAATTTGTTGACATTCATTAGTGTCCAGACATATACGAGTATTTTTGAGTAAATCTATACATGCTGAGAAAGGCTGTAATTTCCTAATTTTTATGTGACATTTGAGTACAAACAATCTCTAAATTACTTCATGCTTCTCTCTCAAATATGCTCTCCTTTTTTTTTTTTTAACCAAATTACATTGCATACATCATCTAATTTCCTGTCTTTAAGGTCTCATCTAACCTTGTTGCTTGGTGCATTATTTCTTTCCACAGGCCTCTCCTTTTTATTTCTACACAATATATTACTTCTTATTACCTGTTTTCTATGTACCTAATCCCCTCTTTCTGAATTATTTCTCTTTTACATTTATGCTCACAGCACCTCCTAATTATCTGCATATTTCATAGTCATTTCACATCCAAATCATTACTAAAGATTTTAAAAAACCATATTTCCCCAATAACCATAGTATCCAAATGGCATTTCACGCCAATTTGGGATCTTAAAATCTCTAATTATTCTGCGATTATAGTTCCTCGGTTTGTTTTAAATCCATGTAATAGTACTTCTTTATTATGGGAATTCCAATTTGTTCTTCAAGAAAGTTTTATGAGGCACTATTTTATTCTTCACCAATGATGAAACTACCTTTATTGAACCAGCTGCAGGGCTATTGAAACCTCCTAATACCAACACTTTCTTACAGCTTCTCAGTACTCCAAGGGTTAGGAGTTACAAAAGGAGAACGCGGAAATTCAACTGTCACAATATTAGCAAAATAGCTCCATAGGGAATAATTTGACATCATAATTAATGAAAACTTTTCTTCTCTGTAATGGCAACCTATGTGGTCAAAAGCAGGGGAATATGACCATCCTGGAACCTCAGACTTTGAAGCCCAAGACATAAATATTTGAAAGAATCTGAATGTAGTTAATTTACAAAAGTCATGGATTTTAGAGTTTTGAGCTTTTATGAGAAACCAAGAAAAACTGTTTATCTCTGCGGTGCTAAACCTTCACATATAGCATTGTATTCTCCAGTTCACAGACGAAACACAAAATTCTGGCTTCACTGACATAAGTAGCAGCAAAGATGAATGCTTTACACTCCTATTTATAGGTTTATCTCTCTTAGCCATATCCAATATTAAATTCCAAGTTAAATTGTCTAACCAATTTTAAAAAGGATATGATCACTGCCCCTAAAGTTGAACTGAAGCACTAGTAAACGAGCAGTAAATGAAAAAGTAAAACTCATTCAGTATCTACTCTTGCAGTTAAATTACTCAAAAAATATATATACGTGGGCTAAAAAATAGTGAATAAAATGCAAAGATTTTTTCATCACCTCTCCTTATAAAACCCAACACCACAACAGCAATGCTAAAATGAAGGCATTTTGTTAAACATGTTTTAAAGATGAGGTAAACTTGTTTTTTACTTGCCTCACTACTCAAAGGATGGTAAAAACTAACCAGCAAATAAAGTTGAAAAAGCCTTTGGCAGATGGTAACATAATAAAACAGGAATAGTTTTTCTAAAGTTAAACAGAAATCTGTAACAAAAGAAACAATTTTATAGGATTAAAAAAACACTACATGGCAATTTAGACATCCAGGGTCTAGCCCAGGTTCTGCCACTATCTCAGAAGATCAAGGTATAAAAGGTTTCTCAGTTAATCACAACAGACAATATTTAATTATGGCACTGAATCAAGGCCTTTTAGTAATAGAAACATTTATTGAGCACTTATACTGGCTAGGCAGTATTCCGAGTGTTTTAAATATTTTTTAATTCTCATAAAATTTATGAATTAAGTATTATTATTATCCCCATTTTAACAGATGAAGAAATGAAGTACAAAGAGGTTTGTATGACTTGCCCAATGTTAAATAACTGATGTAGAAGCCAAGACTTTAATCCAAGAAGCCTAGCATTAAAGTGTAGTTTCTTAACCACTATACTACAGTTGCCTTACCATAGTTGCTCTGGAACTATTTGTACTGTTTTTAGCAAATCACTTAACTAAACTTCATTGTTCTTTATCTATAAAATAAGAGAAATGGTCTGCATTAGATGATTTCTGAAGTCACTTCCAACTCCAAAAGTAAGAAAACTTAATGTTACCACACTTTTTCTCAAGTGCAATTTTCTTAAGTTTCTTACATTTATTAGTTAACATAAATAAATATATAAAAATAATTTATTGTCCATAACCTTATGATTAAATTAAATATATTTACATTCAGGAACTCAGTTCTTTAGTTCCTTAAGTGTCCTTACTATAGGACAATTAATTGAGATACCGTGGTGTATCAGAGTAGGAACAGAGAAGATTATTATCTAGTCCAAGTTGTCTCATTGACAGGTTATACAGCCTTAGCTAAGTCACTTAACTTCTCTTGAACTCCTGTTCTTTAAACTGAGGTGACTTGTCAATGCCTTCCATTCTTTTCAGTGATGTTTTGTAATTGTTCTTCATTTGAAAAAACTTAAATTATAAAAAGGAGAACTGATCAACTTTAATTACTTAATAGTTGACTATTTATGCTTATATTTTTGCCATTTTATAGTATTACATCCTCAACAAGGTCACTCAGGAGTAAATACAAGTGAGAGAGGACAAGAGGCATAACTGTTTTCATTGTTAGTTATGAGCAATTCAGCACAAAAAATGGTGTGAAAAGAGGCAGAACCTGCATTAAACTTAGGGTCTGATGTGATTTTGCTGCTCCTTTTCTCCACTATTGTAGGACAAATATAAGTTGTTTGCATAATCCTATTTCTCTGCTTTTTCAGTGTATCTGTCCCTTTGTTATTTTTATGTCACTTCAGTGAGGACCTGTATTTTATGTTTAATACCTTGTAGTTAACTAGAAACTCTGAGGAAGATAAACATTTGAAATGAAATTATTGCATGAATCTAAATCTGCCTCAGGGAAAAAGGTATCTGTCCCTTATTGATGTCAACTCGATGTTCTCCCCTCTATCCCTTTCTCTAACAATGATCCTTGTTTACTGAGTATACTTAGTAATCTTGAAAATTTATCAATATATAATAAAATTCATTTAATTGACTATATGAATTACATTAATGTCATAAAACAATGAACACCAATTATCAAGCTTAAACTTCTTTCTCTGAAACAGTGGTCACTATATGTATCAAAATGAACATAAATTCTTAACCTACAAATATATCCAATTTAGCATAATGTTGTGTGACTTATAAAAGCAATTATGGGTAGAACAGTTTTGGGCATGAGATAAATCAGTGTCATGAATCTCTACATATAGAGACTAGTTAGTGAGCCTCATTTTAATTTCTTTATTCCTACCTGGGTAACTAAAGACACTTTTATTGTAGGAAACTTACCAATAGAACATATACATCAAACTACATAAAGAATACCTTTCATGTGCAATGTATTGCACACTACAGTAATTTATTCCTAATTCTGTTTCTTCTTCCTAAAAGACTTTCCTTATGACTACAGGGTTTATAGATAGCTTTTCTCTCAGAACTCTATGGCACTGTCAGTACCTGTATAGGCCACATATTCTTCTGTGCTACCCCATTATTCTACATTCTATGAACTCTGAAATCAGACAGTTCTTTGGAATAAGATTATCTCTGCCACTTTTAGTTCTATGATCTGGGGGAGATTACTGAAATGACCTGTACTCAAGTGATTTACCTTAAAAATGGGGAGAATGATACCTCCTACAACAGGAGAGATGAATTTACTGGGAAACTAATGAAGCTTAAGCTTCAAGGGCCCATTCACTTGTACTTGTTGCTGCTACTTGATTTTGTTCCATAATTTTGTATCATTTTTCTCAAATGGGACACCCAAAATGTATGAACTTCAAACACCACAAAACCTAGATTCACTCCTGCCTATAACCAGAATAATACAAATACGCAGGCCCAATTTGTTCAATAACAAGAACAGCTAGTTAACCAAAAATCCTTAGCTCAGGGACTTGGATGACTCAGAGTAATGGCACTGGCACTTTAGGGTCTGATTTCAAAGAGACGTATATTAATATTAGAAAATTTTTCTTTGGATGGTCAACTGGAAAGTAACAATGAGTGAAAAGATTATAAAAGTTTGATCTTAGTCCAAAGTTTATGCTGGCAGCATACCTGAATCCCTGGATATGAAGGATAAAGTGTTTATTCTGGTAAGTGTCCTTAAAAAATAACTTTCTCAAAGGAAGGTAGGAAGGATGGAATGCTATTACATCTATTTAGTAGGAAGTGATTTATATTCTGTTTTCCTTACATTTGGTTATGAATCATAAATACATTAAAGTTATTCAAATTTTATTTTTAAAATTGAATGATTTATAAAATAGAATTTATTATGTACTGTATTTTAGGTATATATTATCTCCACATCTGCCCTTTCATTGTGAAACACATAAATTTATGCAAGAGAAAAAATGCAAAATATAGTAACACACTAATATCACAGATATCATAATGCACAGAAGCAGCTAAAATGTTTCAAGAGCAAATATTTCTTTGATATACAAATACTAAAATTGTATATTACAAAGAAAGATGAGGAAGATGTACATAGTCTCTGTACTAGATATTCAAAACTTTGCATTTTAAAACCTACACATAATAGTTGTTATTGACAAATTACTTAGTCATTTTATTTTATTCCAATTTTTACCAAATATGCTTATAAACACTAGAGAATCTATTGCCTAGTAATGTGTTTTCTTTTAGAACTGAGGCTCTATTTGTATTCTGAGCACTGAGAAAAAAGTGATCAGCACACTGAAATCTATCTTCCTAAATAAAAAGAATAGACCTTGTACCCCCATAATATTCTGAAATAAAAAAATAAAAAAAATAAAAAGAATAGACCATTTTTCTCCACTTCAAATTCCCTTTATACTTGAAGACTAAAAAGTGTCTCAGTTGCAAAATAAATATAGGAGAGAATGTGTTTGTGTAAAAGGTAGTCTAGTACATTGTCACTTGCCACCTCAAGGTTATCAAAGGGCAAAAGCAGTTCTCCATAAGTAAATATATAAATTTGGGGGATTAGAATCTTACTCCAAGAATAGTAAAATGCAATAAATATTACAAACTATTTTCTCAGACAGTTAGAAGTCTGACTGACTTATGTGTTCAAAAGACATGTATTATTGTTGAATGTGTAAATGCAAGAGGATTCAAAGATGAATCAATGAGACGCTAGAGTTCACACTGTCAAGGAGCTTACATTACAATCTAGTAACACATACATATGTATATATGTAAATTTTTAAAGCCTTTCAGATAATCCATTTCTTTGTTTCCCTTGATAACCAAACTTCTCCAAACACCTGCCAAGTGCTATCTCCATTTCTTCACCTCCTATCTACTCTTGAACCCAGAGTCAAATATAGTCTCTGCCTCTACTACTCAAACGAAAGTCCTCCTCAGGTCACCAATAAACTGCATGGTAGCAAATCCAACAGATACTTTTCAGTTCTCTGAATTCACCTCTGATGAGGTTTAGAACATGCTACCCCAAAATATGGCACATTGGCACTGGAAGAAATAGCAGAAGAAGGTCACTCTGCCCTTCTCCCACCCTTCTCCCCTGAAGCAGGCCATAAAAAAATTCTCTGTTCTTCCTTTGAAATAGGTCATAAGACTCTCATTCCAGAGGAGTCCTCCCTATACCTGGAAGAAAGGAATGTCCTTATCTCTGAAGACAAAGGGACACAGAGAAGAATCTGAACAGGATCTAGACCAACACTGTCTAGACCAGCACTGTCTTTCTGAACCAGTGCTGAATTTTCTGCAATAAAGGAAAATGTTTTCTGTATGTTTTGTTCAGTATGATTGCCACTAGCCACATGTGGCTACTGAGCACTTGAAATACAGTTAGTGTGACTGAAGAAGTAAATTTTCAATTTTATGTAACTTAAATAGCCATATGACCCTAATGGCTAATGTATTGTAAAGGCCTTTTTTAAACTCCCTATCAGTAATCCATCATCTTTTTTGTTGATAACTTCCAAATTTATGTTAATATCTCAAGATCTGAAATGTATTCAACACCTCCAACTGGATGTCTCACACATATCTCAAATTTAAAATATCTGAAACAGAAATCTTGATTTTCCTTTCCATTCTTATTCCCAAACTCCATATTTCCCCTTTTTAGTAAAAGGCATCAACATAATGCCCAGACACTTCATATATAAATTTAAGAATTTACCAACAAATACAGATTAAATTATCTTTTAAAAAATTCTTCAAAAACCCAGGGTTTTTTTTTTCTCCTTGAAGGCTGCTTCCCTGTCTGATAACGATTTATGTTCAGATTTTTTTAAAAGCTATTCCTTTTCATCCTTCAGTCTCAGCTTAAGTATTACTCAAAGAAGTCCCCTGTGACTATTCTGTCTATTCTAGTAAGTTTGTCCCACTACTACAGGTATTTTCCATAAGCTCCTTATATATTTTATTTATAAACTTCATAATTTCTAAATGCTATCATCTTTGTTTATTTACATCTTTAATCTGTTTTTGCCACTAGACCATAAGATCCATGAATACAAAGGTCATATCTATCTTCTCACCGAATTTCCAGTGTCCAAAAACAATAAATATTTACTGAATATATGAATGCTTAAGTAAATAAACCAGTCTATTCCCTGAATTCAGAAATAAAACATTGCTTTTATGTTTCTAAAATACCTCCTCAAGATTTGGCAAAAGAAATTTTAATTATTAATCATTTGATTCCCAAAGTCTCATTACTAATTATCCAAATGTTTCAGTTTACTCTCAACTACCAAACTGCACGTTTTTCTTATACTACTCAGGTGTTAACTTATTAGAAGGCAATGGTTATTTCTGTGGATTCAATACAGAAGTTAACAACTATACTTTAAAACATACATATGACACTACAATGTTTTGCTATCATATTATATGGGAAAATCCTGCCAACCCCACCCCTGAGTAATATGCTCTTTCAGGCACGGACTATCACAATGAGTAAGATAGACCTTTCCAAATAATTTTTTAATGATTTTTTTTCTATCATTCTGAAGACAAAGAATGCATAATATTCAAAAAAGCAAAGGAGCATACTGTAAAAAGTGTAGTAATTACCATGTCACGCAGCCACTCAATTCCCATCCCCACAATCATCATTATCAGTTTTTCTGTGTATCCATTTAGAATATTCTATGTGTCTGCATGTATGTATGTATGTACGTGTATGAGTGTGTGTGTATATATCCTTGTTGTCTGCCCTGTCCAGACCTGGAATCAACCATTTCTTTAAAAATTCAGGGTTGTTTTTTGGTGAAAAATGGCATTTCAAGACCATAATCTGGGAAATAAGGATGTCTATTCCTGTTGGATTGACCTTTGTTCCTAGGCCTTTTCATTTGACAGAGCTAGGTATTTCTTTGTTTTATTTTTAGAAAGAAAACTCATCATAAATTCTACTAATATTTCTAATTCAAAATGCGTACTATAGGATTTTAATTTAACACCTTCATCTTATATTCATATTTGCTTTTTTTGGTTTTTTAAAATTTTGATCAACCAATTTATTATTTTAATTAGAACAATAGCAAAATCTGGTTTATAGACCTAAACCTACCTTTATTATCAAAGCAATCATTTTAATAACATTATTTTTTTTTTAATTTCAAAATATCAAGGGAGTAAAAATGTTTTTGTTACATGGATAGCTTTTGTAATGCTTGAGTCAGGGCTGTAAGTGAGCCCATCACCTGAATAGTGTTCACTATACCTGTTAGGTAGGTTTTTGCCCCTTCTCTCCTTCTTCCTTCCCCTTGCTTGATTTCCAATGACTTTTACTTCCCTCTGTGCACATGTGTGCCCATCGGTTAGTTCCAGTATATTAGAAAGTACAAGTGGTGTTGGCTTTTCAATTCTTGAGATACTTCAAGTAGGATAATGGTCTCCGATTACATCCAAATTGCTGCAAAAGGCATTAATTCATCCTTTTTTATGGCTGAGTAGTACTACATGGTATACATATACCACATTTACTTAATCCACTCATGAATTGATGGGCACTTGGGTTGATTCCACATCTTTGTAACTGTGAATTGTGTTGTAACAAATATTTGAGTGCAGGTGTATTTTTGATAAAATGATTTATTTTCCTTTGGGTAGATACCCAGTAGTGGGACTGCTAAATCAAATGGTAGGTCTACATTTAGTTCTTTAAGAAATCTCCATACTGTTTTCCACAGAGATTGTACTAATTTGCAGTCCCATCACCGTATATTAGCATTCCTTTCTCTCTGCATCCACGCCAGCATCTGTTGTTTTTGGACTTTTTAATAAAAGCCATTCTAATTGGGGTAAGGTGATATCTCATTCTGGTTTTAATTTGCATTTCCCTGATGATTAGTGATGTTGAGCATTTTTTCATGTGTTTGTTGGCCATTTGTCTATCTTCTTTTGTAAAACTTCTGTTGATGTCTTTTGCCCACTTTTTAATGGGGTTATTTTTTTCTTACTGATTTGCTTGAGTTCTTTGTAGATTCTGGATATTAGCTGTTTATTGGATGTAAGTTTGTGAATATTGCCTCCCATTCTACAGGTTGTCTATTTGCCCTGTCGATTATTTCCTTAGCTGTGCAGAAGCTTTTTAATTCAATCAAGTCCCATTTATTTATATTTGGTATTGGTATAACTGACTTTGGGGTCTTAGTCACAAATTCATTGCCTAGGTCAATATCTAGAAGAGTTTTTCCTCCATTTTCCTCTAGAATTCTTATGGTTTCATTCCTTACATTTAAGTCTTTCATCCATCTTGAATTAATCTTTTTGAGTGGTGAGAGATCGGGGTCCTATTTCATCCTTCTGCATGTGGCTATACAATTCTCCCAGCACCATTTATTGAATAGGGCTTCTTTTCCCCACTGTATGTTGTTGTCTGCTTTGTCGAAGGTCAGTTGGTTGTAGGTAGATGGGTTTATATCTGGGTTCTATATTCTGTTCCATTGGTCTATGACTCTATTTTTGTGCCAATACCATGCTGATTTGGTTACTATAGCCTTGTAGTATAGTTTGAAGTCTGGTAATGTGATAGCTTCAGATTTGTTCTTTTTACTTAACATTATTTTGGTTATTCGGGCTCTTTTCTGGTTCCAGACGAAGTGTAGAATTATTTTTTCTAAATTTGTGAAATATGACATTGGTATTTCAATGGAGATTGCGCTGAGTCTACAAATCACTTTGGGTAGTGTGGACATTTAAACAATGTTGATTCTATTGATCCATGAGCAATGATATGTTTTTACATATCATGTCATCCGTGATTTCTTTCCTTTTGTACTTCTCCTTGTAGAGATCTTTCACCTCCATGGTTAAGTATATTCCTAGGTATTTTATTTTCTTGTAGCTATTGTGAATGCTATTAAGTCTTTGATTTGATTCTCAGCTTGACCGTTGTTGGGGTATAGAAATGCTACTGACTTGTATACATTGATTTTGTAACCTGAGACTTTGCCAAATTTATTCGTCAATTCCAGGAGTCTCTTTGTGGAGTCTTTGGGGTTTTCTAAATACAAGATCATATTGTCAGCAAAGAGTGAGAGTTTAACCTCCTCTTTCCCAATTTGGATACCCTTTATTTCTTTCTCTTGCCTGGTTGTTCTGGCTAGGACATCTATCACTATGTTGAACAGAACTGGTGACAGTGGGCAACCTTGTCTTGTTTCAGTCCTTTGGGAGAATGCTTTCAACTTTTCCCTATTCAGTGTAACGTTGGCTGTGGGTTTGTCATAAATGGCTTTTATAATTTTGAGATATGTTCCTTCTATGCCTAGTTTGTTCAGGATCTTTATCATGAAAAGGTGCTGGTTGAATGGTTTTTGTGCAGCTATTGAAATGATCATATGATCTTTGTTTTTGTTTCTTTTTATGTAGTGAATAACACTTATTGATTTACATATGTTGAACCATCCTTGCATCCCTGGGATGAAACCCACTTGGTCATGGTGGATTATTTTTTGGAAGTGCTGTTGGATTCAGTTTGCTAGTATTTTATTGAGGATTTTTTCATCTATATTCATAAGGGATATTGGTCTGTAGTTTTCTTTTTTTATTGTGTCCTTTCCTGGCTTTGGTATCAAGGTTAATACTAGCTTCACAGAATGAGTTGGGGAGGATTCTCTCCTTCTTGATATTATAGAATAATTTCTATAGAAGTATGGGTACCATTCTTCTTTGTAGGTCTGGTAGAATTCAGCTGTGAATCCATCTGGTCCAGAGCTTTTATTTGGTTGGAAGACTTTTTATTACTGCTTTGATCTTGCTGCTCATTATTGGTTTGTTCAGAAGTTTTATTTCTTCCTGATTGAGTCTTTGGAGGTTGTGTGTTTCCAGGAATGTGTCCATTTCCTCTATGTTTTCTAGTTTATATGCATAGAGTTTTTCATAGTATTCACAGACAGTGTTTTATATTTCTGTCATATCATTGTAATATCTCCTTTTTCATTTTTGGTTGAGCTTATTTGAGTCCTTTCTCTCCTATTCCTGGTTAATCTAGCAAGAGGTCTGTTGATTTTGTTTATCTTTTTAAAGAACCCACTTTTTGTTTCATTGATCCTTTGTACTGTTTTATTGTTTTCCTTTTAATTTAGTTCTGCTCTGACCTTTGTTATTTCTTTTCTTCTGCTAGCTTTGGGTTTGGTTTGTTCTTCCTTTTCTAGTTTCTTGAAACGTGTCATTAGATCGTTAATTTGTGATCTTTCTGTCTTTTTAATGTAGGCATTGAAAGCTATTAATTTCCCCCTGAGGAATGCTTTTGCTATATCCCATAGATTTTGATAGCTTGTGTTCCCTTGGTCAGTTAGTTCAAGGAACTTTTGATTTCCATCTTAATTTCATTCTTGATCCAGTAATTGTTCAGCAGGAGGTGGTTTAATTTCCACGAGTTTGTATAGATTTGAGTGTTTCTCTTGGACTGATTTCTAGTTTTATTCCACTATGGTCTAAGAAGATACACGGTATGATTTCTACTTCTTCAAATTTGTTGAGACCTATTTTATGGCCTAAGATATGATCAATCTTGGAAAACATCCCATGTGCTGATGAGAAGAATGTATTTTCAGTAGTTTTTGGGTAGAATGTTCTGTAAATGTCTGTTAGGTCCATTTGATTTAGAGTCTTGTTTAAGTCCAGTGTTTATTTATTTTCTGCTTTTATGATTTGTCCAGCTCTGACAGTGGGGTGTTGAAATCCTGGACAATTACAGTGCTGCTATTTACTTTTTTCCTTAGCTCTAGTAAAATTTCCTTTATGTTTCTGGGAGTTCCCATGTTAGGTGCATATATATTTATGATTGTTACGTCTTCTTGTTGATTGCTCCCTTTACCATTATATAATGACTATCTTTGTCTTTCTTTACCTTTGTTGGTTT
The DNA here is from genome assembly GCA_023783475.1 of Daubentonia madagascariensis. Classification (NCBI taxonomy): domain Eukaryota; kingdom Metazoa; phylum Chordata; class Mammalia; order Primates; family Daubentoniidae; genus Daubentonia; species Daubentonia madagascariensis. The sequence goes on from JAKFHU010000585.1 coordinate 17,741,843, forward strand.
AAAGTCAATTTTATCTGAAATGAGAACAGCCAGACCTGTTCTCTTTTGGTTTCCATTTGCATGGAATATTTTTTTCCATCCTTTCACATTCAGTCTGTGCGCATCCTTGAGGGTTAGATGTGTTTCCTAGAGACAGCAGATTGTGTTTTTTTATCCATTCAACCAGCCTATATCTTTTGAGTGGAGCATTCATAGTGCTAACATCGAGTGACAGAAATGATATGTGGAATGCTGATAATGTTGGGTAATACCTTATTGTTTTGTTTACCCTCTTGTGCTATTGTTTTATAATAGTTGTGAGTTTTAGGGGTTTTGGGGAGTGATTTTACACTGGTGGATATCTACTGTGCTGATTCATGTATAATGCAGTTCTGAGTATTTCCTACAGCGCAGGTCTAGTCATGATAAATTCCCCAGTGTTTGCTTGTCTGAAAAGACTTAATTTCTCCATCAATTTTGAAACTTAGTTTTACAGGATACAAAATTCTAGGCTGGTAGTTGTTCTGTTTAAGAAGATTGAACATGGGGCCCCAATCCCTTCTGGCATGTAAGGTCTTTGTTGAGAAGTCTGCAGTTAACCTGATGGATTTTCCTTTGTAGATAGTTGCTGCTTTTGCTATGAATCTTCCCGGTGTTTGATGACCATCTTGTATCTGGATGTCTGAATCTCTGGCAATACTAGGAAAGTTTTCCTCAGTAATTCCCTCAAGTAGATTTTCCATGCTTTTAGTTCTTTCTTCTTCTCCTTCAGGATACCTATAATTCATATGTTAGTTCACTTTGCATAGTCCCATCTCTCTCTCAGTGATTGCTCAGTCTTTTTTGTTCACTTCTCTGCCTCTTTCAATGACTGGGTTAGCTCAAGAGCCTTGTCTTCAAGCTTTGAGATTCTTTCTTCTCCTTGGTTTAGTCTGTTGTTGAAGCTTTCTTCTGTGTTTCAAAATTTCCCTAAATGACTCTTTCCTTTCTTTAAGTTCTAGTATATCTTTTCTTATGTTATCTAGTTCTTTAGCAACTTTTTTATTTGTTTCCTGAAATATTTTTTTGGTTTTCAACTTTCTCTTCAGTTCCATTCATCTTATTTGCCATCCATATTCTGAATTCCATTTCTGTCATTTCGGCAATTTCTTTGTGTTTGAAGTCCAGTAAGGTAGCTCCATTATGATCCCTTGGGGGTGTCAAACTGTTTTGTTTTTTCATGCTGCCAGGGTTCTTTTGCTGGTTTCTTCTCTTCTGACTCCTCTTCTCTCAGCTCTGGGCTACTAGGATTGCAAGGCACCTGTTCTCCTTTGCTGAGAACTCTTCCTCTCCACCAAGCTCTGAGCTTCTCCAGCATTGATCTCTGCTGATATCTTTCTTTCTTCCTGTTCTGTTTCACAACTTCTTCTCTTGAAATCTCCAGCATTTTCTCGTAGCTTTCTCTTCGAACTACACTTGAGCTGTGCCCTTTCCCCTGACCCTTTATCTGAAACTCTCCCTTCCCTCTGGGTCGATCTAATAGCAGATGTCTCTGGTCAGACATCTTCCCTCCCTCCTTCTTATATTTGGACCAGGAATGACAGAATTAAGATACTACTTATTTGTTCATTTTTAAAAATCCCATAGTACACATTTAGTAGTCTCAGAATAGCACCACCAATATTACCAACAATATGACTACTATGAACAGTTTTTAAAGTTTCCTTTTCAGTTTTTTTCTGTAGGGTGTATGTCACTAGGGATATAATTACTGTGTTTTCAAGCCACCTGGAATAATTCTTTTCTGTGTGACTATGCCACCAAACAGATGAACTTTGAGGTTCATTTGATTCATTTTATTTTAAATTTTAGGAATTTTTTTTATGGCAGTCAGACTTATCAGTCCTTCTGGTTATGATATTAGGGCTTTGTGTCATACATGAGAATCATTTATATTGTAAGAGTATGTATTTTTAAATATTCATTCACTCATGAATTCATCCATTCATTCATGTTTTCCTTGTGCTTTTATGACTTCACCCTAAATGTTTAAGCCTTTGTCTGTATGGAATTTATATTAACAGTATGGAGTAGGAATCCACTTATCCACTTCAATTAAAAATTCAATTAAAAAAATTTCTTAATCTAGATAGCTATCCAATAGTCCCAATATCATTTATTAAATAATCCACTTTTTCTCCCATAGATTAGAAATACCTCTCCAACATTTATTAAGAGTCCAGAGGTGTAGCATGAGTTTTCAGTGGCAGAAAGGTCAATGACAATGGCTGAGAGAATCCACTGGCAATGGCACTAGCGGTATTAGTGAAAGTAGACTACTCTTGTAACAGAATCTTAGCTATGCTGCATCCTTTGCACAATCTAGATTCTCCAGCTTTACCACTGATTGAGAGTCACTTGAAATCTTTCTAATATGTTGTATTTTGTTTTTTTAATCAAGGTAGTCTTGGCTATTTGCAGCCACGAACTCTAACTGATACAATATGATTTTTCCTTCTATAATCCAATGTTGGGCATTCTCAAAATTTCAGCCCTTGGCTTTCTGCTGTATACTCTGTGGCTAGAACACATATCCCTGATTATAAATAGCAAAGTTTTGACTATCACCCCTAGTAACTGACTCCTATTATCTATCACTAGCCATGAGCTCATATCACCTCATTATTTTTATATTTTTCATTTCAGAGGGTAAATAAATATACTTCCAGTTGGTTATCCTAACATATAAAGCTATCTTTTAAGTATTATTTTTCTGTAAATATTCTCCAGTTTTCAAAGACAGCATGGAGTATTAAAGGCAATGCAAGCAGAATGACTTGGTTAGAAAAAGATAGGAGGAATGGTAGAAAACAAGGCTAGAGTAGAAGGCAGGGGCCAAATTACAGAGATTTTCTTTTTATATCAGAGAATGAATATTTAATAATATAGACAAAAGACAACCATTGAATGACACGATTGGATTTCTGTTAGGAGGATCACTCTGGCAGCACTGAAGAAAATGCATTAGAGGACATGAGATTAATTTTTTTTTTAAACAAAATGCTTTAATCCAAATATATTTAGGGCCTTCCTACACATTTTAAATAGTCTTCTGCAAATTATTAACCAAAAGCTATACTTTGGAACCACATACATAGTCTAACAATTAATTTATAAAATTTATAGTTATGAGCTGACAGATAACATGAATATAAGACTGTTAACCAAATATCACCTTGAAAATGACAAGGCAACAAATATGGTTTCTAATGAAGTAAAAAAGAATCATTAAATGAATCATACTTTAACTACTTGATAAGCAGAAAAAATTCTACACTTTGAAAACTACCACACCATTTAGAATAAATATGGGTTATACATCCTATAATCTTAAGTGCTACATCAGGGTGACTATCATTAATTATAAGAGGGCCCATAGCTACTTAGGGATCCACTTCAATCACAGTTCAGTTTTACCTATATGGAAATGGTAAAAGAAAAACTTTAGACAAATTAAATTTGAGAGAGTTTAATTGTGCAAAGAATGATTCAAGAATCAGGCAGCTTTTGGAACCAGGATAGGTTCAGACCAACACCAGCACTGTTGCATGGTCAGAGATGATTTATGGATGGAAAAAGGAAAGTGACAGATAGAAAACAGAAGTGAAGTACAAAAACAGCAGATTGGTAACAGCCTGGCATTTGCCTTGTTTGAACATGGTTTGAATAGTTGGCCACCTGTGAGTGGCTGAAGTATGGCCACTGTGATTGGCTGAGACTTGGCTACTTGCTACAATAGTAGATTATAGTCTGTTTACACAACCAGTTGGGTTACAGTTCACTATGTATGGAGAAACCTTTAGGGCAAACTTAAAATATGTAAGGAGGCAGCTTTAGGCTAAACTTAATATATCAGAAACAAAATAAGCCCTGTCTTATTCTGCTTTCTGTTGCTTATTATAGAATACCTGAAACTGGGTGACTTATAAAGAAAAAGAATTTATTTCTTATAGTTATGGAGACTAAATCCAAGGTTGAGGGACTGCATCCGGTGAGGGTCTTCTTGCTAGTGGAGACCCTGCAGAGTCCCAAGCCAGTGCAGTGCATCACACAGTGAGGGGGCTGAGCGTGCTAGCTCAGGTAACTCCAAGCTACCAGTCCTACTCCCATGATAACTCATTAATCCACAAATGGTTTAAACCATTCATGGGTCAGAGCCCTCATGACCCAATCACTTCTTAAAGGCTCCATCTCTCAATACTGCAACACTGGGGATAAGATTCCAACATGAGTTTTAGGAGAAGGCAAACATTCAAGTCATAGCAGTCCTTCTCTGAGAAAGGAAAATATGAAATCAGAAATAAGAGTTTCACTTTAAGAAAGGAATCAGCTTTTACTGAAGACAGATTATAAACAAAATCACTTATCTAACCTAAACAGTATTTTGGTTTATTCAGATGCTATGCTGTAAGGCAGCAAAATTTATACTTAATGAACTAAACAAAGGATCTATTTGTGATATTCTTAAGTAAGGTAAATTAGCTATGTTCTGTTCTTTAAGTGAAAGATCTCCTTTGTGTTAGCTTGCCATTCATTGAGAAAAGGACTCTCTTGCTGCAGTGTTTTACTAAAGAAGCCTATCTTTACCTATTAGAAATGTTAACTACTATGTTAATGAATCAGGTCATGCTTTCCATAATTTTGGGAAGTCATAAAACATGACTGGTGTAGGAGATAAACTACACTCATACTTAATCACTTAAAATGTAATAACTTGGCAAGAACTAACAGAGGCTTTTATCCTTTCTTTGTCTCTTTGGATTTAAGTTCTCCAAAAACTACTAAAAATAAATAAAACAAAAAACAAACCCAGAGAAGCTTTTAGTTACTTAGTTACTTTTATAATTTTCTGTCTCCCTTATGTACAAGCATACAAGTTTGAGTTAAATAAACGTGCTTTTGAGTGTTTCTAAACCTAAACACAACATGAGTTGTATTCATCAGGCTTGTTTGGTCCACTGAATTTCCAGAACTAGCCAATCTTTACATTCTAGTTGCCTACTGTAAAAATAGAGACTCAGATTAAGGATGGGTTATAATGTTGAGAGTCATGATGCAGAGACCCAGAGATTAGACAGACCTTTGCAGTGGAGATGCCAATCAGGGAAATTCTAAATAAAAGGAAGTGAGAAATAATCCAGACACACTATTAGAAAAACCTGGTAGCCTGTAAATGGCAGAACTCCCTTTCAATAGGCAAAGTATGACATGGAGTGAGAGAAAATTGTCTAACAGAAGGCAACAGGAAGGAGTTCGGGCAGACGATGAGGGTGTGGCATCGAGGAAGCTTAACAGCAAGCTGTGCAGTTCCACTCCTGAGGAACCATGAAAGACAAAATCCTGGTATTCAAAATAGCATTTTAGGCTAGGAGGACTAGGATAATAAGCAAGATAATAAAGCAGATTCATTCATAGATGAAAACACAAGGATTAAATTGTCAGAGATAGATATAAGAAGGGACTTGATCAAAGAGGTCAAAATAAGAGCTTTATTACTAGAATTAATGTACCAGGACAAAGTAATGCCAAGAATTAGTTGATGCTAAGGTCATAAAATCCTGACCTTACAGTTTTCATTCTCAGATGTAGAATTGTTCCCAGTGACTGGAGAAGGGCTAAACTTACAAGAAATATTAAGAAACTTAAGTTGTGAAAGCCAGAAGAATTATCAGGCTAAACCTTATGGCTTAATACAAATTCAAATCCTACTGTTGTTGCTGCCACCCCAGAAGTCAAACTTTAAGTGTGACTGCTCTTTCTGCCTGAAAAATTAGCTGAAGCAGAATGGACACAGGTTACACATAAAACTCTGAAACTCTCTAGCATATTGGTAACTAGGATATCATACCATTCTTTTAGGAGATATGAAGATAAATACATGACAAGACACTCACAAATAAGCTTTCCCTGTTGAAGTGAGAAAATAGATGACTATAATAAGGACTTTAAAGAATTAAAGCAATATTAATAATGTGAACAATTAGGAAATCTTATGGTTGGTGAAAGAAGAATACTGTCATTAAAAAAGTCAAAGAAAATTATTCTGCGGTATATAGCTGTATCAACTACTACCCTTTTGGTCCCATGGACAATAGGCATAATCTCACATTCATGAAAGACACCCATCTAGAATGTCACAAGGGCAAAACAAAGCTGCTACATCAAAAATGTCCACAAGAAACTGGAATAATTTTAAATTACACTCTAACTTTAAGTGTATCAACTTGATGCTCTTTTAACAACTTTTTGAGACTCCTTTCTACTGACCATGTCTAACTGAGCACCTAGCCCTAACAAATATTTGTTGAGTGAATGATAAAAGCATGAATGAACTGAAATATGAAAGCATGAAAATATAAATATATGACTAAAAGCATACTGGAGATGGCATTTCCTACCAAGGTTGACAATACTTCAATATGTTACGGAAAAAATCTCAGATTAAAAGCCAATGTTAAAAGGTCACACATAAAAAGGACATATACTCAAAAGGGAAAGAAATAAATGTAAACTGAAAATCTGGTCCGTGAGTTTCCTCAGTTGACATGGGAATGAAACCAAATTAAATTTGCACTAATCCAGGACTTTGAAATTAACGATCCTCCTCCTCCTCCTTCTTTTGTAAATAATTGAACTTCTTGACAGACAAGGGAAATTTAAAGCCCCCATAAAAAAGGGTTCTGTTAAAAGTCATCATGCCTAGACTCATTATATAATAAAACATGGCTTTATTTAACATTGTAACCACTTAGGCTATTCAGAATGGTTATGAACTGTCACCTCAAATTATACTATGTACCCTAATAGTAACACAGAATTTAAATGGCAATAGACATCAATTTTCACAAATTTTAGTGTTAATTTAAGGTCCCATTTCCTAGCAAGATGGAACATTTTAAATTTAATATCTGTACATTCTGAAGGCATATTTTATGACTTATTTTACTTATGATAGCTCTTTTTTATAAAGTTTTCAAAAGCCTGGTTTATCAGCATAGACCATATATACGTTCTACAAATTCCCGTATATTCTATATCTATACAAAGGCTTTCCATGGAATTTGATCTTGATGTGGATTTCTATAATAAAGTAATCATTTAGGCCTTCTTTGCTTCCTTTCCAGTCAATGGAAAAGAACTCTCATACATGCAGCTAAATGAATAATTTGCCATCACCTATGGTCTTTTTAGTAATCACCATATTCTGCAACAGTTGAGATATGTGTGCTGTAGCTTATGTTAATATGTCCTTGTAAATTATTATATGTATACAGTAGTTTAAATTGCTAAGTAGAAAAATATAATTAAGACAGTTTGAAAAATCATGTCTGAACTATATTTATTACTGATTTTATTTGGTGGAATGATATTAGTTAAGAGCATGAGCTTTGGAAATAGACAAAATTGGTTCAAATCCTGACTCTGCTATTAATAGCTATACGAAATTAGGTTACCTAATTTCAATAATCTTTTATTCTCACATTTGAAAAATGGAACGTTTGAATTAGGTATTTTTTAAGGTACTTTCTAGGCCTAAAATTCTGCTTCCTTAATTCTGGTTATAAAACATAATTCTACTTAAACACTCAAAGCTGTATAAACACACCAAAATGGTATAAAAGAAAAGTGGTGTAATTCAGAACAAGGAAACACAGACACACACATCTAAATTATTCATTTAGCAAAAGTTATTTGAGTTTTAATTATCTGAACAATAATTGTTGAAATTCTCCTCCCAACCATTCATGTGAAAATAATGTTACTCTCATGGTTCAAATCCTTTCTTGGCTAATCATGTGAAAAAGTTACATGGGATAACTTTTTAAACTGGCCTGTCAAGATTTGGCATATTTTCCTCTCTGATCTAATCTCTTTTAACTCTTATTCTCACTCTCACCAGTCATTACTAAGCCTTTGTTAGAGTGATTTCTTATACCTGGTCTATTACTACCGATGTCATCTTTTACCCCTATCTACCACTATCTCCAAGGAGCTTACTTATCCTCCCAGTTTTTCCTTCCTAACTTCTACTCATCTTTCAAGTTATTTTACTTTACTTTCCTGACTCCTCCACCCCCACCATATAGGAGACCTTCCTATATATTTCTCTGTTAGATGAATAAAAAATAAATGATAAACATCTAATCTTCAAATAAAGTTTCAAATATATTTATAACTTTTAAAATATCAAGGCCCAGATTCACCTTTAATATTTTTAATTAATAATTTTTATACATAATTCGTCAGTTTTCAGTTTAATTCCAATTTTCACTATTTAATGGCTGAAACTGGAATAGGGAAGTCTTCATGACATTCTGATTCCTCAAAATCATATATCACAGCAATATTCGTCCAAGAAGTACTGGCACCTACCAAAATAAGAAAGCAAATATCAAATACATCCAAATTTCTTCTTCCTATGCCCATTCTTCCTCTGTGCTTCATTCTATAATCAGGACACAAATGCAAATCAAGCCCCAGGCACAACCCTAAGTAGTTGGCTATAAAACCACACAAATGCAACTTTACTATTCAACCTAGGTTAAAATAAAAAGTAATGAGTACGAATAACGCATAAGAGGAGCACAAAATAATTTGGAAAGAGTGAATGTTAATGAAAAGAGGGAGTAACTGTTTTAAGAACAAATTTAAAAGAAAACAGGCCCTTGAATTGTTGGGAGAACCAACATGTACAAACCTAGAGAAGCAGAAAGTAAAGTGCTGAACCAAAGATAGTACACATGGTAGCACAGCCAGAATAAAAGAATATGATTATAAACTGTGAGAGAAGAGTAAGAGCAAGGAATGCTGGCCCTGGCAGAAAGGTACAACAATTTGCACATGGAATAGCAGTTCACTTCGAACTTAGTGAAATTTTAAAAAGAAAACACATGGTATGCAGGGGAAAAAAGAATACAGCTGACTCATTAGCAAGGTGAGGTTGGTGGACAACAGGGTGACAGATGCCAAAACCAAATGGCCCTAAAGAGAGAAGGCTGCAATAAGGTTCACGGAACTGCATTTGAATTAAAGTTTCTTAAAAGGGAAAACAGATACTAAAAACCTATTATCAAAAAGATTTTTAAAGCAAGAATAAGACATGGTTGGAGGAAGATGTGACTGGTGATGTGAAGATCATCAAGGAGATTCTCAAAGTTATTCAGTTATAAAGTTAAAAGAAATAAAATCAGATAAGACCAATGAAAAGAAAGAATTCAGGAGACTTTTTACTTAAGATTTTATGTAAAGAATGCCCCTGAAGATCAGTGCTTAGGAAATTAGGGAGGAAAATGAGAATATCTTTTGAAAAAGAAGAGTATCACAGGGAGTCATGAATAGCAAGATGTTCCTAAATTTGTGGTGTTGTTTTAGTTCTTGGAACACCTAGAGTGAGCTTTCATATACATAACTAAAGATTTCCTTAAATTGTTTACATCTAGAGCCTAGGGAATTCATCTAAATTGCTCCATACAGCATCATGTTAAAAAACACATTTAAGAAATGTTTTTGATAATGAAGAAAGCAAATAATTGTGTAATGTAATGATATCCACCTTTGAATACATTGGGTTTATTTATTATAGACATATGTGTTGTGTAAAGCAAGATGTATAAAAATATAATGAATACAATAAAATTCGTCCTTAAAACTTTTTTAATGTTGTACCCTTACATAAAAAAAAGTTCAGCATGTACTCATAAGTACAGTCAATTCTTTATAAATTATATACATTTATTAATACTAATATATTGTGACCATTATGGACTATAGACAAAATAGAAATTTAAAATTATAAAATAGGTAATTTTAAAATAATTTATTTTTATTTATTTCAGAATAAAAACCTTTTACCAAAAAAAGTATATGAATATGTCTTCTTATTTTGATTATCCTGGTTTAACATTTTGTGATAAAGCAACTCAAATGACCAGACCTAAATTCAATTTATTTAGATAATTGGTTTTAAGGGCTATTACAGTTAGGAAAGATACTACACAAGAATGGGTACATTGGACTGGAGAACATATATCCCTAGCTTTGCTTACTAAACACTAATATTCTTCATTTCTCAATCCCATACACCAGTTATACAAAGGCACCCCATGCATATACAGCGTACGTGATAGTTTGATATACCAAGTATTAATCCTTAACAGCTAACATTAATAAAACTTACTTATTCTTATTTTAGATAAGATAAAAATAAATATTAATAGAAGTTCTATTACTTTCTTCCACAGCCCAATTGATTATCTATGATGACCTCTAGATACACACATCACTTGAAGATCATTACAATATACCCATGGCATTTACAAAAGACACTTTTGAAAGTCCTTACATTTGTAAAAACAATTAAAGTGTGTAATTTCCCAAGTACTACAATACAACAGAAAAACATTAGTAAGTGATGGGTTTCAGGACATGCTACCCTAAAATATTTTAAGCTGAAGGAATTTGATAAAACAGCAGAAGCAGGTCACTCTCTCACATTTTCCTACTCTTCTCCCTTGAAGCAGGTCATAATATGTCTCTATATCCAGAGGAAGAACATCTTTATCTCTGAAGACATAGAGACACAGAGAAGAATATGAACAAACAAGCCTTGCTAAGTTCCCCCCAGTTTATTACCATTAGATCATACACTTTTGTCCTCCAATTATATTTCTCTATGACTGTCCATTCTTCATCAAACCAAGCATAAAAAATACGCAGGTTTGCCCATTTCTTTGGGTCTTCATTTCCTTCTGAAGGCTCCTGTGTCACATAAAACTTATAGTAAATGAATCTGTACGCTTTCCTCTTGTTAATCTGTCTTTTGTTACACAGGCCTCAGCCACAAACCTAAATGGGAAAGATATTTTTCATCCGCTATATAAAGCACTCACAGACACTTAATGATAATACAAGAAGATAAAAGTCATGTTAAAAGCAATTAAATTCTGGCACCAAAATAAATTATATAATACCTTTATTTATATTATTAGTATAATAACATTAGTCAATGCAAAAATATCGTAAAGTACTTTTTAATTTAACAAAAACTATACTGGCTAAAATTCTTTTTCCCTTTTCTCTTTTCTTACATCACCATACTTTGCTTTTGTAGAAGTCATTTTTTTTTTTTTTGCTTACAAATGTTTTTGACATTTCACAGGAGTTGTGCATGCTCAAAGAAAAGAAAAAAGAAACGTTGATAGAAATGCTGGGCAATTAGCTTTGCAAACTCACAGGCAAATGCCACAAATTCAGCCTTCTAGAGTGCTATTGAAATTTAATTGTCAGCAATTAAATTGTCCAATTTAGCTACCTTTGACATGGCCTATAAGAAGATGTAGTTAAAAATGCTAACTCTTTGAATTTTCAATGTCTAGTATATACTTCCACTCACAAAAATTTCAGAGATAATTGAAGAAACCATTGTTTAAGACAACTGAGTTGGTATCACATTTCACTGCCATTTTGTCTTTCTGTCAAATTCTTCTGAACAAACCAATGAAGAACTCTACAGCACTGACACAGAACATTATCATGGGGAAAATAATTATTCCCTGATTAATGTGTTTTGTAAGTTTAGATTTAATATTTCAGATTTTCTTAAAGCAGTGGGATGAAAATAAGTAAATACACACCCCCCCCCCCGTGTTAAACAGCATTATAAATGTATCCAGGGAAACATTTAAGATTTTCATTAAAATATTATTAATATTACATGATAATGAAACTAGGTGGTTTTTGTATGTCAGACAATTAAAATTGAAAAGTATTAATATTACAGGCAAAGAGACTGAAAAAAATTCTTCAAACTACAATGAGGGCAACAAAGAAAAAGTTCAATGGTTGATCCACATGAAGCTCTTGGAAATATCTGCAAAGCTCTGAGAAATATTTATATAGGTGAAAATATACTTCTATAATACACAGTGCAAAATAAAAGTTCTAGCAGAAGTGGTTAGATTGTATTTGGAACATTTATCATTATTTCAAATTTCATTACTGTGAATTTTATCATTAGAATTTAAATGAGTAAAGCTTTTAGTAAAACAAGTAGTATAAATAGCAAATTCTAGAACCACTGCTTTTTAGTCATTAGGCTTTCCTTTTTTTAATAAAAAAAATCACTAAAACTAACAACCCAAAGAGCTATATCAAACTATCAAGCCCAGGAGAAATTAACATTAGATATACTGAATTATACCAGAAGAAAATGCATAAAAATAGGCCCAAACACCCAACCTCAGCACAGCTTGAAAACGTTATAGAAAAACTATATTTATTAAAATGGAAGGTTTATTTAAGCTTAAACATACTCTGAAAAAAAAAAGTATAAGTATAAAAAAGACTAAGTCTTATTTAGGCTAGCATTCAACAAACACCCTAGTAAACATTAAGATTAGGAGGTTCAAGGTCAAGAGAAAATTTTGGAAATACATGTTCAGTATGAAAGCCTTAGAAATAGATTTGGTAAAGATTTTAGTTTTGCTTTAGGCTCCAGTGTCATTACTTTTCTGCTAATTTGAGTTCCAATAGTTCATTTATTTTATGCATTACAGATTAAGTTGCTAAAGAGGGAAAAATTAATCCAGTGTATTTCACAGTAAACACAAAAAATCATACACTTAGTTCTCTTTCCAGTCAAAATAAAGGGGACAAATATATCAGGTACAGAGATTATGTTAATTGTATTTCTTCCATGTTAACTGCCCCTAATATTAACAACAATGCCCTGCCAAATGTACTTCTATCAAAAGTAATTAATTTTCAAATGATCCTTTCAGATACCACACACATACAAAAAGACACCAGCATTCTAATTTACTCACACTAATGAGCAGTTCAACCTGACATGAGGCTCAAAGACTGGCTAGAAAATGAAAGAAGGAACACTTGTGATAAAGGAGAAATATGGGCAACTGAAAAACAGCTCGGAAAGGACTACCAAATTTTCATCTTTATCTTCAAACTTTCTCCCTATGAGACATAGGTGGGCATTCCTAACATCCTCCTGGACATTTCCATCTAGACAGTCCACAGATATTTCAAATCTACCTTGTCCAGAAATGACTTTAATAGCTTGTCTTCAAGACGACTACTACATTCCCTCCAACCAACAATTCCTATTTTATTTGCCGGGGTCAAAATGTACCCAGTCTCCCAACCCAGCAAATATAGACATCCTTGACAACTCCTTTTTTGTACCTTACACTACCAGTTTGAGACAGATTTTTGCCTCAGAAATGCTCAATTCCACCCCTAATTTTTATCTACCTTGTCTTAACAACCCTATCTATTATCTATAATTGCTGCTTAAGTGGTTAAACTCCCTGAGCTCAATATCTCAGGTCATTCGTCAAATGCATGCCAGAATACTATTTCTAAACACCAAATATCTAATCTCTTCCGTACCTAATCACTTCTTTGGTCATGCTACTTACAGCTCAGCTTCTTCAAGTGTGGACCCTGGATCTCCAACATCAGCATTACCTGGAAATTTGTTAGAAATGGAAATTCTTGGGCTTCACCCAGACCTAATCAATCAGAAACCAAGGGGATGGGGCCCAGCAATCTATGCTTTAACAAGCCCTCTAGGTCTGTGGTCTCCAACCCCCTGGGCCATGGACTGGTACCAGTCTGTGGCCTGTTAGGAACTAGGCTGCACAGCAGGAAGTAGGCAGCGGTGGTGAGCAAGCTTCATCTGTATTTACAGCCACTCCCCATCACTCACATCACCACCTGAGCTCCGCCTCCTGTCAGATCAGCAGCAGCATTAGATTCTCACAGGAGCACAGACCCTACTGTAAACTGCGCATGCAAGGTTGTGCACTCCTTGTGAGAATCTAACGCCTGATGATCTGAGGTGGAGCTGAGGCAGTGATGCTAGCACTGGGGAGTGGCTGCAAATACAGATTATCATTAACAGAGAGGTTTGACTGTACAGAGACTATAAAAAAATCAATTGCTTGCAGACTTTTACCAAAACCCTATCAGTGAGTGGCAAGTGACAATTAAGCTGCATGTGGTGGTAGGCTTTATAGTGGCAAGTGAACATCTTACTTCAATTGTAAAGCTGCATCTGGTGGCAGGCTTTAAGTCAGAATCCGACACTTATTTTAGTCCCTGCGTGGCCCACCCATTATGTTATTTACCATTTCTGTCCGCGCCTCTTTCCCACACTGCACACTTGTTTCAGTCACAGTTTTAGTAAGCCCACAAGCTAACCCTAGCAAAAATGAATCAAAAACAAATGTCGCTGGAGAGCTTCTTTGAAAAGGGGGAAAAGACCCAACGATGAGACAGCAGAAGATTCTAAGACTGCCAATGAAAGCTGCATTTAAAAGAAAATACCAAGACTCCTACTTAAATTACGGGTTCATTGCAACAAGTGATTTACATTCTCCAAGCCTGCTTTGTATAATTTGTGGCAACCAGCTATCCAACAAAGCCATTAAACCTTCAAAACTGCTTCACCACGTGGAGACCAAGCACCCTGCATTAAAAGACAAGCCTTCGGAGTTTTTCAAAAGAAAAAAATGTGAACACGAAAAAGCAATTATTGAAGGCCACCACTTCATCAAATATGTCTGCACTGAGAGCATCATTCTTAATGGCTAGCCACACTGCTAAAGCTAAGAAGCCCTTTACTATTGGTAAAGAGTTGATCCTGCCTACTGCTAAGGACGTTTGCCGTAAACTTTTAGGAGTGGTTGCAGTTCAAAAGGTGGCATGTGTTCCTCTTTCTGCTAGCACTGTAACTAGATGAATTGATGAAATAGCAGAGGATACTGAGGTACAATTGTTAGGATTAATGAGTCACCGTGGTATGTGATCCAGGTTGACAAGTCTACCGATGTTGACAACAAGGCAATAATGCTTGGTTTTGTGCAATATATTTTTCAGGAGGGTATGCACGAGGATATGTTACTGCGCTTTTGTTGCCAACCAACACCAGAGCAGCAGAACTATTCAAGTCTTTGAATGATTACATATCAGGAAAATTGAACTGTTGTTTTGTGTTGGTATATACACATACAGAGCGGCTGCCATGACTGGACGGCTTTCTGGTTTCACTACTCGGGTCAAGGAGGTTGCTTCTAATGTGAGTCTACACACTGTGTCATCCATAGAGAAATGCTGGCTAGCCAAAAAATGTCACCTGAACTAAACAACATTTTGCAGGATGTGAATAAAATTAACCACCACATTAAAGTACATGCCCCTAACTAATGTCTGTTCATGCAGCTCTGTGACGAGATGGATGCAGAGCACACACATCTTCTCTTACACACAGAAGTGAGGTGGTAGATCACTCGCCAAGGTTTTCGAGTTATGAGAGCCACTCCAAAGATTTCTTTTAGAAAAACAGTCACCACTGGCAGCACATTTCAGTGACACAGAATGGGTCACAAAACTTGCTTACTTGTGTGACATATTCAACCTGCTCAACAAACTCAGATCTGTCACTTCAGGGGGAACAACTGTGTTCAAGTCATTAGATAAAGTGGCTGCGTTCAAAGCCAAACTGGAACTGAGGGACGATGAGTGAACATTGGGATCTTTGACATGTTTCAAACATTAGCAGAGATTTTGAAAGAGACCGAGCCAGGGCCTGCTTTCTCCCAGCTGTTGCATGATCACCTACCTCAGCTTTCAAGAGAGTTTGAGCATTACTTCCCAACCACAAAAGACTCCCAAACTGGGAAGGAATGGGTCTGTGACCCATTTGGAATAAGCCAGGTGAATCGACTTTGTCTGTGCTAGAAGAGGATCAACTGCTTGAGATCACAAATGATGGTGGCCTTAAAAGTATGTTTGAGACAACTTCAAATCTCCATATGTTCCGGATTAAAGTCAAGGCAGAATATCCTGAGATTGCCACAAAAGCACTGAAATCCCTGCTTCCATTTCCTACATCCTATCTTTGTGAAGCAGGGTTTTCTGCAGTGACAGCAACCAAAACGAGATTATGGAGTAGACTGCACATAAGCAACACATTTCGGGTGCCACTGTCTCCCATCACCCCTAGATGGGACCATCTAGTTGCAGGAAAACAAGTTCAGGGCTCCTACTGATTCTGCATTATGGTAAGTTGTATAATTATTTCATTATATATTACAATGTAATAATAATAGAAATAAAGTGTACAGTAAATATAACGCACTTGAATCATCCCAAAACCATCCCCTCCGCACCAGCCTCCCCACCCCCCTACCCCGGTCCATGGAAAAATTGTCTTCCATGAAACCTGTCCCTGGCGCCAAAAAGGTTGGGGACCGCTGCTGTAGGTGATAAATTTTGAGAACCACTTACCAATGATTTAAAATTCACTTAACAGAGAGGTGATTCAGGGGTTCAGAAAACATCATTTAACTTCCTTTTTAATTATTTTAAGCTATGTTTAAAACTGTAATACAAATAGCATATATTAAATCATGCTGTATTATATGATTTGGGGTAAACACCAAAATAAAACTTTGTCTGCTACCTCAGTGCACAAAATGGCACAATGTATGAAAAGGTGTGGCTGTGTTTCATGTGTGTGTGTTTGTTTAAATTCAAGCCAGCAAGTATATGCTCAAGTACAATTTTACAAAGACATATACTTGCAGGCAAAGCTCAATTAGTTGTGGGTAAGGCTCACCTAGATGCATCTATTTGGCCTTTCCTCTAATCAGAATAAATTAGATTAAGAGCTTACTATGAATTCTGTGTACTTCTTCTCTAATTATATTTGTGATGAAGTTATTCTAACTTTGGAATAAAGTTATACTTTTCCAAGTATAGGTAATGAAATAATTACCTATAAAACTAGAAATGGATCCCTAGTTAAAAATGGGGAATATTAAACAAATTTAACATGGATGTATTGTGACTAATTTGGCTCAAGATGTATTTAGTCTTACTATTGATTAGTACCAGTTGATTCTTCAGCTAATATTGACCACACTGGCAATTGTGTTCAAAGTGAAATACATATGCTGGAAGCTCCCAGAAATAGTCACTCAAGGCTAAAATACAGTGACAGTCATCTGTCATTAGGATTTACATTGTAGTGATAAAAACTGACAAGTTTTCAATGGGTTTTATATGATAAGGTTTTGCAAACTAGTGATATGGTCTCTGACAAGTTCCATAATTTTGCAACAAAACATGAAGGGGATTACAGATTATATATTCAGATATTTCAAAATAATTTTGAATAATCACATATAAACTATCCATTAAATTGAAGTTGTTGGGTTTTTTCTTGAGCTAATTATAATTTCACAAACAGGACATTTCAAAATTCATTTTTCATACTAAACTTAGCTGAGTGTCCTGAAGCAAGGTATAAATATTTTAAAAAAACACAAGAAATACATTTTTTATTAATTAAAAACCTTTTATAAATATCTTTCAAATATAAATAACTTGGGCAAACCAATTTGATTAGCTCTTTAATAAGCTGAAAAAACTCAATTTGACAATACAGTCACAATGTTACCAAACTTATAAATGCAGATAAATTTTCAGTAATGAAATTGATTCTGACAGATTCATCATATAAGTAAAATAAATTAACTGCTCGGAATTTTAACAGAGATCAGCATGAGTTTTTTTTTTTAAAAGTCATCAACAAATATCTCAGAATGTTACAAGACACACTATTTTATCATCAAACAATGAAAAAATGAACTGACTGATGAATCAATTGTATTACTTCCCTCCAACTGGAACATTTATTCTTTCATAAATCAACTTTGAAAAAAAACCTTACTATTTCTCTGTAAATCTGGATTTGTTTATTTGAAGAACATCCCAAGAAAGAAAAATGTTTAAAAACATTACAATTTGCCACCACTTATTTGTATGAACAAGAATTTTCTACATATGATGCAATAAAAATAAAATACAGAAATAAAGTAGATGGTGAGGCTGATATAAAATACCAACTTTCAAGCATAACTGCCAACTTAAATTTTCTGCTATACCACTGACTGACTTCCTTTGAAAAATGCTGTTCATATGAAATTACAGGACATATATATATATTCATAAAATACTACTTTTTACTTGTTATATGGAGTTCTTCAAAAAAATTCTTTAAAATAAACATTCTCTACATGTTAGAAACCTACTAAGAAGATAAATCCAAACTCTTAAGCATAGTATAACTTAGCTAGCCCTAACTATCTTTCAGCTTAATTTCCCACCAGGCACACTTTTTTCCTCCAGCAATACCAAATGCTATGTATTCCCAGAAAATACATGATTTTATGCTTTTAGATATGCTCTTATTTCTGCTAGAAATGCCTCTCTCCCACTTCTGCAGAAATTTTACTTCACTTTTAATACCCAGATAAATGCTGCTTCCCAGACTCAAGACAGAATTAACCACTTTCTCTTCTAAACTCCATTATGGTATTTATCACATATTATTATATTTACCTATTTAAATATATTATCTCCCAAAATAAATTGTCTCCCTAAATCCTTTGAATGCAGAATCCAAGTTACATTTATTCTTGTATCCTTTTTTTCCTGATCTTAATATAGACTCTAAAGTTGGAATGCATGTACAAATAAGCAGTAAAAATAGGTAAGTAAAAGAATAAAAGGAAACAAAGTAAAAACATAACTAAGTTTGGTCCCTATAAATTAATCATTGAACAAGAACAGAATGACACTGTCTTCTAGCTAGTGCTACTTAAAAGTGTGGTCTACCCATAGACAATAGTCTGCAAACTATTAATATTTACCACTTGGCAGTGAGATAAATATAAAAAGTAGGATTAAGCATTTAGAAACTTTCAAAGGAATTTAAGTGATTTTCATGTCTGTTGAATCCTTTTGTATCATTTTATTTTCTAGTAATTCTTTTTTTTATATTTTTATTAAGAATCAGACAGTGACAGATTGAAAATTTGTTTTTAAAAAGGGGTCCTTTACCACAGATAGCTTGAGATAGACCATGGAAGACAAAAAGATGAATAAGAATATGACTCTTTTTTAATAAGAGTTTGGTTTAGGAGGAAGAATATGAAATCCACATAAATTTCTGTAATATAATATCAATATAACTAAACATATTTCTCAAAATTTATACCATTATCTTTGACACTTTAAAACATATCTATTAATAGAATCGTAAGTGTATCTGGAACACTTGTGCATAAACAGCATTACTTTCTAAACTTATTTATATGAAGGCTAGATTTCATCTTCAAATTAGGGTTTGTTTCTCTCCCTGTCTATCAGACTTTATGCTATCAGATGGCATAAAGGGCCATCCATCTTTGACTGATCCCACACAGAGATAACTTATTGCTCAATAACATCAGTCAGCTTTCTACAGCTCTATGCCTGATCTGTATAATCACAAAACCCTGGAAATACATAAAAGCAAAATGAGGATACTATTTTTTTAAAGAAACTCTCCTTTCAATATTTTTATTCCTATCAAGAGAGATTAACTTATGTTCTCAATCTTTTACATTAGGTGTTGGCAAACTTTTCCTATAAAGAGCCACACAGTATTTTAAGGTTTGTGGGCTATATGGTCTGTCACAGCTACTCAGCCCTGCTGCTGTAGCAAGACAGTAGCCATAGACAATATGTAAACAAATGGGCATGGTTGTATTCCAATAAAATTTTACTTAAAAAAATAGGCAGCATTTGGCCCAGGGACCATTACTTGCAGAACTCTGTTTTACATCACAGATATAACTCTAAAATGCAGTTATTAAGAAGCTATCACATAGTAGATGCTCAAAAATTATAGGATTCTTGCTGGCATTTATTATTAGCTTCTAAAATGTTAAAAACTAAGAAATTCATCAACATTCAGGCTCACGGAAGATGAGACACTATTTTTCAAGAAAATCAGAGTATATGGAAAAATATTTTTTTTGTGCTTTGTCTTTAATGGCATATGTCTAGGGAAGCTATAAGCCTTTCATACTACTATTAGACAGCAACATTCCCACAGGCTGTAGAAAGCAAAAAGATTTATTTACACTAGTTGCTACAACCACTACAACAAATAGTATATATGCAAAATCCCCACAGAGCAGCCCCTTTTAAACAAACCACAAATATGGCTCATATAATCATAATATGACAAGCAAAACTCACTACAATTCTAAGTATGATATTCTTTGTTCAACTCACATCTGTTAAGCAACTTCAAAATATAGAGCTCTTGTTTGCAACAACAACAAACCTGGATTGTAGATTTATTTCATCTTTGGAGTTCAAAGTTGGCCTTCCCCAGGACGTGATCACTCCTTTCCTTCGAAAGGTGAGATACAAAGCTCATCAGAGGTCACTCTAAAACTGAAGTCAAATCCTAACCATTCCTTTTCACTTAAGTTCCAGTCTCCCTAGTGGAATATATATCTCAATGAGCAGTTCTCCCCATTCTAGAACTCTTTTCCCCAGAACACAAGAATTGCTGAATGTTTATTATAAGTTTCTAAGAGGTCTCTTAATGTTAGATTCCAAACATCTTAACATAACTCAAATGTTCTTTTTGCTTTATACTAATCCCTCTAAAATGTCTCCTAAGATTCCAACACTATCTTTATGGAGATGAATCAAAAATCACTATTTCACCATCCTCTCGACAGCATCAAATGGTTGGTTTTATATAGTAATGATTCTCAAAGTATTATATTATCATCAGACCTTGTTTTGAGATATGGGAATGAAGAAAAAGAAGAGCCTAAAAAGAATGTAAGTGGGTTCTCTTATGGGGATCCACACTGAAACAATAATGACAAAGCAGTATATAATATTCTTCTGGAAATATAATATCTAAGGGAGAGGGAAGTGCCCCTGGAAAAGGGCTTAGGACATACTTGGATATCTACTGAGACCTAAAAATCTGAGATGTAAAAAAATTAATGTCATCATGATGTTTAAATATTATTCCCTTTCTTTTTTTTCCTTCCCTGTAAATGATTCTTCTGATTTCCCAGTCTCAAAAACCTGCTCCTTATCACTTTCCATTTTCCCTGAAAGTTCAATCACAAATTCTAATTATTTTGGATTTTTTTTTTTTTTTGAGCCAGGGTCTTGCTCTCATTGAGGCTGGAGTGCAGTGGCCCGATCAGAGCTCATTACAACCTCAAACTCCTGAGCTCAAGCAATCCTCCCACCTTGGCCTCCCAAAGAGTATTTTGGATCTCTTTTACACCATTTCCAGCCACTATTCTTAACGCACAAAGAATATGCTGAAGCTTTCTACCTATTTTTTCTGCCTAGACTCCTCTACTCTTCTACACATTTCCACTGAAAGTCTTCCCCACACACTGATTTTACTTCTCAAACGTATGCGTATAAAATATAGCTTGCTCCATGAGATAGTTTAACTACTGCCCAGTAATAATAAAATATTTTAAACAGTTAAAGAATAAGGCATATGTTTTACGGTAGTAAAAATAGAATTTAAATAAAGGATAAAAATATTCTTATAAAGAAATTTAACAGAAATGGAAAATAAACCTAAGAAAGATGCACATTCTACAAGGCAAAACTTGAATTATGCATCTACTAAGGGCAGAGAAGGAAAACCAGAAAACCAGAAACTAGAAGCATTATGCTCGCTGCAATAAGTGATGCAGCTGCTGTTATACTAAAGCACAGGATAAAATATAAAAGTAATCTGGAAAGCATGTTCACATAAATTAGAGGGAAAAGCAAGATTAGGCCTCAATGAGGTGGAGATATCTGGGAATAAAATCAAGTGACTTGTAAGTTGTCTAAATAGTGTTCTTTTTTTTTTTTTTATTTCAGAATATTATGGGGGTACAAAAATAGTGTTCTTATAGTGTGAATTTCTGACCAGCCTACCTTAGCAACAAATCAATTTACCAGTGTTACTACTTATGACACATCAGTCATTCTACCACTGGAGGGAGTCTGGCCACATATGCTTTGATGTGACTTTTACTGTAGTAACTTGTTGGTCTTCTCAGGGAATGAATTAGAACCCCTACCAAGAATATGAATTGGTTTAACATAATCGGATGGTTTTAAAGCTTTTTGTTTGTTTCTTCTAGTTTTTATTTTATTTTTGTTTTGTTTCATACTCCCTAATAAAAATTTATAGTATCTCTATAGTCATATCTGGGTCAAAGAAATTAATCCAGAGGTCACATGTCCTAGTACAGATCTATTCTTGGACAAATTAATAAAGAAAAACATTGTAAATTTAGAACAGAGAAGGGCTGTGAGGCAAATACCTACCCAGAGTAGGTATCCAGCTCACAAGGTACGTGAAAAACAGCAAACAGAAGATTTGAACTAGAAGTTGGAAGCAGCTTTTTGGACTAAGGTTGAAAAGGATATTACTGATAGGATGTTAAACAGAAGCAAGAGATAAGAGTACTATAATGGTGATTTTTAAATTTGCTATTCTTTAAAATTCAGAATTTACAGATTCCATTAATTACTCATGAAGCTGAAGTAATTTCCTAACTAAACAACATATAACTGAAATTATGAAAAACAACAAAGATCTGAACATTGGCAAAAAAATAAAAAGAAATAAAAGACAGTAATTCAACTCAAGAAAGTATGTGGAGAATAAAATTCCATTCACAATAATTATTACTCTACTTTATATCAAGACTTGTGATAAATGCTATATAAGAAATACTTTATTTACTTACTTCAACAATCCTACAGGATTGGCATTACTATACCCATTTTACATGAGAAAGCTTAAGACTAAAAAGGTTAATTAATTTGCCTATGGTAACACATCTATCAAGAGTCAATATTCTAACAGGTCGGTCTGATCTAAAATGGTATTATTGCTATGCTATACTGCATGTCAGTGAGACTGAGTAATGCCTATCTTACACTCTTGTAATAAAGACTATTAAAGGTAATAGTTATGAGTATTCCTCCTAGATGTTTGCTTCAGAAAATGTCATTAAGAATTATCTAATATACTTCTACGCCACTAAGCATTTCTGTTACTTTATGTTTCCAAAGGTAAAAATCTATTTAATTCACATGTCAATAAGCATAAAGAAGATATCAACTGATTTATAATTTAAATAGATATGATAAAGTCCACTTTCAAAGGAATCTATCACTTTAAATGTGTAAAAGGGAAAAACCCTTTTATTTTTTCTTTTTGTCCACAGGACTATTGTTAGAAACAGGGAAATATGTCAGCTTCTGTCTGTGTAATTTCTTTAAAATGTGTTCTCTTGCTGATTAGTATCATAAACCCCATAAACCGTATCTACACAGTCATAAAATGCCCTAATCATAGAAATAATAATTGTGAAAGCTAGGAAGGCTTGGGGGTAGATTTAAGTGCTATGAAACAAGTTAATTTTGTATTTTCTTCTTTACTATAACAAGGGTGCAGGGAGCTTATATACATGTAAGGTAACATGTAGATAAATCTTTCCCTTTCAGCAAGTAAAGAAAGCTTTCTTATATATATGATAAAAAGATGAAAAGCAGAAGTAATGCAGAATTCTATGGGGGTGGGGTAAGGGGCTATTTTGTGAAAGTCTGAAGTATCTACACAAAGAAACAAACTGGAAATTGGTTCCCATATTATTGATGCTTCCAGATGAGAAATTGTTTTTCTCCTTTAATTTTTTTGAAAAGTCATAATGAAATTACATTATGTATGCAATTTGAGTATACTTTAGCACAGCAGAGATGGAGGAACAAATACTCTTCTACTTGCCACAGGAATTAGTAGAAACCACTAGATCTATAGTATATCTTCAGAAGGTTTCCTAATAGTCTATCCAGAATTCTCATTTTGAACTACAAGTAACACCTAGGCAGGGACCATATACTAGTAACCAAAGCACACATGCCTAGAAAAGACTATCCATGAGGTAATGTGTCTGTACATAAGAGTCATTTTGCTTAATTAAAAATCAAATATAAGACCATGTGGACTCTAACCCATATTCTTCAGACTATTAAGTATTTTGAGAAACTATGCAAAAAGAAACATTGTGAATTCTTACTGAGAATGTAAACATCAATTTATAGGACAATAGCCAAGTAATAGACAAAAACATAGAAGACCCAAGGAAACATAAGAGAGACATAGGTATGTTCACTGGCAGCTATATTCTTAGTCAATACAATATGCAAAACATCATAAAATTAAAAACATTTATGAGTGGAGAGGGTAAAAGGAAATGTGCACTTAACAATCATAATATAGTTTCCCTTATTCTATTTTATTCTACTTCCAAGGAATTTATGTTTCTCTCATTTTTTCATCACCAAATTAACAGAGTAAAATAAAGTGAGAAAAGTAAAGACAAACAAGACAAATGTATTTCTATCATAAAATTATGAAAATATAGCTCTTATTATGTACGTAAGCATATAAACAGATCTTCTGCCACATTCTTGTCTATGTTATATATTTGTAAAAGTAAAATAATGAGACTTAAGAGGAAGGAAAGTGAAGGAAGGAAGTGAAGGGAGCAAATAGCATCTAGCTGAAAATTTCTCAATATAAAATGATGCCAAATAAGGTATGATTGACAAATTTAATGCAAAACTTTATAAATTGTTATGTAAAAATACTATCCCCCCCCAAACTATTCCTATGAAGCCAACTTAATACTTTTGGAATTGACGTGTAAGACAGAATCACAAAAAAAAGTTAAGTGTTTAAAAACATCACTAAACAAGGTATTTCCAAATTTTTCCACATCTTCTAATAGAAGAGTCAGCCCTTTATATTCATTGGTATAAGCTATTTTATAAAATAAAACCCTATTTAATTAGTGTATGTTAAATTAATTAGAAGTCTGCAAATAGTAATTTTAATTTTCACAGATACAGCTTAGTGCCAGCATCCCCCCAAAATTAAACATTACATAATTACTCATTTTGCAGGATTCATAATGCACACAGAAACAACCAAAAAATATTACCACAATAAAACAGCTACTATTTTAGAAGAGATCACAGTAAATATAGCATTAATTTTTATTAATTATTTAATCTAACTATTTTAGTCTATTAAATCTGTGAACTTCATAAAAAAGAAAACTTTATTTTCCCTAATATCTTTGAGACTCATGGTAAATGCAATTTTAAGTACTGATATTACTGGGTTCTGAAGAATAACAATGAATTGTCTATTTCCAATTACTACAGAAATGAGCCTTTGATAAATCACTGAAGTAAATAAAAATGAAATCTATTTTTACTAGATTTTTCATTTTCTCTTGAACAATCTAAGAAAATCAAAATATTTACAATTTATAATGGTAACATTACAGTAAATCATTTCATGAAAGTATATAAACTAAAATCCAAATGACTTCTTATATGGTATATTAAAAATAATCTTTACAGTCTAATCATGCAAGCTTATATATGGAACACCAAATGATGAATTTTTTTAGATGCCATAAATAAGTGCACTTGCTACTATGGTGACCAAAATAGTCCAAGAATAAAAGATAAATAAGCTGCCTCTGCAAGAGTATTTATTCATACTACATCTGTCTCAGAAATTAAAGTGGCTTTGGTTTCAAAAAGTTTGAATTTTGTTTACAAAATTATTAAACGTTTGTATTAATAAATAGAAAATTCACTAATAAACAGAAATTTGGTACTCACTTGACCTAAACGTACTGAATAGCAATGCCTAACCAAGTTATTACCATTTAAATGACTTGGGAAACAAGACCTCTGCTCCGTATTTGGATTACACTGATAAAATTTATGACCTTACTGTAAGCATATTAGTATCTCTACATAACTTTGGCTAAAAAATGTTTTTATGTTTTACGATCATTACCTCTGTATACAGGTAGATATTAGTTTCATTTATAATTAAAAGTGTTCGGGGCCATCCTCACAACATGGGAATTATTTTTTCCTTTGTCAGATGTAGAATTTTACAATTATTTGGCCAACCAATTACTAATCAGATGACTTCTTTACAAATAAGTTCTAGTCCACATTACTGAAATAGCATGAGCTCTTCAACTAGTCCAACTAACACAGAAGCTCTACAACGACCCACATTGCACAGAGTACTGGTATATCTCTTTAACGCTCTGGCCTGCGTTAATTTCCTTCTTCAGGAGACTCACAACTTTAACAGTAGGATGAACGATACAACATCAACACACAATGGTGCCTACTGGCCACATATCCTGAGTCACAGCAGATATACTAGGTCAATTCCTTTACAGATTTTTGACAGTCTGAACCACGAAGCTTGTGTCTGTCCTTGGTGCTGAAACGTACTGTTTTTCTGCTCCCTCACTGAAAAACTGTCACCTAATCCCAATTTGAGAGGATAAAAAGACTTCTTAATTGGGGGAGTCTGAAGATGGGAGGTTTAAAAAAGGAAATGATAAGTTTCTGGACAGAGAACGCTAACTAGTTAGTGTGTGTTGGGGCGAGGGAGTTGCTAGAAACATCCAAAGGGCATTTTCCCTTCGGTGCCAGGAGACCTAGGAAATCTGGACTGCGGCAAAGATCGGAAACGCCTCGTCGGGGCAGGAGCCGCGGGCGGGAACGCCAGACGGGCGAAGGCTTTCCAGGGGCGCCGCGGTTGTGGACGACGGCGACTTTCCGCACCACGGCGCAAGCCCCGGGGTCCTTTTGTTTCTGGGCTAAGGGTAGGGCGGGTGGGGGGGGGGCGCCCGCACCTGCATTTATTTGCACAGGGGGGACAACAAAAGACCCCGGCGCCCGGGCGGACCGCATCGACACAGCCAGAGTGGCCCCGGCGCCTCGGCGCGGGCTCCGTCCCTCTCCTCACCGTCCCGGACGCTCTTACCGTCCCGGTCGCACAGCTGAATGGCCTCCAGGCTGAGGTTTTTGATCACCTCCTCACAGGGGCTGGTGGGGCTGTTGAGGGCATGATCCAGGCGCGGCACCTCCATTTTTCCAACCCCTTTCTCAAGCCCGCCTGCTTCGTATCCAGGTTCTGTCGGCGGGCCGGGTGGGCAAGAAGGGCGGGAAAGGGAGGGGGAGTGGCGGAGGGAGGGGAGGGCGCCTGGGACGCGGCGCTGAGGGGCTGAGGCTGAGCCGCGGGGCTGGAGAACCGCGGCGGAGGCGACTGCCGTGGCAGCAGCTCCAGGGAGTGCGCGGCTCTGAGAGACCGAGCGGGTCCCGGCGCGAGAGCGGGAGGCGCGCGCTCCCGGCGGGGAGGGGACGCAGCGCGCGGGGAACGTGAGGGATAAGGCGCGGCGCGCGCACGCGCGCGACAGGACGCGTCCACCTGCTGGCGCGCGGCGCCCCCTCCCCCGCCTTTCTGCGCGCACGCGCGTCCGCCTTCCCTGGCGCCACAGCCGAGGCAACCTCGCGCGTGAGGCGTCCGACGACCGAGCGCGCGGCAACGGCGGGCGCCGGGGCGGCTACGTGCGCCGAGCGCGCGCCTCGCCCTCTCTCCTGGAGATGGCGATTTGGCGTTTTCTCTGCTCGGTGTGAGGCGGAGCCCGAGTTGGCACTGAGGCGTCTTCACGGGGAGGCGAGGGCGA
Source organism: Daubentonia madagascariensis (assembly GCA_023783475.1). Classification (NCBI taxonomy): domain Eukaryota; kingdom Metazoa; phylum Chordata; class Mammalia; order Primates; family Daubentoniidae; genus Daubentonia; species Daubentonia madagascariensis. The sequence continues at coordinate 17,769,346 of JAKFHU010000585.1, forward strand.
GCAGGTTGGTTGTTCACCAAGGATTGGAAATGAAAAGTAAGGGCCCAGACTCTTTGTATCCGGGTGTTGCAGCCAGAGGGCTGCCGTGGCCTCTCAAGGTCCCGGGCTGTTCGCTGCTTGCACCCTGCTGGCTCAGCCTGAGCGGATTACCTGAGGAGTGGAGGGGTTTAGGGACAGCATTTTGGCCGCCCCGAAGGAGGCGGGAACATGGAAACTCACTACTGCCAGAAAGGTGAGGGAATGAGAAGATGCCAGCTAGCCTGCTAAAAAGGCAGCAGGCATGCTTCGAGGCCAGCAGCCGCTTAGCCTGCCTTCCCAGCCTAGCTTTCATTCATTCAAGCATTCAGCAGATAACTATTAAATGCTCACCCCGTGCCAGACATTGTTCTGGGCGCTAATGAAGGGAGGATAAACAGCACCTGCTCTCATGGATTTGGAAGGAATCTTTGCTACAGTAGAAAATGAAGATTGACTTGTGCTTCCTCAAGCTACCCTAAACTTGTGTCCTCATTGCTTTTAATGGCACTTAAGATTCTGCAGTGCACTTAGTGGATGTCCAAATGTTTTAAAAATAAAATAGATAGAGGTCACAGCCTATTGACCTCTTCGCATTTGCTTCTCTCAAGTAGTTTTTAGTTTTGTTGCCATCTCGGGACCAAAAATAGTGCCCCTTCCGCTTTTCTTAGTGTGTGTGCTTGTTGTAAATTAATTTAAGTTCCTTTTTATTGATTTTCCAATTTCAAACATAAATGTTAACCAATAAGCAACAATTTACATACGGATTGCTATATGCTACCCTTTCTAGTCACATCCCATTTAGCCGTATCATGACTAAGTCTAGTTAATTGAATCCACAGTAAATGGAAGGACCAGCTTAACGTAAAATAAGCCTGCAAAAAACTTGGCAGAATTGCAAGTTAATAAAAATCTCTGAAAGATAACTAGGTATCATAAAGTGAAATGTCCTCATTATGAACTTAGGTATTAATGAAGATGGATCTTTTTGAAGTTTGAAAGAATTCTTGTGTTAAGGTACGGGTGTCCCCAAGGAGGAGGTAAATTATTACCTGTCAAGACATATCACAAGAGGGTACTTATCAATGAATTTTCTGTGTTCGAAACCCTGACTCTGTAGGACTAAAAATTGATATCGTCAGTGCAACCACAGTGGGTTCATCTTTCAGAGTAGTCTCAAATTTACAAATCTTTTACTGATTTACAAGTGAGAAATATGCATATAATTAAAACTATAACTCATACAAATATTTATGCTGTGTACAATATAAGCTGTGTACAAGACAATATGCTATGTGTTGGAAATTTGGAGTTCAAATCTATCAGGAAAAGCAGATATTGGAAAAAAGTATAATGGGTGTTAAGAAAGGAATTGTGGGAGCTTGTGGAAGCATACACAGGGGTTATAACCTAGTCTGGATTGTCAAGAAAACCTCCAAAATATTAAGGGAATGGGAAATTATTGAAAGGCTTTACGTAGGGAATTAGCATGATCAGATTTATAGGCTAGAATATATGTGTAATGGGAACAGGGATAAAGTTTTGAGAAATATTAATGTGACTTTCTGGGTATAAGACCTATTCAATCCAAGGCACTTTTCTGCTGAGGATTTGGATTATTACGTACAAAATACCAAAAAAAAAAAAAAAAGGGTTTTATATTTGACTTTTGGTATTCAATATAGGATTTTTTAAGCAAGTTGTTAGACTTCAAATCAAGTCATTGTTAAGAGATAAAATATAAAATTGTTTATGGTTTAACTTACCAAGGCTAGTCCTGGTGGACCAAGTGATAAAGTTTCTCCTGTAGTGAAGACATGATATCCTAGTCCACTATAAAGGCTTAGGCCAGAGATTGACATAAGGAAGGTGGTGGTGATGAGATAGGCAAAAGTAGAAGAAAATCCTGTTCTCTTTGGCTCAGAGAATTATGGAAAAGGAGTAGAAGAGCTCAAGAAAAGAAACAAAAAACATTTTTACTCACTTCAACCTTGAAGATGGGGTTAAGGAGTTGTGACTTTAGAAATATCCAGATTGGTATGGGAAAACTCAGGGACAGACAAATTTCTTTCCCAGTTCTCAGATCTCTGGGAGGATATCTCCTGGTCAGGCTGAGCAGGGACCACATTCAAGTAACCTTGTACAGGGCATCATAATTAGGCAGAGACAGGGTAGAAGTTTGCTTTCCAGAACTGATGAAAGTTTCTGTGTACTCAGAAGGTAGCCAAGTTGAGAGCTAGCAGGCCTGCCGTGAAGCAAGATGTTAAAAGAGCAAGGTGATCCTTTAGCAAAGACTGTGGAGTGGACTTTCTAGACCAGGAATGTCTAAAGTGCCAAAGAGATGAGACTTGTCAGTCAGGGCTACAGACCATTAGTTTCTCTGGCTACCAACTTCAAGTGAAAGACCAGAAGCAACTAGGCATACAAGGGATGTCACCCTAGAGACCAGAGGAGGCAGAAGGCACAATTCAAACCCAATGACCCTTTATCCCAATGCCTCAAGGTAATAGAAGCTCTCTTCTCCTGATATTCCCAGGTACCATCTAAAATAGGATGTGGGGGAAAAGTTGGAAATATTAAGAGACTGAGGATCTTAACCTAATGAAGCTGAACTTTACCAAAGGAACTAATTAAAATACTGATTGAACCCAGGTTCCTGGATTAGAGTAAAAACACATTATTTCCCCTCCCCTATTTCTCAATGAATGAGATTTCATGAGGATGACCAAATCAGTTTTAGATAAAATGAAAATTCTGCCTTTTCTTTTTGTACCTAAGTTGCAGTACGAGTACAAGTAATTACAGCCACCATACACTTATATCACTTAATTGTTAGCTTGAGGTGTCCACTATTACAGTCAAAATCCTACCAATCATTCAAGCCCCAACTCAAATGGTACATTCTGTATAAAAATGATTCCTTCTGCCAAAACCCTTTTTGTTTTATTTCCATGAGGCTTTATTTATAGTTCTCTTATAGACATAATCACATTATGATTTATAAGTTATTAGTATACATGAAGAATCAGACTCAAATTTGAGAAGAACCTTAAATATATTCTAATAAAATACCTTATTCAGTGTTGAAGCTGTTTACAAGAAGTTATTTATCTCCTCATAAATAGTAAATTAAAATGCTCATGAAGTAATCCAAAGTCTTCCTCATTCTGTGTGCCCAAACATGCCTCCTATAAGAGCAATACAAAGGCCTTAATTTTCCCCTCTGTTGATGATACACAATGACAATAATCCTTCCTCCTGTTGCCCATATATATTCAAATCTTTGGCTAGGTACTCCTAGTTCTTTCAACATTGTTTTGAGTCTATCTATCACTGTGGACACTCTCCTCTGGATAGCTCCAATTTTTCTAAGAATCCATAGGTAAACACTCCAGGTGTGGAAATAAAATAAGAATATAAAGGAAAGCACATTAGGCTATCACCATCTTTGCTCTATGTGCCAGACATCTTGTAATGCAGCCCAGGAGCACATTAATTTTTTTGACAGTAATGCCACTCAGCTCACAATCCTAAGCTTGCAAGCACATAAAAACCTATACCTCTTCCCTGAACATTTCTTATTTCTCCTGTGATATTGTAGATTTTAAGCACGTGTTATTTGCACAGAGAAAATACTCAATACAGTTTGCTGAATTATTTGATTGAACTTCAGCAGTTTGAATGTGTTTAGTTATATTGTTGCAACTAGCCTAGGATTTTATTAAAGGCAAAGAAAAAGTAAGCTACAAGGTCCTTTTGGTAGGCTAGGGTAGAAGCCTATCTTTTATGATCCACAGCCCCAGGTACAACCCAGGTTTTTATGGTGAGGCAGAGGACAAAGAATAAGAACCAAAACCATAGGTAAAAAGAAACTCCACAAAATAAATAATAAAGGAGAGGCTGCATTTTATTTCTTGTAACACTGCCATAACTTTTCCTAAGCCCCAATTATAAATGGAAGGGCAAAAGAAAACTCATGATTGACAGAAACAAAGCTGAAAACAGTTCAAATATGCCAAATTATTTGTCCTGACTCAGGTCAGGTAGTGTCTGGACTTGTGAAGAACAAGTGACATAATACATATGAAGGTATTATATGAACTATAAGGCACCTCAAAAAGTTATGTATTATTATAGGACACCAAGAACACCATTAAGAAAGGCTATCTAGGCAATTTTACAGTACAAAATTATGGAAATATTTTAATAACTTTTAAGACATTGAGAACTTTCATATTTAGAATATCTTTATGGTTTAGTGTGTTGGGGCTTTTAAAACACAAGGATAGTTTAACATATGCAAATCAATAAATGTGATATGCCACATTAACATAATGAGGGACAAAAACCATATGATCATCTCAATAGATGCAGAAAAGGCATTCAACAATATTCAAAATCCTTTCATGATAAAAACTCTAAACGAATTAGTTATTAAATAATGTACCTCAACACTATAAAGGACATGTGGCAAGCCCATAGCTAACATCATACTCAACAGTGAAAAGCTGTAAGCTTTTCCTTTAAGATCAGGAATAAGATAAAGATGCCTATTTTCACCACTATTCGACATAGTACAGGAAGCCCTAGCCAGAACAATTAGTCAAGAAAATGAAAAAAAAGTCATTCAAATAGGAAAGGAAGAAGTTAAATTGTCTCTGCAGATGACATGATCTTATATATAGAAAACCCTAAAGACTCCACCAAAAAAACTCTAAGGACTAATAAACAAATCCAGTAAACTCACAAGATACCAAGTCAGCATACAAAATCAGTTGTGTTTCTATACGGTAACAAAAAAACAACAATCCAGAAAAATCAAGAAAACAATCCCATTTACAATAGCATCAAAATGAATAAAACACTTAGGAATAAATTTAACTTATGAGGTGAAAGATTTGTACAATGAAAACTATAAAACATTGATGAGAGAAATTGTAGAAAACACAAATAAATGGAAAAATATTCTGTGTTCATAGATTAGAAAGATTAATATTGTTAAAATGTCCACACTACCCAAAACAATCTACAGACTTAATGTAATCCCTATCAAAATTCCAGTGGTGTTTTTCATAGAAATAGAAAAGACAATCTTAAAATTCATATGAAGCCACAAAAGACTGAAGAGCTAAAGCAATCTTGAGCAAGAAGAACAAAGCTGGAGACATCACATTTCCTGATTTCAAACTATATTACAAAGCTAAGCTATAGTACTCAAAACAGTATGGTACTGGCATTAAACAGACACATAGACCAATGGTACAGAATAGAGAACCTAGAAATAAATCCACATATTTACCGTCAATTGATTTTTGACAAAGGTGCCAAGAACACACAATGGGGAAAGGACCACCTCTTCAATAAATAGTGTTGGAACAACTGGATATCCACATGAAGAAAAATGACATTAGACCTTTATCTCATACCATATGAAAAGTTAACTCAAAATGGATTAAAGACTTAAATGTAAGACCTAAAACTGTAAAACTACTAGGAGAAAACATGGGGAGAGAGCTCCATGATATTGGGTCCAGGCAATGATTTTTTGGATATGAACCCAAAGGTACAGGCAACAAAAGCAAAAACAGACAAATGGGACTACATGAAACTAAAAAGCTTCTGCACAGCCAAGGAAACAATCAACAGAATGAACAGACAACCTATGGAATGGGAGAAAATTTTTGCAAACCATACATATGATAAGGGGTTAATATCCAAAATATATAAGGAACACAAACAACTTGATAGTAAGAAAACAAAAACCCAACTAAAAATGAGCAAAGAATCTGAATAGACATTTCTCAAGACATACAAATGGTCAACAAGTGTATGAAAAAAATGCTAAAAATCACTTATCACCAGAGAAATACAAATTAAAACTACAATGAGATCACCTCACACCTATTAAAAGGGCCATTATCAATAAGATGAAAGATAATGAGTGTTGGAGAGGATATGGAGAAAGGAAACCCTTGCACATTGTTGGTGGGAATATAAATTAGTACATCCATTACAAAAAACAGTATAGGGGTGCTTCAAAAAACTAAATTAGAACTACCATGTGATTCAGCAGTCCCTCTGTTGGGTATATACTAAAAGGAATGAAATCAGTACCTTGTAGAGATATCTGCACTCCCATGTTCACTGCAGCATTATTCACAATAGCCAAGATATGGAAACAACCTGAGTGTCGATGCATGAGTGGATAAGGAAAATGTGGTGTGGCGTGTGTGTGCGTATGTGCGTGTAATAGGCTATTATTCAGCCTTTAAAAAGGAGATAGTGTCATTTGCAACAACGTGGATGACTCTTGAGGACATTATGCCAAGTGAAATAAGCCAGACACAGAAAGAAAAATACTACATAATCTCTCTCACTTGTGGAGTCTAAAAAGAAGTCAAACTCATAGTAGCAGAGTGGTTACCAGGAGCTGCAGGGTGGGTGAAAAGGGGAGATACTGGTCAAAGAGTACAAACCTTCGGCTATAACATGAATGAGTACCGGAGACCTAATGTTTAGCATGGTGACTGTAGTTAATAACAATGTATTGTATACTTGAAATTAGCTAAGAGAGTAGAACTCAAATGTTCTCACCACACACACACACACACACACCACACACACACAAATGGTAACTATGTGAGGTGATGGATATGTTCATTAGCTTGCTTGTGGGTAATCGTTTCACAATGTGTATATATATATATAAAAAAACATCACATTGAAAATCCTAAACATACGTAATTTTTTTTTACATAAAGGTCATATATGACAATGCAATTTTTGTCAGTCATACCTAAATAGAGCTGGAAAAATATAAAAAAAAATTTTTTAAATGATCTCACCCTCTCTTTCCTGGGGGGGTGGGAAATGAAGGCAGAGTGAAGTTTCTCGTTGGCTTTTATCTTTAGCTCAGTAGGTTCTGGTGAAACATGCCACTTGTCTTTCCCTCACCTGTGCTCCCCTCTCAGTGCCTGTATATGGAGGAGAGAGTTAGCTTCCTATTTTTCTCACTTCCAGCTTCTTCAGTCTTTCTCTTTTCTCTGATTCTCTTTTCTGTCTTTACACATTGCCAATTGCCTTGATTTTTAAAATTATCTTACTTGAACCAAATTATCTTACTGTCCAATTTTTTAATATTCTAATGTATGTAAGGGACCCATTGTAGAATATGAAGTGCTATCAAAGTGTTATTCATTGCTTCCATTTATATTAAATCCTCATACAACTTATCACCAATCTTCAGCATTCTGATTCTTACTCTTCATATGTCGTTTGGATTTGATAAGATTTTAAAATCACCAAATATAAAGGTCTTTTATTATCTGCATTCTCTTTGATACTTCAGCAGTTTATTTCTGAACTTCTGTAGTGCTGAACTCTACTGGGTTTCTTCCTACATGTGTGCTTAATGTTTATCAACTCTAGCTTCTATGCTGCCCCCTTTAGTATAGGTGTTCTTTAAAGTTCAACCTTTGACATTATGTTCTTTTCTGTTTAAAGCTATTTCCTCTGAGAGTTCATGCATTCTCATGAATTTTAATTTCTTTTTAATGTTTAAATTCCCACCTTTATTGTCAAATTTCTATTTCAGATCCCCAGCTTTAAACAAATCCATTTCCAACTGTCTAATGAACATTTTTATTTACATTCCCATAATCATTTCTAGTTAATCAATTCCTCCCCCAAACTGATTTCCTTTTCTAATTTCCCCCATTTTAGTTACTGGCAGCAGTATCCTCTTAGTCACCTCGTATCACCCAACTTTCTGATTTTCTCTTTTCTTCTTTAATTAAACTATCATCAAAACTATTGCAATTTTGCAATATTTCTTGGATATGTGGTTTTTCCTGAATTATTAGTAGTACTACTACCATATTAGGTTCTCATCATTTTGGTCAGATTATTTAAGTTACCACATATATAGTCTTCCTACCTCTCTTCTTTAATCTATGCTGCTACTAAGTAAAACTTTGTTAATCAGAACTTGCTCAATAATTTACAATGGCTATCTATTTTTGTTTTATAGTTAATGTTAAGCTACTGAAGCTTTTTGGGCAGGTATATGACAATTACAAAGCAGGTATATGAAGATTAATCTGCCCATGTTTCATTGTCTGAATGGAATTGAAGTAAGCTGGAGTTTACGAGATTATTGTAGTTTAGGGTAGGAAATAAATTATAAGGTATTATAGATTGGAATAGCATAATTGGGGAAGGAAAGGAAACAATGGATTTGAGAGAGTGATGTAACACTATTGTGTTTCTGAGGGTTTTTTTTAAATCACAAAAAGAAGAGGTCTTCAATATTTTGATATTTTAAAAGATTAAATTGTTCACTCATAATACTTACCTTTATATACTATAAATATTAATACTATAGTACAGCATCATATGGCCATGAAGAAAAATGTATTATATACACTTTCCCAATGTTTGAAATCCAATAGTTATTTTCCAGCAACACACAGATTATCCTTAAGAACCAAAGTGACATCTTTAGTTGTTACTATTGCATATTTGTGAATAAACAAAGCTAAACAAAAAATGGCGTTCAAAATAGCCTGTCTTGGAATATCCTCTGCTGACACTAGTTAAAATTTGAAAGGAGTTGGTGTTGGGAGGAAGAAATCTTGGGAAGGATGGAGAAGAAAGAACTTCTCTGTAGACAGAACTACTCTGATTGGGAGTTTTTCTCTGGTCCTGCCCCTCTTATTCAGTTTCTATTGCAGTGGAGCATTCTCAGAATGTGTTCAAGTGCACAGCCGTCCCTAAGTACCTTGTCAGAGAATCTTGGAAATAAACTATGTATGATGGTGAGCAGAGTTGTAAGTATATAGCCACAATTAGTTTACCACAAATTCCAGGTTGTTCTTGCTTTCACAGATGTATCTTTCTAGTTTTGAGTTTTTCATCAGGCTAAAACTAATTCCCTGAGCTCTTTACTGACAAACAGAACCTTTAGTCTATTCTCCTTGAACACAGTTCAAAACTGCTCTCCTAAAACCCTAATTTAGTTAGTGTCCCCTTAAATATAACCACAGAAATTTCCTGATTAGTCTTTCTCAAGGCTTTTTATCTCAGCAGAATTAGGGCTGTGACTTTTATAATGGTAAGCATATTTTAGTTTCCCTAATTTCTTTCTAAGCTGAAACAAATGCCTATAGGATCTCTAAAAGCCTTCTCATTTTTCTGAACATTTCCCACCCTCCTCAAATTGTACTGTAACATCAGTTTTGTTATATAGCTCACATCTGCCATACACTCATTGGTATAATAAGAAAGGTTAATTTAACAACCACATCTTGCCTTGGGATGTTCTCTGTAATATTTGTGTAAACCAAACTACCACACTGCATTTAATTTGAGTTTAACTTTCCAGTGTTCATTCAAACTAGGCTTGCTCCAAGATCCATAATGAGAAAAACTTCAGGATGGGTAGAAGCTTATTAAAGAGATTACTTGTCAATAACATCTATGAATGATGATTCGATGTTATATATGCATGCACACATGTATGTATGAAGTCAGTGTACATTATTGAGTAGCAATTAGGTTTTGTTGTGATACAAAGAGAAACACTTTCCTTGCCAGCATACCCCCATCCCCAAGTTATTGCTGTTTTCTTAGAATTCAGATAAATGGATTTGCTTCTGGTTAACTGTTTTTAGCAAGGAAAGACAGCCATCATAAACATTAGCTAAGTAGCTATTTATAGGAGGGACATCAACTAGAAAGTGGCAATAATGAGGGCCATGGGGGCGGACAACTATAGTCGGCCCTCTGTATCCTCGGGTTCTGAATCTGTGGATTCAACCAATCGTGGATCGAAAATATATTTTTTTAAATGAATGATTGCACCTGTATTGAATGTGTACAGACTTTTCTTCTTGTCATTATTCTCTGAACAATACAGTATAAGAACTATTTACATAGCGTTTATATTATATTAGGTATTATAAGTAATCTAGAGATAATCTAACCTATATGGGAAGATGTGCATGTGTTATATGCAAATATTATCCATTTTATATCAGGGACTTGAGCATCTGTGGATTTTGGTATCTACAGGGGGTCCAAAAACCTATCCCCCATGGATACCTAGAGACAATGACATCACCTTCTGCTATTCTTAATAAGGATTCCCATTTTAGGATATATATGAGACTTTATTGTTCCAATCTGTGTTCATATTCATTGTACAATATTCATAAAGTTGTCAAATGCTATCAGATTGGAAGATTTCTTTTACCACTGCCTTTCATATGTATGAAATTTCTCCACAATAGCTAAGCCAAGTTGTATGTCAATATGTCTAGCAACTAGAAAACTATTTCCTCTTGAGGTAGCCTGTTCTATCTGCAGAGAGCTCTGGTCTTATTATATGGAATAAAAAAGTTCTTCCTACTCTCAATGTTTCCTTATCTTGGAGACATAGAGAACAGTTAATTATTCTTCACATGACAGCCATATACATACATATATATGTGTATGTATGTGGTTCAGAACATAATATTCTGATTCTTCTTTTCTCCAGACTAAATCTTTCCAAATATTGCAGGTCTGTCTCAAGGATATTGTGTCCTTGTTATCCCCTGAATTTTCTCAAAAATTATGTATTTTCCTCTTAAAATATAATATCCAGAACTAAACACATTATAACGAGGGTGGTCTGATCACAAAAGAGTAGTTCTATAGCCATCTGAACTGTTTGATTACAAATAAGGACTTTTAAATAAATTACCAGTTTACTCACATTCAAAAATTATCTTTGATTATTATTTGACAGTGTATGGCTATTCATATTCATAAATTTATTCACAATGACTTTCATGTATTCCTCACAACAGCCTTCTTGAAGTTTTGTATTTCTAAACTGAAAAAAATACCTACAGTTCTCCCTTTTACAAATCATGAATGATATTAAAGCTAATTAAGCATAACATAAAAAATGAAATAACAGCTGCAGTATGGTTACATTTTATGTAATCTCTTGGTTACTCTATGATCCCTTAGACTTTTACATCAGGAATTATCATGAAGCTTGATAAGATTTTCTATTTATGATAAGTGTTATATATCATATCAAAGTATTTGTGGATTCACACATTTTGTGGGATACATCACAGACTAATCTTCCATGGTATAGAAGGTGTTGACAGTCTATGAAGTGGAACAAAGAAGCCTTATTTCAGATATTCACAGGGCAAACCTGACAGCCTTGTATGGATTTAGTTGATGCTGCAGTAGTGATAAAGGAAATTATTTCTTTGGTCTCTCATTTGGTATTTCTCTTATAACAGCCCAGTCCTACGTTGCATTTAATTTTTCCTCCACAAAGATATTGTACAGCTAAAAATAGTGACTTGACTGTTTAAGATATCACAAAACTGAAGAATAAAGGGCCCTTAATTAAACATAGCCAAAGAAAGACTAAGTCTACAGAGAACTACATGGACACTAAGCCTACAGAAAAAAAGTCCTAATATTGCAGGGAACCAGACTGATACGAAGTTAAATTCTAAGCAGTCACCTGGCAAAATTGAGCTTTAGGGACAGACAGACATTCAGTTCATTTTTGCCACATATTACATTCTATTGCCCTGATTTCTGTTCCATGGTATTTCACTGTCTTTTATCCACGGATCAATCATTCTTTTTAGATTTTTTTTTTATTATTTCTTGTCTCACGATAGCCAAATGCCTTTGTGGGTAGGTTGGTCAGGTCAGGAAAAGAGAGTAAAACCAAACAGATACGATACTCAGTAGGACCATTATAGACTCTCATTAGTAAGCTTATCTATTTCTGTCTCCTAAAGGTGTCTTTATATATGTGACCCCAAACAAATGTTTACTTTAGGAAATATATCAGTATGTATTCAACCAATTTGGTGTCACATAAACAAATTAAGTATCTCATTTATTTTATACTTTTAAAATACTTTTTGAGTGTCTTGTTGAAGTTCTTTTTAAAAAACACAGCTCATGATGACTTTGTCCCATGTCTTCATAAGAGGCTGTGAATTTACAGTAGTAAATGGTACAAATGATATTTACTGGTCTCACCTTCTTATGGATAAGCAGCAAAATCCACATGGGCCAAAACCTGATTGATTAAGCTCACAGGTAGGCTTAATTTGGATATGTTAGGTTTCTGTTTTAAGGCTTTTGTCTTTTCTTTCTCACTCCTAAAGCCTCAGTGCCTTTGTCAAGATAATGGCTCCCAAATGATTTGAAAGGGTAAACTTGTGGAATTGTTTATACATCTGAGTTGTAAGGTAATTTACAGCTTTCAGTTTCACTCTAGGCCCCTTGACCTAATCTCCCTCAACTCAGACTGCATAGAAGACAGCTAAAGCTAAATCAACTAAAAACTTTTCTTTCTTTTTCTTTTTTTTTTTGGATGGTAGTGGCCCACGGATAATGGGTAATAGGGAAGAATTTGTGACATCATTCATTTGAAGACTAGAATCGACAAATGTAAACTTCATTGGTTTGATTACTGCAATTTAACCAAGATTTTTAGTGCTTCCTGTGTGTGGGGCATTAAGTGCTAGGACACAGAGAAGTATCAAACTTTCTTCTGAGAGTGAAGTTACCCATGCAAGGATATGGTCTACTGCTATTGAGGGGACATCAACTTCACACAAATAATCTGCTTTTTATGATATGGCACACATTACAAACTTTTTTTGTCAGAAAGACATTGATGGTTTTCTGTCATACCAGTATCTAGACTAAACATATATAAAATATGATTGTGCCTTTAGCCTATCACTATTCTTTTTCATTTTCCATTTTGTTGGTTTGTTTTATAGTGGTACCAATTGACCTACACTTGGCATTCTCCATAGCAAGCACATGCTTGTTTAGAGTATTGATTTAGAGAGGAAGGGTAAATAAAGAGGGAGGGAAGAAATAGGAAAACATTAAAATGTTTATAAAGATATTTGTAAATATTGATGTTTCACCTTTTTGCAGAAGCAGCTTAGAATAAGGCAAAATGTGGCAAATGCTGTAGGACAGGAAAAAAGCATGTGCTGTGCAAGCACTAAGAAGGGAGAAATTAATTTTGGATAAGGGAAATTTATGTGAATAAAAGACTTGTTCTGAGTGCTGTAAATATAATAAAGTGCCATCAGGTTGCTTCTCCAGGCTCTACACTGTACTGAAAGTGCTGCTGAGTCAACCATTTTAACCTATAGAGGGGTCCACAAAAGCATTCATCTTACCCCTAAAAACACTTTTTCTTCTCTTTTTCTGTAGATACATCAGAAAAAGATTGGGCTCTTTTAATAGGGAGGGAGGATGCCTCCTCTATGTGCAATGGCCATTTAACAAGGATGAGTATGAGAGCAGGTGTATAGACACCTTTAATTTCATTTAATGTAATGAAAGTACATGTGTATACTATAAAATACCTCCATATTATTTTAAAGACTAAAATTTAGAATCTTATTTATTTTCTTATTTTATCTAAATATAAGAATCATTCAGGTTGGCCTGGCAGTGCTATTGTTTGAAAATATGGGCTTCTGAATATTGATTCAACTCTGGTTGATTTTGGATGATTATGTATCATACCATAAATTTTAATTTTTAAATAATTAAAATTAGTTAGTTAGTATAATTTCCTTACAATATGTTCCATGACTTTTATATTGAAAGTGTATGAAGCTATTTAGTCTTTTATAATTATAAGAATTATATTCCTAGTAATTAAAACCATAGTAATTTCTATGTTTATAACCTCAGTAATTCTCTTCTCTGCCCACGTCTTCAAATAAAGCCTGGAAAAACAAACTGGACCTGTTTTATACATGCTGCCTAACATTGACACAGCACATGATTTCCCAAACAGATTTGCAAATAGCATCATTAGTCCATATCCAGTTTGCTATACCAACAAGCACTGTATAATAAAACCGAAAGTTTATGGAACTTTTCAATGGCCAATTTTTACCTTAGTGGGTTTTTTTAAATTGAGATATGCATGTATTCATCTGTACATGTGAGATTTCCAATAATTTATTCTGTATAATTAAGCTCCATGCTTACAAAATTTAAAAGTCTTTGTGTCTCAGCTTAGTACATTATAAAATTATAGTCATCTTTCTTAAATTTTTTAGAAATGGGGTCTCACTATGTTGCTTAGGCTGAAGTGCATTGGCTATTCCCAGACATGAACATAGCTCACTACAGCCTCGAATTCTTGGGCTCAAGTGATCCTCCTGCCTTAGCCTCCTGAGTGGCTAGGACTACAGACACTTGCCACTATGCTGGGCTAAAATTGTAGTCATCTTTTACAGTAATTCATATACAAGTACCAAGACCATTCACTCTTCTCTTTTACCATTATAACTTCTGAACTTTTGCCAGGCAAGGCATATACCATCAAGACACACTTTTTCTTTGATCCCAGTGTGAAGTTATAGTTCAGAAAAGATAAAAAATACAAGTAAATATTTCTAATACATTAATGATTTTTTTCTAGTTAAAAAATACCTGAACAAAGATAATTATTAAGCACACTTAGGTCTATTCTATCATATGCTGATTATAACTTCAGGCATATGGAATTGTAAGTGACAGAGAAATGTGTTTTCATAAGATCTGTTTTACCTATGTTTCTGTATATATTAATAAACATGGCTTTCAGAGTTGAAGTGAGAGATCCTTTTCTTTACCCTAAGCCTGGGCTGATGATGCCCTCCTCACACTGTGTCTACATACTCCTTGCCTGTACCAATGTGACACACAAATCGTGGAGAAATAAAGTACTTTCTTGAGCAATGACAACTAGTATGCATAAACTTTCTGTGTTAATGGATTAGCTTTTAAAAACTGACTGGAATGGAAATGGCCTGGGTCTCATAAAATGATAGGCAACATTTATTGAGAATCAATAGACATTTCTTCTAAGTACTTTACACACATTAACTCATTTAATGCTCATAACAACCTTATGAAGTAGCTACTATTTTTATCCACATTTTACAGATGAGGAAAATGAGCACAGAGAGTTCAATAATTGCTCAAAGTCACAGAGCTTGCATTTGAACTGAAATAGTTTGGCTTCAGGCATAGTCTTTACCTTTACATTCTGAAAAAAGAAAAAAAACATGTATTCCAATATCCCATGTGTATATATATGTATACATATATATGAGAGAGAATTTATATGTATACGTTCAAATTCAATGTTTTTGTTTCTTAGTAAGAAACAAATACTGGGTACAGTTTCACAACTTACTACTATGGTTAAAATTTTTACAAAGAAGAATCACTTTATACTTTCCTCACTGAGGAAATAAAAACACCAATACATAATCATTTTCAACTCTTTTCAGTATTATATAATTTCTGGAGTCATGTAGCCTATTGGTATTTTATTTTATTTTATTTTTTGACTGTGACAGTGATGTGAGACTAGAGACTTGGGGAATCGCTCAAAGGTTAGAAAGATTAGCATTTCCTGCATCTCCAGCTTCATCAGTCTTAGGGTTATGTGAAACACATTTATTTCTATTTGAAATAGAATTAATTTCTATTTTCTTTTATATAAAGCAAAGACACACCTATATCTAAATCCTTTGAGTGTTAGAAGGAACTCCCCATATGATCTATGATTCTAGGTCAACCTAACTTACAGTTTCAACTGTCCACAGACAAAAATTAATAGTTACTGTAACCTGATGCTGTCCCTGGGATTGCTTACAGTAGATTTACTGAAAATGCAAAATGAATGGGAATTAAAAATACCCTTAGAAATAGCAAATTGGAATCTTTAGACTTATAAGTGATTTCTTTGATGATGGTTACTTGATTATTATCCTTACTGTACCTGTTCAAGAAATGATGAGCCATCTATATTTAGAACAATTAATTTTGGGCTATCTGCATACATGAAAGATAACTAAGGAAAAGAAAACAAAATAGCAGCCTGATCATTAGGCCTATATTATTTTCTTTGATGCAAAATGGAAATGTAACTTGATTACATAATCACTTGGAATTTTCTATACATAGGAGAAGCATTAGACTGAAAGTTGTGAAATGTATATAGTGGTATACTGGTAAACTGACTCTAAAAAGGCCTGATTTGTAGTGTTTGCCAGTTTTTGTGGTTTAAATACTCCCACTATGGGCTGATTTTAAGCTATCAGTGGTTTAACAACTGACTTGAAAAAATTCCTGAAAATCTAGTAGTCAGCTCTCACACACAACTAAATTTATGATTCTGTGACTTAGTTACTTAGTCCCAATGACGATGAATGCAGTAGAGGGATAGCATTAATAGCCCTAATTCTTCATACCTCATATATCCAGATCCTGTACCATGTAACCTTGTTAATATCTCTCAGTGATTTTCTGGACCCAGCTAAGTGACTTGCTTTGACCAGTGGGATGTTAGCAGGCATGACACAAGTGGAAGGTTGAAAAAGACCTTGCATATTTTTACTCTTTCTCTTGAACTTCTGCCATTGCTATGAGAACATACCTGGGAAAGCAGAGCCAAATTGCCCCTGTCACTGCAACTAATACTATCCTAAATCATTTGACAGCCACCAATCCCAAGACATGTGAGTGAGCACAGCCAGGATCACCAAATCTGTCTACTTGACCTACTGCTCAGTGCAGATGCATAAGCAAGTCCAGCTAAAGTTAGCCAAGCCCAGCCCAAGTAGGGTAAGCTACATAGGCATATGAGATAAATACATTTTTAAAATTATATTCATTGCAGTTCTGTGATTGTTATGTAAGATTATTTTGTCAATAGATAACTGATACAATGATGTTATTATTTCACAAACTTTAATTAGGGTGAAGAGAATCTATACAAGGGCAATGTGGTTTGTGTGTATGCTTTAGAGTTAGTCAAGGCTGGGTTTGAATCTGAGATTGGATAGCCCTGAGAAATTTATTTGACTTCTCTGTGCCTCAGTTTTCTCATTTTTAAATTGTAGATGACTAGCCTTGCAGGGTTATTGTACAAATCAAGTATGTATGTGTGTGTGTGTGTATATATATACATCTGATTAAGAACACAGATCTGGAATCAATCAGACTACCTGGGGTTGATTCCTAGCTGCAGCATTTTAACATTTGAGAGCACTTAGAATTATATATTTTTCACTTATAGCACACATTATAAGAGCTATTGATATTAGAGTTTGGTAAATAAAATAAAGCTCCTGGTACATAATATGTTTTCATTAAATGGTAAGTATCATGTAGTATAGCTATATGGTTACTAAGCAAAAATGAACTTGGTGTTCTGGTAAAATTAGCTAAACTAACTAGTTATAATATTTTTTAATGCTTGCAGAGATTATCTGGGTGGGGAACAGAGTGAACAGACAATGTTAAAGCAATGTTTGTAGGAGCCCCTTTGATGTCCAGAAAACAGGCCCATTACTCTAACAGCTTCCAAGAAGAACCTTAATTTCAACTTTAGACCCATAAGTATAAATTTGGGGGATTTGTTTAAATTGCTAGCAGGGATATGATAGTTTTGCTTTCCTATTTAGCATGTTCATGCAAGCTAGCTTTTTTGCTGGGGGATAAACTGAAGGAATTGAAGAATGCCTGTCAACACCCCAGCTTATGTGTCAGAATAAAGGCTTCTTAGATAATATGAAAAAAAAAATATCAGGAAACAGGTCAGAAAGAAAAATTGTTAAAGAAGATAAAATGCAATCAAAACCAGTGCCAAGAGGCTAACGTGAAGTGGGACCTCCCACAGAGTAGAAAGAGGAGGAGACCTTCAGTACAATTAATTGTGAATCTGTATATTCTGAAGATGACTCAACATTCCTTGCTTCACAGACCAAGAGGAGGAGACCATGGGCTATAATAGGTATTTGCAATCAAGTTACCACTATTTGGAAGAAGAAGAAAATGGGGTAGTACTGTAGTTTCTCAGTGAGAAGTAGAGTGTGGTGGTAGGCATATGTAGGCCTGAAATTGAATTGCCATTTGGAATGTGTGCTCTCTTCCTGGAGTAAGCGCCTAAGATACATC
Source organism: Daubentonia madagascariensis (assembly GCA_023783475.1). Lineage (NCBI taxonomy): Eukaryota > Metazoa > Chordata > Mammalia > Primates > Daubentoniidae > Daubentonia > Daubentonia madagascariensis. Next base: position 17,787,385 of record JAKFHU010000585.1, read on the forward strand.
AGCAAGCTTGCTTGCCAAGATACGCAAAACCTACCAACTCCTCCATGGAGACAGATTTACATAGGAATTAGGGAGCCAGAAGAAACCTGGAACATAGTTTTAATGACTTAGATGTTTGGGAGGGAAACTGGAAGTCTAAGGGGGGCACAGATGGATTTAGATCTCAAGTTGAAGGTTGTAACTTTGGCACAAAAAGCAGGATACAAAAGTGAAAGCTGTCTATGCAGATGGTATTAGAAAATAGCATTGTATTTTTTTGTGGTGGTGTTTTAGGCTAGCATGATGGATTCCTGGTAAAGCGTGGAATAGTAGGCAATGAAAGACCAAGAAGAGCATGCATTAAAAAAAGATTTAATCTAATTAAATTAGATCATATTTGAGGAAGAAATGTATGAAGGAAAAACAAAATCAGACACTTTAGAAAATATCAAAGAAAAACAATCACACTGCATCTCTAGTAATTCTTAAGAGAAAATAGCAAAGATAAGAATCAGGAATAAAGCTAGTTCAGCATGTTAACATGTTGCCTGATGTAATAGGTGCTCAGTAACTATTTATAAATTGGATAAATGTATACACAGGGCTACAAAAACCTTTAAAATACTGCCTATTTTTAAAAGGCCTATAAACAAATAAACTTAAAAATTTAAACTAAGGAGGTAAAAACAGTCTCATAAATACCAAGATTTGGTGAGTTGAGTTTATAACTAGAAAATAAAATGGAAATTGTTGGGAGAGCAATCTGCCATGGGCCCTGAGGGTTCCTGCATTTTCTTGCTTGGTTTGCCAAAAATGCAAGACGCTGACCTCATTTTGCCTAGGCCAAGCCTCAGTGTTGTGTTTGCAGCCAGCAGCCTTGAGGGATGAGGTGATGTCTTTCCCCAAAGAGTAGAAGATTTACTTCTCCCTACTATAAAAGCTCAGTGGTTCTCTTCTCATTGCAGCTCAGTGCTTATGAAGGCATTACTTTAGGCCCATTTGCATTATGCCTGTGGGACTTTGAAGGGCATGGGGAACCAAAGCAAACCAGCAGGAAGCTCTGGCTACTGCTTTGCCATAAATAATAAAGTTCTTTGTTTCTGATCCAGGAATCTTGAACTTTTTGCCAACATCTATGCAACAGTAACACATTAGTTTATTAGCTTGTAAGTGGGGTGATATCTCAGACCTTTTATACTTTTTGACAGTAATGAAGGGATATATCTTGAACGTAAGAGAGAGTTCTAGTAGCAGAATGGAATTATGTATGTCAAAAAAGAAGTTACTGAACATAATGCCTGAGTAATTTTGCTCAATGTAGTCCTGAAAGCTATTGATGAATTAAATAGAGTAAGGGTATTTCAAATTTTATTGGTGCCCTTTTGCTGTATGAGATTCTAATGAAATTCTGTCTTTGGTGATTTATATTTTTCAGTGTAGTCTTGTTAAATTATAACCCACTCTGCCTTGGGTAAAACCCATTCTGTTTGGGTAAAAGTGAGTTTTAACATCTAGTTCCTGATTTTATAGTCTTTAGCCAAACTCTAAAAAAAATGACAGTGCCCTTAACCACTCATTTACAATAAAAATTAAATCACGAGTTAAATAAATTATGATATTAATAAACTATAGAATGATGTGATAGCACTTACAATGTAACAAGTGAAAAAGGCAGCCTACAAAATTGTGTATAACATTAACTTCAAAATTTAAAAATATCTATTTATCTATTGATATAATATAGCCTGAGATGATATACACCAAAATGTTCACAGTGGTGGCATTAAGGGTAGATTTAATGCCTTCTTCGTATTTTTCAAATTTCTACAATAAACATGTGTCACTTTTATAGCCATGAAAGTTCTTTAAAATATTAAATCATTATAATCCATATTTGTAACACACTTCTAGTTAGTGTGCAGGACATATGGCATGTAAAATAAAAAGAAGCTTCTAGATTTATATTTGTATACTTATTTTATCTTCACATTTATTTTGTATATCTAGTTTGTCCTTTTTGATGAATATATTGTAAATAACTGAAGAGGAAGAGGTAGGTTATAAATAAATAATTGAAAATTTCATTTTTTTGGAAATCTATGGATTTTTAAATTAAAGCCCAGGAAAAAAAAACACTAGGTAGATGATAAAAAACAAAACAGAAATTTCTCATTATGAGAAAACAAGGATAGAGGTTAAGCACTGTTATGGGTTGAATCACGTCTCTCCCAAATTCACGAGAAGTCTTAACCTCCAGTATCTCAGAATGTGACCTTATTTGGAAATAGGGTCTTTGCAGATATAGCCAAGTTAAGATGAGATCATTGGAATGGGTCCTAATCCAATGTGACTGGTGTCCTTATAAAAAGGGGAAGTTTGGACACCGAGACAGACACACACACAGAATGCCATGTGAACATAGTTTATAATGTGTGGCTAGGACTCATTGAGATGGGGTTGATTGGGGAGAAATAAAATCAGGAGAAATTGTGTCACAGAAATCATAAAAAGAGTTTTTCAAGAAATAAGTTGTGATCAAGATCATCAAATGATGGGAAATCATAGAGCAACAGTGTTAAGTAGGGAAAACGTACCTTTATGCTTTGGAGGCAGAGGAAGTTGGGTTTAAGCGTTATCTCTACCTCTTGCTTAGCTGTGTCAGCTATGAAAGTCATGTTACCTCCCTAAACCTCATTTTTCTCACCTGTAAAGAAGTGGCAATATGTATTCTTCTTCAGTTTTGTTGTAATTATAAGCAACCACACTCAAACGCACATACACACACAATAAAAGATTTAGCAAAAAGTCGGTGCTCAGTAAATAGCAGCTGTTATTACTGCTATAAGACAGTATAGAAAGGAATGGGACTAGACTACTAGTAAAAAAATAAATAAAATAGCAAAACCCATAAAGGATATGTTTTTTATTCTTTTTTTTTTCATTTTTTTGTTTCACTTATTTATTTATTTATTTATTTTATTTCAAAGTATTAAGGGGATACAAATCTTTTTGGTTACATGGATCACTTTTATAATGCTTGAGTCATGGTTATAAATGTGTTTGTCACCCAGATAGTGTTCATTGTACCCTCTAGGTAGGTTTTTGCCCATCCCATCCTTCCCCCTCCCACCACTTGATTTCCATTGAGTTTTACTTCCCTCTATGCACATGTGTGCTCATCACTTAGTTCCAATTTAACAGTGAGTACATGTGGTGTTGTTTTTCCATTCTTTAGGTACATCACTTAGGATAATGGTTTCCAGTTCCTTCCAGGTTGTTGCAAAAGACATTAAGTCATCCTTCTTCATGGCTGAGTAGTATTCCATGGTATACACATACCACATTTTGTTAATCCACTCATGAATTGATGGGCATTTGGATTGATTCCACATCTTTGCAATTGTGAATTGTGCTGCAATAAACATTTGAGTGCAGGTGTCTTTTTGATAAAATGACTTCTTTTCCATTGGGTAAATACCCAGTAGTGGGCTTGCTGGATCAAATGGCAGGTCAAATTTAGTTCTTTGAGAAATCACCATACTGTTTTCCATAAAGATTGTACTGATTTGCAGTCCCACCAAAAATGTATAAGAATTCCTTTCTCCCTACATCTATACCAACATCTCTTGTTTTTGGACTTTTTAATAAAAGCCATTCTGACTGGGGTAAGGTGATATCTCATTGTGGTTTTAATTTGCATTTCCCTGATGATTAGTGACGTTAAACATTTTTTCATAGGTTTATTGGCCATTTGTCTATCTTCTTTTGAGAGGCTTCTGTTCATGTCTTTTGCCCACTTTTTAATGGGGTTGATTTTTTCTTGCTGATTTGCTGAAGTTTTTTGTAGATTCTCATTATTAGTCCTTTATTGGATATATAGCTTGTAAATATTATACATCCAATAAAGCACTAATAACGAGAATCTATTCTTAACAATAGACAATAACTTAACGAGCACTTATTATGTGCCAGGCACTGTTCTCAGCACTTATACGTATTAACTTATTTCATCCTGACAAAAATCCATTGAAGTAGATACTATTTTGATTCCCACTTTTACCAATGAGAAAACAGGCACAAAACAGTTATTTGCTTAAATCCACATGGATAAGTGCAAGAGCCAGGATTCAAAACCAGGTTGCTTAACTCTAGTGTTGACGGTTTTCATTACTATGCTACACTATTTCTCTTTTAGAATCAATCTATAATTCTTTCTCTAGTGACTATAGAATTTGTTAATGCTGAGTTATTTCAATTAAGGCAATTCTGGAAAATAGTTTTCTGCAAGCAGCCTCTTCTACATTGAATATTCTTGGCCAGGAGAACATTCCAGTTTTACCTTCTCAGTGATTAATTAGAATACATAATTTGCTTTTGGAATCCAGCGTAAGACATCTGGGAGATATGTCCTACCTATACAGGAATCAGTTAGTTAAAATCAGGTCTGAAAAATTTAGTGGACTTTTATTTTTTTGACATTATGGCCTGCAAAGTCATCTAAACATTTTTTAGTGGCAATGGAGCGCTCTAGTCAGCTAATTTCAGCTTGCAAGAGCCAACTGTTAAGTTTTCAGGAATTTTGCAAGCTGATTGCTAAACGTAGCCATTATTAAAAATCAAATTATACAGACAAAAATAAATTAATTAAATATAAACAAAGATTATAAATACTCCAAATGTATTTCTTAATTATTTTACTACATTTTACTGTTACCTATGTTCTTGAGGTTATTTCTATCTTTTTTTTCTGTATGGAGAAAATACTAGATAATAGTGTGCTGTTATGCATCTCTTCCAAACTTTGTGTTCAGCGACATCAAGTTGGTAGCTTGGAACTGGTCATAGTGGAAGTATTTATTCCACAGAAATCAGTTAGCTGATACTAAAGTCAGGGATCCTACCTGCTTCCTGGCCAGTTGTTAAATCTTTATCAGCCCACCCCTGCAAAGCTAACGGCCAGACTATGGAATCCTGTACCCTAGAACTATCACTTGAATTGCCATTTGTAGGTTTTCAGAAATATATGTAAAACACGATTTCCCAGTAATTGGTATTATTAGAAATTCACATTGCTTACTGAGCCATCTCAGCTATCTCAGATCATTAAATAGCCCATTTTATTTTCTTTCAAATCCAGAGATAGTGTTTTCCCTTTGTTTGGGGAAACTAATCATCACACTTCCATTTTTTACTTCCCTACGCTTTTGCCATTTCTACTCTTTGAAATCTCACTTTTTATTATCTCTTTAATTTATAAAAATCATTTTTTATCACTAAGCTCATTTCTTCTCATCTCAACTATTTTCTGGTCCATCCCCACTCTAACCTATGTGCAAAAAGCCACTTTGAGAAAGGGTGGTGAAATTTGGAAACCAGAGTGAAGTTTAAACTTAGCAAGAGGAAAAGTATAAGCAATAGGCAAAAGTAAGGAGAGGCAATACAACATGGTGGATGAGGGCACAGGCTCTGAAGCCAGACTGTCAGGATCTAAATTCCAGCTCTGCCAGTTACTACTGTGTGACTTGGAGCAAGTTATTAGCCTGTTAAGTACTTAGCCTCTTTGTGCCTTAGTTTTCACCTCTATAGTGTGGGGAAAATAATTGAATCCATTTCATATAGTTATTGTGCAAATGAGTTAATGAATGTAAAATATGGAGAAAATTACAAGGTACATGGAAGGTATTATGTAAGTATTTGTGGTTATTCCCTCTTTATATTAAAAGATAGGAGTTTTCTCCCTGAAAACAACAAAGAGGTGAGTTTGTCATTTGTTACCCACTTTCAGTCAAGACTTTGTTCAGTTAAGAATATCTAAAGTATCTCATATACTTACTCTATTGAAAAATTTAAACTTTGGGTCAAGAGTGTTCCAAACTTCTATCCCTCAATTTTTAATTATGTACATATTGCATGAGCTATTGCAGTTGGAAAATGGACAAACATAATGGAACTGGCAAATTTATTCAATCTAACTAAATGTGCCATGTAGAAATCAATTGTGCAGTGACCTACTTGGATTATTAAGAGAATTAACTAAATGACATCCTGTGCAAGAAGGTGGCTATTTGGCCATATGTAGACAAGGCTGTTTAGACAACCTACTTGGGATCAAAAAATAAAAGGGTACAGTTAACTTGTCCTAAAGTGTGTAGTACTAATATCTTAAAATGTGATTAAAGAACTTTTAATCTTTATTTAATAGTTACTGTAAAATTAAATATATATCATCCCAATGGAGATGTCCCTATTTTTAAAAACATTTCTCTATTATCTAGTGACTCAGAATTAATTACGGGTAGGAATAATTTGATTTGAGGTTTTAGATGTAACCAAAGTTGAAAAACATGAAAACCTGTATAAAGCAAAGGACAATTTGCTTTATGAAATACTAATGACAATGGCAATGTACTGTTTACTTTTGTTCTAGGCTAGTAAGAAACCCATTGACTGCAACTATAATCTATTTTTATTCTCTTCTCACTTAGAGATTAGAATTATTAATACACATTGAGTGTATATAGCTTCCTAGGTGGGGTGTTTCCTTCGCAGTAAAATTATGGTCATTTGCTTACAAAGTTATACTATTTATGAATCCCATACATACATTGTTATTCCAATCACATTATTATCACCTGACCAAGTTTAGATATCAAAATACTGTGCCAATTCATTATCATTATTGACTTGATAATGCACAATTTGTTATTCTGACACCAACTGTCAACTTTTTGTGCTATGGTGCAAAAATACCTTGAATAATGAAAATGATAGATAAGAAAAACCACACTTAATCAATTAGTTGGGGGCTGTATCTGTAAGTACAAACAATATGATGCATGTGGATGACATAGGGAAAGGATAGTTATATTATTTATATGGAGTCTCTTTCCTTACACCATATGTTTAACAGACATAATCAGAATTAAGGAAATTATTTAATTGATTTCACCTCTTGCGTTCTCTTATATTTTCCTTATCCCCCATCGTTTGAGTGTAGGGAGAGAAATACTTTTTTATATATGAATAAGGTATAGGAGTATGGCAGGAAAAAAGAGGGAACTTTAATTCATACCGCACACCATATGCTAAAATTAAATCAAAATGAATCATAAATTGAGATATAAAATCTAAAGTTATAAACCTTCTAGAAGAAAACATAGGAGATAATCTTTGTGATTATGTGTTAGGCAAAGGTTTCTTCAACCTGACACCAAAAGCACAATTCTTAAAAACTGAACTTCATCAAAATTAAAAACTTCTGCTCTTCAAAAGGCACTATTAGTCAAATGAATAGAAAAGCCATAGACTGGGGGAAAATGTTTGAAATGCATGTATCTGATAAAGGACTTATATCCAGAATATATAGATAACTCCCAAAATGTAATAGTGAGGAATCAAACAACCAGATAAAGATATACAGATGGTAAATAAGCACTTAAAAAGATATCATTAGTTGTTAGGAAAATGCAAACTCAAAGCACAATGAGTTACCACTACCCATCTATTAAAATGACTAAAATTAAAAAGAATGATTGTACCAAGTGTTGGCAAACATGTGGATGTACAGGAACTTTGATACACTGCTGGTGGGACTGCACAATGGTACAACCACTTTGAAAATAAATTGGGCAGTTTCTTGAAAAGTTCACCATTCGTGAACCATATGATCCAGCTGCTCTATTCCTATTTACCCAAGAGGAAGGAAAGCATATGACCATATAAAGACTTGTAACAAATGTTCAGGGCAGCATTATTTGTAATAGCCCAAACTAAAAACAACCCAAATATTCATCAACAGGTGAATGGATAAACTGTGACATATCTGTTCAATGGGCCCAGCAATACAAGGAATGAACTATTGATACACATAACAACAGGGGCTAATCTCGAAATAATTATGTGAAGTGAAAGAAAACAGACAAAAAAGAGTACCTACTGATTTCATTTATGTAATACATTCATACTACAAATTATAGTGACAGCAAATCAGCGATCGCCTAGGGATGAGGTGGCAGTGGGAGGGTGGGGAGAAGAGCAGGAGGGGATTACAAAGAAGCATGAGGAAACTACATGAATGATGGATATGTTCATTATTTTGATTGTGTTGATGTTTTCATGAGATATATACATATATGTCAAAATGTATCAAAGTGTATACTTCAGTATGTACATTTATTATATGTCAGTGATACTTCAAAAAAAGCTAATATTTATGCATTTTGATCATGCCAAATATTATTTTGCATCAGAAATTTCATTTGTAGGAGTTAAACATTGATTAGTTCAATGGACCCCAGTTATAGAGCATTACAGATTTGTTTACACTTGTATTTTTGAAAACGATAGTGATGATAAGGTCTCTGACAAATTTATTGCTATAGAATATTTTTTGTTTCAAAAAAATTTATGTTATTTCCCATTACCAAACAAGGAAATATCGACTAGAGAGCAATTTGGTAAAGCATAACGATTTTGTCAGAATTATGAAAGATGTTTTGGCTTATTGCCATCTCTGCAGTGCACAGTGTTAAAGGGAATAAATGAAAACATAATCTAAAATGATGCTAAGCTTAAATTTTCATTCCAATTCTTAGCAAGTTTACAAGCATAATGCAGACCTTTGAACACCTGAGAAGATTTATGAATAAACTTGGCAAACATAATTATAATCTGAAACAAATGGGGCTGGGTCATGACCAACTGACTTAGATTCAATGATTGAACACAGGGGCTTATTACGATATTACTAGGAACTCAACCTAGAGAAATTAATTTTATTTTATTACAAAAAGAGGTTTAAGTCCCAGTGAAGAAAGTTGAATGGGTGTATTTACATTTAACTAACGAGGAAACCCTGGGCAGGGGCCAATTTGCCTGAGTCTTATCGGTAGCCAATTTTAAGAACACCTGCTTCTCACCTGTCCCCTTGAGCACTTCAAGTTCTTTGTTATAGTATGTGAATGAAAGAAAGGAAAACAAATTGCTTAAAGCAGAACATTTACAAATTTCCTGTAATGATTTGTCAAGGTAACTCAGTCCATAACCCATTACCATGCTAGTTCCAAACCTCTGTTGGGTTGGTAATAATAAATTACATAGCCTGCAGAATGAGAATCCAATGATTCTCACTGGATAACAAACTCTTTTCACTAAATCTTAATATCACTTACTCTTAAACTGAATTATACAATAAAAAATAATTATGACCAACATTTGTCAGGTACGTAGAACATGTGAAACATCCTCATATGTGCTTTATGGCATTTAAATTTAATCCTCACAAGATCAGCTAGGTCTATGTTATCCATTTGCCTTCATTTTACAGAGAAGGAACCTGGGCACAGAGAAGAGAAGTAATTTGCTCTGGATTGCAGAGCTGTAATTTGAACCCAGATCTCTGGCTTTCAACCGCATCTTTTTCCACTACCTTATTCTCTATTTCCTCTATTTTAGTTACTATCCTTTGATATTTTGGGTCAATCAGGAAGAAATACAAACGCATATCTATCTAAGGTATTTTATATGAGTAGAAAGCTAAAATCATGTCAACAATCTGAGTTGATGTAGGTGTGAAATGCCGGGAGGAAACCACAGGAGGCGTGGATGGTATGGCTGAACTTTGGGTTTTCTTTCCTTCGTTCTTTTTTGGGGCAACTCCTTTTCTTTGGACATTGAGGACAACTTCCCTAAGATATTTTTTTCTGAACTGTTACATAAAATGATACATATTAAGTCCTTAGTACTAGGTCTGGTATATTATGACATGGTAAAAAACAGCATCACTACTATTTTTATTAAGAAATGTACCTCAAAAAGATGTGCATATATTCCATTCCTAGGTATATATCTGAATGTATGTGTTCACACATACATTTGTATGTCAAAAAACGGAAACAGCCAAAAAACAGGAACAACCAAAATGTCCATCAACTAACAAATGGATGAACAAAATGCAGTATATCCATACAATGAACTATTGTTCATCAATAAAAAGAAATGAAGTACTGATACATACTACATCATGGCTGAAAGTTGAAAACATTATGCTGAGTGAAAGAAGCCAGTCACAAAAAGCTACATATTATATGATTCCATTTATATGAAATGTCCAGAATGGGTAAATCTATAAAGATGGAAAGTAGATTAGTGATTGCCTAGTGTTTGAGAGCATGAAGGTGGTAGGGAATGGGGAGTGATTGCTGATGAGTACAGAGGTTTTTTTAATAGGAAAAAGAATCATCTAAACTTAGATTGTGGTGATAGTTGGATAATCGTGTGAATATACTAAAAAGCATTTTATTGTGCACTTTAAATGGCTGAATTGTATGTTATGTGAGTTATAGCTCAGTAAATCTGTTTTTAAAAGATAATTATATAGGCCAGGTGTAGTGGCCGACACCTATAATCATAGCACTTTGGGACGCCAAGGCAGGAGGATTGCTTGAGGCCAGGAATTCAAGACCAGCCTGAGCAAGAACAAGACCCCATCCCTACAAAAAATAGAAAAATTAGCCAGACGTGGTGGTGCATGCCTGCAGTCCCAGCTACCCGGGAGGCTGAGGCAGGTGGATCGCTTCAGCCCAGGAGTTTGAGGTTGCAGTGAGCTATGATGACACCACTGCACTCTAGCCTGGGTGACAGAAGGAGACCCTGTCTCAAAAAAAAAAAAAAAAACATAATCATATAAAGAAGATATGTATAGTCAACCTAGGTCAAAGTAATCTGAAAAAAATTCCTTTAAAAATTAAAAACAAAGTGAAACAAATGAGGCTAACTATATGTCAAGTTGGTGATTTAGTCACACAGAGAAAAAAATCTTTCAAGCAACTTGAAAACTCAGTAATTTGAATGTACATTCCCTAGGAGATAAATCTTTAAGACAAAAAGAAAATATAAAAAATACTTAGTAATCATACTGGTATTGCTATTTTATAGTTAATATGTATATGCATTAGGTTCTCAAATAATTCATTAACTTAATTACTTATATTACCCATAAATAATTATGTTAATACCTTTAGGGGTTCTTATTTCAGAGTCAGTGAAAAGAGATACAAATATTGACATTGAATGAGTTAAGGAAAAATCCTCTAATCTTAAATTTGAATTGTTAAGGGCCAGTCTAAATTCATGGTATATTTTTGTTTTTAAAAAATAAATATTAGCCAGGGACAATGGCACATACCTGTAGTCCCAGCTACTCAGGAGGTTGGGGCAGCATGATCCCTTAAATCCAGGAGTTTGAATCCAGCCTGCATAACATAGTGTAGACCCCATCTCTAAAAATAAATAAGTAAGTAAATAAATAAATAATTATGTCCTAGCTCTGTTCACTGAAAAATTCTTGGAAACAATGTCAACACAGTAGCAATTATCATTGAGCCCAGACCTAGCTCTCTAAATCCCCTTTCTCAGTAAAAGGAGCCAAGGATCCTTGGAGAAATGGCTGATGCCATACCCTGGCGAGAAATGTATAAGATTAGCCTGGAACATCTTATCAAGCTAAAAAGTAAAGAAGTGATCAAAGACCACTGTGGTTGTGTGAAGAGGACTCAGGAGACAACTTTGAAAGGGCTGTTACATGCCAAAGATGAGCATTGTGCATCAAAAAAAATAATGACTCCAATGGAATGAAGCAAGTTCATTAAAATGCAGGCATTCAAAACAAAACAAAACTTATTGGTCACCTTTAAAGACGGTTAGGGCACCAAATCATTATTCTGAAAACTTGAAAATAAAAGGAAAAAGAAATCAAGCATTTATTTTTCCCCCAGTATACAAATTATGTGATCAAATAGTTGAGCAAAGGTTCTCAGAAGAATTTCAGCTAATAAATGCAGAAGGACAGAATCAGGAAATAATCAGCTTGCAATGCCTAATGAAAGAATGCATTTTACTGCTAAGCAATTGGGAGAAAGATTCATGAGAAATGTTAAACTGGGAGATTAGGCTGACAGCATCTGTACCCACTAATAAACTTTAAATCCCTAAGAAAGACAACCAGTCATTATGCGCCTCTTGACATAATGTGATCAAAAGTATACAGTACCACCTATGATGTATTTATGCCAAGAAAATTTTATTTGAATTCAATTAGATATCAGCTTTCATTGAGAATAAAGGAACATGCTAAACAACATGCCAAGGATGCAATAAGCCAAGTCCAGACTGGGGAAAATTCTATAAATGAGCCAATTTCTTTGGTAAATAAATGGTAAGTAATAAGTGAGTAAGAAGGTGTTTTGTTATTGATTAAAAGATATCTGAGACACTTTTCAACCAAATGCAATTTTTAAATCTCATGTTTGAATCCTGATTAAGAAAATTGCAGGAAATTGGAGTTGTCCAAAAATGAACCTGAAGTGCTATGTGTCCTGTCACAGTAAGTGTTTGGGCATAGAAAGATTATCAATTTGCCAGGTATATTACATATAAGATTACCAATTGGTTATAGGCTAGGCAACTTCTAAGATTCCTCCTTCTTAAAGATAATGATTCCAAATTTACTCAAAGAAACCTACCCAATAAGAAATATACCCAAGTATGGTAGATTTTGTTTCTGAAGATTGTCACAACTATATCTCCCATTCCACATGCTCTTTTGCAAGGAGACCTTGACACTTGCCCATCTAGAAGTGAAGTCTTTCTCTGCTGCTTGAATCTGGGCTGTCCCTATGATGGGCTTTGACAAACAGAATGTAGCTAAAGTGAGGCTGTGTGACTTCTGATGCTAGGCATTAAGAGAATTTCTGCTTCCTTCTTCTTAGAGCCCTGAACTACCATGTAAAGAGATCCAGCTACCTTACTGAAGAGACCATGCAAGGAGGTAGAAATCCCATCCAGCCCCTAACTGTTCCATTCATCCCAGCTTCGCTGCCTTTATGTCAGTGAAGCCATCTTGGACATTTAAGCCCCAGCTGTGTCAGTGCTACAATTGAGCCCAGGATCCAACTGACCCATCAGTTAAATGCAACTACAGGAAAGACCCCAGCTAAAACCACATGGAGAAAAAGAACCACTCAGCTGAATCCTACACAAATTACTGAGAAAACATAATGGTTGTTGCTTTAGGTCACTAATTTGGGAAAGTTTGCCATGCATCAGTAGATAACCTAGTATACACAGGATGAAAAAGCAGATGTTGGCCACTACAAGTCTTTATACTTAAGCTTAATTTAAAAACCACAAAAATGGCAATAAACCAATGAACACCATTTATATACTGAACCAATAGGGTTTGCTTCATCTATTCAAGTCCATGCAACTATTAATAGCTGCAGATATATAAAGATAGAGGAAAGAGCCATAATGTTGAACCCAAAGACACTCTGCAAGGGTTTGAATGAGTGAGATGATCCCTAACTGGCTTAAACTCAAGTCTTACCACAGTAGCACATAGTTGAGATGAAGAGAGAGATGGCTATAAAATAGCTTTCTTTTTCTGATATGCTTAAATGGTGAGACATTAGCATTATTACTATTTCATTTCTTTTATTTTTTTTTCAAAGAGAGAAAGATGTAGGTATTAAATAATATGATACAATCTAGAGAAACTGCAAAGGACAAAAAATACAGTTCCACAGATTTGAGGAAACATGATTATGTGTACTTTCATTTCTAGTACTCCCACTCTGATTATCTTAATGAAATATCACATAATCCTATATCCTCAGCTGTGGTGGTTATTATCATCATCATCATCATCATCATCACTGTTTCAGGAAGGAGGATTGAGTAGGAGGTAATGAACATGAAGGGATAAGATAAGGACACAGAGAAATGAACACAGCAAAGGAAGAAGAGAGGATGTTGAGAAAAAATGAGAAGGACTGTTAGTAAAGATTGAGAAAGGTAAGGGGGATAAGTATCATAATAATATGAGGGCATATGATTTGCAAAGCAATTTGTTGTCTATAAAGAATTTTAATGTATGTTATCTAATTTAATCTTTATAATACTTGCTAATGATGTTTTATTATCCATATTATACAGATGAGGAAATATGCATGGGGTATTAAAATATTTACTGAATGTCCATTTTGTGCCAGTCACTATGCTAAGTGCTGGAAATATAATTATTAGCAAAACAAATATGATATCTGCCCTTATAACTTATAGCCTACTAGAGTAGAAAAGCATTATTCAAAATTACAAAAACAACTGTAAAATTGAAACAGATTCAAGGAATATGGCTCTATAAAAACATAGGATAAAAGGATTTGATATAATCAGATTGTTCTGATTACAGGTTTTTTGACAAACACATTGTACAGTTACCTTGCTTGAATCTGTTCTATAAATATATTTCATCCAAATATGATTGCACATTAAGAAATCAATAAGCATTTTCAAGCCACTTTTGCAATTTTTAAATTACTCTTCTAGGGCAGAAATAAAAACCTTGCTTTATTTTTATGCACAGAACTGGCTGCCTCTACAGTGCCACCATTTATTGGATCAGGATTCTATACTTTGTACCCTTTAGTCAAGAACTAGCTAACAAGGTCACTTAGGGGGGGAAAAAAAAGCCTATTCTAGACATGAGAATTTAACCACTTGCCCAGCTTTGAAAGTATCACTCACAGCATGTCAGCCAGGAGATGATAAAAGTCTGTGCTTCTAGTCCCTGGGGTTTCCCTTTTCTTACACTTCTCAGAGTAAATGTTAGCTTTATGCACCACAAGATAGAAGAGACTGATCAAACAAGATTTGTACTCACCAAATTTCTGCTCTAGAAGAAAAGCATACAATATAACTACTGAACATCCAGTAGTACTTCTACTCAAAGGACATAAAACCTAAATGAACACTATCTTCTCAAATAACCCCAAATAGTTTCAGATTGTCAATTCACTAATCCTTCTACGAGCCCATGGCCAGGGTTGATAAGAATGAACAGGAAACTAAAATACAAAGAGTTGATTCAATGTATTCCAGGTTTCCCAAACTGAATAGGAGCTAGAGTTGTAAAGCTCCTTTTTCTCAATATAGACACTCTACAAGGACTTTTGAATGAACTGACCAGTGTTTACCTTTCCTAGGAATGTGGATTTTATGTTAAGTGCTAATTAATCTATTTAATAGTTTGTTTCCTATTTTCCATATTTTATTTGGGAATTTTCATATTATGGTATTCTTTGCAGGCTTTGATTGTTATCCAAAGTTTGGAGTTTGGACATTTTATAATAATTCTTTTGTTTTATATTATTTTAATAAACATTTTTCATGTAACAATATTTGGACATATGTTTCAACACTACTATCTTTTCAATCCACCCTGTAATAAATTTGTTTTTTCATATCCTTCTGGTCTGCCTCCAGTAAATTCTTAGGTATCTTACAGTTATTGATTTCTTATTTAATTCCATTGTGGTCAGAAAACATATTTTGTGTGGTTTATTTGCTTTATTGGTGAATGTACCATGTACACTTGAAAATTATTTGTATTCTGTAGTTGTGGGATATCGTTTTGGTCCAGGTGGTTGATAGTGTTGTTCAGATCATTCATGTCTTTACTGAATTTTGCATAGATCTTCTATCAAATGCTGAGGGAGGAGTGTTGATATCTCTATGATAATGAAATCATCTATGACTCCCTTTCATTCTTTCAATTTTTGCTTCATATATCTTGAAGATATATTATTAGGTATACACATATTTATGATTATTATATTTTTCTTATGAATGAGACTTTCACCATTATGAAATATCCTTTTTTATCTCTGGTTATACTCTCTCTTGAAGTGTTATTTTATCTGATATTAATATTGAGTCTCCTTCCCACACTTTCTTATGCTTATTGTTTGCGTAGTATATCTTTCCCAGCCATTTACTTTCAAGCTATCTGTGCCTGTACATTTAAAGTACATTCTAATAAAGAGCCTATAGTTGAGACTTTTTTTGTTAATCCTTCATGATAATCTCTAATTTTTAATTGGAGAGTTTAGCTTATTAACATTTATTGTAATTGTTGATATGACTAGATTTAGATCTCACTCATGTTTCATTGTTTGATTTTTGCTTGTACTCTATTTTGTTTTCCTTTGTTCCTCCTTCACATCTTTTGGATCACTTGAATTTTTTTAGAATTTCATTTTAATATATCCATTTACATTTTAGCTATACCTCTAAATATACACAATAAATTTTTACAATCTACTTAGGGTTAACATTACTTAATATAAAATATAGAAACCTAGTACCTGTATAGGCCCATTTACTGCAACTCTTAATCCTTTATACTATAGTTGTCATATATATTATATCTATATACTTAAACCCCACAGCACAATGGTATCATTTTTAAACAGTAATATGTATTTTAATAAATAAGAGAAGATATAGTCTTGTATATTTACCAATATATTTACCATTTCATATTTTCTCTATTTCTTCCTCAAGTTCTGAGGTCCATCTAATATCATTGCTCATCACCCTGAGAACCTCCCGAGAATTACTTGTAGTGTAGGTCAGCTTACAATGAATTCTCTTCCCTTGTTTGAAAATGTCTTTATTTATCCTTCATTTCTGAAGGATACTTTTACATGATGTAGAATGCTGGGTTAACAGATTTTTCCTTTCAGCACTTTAACAATTTTATTACACTTTCTTCTGGCCTCCATTGTTTCTGAAGAGAAGTGAGCAGTCATTTGAATTATTGTTTCCTTGTGTTTATAGGTCATTTTCCTCTGGCTACCTTCAATATTTTCTGGATTTCTCCTTTCTGGAATAATGCCACCTCCTTTCCCTCACACACATACTTACATTTTAGTGGCTGTGGCTGTCCTGTACATTGACCTCTGATGCTTCATATGAGAGAGACCGTGGGTTTTCTATTGGAGTTGTGGTTACTCCATGCAGTGTCTACTGTGGCTTGACCTCAGGCTAAAAGCCTTCTTTGCCTCATTAATTCTTACTCATTGATCAAGACTCAGCTTAATCATCATCTTTTTCAAAAGCTTCTCTGAATATCTAGATTCAATTTGATGTGCCCAGGAGTTGGGAATGCATTTGGCTGAATCTAACCAAAAATACTACTACAGTGACTTGAACAAAACTGGGTTTGTTTTTCTTACCTAATGTGAAATTCAGATGTAAACAATTCAAAACTGATGGAGCTGCTCAGACAGGTCATTAAGGACCTATTTTTTCCTATCTATCTGCTCTTCTATCTGAATAAAGCTTTTGCCTTTATAGTTTCAAGCTGAAACATGTATCTCTGGGCATTACATTCATTTTTCCAAGTAGGCAGAAGAGTCAAGGACTATTAATAGGATGACCAATTCATCCTAGTTTGCTTAGGACTTGCTTATTTTTAACCCTAAAAGTCCCAAGTTCTATTAGTGGAACTAAAAAAATCACATGGGCTGTCACACATGCCTAGAAAATATTCTATAGGATTGCAAAATAAAAACCAGAGCCTACTCATTCTATTGCAGAAATGGGATAAAAATATAACCAAGCTGCAATCACAGCTCACATTCACAAATTTGAGTTATTATTAAATATGGCTAGATTCCTTGGGTCATGACATTAACAGTCTAGTTGATTATTTCCAGGGAATACTATTCCAAAATTTACTTAAATAACTTATTCTTAGGATCTTTCCTGAAGAATAGCTTACTTAAATATTGATATCACTCTTGGTTGTTTTACCTAGCTTTTAAAGTAATAGTTCAATATTTATGTTGCAAAACAAAATACATATTATAAAAAGCAAAATCAAAATACATATTGCTTTAATGTTTTCAAATGTAAGTACAGACAGTAAAATAAAACCAAATAAGTTCAAAGAAATCTCAATGTTCTGCAGAATCATTTATATCTATGTTAAAAACACTAGAACAAAATTTAAATGTTGATGTTTTAAAGAGGAAGTATATGTCTTGTATGTGGGTGGCATTGCCTTAATCAGACTGTTTTCTCTTGTCAAAGGAGTTTGAGGACATGCAACAAATCATCAATATTAGTTATGAATTCCAAAGAAATTAAAATTTATTTCTAGCTTGTTCATTAATTACTTTCTTCAAGGCATAAAATAGCATTTCATAGCCTTAGGAGAAGAATATAGATCTTTCCATGGTAAACATAAAACTGTATAATCTGACTTATAATTATGTAAGGTCTTTTTTATATAACCTGATATTATGTAAGCACAGTTAGGGATGTATAGCATGTATATAGTGTTATAAAAACACAAAACAAATGTAACAGCCACTAGCATTTTCTTTTTCCTTGCTTCATTTTTTTTCTTTTTAGTTTTCCCATAAATCAATGATCACAAAGAGTGAATACTAACAATGTAACCCTTACCTTTTAATCAAAGCACTTTCATACTTTTTCTCACGCCTAAGAATGATTTAACACAAATGCCTCTCAGCCATGTTTCAGCAATGTAAAATGTGGTTTTTTTTCTACAAAGGAAACCAAGCAATTCATTTTAATACAAAGAGTCCCATGGGCCAGAAATGAATTATATTTTTAGCAATATTCCCTGACCCCAAGACTCCCAAGGAACTATTCCTCTGACTTCAGTTGCCAAATTAACATAAGTAGAAATGTAATTGTCTTCCCTGAGGGGCTTGGAAATAAAACTTGCTAGAAATCTTGGTTTATATACGTGGAGATATTTGAACAGAATGTGGTTCTCCTCAATAAATTTTAGTAAGTGATTAATTGAGGAGGAATGAGAGTTCCCAATTACATAGCTTCATCAGCGATCCTGTCTCAAGTCCAGGCCATCCCTTCCTTTCAGCCTTACAGCCACAGCCTAGTCCAGGCCCTAGAGAGCCTTCTCTCTCCTCAGCTTGCTAACTGTAAGTTTAGAATTTAGTCCTTCGGTTTCAAATCCAACTCCCTTCTTAGCACATTATTTTGAATATCATGTGTCTCCCCAGTTAGTGCACCTAACCACCAAGCTATACACTTTGCTCAAAGTCCTTGTATTTTCAATTATCCATTTATAATAAAGAGAAATAAATTTAGGATTTGTCTTTCTAAACCCTTCCCAGTTCCTGGTAATTCAAACAGCAGAAATACTATGCAGTAATTATACTGGTACCCTGAATGTTCCTAAATATTCAACTCCCAGTGGTCTAACATGCCAAGATTAGGGGATCTTTCTATCACATTGAGACAGTACAATGTTATGGAATCTGCTTTAGTGAATTATTCTTATTTGTGAAATTGCTCTGTTTCATCAGAACTTCTCTCATGTCCATCATAATTAGAACTCTTATCTGAATAACTCCTAATGCAAGCAAGACTTTAGCTCCATAGTTTTATATGAAAATAAAAAATTATTCTTTAGTCAATCATATCATTCCGTAATTAGTCTAACAGCACAAAGTAGCCAGTTCCCATGTATCAGGAGCAAGAAGCCACACACAGAAAATAGAAGTATAATACCACACATTCCCCTTCCCATTTTATGTTTACCTCTTGCCACATCTTCAAGTCAATGCCCTTTTTTCTTTTTTTGAGAAAGGGTCTTACTATGGTGCCCAGGCTAATCTTGAACCCCTGGGTTTAAACAATCCTCCCACCTCAACCTCCCAAGTAGCTGGGATTACAGGTACTTGCCACCATGCCCGGCTTTAATGCACATATGTAGGTGAACTCTAAGTAATGTCAAAGAAGGCATCTTTTGTCTCATAGCATATAGAAAGGGTAGAAATTAGGAAAAGTAGAAATGAGTAAGATGGGTGAGTGAAAAATATCATAAACAAGTGAAAATTTCAGTTTCACAAACATGTCAGTAAATTCATATTTTCTTTATAGAAAGGGATCCTGCAGGGATTCTGGTTTAAATAATATAACCCCAAAGCTTAGCACAGGTGTATAATACATTCTTATGGAATAATATGATTGAAGAATAATTTTTCACTTTCCATTCAAAAATGGTATTCATGTGGACTGAGAAGTAGAATATACTATCAGACAGGTAGAGTAAAAACAATACTGTATTTAGAGTCAAAAGGGTGGGTCTGAGTCTCTGCCATTTACTAGTAGTACAACCTCAAGCAAGCCACTTCATCTCTCTTTTCTTCAGTTTCCTTATGTTCCAAATGGTGACTGAAATCCTTTTCAGAGGGTACAGTGAGAAAAAAATGTATTATAATGGGAGAAATTGCTTTATAAAACCTAAAAGGCATACAAAAGTAAAATGGTATTTTTAAGTTAGAATAATAAGAAAATATGTTTACAGTTTTGTCTAAGACTAAAGATTCTCTGGAGTCTTTATACCTAGAAGTTTGATCACATAAAAAACATGGGAGTCTCAAAATTCAAAGGAATCTTAGAGATCAGATTTTAGCTTAACGTCCTCATTTTACAATTGAGGAATCTGGTGAACAGTGATGCAAGGTACATTGTCCAAATGCATGAGCTGTATTTGTGTTTGTGCTAGAGTTTCTTTTCTCAGATTAATAAAAAAAATCATTCTTTATTAAAACATGTGTGTCACTCTAGCTCACTTTCATAAGTTATGGAAAAATATTTGTCAATATCCTACAATGAATATGGAGCCTAGACCTGAGAGGTTAAAATGTTCTACCTTAAGATCTCCACAGCACACATTCAGGAGAGGACTATGGAAACACACACACACACCCACACACACAACAGCCCCATATGTCCTCTTAATACACCCTTAAATGTGCTTCCAAAGCTACCTTCAGAAAGTCATCAACATATTACTTTAATTTGAATATAAGTTTAGACAGTTAGTAGTTCTCAGATTTTTAAATCCTCTCTCCTGGAGAATATTATTCATCTACTAGAACCTTTTTGCATCCACTGCCTTTTTTCTAGCCTTAATCTAACCACTATATTGTTTCCTATCATGTGTGATACACTGGTTCCCCAGGATACTCTATTCATTTTGACAATTGGAAAGGTATGCCTAAGGCACTGACATCTCTAGAAACGCTACTGTAGTTGACACTGCTTTTAGAAGATATGCTTTCCAGGAACTAATTTTTAACATGGGTTTATATTGTTTTCTACTGATGATTTGCATCAGAACTGTGAGAAATAAACTTCTGTTGTTTAAGCTTCCTGGTCTGTGGTACTTTGTTATGGCAGCCTGAGTTGACTGATACACGAGTAGTTTTAGATATTAAAATATTTCTCTTGGTTGAATTAGTGGTAGTGGTAAGAGAAATTACTGTGTGTGGACATGTGGAATCTTACTATGGCTGCTTTGTTAGCCTCTTCAATGCATCCTGTTGGATCACCTGAATAAAGATGAATAGCTTTTTGTTGTTGTTGTTAAAAGCTGGCTAGCTTTTTATTATATTTTCTTAGTTGTTCCAACTAGTTGGCACAGCTAGTGCTATTAACTTGTTGAGAAACACAGATGCCGTTTCCTGGTATTCAGAAGCAACTGAGTCTCTATGCTCTTTTTATTTGTTCTTTTCCTCCCCTGCTAAATCGATGATGCATGGTTGCCATTTCATTGTTTTGCTGAGGTTTATTTCGTTGCCTTGCACTTTTTGTTCATTAGACAAACACAGAGCAGATGATAAATAGTCATTGGGAAAATAACATGTTAGACAAAAATGCAACAATGTGTTTCACAGAAAATGGCATGTCATAGATGCTTTGTGTCTAGAGTAGAACAATTTAAAGATCCTTTGTGTGTAGGGAAAAAGCATCTGTTAAAAAAGCCATGGGAAAGCACCATTTCAGCCTGCTTTACAGATGTTTAACACTGGGCAGAAGAATGATTAAAAGTGCATTTGGCTATAGTCCCAATGCCTTTCTTATACAATCCCACATGACCCTATACTACACTACTCTGATAGCACTTACATTGAAAT
Organism: Daubentonia madagascariensis; assembly: GCA_023783475.1. NCBI lineage: Eukaryota > Metazoa > Chordata > Mammalia > Primates > Daubentoniidae > Daubentonia > Daubentonia madagascariensis. The sequence goes on from JAKFHU010000585.1 coordinate 17,809,185, forward strand.
TACCTCTTTACCTGGCTGTGTCCTCTCTAGAATGAAATCTCCTTGAAGTTAGGGATTTCATTTAGCCTTATTCTCCCATCACGTGGCTCATAAAAGCCTTTCAACACACATTTGTTTTATTGTATTACATAAAAACATTCAGCGAATCTGTTTTTATTAGGCCAGCTGATATAATTTCTTAAACACTGGAAAAGCAGTGTTTTTTCCCCCTACTGCTCACGTACCCAGGCATCCATTTGATAGTAAACATTAGATATCCTTCCACCCAATTAAACTAAAAGTGCATAGATAGGCTCTTAGGGGGAACTAAAATTTTGGAGCAAGTTTGAAAAGAACAGAAATAGCTGATTGCTGTATTAATTTAATCGATGAGAAAGGTTAAAGAGGAATCTATTTGCTTCGGGAAACAGTAGTGCTAATCAAGAATATGAAAGGTTAAAACATGGTCAACTAGGCATTTTCCTTTCCTCGTGAATGAAATGAGGCCTGGTAAAAGGGATCAGATTAGATGTGAAGTAGGACTATGACAATAGGGAAATGAAATGCCAGGGTAGGTTTACTGAGAAACCAGGTAGAATCTTTCTGTCGAAGTGAAATAGATTGGCACTTAGTTTTCTGAAATCATATTTGATGATTTAATAATTTTTTCAAGATCTATTTTAGTTCCTCTATTCAGTATTCTTTTTTTAAACATTTAGTCTTTTGTTTTAAAATAATTTTAGATTTACAGAAGTGTTGCAAAGATTATACAGAGAGTTTCAATACATGCTTTACCCAACTTCCCCCAATGTCAACATCTTGTATAACCATGGTACATTTATGAAAATTGAGAAATTAACACTAGTACAATACTATTCACTAAATCATAGACTTTATTCAGATTTCCTCAGCTTTTTCACTGATGAACTATTTCTATTCCAGGATTCAATCTAGGATAGTACATTGCATTTAGCAATGCATGATTCTTTAAATTTCACTTTTGAGTCTTAAGATTTAGTCTATACAGAGTCCTTATATCAAATTGATTATGTGTTTTAGCCATTTCATGATTTTAATTGTCTGTACTTCCTGTGTTCATCACTTATTCACCATGTGCAGGAGGTGTCTAAATCTCTTTACAATTCCCACTCGCTCTTGGGCCCTGTTTGTCTCTGCCCTGCCTCCTCCAGCCGCCACCCTCTGTGCCCTGTTCTCTCTGAAGATACCTTGCCTCTGACCAGACAAGCAGTCTTCATAAAGTAGAACAGCTGAAATGTACAATTTTCACTTTCCCTTACATAATTTGGGCCCTTAGAGAAAACACATAAGCAGGGGTTGTCAAGTCAATCTGACAGCTCTGTTAATGTTTTATTTAATTTGTGTTGTAACATAAACAGGGTGAAGGAAGGTTTTAATATTTGCTTAGAGTTTGGGATTAAGTAGAAATTTTCTGTTTTTCCCAATGCTTACCATTTGAGGATGTCACTATTCTTTTCTGAAAATAATTTCTTTCAGGTAAACCATCAGTCAAATGAGAGTAAAAGATTTTATTTCAGTTTCTTTAAAAGAGAATATTGGAGTCCATGAATAGGCTTTAGTATGTCCATGTCCATTAACTACTAAAATTATACATGTTATATTTTGTTTATAAGTGCATTTTTTTCTAGGGAAGAGGATTCACAACTCTCAGTAGATTCTTAAAAGTATCTCTCATGGTTCCAAAAAGCAAAAAGCTGAAGAACCATTTCTCTGGGGCTGGGGGTGTGGGGGTAACTATATCATCAGTTAGGTTTGACATCTAAATTTTAAGGCAAAAAATATTTGGAGTATTAAAATAGCTCCAAATGCCTTAAGTTCACAAAGTAAATGTCCTTTCTTCTCCACATAATAATTTAGGAACTTAAAAAATTCATTGTGATTTATCTTTGTATTAATTACATTTTCTACCTCTACTTATGCTCTTTTTTTGGTAAATTCTTTCTTTTCCCGCATTATTTCCAGAGTCCTTTCAGCACGCTATTATTCCTCCTGCCTTTGCCTGTCCCTGTTTCACAGCCATTCTTTCATCCATCATTCTGAACCCCATTACTTTTCCCGACAGGACTGCTTGCTGGGCATTTTCCTGTCACCTCCTCCATTCTGTTCCCTACACTTCTGTTTGCTTGAAGGAAGTGCTCTGGCCAACAGAGTGTGTAACCATAGGGACTGTCAGTGCGGACAGCATACCAAAAATACAAGTCTGTAAAGAACATTAGCTCGATCCTTTTGTGGGATCTTTGTAACAGAAACAGGCCTTGTCCCCGGGTGGAGTTAGAAATTTACAGCATGGACCTAAATTTAAACATAAAGAAGACACTCTCCCTTTTGATTTAAGAAGGCGTAATTTACCTAGTCACTGGAAGGGGAAGGGCAGAAGGTTAGGAGAATGAAGGGGATGGAACATTGCCTCTCACCCATTGATACTCACCAAAATGCTCCCATCCTGGTTCCCGCAGAGTGAGATAATTCCCCCACCCATCCCTAGCCCTACCAAAAGCAACATGATATATAAGCAACTTTGTTTAGTTGTCTATGATTTTGAACAGCTAAAATCATCTCAAATTTGTTTTTTAAAATGTAAAATGTGACTCAGTAATACTTGATGATATATTATGGTGATTATTGTTATAGCTCTGTTTATTGAACTGTACCTCTGTGCCAGACACTCTCTTGTGCCATTATCTCTAAATCTCACAATAGTACTATAAAGTATACACTATTGTTATTCCTTTTTTTCTGATGAGGAAACTGACGCTTAATTAATTGGCCTGAGTTCCTCTGCTGGCAATTGGTAGAATTGTCCTTGCACAAAAGCCTGCTTGCGGTTGAAGCCCAAGCTCCCAAACCTGAAGCTATAGTGTACGTCACTGATCAGTTGAAAATGAGCTGCTGTTGTTAGGAATTGGAGACCAGATGAGGTAGCAAGGGGAGGGAGAAGGGAAAGCAGAAATAGAAGGTGTAGAGAGACAAGTTCTAGACTCTTAATAAAATATTGTATCAAGATGTGTGTGTTCCATTTACCTAATTAGATTTTATTTCCTTCAGGTCAGTAATTTGATTCCCTTTAGGTGTCTTATACATAATAGGTGCTAAATAAATACTTAAAATGGGGAGGCAAAAGAGAAAGGAGAAAGGACAGATGTGCTGAAAAGGAGATGGGGAGAGAATGAGTGATACCCACAAAGGATGAAGAAAAGAGACAGCAGTAAATAGGGAAAGGGTAAATAAGAGAAGGTGGCAAAAAGAGACAAAACTCGAGGCAGAAGAAGATTCAGGGAGAAAAGCCCAGTTCATTCTCACTTTCTGGCCTTGAAAAACCACTGCTCACTTAGACTCTGGACTATAGGGAGTTGTCATTATGGAATTTAGCTCTTTGAAATATTAGCTAGATAATTAACCTCTGAGTATAGCTTTTTATGATAATTTCATCCTTGAATCATTTACAATCAACAAGTATCCCTAGGGCCCCTATGACTGGCAAAGCATTGAAGGAGATACCAAGATGACCAAAAGTTTAAAACATATACATAAGTAACAGCAGTCCAAAAGGAAAGGTGTTATAAGTGCTGTAAGTGGTCTGACAAGGGGAAATGACCTCTGGTTTGGATGGAGAAGAATAATGAAAACTTTCTTAGTGACAAAGTAATTCATTACTTGCCAGACTGGTAAAATTATAAGGATAGACTTGAGAGGAGTGGAATGGAGGGGGAAGATTTTTTACAAAGAAAGAACATCATTAACAATGTTGCAGAGCTGGAAAAACTTGGAGAATCACTCATTTTGCTGGAATATAGCATACCTATCTCTATTTACTAGCCACTCCCCATTTTCAGCCACTTCTTCATCTCCATCTTTCTAGCAGTTTTTCCTAGCCTTCTTTGGTCTTTTTGACCACTTTTTTTCCTCCTGCCTATCCCCTAAGTACTAGTGTTTGTGACATTTTGATCTAGAGTATTCATATACTTTTATGAAACAGCTTTGGCCTCCTTGGCTTCACCTGACTCTGAAGTCCTTGTCCACTTGTTTCAATCCTGCCATTACCATAATGTGGGCTTTGCCAGTGGCTGCCCAACTGATTTTGCATGGGTCCAGCCTGCAGTGCCTGGCTTCATGCCTACTGTCTCCCAGCCTGTGGCTTCCCTATGGCCAATGAGTCATAAGATACCACAGATCCTACCAGTCACCCATACAAGGAGCAACCCAGAAGCGGAGGAGATGTGTGTATTGAAGGGCAGGAAAGATGGAAAAGTTAATGTTATTGGGGCTAATGTTACCTTTGACTAATAAAGGATTTGGAGGTGATACATTCTTCTTCCTTTCTGACCCCTCCCAGTTCTGAGCTCAGGTCTCTTGAAGAATAGTCCTACTTGATATTAAGCAGCAGCCAACTGGGTAAAGCAAGCTCCTACCAGTTTTGTCTTTTTTGCCTCATTCCCCCTTTTCACCCCTGCCTCCATGGGATTGTACTCTCTAAAAAAAATAGTAGAACAGAGGCTTCTGCCCAAGGGTCTGTCTGCTTCCTGGAGAGCTAAGTCTGAGAGATAAACCTTCTTCTTTGGTTTGTTCGCTTAGCAGTCTCATCCACTCCTCTTGTTTCAGCTGCCACCTACTTACAGACATGTTCCCAATCTACATCTCTAACTCAAACCTTTTATCTGTGTTTCAGATACAGCCATTCAAATGTCTTATGAGTATTTCTATTTGGATTTCTGACAAATGCCTCGAACTTCTCTAAAATTGAACTACTTTCTTCGACTATTCAGTTGCATAAACCACATATCTGGGAGTCATTTTTAGCAAGTATCTCTCCTTCACCCTTTGATTCTATTTATCACCAATGCTTGGCAATTTTCCTTCCTGAAACCCTCCCAGATTCGTCCATTTTTGTCCATTCCCACTGCCATGCGCAAGTTCAGGCTACCAACATGTCTTTCTCAGACTCTTACAATATCCTCCTACAGGTCTCCTGGCCACATGTCTTATCCTCCTCAAATCCCTACTCCAATCTAGAACCAGATCAATTTTTTAAAAATCACAAATTTTATCTTGTTACAGCCCTGCTGAAAATCCTTCAATAGCCTTGAGATAAAGTCCAAACTTCTTAGTGTGGCTTCCAAGGTTTCTAATGCCCTGTATTGCCTACTTCTTGCATCTGAACTCCTGATTCTACTCCCTTACATTTTACCTTGCCATGTTGAATGTCTTTTGAGCCCTCTTTCACTCACTTTTGGTCCTTTAGACATGATGAGTCCTCTCAATGATCAAAAGGATCATTTTTCCTTTTTGCCTCTCTAATATTACTCATTCTTTCCATCTCAACACAAGTAACACTCATGTACTAGAATTTGATGTTCAGCATCTGAAGCTGTTTCAAGTAGTTTTGATCTCTAAATTGGGGGCTACAATTTAGATGGTTCAGACTGGAGAGTTGGAAGAGTTATCAAAACTTATTATGAAGATGAAAGGAATGACAGCTGGCAGAGGGGAAAACTGAGTCACCTGCTGAAGGCAATTTAAGCACGGTGAGAGGGTCCTGGAAATCAGTACACAACAAAATGAGGACTCTGCTTTGATATGGGATTGACATTGTAGATTAACATGTCCACCTCCAACAGAGCCTCAGCTATGTCCACAGGGAAATTGACAGCCACATGGAATCCTACGTGGTTCCAGTTACACAAAACAACAGAATTCTGGAGGTATAGAATATTGCTATTTTATACTCTCAAGTACTCATTAGAAAAAAATTAGTTGCTTCCATATATAGGCCTGATTAAAGAACCAATATTTAACAGAGGCCAAGTTGGTAGGAATGGGTCTATTTTATTGATGATTAAATTCTGTGGACCTATCCCAATTCAGACCTCTAATTTAATTTGCCTGTGTAAATAGAGTCTTTTATGTTTTTGTACCTCAGGCCCAACAATTGTAGGCCAGGGAGTAAGTTCTACTTAGAAGACTTAAACACCAAAAAAAGAAAAAAAAGGAAACCTTCCATCTCATTAAAAATTAGAACAACCCGCTCTAAAGATCTCTATCTGCCTATGTACACTAAATGGTAGTTTTCAGCTGTGCCAACAGCACATGACAATTGGAATTGACTGTTCCCCTCCTGAGTATCTTGGAATACCTGACACAACAAAATCCTGACATTGGTTTCATGTTTAAACTATATTTTGGCTGTTTAATGAAAAAGTCATTTATTCACTTATTTATTAATTTAACAAATATATATTAAACACAACAAGATATTATGTCTGCACAGGTGGAGCTCATAATCTATAAGCAGCTGATGGGTATTAAATCACTGATTCATTAATTACAGTGCCACTCAGTGGTAAAAGAAGAAGTACTCTTAAGTTCTTTTGACCTTGGGAAATCTAGGCTAGATTAAATTATACTAAACTGTGGTTAAGCCTTTTTTTTTAAAGTTTCCATGTGTAAGTTCCATTGCCTTAAAAAACAGATTCATCTGTGAGTTAGTTAAAAAGTGTTTTTCTAGGTTCCATATGTGAGTTCTATTGACTAAAAGAATTGACTCACCTAATGAGGGATGTGTGACAATATCCAGAGAGCCATTTTCCTACTTCTTGGCTCAGGTCCCTGACAATAGATGTGCTTCAAAGAACAATGTGTTAGGAACCTGATTTAGCAATTTCTTCCTCATATGAAACTGGAGAGGTAGTTCATCCTCACTTGACAGACAAGCACACTTCTAACTGGCTTTTCTGAAGTCCTACCGTGAGTCAACAACAGAATAAGAACTAGAATCTCTGTGTGCCTAAAGTACCAAGCTTTTATCATTACTTCTCTCAGGCCATCCTTCCTCTTGAAGAATATTATCTCTTATTTCCAGAATGAATAGATTAAAATAATTGACTCCAAAGTACCTTCCTGATACAATACCCCATAGAAACAGCCCTATAATGAAGCAAATGGAAAACATACACATTCTTATTGTGCAAATTATTTAGTGAATAGTGGGGCATGAAATTTAGGATTGGATTTAAATAGCTTTAAATAAATAACCCACAGTGTGTATCAGCACAGAGGTGGTCAAAGAAAGCTCAGAAGGTATGAAATAAGTTAGGAAGAAACAAACTGAAAACTCACTGAAATCTGGGAGGAAGAGAAAAGTAACTCAAGAGAGACTTAAATGTGAACTGTGGACAACATCAAAAATTAATAAATGGGATATGATTAAACTAAAAACTTCTGCACAGCTAAGGAAACAATTAGCAGAGCAAATAGACAACCTACAGAATGGGAGAAAATATTTGCATGCTACACATCCAATAAAGGGCTAATAACCAGAATTTACAAATAACTCAAGAAAATCAGCAAGAAAAAAAAACCAAACAACTCTTTTAAAAAGTGGGCAAAAGACACGAACAGATGCTTCTCAAAAGAAGAGAGACAAATGGCCAATAAACACATGAAAAAATGCTCAACATCACTAATCATCAAGGAAATGCAAATTAAAACCACAATGATATATCACCTTACTCCAGTTAGAATGGCTTTTATTATAAAGTCCACAAACAATAGTTGCTAGCATGAATGCAGAGAGAAAGGAACACTTACACACTGTTGGTGGGCCTGCAAATTAGTACGACCTCTATGGAAAACAGTATGGAGATTCCTCAAAGAACTAAAAGTTCGACCTACCATTCGATCCAGCAATTCCACTACTGGGTATTTACCCAATGGAAAAGAAGTCATTTTATCAAAAAGACACCTGCCCTCAAATGTTTATTGCAGCACAATTCACAATTGCAAAGATGTGGAATCAACCCAAGTGCTCATCAATTCATGAGTGGATTAATAAAGTGTGATATATGTACACCATGGAATACTACTCAGCCATAAAAAGGAGGAATGAATACTTTTCACAAAAATCTGGATACTGGAGACTGTTCTCCTAAGTGAAGTATCTAAAAATGGAAAAACAAACTCCACACGTACTCACTGTTAGATTGGAACTAACTGATGAGCACACAAGTGCAGAGAGGGAAGTAAAACACAGTGGAAAGCAACTAGGGGGAAGAGGGGAGTAGGGGAGGGGTATAAACCAACCTAATGGGTACTATGAACACTATTTGGATGACAGGTCAAGCCAGGAATCAAGCATTACAAACATGATCCATGTAACCTAAAACATTTGTACCCCCTTAATATTTTGAAATAAAAAAAAAAGAATGTGAACTGTGGAGTTTAGCTACCAGCGCTGCCAAAGCTCAAAGTAGAGAAAAGTGTTCTCAAGGCTGACAAATGGAGAAAAGAATCACTGGAGTAGGAAGGCAAAATTGGAGAAACTCTGTGGGAGCCTTCAGAGTCCACACAGAGAAAAATGGTCCCTTCAACCCTGGGAAGCCTCTCTGGCTGAAAGAGTGGGAAGTGTCCCTGGCTAGAAACCTGAGGTTGAGATTTGGGAAAAGCTGGAGGGAGGATGAGACACAAAGAAAAATCATCCTTTCTGGAGGAAAGAGATTGGCAGGTCTGGACTTGGGAGTTCTTCCAGGCTCATGAAGAAATAAGTAGGAAGGAAAGTTCACAGTTCCAAAGAGCTGAGGGGAAACTAGAGAAGACCAAGGAAACAGGGGCTCTTCAGACTCATGGGGGAGGATAACTTGCAGGAGGAAAGCTCTTTTGGCAAGATCTTAAGTCTATGGCTATAATTTTACCTCAAGTTTCTGGCACTTACACAAACCACTGAAGTATCTTTCTCAACTTTATGGAAACCTTTGGTGGGACTGATGCCCCATAATTCAGTTTCCCCCAATGTATCTGTATGTAATACATTGTTTCCTATAGCGAAGGGACTATTGAATTTTCAGACAGCACAGAAAAAATACTTTTCACTGCAAATATAATACTTTTTTTAACAGCTGGCAAAAATCCATTATTGGAAAATAAATTCTACACCTGATTTCCAATGACAGATTAGAGATACTCAGCAAGTAACTTTCAGAACACCGTGGAGTGTGTTTTTTTATTTTTGGAACAGGCATTCTTCCAGAATCTTTATTGCATCTCCTTTTTCTTCCCCCATCCCTAGGCCATGTGTAGTTGAGAGTCATACTTCAATGTTACTGCACTATTTACTTATCAAAAGGAAATATTTCTTATCTCTTTGGCATAAGACCTAATACTCTTTTCATAAGAGTTTTAAAAGAGGTTGATTTGCATTTTCCAAATGATTAAGGACGTTCAGCATCTTTTGTGTGTGCTTATTTGCTACCCATACTACCACACACCAATCACAGAATGCCTAAGTTAGAAAAATAACAACAAAAATCTCCAAAACTGGCAATGTAAGTTATGGTGAGGACATGGAGCCCCTGGGGCTTTCAAACATTGCTGTGGGGAGGTTTAATGGCTGACCACTCTGGAAAACGGTTTGGCAGTTTCTTGCGAAGTTAAACCTACTCTTACTGTATGACCCAAAATCCCACTCCTAAGTATTTACTCCAGAGAGAAATGAACACTTATATTCAAATAAAAACCTGTACAAAAATATTTAAGCAACATGATTCATAATCATCCAACACTGAAGACAACCCAAACTCTCTTAAACAGGTGAATGGCTAAACAAACTATAGTAAATTCATATAATGAAACATTATTCAGCATTAAACAGGAACAAAGTATCGATACATGCAAAAATATGGATACTTCCAAATGCATTCTGGTAAGCATCATAAGCCAGTCTTTAAAAAATTACATACTACATCACCGATTTATACAACATTCTGGAAAAGGCAAAACCACAGTGACAGAAAACAGATCAGTGGCTGTGAGGGTGGGGGAGTGAGTTACAGGTGAGGGAAGGGTATGACTACAAAAAACAGCACAAAGGGAATTTTGGAGTTTATGAAACTGCCTTTATCCTGATTGACATGATGGTTACATGAATCTAGGCATGTGTTAAAACTCATAGAGTTATATACTTCTCAAAAATAGGTGACTTTTAATGTATGCAAATGAATAAATAAATGTTGAAGGAGTTTAGTTTGTCTTTACCAAGTAAGTAGAAGTGGATCTTACTCAGATTAGCTCCTTAATTGTGGATATTCACACCTTATCTAGACTTTACCATTCTGTCTTGAATGTGATTTAATGCCTTGGAGAGGTGGGACCCAGATTCAGGTCTTATATAGTCATTTTACTTCTCTTTTATGAGGAGAGAAATGATCGGAAATCTCATTACTGCAGAGAAAACAGCTGCATTTGAAACAAAAGTTTTAATTGATTCTTTTTTAAAAAAAGTTCACGTTTGATTTTCTTTGTGTTCGGTACATAGCAGGGAGCCTTGGTGGGCCAGAGCTGACACTGGGTAAAGTCCGTAAGGCAAAGTGAGGTGACCGCCCTCTCCACTCATCCCTATCCCTGCCCACGTATCTATTTGCATCTGCTGAGGCTTCTGGAGGTGGGAGGGGGGAGGCTTACTGGAGGGAAGGATGGGTGGCAGCAGAGGCCAGGTAATGGGAAAGGATTGCAGGGGCCACTGATATCCAATGCATCATTAGATAGGTAAAATCTGGTTCAGTGAGAAATTCAGCAACAGGGCCTGGGAGTAGGAGGGAGGCAGTAGGTTGGAACACAGAGCTGTGGCTGAGAACCTACCCCAATGGGAAGTACATTGAAAGAGCCATCTCTAGGCCCAGCTAACTCTGCTTTGTCCTTCCACCGGTACCCAAGTGTCACACAGAGGGACTTTGTCCCTCTGGCTTTACAAGTGGTTGCAAAGCTGTGCATGATTAAGTAAATTTGGGTAGTTAAGCTAGGTTAATACAGTGACTAAAGGCAGAGGCCAGGGAAATGCTAACAAGAGCTTAAAGGAAGAAATTCCAGCAACATTGGGATGGAGATGACACTGAGGAGCCCTCTTTTTCCTCCCATCTCCATAGCTCAAAACACATAGAAAGACTGGATAAAACTATAACAAAAATTATAATGAAATGCAATGAAGAAAAGCATTAGATGTTAAAAAATAAAGAAGAAACATGAAAACAGGATAGTAAGCATTTCAGCTATTGCCATGATGATAGACTAATGGGGGTATTATTCCCAAACATAACCCTAATGGCCAGGAAGTTGGGTTTTAGTGCCCATATAAGGGTCAGAACATCTTGGCCCCTGTTAAAGACTAAGAGCTGGACTGATATTCTTGCACAAATCTCAAAGCTCTGATGCTAAAAGGATTGCCTCTTTTGTAAATTTGGGTCTGGAAGTGGCAAGGAATCTCATCATCATTCTGGGACTCTGGGTGAAAAAGAAAATTGGAGGATAAAGTTAAAATAAGTTAAAAATAAAATACTAGTAAATAGTGTCAAGGAAGTTGGGTAACCTTGCTCAAGAACTTGAGACTTAAGTCTCTCAGTTAAGAATATGTACTCTAAAGACACTGCCTATATCCAAATCCCAACTCTACCATTTACTAGGTCTGTGATCTTGGACAAATTAATTTCCTCAGTTTTCTTATCTGTAAAATTGTTACCAAAAGTTTGGTACTTGTCCTCAAGGCCGAATCCCTGAGAACGAAGAATGAGGACAAGTTGTTTGAGGAAAAGGAAAGAGAAGTTTATTAATTTGCCAGCAAATGAGGAGGGCAGTGGACTAGCATCTCAAAGACTGCCATCCTGACTTTAAGTAGAAAGATGTGGCTTTTTAAAAGGGGGGTTTCAGAGGTTGGGTTTGGGTCTACATGACCTTTGTCACATGTAGTGGCTTCGGGCTATTGTTTAACTATAATTGGTGGTTTCAGTGGATGGTGATGAGGATCTTGTGACCCTTGTCCAGACAATTCTGTTGCGCCATCTCCTGTGGCTTAAGGTACTAGAAAACAAACAGCAAAGAACATTTTCCTGCCCATTTGGTTATTGGCCTTGGGCAGGAATGCAGGTTTTAATTCCCAAAAAGCGTGGGGGGTTTTAAAGAGACAACTGGTAAAACATTTTATTTTCCTTTTCCTGCTCTTTACCTCTGTTACAAAATGTAAATAATAATAGTGCCTACCTCATCAAGTGTCTACTTCATCAATATTAACACATTAACATCTTATCTCTAAAATGTTTAGAACATTGATTTTAAGAATGCTTTTAGAAAAGAATTAGGATTGGAGGGAACTTTCTTGATCTGATTAAGGTTATTTAGCATTCTCTTTAAATTCAAGAACAGAATAAGAAGCAGCTATTACTGCTTCTATTCAATGTTGCACTTTATTTTCCTAGCTAGTGAAGGAGCTCAGGAAATTTTACCCTAAAATATTACCCCTTGGTATAAACAGTATTTTGAATGAAAGGCCCTTAGAGATCAACACACCACCACTGTTAGAAGGGGCTTTCCCTCTATCTGCATAACCAGACAGACCCATCAAAAGAACAATTTACCTCCCTTCCCTTCCCTGTTATGTCAATATATTGCAAGAAAGAAGATCAAGAATGCACCCAGACCTGGCCCAAATCATTTTAAACATAATACCTGTCTCATAGGTTAATTTACAAACCAATCTGTTTCCCCCATTCATTCATCCTCCCTAGCAACCATTTATTGCCCCTAAACAGAATTATCCATATTCCTCATCTTCCCCTCCCCTCTAAAAGGAGGGTATGAAAATGTCTGGATTCCATTGGGATATTGGGTAATTGTTCTGTGATTCTTCCCATGTGCACGGGATAATAAATAAACCTCTTCCTCTTATTAATCTAGTTGTGTTACCGAAAGTTCGGCACTTGTCCCTGAGGCCGCATCAGAAGAAGTAGGACAAGTGGTTTGAGGAGAAGGAAAGAGGAGTTTATTAACTTGCCAGCCAATGAGGAGGTTGGCAGACTCCTGTCTCAAAATACCAACGCCCTGCCTCTAAGCAGAAGTACAGAGCTTTTAAAGGTTCTGGTTAATCCCATAATCCCGTTTTTGGCTAAGATAATCTCATGACTGGCGGCCTGGGCAATTCCCTTGAGCCATCTCCTGTGGCACACAGAACAAAAGACACTCTCCTGCCCTTCTCCACCGCTGGCCTGAGGCAGGGATGTGGGTTTTAGTTCTCAAAAAGGGTGAGGGGGTTATGAAGAGACAGAAAACATTTCTACCCTTTTTTAGGCCATTTTCTATGTTACAGTTGTGAGTTGATCTTTCATCAAACTTTCACGGGAATGGGGAAGTTTCTCCCTCACTCCCCCATACTAGCTAAGAAAAAAGAAATGGCACTGGTGATATTTTTCTCTACATGAAAATTCCAAGTGAATTTACAAATAGTTAGAAATAATAGTTCATCAAAGTTGCCATGTATGAGATCAAGACAGAAGAATCAGTTGAATTCCTCTATACCACTTGAAATAATTACAAAAATATAATAATTATAAGAAACATTACAATTGAAACAGCAACAAAAACTCTCATATACCTAGGAATAAATCTAAAAAATTATGAGCAGGAAAATTCTAGAAAATGTAAAATATTATTGTGGGTCATAAAAGAAGAATTAAATAAATAGAAAGACCATGGTCAATGAATGGGTAAACTCAGTATTATAAATGTGCAGATAATTTATGCATTCAATTAAATTTCAATCATAACCCCAACAGGTGTTGTTTTGTTTTTGTGGAATTTTATGAAATGGTTGTAAAATTCATGTGGAAGATAAAGAGCTGAGAACAGTTGAGGTAATTTTGAATAAGAAAAAAAGGGAGGATATATGTACCACACAGATCCCTTTTTAGGAATGAAGGACGTATTGCCCCAAATGCTGATAGTGCTGACAAAAGACCCTCCATAGTTGTCAGTTGCTTTAGGATATTACCTTAGGTGAAAAGAGCCATCTAGCCCAAGGTCATGCCCCCTGTCCAGGGTGGTTTACTGATTAATGCTTGGGACAACTCTGAAAGGCTGTCCCAGCTCCAGAACTTCCTATGAGGTTGGCTGAGGCCTTCATTAGGACTGCATCACACATCAACTTCTCCCTCTGCCCAATTCATCTTCCTTCCTAAGAGGAATCCCCAATAACACTCTTTCATCCTAACTTCTATCTCAGGATTTCCACCCCCCCAGAACCCAACCTGTGCCTGAGGACTTTCCCTGTCAGATATCAAGTCCTATTATGTAGCTATAGTACTTAAGATAGTGTGATCTTGATATCAGGATAAATAAATAGATACATAAAACAGAAAAAGAATGCAGAAACAGAACTTTGGCATGAAAGGTGACATTATACTAATCTGGAAAAGAATGGGCTATTTAGTAATAGTTACTGGGACAATTGTCTAGTCACATGGAAAAGAGTTGGATCTATTGACAAATAATTTCCATGAGGAATGAAACCTAAATGTAAAAAGCAAAATAAAATTTTTAATAAAATATAGAATAGTGTCTTTGTGATAAGACAGGGAAAAATTTCTTAAATAAGATGGAAAACTTAAAGCCATAAAGAAGAGATTGATAAATCTAATTACATTTTTTTTGATATGTTAACAGACAAGGTTATACATCAGACTTGGAGATGTATAGCCAACATAGGAATAGTACTTAGAATATATAAAGAACTTCCACAAATTAATAAAAGAAAGAGAAACAACAGATGGAAAACTGGCAAAAGCCATGAATTGGAAATTTGTAGAAGAAGCAGCACAAATGACCAAAAACCTTAAGAAAAGATGGTCAAACCCACTAATAATCAGTGAAATATAAATAAGATAATATTTCTCATCCACAAGAAAAGCAAAATTAAAGAGTGAAAATATAACACATGTAGGGGAAGATGTGAGAAAACAGCAACAACTTCTTTGAAGAGGAATTTGGCAACGTCTTGTAAGTTTTATTTCTTATATGTGTCTTTGAGAAACTCATAAAAATGTGCACACAGTGACATGTATAAGGAGAATCAGTGCCACTTTGTTTGTAATAGCAAATATTTGGAAACAACCTACATGTCCATCAGTAGGGGATGGATAAATAATTGTCATGTATATAGTATACAGTAGTTAAAGGGAATTAAACACATTTATATGTTTCAACAAGAATCTTAAACATAACGTGGAATAAAAATTTATGCACAGTAAGATATCATTTTTTAACAAAGTTAAACTCATAAAATAATGTACACATTTATGAAAAAATATATGAGTGGTGAATATTTTAAAATGTATTACAGAAAGGAAGCATAACAACCACAGGAGAGTGGCTGCCTTTGGGGAGAGAGAAGAATGAGATGGGAAAATCTTCAACTGCATGTTCCATTTTCATTTTTTATGATAATAATCTGAGACGAATATAATCTGAATATGGGAAAATGTTAATATTAGTTGACTTCAGGTGGTAGATATAATTTTGAGTGGTGGATATTCTGTGCATTTTATGCATGTTTGACATATTTTATTATATAATTTTTTTAATTAAAAAGCAGTGGCAGGTAGTAGAAGCCAGAAGAAATAAGCAGGACTCCAGGACAGATTTTGTAAGCATTTGCCCAGAACAGAGAAGCAGACACATGTTCTCTGCCTAAACCTTCTATGAATATTCTTTCTTGCCTTCCCAGACTGTCCTAGCAGATTTAGGAACCTCTCTTCTAAGGCTGACTCTGAAATGTGTATTTATTTCCATTGCAGCAATTACCCTTAGTATTGTAATTACTTGTGGTCTATCACTTCAGGAAGCTCTGAACTTCTTGAATTCAGTGATCACATCTTTTTACCTTTAAATCTTCAAAATGTAGCATGATTTTCAGAACTTAGTAAATGTTTGAATAAATGTCTTTTGAATGAATGACTTCAATAAATGATATATGTGCAACTTCTTTAAGGTCATGCAAGTCCTGCAATAGATACTGGTCATACTTTCCATTTCATCAACTATTAAAGATGGCACAGCTGACCCAAGATTTAACATACCTCCAGTAAGCAAGGCCTATGAGAACAACAAAATGTTTAAATGTTCTACCCTCCCTGCAAGGGTCAGTTTAATTCTTTCTATTTCATGGGTCTTTCCGTGACAGTCTAATATAATGGCAGATGCTTAGGACCGGGGATTCAGGAAATCTGGGCTCAGTAAGGAACTACTATAGCTGTTTAAGCTTTAGGCAAATAAGTTCTCTCTGAATCTTATTTCCTCTCAGATAAAATGTTGGGGTGGGTTCCTTGGCCCATTCTCCTATCTGATTCTTCCTCAATACTTGAATGGCCATTATTAGTTGGCCCAGACATTTGGCACTTCGATTATACCATTTTTTATCATTTTTATCCTTTTATATTTGTGCTTAGTGTTTATATATATGTGTTTATATATATGTGTGTATACACACACACACACACAAACATATACACATATTACATCTTTTAAGGGCAAGCATCTGATTTGTATTATATGCATATGTAGCAAGCAACAGCCCTTTTGTTTTGTTTTGTTTTTGCTTTTATTGAGACTTGTGGCACTAAATTAAAACAAGTATCCTAAAACTTTTAGTAGTATGTAGGAATGTCATTGGGTCTCATGTGCTCTAAGATAAATGAATACTTTTGCATGGATTCAATAGAAATAATTACAATGTTAACAAATTTCTGATTTTTCCCACAAAGAGAATTTTCTGGGTAAAGGCCTGGGCACATTTCTCAAAAGCTTTTCTTTAATGGTATTTTCTCAGTTTTTGAAATCATTGGCCATTCCTTCAGACAAGTTAAAATAATACTTCTGGAGCAAGAAGAACAAAGCTAGAGGCATTATATTACCTGGCTTCAAAATATACTATAAATTTATAGTAATCAAAACAGACGGCATAAAAATAGACACATAGACCAATGGAGCAATAGAAAACCCATAAATAAATCCATGCATTTACATTCAATTGATTCTTGACAAAGGTGCCAAGAACACACAATGGGGAAAGGACCACCTCTTTAATAAATGGTGTTGGGACAACCGGATATCTGCATACAGAAACATAAAATTAGACCCTTATCTCACACCATATTAAAAATTAACTTAAAATGGATTAAAGACTTAAATATAACACCTGAAACTGTAAAACTACTAGAAGAAAGCATAGGAGAAAAGCTCCATAATATTGGTCTGGGCAATGATTTTTTGGATATGAACCCAAAGGCACTGGCAACAAAAGCAAAAAGAGACAAATGGGATTACATCACACTAAAAAGCTTCTGCACAGCCAATGAAACAACAGAGTGAACAGACAACGTATGGAATGGGAGAAAATTTTTGCAAACCATTAGCAAAAATTTGACAAGGGGTTAATATCCAAAATATATAGGGAACTCAATAGTAAGAAAACAAATAACCTGATTTTAAATTGGGTAAAGGATCTGAATAGACATTTCTCAAAAGAAGACATACAAATGGTCAACAAGTTATGAAAAAATGCTCAAAATCACTAATCATCAAATACAAATTAAAACCAAAATGAAGTATTACTTCACTCTTGTTAGAGTGACCATGATAAATAAGACAAAAAATAACAAGTGTTGGAGAGAATGTGGAGAAAAGGAAACTTTGCATGCTATTGGTGGGAATGTAAGTTAGTATAGCCATTACAGAACACAGTGTAAGTTTCCTCAAAACATTAAAAATATGATCCATTAATCCCACTACTAGGTATATAATCAAAAGAAATGAAATTAGCATGTCTAAGAGATATCTGCACTTCCATGTTCATTACAGCATTATTCACAATAGCCAAGATATGGAATCAACCTAAGTGTCCATCAATGGATGAATGGATTAAAAAATCTGATATATATACACACAATGGACTACTACTCAGCCTTGAAAGTGAAGGAAATTTTGTCCTTTATGACAACATGGGTGAACCTGGAGGATATTATATTAAGTGAAATAAGTTAGGCTCAGAAAGACAAAAACTGTATGATCTCACTTATAAGCGGAATCTAAGAGAGTTGAACTCACAGAAGTAAAGAGTAGAATGGTGGTTAACACTGGCTGGGGGTGGGGTAAGTAAGATGTTAGGGAGATGTTAGTCAAAGGATACAAATTTTCAGTTAGATAGGAGGAATAAATTCAAGAGATCTATAATAAATAACAATGTATTGTATTATTGAAAATTGCTAAGAGAGATTTTAAGTGTTCTCACCACCTAAGTATGTGAGGTAATGCGTATGTTAACTGGCTCAATTTAGCCATTCCACAATGTATACATATTTCAAAACATGTTGTATACAGTTTTTATTTGACAAGTATTTGTCAATAAATAAAACAGCAGGCCATGTATTAAAAAAACACTAATTTTTCTAACAGTGTAGCCCCAGGTTTGAGCTCTTCATTTCCACACCCTGTTATTTGCATTTAGACTTTTTCCACTTCCTCTGACTTCTAACAACTGATGTACTGAGAGCTTCCTTTCAGAGAAAACTGTCAGCAGTATCCCATAGACGTCAGTCTCCAATGAAACAAACATTTAGATGCTTGTTGTCCTCAGCCTTTAAAAAGCTCCCAGACTTAACTCTTCCCATTCAACTAGTCAGAAAGAAGCTCAGGTACAATTGGGCTGTGAAGCTTTGTTATGTATTTTTGTGGGTGTAAGTAGATATGTATGTAAATAGATATGACGGTGAGGTTTGTGATAAGTGAATTATAATATTTAACATTTAACTGCATCATTGAGCAGAGACTTTTTAAAGTATAAAAAGTCAAATTTTGATCAATGGCCTTGGTTTAGTGGTTGATTTTTGTAGTAAGTTATTCCTCATATTCTTTTATCTACATATATTATACTTTCACATTTTTTGTTGATTTTTAGCAAAAGTGAGGAAAGTATGAATTCTTTATAATTCTTACATTATCCCATAATTGTATTATTAATACTGAGGAACATACAAAACAAGACTAAGGTTCTTCTATTTGGTTCTGAAAAGACAGGAAGAGGGTTAGTATAGTGATTGAAAGTTTGGCTTGCAATAGACAGATTGTGATTCAAATCTCTGCTCTGTCACTTTTTAGCCAGGAGTCCCTAGGCAAATTATTTAACTTCTCTAAGATTCAATTTTATTATCTATAAAATGGATTAAACTTATATAATAACTTATATAATAAAATAATGTGCTTTATAAGTTTTCTATGCATACTAAGTGAGGTAGTGCATATGAAAAGCAGTAAGCATATAGCCTAGCACATAGTAAAAGTGTGCACTTAATAGTGATTGTTATTTTGAACTTTAGGCAATAATTTTTGGTAATGGAGAGGATCTCTGAGGAGTGGCCAGGGCTGGGTGTAAAATAGTAGAGTGTAACATGAATTAGGTCAAGGGATTTGGGGTTCAAAATTCAATTTCACCTAAAAGAAAGTGTGTTGTTCGAGTCTCCTTTTCCATATCCTCTTCCTTGCTATGTACTTTCTTTTGATCACAAACTGCCCTACACAATAATCTGTTGAGACTTGTTGACACCTAGTCAATGGGTTCCTTCTCTCCACAGGAATTTATTTTTCAGTATAATCATTCAGTAGGTACTGATAGTCTATATATCTAGTAGAGGAACTACAGGTATCAAGAACTGGAATAAGGGAGTTTTGAAGTGTTGCAGACTTTCAATGACTCTGAAATACTTCTATATGAATATTCTTCCTCTCTGCCTCTGTGTAAAGTTAGATAGGCAAAAAACAAACAAACAAAAAAGACAAACAAACAAAAATCAGGGTATCCTACTTGACCAACAGGATTTGTTTTCTAAATCAGTTAAACATCTTTTTCTTCTTTTGGTAAAATTTTCCATTTCATACTTGAGCTCAGTCTGGTAACAAGCAGAACAGAATGAAAGACTCTTAATCTTCTTTCTGGGCCAGCCCTGTCATCCTGTGTCACGAAAAAATGTTTGCCCCCCTAGGACTATAGAGATATTCTGGAATGACTGTGGTCAGAGTTAGGGACCTGGTCCCAATCCTAGTGCTGTAACTGATTGGAAGCCACAGTTCCCATATCTATAAAATTAAGAGAATGGACTAGATCCTCAAAGGCAAATAGGATTTATTTTATAGTCCTACTTTTAGTGATTAGTAGTGGCTGCCTGTGGTACCAAGTTGAGACAGCTGAGATAAATCTCAATGCAATAGGAGAGTGTTTTGTGATAAATTAGCCATAAACACAGGATAGAGGAATGAGGACTCTCATGCCAGATGCTTGTCATCCTTGGACTAGGCAATTTCTAAGGTCTTTCCAGCTCCTGCATCACATCAGGCTATGACCAATTCTGTACTTGCTGAAGATGTAAAGTGTCTGCCCTCCAAGTAGGTCAGCCACCTGCTATAACTGGCTAGATTGCCATTTACATATAGTGGATGTATTATTGCCCCTTTGTTTCCAAAAGAACTTGAGGCACCATAAATAATTTTTAACAAATTAAAAAAGGAATTCACAAAAGGGAAAGGGAAAAGAAAGTGAAATATAAAAGAGAGAGAGGAAGTATAAAAGCCCACTATGAGATTTGAGGTTTGATTTTAATCTCTCTAATATTATTCTCTATTACTCTATACTCTCTTTCCATTTAATGCCCATATACCATGGCAAATGAAAAAGGGGTCGCATTAACCTAATAATACTATGAGAAACCCTGGAAATATTTCAGATTTTCTCATGAAAATGTCTGGTAGAATCCTGAGGTTTGTTGAGGATTCTGTGTGATGGAAAATATGCTTTTGCTGTCTTACTGAGTCAGACTTCAGCAGAGCAATCAAAATGATTGTTCTATTTAAAATTCATCAACAGAAATGATCACTTGCATCATCCATAAAAGATGTGACTTGGGTCCCATGCGAACACATGCAAAGTCTCATTGCTATTCACAGTCCCCTTAGGTGCAAGTAACCCAATCCATAGTAAATGGATCAGCACAGCCAAATAGGAGTAAAGGAAATAGTCACGTGTTCTACCGCTACACAGAGTTTTATACCTGGAATAGTATTTTCTCTCTTATATTTCACATTGAGAATATAAAAAAATAATGATACTTGAAGGAAATTTACAAGGGATGCTTATAAATGATATATTTCTTGAAGCTACTCTTGAACTTTTCTGCAAGATGAATTTTAAAAGACCGTAATAACTTCTTTCCTTTATACATTCAAACATTTGTTTGTCCAGACTCATTAGGGTTATTCCTTTCCCCAAAATGCTGCAGAAGTTTTCTCCTCCATTGATTTCTGTTCTCTTACCCTTTTTTCTATGTAGTGTTGTTAGGCTTTTTTTTAAAAAAAAAAAAAAAAGTAGAATATACTTCTGATTCTGGCTAAGAAGATGTAACAGAATTGAATTTATCCTCTTGCCTGAAACAACTAAAAAAATCAAAAAGTCAATAAAGGAATGATTATCAAAATAATGGATATCAGATAATGAAGGACCGTGATCCCTAAGAGGTGGCAAACAAACGAGGGGAACCTTGTGATTGCCAAAACTCATTGCCTTGGGAGAATTTCCAGGCCACAGTGCAGTGAGGAGAAACACAGGCAGAATCCAGAGAAATCCTTGGGTTGAGGAGATAAAACTGAGAGTCTGGGGAGACCCAGACACTTAGCATTTACAGGTAGAGTACTGCAGAAAAGAGGACTACAAAGAGAGAGAGTACTCTGGAGATTAGCAGAGGATTCTTCTCAGATATTGAGCTGAACAATGCTCTGATAGGAGAATACATGTGCAGAAACTATCTGAGGCTGGGGAAAAAAATTAGAGGCAACAGTACTCAGATCCCACATGGGGCCAGGAATAGTGCCCAATCTCCTGCCAGAGAACAAAACTTTATAATTCATGGGTCATTGGATAAAGTACTCAGAATAATCTTACCTCAGTAGTGGGGAATAAATAGACCTAGAGAAAATACTGCATAAGTCTTGCCTAATAAATCTTAAAAGCAAGCGCATATAGGATCAAACTACTTCCAAATCACTTAACTGTGTCCTAAAACAAAGCTCAAGAATAGTTATTAGCATACAAAAATATCAGCACCCGACAAGTTAAAACATGCAATATCTTGTACCAGTCAAAAATCACCAGCTGTGCAAAGAAGCAGGAAAATACCTCCTATAATGGGGGCAAAAGTCACTCAAGCAAAACTACTCCAGAACTGAAAGAGATGTTAGAATTAGCTGACAAGGACATTAAAAAATCATTGTAACTTTATTTCATATGTTCAAAAGGCTAGAGGAAATATTGAACATGCTAAATAGATAAAAATATTTTTTAAAAGGCCCATATCAGACTTCTAGAGACAAAAATAGAAAATAAATCCTAGAGATAAAACCTACATGAAAAAGACATTTATGGAATTAATGGCAGATTAAGTCTTGCAGAAGTTTGGTGAACTTGAACAGAGATTTAATAACAATAGATACTACCCAAAATGAAACAAAGAGAAAAAGAATCTAAAACGTAAAAAAGAACAGAGGATCAGCAAACTGTGGGGCAACTTCAAATGACATAATATATGCGTAATTAGAATCCTTGAAGGAAGGTAGAAATCCGAAAAAGATAGCTGAAGAAATAATTATCAAATATTTTTCAAGTTTATAAAAACTATAAACCTTCAAGAAGCTCAAAACCTTCAAGAACAAGAAATGTAAAGAATACTACACCAGGGCACATCATAATCAAATGGCCCCAAACCAATGATAACGAGAAAGTTTTATAAGCAGCCAGAGAAAAATGTCGAAATATATACAGAGGAACAAATATAGATGATGGCAAGGATCTTGTCAAAAACAATGTGAAGCAACATTTTTAAAGCACTGAAAGAGAAAAAACAAAACCAAGCAAAAAACACCCTCTGTTAATCTAGAGTTCTACACCCAGTGAAAATATCTTTCCAAAAAATGTGACATAAAGGCTTTTTCCAACATAAAAGTGTGGAATGAATTTATCACCCAGTAGTCCTGTACTACTGTACTACAAGAAATGTTACAGGAGTCCTACAGGGAAAAGGAAAATCATACCACCTGGAAATTTGGATCTATATAAAGGCAATAATGATTTGTTTTTTATTATTTAAATATCTTCAAAGGATAATTTACTGCATAAGCTAAATAATAACAATGGAGTGTGGGGTTTATAAGATATATAGAAGTAAAACATATGATGGTAATAGTACAAAGACCAAGAGGGGAGAAATAGAAGTAAAATAAGGTCCTTATACTACATGTGAAATTATATAATACCACATGAAGGTAGACTGTGATAAGTTAAAATTGTATACTATAAGCCCTAAAGCATTATCTAAAGTAACAAAACAAAAGAGTTACATATCATGAACTAACAAAGCAGATAAAATAGAATCATTAAAAAATACTCAGTTTATCCAAAAAGAAGGCAGAAAATGAGGAAATGGGGAACAAACAGCATATAGGACAATGAGAAAACAAATAGAAGGTTGATTTATATCTTGCCATATTAATAATCACAAGATGTGTAAATGGTCTGAATATTCCCAGTTAAAAGGTAGAGATTATCATTTTGAATGAAACTTTAAGACTCAAGTATATGATGCCTATGAAGACCCATTTCAAATATAAAGACACAAATAAGTTAACAGTATGGACAAAGATATGCCATGCTAACACTAACAAAAGAAAACTTGAATGGCTATATTAATATCAGATTAAGTAGATTTCAGAGCAAAGGATATTATCAGTGACAAAGAAGCTATTTTATAACTACAAAGGGGCCACACATTCCTAGTGGAAATGTAAAATGGAACAACCCCTTTGGAAGGCAGTTTGGAAGTTCTTTAAGTTAAACATACACCTGCCATAGGACACAGCCATTCCACCCCTTGATACTTACCCAAGAGAAATATAAGCATATGTCCATAAAAGGCTTGTATACAAAGGCTCATAACAGCTATATTTGTAACAGCCCCAAACTAAAATCAAGCCCAATGTCCATAAATAGGTGAATGGATAAACAAATTATGTTACATTCATCCAATGGAATACTAGTTAGCAATAAAAGGAATGAACCCTTAATACATGCAACAATATGGATGAATCTCAAAATAATTGTTTGATTTGAAAGAAACCAGAAAAAAGAATGCATACTATATAATTCTATTTTTATAAAATTCTAGGAAATGCAAACTAATGTATAGTGACAGAAAGCAGATAATAGTTGCCTGGAAACAACCAGATGGATGGATGGGAGGGGTATTGTGGGCAGGGGTGAAAGAAAAGAATGACAGAGAGGCACAAGGAAACTTTTCTGAGTCCTATACATGTTTGTTATCTTTATTGTGGTGACTGATTCATAGATCATATTGGACATGTGGATATATGTCAAATGTCAAAACTTATAAAATTGTACATTTTATATATGTGTAGTTTTTTGTATGTCAATTAAAACTCAGTAAAGCTGTTCCAAAATAAGTGGAATACAATAGTATTCATAGAAGATAAAACCTCAGGGTGATCAGGATGCAAGTGTTTTACCACTTTCTCCTCTCCACTTTGCACCTTGAGCTTTAGCATTTTATTTTATCAGCAGAACAACTAACTTGATAACTGTCTCAGAAATAGGCAGATGCTAACTAGGGACCTTGATTGGATTCATACTAACTGAATATATTTTCCAAAATAATGACTATTATGTTGGCTTTAAGAATCTCTCTGTGCAATTGTAATCTTTCATCAGTTTAAACAAACTTATAATAACCTCACTCAAAATCTCCTAAGCCACCAACGAAAAGTTTCACATTTCCTTGTGGCATGATTGTAAATGCAGACAGAGGCTCTTAGAACTTGAAACGACCTAAAAAAAATATGACTTGTTGTTTCCTTCTACAGACAAAGATATTGAGCAACAGAAAAAAATGAATGACCAGCTTGAAGTCACACAAGTAAATGGGACTAGAACTTGTGTCTCCTGACTTCCCTGCATAAGGGTTCAATATTTCAAAATTTAGAGGTCTTCAATAAAGAGGCCATTCAATAAATGTTTGTAAACTCAGAATAAATATCTCAGATTGCACTCCTGAACTTATACTCTCTTATTTTAAAATGCACTGAGTTATTATCAAACAAAAAGCACACTCTGCTGAAAAAGTCCATACCTGCCACCTTCCTACATCAACAAGTTTTCATTTTTGGAAAGGGACACTGTAGGAAGAACATAAACTGCCCTCATCTCTTTTCATCCTCTCATTTCTGCTTTGTTATATTTAAGGCATGGCCCATTTATTTGGGTTTATGAAAAAAATGGGCCAGTACAAATTCTCCCGTTCTCATCTCCACCTTTCCTATATTTTCTTAATTTTGTAATGTACTTGATTTTTGTCTATCTCTATTTATCTTTTCATTAAATTTCTGGCAATAATCCTTTCAGGGATTCTGGAAACATACATTTTGTCTTCTCAAAGCTATTCAAGGCACAAACTATGCAAAAGGGCTGCCAAAACAAGGGGAGAGAGGAGGGGGTGGTGGTGGTGGTGGTGGACTACCACAGAACTACCAATCCCCTAGAATGAGTGCAGGAAAATCTGCCTGTTTGATTTGAGCATTAGCATTAATGGTTAAGAAACCACAGTAAACAGATACAGAACACTTGTGGATTTTGCCATGAATACACACACAGAGAATGTTTCTCAACTCTTGTTCTTCTTACTCTGCCATTGTTTTGTATTCTACCCCTAAACTTAGGAGAAAATGCTAGTTGTGACCCAATTTAAGTATAAAGTTTAATCATCTGACATATTCTTTATACAGAGTTTTCAGAAATTCTGACTGAGTCTCTAGGGATTGAGAAGTAGTAGGTGATAAAATAAGGCTGAGCTTCAGGGAGATTTAGTCATAGGATAACATGACACATTCTGCAAAATAAATGGAGCATAATTTGCAATTATGCTATAGCAGTGGTTCTCAAACTTTGGAGTACATACGAATCACGGGGTATTCCCAGGCCCTTCTCTGAGAAATTCTGATTTAGTAAGTCTGGGTAGAGCCCCACAATTTCCACTTTTAAACAAGTTTCACAAGTGCTTTTGCCACAAGTGGATTTATATCAATAAAAATTACTCAAACTCTTTCCTTTTTTGTTGCTGCAAAACCTTAAAATTCCAGCTCCACTACTTACTAGCTAGAATTTCTTACATAAGTCAAATGACCTTTCTATATCTCATCTTTAAAATAAAAATAATAATGCAGTGTTTGGTGGGAATTAGTGAAATAATGTATATAAAGTACCAGGTACAGAATAGACACTTAATTAATGTTATTTTCTTTTCCCAAACACATATCATGTTCTTTTTAAATCTGAGCCTAAACTAGAATGTGTTTCTCCCTTAATTATTAACCTGAGTATAAATAATTCCACATATTTAAGATTGTAAAAAATTATATACCTCAACTCAGATGACCAGTTGAGTTGCCAGTCCCAGAAATGTTTTTGCTCTTTGAATGACTGAGGCATGACAAAACACTGGTGTTTGCATCTAATTAGCCATGATACAAGAGCCAGCTGATGTACGGTTTTGAAACTTATTCAAGTAAAAAAATGTAATTTCTAACCTGTACTTACCACCCTGCCTTGGGTTCCATTTTGCAAACTGAGAAAAATTGCTTTAAGAATAATTTGAAGACACAGAGCATTTCTGCCCAAAGACAAGGGTTCAGGGTAGTCCCTTTAGGGTTCAGGGTAAATCCTTGTCCTTTTTTGGGACATGTGTTCTGATTTCTCAGCCTCTTATTTTCACATTCATCCAAAGGTCTTAGATCCAGCAAGATGCTCTGACACATGTAGGATTTAAACACAAACCCAATGCACACCCAGCCAGCCCAGAAGAACATTTTTCAAAATGAGAATTATGGTTGGGCCAGTAGCCAATAATAGTAAGAAGAAGCTCAGTGTCCCAAATGAACACACAGAACTCAACCCTGTGAGGTTTATGAAAGTCCCTCTCCTTATTTATCAGGGCAGAATCAAAGCCAAAAGAGGTTGTAAACAAAATTTGACCAGGCCTCATCCATCCTGCCAAACCCACCAAAACCTTCCTAACGCAAATGCTTAAGAAGCCATTCTCACCTTCAGCACTGCTCCACAAAACTTTGGGGAAAGCATGCCAAGCTTTTACTTATGCTAAAAAGAGCTACAAATATAAACTTATATTTTTAAATGGTTAATTTTTATTTTTATCAAAACCACATAGGTACAGAATTTTAAAAGTGCTAAGTAACTTATACTAAAAAAGAACAGTTGCTCCTCCACCTCCAGCAATATTAACTCCCCTCTCCCAAGGCAACTGCTTTCAGATATCTTATCTGTTTCTTCTAATATGTATCTCCATGTTTCTAAATAACTTTAGGTTTACCTTTATTTAACTATGCCAATATGATTTACTGTTGGGCCAAGTCACATAGTATAATTTTATTTTCCTTCCTGAATATATTTTTTTGTTTTTCCTAGAGTTATTTATTACATTTTTTAAAAGAATTCACTTGGTTTTCTCTATATTTATACAAGTGTTTCTACTTCCTCTAGCAGCCAGCATTTCAACAGAATTGTCCACAAATATAACTTGGCAGATAATTTCTCATTTCCACTTTTTCTGAAGACCTTTCTCCCAGTGTCAATTCAGGCCTCCTATTTCAATTTGAACTGGTTTCCTAGAAGTCACATTGGTCCCTTATCTGGGACCTATGGCTGCTGCTTTTTTGTTTTACTCCTTCCTTTTGGTGGAGGCTAACTCATTTTTAATAGCCTGATTTTAAGATCAATTCCAAAGCATCCCTAAAACACAATTACTCCATTTATATTTTAGAGATACCTCAAAGTAGAATATTAAACCAATTTACACATTACTGTTAATGGTAACAATAGATATGTTCTCACAAATGGCAAAATCAAAACAACCTGAGAGAGTAAACTAAAAATGGTGACAAGCTCTCCTAATGAGAAAGCCAAACACAGGGATGTTAAAATGGAAAAGGCTTAAAAATTTGTATTTTCCCCTCAAGTTCCATAGAGTTTCTCTGACAGCTGATTGTCATCTGATTTTGGCAATTCACTGTAATTGAACATCATGTACAAATAACAAAGGAAAAATCAATTCGGTGACCATGAAAAAAAGAGAAATGAAGTATAGACTCACTGGGAAGGTTTATAAAGCCTTCTCTGTAGGGTTAGTTATTGTTTTTTGTTCTGAAACAGCAGCACTGAAGCACAAAAAATGCCCGTAATTGGGGTCAATGTTCAGTCAGATCCCCCAACAAACTATCTCAGGCCAACCAGCCTATGGTTTGCAGCATTCTCTGTTAGAATAAAA
Organism: Daubentonia madagascariensis; assembly: GCA_023783475.1. NCBI lineage: Eukaryota > Metazoa > Chordata > Mammalia > Primates > Daubentoniidae > Daubentonia > Daubentonia madagascariensis. The sequence continues at coordinate 17,837,453 of JAKFHU010000585.1, forward strand.
CTTTGGCTTCAAATAAGCATGTGATGCCTCTAACTTTTCCATTAGGGAAAGTTAATGAGTTTCTTTTGACTAAAGTGTTACCAAGGTGTGATTCTCAAAAATGAAAGTCTAGATACCTCAAACTCCATGTGTAAAAAAAAAAAATCTCGAAAGGAGACAAAATGTACATTAATTCCAATGCCTTTTTTCTTCCCCCATGTGAAACTCTTCGGCTGATAGGGAAGAAACTGTGTTGAAATAGGCATAGATGAGATTCCAGGTTCTTATTCAGAGGAACACATTGTCAAGGACTAATTTCAATGCTGTGTGCAAAGAAGGAGGCTATGGGCTGCTAGACTGGGGAACATGCCACTAGATCTTTGCTCAGCTACTCATGGAGGAGTTTGTCCTTTCTATATGACCTAGGAAGAGACCAACATGACAAAAGGAGCACTGATGTTTCTGAGAAATGTTGACAACTGGCCTGAATCTCTGTTCCTCAGAAGTTGCCTGCTTGTTTTCTCAAGTCCAATGTGCACCTGCAAACACACCACCTTTAAAGCTGTCACTTACCTTTCTAAGTGTCAGTTTCTTAAACTGAAAACAACAATAAGATTACCTTCAAGAGCTGTTCTGAGAATTGAAACTTTACAGAAGTAACAAGTTGTATTCACAGAGTTTTTGTAGACTCTTGAAAATTCAGGACACAAGCATGTGAGCGTCTCCAGCAGCCCCCCACACTCCTGAAAACATGTCCCAAAGTTGATGTGAAAAAGTCGAGGATAGCCTTTATTGCCTTCTTGGCCCTCTAAATCTTTAGTTACCTCCCTCCTGTACCATGAAACCCTTGAGCATTCTAGCCTTCACTAACTTCTCACCTCTAAATTTCTGCAGATTTTAGTTTCTGACCTACTCATATACCCATATCTTGCAGACTGTTGGCTGTTTATCTTTTTCTGGGCGGAAGTCTTCTCCGACAGGGAGCTGACAGCTTCTTGAGGACAGAGACAAGTTTTGGTTTTGTATCCTCTATGGTACATGGCACAATGTCGTGCTCAGAAGATTCGTTTACTTCCTGTTGATTCTTATTTAGTGGAGCATCTCCTATGTTGGTGAAATCTGCCTGACCATTACATTTGCCTGAGGACATTTTGTGAGATATGGATGTCCAATTCCATTTCTAGAGATTCTCATTTAGTTGGTCTTGGATAAAATCTGGGCATTTGTATTTTCTAAACATTCTTCAGGTGATTTTAATCTACCACTACTCCATGCTTTCTTTTAAGAGAGATTCTTCTGTAAAAATGGGCAGAGAAAGAAACATGGCAGGTGGTGAGAAGAAAGTAGTCTGGGTTTTCATATTGACCTGGAATATGCAGAAGTTGACTAGGCTCCTCTCAGGTACTAATTATCTGGTAATCTCTATTGACTTCTCAAGACACTTAGCTGTCTCAGGTAGTGCAGGCCTTTGGAATACCTATTTTGTATACCTGAACAGCAAGTCTTGATTAGAAGTATTCTTCAATGGGCCACGTTCCTCTGGATATAGGGATATGCAGGCCAGGAGGAGTCTCTGCTTTGAGTCCAGGCCAGCTGTAAAGGTCTAGGTAACTCTTCTTCACATACTAGAAGTTCTAGCCATTTAGGGATGTGAGAGTGAGAAGAGAATCCTAATCCAAATATGTTCCCTGCCAAGGAGTCATATGTAATAACCAACCATTATGTTTCAAAACTCAATTATGCACAACATACAATATCAAGATGCTGCTTTCAATGAGTTTATAATCCATGAAGACACATTAAGATATAAACCTGTGAAACCTAGCAAACAGGATACAAAAATTACAACCATCTAAAGAGAGAAATGATAGTGACTACTAATAACTGGATGTTTACCATGTGCCAAGCATGGTGCCAAATGCTTTACATTCATTATTCTATTTAATACTTGCAATTCTGTGAATCAGGAGCATTTTTTTTATTATCCTTAATTTACAAACAAAGGAACCAAGATGTGAAAAGATTGAGTAACTTGCGTAGGGTTAGACAGCTAGAAATGTCACAGGGAGGATTTGAAGCCAGACAATCTGACACCAGAGTCTATACCATGGGCGTTCAGAGCCATTGCTTTGTATTGATGGACGTACAAGAAAGAGCCGTGGTTGTTCAGAGGAGCTAGAGAGTAATATATTGTGAGATGTAATGAACAAAGAAAGGATTTACAATGGTGGTGTGATTTCTGCTGGCCCTGGAAAGAAGTTTGAACATACTAATAGATAGAGGATGAACTTGAGGAGTTCATCACATGAATTTCAGTGCTTCTGAGGCCCTTAAAGAAGCTAGATCAACTGTGGCTGTGGAAAACACTCAAGGTCTGCTCTCATAACAGTCCTCACTCCAGAGAATGCTTTGTCCTAGGCTTTGAGCTAACACCTGATTAGTTTAATCTTGAACTAATGCACAGGAAGAAGTCCAATGGGGTTAAGCTCTTTATGAAATGCTGTTAATAACATTGGACCACCCCTCCTCACCTACAACAAAATGTATCCTGTGCAATATGGTGGCTCAGCAAATGTTTCCTTAAGGCAATGTTTCCTAAGGAACGCAATTTAGTATTTATTTATTCATTCTTCCTTTTATTTGACAAATGTTTTCTATTGAGTGCTTACTATGTGAATAGTAGAAGTAAGCAAAACCAGGCCCTGCCTGCATGAAGCTTAGAGCCCAGGACTGTATTCTCAATGATAGCTGAACATGAATCACCTGGGGCACTTCAACAAAATACTGATACCCTGAGGCACTTTGGTCTGGGGAATGGGATTCTAATGTGCACCACAGCTGAGATCCCCTGTGGGTTTAGTGGGAAAACAGCACTTTTATAGGCTCTGTGGTAGCACATACAAGGAAATGAAAGAAGGCAAGCGTGCTAGACAAAGAAGGCAAAGAGGAGCATCGTGTGAGATGAGGCCTGGGATTTGGTAAACACTGGATTAAACAAAGTTAAACAGGTTTCTTTACTATAAGCCTTCTCAGAATCATCAGTAATCTTATGTGTTGTGAATCTCCAAGAGGTATATTGCACTTTTACACAGAGCATATTGAGACTCTCATGTTTCCCGTTTAGGAAATACTACTTGCCTGTATGTAAGTATAGAATGCACTAGATGGGTGGGGAGTGTTGAAGTGGGGCAGGGGGAATAATTTTATTCCAGAAGTTAAGAAGATTGGTAGTAATCTAAAACTCAGAGAGCTTCATAATCTCTGAAGGATTTTGAAAGGGGCTTCAAATTGAAATGAACAGCTGTTTGCATAAATGGCAGTTATACCACAAAGTAATATGTTCAGTTTTGTCAATTACCTCTTCATCACTTAAGAAAATGTAGTTAATGATTTATTCCAGTTTATAAAAATAGGGGTCTTGTTTCAATATTTCTAAATGTAAAAGGAAAACTATAAATGCAGGAGGAATTAATTATATGCATGACTTGAGCTAGAATTAAGGTTAAGAATTACTAATCTTTTGGGGACAGCCTGTGTTCCTAATATGCTGAAAAAAACCCCTGATAGTTAAAGTGCACTAGATGAGAATTACATTTTAGAGGAAGAACTTCAGGAAAACTTATTTAGAGAGGACATGCAAGAAATTGACTATTATGGGTGTCTTCCTGTACAAACATGATTGCAAAGATTATTCATTGATTAACCTTTGCATATTGAATTTGCCTAACTGGAATTTGAAAGTCATAAGCCTGTTTCATTTATATGGCTTTGGAAAACATTTTTGACCTATTTAGGTAGTGAAGTTATAAGCCTTAAGGTAGGAACTTTCGAGGTGTAAAAAAAGAGAAGTCACATTCATTGTACTTCTTGAGTTGTTGATTGAATGGGTTAACTTTATTGCTGTGACACATTAGCCACCCTATACATTGGCTCTACTGATTCTTCAAAAAACAAACAAAAGGAACAAACAACAAAACCCAAATATTTATTGAGTGCTTCTATATTTCAGAATAGAAGTAACATGTCACATAATTCCCACGACAATCCAATGAGGCAGGTATTATTAATAGAGAGGGTAAGTATTTTGCCTAATGTTACATAGCTGGTAAATGGCTAAACTAGGACTGGGATCCATGCCTGTTTGACTCTAGAGCCTAAGCTCATGTTAAAGGATCATTTTTTAACAAAGATAAAATCATGACTCAGATATAAATATAAAAAGAACACGTGTCAAAGATTTTATTTAACTCCTTAAATAAATAAGGGAACCAGTAAGATGTTACAACCAGTTCAAAAGAGTATCCAAAAAACTGATATGGTTATAAATTAGGAATTGAATTTTCAAATGGACACAAACCTGGCTGCGTCCATAGTGTGAAAGAGAAGTCTTTGAACTTCCACTGGACAGAGTTTATTTGTATGTCTATGGACAAGAATTGTTTTGTTCTGCTATCAGTTACCTACAAGTTACAGAGTTGGAAAGTAGTTCAAAGGCAATGAAAGACTCAGAGTCCTCATAGAATGAGATAGCTTGGAAGGGTGTGCTTTAAACAATGCATATATACTGGCCAGGAACCCTGTGCATGAAGAAAATGAACTGTACCTTTACTATAGCGAGGTTGTACACTCCTTAAGAAATAGAGACTTTATCTTTCTAATATCTGTTTTGTAGTTCTCAAAGCAGGGCTTAATAAACACCTGTTGATGTTGCCCTTATTAATCACTGGACTTTAGAATTTTGTTTATGTTTTTAAAGGATAACCTGTATTTAGATCTCAAAAATATGTTTACATCACATGGTTCTTGACTTCCAAACCTGAATCTCAAACTTTTGTAGAGTTCCACTTAGGATCAAGACATAAATCAATGCTTTAATTGAGTCTTGAGCTATGAAAACAACACAGTGATGGGATGCAGGAAATGCTACCCCACAATATAGCATCTTGGCATCTTGAGTATTTTAAGCTGAAGGAAATTGAGAAAACCACAGAAGCAGAAATGTCTCTGACGTTCTCCCACTCTCTCTTTTGAGGATCATCATGTGACAGGTATCCTGCCCTATACCCAGAAGGAAGGAATACTACACAGAGAGGCCAAGAAGAATCTGAACGAACAGGCCTTGCTAAGTTTCCCCATCCCCAGTTTATCATTAGGTTACACTCCCTTTTTGTCCAATCATACTTCTCCATGACTGTGCATTCTTCATCAAAACAAAACATAAAACTACAGTTTTCCCTGAGTCTTTGGGTCTCATTTCTGAAGTCTCCCATGTCATACAAAACTTTTGTTAAATAAGTTTGTTATGCTTTTCTCTTGTTAATCTGTCTTTTGTTATAGGGGTGTCAGCCATGAACCATGTGATGGGTGAAGAAAAAATATTACTTTTCTCACCTCTTCAGCAAGCTGTGCTAATCAAAGATAGTGTTATAAAAATCTGAGAGTTCAGCCCTTCCTAGTTGATACAAAAGATTGAATGAACTCTTGTTCTGTGCTCCTTGAGGTAACATAGAACACTTTTTTTTCACAAATCCTTTGAGTGGTAGTTGTCTGGAATTAGTATAAATATTAAGGAAGTTTAACAAATGTTATATTTTTAACTATTATCTTCTCTTCCCTTTCCCCTCAAAAAAAAAAAAAAACCGGAAAGAATTGGAAGACCGTGGATATACCTACCAATAATCACTAAGGTTTATCACTGAGTTTTAACTTTATGATTGACATGTGTGTGTCTCTATAAAACTTTATTTACAAAAATAGCTGACAAGACCAGATTTGGTCTGTGAGCTGAAATTTGCTGACTTCTGGTTAGGGTATGGGCTCTGGAGTCACAGACTGCTGGATTTGAATTCATCCTCTGCCCCTTACTAGCTATGTGACCCTATGTGTATTATTAAACATCTCTATGCCTTATATTTGTTACCTCTGTAATGAGGTTAAGAGAACTTACTTGGAATTATTGAGAGGACACCTATACAGTGATCAGAACAGTGTCTGGCACACAGTAAGATCTCAATGAGGGTTGGTTTTAATAGGCTGTTTTCAACAAGAACCTTTTTAAGTAATGTCACATCATTGATGTGATTGCTGCTTCTTCATTGATCCAATGAGGTAAGTTCAGCAAAGATGATGATTAACCCCATGGGTTGTCCGTGTTGATTAATTTTTTTTCACTTCATTTCATCTTTGTCAATAGATGTAAAATTTTTCTACAGAGACTATATATCATCTTTGTAATAATATTCTAAAATATCTTAAAAAGAAATTAGAAAAATACAAAAATAAAGTTTGATGCTGGGGAAGAAAATAAATGAAAATCTGTCTTCCACATCTTAAAATCAGATTAAGACTCCCGGAAGAGTGAGTTTGGTTAAAAAAAAAAAATTCTCAATACTTCTAGGTTTTCAGTGCTCATGTGCTAGTTTTTTGTTTGTTTTGTGTTTTGTCCATTTCCCTCTGACTTCCCAAAGGAGAAAGATTGGTGCTGAGTCTAATGTAAGTGGATCTTATAGAATCTTTTTGCTCCTATTGTGAGCTGCCTAGTGAACAGCTGAACAGTTGATGTTATTTCAGGAACATACTCCATGTCCCAAATTTTCAAATATTTGGCCATATCTTTAAAAGAGTAAACTCTGTGCAGAGTCATTACATTTGCAAACTGGGGCCAGAATCAGGGAGCTGCACACTGCTATTGTTTAATCCATCTGAAGTTTCCCCTAATAGAATTTGGTTTCCCTCAGCCACATCTGGCAAATTACAAGTTCTATATAAATTATTTTTCTCTCATTTGAACAGTTTTGGAATTCACAGCCCAGTATGGAATCAATAATAACTCTTTGACTTCCTGCAAACCCTGAAGAATCATGCCTGAATATTTCAACTTCTGAAACCTGAGGGAAATAAGAAGAGTAGAGGAGGTTTACAAATACAGACCAACCTTAATTGCATGATATAGAGCGTATGGCTGAGAAAAGTGATACAGAGACTGGACTCCAAAATTAGAGCTTCAAAATGCCATGCTCCCCATCTTTGGTCCAATCAAGTTGTCACCAATGAGAAAGAGGGTTAATTATCATGTAATTGTAAAAGTTGTTTAAAAAAACAAATCATAGTTTAAATTCTGCAGTACTATAATAATAACAAAAGAGTCTTTGGTGTTCTGCAGTGGATTGTGCTTTTTGAATCATTTCTAAATGATTTATTATTATCTAATCTCCAAAATAAAACCCAGTGAGGTCACAGAGGTATTCTTTTCTTTTGATAAAAGAAAAACAGAGTGAGAAGTTAGTGACAGAGGCCAGCGAGAAACCAGAATTCCTGATTCCAAATCTAAGGTTCTCCCCATTAAAGCTAATTCCCTACAGCAACGCTGCCACTAGCATATTCACACAGTACACTGTCTAATTAAATCCAGATGGCTTGTGAATCTCCTCTGGCTCCATCTGAGTTAATGTAGAGAATGAAGGAGAAGCAATTCCTCTCCTTGGGTATTTTAAAGGGGAGTAGTAAGTTTTGACAATCAAAGGAAATTAGAATCATCTTTCTTTACCATAAAAAGTCAGTCTCCTCACATAAGTACATCAGTGCTGCTAGCACATTAGTGGCATGCCACAGCTGTCCAAATCAAATCATTAAAAATAGACGCACAAAACTCCAGAATACAAAGAAACCCACTAAACTACCATTGAGAGATAATTTCCTTACAGACCTTCATGGACCAAAGATGAGGTTTCCTCACTTATTTTTATATAATAGGCATTCCAAGCAACTTAATTAGCTGGAGGGCAAATTGTAGGACTTAGGAGGCAAGTGTATTAAGGATATCCAAGATGCTTCCAGTATTCTCTGAGCATTAGACATAATGGTTCAGAGCCAATCTGTCTGAGTTCAAACCTTGACTCTGCTGCTTAGTAGCTGGGTGACGTTAGGCACATTGCTTACCCTCTCTAAGCCTTAGTTCTTTTGTGCTTTCCTAAGCACTAAAAGTAAGGATAACAATATAACCTTCTTCATGGGGCTGCGGTAGGATTAAATGAGATATAGCTCATATTCTCAAGTTGTACGTAAAAGCATTCAACGCTTAACATTCAGATAATATTAATTTGGCATCTACTTAGATTATATGGCACGTATGAAATGTCCTCACTTTTACAATCAGAGAGAAAACAAAACTTAAATATTAGGATTTTATATAGATCAAAGGCATTGTATTCACTGAAGAGGAGTTTGGGCATCATTTGATCCATAAGTATCAGATAAGTGCCCACTATGTGTTAGGAAATAAGAAATAAACCCTCACTGAACAGACAAAACTTCCTAACTCTAATGAACAGGACACAATACAAGAGATACTATCAGATCTTATAGGATTTATTGTCAAATGAGAGGCATTTACTTGCATTCTCAAAATGGATCCATGAACCTCTGTATAGTCCACAGACATATTCTTATGGAAGGTCCCTTTATTTTACATTTTTATGAAAATCTTTAAAAATTAATTGATACAAACATATTCTGGATCATTTTGGTGATAACATATGTCTGAGTACTGCCACAAGATTTCAGTGCCAAAATTTACATATTCGTACTTGTGATTATGATTGTGTGGAGTCTAAGTTGTGTCACTTTTATTCGCACTTACTAATTAAGATTAACAAATAAATGAAGCATTTAAGCCAACTAGAATGCGAATTGATGTCAGAAGGCTGTATGAACAGTTAAAGTAGAAAAAGAGTGGAAGAAGAATTTGCATTAGCACGTGGAACAAGGTAATAATAGACATGCTTGTCTCAAAACAATGTAGACTGTTATAGTGGGTCTCATATTCCTGTTAAAGCAAAGAAAAAAGAAACACATCAAAATGATACTGTTTATTTGTTAATATTTTTGTTTATATTTAGTTTGTAAAGGTATTTTGATTCCATTGTTATATAAGTGTCATAAGGTAAGCGTTTATGTATATATTCTATGGCTTTTCTAAACTCACTTCTTGGTTCTTATAGGGTGTTTCTGCATATTCTTTAGAACTTTCTGTGTAGCTAAGCATGTCTTCTGCAAATAGTTTATTCTTCCATTCCCACCTGAATGCCTTTTTTTTTCTTTTTGCCATATAGCATTGGCTAGGACCTGTATAGTACGATGTTGAATGAGAGTGATGAGTTTCATTTTGATGGGAATCAAGTTTTATTTTTGGTACAAGTCTGTTTTTTCATGCCCCCATAGGTCCACAGCCAGCATCACTATCTGCAGGCTTACAGAGTGTATGATCCATGGATCATGTAACATTGTACAGACCAAAGGACCCATTTTAAAGCAAACAAGGTGCAGTAGTAGGCATATGACAATGGGATCTACTGGTTACTGTCTCATACTGTACCACCCAGGAGCTGCAGGTCTGAAAGAGTGATGGAACTGTCTGTCAAAATGCCAGCTTGGAAATGGTACCAAATGAGGATGAGATGCTCATCCCACAAATCCAGTATACACTCTAAATCAATGACTATCATACAGTGTTGTGTCTGCAATTGGTAAAATACATGGGTCTAGGAACCAAAGAATAGAAATAGGAATAGCCCTGTTTACCTGCTTCCCATCATCCTAGTGACCCACTCAGGGAAATTTTGCTTTCCATTCCCATAACTCTGGGTTCTGCAGGTTTATAGAGGGGTGGTCTGGAAAAAGTACTGTTGACCTCCTTCTTCCAAGGCTACTTCTGTTAAGGCAGCAGCTGGCAAGAAGAGGAATTAATTGACCCTAATTATTAGGAGATAGGGCTGTTGTTACACTTAGAAGAAACACTATCCTAAAAAATGAAAAGGACAATTTGAATTCAACTACTTTAAAAAATCTTCGTTGTCACCTATTGGGGGCTTCCTACAGGGTCAGTCTGTATATATCCAGACCTGTTGAGAGAACACAGCTATAAGATATCAAACATTTGTCTGCACATCTTGAGGAATGGGGAATGTAGGAAGAGTAGCAGAAAGGTTACCAAGGCAGGGGTAATAATGATTGGGAATGTTCAAGTTCATATAAAAATTTAACATCTTCAATCATTTATTAAGCAAAATAGTGATAAGTGCATGGAAGGAAATGCAGACTAATAGGACAATAGCTTGTCTTTAGCACAGCTACTCTTCGCTTTTATGTCTTCATCTCCCTCCCTTGGCCGTCAAGACCTGTCTTTCCAGAGGGTATTAGGCTGTTGCCTATTCTCTCTTACTTTGCTTATGTGCTTTCTTGGTCTCTCCAACTTCATGAAGACAGTTTCTTGACCATCTGTCCTCTTCACTGTTTTATCCCTAGCACCTAGCACACTGGCTGACACATAGATGTCCACTGTAATTATTAAATGAATGAGTGACTCATCAATTGTAAAGCCATATAAAAGAATGCTATTCCATTTAAAATCATGCTATAAGTGGATAATTATTAGTCATATATTATTAATTTTAAAATCATCAAGTTACTAATTCATGTGTATGATATAATCTCATTTTGAAGAGTTTGGTCAAGAAAATTAATACATAAATAATCATGTTGGTTGTCTCTGGAATATGGGAATAAGGATGATTAAATGTTCTTTTCTGATAGTTTTATCTGTATTTTCTATTTTTCTCAGCAATGAACATATATTGCTATTTTAAACAAGGATAAATTTATTTTTAATAATAGTATGATAAACTTATCTATTGAGGTCTATTCTTAAAGATCATTGTCCATGTGGAAAAACAAAATCTTTTTGTCTATGACTAAAAGTAGTATAACATAGTATTTACCTCTAGGGCTATAGTTCTCAGTTGGAGGCAATTTTGCCTTCTCAGGAGGCATTTGACAATGTCTGGAGATAGTTTTGATTGTCATAACTTGCGATGGGGGAGTTGCCACTAGAATATATTCTTCACATCCTATAGTGCACAGGACAGCCTCCCACAACAAAGAATTGTCTGGTCCAAAGTGTCAATTGTGTTGAGGTTGAGAAACCCTGCACTAGGGTAATTAGCATTTTGGTGCTAAAAGACTCTCAAATGATAAAATACAAGGCTTGAGCTTTAGGTTACTGGAGAAAATGTTTTTAGTTACCAAACATGTAACTATTTACTCTGGTTAAACAGAAAGGATAGATGGTATGAAAGAAACAGCTAGATGAAACAAGATTATGTTGGCTATTTTCATTTGGTAGGTTCTTGATAAGAGTAAATTATCGAGATAACAGTGAGCCCATCAGGGCCAACTTAATGCTCACTAACGAAAGGCTCAGTTTTATTGGTCAGATACCCAAAAACAGGTCCTGGCAGTCAGGATTGCTTAACATTTCACAAGAAAGGCTTCTTAATCTCCCCATGTACAAATCGTTAAAATAGAAACTAGATGGGAATTTGGGCATTATCTCTGAATTCAAGTACATTTAATTTACTTATAAATCATATTTGTTAAAAGGAAAGTACAAGATATGATATAGGGGAGTCATAGGAACATTTTTGCACATACAGTTGCTGTTTAACTGAATTCGTTGATTTCTGTAATGTGCCATTTTGGGCAAAAACAATAACATTGTAGAATCTTTCCTTTCCAAGAGATTTGCTTTCTATTCCCACAGACCAACAATTTTACTTAAGAAGATTACTGCAAAAGCATCCTAACTGGTCTTCCTACCTCTACTTGATAATGTAGAGATTGCTGATAAATCCAGGTTAATCTCTCTGGGTGTTAGTTCCCTCAACCGCAAAATGAAGATAGTATCTATTCCATAGAGTAATGCCGAGGATTCAATGCAATGGCATATATAAAACACCTAAAATGTGTTGAACACATAGTAGATCCTCAATAATAAGAATATTAAACAAAATAAAAGTGCCCATACTCATGGAGTGATGGGTTTCACCCCCCACTAAGACATTTATGTTTACATAATAATATATAAGCCTATGTCTGAAATTCTGGGAATTTGCCAACTGCAAGCACAATAAGGCTCTGGCTCATGGGAGCCTGAAAATTGCTTGCTCCAACCTCTTTCCCACCCCTTCTGTTTTTTGGTAAATAATTTATCTTGAGGTAGTGCAAACCACCATCTTGAGTAGAGACACCTTTTTTCTAAGTTTTTTTGGTCTCTGTGCAGTGAGAGTAACTAAATAAATAAGACAATATCTTCCCTTCCAGTCACTTCCAGAGATAATGAAAATATACTGACAGTGTTGAGTCTTAGACAACAATCTGTTCATCAGAAATTAAGAACTATTTTATTGAAGTTTATCTTTTTGCTCTTGCCCCACATGCCAACTGTAAAAATTGCCATTATTTACCCTATTTTATGAGGAAATTGAGGTTTAGAGAGATTGTGATTTGCTAAATAAAGGTTTAATTCCAGGTTTCTCTGACTTATATGCAAACTGCTTCTCAGAAACAATGTATTAGAAGGAAACTATATAGGTTAAAATCTATTTAATCTTGCCAGGGATAATTTAAAGTTGGGAAGAAGTTAAAGGTTTTCTCTGGACCAAAGAGAATTCTTTGCTTTTTCTGAGAACTCAAAATAGTTGACTGACTTGTGAACTTTCCCTAGTTATGCTAAATTTTCTCTTCTCAAAGCTAATGATTCCCTCCTCAATTTATGTAGTTTTGTGTTAACCCAAAGGAAGGAAAGAATCACCCAAAGGGGTGTGGACTGTAGCTTAAGTCTAGACTCTATGTATGTTTATTCAAATTCACATTCCCTGGCCTGACCATAAATCCTGTCTCTTTCTTTTTCTCAAAAGGAGACCATATCCTTTGAAGTCAGCTGCAATAAAATCACAGTTCATTGCTGGGATAAGCTACATGCAACTAAGAAATAATCAATATCATAATTAACCTGAACCCTTAAAATACCTAACTAAGTAGTGTGTGAACATTCTGAAAATAAATTACTGCTTCCTTACCTTCCCTTCCAATCATGAGAGTCATTTCCCCCATCTTTGCTCACTCTTGCAGCTAGTCAAGATTAGCTTTCATTGCTATTCACTCTATTATATCTGCAACATGTTTAAATAGTCATCATTCTGTGCTCAGCTTTGTAATTAGATGAAAGTGATGAAAATAACTTTTACTTGAGTCCAATTTTCTCTGCATAAAAATAACTCTTTGAGTCTTCTGATGTAATAAATTATAGAAAACTTTAGGTAGGACTAGGTCTAAAATTGGAGTCTGATTAGGCCCAGATGCTTCTAATTGGTATCAGAACCATCTTTGCCATTGTATTCTTTCATTGTAGACAGAGATGCTACACCATAATTAATCTCATTGGTTCTGCAAATTTGGAGACTTCTAGTGGATGACCAGTAGGACACAGTTATTGTCTTACACACTGACTCATGTCCGATAATCACTCTGGGTGCCAAATAGCTAATTTATAAAGTTGAGGATTGGGGGGTCAAATTCTCAAGCTTCTTTCAGGCCTGCTGTTTACTTATCTCAATTTCCATATACAGATATATAACACAATAGGTAACAATGGAATTTGGAATGTGGGTCCTCAGTTTTCAAAAATCTCACATTTTCTAAAATTGTGTCAGGAGAGAAGATATCTCTTCACTCAGCTAGCTTACTGGAGGCATTACATGGTACTAGTATTAACATCTGAATCCATACTATGAAACACTTTAACTTGATCCAACAATAACAACACTAGTAAATAATTTACATTTAATAGCACTGTAATTTACAAATTAAATTCAAGATGGCAAACTGAAATCCCTACAAGGCTGGTCAGGTGACCTAAGTGGGTGAAGCTGGGTGGGGCTATGGTAAATAAGACAAGGTGTGCATGAGAATTCATACACCAGAATATCTGATGCCATTCAGCAATACACAAGATAGCTTTTTTTAAAAAAATTCTCATCCAAACCCAAAGCTATGAAATCTGAATCAGTATGAAACCTCTCAATGGCTGGAAGATAATCCATGAAAGTCCCTGGGAAGAGAGGAGTGACCCCAAAGAGTCAAGTTCCCTTTGTTCCCTACAACCCCCTTCTGTGTGCCAGAGACACCAGGGCTCCTGGGCCAGCCCTCATTAGGAAAGTGCAAAAGAACTGGAACATTTCCTTGCTGAAGCACAAAGGCCCTTTGCCTCTTTTGTTGGCTCAGAAGCTTCAATCAGCTTCAGAGTTTCAAAGGTTTAAACAGCCAAGTTCCAACTGGGCTAGGATTGAGTAGTGCCCAGGGTACTGAGTAGGAAAGAGAATGTCCCTGCCCACTCAGTAACCCCAAGCTGGTGAGATCTCCCTATGAAGGTCAAAACATGATGTTTTATGATTTGAGCCGTCACACGAACAGCAGAGAACAGGGTGGTGAAATACCACTTTACCCTTCACTTTGAAACAACTATTTATTACTTGGCAACCTTTGAAATAACATAAACAACTGTTCTTAAGGACTTACCAAAACCCATTCTCTAGCATCACACATTCAGAGCAGGCAGCTTCCTTTGAAAGTTAAGAAAGGGTCAGGCCATCCTAGCTGGTGGTTAGAGAGTCAGTGATGGACAGGTATATAAAAGCCAAGTTAAGTGAAAGGGAAAGAGAAATGAACCATTAGAAAGGGGCATGGCAACTCAGAGGAGAAGTCATAGGAGAAGGACTGGGGAGAGCCAGCTCCATTGTTTGTTTCCCTCAGCTCTCAGCCAAGTCAGGGGGAAGGTGGGAGATGATCAGCATACAGAGAACCCACTTATTGTCAGTTTTTGTTATACTCCATTATGGCTAAGAGACCAGACAAACTTTTATTCTGTCTGTGATACTAAGTGGAAGGCAATTATTTATAAGGGACCATTACAAAGAGGTGCCTTAGTGCCAGATATAATTCCACAAACAGCCCCTGACATGCTCTCATTACCCAATACCCATTTTTATGAATTAAGATATTAAATCATTCTTTTAATTTTGTTAATCAATTTCACAAATATCTATTACCTTTTCTATCTACTAGGGGCAAGCCACTGCACAAGGCACTGGTCACATAAAGATAAATGAAATGTTAGCCTTATACTCAAGTAGACCATAGTCTGGTGGATGAGACAAAATATTACACCAGTAATGGCAGTGAGGGAAAATGGGAAGTGCTCAGCTTTCAGACCCAGACAGACTGGATTTGAATCCTTGCTCTGCCACCTGTTATCTAGCCTAGCTAGCCAAGCCTCCGTTTTCTCACTTATAAAGTGGAGATGACTTTATATATAATGTAGGGCACTTTTATGAACCAGAAATACCATTTGTTATGTGAAGTACATGTTCAGTAAATGGGCATTGTCTGTGCTGGATACCTTGTGTTTGTCCTAGATTCACACTCTACCTCTCTCAATCATATTGTATGACCTGGGAAGAGACTGACCTTTATGAATTACATATTGGCTTCTGGTGGTATTCAGCCTGCTGGAGTAATTGACAGTGGACTAGAGGGCATGAGGACTGTGAGGTTGGGGTATGCATTTCCCGGGCTCCTTGTGGAGCTGCTGTGGATCTTTCTACCAAAGGCCACAGCCTTCATAAGGCTCAGGTACTCTTTCTGAATTGTGGTAACTGCTTCTTCCCTTTCCTTAATCAGGCTTAGAGTAACCCTTCCTCATGCTACTAGCACCAGGGTACTGAGCTATCCATTGTTAGTTACCCTAAACCCTGCCTATTCCTTTGTCTTATTAAACTCTCTTCAAATTGCCCAGTTGGAGTGTCATCTATTTCCAGCTAAGACCCTGATAGATACAGATACCATTATTAGTATAGATAACAAGGTGTTATGAGAATAGAGAATGAACAAATAAAACCATCCTGGATGTCAGGGTGGCATCTAGGAGGAAGTAGTATCTAAATGATCACCAGAAAATGGATAGACGTTAGCAATGTTTAAAAAAAGCAGGAGGAGATCATTCCCGGCAGAGGAACACAATATGCAAAGGCTCATGGTGAAAGAGAACTTGTGGGGGAACTTCAAGTGCTTCAGCTTAGCTGGAGCATAGAATAAGAGATGGGGGAATGACAGATGAAACTGAAAAAGTAGATTAAACCAAGGTCACAAGAGGCCATGCATGACTTTTTCCTATAGGCAATGAGATACTATTAAAGGATTTTAACCCAGGTAATAATATGATCACTTTGCATTTTAGAAAGCAATATGGAGGAGAGATTAGAAAAGGGTAAGACTGGAGACAGAAATATCAAGTAAGCAATTCAGGTGAAAAAATAAGATAGCCAAACAATGGCAGTGTCAGGAGAAATGAAGACAGTGTGAATTTATTGACTATTAAGGAAACAAGCTATTTAAGATTTAGCGACCAATTAATGTAAGGGTGAAGAGGAAAAAGAAGTCAAGCATAACCCCCAACGTCAAGTTTCATTCCTAATATAGTTCTTATCTTTTCTTGTATGAAATGAATTGTTCGTCCTCCAGGAAACTTTGGAAGACAGGAGGGTTTTGACTTGGGCAACTGGGTGACACGTGGTGTTACTGCTCTTCAAAAAGAGACAAATGAAACTTTAAGCCAGTGGTGTGCTGGAGCTGCCTCACACAAGCTCATGTGGGGTGACTGCACACATCTCTTCCCAATTCTGAGTTCAGTGACATCATATTAGTCACTTGAAATTGGTCATGGTGGGAGTATTTACACCACATAGATCATCAAACACTACCAATCAGGCTTTTCTTCCCCTTTCCCTTAAAGAGCAGGTTGTTAAGAATTTATCAGCCACCACTAGTTAAGGCCATTTTTAAAAGGAAAGAATACCTCTGATAGTGATAGCAGAATTGAGGGGTAAATATTCCCACCATGTTTTTGACTTATGTAAAGCAGAAAACAACCTGTACAAAGAACTGACAGGCAAACTAGACCTGGAGGGTGAATTCCAGGACCTGAATGAAAGGTGAGTTAGAAGATTCAGTGGGACATTTATGAGGAGCCAGTGGGGTGGGATATGGCAAAATTGGCAACTGAGAGGAATTGCCATCTTCTTTCCTATATTACACAGCTTTTTGCCATCAGCCTGTAATATGCAGGCCTATACTAAGTTCAGGGATTATAATGATACAATACACAGTACCACACCTTAATCCATGGAGTAACTAGGACAAGATGCACAGAAGACCTGGCACAAAAAGCAGAACTAACATCTAATAGCATATCTCTATGATTGTGTTGGCCTCTGGTACAGACATGGCTCTGGCTTCTCAGAGCTGAGCTCTTTAAAATAATGCTAGACTCTCAGTACGCATTTGTTGGGAGACTTGGCCTACAAAGTCCCTTCTAGCTCTGACACATCAAGATTTTATGTTCCTGAAACTAAACAGAGCCAGGAAACCAAGTAAGAAGGCTGAACAGGCACGAGGAATAACATGAATGAGAGGTAGCAATAGCAGATTGGAATTTAGAGGTAAAAGCTGGCATAATGAACATGGGACAGTGACTTGGGGGCTATTATGTGACTTAAATAAATGTTACTTTATTGTGGTTAAGCAGTTGAGTGGATCTTCACAATGCCTGCAGCACAGTGCCTAGACTCTCAAATAGGCAAAAGTCCTCAAATTTTGGAGTACTTAAGAATCATACCAGAAACTTGTTCAAAACACATACTTCCTGGCCCAGAACTTCAGATTCCATAGGGCAGGAACCTGGAATATGTATTTTTAGCACTTCTAGGTGATTCTGTCTCAGAAACCTTGAGCTTGAGATTACATGTCCCAAACAGCTATTGACTATGGTGAGGAAGCTGAGTGGAGTCAGTCTTCCCAAGTGTTTCCTCTCCCGTAAGGTGTCACGTGGCAGACCAGATGTGACTGGCATCCTTCCCTGTGTCTCAGTTTTCGAAAGTGTATTAGTGCTATGGCTTGCCACGCCCACTCCCATCCCCATGGCCTTTTATTGCTGCCAGCATTTATAGAGAAATTATAAGAGGGAGGAGATTGTAATAAGACTTTCCAGCTGGATCTTCATGTTGGCCACACATCTGGATAAAAATTAGAAGACACAAATCAATCTAAGAAACAGCTGTTTCCCAACATCTGACTGTTTAATGCTGTGGACAACACATCTGGATTCAGGACTCCTTATTCCCCTGTTTGAGCTGGAAAGTTTAATGTCACAGAAGCTGTGTTTTTCTAACTTTAGATAGTTTGCCAAAGTGTTCTCCTGGTCAGGTTGACTTGTACTCAGAGCCACCCCAGGGGATGGAAGATTAGGTCCATTCTCATAGACTGCAGACTTGGGCCACCCAGAACTCCAGATGATGCTGAGAATGTCCTGCCCATAAGGCCAGGTGAGCCAAATCCTCAAGGTCTCATATTATCCCATTCACTGGGGGCACGCAGAGGGATGATGTGGAATTTGTGGGAGGCTCCTCTATGTGAGTCTGTCTGATTTTCATGCATGGGACTGGCCTTCCTGTTTCCATACTTCTCAGACTACATTTAATTTTTTTTTTAATTTTGCCTTTCAGGGACTGCCCTAGGTCCTTGTTCTAACCCAATTTCTTCTGAAAATAGGTGCTAAAGGTGGGGGCCAGAATATTCTTACAGAACCATCAAATCTACAACATAGTCAAGATTTACATTTAGGACCTCAGACCCCACCCATTAGTCCTATCACACCACATTTTCTTATTTATGAAATTCCTTTTGCTTCAATTTCATAATATGAAGCAGCTGCTATGGTAGAATCCTACGTGAAGGAGTCTACATACACAAGGGAATACTTTATAAGCAGTGGATTCTGAAACTATAACTTGAATACTCTTTTGTTGTAACTGTATCTCTGAAATAGAAAATGTTTAAGTGAAGTTTTACCTTTAGTCAGAGATTGCCAACTCTCCTCTTGCCTGTGGCAGACTCTACAGTTAATTGGGGCCTCTGATGACTAATGGGGATGACCACCCCATCATCAAAGTGGGATCTCTGGGTTTTGAAAGACATGTGGATCTGGCTGCAGTCCAATTGGAAGAAAAAGGGAATTAGCCAGAAAGAGTACAAGTGAGAGATAAACCTTCGCGTGTTATTCTATTCCTTTACTGAGAAAGTCATTGTATCCCACTTACAATTCACATTGATCTATGTGGAATTTCTGCCAAGTGGGATGGGTGCCCAACTACCTAAGACCACTCCAGAGGCCAGGGAGCCAAATCCTCAAGGTCTCATATTATCCCATTCACTGGGGGCATGCAGAGGGATGATGTGGAATTTGTGGGAGGCTCCTCTATGTGAGTCTCTCTGGTTTTCATGCACAGCTCAGGAAGTAAAACTGCATAGATTGTTATGGTTTAGAAAGCAGCAGAGCCAGGAGCAGCTCCACATCTTATGTCTACAATAGTATCCAGTGAACAGCCACAGTTGAAGGAATGTCCTTACAAGCCCTTAATGAGAGATAGGGCCTTACCCTCCAGCAAGCCTTGATGAGGGTTCAGATGCTGAGCAGCAAAAAATGAGAAGCATGCACTAACTAGGAACAGTAGAGCAAAAAGAGGATGGGCAAAAGAATGGGGAATGGGACACATTGATGCTTAATTAGACCTAATTCACAATTTTGTGTAAGGAGTGCTCTAAGTTTATTAGTTCATTCATCCATTCAATCAATATTTATTAAGTGTATACTATGTACCAAGTACTATGCCAGGTATTGAGAATATAATAATAAGACTACCCGTGGAGCATTGTGGAGTGTCATAATCTAGTGTGTTAATTGCTGTTGGTGCTATAGGAATCCAAAGGATGGGCAGCTAATAGAGATTTGAGAGATCAGGAAGGCCTTTCAGGAGGAAATAACTTTGATCAAGGCACTTTTTCAGGCTTCTGTTTCTTCATCTTTAAAATTGGAATAATAATACAACTTCATAGGTTTTGGGTGAAAATTAAATGAGATGATGTATGTAAAGTTATTAGCATAGTTGCTGGACATAGTAAGCTCTGCAAAGATAGAGTTAACACTATTATTTTTGTTTTATTGTTACTCTTAAACTATTATTACTAGTAGACTATTACTAGTGATCGTATGGCTCTTAAAATTATTTGGAACTTGAAGGATGGGTTGTTGAAAGCCAGGGCAAGGATGGAGACCATGTCAGACAGAGGAATAGCATGTGTGAGGGGCCACAGCAAGAGACATAACAGCTTGGGGTAATTGGACATTTAGTGTGCTTGAAGTATAAAAGGCAAAAGGCAAGAGATGAGATGGAGACATAAACCAGATTCTGATCATAAGGAATTTTTATAAGCTAAGTCTAAAGAGTGTAGATTCTACCCCAAAAAGCCACTAAAGGATATTACTTAGTGCAGTAACATGATCACGCACAAACATACCCTACACACAGACTTATACACTCACACCACAGTCAGATCCATAATGTAGGAATGATCATGTCATAATTCAGATAGCTGTTATAGAAGCTATAATCCGTGCTTTTTATTTTAATTTTGAGAAAATTGAGTCCAAAGAAGTAACAGGACTTAACTAGGATAGTAGAAGTAGTTACTTTATATATTTTGAATCCAAATATCTTGGGTTTTTTTTTTTTCCATCACACAACACTGCTTTCCTTAACATTCTTTCCATTGTTAATACTCTGCTGTTGGCTAAACTGGAAAACTCTCAGGTTGAGAGTTCCGCAACTAAGCTCTTTCCCCTTAAAAGTCTGTAGGAATCTGTAAAAAAATTCTGGCACTATTGAATTTTCTCTCAAAACCAAACTCAAATTTCACAAAGTGTTTTACAGTGGGTCCTTAGGAATCCAGCGGTTTCAGCTTTTAAATACTGGAAATCATTCTCCGCAAAGATATTGATCTGAGGTAAAATTTCACTGCATGAATACCCTCCAACTCCTACCTCCATCCTTATGTAGATAATATTAAGTACAAAATGAACATAAAGACCAGAGGGAAAATTGTCCCAAAGGAGCATCCTACAGTTTTCAGGAGAAAAATCCTATTGGGGAGCGGATTTGCCTTGGTGTTAATTCTGGGTGGCTTTAGGACTTGATCGTGTATGATTTTTTTTGCTAGGCCACAGAGACAAATTCCTTGTTACTCTTAGATGCCTTCCTTAATCACTGACCGTCAAACTGTAAATTTGATTCATCCTGCTCCCACCAACTTGCCCTTCCCTCACAAATGAATTTAAGATTACCCTGATTTTCCATATGCCAAGAACAACTTTGAATGTACTACCAAAATGTATCTGTACTAGATATCTTCCTATAGAAATGTCTCTCTTGAACCACAATTTAATATTATGTTTTTCAAAATTCTGGATTCTTATGAGAAATGGCCATAAAAATTCATCCTCTGCAGACCACTATTGAAGATATTGCTCATTATTTGGCTTCATGACATTTATTCTTATGATTGATTTCTCTAAAACTCAATATCATGAAGAAAGGTTATCTGAAGATCAGATTTTTTTTCTTTTATTAGAATGAGTGTTACAACTAACTTTGTTAATTTGCCCTCCTTTTTTTTTTTTCTTTTTCTTGCTTGGCTATCAGGAACTTGGAGTTAACTGTGTGCTTAATTACTGTCACTTGGTCATCCTTGCTTTAATTATCTGCTTCTTTATCTTATTCCACTAACTTCCTAGATGACCTGGGTGAAGTAAGAGGATCATCTATAGAGCTGGTTGAGGCTGGAATCAGCCAAGATCCCAGAAGTGGCCATCACTTTTAGGGTGACCATCAGACTGCTACATGAAGGAAGCTTCTATTCTCTCAGTGAAGTCCTTGGAGACTTGAGACCTTCCTCTGTGTGATGTTTGGTCTCCTTTTTTTATTGATTTTAAACCCCATGTAGGAATATATATTCATTTTTATTGAAAGATATTTGAAAATACTTTTGGAAGAAGGAAGACTATAAATGATAAATCAATGACCATGAATTATAAATATTTGGCATTAAGATTTCAGGAATTATAAGTTATTTCCCTGAGATACGTGTCAAGCCCATCACCAAAACAAAGTGGTTATGAAGGAGTGCCAACAATCACTAAGCTGCTACAACTCTTATCCCGTATGCAAATCATTTGTACCCTGAATGGCACGCAGACCCAGTAACCTACCATGAGCCTGGAGAGAAAGCCACAAAGTCGTGCATTTAAAATTTTTCCCTTCTGCAAAGGGAAGCAGAAATATGTGGCTTTAGCATCTCTGCAAATTAAATGAATATAGACAGTTGTTCAGTTTTTAGAACTGCTTCTGAGATGAGTAGAAGTGAAATGAGAGCAAGAGCTGGAATATGCTTCAGCCTGGGCAACTTTCCATAGGATGTTTTTGTTTGGTGAACAACCACTTATTTCAAATCCTGCTATGAGACTGGATGGTTGTGTGAAATCGAAACAACAGGGAGGATAAGTTACTCTACCTTCCCCACATTTAGGTGACCCCTTGTCATTGTTCTTTGCTGCTGTCCCAATTCTCTGACCCTGAGTTGGAGCAGTTGGAGGTGGTAGCAACTGAGAAACTAGAAAGCTAGAGTTTGAGGAGGAAAGGGAAAAATATTCCAGATGAGGGAGCTTGAAGAGAGAAGGGTCTGAAATGAAAATGTCCGGGAGAAGTGTGAGGATGGGTGGGGAGGAGGGAGCACACAAAAATTGGGTATCTGGTGTGACAGGAAATACAGAATGCATGAAAAATAGAATTTGAAGTCGTGTAAAATAAGATTTCGTATGTAGGCTGAAACCAGATTATCAAAGGCTATAAAAAAATGCAGTAATGTTTCTAGAAAAGTCCATAGGGATACACAGTATTAATTAAAGGCTATAAAGTGCACAGCAAGGAAAGAAACCAAGAAGCTGTTATAAAAGTCCAGCAAGAGATGAGGTAAGAATATAAAGAGGTCTTGGACTAGGGTTATGGTGATAAAAACAGAGAGAAAAGGGCATATTCAAGTGGAGGGCAGAACCAGCATTTATTTGGTACCTATTCTGTGCCTGACCCTTTACATACTTACTGCTCATGAAAACCTTGAGAGGTAGACAAGATTATCCCAAGTCTACAGATAGAACAGAATAGGCAACATTCAGAAATTTATTCAGCCACTAAGAACAGCCAAGATTTTAATTCAGTGCTTTCCAACTCTAAAAACTATGATCTTTCCATTTCAACTTTAGCTCCCCCGAGAGTCAAAGAAAAAAAAGATAGGATTTCCTCTCAAAGCTGATATCTTCTCCAAAAGAAAAACATGGTTTCTGGAGACTTTAGGCTTTCTATCTGTAATTTAAGAAAGAAAAATGGTGTCAGATGGTGACAAAACCGTTTTGAAAAATTGAAAAGGGATTAATAGTAATTCTAACTCTTATTGATACTTACTTTGTATCAAGAGGTGCTGTTCTAAGCACTTTACCTGCATTATCACATTTAATGCTATGAAATATCTTACCAGGTAAATGTAATTATTATGCTCATTCAGGTTAGGAAGTTGAGGCTTGTGTGGAGAAGTGAAGGAACTTGCCTATGTCTTAGTCTGGGATCCCCCAAAATCCCTGAGGCAGGGCTTGCCTGCCAAGTAGTAGTTTATTTTGGGAAGTGACCTCCCCCCGCAAGGGACAGGAATGGGGGACTGGGAAGGGTCAAAGAGGAAAGCAGGAAAAGCCAGGCAGAGGTGTGTAACTCACATGGTCACGGCACAG
Organism: Daubentonia madagascariensis; assembly: GCA_023783475.1. Classification (NCBI taxonomy): domain Eukaryota; kingdom Metazoa; phylum Chordata; class Mammalia; order Primates; family Daubentoniidae; genus Daubentonia; species Daubentonia madagascariensis. The sequence goes on from JAKFHU010000585.1 coordinate 17,861,052, forward strand.
GCAAAGGGCCTTAATCCACCTGGGACTCTCTAAGGTGCTGAGGAGAATAACCCACAAAATTGTCCTCAAGGGACAGAAGAAGGCACTGTTTACTAACTGGCTCCCTTCCCCATTGGTCAAATGTTGCCCCATAAGTGGTAACTCCCCTGCATTTTCAGATTTGCACATGCATCAGAATGTTGAACAGGCTCCTACAGGTATATGTGGTGAGGACAGAGCAGAAGCAAGAGATGTGAGTGCATCTGAGGCCAAGTATGATCAGCACAGTTATCACAGCAGTGGCAGGAGTAAAAATGCAGGCCAAGAGGATGTGAGATGGAGCACAAGAGGTGTCAGGAAGCACACATGGTGCAGAGGCAGAACTAGGATTTGAATTCTAACCGCAGTGGTAATCAAACTTCAGTGTGAATCACACTCACCCGGAGGGCTTGTTGACATATACCATACAGAGCTCTACTTCTAGCGTTTCTGATTCTGTAAGTCAGAGGTGGGGCCAGAGAACTTGCAGTTTTCTCAATTCCCAAGTGATGCTGCTGATGCTGCTCCAGGAACCAGTTTCTGAGAACTGCTGTCTTACACATAAACTGTGTTGTCTTGCCAACGATCACCAGATCAGCAAAGGAAAGATTCATCACTGTGGGGAGGAAGCTGTGCCCAATTCACTGACTTTCAAGTTCTTAAGAAACTGCTTATATGCCTCTCAAAAGGGAAAACTTCCCCTCTCCAGAAAATACTAGGTCTAGATCATAAACATTTGTGTAAGAAATGATAAGCTTGGTTCAAAAGGCACTAGACGATCAAAGAAATGGCATGATGGACTGTCACACTTCAGGCAGGAGTCCTAAAGAAATAATTGTGAGACTTGGGAAGGCATTAAAATCCATGAGGTCTGGAGTATGTGAAGCTTAGCTTCAAAATGAGAGAGTGTGAGAGTGAAAACGGAGCAGCTGCTGTAGATAAATCTTTACATCTGCGGTGCTCTGTAATGAGCTCTCGATTTTTTCTACATTTATTAAATACATATTAAATACAAGACCGAAAAAATAAATAAGATGTAGTTTCTACTTTCAAGGAGTTTACAGTCTAGTGAGGATGAGAAACAAGGAAATAATTAAAATAAAAAGACACCTGGTAAACTCATAGCAAAAGGAACAGAACTCTGTAAGAGTATAGAAAAGAAAGTAGCAAAATTTTGCCTCACAAAGCTGAAAAAGATTTTAATAAGGAGGTGATAATTAACTGGGTGTGAATGAGGCATAGGGTTTGCCATGCAAAGAAGAGAGGAAAGAACGTTCTGGGCAGAGAGGACACCTCGCGAGGAATCACGAAAGGCCTGGAATGTGTTGGGAACAATGTTGTGCTCAGCTTGATTAGAGGGTATCAAGGTACATACTGGAACCAGACTGAAGTTTTCTTGTGTCAGCTAAAAGGTTTGAACTTCATCTAATAAGCATCAGAGAAATAGTAGTAGTGTTAAAACAAAATTTGGCACAACCAGGTATATTTTTTTAAGATGAAATTTTTTAGAAAGGTTTTTATATGAACTGTGGAAAATGAAGTTATTGGGGAAATGAAGTGTGGAAGATTAAAAGTGGAAATGAAGATTCTGAAAACAAGCAACCACAACAGCAATATCCTATCCCTGCTGAAGAGGTCAGATTCGAGAGACCAAGAAAGATCAGAATCAAGTGTCCAAATGGATACAGGACATGGGAGAGAGGGGAGAGGGAGGATCTCAGGAGTGAGTTAGTAGCTTGCAGCTAGTTCTTAACAAATAAGTGAGTCCTTTACCTGGCTCTCATGATGCCTATGGTTTTTTATTTGGTTTGTTTTGCTGTTAAGCAACTAGACATAGATACCTCAAAGAGACTAAGGCAAGGCTTCCCATATTGTTCTTTAAAATACTAGATGGTAAAATAAATGTTACAAGGTCAAGTAAGTTCTCAAGGCTGTCTTAACTGTGCATTGGGATCCTCTAAGTACTCCCTGTTTCCTAACTTACCCCGTTCTAGGATCCCTTTCTCACAGATGATCTCTTAGGACTTGTGTTCCATTGAGCACACCCTGGAAAATGCTGATTTAGGAGGCCCCTGAGCTCATCTCTTCAACAGTGAGGTAGCTCTTAGCAGACAGAAAACTAGAAGATCCTTTCTTCCAAGGAGGCCTGTGGTAGAGTGGACAAGTCATGGCTTCAGAGACAGTCAGACCTGGGACAATACCCTGATTCTGCCTCAGTATGTCTATGATTTGGGGCAAGTTAGATAATCTGCATCTCAGCGTGCTGATCTGCAAGGAGCAAATAATTATGCCTACCTTGCAGGGTTGTTGGGGAATTGGGAAATATATATATATGTGTAAAGTGCCTGATACTTAAGCAACAAATTATAGCTGCTAATTTTACATTGGAGAGGCTAAGAATTTTAGCTTTGCTAAAATTATACTATTACCACTTCTCCTATTCTAGCTTTTGACTAGTTTGAGAATGTCTTATCCTCTTTTTTCTCTTGGTGGTTTAAATTTCTACCTCTTGTCTTGTATTTTTCACATTGTCCATAAGTGTTATTCTGCCTATAACCATCTATTGGTGTTTGCTGTTAGCTGATTTGGCTTTTGTTTTCTGAACTGAATGATCAGTTCATCGGAAGAAGGTCAAATGGTCTGTGGTATGGAACTAGATTTGATGGTTTCTAGGGTCAAAAATCATAAAATTAGGGGAGTTTGCTTTTCAGAAAAAGTCAAAGCAGAGTGAGAGATCTGGGGAGATGAACCATGAGCTATTTCTGTACAATTACATGGCTCCGGATCCAATTTCTGTTTTGCTAAGAAGGATGACTCATAAGGCTAAATCACAAGCATGTCAGAAGAAATAACTATTATGACCTTTTCAGGTTGTGCTTGAAAATGATTAAACAGTATCACAAAGATACTTCCTCTGGCCAGAGGGTAGATGTTGGTTTAACTTGAACACAAAACTTGACATAGCTGTATTATGATCTCAGTTATAAGATCCTAAGCCAGTGAATTTTTTTTAAATGGTACATCACGTTTGCTCTAATATCAATATCTAACATCAGCTTCTACTAAAATTTTCTCACAAGCCAAAGAAATTTAGAAACCTTAGTGCAATAAGACTATCATTGGTCATCAAGATTAACAAATTTCTGCCATGTACTTTTTCATGTTTCTGCTCAAAATTTTCTGTGCCTCCCTGCTGTTTACTGAATTAACCACAAACTGCTTAATGTGCAATTTAAGGCTCTCCATGGCCACCATGAAGCAAAGGGGAACTAAATTATATGTCTTAGGCCAATGTTTCTCAAACCTTATTATACATACAGATGCCCTGGGACTCTTGATAAAATGTGATTCTGATTTAGTAGGGCTGGAGTGGTGTTGTTCAGAGCAAACTATGGCAAGATCTTGCTAATGAGGAATTAGGGAAGCATTAAATCCCAGGTAGGGTAGAAATTGAGCCAGTGAAGGGCTTCAGTGGAAAATAGGAGTAAGAGATGAAGTCTGGAGAGATGCACAGGAGATTTTCCCTACAAATGCTACAATCTTTTAGACAAATCCAGGGGGGAGCTCAGGTATTTGACTTTCTTTTTATGGTTTACATTTCTCTCTATCCAGGCACTTCATACCAAGTTTCCTAGGGGCTTGGAACAAATAATCTGAAACCACTTGAATCTTGTTTTTATCAACACTAGAGCTGTGTTCTAAGATGGGGAATATGTGCCTTGACTCTTTCATGCTTTAGAAAAGACCTCTGTCTTCCTGGGCTAGGTTAGGGCAGTCTTCATCTCACTTTGGTTTGAGAACTTCAATCATGGTATTTTGGGGTCTGGCCATTAGTCACAAAGTCCAGTCCAAAGGCACCTGGGAGCTTTCATGAACATCAGACTTGTCACAAGATTCCAGAATCACTTACTATACAATGGATACCATTATAAGGGGTCTAGATACATTGTCTCATTTGAATCATAGTACATAACCACTGAATGAGTGTCATTTCAATTGAACCGAATGCCTTATAAAATAATTCTAAAACCTTCGGGGTTTTAGTTTAAGGTGGTCCTTTGTATAAATGGCACATAGTGGTTGTGGTTTTTTCCTTTGTTATTGGATATTGACTGTTTAGCTTCTCTTTGTAATTTTGAGATTATTAGACTCAAACATAATTACTGATGACTGTCTATAACTCGAGGTGACTTTGAGCATTAATGATGCATTTGAAATGTTCTTATTTGGTGTTTGGAAAACACACTGTTCTAAAAAGTTTGAGTTCTTGGCACCATTGTTCCTTCTGGGATTTTTCTCAGGTCCTTAATTGAGTCATTTTTGTTAATTGAACTTGCCTTGGAGCTATGATAATGCCATAGGAAGTCCTAGTATGAATCTTACTTTGGCCTTTACATGGCTAATACTCCATTTTGAAATTCAATCCATGGGTTATGTCTCCCTTCACTAACTTCTGTGAAAGTAAACATTAACAAGTTTTAAACTGTTACTTGCTTACTTGCCTTTTTAAGGGAAATCCAAAGGTTAATGAAATGGAAATGTTTTCTCAGTGAAGCTTGGTTGTAATATTAAACTTCCACTTTGTTTCTGGGACAAGGTTCACAAGTAAAGCTTTCCCCACTGTGAGGAATTATTTAAACAGGGATGCTCTTAGTCCTGGCCTTTACTGCAGTGGTTCTAACCCTGGCTTTGTGTAGAATAACCTTGGGAGATTTTTGAAAGTATAGATCTTCAGCCCTCCACTGCAGCTCTAGTGAATAAGAGCCTAGGGTGTGGCCTGATCACCTGTGTTTTAAAATCACTCTCACCAGCATCACTAACCACCAGCTCACTGAGTGATTCTTGTGTCCAGCCAGGTTTGGAACCACTGCCTTGAACAATGAAATGGTCCTAACTGATCAAAAAATGGAGGAAAGCCATGTCTTTACTTGGCCAAATGGTTTAGAAATTCAGAAGTGTACTCTGGGGACCACCTACATAAGAGTCTCCTGTGACACTTATTTAAAAGGCCAATTCCAGGATCCTAACCTGGATGGACAGAATCAGAATTTCAGTCTCCTTCTATCAGGGTTCCCAAGGGATTTCCATGCATGCTGAAGTTTTAAAATTCCTCTCTATATGAATGAGCAATCAACCACCTAGGGTTACTGTATTGAGTTCTCTGATCATATTTAATTCCTGATCTATGGGAACCATCAGAATCATTCTAAGGAATTGTTCTCCAATTATTTGAATAGTGAATTCCCCTTAGTGAAATCTAGGAATCCCCTCCCTAGAAATTTTCACAAAGGCACATAGGCATATTTTACATTTTAGGAGGTTTTGCAGACTTGAGGCCAATTCATATAGGCCAGATTAAGAACTGGTGCAAAGGTAAAGGTAGGTTGGCAAAGGTAGGTTGACCTGAGGCAATCAACTTCAGTAAATATTTTGCCTGAAGAGTCTACTCCAGGACGCAGCAGGTCTAAGGAAATACAGAGAAGTCTGGCTCAGAGAGCTAGGGTGGGAGTAAGAACAGGGGAGAGGAAGCTCAGTTAGGGTCCTGGTCAACATTGAGTCCAGGCTGAATGGAAACCTTCCTTTATAACAGCCATACACCCAAGGATGTGCACAAGCACTCTCTTCTTACCTCTGACCCAAGAGGATTCTAATAAGTAATAGAGGTTTCTCAATGCAATAAACATTTGAATGCTTACTATATGCCAGGTGCTGCCAGGAGGTGGAGGTACAAAGATGGATCAGACATATGTGTTGATTTCAAACAGCCCACAGCTGGTGGTATATTCCATATTGGTAGATTTTTACACCAAGCTGGCCCTCCCACAAACCTCGCTGTCATGGTCATTAACTGTCCAGCCAAAGACACTAACCACAGTTGCAGAGATTTGCCTGACCACTCTACTGTTTTGTCTTTTGGCTCAATGCTCACTACATTCCTCTGCTGGCCCTAGCTCTCCATATTTGCTTTTCCCTCCTTGGGTTTGGTGACCCATTTGGACTTCCTGCTCTAGCATATGAGACTCATATTTCCCCCTTGGCTCTAAATGCTCCAATGGCTTTGGTGGCCCTGGAGCTCTGGCCCCAACATCAACATTCTTGTTCTCCAGAACCCTCATTAGTGCTACAGTTCCCAACTTGGAGAGAAAGACACTTTCAGTCATTCATTCAACATTATTCAGTGTGCCAGATACTATTCTAGGCACTGTGAATACATCAGTGAGAAAACAGACAAAAATTCTCAGGCTCATAGAGCTTACATTTTAGCAGGGAGAAATTCACAATACATATATAATAGTTACATACACAAACACATAAGTAATATATGTATTAATAATAAACAGTCTGTCCTTGTTATTCATAGATTCTATATTTGCAAATTCACCTACTTATTAACATTTATTTGCAACCCCAAAATTAATGCTCACAGTGTTTTTGTGGTCATTTGCAAATATGCCAGAGCAGTGAAAAACTTGCGTTGCCTAACATACTTATTTCTAGCTGGTGCCAAACAAGGCAAAACTCTGCCTTCCCCTTCCAGTTCCCACCCTCATACTATAAACAAGTTTCCTTTTCTTGATCTATTTAGTGCCACATTTTTCTCATTTTTGTGTGTGTTTTTTTTTTTTTTTGCTAATGATTTTGCTGTTTAAAATGCCCTCCAATCACTGGGCTAAAGTGTTGTTTAGTGTTCATTAGTGCAGATATCCCATATGATTTCCCATAAAGAGAAAATATGTTAGATGAGCTTCCCTCAGACTTGAGTGATAGAGCCGTTGGCCGTGGGTTCAATGTTAATGAATCAACAATAGATAATAAGTAAGGTGTCTTTAAATAGAAACACACATAAAACAAGTTTATGTATTAATTGGTTGGCAAAAACATTGTGACCAGAGGCCTACAGGAAGAGTAATGGTTCAGTAATTGCTATAATAATTCAGTGTTTGCAGTGACATAACTTCAGTGAATAGTGAGAATTGACTGTGATAAGATGTTAGTGAATGTCATGGATGAAAAATAAAGTTCCAAGGTATATAGGGAATGTTCAGGGTGAAGGTAAGCTTCCACTTTACAACCAGATGTTCAGGTGATATTTGAGTAAAGATGTAAAAGAGATAAGGGAAGAAACCATGAGACTATTTGGGGGAAAGAGTAGAGTAGACAGAAGAGTAAGTACAGAGGCCATCAGGCAGCAGCATGCCTGGTGATGAGGAACAAAAGGAGGCCAGAGGAGCTGGCATAGAGTGAGCAAAGGGAAAAGCAGTAGAACTCAGACTTAATAGGGAGCAGAAGACCCTGTAAAGACTGTGGCTTTTCCTCTGAATGTAGTGGAAAGCCCTTGGAGAGTGACACAATCTAACTTATGGTTTACCAGAATCTTCTGTGTTGAGCATAGACTGAAAAGGGAACAGAATGGAAGCAGGTAGCCCATTTAGAAGGCTCATACAATTATCCAAGGAAGAGATGATGGTGGTTTAGTTCTGGAGGGTAGCAGTGGGGGTGGTGAGGAGTGATTAGAATCTGGATATATTTTGAAGATAGAGTCAACAGGATTTGCTGCTAATGAAATGTGGAATATAAAAGATAGAGAAGAAGCAAAAATGATGACAAGGGTTTGGCTTAAGCAACTAGAATATTGGAGTTGCCATTTGATGAAATAAGGCAAGCTTGTGGGAGGCACAGGTTTTTAGGGATAGTATGATCAGAAGTTCTGTATTGTACCCATTTTGTTTGAGATGTCTAAGAGACACTCAGGAAGAGATGTGGAGTAAGCGGATAGATATATTAGTGTGAATTTCAGAGAATAGGCCCAAACTGAAAAGTCATCATCCCGTTGATGGCTTGAAAGCCATAATCCTGAATATTCAAGGGTGATGGATATCCAATCCTGGATATATATTCTGATATGGATATCCATATCTATCCTGAAAGACAGAAAAAAGAAGAGGTCCTGGTTCTGACCCTGGAAGCACTCCAGCATGATGGAAGACAAAAAACCAGCTAAAAAAACTGAGAAGGAGCAGTAGGTGAGGTAGAAGGCAAAAACAGGAAAGTAAGGTTGTCCTGGAATCCTAGGCAAGAAAGTATTTCAAGAAGAAGGAAGTGATCAACTGTGTCAAATTCTGCAGAGGGATCAAGAAATAAAATAGGAAAAGACAACTGAGCTTTGGATTTAGCAACACAAAGATCACCAGCGACCTTGACAAAGCAGTGTAGGGATGAAAGCTTAATGGTAGTATATTTAAGAGAGAACAAGAGGGGATAAATTTGAGACAGCAATTATTGACAAGTCTTTCTAGGATTACAACCATAAAAGAGGAGCAGAGAAATGAGGTGGTGTGTAGAGAGGATATGAGGGTCAGGAAAGAGGTTTTTATTAATGGTGGGAAAAATTACAGCATGCTTGTTCTTAAAAGGCAATTTTCCATTGGTCTCTTGCATTTCTACATGTCTTGTGATAAAAGACACTGATTTTACTTTGGTTCTAGACTTTCTTTTCAAGAGTATTTGTACAGTGAACACCTTTTGAAGACAGAGAGAGTGTCTGTCTCCAGAACAAAGGGCAGGCATGTTTACTGGCCAGTATAATAAATAATTCAGGTTCCCTAAGCTCGGGGTTCCTCTGCTATAATGTAGTTCACTGTATGTGCAAGTGCCACCTGGCCCTTTTTCCATTAGTTCACTGTATGTGCAAGTGCCACCTGGCCCTTTTTCCATCACCCTGTGGGAATTGGGGCTCAGGTAACCAACACAATAAAATACTTATTATCCTCTGGCTACTTCTGTTACTGTCAGCAATAAAGTCCTTTGTCAATGACCCAGGAGTTTCATGGCTTCTCTGAGCAGCCATGAAACTGTAGCAGGCTACCTTGTGTCTTGCAAGTAGGGTAAAACCTCAGAACCTTCTCAGTTCTTGACACTTGGATATTGGTAAGAGCCATCCAGTAGAGAAGAAAAAAGTATTGACAGAGGAGAGAGGGGAAAGAATTTCTAGAGCAATGTCTTGAGTAGGCAAGAGGGACTGGGATCTGGTGCCCGGGAATATGATCTCAGACATTTCTTCCATAGTAATAGGAAAGAAGGCAGAAGGCAGAGTAAATGGGAACAGATGCAGGTAGGTGAATACGTATGGTTATGGGAGTGTGAGGACATTCTCTTGCCACTGCTTTTGTTTCCTCAGTGAAATAAGAAGCATAGTCATTAGCTGAGCAAGAGGTCGGGAAGGAGGTGTTGGAGGTTAAAGAGAGAGGAAGAGGTACAGAATAGTCATATAGTCATCTATGTGTGTACAAGAGAGAGAAAGGACTAGAGAAAAGCAGTTGGATTGATGAGCATTCTCACAGTCCTACTTCTTACTAAGAATGAGGACTCTAAGCAGGGCATACTCATACTTGCCCTTAATGAGTCAATTGTAATAAATGAATGCTGGTGACTCTTGCCCTCTGAACATTAATGAACCACTGTAGCCAATAAGTCTCCCTTCTCATTCTGGGAATGTGGGGTGCACGGTCAGGTCAGGTGGATCCAATTCACCAATTATACACCGGCACTTTTGCCAAAATGTTCTGTGGGTTTATGTCTGTGCAAATAAAGCTTTAGATTTACATTTTAGTAACAAGTGGCTATTTTGTTTGTGTTGTGAAATTTTAATTGCATTACTAGAGAATGGCTGTTCAATTTGTGTTTTTTATTGGTGATGCTCTGTTTTCTAGCTTACTAGACATTTACTTTACTTCCAGCTAATTACTGTGGCTTAGATTTTAATGTCCTAATTAACTATCCTTATTAACTTTATGGCAAGAGCTGCAGCATAACAATCATTTCTTACAAAAACATGCTTGATGATGTAAATATTATACCCCTTTCACCTGCAGAGAGAAGAGAAAGGCCAAGCAGGCAGCATTTAATTAAGTTTGGTACCACTGAACTAATTTCTTTTAAAGCCCAGGCACGTGGACCAGTCCTCAGTGTCATGGTGAGACATCCTCACCACAGTAGCTGTCTTGGCTGGGCAGCTTCTTCTCAATCAAAACATTCAAGCCCCAGACACTTTTTTAAAACTAGCAAAGTGTGCCAAGAGGAATCATAAAGATGCCTGTATTTCTCAAATAGTCTTTATTCAGTCAGGACTCTCTGCTATCTTTCTTTGTTGTGATGATTTAATTAGCCAACCAACAGACACTTCTATACATCTCCCATGTGTCTACACTATTATTTATTTATTTTTGGACACTATTTTTTATATTAGTCAAGATAGACTGGGCTCTGCCATGGTCAAAAATAATTCCCTAAATTTCCAAGGCTAACACAGTAAAGGTTTACTTTCCAGTCATGTAAAGTCCTATGCAGGTCGGGTCACTGTCCTTCATCTTGTGCTGCTAAGTCTGGGATAGGGGGCCCCCAAGGTTGCCATGGCATGGGGAAAGCCTCTAGAGGATTAAGCAAGATAGATTTGCTTAATGTCATTTCTATCCATAGCATACTGGCCAGAATCCACTACATGACCCTAACCCTAAGTGCCAGGAAGGCTGAAGAATGTGAAGGAGCATGTGGGTGGTCAGGGAGCGCAAATGGTCTCTATTGTACTGCCAAGTGCTGAGAAAGGACACAGGGGAGAAGAAATCTGAGTCCCGCCCCTGAGAAGATTTTTAACCTATTAGGGTGGTGAAAGAAAGGTAACTGACATTCACCAAGTACTTCTCCATGTCAGGTACTTGGCTAGAGATATTATAATATTTCAGTTCATTTTTATAACACTACATTTATAATTTATCCTCTAATTATGAAACAACTACTATGTCCTAAGGACTGAGATGAGCACTGGATTTCAAAGATTTGTAAGACTCAATACCCCCTTTCACAGAGGAAGGAAGAAGATAAGGAAAACTGCCAAGCCAGTACCATATAGTGTGATAAGTATCACAGTAGGAATATATGAGTTTCCCAGGGCTGCTGTAAGAAAGTACCACAAATTGGGTGGCTTAAAAAACAGAAATTCATTCTTTCACAGTTCTTGAAGTCAGAAGACTGAAGTTAAGGTGTCAGCAGGGCCATGTTTCCTTTGCAGCTCTGGGTAGAATCTTTCCTTGCCTCTTTCTGGTTTCTAGTGGTGGCTGTCAATCCTTGATGTTCCCTGTCAAGCTACATCACTCCAATGTCTACCTCTGTCATTGCATAGAATTCACCCTGTGTGTCTCTGCCTTCTCTTATAAGGACACCAGTCATATTGGATTAGAGCTCACCCTAATGACCTCATCTTAACTTGATTATGTCTGAGAAGACCCTCTTTCCAAGTAAAGTCATATTCACAGGTACCAGGGTTTAGGACTTCAAGATATGTTTTAGAGGGATGCAATTTAACCCATAAAAAGGGGTAAGCCCAGAATATTAGAAAAATGCACAGAAGTGATACCTGGGTCAAAGAAATTTCCTAAGGGAGATAATTCCTAAGCTAAGTACCTAAAAACCAGGAGTAGGCTGTCAAGTGAACTCATGGGAGAAAAACATTCCAGGCAGAGGAGCAAGCATGAGCAAAGGTCCAGCAGCAGTAGTCTAATGCACTGTGCAAGCAGTTCAGTCTGGCTGGAGATGAAGTTCAGGATAGGTATGAAGGTCAGGATGGTTAGTTGTACGTGTCAACTTGATTGGGCTAAGGGATGCCCAGATAGCTGCTAAAACGTTATTTCTGGGTGAGTCTGTGAGAGTGTTTCTGGGAGAGATTAGTATTTCAATCAGTAGACTGAGTAAAGCAGATCCCCCTCACCAATGTGGGTGGGCATCATTCAATCCATTGAGGGCTCAAATACAACAAAAAGGTAGAGGAGGCTGAGTTCTCTCTCTTTCTTCTTGAGCTGGTACATCCATCTGCTCCTGCTTTTGGACGTTGGAGCTCCTGGTTCTTGGATCTTCAGACTCCAGGTCTTACAACAATGGCACTGTTCCCCCTGCCCTAAGTTCTCAGGACTTTGGCCCAGTTCTCAAGCCTTCAACCTCAAACCTGGAGTTATACCATCAGCTCCCCTGGTTCTCAGGCCTTGGATCTTGGACTGAAGGACACCACCAGCTTTCCTGGTTCTCCAGCCTGCAGACAGCAGATTGTGGGACTTCTTGGCATCCACAATTGCATGAGCTAATTCCTATAATAAATCTCCTTTTATATCTCTCTATATATCCTATTGGTTCTGCTTTTCTGGAGAATCCTGACTAATAATACAGTGGAAAAGAAGAAAGAGATGGGGCTGGCAGGCTGGAAAAGACTTGATCATGAAAGGGCTTTAAATGGGTTGGAACATTATCCTGAGAGCCAAAAGATGTAAGCAGGGAAGTGAGAGTATCAAGAGAAGTGTCAGTACGAGAATTTAAGAAAGATTATCCTGGCTACAGAATGGAGCAAGCATTGAAGGAGGCAAGGTCAGAGTTAGGAAGTTATTATAACAATCTAGGGAAGAAGGGTGGTAGCCCTGAGAATGGTAGCAGGTATGGTGGTAAAGAGAAGTGGGAAGATTCTGGAGATGTTCAGGAGGGAAAATGATACTATATGATCCTTAAGGGGTGAGGGAGAGATAATGGTAAGGGATGACCCCCAGTTTCTGGCTAGATGATGGCACATAATTTAGTGAGACAGGGAACAAAGGAAGAGGAACAGGTTTGACAAGGGTGAGGGAATGGGGAGTGTGAGTTGGGTGTATTGAGGGTAGAAAAGTTGCTGAGCTAGAGATACCTGTGAGACATGTCACAGGGTACCCATTTCGTTAGATAGCAATGGAGGCTAAAATTCCGATGCTTTTTCAACCACATCCTATTGCCTACCAAAGCCTCACTAGCAAAATTCTAGTGAAAAACAAAAATACCAGTATATGATTCAATACTGTGTGTAACAGGAGTTCACTGAATGAGGCAAAGACTCTTGAGCTAGGTCTTAGAATGACAGAATTTGGAGAACCAAAGAGAAGTTGGGAATATCAGGTTGGGGCACAGCAGGAGGAAAGGTGAAGAGGGAGACTGAGCCTGTCCTCCTGGGGTGGACAGTTCCATTTGAGAAACAGTGAAAGAGAACACTGGATGGGGCAGGTGAAGACAAGTGATGGAGACCTTGAGAGCCAAACAGCAAGCTCTCTGCAGTGTCATCCCACCAAATGGCACTGCTTACCTCTCAAGAGCACTTTCTGCTCTCTCTGGGGATGAGGACAACTATCATTCCACAATACTTTTTGAATGAATGGATAAGTGAATGAATGTTTACTAGGATCATCAAATCATTAAGGTTTCCTTTTGGTCCATAAGTCAGCATCATCGTTTATACTTTATTTTAGTGATTTTTTTTTTGTCCTTCAATGAAAAGATGAGGACACTTTTTAAGGAAAATAAAATGAACAAGATTATTTTACCCTTTTAGTAGTGGGGATTTATTTTAGTCTCAGAGGAGCCATCATAGAAAAAACCCTCAGCCAGAAGTTAGGACACTGTGGTTCTCAGCCACTAATGAGCTGTATGACCTTGATCACAAGGCCTCCTCAGGCTCTGGTTTCTTTACTTGTAAAATAAAACTTCAGACTAGGTCATCTTTAAGGTCCCTTCCAGCTCTATTGTTTTATGATTCCCTCTTAGTCTTTATGAGCCCTGTTTGATTTATTAGTCTCCCCAATGCACTCAGCTCCAATGATGCAAAAGCATTGTAAAGAGCTGAATTTTAACTATGTTTTCACAATGTCAAAATAACTCAATGATTATTTTAATTCAATCAGCCAAATATTCAGATATTTTCACGGCTCATCTGAGTACACCTGTACCTGGTTATGTGCCAATTCCATTTGACTTTCATACCAGTTCTACCCAGTAGGATTAGTCCCAGTAAGGGCACCTGGTTCAGTTATCTTACTTCGACAGTACCTGAAGAAGGTTTAACTAGAGACTTTAAACTAGAGGTTCTTCAATTTTAATGTGGGGGAGTGGGGGTTGGGTGGACTGAGGGTAGGAAAGTTGCTAAGCTAGTGATACTTGTGAGACATGTCACAGGGGACCTGGGCAGTTAGATAGCAATGTAGGCTAAAATCCCTGTGCTCCTTCAACCACATTATTATGCCTAACCAAAGCCTCACTAGCAAAATTCTAATGGAAAATGAAAACGCTAGTACATGATTCAGTACTGGTGTAATAGGAGTTCACTGAAGGAAGATCCTCGTGAGGGAGGATGCTCTGAGGGAGTGTGTGAAAATGCAGATTCCTCTAACTTCGGAGTCTTGGCATTTTAACAGTCTCAGCTAAGATCTGATAGAGGGGTCCATTGGCCATTATATGAGAAATGTTACCTTAAACGGGGTGGGGCGGCGGTTTTGTTGAGAAACATTATGTCAACACTGTGGATAAATTATGGTTTATGGTTTATAAACCAGTAAATTAATTTTGGGTGTTGGTGTATACAGTTATTGGGATGAGAGGTAGGACTACTATATGGCTCTGAAATCAGCAACAAATCACTCTGAGGACAGGATGGGAAGTGCATACCTCTGGGTGGCTACCAATGCTCTGCTTCCTTCTGGCTTTACTGTGCTACTCTGTCTGGCTGGTGTTGTCTACTTCTTAACTGGAATCATTCATTTGCACTCATGCTGATATGACCATTGAAGAGAGGTCCATCTCTCTCCGAAGCATCCAGTTCTTCTGGCCCAGGCTTCATGTTTCAGACAAGGAGTTCATCAGCTTCCCAGCTTGCTCTCTGCCCAGTCTTCCTCACAGTGTCTCTGCTTTCCTATATGCCTGTGTAGAGGTACAACTAAGCTCGAGGATGGGAGGACTGCTGTGAGCAAGTCTGAGATGACTCTCTTTTGAGACTCTTTGAGAGAGTTTTGTGCTGCTGAGCAGTGGGAGATTTTAATCGAGACACCCAGTGTTATATGAGAAGAAGATTCTCCTTGGAGTTGAGAATGGTCTAGAAAACATTTTACCATTTTCAAAAAGATTCAGTTGCATCTTTGCCTTTTGATTCTTTCAACTGATAATAAGTGGGCTTCTGTTTACAGAAGTTTTACAGCTTACAATAAATTTACAATTTGCAAACAGTGAATTCTGTTTATTTGATTGAGCACATTTGGAACTGAATTGACCAGTCTGTCTGATAGTGTACAGGCACGTAACCACAGCACAGCTTGGAGTCACAGCCTTATTTTGTGTCCTTCCCTGCATTCCCCACCCTACCTAAACAGCCTAAACCAGATAGTCCTCAACTTTTATTCATCACACTGTCTCGATGGAGGGGGTGAGGAAGTAGGGTTTCTGGTCCCGTGTTCAGATATTCTGGTTCAGTGGGTTTGTGCTGGAGCTCAGGAAGCTGAAAAATTAACAAATTTCCCAAATGATGGTGATGCTGATGACCACACATGGTGAAATATTGCCTAGCTCTCCAACCCTTCAGGTTTACATGTTTTAGGGATGTGCCATGCACTTCCATGTCTCGAGGCCTTTATTCAGTTTGCCCTGCAGAAATGCCCTTCCCATTCTTATTTAAGGATGGGAATTGAAGTTTCAACTCATCATTTGAAACCTAACATGAATGTTCTTTCTTTCTGCAGCTTTCTCTCAAACTGTCTCCTATTTACCCCAGTTCTTTACTATTTCATCTGTGCTTCTATTGCATTTTCTAAATAACACAATATTATGTATATAGTTATTCACATGCCTGTCTTTCTGAAGTGTGAGCTCCTAGAAGGTAGGGGCTGTATCGTCTTTGTTTCTTCAGTGCCCAGCATTGTATCTGACATGTTTTAGGTACTTTAAAAATGCATTGATCTAACAAACTGATACAGACATGTGATACATCTGCACAAGCTGATATGTGATACATCTGCACAAGCTGATACACAGGTAATGGTTGTTTTCTTTTAAATGTCCTAAAGTACAACTTTGACCTTTAGAGTTCTCCCAACAACAAAAAGACAGAACAAGAGGAAGAAATCTTACTGTCTTAATCAGGAGGCCCTATCCTTGTGTGGATCATTCTTTCCACTTTGGTTACATTTACCAAAATCGGGTTATAGAATCAATATTTTCTCTATTATGTGTGTTGCCTTGTGAGGGAGCAATTGCTTCCGGGGGTGCACAATAAAGAAAATCAGAGGCAGAAGAGATTCGTAGTGGCAGAAGCTGGAACCGATTTCCTCATCAGGGCAGCTTCTTTTCATCTCCAGTGAGGGGGCCATTTCTGCCTTGTTCTTTGTTTTGAGCTTTCTCAGAAGCAGCGATTCCATGGGAACAGTCATTGCTGTGACAAGTCAGATATTTAGACATCTATTACAGGGAGATGGGAAAAGTGCAGAGGACAGGATTTGAATTGGGGATGGGCATCTCCTTGTTAGTGGGAGTAATGTGTGGCTGGAGGGGGATGTAGTGGCATCTATTATCAGTTCCCTTAAGATTCCATTACCAAAGGACCTGCAGCTGTCCTTCCTTTACTCCAATCAGCTGCAAAGCATCCAGAGGGAGGAACACCAAGCAGAGAGCTTTCAGAGTGTGAAAGTGATGCAGCTCTTGAAAAAATTTCAGGTTAATTCTATAGTCTGCTTTCTTCCCGTATCCCCCAACAGGTCTGAAATCAGCTTGATTTCAGCCCAGAATCAAAATGTCTCAGAACCTCTCCTCCAGCAAATATCTTTAAAATATGTTTGCATCTATTACATTTACTCTTAGCAACCATGCTGTGAAGAAGACAGGCAGTATAAGAAGTCTCAGTTTTGTAGATGAAGAATCTAAGGTCCGGTAATTTTCCTGAGGTACCTCAATTAACGATGACAGAGCTATGACTGGGTAAGCAATCTCCCCTTGTCCAGCCATGCTGAGGTACAGGTTTGAGTGCGAAGAGGTGGAAGCCTAGTATTTTCCCTCGCAGACAGAAAGCATGAAAGAATAATAAAACTAAGAAACTAAATATCCAGCTCAGTCATTTCAAAGATTATGGTCCAAAACTCAATGGGTTGTTGATGGCAGATCTGTGTATACTGACATCAGAAATGGGAGCTTTAATCCGGAGGTAATGACAAGCCCAGTGTGAGAAGAATCAGTAGATTACTACGTGAGTCATCGAGCATTGTTATGAGCTACAGTCTTTCACAGCAAGCACCTTATTGCCATAACACAGCAAGATAAAGAGGGCTTCTTGTTCTTCAGATCATAGGAATTAAAGCTATTACCATGTTGGGCAGAAATTAATTTTAAAAGCATTTGTTTACCACCTATCTCCCAGCTACTAGGTGCTGAGAACAAAGGCAAGCATTCTCTTTTGAACCTCTGAGTGCAGACTATCCAGCACCAGTTAATATTTCTTCAAACCTCTAATAGGAATTACTATTAGACCACTGGCTTCTGGAGCATTTGGGGATTAGAGTATGGTAGGAGTTTAAAGTTCTGAACCTCCAAGCAAATGATCCTTTTCTATTTTTAATCAGTACACATTTATAGGAGCCTGAACCACATCAGGCCATATCATCTCTTTGGATGGAACTGAATGGGTATGCAGGACTACCAGAGTAATGACAGCCTATTTAGACTTGTGCAACACTCTCAAACCATTTTATGATGAAAGTCCATGAAAATGTGGATGAAAGTCTAATAAATATGTGTATAATGTAGCTGCAAGCGAATAGTAACTAACTGGTTTCTAAAAAGGCCTGGATTAATAACAGTGTTACTGTATATTGTCTTTCTCCTTTTTAAAATGACTTTATTGAGGCATATTTTACTTATCATATAATTCACTCACATCAAGTGTACAATTCAATAATTTCTTAGTACATTTCCCAAGTTGGGCAACCATCACCGTAAATTAGTTTTAGAACATTTCCATCACTCCAGGAGGATTCCTCATGCCCATTTTATGGGTCATTCCCCATCCCCACTCCACCCCAGGCAACCACTTATCTACTTTCTCCCTATATAGACTTGCCTTTTTTGGATATTTCATATAAATGGAATCATACAACATGTGGTCTCTTGTCTGGCATCTTTCGCCTAACATAATGTTTTTGAAGTTTATCAGTGCTGTAGGAAGTATTAGCAGTTTGTTCCCCTGTTATTGCTCAATAGTATTCCAATGTATAGATATACACATTTTGTCCATTCATTCACCAGTTGGTGGTCCTTTAAGTTGTTTCCAAGTTCTGACTATTATGAATAGTCAAGCTGCTAAAAACTTTGGTGTGCAAGTCTTTGTGTGGATATATGTTTTCATTTCTCTTGAGTATATACCTAGGAGTGAAATTGTTTTTCTTAAGTTACCCCTCACTTCCTTTACCATGGAATTTAACATGGTGACCCAGGCCACTCCTATGTGCCATCTGACTTATCCTTTGGAAAATAAAAGTGAAAAATGATGATGGATCAAGTAGTCAAGATATATTTGGAGGCAGAATTCTCCCAAGGTGGTAGAAAAAAGTTTCCCTGAGAAAAACTATAGCAGGAAATGGGTAAAGCACATGACATCAACCAACTCAGAGAAAGAAGGATTGAAATACTCTGGTTTACATTTTCTCCTGTTCTCCGATACCTGCCAGTGTGTCCTTTTGGCCAAACCTATCTGGAATCTGGCTGGCGAGAGCATCTGAAGGACAAAGCAGGGAAAAGAAGGTCAGGGAAAAGATAAGCGAGCAAACAGGTAAAAATCCAGCTTTGTCTGCCTACTCACCTTAATTCACAGCCCTCAGTGTTTGTGTGTGTGTATGTAGTACCATGAACCTTCTAGCCTCTCAAATAGAGCTAATACAAATTCATGTAAATTTTCTGTGTCTTGAATAGAATTCTGTGCTAGAAGGGATGTTATCGACCACCCAGGCCAATGGTTTTTGAAGTCCTGTGGGGGAGACTACTGAGCAGAAATCAAAGCAGTGCTGCTTTTTACTGTTTTACATGTTAAAGCTTCCAAGTAAAATTCTCATTGAATAAAGAAGTCTGTGGCTTTAAACAGGTAGATGTTCACTGGTTAGTCCAGCTCTGCATTTGACAAATGGAGAAAATGAAGCATGAAGAATTTAGTAACATTTTCAAGACCTGCTGAGCTTCCTCCCACAGCCCAAAAATGTTTGTTGGAGGCAGAATCAGGACTCAGGTTGCCAAGACACTGTCCACTTACCACCAACCTCCACGCTAAGGCTCTCAGCCTCTTATGTCCCTAAAAATCACCAGAAGAATTTTAAATATGTATGTAGATGCCTTCCCTCCCCTTTATCAGAATATCCAGGGTCAGGGCCCAAGTATATGATATATTTTTTAGATACATTTTTTAAAGTTCTACAGGCTCTTAGGTACAACCCCTACAGCAACTGCTGTAGGGAATCATCAAGGCTCCTCAATCAAGAGTAAATTCTATTACAATCAGCCCGACTTACATTTGTATAGCACTTTTCTATTTATTATTTAATTTAAGCATTGCAGACCCCTAGGTGGTAGACAGCAAAGGAAACTAAAGCTTGCTCAAGGTTTTACCACAGGTAATGAGCCCCAGCGTTAGAATACTGGGCTTCTGACCTGCAGTCCAATGCTCTTTCTTATTGCTGCAGGTTAGCCTTCTCTACTCCAATTACAAGTCAGGAACATAGTATTTTAGAATGATTTCCAATGAGGGAAACATGTACTATCCCTGTTTCCTTAAGCATTATGAATCTCACGAAAACAGTAGGAAAGAAGTGTTTCTTCAATTGCATGCACATCTGCAATTTACAAGAAAACCACCCAATGCAAAAATTAAATGATTTCAGGAAGTCATCAGCATTTGCATCTCATGTGCTAGGAAGAATGTTATCTTTTCAGCATCAGGCAGGGCTCATTAGTTCTTCCCCTCAAGCTCTAGCCACAGTGGACTTTCTTCTGATCACCTCAGTGCGTGTATGTGTCTCCCCACCCCCTTCTCCATCTCAGTGAAGACTGTGGGCAGAAGCCACCATTCTCTGTGTTCTAGTGTGCACTTAACCAGCTCTCTCAACACCCCTCATCCCCTTCACGTTGAATCTGTGATATAAACCAGGAGCCTGAGTATTCTGAAAGTTTTACTGGTTTCATTTTTGGTGGATAAAGTTCTTACTTTTACTACCTCCCTCTCCCTGGTTGCCCTCCCTCCTGACGTCGGCCCATTGCCTTTGCAGATTTTTTAGATTCTCTTCTCTGAGGGTAGTCTTTCCCAGGAGGCTCATGGGTCCTGTGTGCAAACACAACCATGGTGAGTTTATAACCTCAGCTTTCTGGAAATGTTGGAATTTATGATTCGGCTCAAAAGATGAGGGCTCTCCTAGTTCAATTAAGGATGAATTTGCCACAAAATTAAACTAACTAGAATCCTCAATTCCCTGAGTATACTGGTTAATCAAGATATTATTACATATACATTACAAAGTAGATGTTAGCAGTCATCGGTATTTATTAATTCTAAATCAGAAACTGATGACTGTGGCTCTCAGACACTGGTGTGCATGAGAATCACCTGAGGAACACACTTAAAGTGCAGATTCTTGACCTTTCCACCCGGAGGCTCTAATTCCTATCCAGAGCTAAGAATCAGTCTTTTTCTTAAGCACCCAGGGGACTCTGATTGGGTTAGACCAGGACCATATCTTGAGAAACACTAGTTTCCAAGCTCAGTCCTCTAAATCTGAACTTTTTTTTTTCCTTAAAAAGCTTTTACATAGGATCCACTTCAGAGCTATTTAGAGCCAGAACCTAACAAGAGAGGAGGAGGTAGGAGGATGGTGGAGTATCCCTGCAGTAGATTTAAAAGATCGCCTAGAATTGGGAACCACTGTTTTAAGTTTTATTTTTCCCTAAAATTAAAAGTTATTATCAACACATGAGAGTTAATTCTTCGATTTAGGGGCCAGGCTTCTCGTAAGTCTGACAAAAGGAGTTTTAAGAGAGAAACAATAGGCTTTTCTTCATGAGAAAAAACATTTATTTAAGATATCAAGTACCTTAACAAAATGTGATACCCTAGTGTTTTATCCTTAAATGATAAAATTAGATGTTTAATTTGACAATTTTCATATATTGGCGTCTCTTTGCCTTGTATTGTCAGACTATTCTACTAGGGTGAAAGATTCCAATTAGGAGAAATCCGTAATCATTCTATTCAGTCCCTTTGTGCCTTCCTTCTCCTGCCTCTTTTCTATTAGCAACTAGACAGATTAATTTTACATATTGTTACCATATTTCTCTACCTAGATATCAGAACAAAAATCTAACAGAAACTTAAGTATGCTTAAGGAGATAAGGGGACAGAATGTTTAAAAACAGAACTGCACTGGAAAATGCAAAACACATCTTTCCTTCTGTCTGAAATCCTGTGGTTGTCTTACCCTCAATTATATCTTTCAGCTGTTCTAACCACCCCCTCCCCCCCAGCATATCAGCTGCTAGGTGTAGCTTAATTAATTTTAATACAATGTTGAGGCTTGCTCTGCAACTGCTACCCTCTGATTTACAAACATGGTTCCCACACAAACTGTTTTGAAGATGCATGCTTTGGAATTATAGAAGGAGAGAGAGAGAGGGAAAGAGCGAGAGAGAATGAATTGTGACAGCCTTCAAAGCCCTCCTTTGAGGCTCTGAGGTCTCTAAAGCTGTCCTGGTTCCCCCTTCCTAAAACTTGGTTCTTCAGGGATTTCTTCTACCCTGTGCCTTCTTCCCCATTAACCTTCTTATTGCTTGAGCTATGTTGACTCAGGTTTTTGGCACTAGCCCCCAGGAGCACTGACTAATGATGAAGTTCCCATTCACCCCTCCTCTTCCAGAAATGCTCACAGCCCTCCACCCTGTATGGAAAGAGAGGCTGTGCCTAAAACCCCCATATGTCTTAATAAACCCAAAAATTCCATGCCAAAAAAAAAAATGTTAACTTTTACTTAAATTTTAAAAAACATGACAGCTGTTGTATCAATAACCCTGACCATTTGCTTAAAGGACTAAGCCGGTTGCACAAAAGAGCAAACAGAACTAGAGTTATAACTCCAAAACACCAAGCAGATGGGGATGTGGAGTCACTGCTGTTTGAGGCTTTCCCATTTTGTCTACCTGTTTGACGATGGCAGAGAACCAATTTAGAAGTTAAAGTCTGTGGTCTTTATTTCTACCACACTAGTAACGCAATCAGGTGTGCATTTTAATAAGATTTTTCCAGTTTGCTGCTTGGGGAATACCTGTGCTGTAATTCTTCAAAGTGGGTACAAAGTGATTTTATCCAGAGTATGATTAGGAGAATTAGAACCCATGTTTATTTCCTCAAAAAACAAAACACAAAAGAATATAAAGATATTGAGTTAATGGCATCATTTCTCTAGGCCCAGGACAAACAGGTTGGAAATGTGCCCTGGAAATAAACTCAGTTTCTATTCATTTAGAAAGAAATAGGTTGTCTCTGTCAACATTAGTGGCCGGGTTGGAAAGGTCTTTGCAGGCAAAGTGCTGAGTGGCCAGACTGAGCTGACTGGAGCCTGACTGTCTCCAACCCTGGGCAGATAAGACACTAAAGCACCAGCTCCAGGTTCTAGAGGCATTTCGAGGGCAAATCCCAGAGAGGCTGCATTCCTGTAATCCGGCCTGAGTGTTCCCACAGCACGGAGGGAAGTGAGACTATCTCTGACTTGCCAAACTCCATCTTACAAAGCACACCCCGTTGGCGGCAGCCCCTTCTCCCAGGGATTCTGGGAGAAGATCCAGATAGAAGCACTTTATGTGGGGCAGAGGAGGCACCACTTCAGCATCCTATTTCCTCTCCTGGACGCCAGGCATTTTTCTTTTTGTCTGTTGCAGAAACTAGAATTGGATCAAGTGCCCTAGGACACCTCAAAGATGGAAATCAGTGTCTGAGGGAAAAACTGCAAAGGTCACATGAGTGGACCAGGGAGAGAGGAAGTCGGGTGGAGAACACTCCAATTTAGATCAACAGTGCAAATCCCATGGGTCTGGCAAACACTGACAAGGGACCTCTAGGGGGAGGCTGAGATGGGCCCAGCTTGCCCAAGGGACTTCAGTTGGCAGGGCAAAGCCAGGTTTTGGAACTGTTAGTACCACCTGCCATGTTTAGGGTGAAAGTCTCCTATTTTTACCCGAGGATGAAATGGTTACCTTTTTGGTGACAAGAAAGCACTGCAACTGCAATTGAAACAAAAACCCATTCTTGCCAGTTGGCCATGTGAAAGCTCTTTCTCTTCAGTCTTAGACTACTGTGGGATTTCTCACAGACCCCAAAATCAATAGCTTTGTTATTGTTTTTCTAATTATACATGCTCTGAGAGGGGGGAAAAAATCAAGGAAATACAGGAAAATACAATGTTAAAAGTAAAAACAACCCAAAAGTCCATCAGTCACTATAAACATTTTTACAAATAATCTTTCCATTTCTCCCTCCTTCCTTCCTTTGCTGAATCCTTTCCTCCCCCAAGTATTTATTGAACATCTACTATGTAATAGGCACTGCAGATTCAAACGTATGTGCGAGAGAGAAAAGTGTCTCTGTCCTCATGCCTTAGAACCTAACTATGTCCTTTGAAATCTCTACCTCTCTGTGCATAAACCCTCACATGTATATTTATATATATGCATATATAATTTAAAAAATGTGTTAGATCATATATAATTTTACACAAATAAAATTACTTTAAAATCAGCATGTGACCTATTTATTTCTCATTTCAAGAATAAATTATAAACATTTTATAAGTATGTATCACCACGTTAATGGCTCCAAAATGAGATTGTTCACTGAATGAACATTTTACATTTTGGCACAAGTGCCACATGTTTTCCACAAAGACCATACTGGTTTGAGCAGGCAATAACGATGTATAAAAAATCTAGTGCCCCACACCCAGTTTACCATTGCTTTTAACCATATTTATACTGATTTTTTTTACATTTGTATTTTGCCTTTTTTTCTATGGAATCAAATGTATCCATCTTTTCTTTCATAATTTCTTTTTTATGATGCTTAGAATGGCTTTTCCTAACATAAAATTATTTTAAAAGATACTAACACTCATGTTATTTTTATATGTATTCAAACCTTTGATCCATCTGGAATTTAATTTAGTGTAAGGATTTACATGAGGATATAGATATATTCTTTCCTAAATATACCCAAAAATCGTTATTTCAAAGGGCTGTTTTTATGCATGGGCTGCATGCTTCATGGTGTAATTTTGTATTTGTTCCACATGCACACTAATGCTAGAAATTCCACAGTTAGAGACTGGTTTTTCATCCTCCATTGAAATATAAACATCCTATGGAAAGGAAATACCTCAAGGTTTGGCAGTCACTTCTTTGACTTAGTGTAAACTGAGACTTTTCAAGAGCAGTGCAGGACATATGGGATGGATTTTAGAATGAGGAGATGGAAGATATGGCATTTTCGGAGTGGGGGAAAAAAGTACTGAAAAGAGAATTTGGCATTGCTGGAGTGCAGAGCCAGTGGCAGAAAATGATGGGTGGTAGGGCCAAATGGGAAGGCAGGTGTTATATCTATTTTAAGAGGCTTAGACTTTCTCTGAATCTGGGTGAGGGGATGGGGAGCCAAGGAAATGCTTTAACATGGCAGAAACATGGCAGATTGGGGTTTGGGGTAAATCATTCTGATATCTTTGTAGATCATTTATTTGGAGGCAAAAAGAAGGAGAAACCACTTAGGAGGCTGTGGAAGTATACAAATTGAGAAATAACAATGAGGCTCTGAATAAAGGTTTTGGCAGTAATTGATGATAGTGAGTCAAGCGATTTTAGAAATATTTATGTGGAAAAATTAGTATGTGAGGGTAAAGGAAGAGGAGAGACAAGGATGATGCCCATATTTCTAGCTTGTGACTAGATGGTGGCACCAATCTAATGAAACAGAGCATGCAAAAATAATTAGTGATTTGTCCCCAAGAAATTGCAAATTTAATTCACACACACACACACAAACCTGAATGGCTAAAATTAAAAAAAACTGACGATACCAAGCGTTGGTGAGGATAGAGAAATTAGAACTCTCGTATGCTGCTGGTAGGGGTATAAATTGGCACAACCTTTGGAAAAGTGTTTGGAAATATCTACTAAGGTCAACTTATATGTAACCTTGAGCCAGCAATCCCACTTCTGAGTGTATAGCTAACAGATATATGTACATCTGTTTGCCAAAAAATATGTACAACAATATTATAGCTTCACTTTACTTAATAGCCCAATACTTAAAATAACCAGTCTATCGGTAGTAGAATGGAAAAATAAATTGTGGTTTATTAATACAATAGAATATCACATATTTATGAGAATATTATGCTACAGCTATATACAACAACATGGATGAATCTCATAAATATAATATTGTGCTCAAGAAGCAAGACACAAAGGGAGCATACCATATGATTCCATTTTTATAACACTCAAAAGCAAGTAAAACTAATCTATGGTATTAGAAGTCAAGATGATGTTACTTTTAGAGGGGAGGATAATAACTAAAAACGGGCACGGGGAAGCTACTGGTAATGTCCTATTTCTTGATATGGTTTCTACTGAAACAGGTGTGTGCATTTTCTGGCAATTCACCAAACTGTTCCCTTAAGATTTCTGTTCTTTCCAGTGTGTGTGTTATACTTGAATAAAAAGTTTAATAAATTCCTTATGAAACTACAGTAGTGTATGCATGTGAATGGTTAGTTCAGTTTGGGATATGTTGGATGTTAAGGTAGATGATCAGACACATAGATCACTGGGGGTGTGTGTGTCTGAATCTCAGGGCAGAAGAAATGGGCAGCAGGTAAGGAGTCTTAGCCACCCTGTGAGAGGAGATTGTAAATGAAAGCAGTAGGCTGTAACCCTGGAGAATATGAGCACTTAAAGTATAGGCAGAAGAATTCTGAATTTCAGTTTGCTCATTTTATTAAAATGAGAATATCAGTACCTGTCCAATAGGATTACATGTGTGAGAATAAAATAAGTTAATGTATGTAAGTGCCTGTTACTGTGTTTTTCCCTTCCTCTCCTGCTTTATGGATATAGGACCATGACACTCTCTTTCCTGAAGGCAAATGCAAAAATAAAAATGACAGCGTATACAGTGCCAGAAAATGTTGTATAATGGGAACCTGGCCAGAAGAGAGTTCTGGATTTTGACCAATTTGCAATTGTTAATGTCAGTAATTCTTAAACTAAATTTACTGCAAAAGTATACAATGAAGGAACTCAGAGATATCCCAGAATCAAGTGTTTTTCATAAGGGAAAGTGGAAAACCTGACTAGAATAAAAAAAGAAAGAATTGAACCATGCATTGAAAAAGTAGATGGATTATCAACAGAACATTTCAGGCATCAAGGTGACACAAGGACCAGGAATTATTGCTTAATAATTCTTGGAGGAATGAATGAAGCCCTGAGCACTACAAAAGATGATATTATGCCTTAGGGAAGACATGTAAAACCAGTTAATTCAGCTTCCATAGTAGAAAAGATACTACAAAAACAACAACAGCAAAAAACAAACAAACAAACAAACAAAAACCAATGAATCAAGTACTGGTTCATAATACATTCATTATGAAGCCATAAGAAATAATCTTAATAATAACTACTAGAACTTTCTATGTGCCAGGAATGGTGCTAGGTGCTTTTACCCAAATTTTAAAGATGAGAAAATTAAAGCTCATAGAGGTTAAGTGAGTTACTCAAGGTCATACCTGAGTTTATGTGATCTATTGCCTGTGCAAGGGCTTTAATAAAGCTTTGGGGTCTGTGCTATTTTCACACTAAAGAGATATGGTATAGACTAGGTTCTGAACTTATTGTACTAGGTGCAATACCTGCTTAATGTGCCAAGCAAATGGTATTGTAGAATCACCTCTGTAGCACAGACTGTCTACGTGTTCACCTAACATATTTCCTCTTACTTCTGGGAATGCAGCTAGACTGTATTTCCCAAGTCCTTGTAGTGAGGTGCATTCATATGATTAAGTTCTGGCCAACAGAAGATGAGTGCATGTGATGTGTGCCACTTACAGGCCTAGCCCAAGAGCAACAAGATGGAAGGAAATCAGGTCCCTCAATCACTGCTCAGAGGAGAGCCACCCTGATGGTTAGGAATACCCATTTTGGTTTTGACCTGAGTAAAAATACATCACTTCTGTTTTGTTAAACTACTGAGATTTGGGGGTTAATCTGTTATGGCAATCAAAATGAACACATTGGTAGCCTTTTTCATTGTGTTACACTAGGTGGCCCTGTGATTGATATCAACAACCATTAATTAAGGTGGCAGCTGGATCAAGTTGGTGAGGGCTGCCAACATCTTCCTCAAGGCAGGAATCAAATTTACTCTAAATTGTGAGAAAGTCCTTCAAAAATGAAATATAAATTCAATAATTATAAAGAATACAATTAGCAAACAACATACTCAGATATATGATGAGGAAAATTAACCACTTTTATTCCTGAAAAAAAAATCTCACGATCAAAATGGAACACAAGTTGGATATAAATAAGCAGTAATGATGCTAGTTTAGATGTAGTTATTGGTAAATAGACACACATACACATACACCTAAGATATGTGAAGAAGAAAGCCACACTAGTACAGGAATTTGGGGTGGCAGGGGCTTTTAATATTTGAGAGCCTATTACCCACAGCTAAAAATCAGTCATGAGTGCCACCAAAAAAGCAATGTGAAATTAGATAAAACAGCATTAAGTTGTTAGTATAATTGACCATTCCTTTGCCTACAGCCCCATGTGGGGAATTAGTGATGGGTAGTGTGACTAGGTGTCCCACTTTGCCCAGGACAGTCCCAGCTTGTGACTGTTGTCTAGGCCTATTACTAATAGTGTCCCCTTTCTTTCTCCAGAGTGCCCCCGTTTGAATGATAAATTATATGATCATCCTTGTTTGGGGCCAAACTTCAAGAGCTCAGTACAGACAGCTCTCTCCACTCCCAACACCTGATGCTCACATGGGCCTCCCAGTATTGCTAACACTACTGCGAACGTCAGGTTGCTATAGCAGAAGGCATTTTCCTTCCCTGTCAACGTCATATGATACCTGTTTGACTGCAGTTTTGGATGAGACTGATGCACTGTCACCCTCCCCCAGCCTTCACCCCTTCTCTTAAATGAAGGTGACGAGTTCTATTGTAACAAACTCAGAATGAGCTTAACAAAGAAATGTCCTGTGTTATATTTAATCATTACCAGGATGAAAAGCAGCAGATCAACAATTTTAAAATGAAAATCATCATTTTAGGTGGATATCCCCAAAATTTTACCTGGGTAATTCCAAATAACACTATACCACAGGCATTGAGTTATAGTATTAGGCATTTTGCAAATGGTGTATACCAGGCTGTAATTCTGAGTGATGCTTGATTTCTTGACCTGGGGAGGGAGATTCTGGGAAAGCAGGGCAAGTGATTAAAACTCCTTTGAAATATTTCCCATGCTAAAGTTATCGTAGACATTGCTATGGCTCTGATTCTCAATCTGAGCTTCTCATTGCCCTGAAGAACTAGAAGTAACAGGATAAATATGATGTATCTTTTGGGAGATTCAATTTTGCTTGGTGTTTATATTTTAACTTTTTAATATTTGAATAAACATGAATATATTATTAAATGGAATGCAAAACATACATGGATTTTTTAAGATAAAAGATGAATTCCTAAAGAATCTCTCCCATTTCTGGTGGACCATGTTGTGATTCTTCTGAATACTAGGGTGGAAAATTTAGAGAAGCGCTGCTCTAAAGTAGAGCACCCTGGGGACTCGATCATCCAATCACCTGCTTGTTACCATCATCCGAAACTTAATGGGCTATAGTGACTATAGTATAGCGTGGGGGTTAAGACCCCAGGCTTTGATATTGAGCAGACCTGGGTTTTGTCCAGGCTTTGCCATTTACTAGCTGTGAAACCTTACATGAATGTGCAATAGGGGTAATGACAGTTAATTCATAGTATTTCAACTATTAAAGAATGTATGTAAATTGCTCAGCACAATACCTGGCACATAATAAGCACTCCACAATTGTTCATTATTATTGTTTTTTCAGAGGTCTCTTGGTCCTATTCGTTGGAACTCTCTATGATCCCCTAGTCTGTACAATTTTGTTCTAGAAAGTATAAAAAGAGATGTGGTGAAGCTGCAAGTGATCTTGGAAAAAAAAAAAGCAACAGCAGCAGCAACAAAGGCATTTTCAAAAGCTCGGAAGCTGTAAAGAAAGATGAAAGGAGCTGGGGTGTTTCTAGCTCGGAGAAGAGGAAGCAGAAAAGTGACAATAGCTTTCAAGTTTAAGAATCATTATGAGGACGAGGCTGACTGGTTGTTTTCCATCTCTACGGGGGTTCACACATGTAAATATTATAGCAAAATAACTCAATTCCCAATAAGAATGTCTTGTCAGGGAGAATGACAACACTAGCTGTTGTACTAGAGAGGGTATGGATATGTTAACCTGGGAACATCTAATTTAAGTGAAGATCTAGTTGTGGCTGCCCTGGCTGACCTCTTGAATCTGAGTCTCAGAAATAAGTTTTCAACCAACTCAGGGACACGGTTTTTGGTAGATGTTCATACCAGACTCTGTAACATATAGGGCAGCCACAACTAGAGATACATCCAGTCTTTTGGAGACACATTTATAAAAATTAATGTGATGTATAATCAGAAGAGTAATCTTAGATTTATAATGATGATGACAATAATGTTAATAACAATGTTAACATTTATTAAGTACTTAACTATGTCAAAGACTCTATTCTAAGTATGTTGTATGTCTCATCTCTTCCTATTTCAATAATTATCATTTGCACCTTCTTATATGAACTGTTCTAATCCAGACACACCCTGGACCTTTTATTTTAAAACTACCCAGGGGTGAATGCATGATAAAGAACACTCCACCTAATCAAATTCCACCCATCCTTCCATGTCAAGCTCAAATTGCTCCTTCTCTGTGAGAGCAGCCTGACTTTCCCTACTTACTTCTTTTTCCTGAACTCACAGCATTTATCCTCAGTACTATTCATGTGGGACTTAGATCATTACTTTGAGGTATTTGTACTGTTGTTTTGTTTAGCTATTCAACTCTTATCCCTTTATTTAATTCTTCATGGGCATAGGTCCTATCTTCCAAGCTTGATTGTAAAATCTTCAGGAGAACTATGTAGTAGTCATATGTTGGTTTCTTTGGCTATTCAGTATCCATTTGCCTACTTTGGTAATAGAAATCTGTTTTTCTTTTGGAAAATAATCTCTCTTCTGTTGTGTGTAGTCTTGACAGGAGAGTCAGTTGAGGCTGTCTGCCCTTCTTTTCCGGTGGATAAATAAATGACTCAAGCTAGGCTAGGTAGGAATTTCTCTCCCAGGAATTTGAAACTTCAACAAAGTTTCACCATCATAGGGAAAACAGTTGACTGATTCTAGTGGCAGTGATCTGAGGAAATTGTCTACCTTCTGCTACCTTGGCCCCTATATCTACTAGATCCTGCACTGGTCTAAACCTGCTATTCCAGTTTTTCTTTGAACTATTGGATACCCTTACAACCAAAGCATGCTAACTGCCACAGTGGCAAATCTGCCACTTCTCTGGGTGGCCACCACACAAAGCATAGTACTTGAGTAGGTGTTTACGAGTGATATTTTGAAGAACCCAAATAGAAAATTGAGCTCTGACAAAAATAAGTAAGATCTTTGAAAGCATTTTGTAAATAGATAAAAGGTATAAATATCATAGTGTAGAGTCCCAGGCAACATTAGTGATAAAACGATTAAACAGTGACCTTACATAATCCTAATGTCCACTCCAGCTACCTTTGCTTTGCTTATTAAGGCATTTGAGAGGGGTAAGCATCACACTCAACAAAATCCCACTAAAATGCCCCAACATGCTAGTTGTGAATTTTTACTTCTAGAACTCCCAGCATTTCCTGGCCCAGAAGGCCCTCCTTTAAGGAATGCTAAAGAAATTGATCTGAGCCAGGATGAATGACACTCACTGGATCACACCAGGAAGGTGTCCTACTTTTACATTTTCAAATGAATTCAGCACAGTCATGCAAATGTGTACTACCCAGGGCTGGAAAGAAATGAGGACAGAGCTCAGAGAAGTCAAGCAGGGGTCAACCATGAGACCAAAATAGAAAGCAATACCCACAGCAGTTGTACTGCTACACACATCATGTAAGGAGTGGACCGAATGACCTCTAGAGCTGCCTCCAGTTCAGGCATTCTTTGCTTCTACTTCTTTCAGTTGTTTATACTTATGACTCTCAGAATCAGCCCCAGCAAGAGGCACTAGTAAGTGTAGAAAGATAGTTGAAAATAATGTTTCAACAGTTTGCTTTAAAAAAAAAACAACAAACTTCATTAGTCTACAAATGGAATTTTTTATTCAGTAAAGATTTAGTAGTGAACTGTCATGTACAAATAACTGAGCTAAGTGCTAGGAGGAAGGGTGAACAGAGATGAAAATAGTTAAAGCTGCTGCCTTTAAGTAGCTTATAATTTACTGGAAAGGATGCTAGACCGCTTTGTGCTTTCTGCACCAAGACCAGTCTTGGTAAATGGTAGCGATTCACAAATTAATCAATGACAAAGAATCAGTGACAAAGCTCCCTCACGGAGCTTTTAGTCCTTTATTCATTGACTGATTAATTCCACAGTCCTGCCTAACTAAGCTCCATGTACCAGGCTCTGTGCCCAGTGTTGTGGAAACCACTGTGACCAAGATTAACAAGGTCTCTTCCTTCAAAGATCTCAAAAGGAAACGAGGGATAACCTAAACCACCTACTTAGTTTTATTGTGAGTTCTTAATCTTCTCCAAGCCTGTTCCTCCTATAGTCACAGTGCCATTCTGAAAAATCAGACCTGCTCAGGTCACACACCCCACCACCACCACCATTCCCCCTGCAAAAACTCTCCATTGGCTTTCCTTAGTATATAATTCAAATTTGAAGGATCTCTAAATGACAGAGATCATAATCTAATACAGCCTAGACAGATTGCAGTTGATGTAATAAGCAAGCTGAAGCACTATCACCAAGCTTAGCACAAATACCCCATAAGTATTTAGTCATCATCTATATCCACACAATCCCCAAATCCTCAGGAATGTAGTAAAGATCCAGAATTGAAGCCCATGGAGAAGTAGATCAAAGGCAGAAATCTAGGCCAAATGATTCACCTTTTACTGCCCCAGGCAAGCACTCTAGCCTCAGTGAAATAGATATGTGGATGGATGCAGACTTAAGAAATGAGAAAACATGATATC
The DNA here is from genome assembly GCA_023783475.1 of Daubentonia madagascariensis. NCBI lineage: Eukaryota > Metazoa > Chordata > Mammalia > Primates > Daubentoniidae > Daubentonia > Daubentonia madagascariensis. Next base: position 17,893,328 of record JAKFHU010000585.1, read on the forward strand.
CTGAAGAGATAATAGTGGCAAGGATTTTTATTATGTTGCTAGACCTTTGAAGTACTCTCTGGACAGTTATTTGAGATGTTCTTAGGTCCTCTTAGGCTGCCATTGAAGATTATGGGCAGAATTTGACCCTGTACCTGAGAGATGTTTTAAACCAAAAATGTACTTCAAAACGTCTGTGACTTCTGCTGCCATCCACAAAATATCAATTTCCCTAAGGAACTTATAATTCAATAAAGGTTAAGAACCATGATAAACGAACTAACTCTATGGGCATAATTCCAATATTGAATTCCAGTTCTCCTTGTTAATAAGAAAGACAAACCAGATTCCAGGCTAGTATGTGAGGCCAGTGGTCACTGAAATGCTAGTTTACTAAATAATGGAAAACTTTGTCTAAACTCCAGTTTCCTTAGCTGTAATTGGGAATATAAATACTTATTTCACAGGATTATTGTAAGGATTAAATGAAATAATGTAAGACTTCTTGGCTAAGCAGTTTATGGCTGATTATTGCTATGTAGAAGCTCCGTGGTTAGGGTCAGGCACACATTCCTTCACTTTACACACATTGTCCAATTAGGCTGCCCAATAATCCTATTTTATAGATGAAATGAAAAAAGCATGGACATGTGAAGTTACTTGCTCCAGTCTCTCTCCAATGCCAAACAAAGTCTGTGTTCCTACCACACAGACTCCTTTGAACTTTATAACTTCAATATTAATCCTTTGCAGCAAAATAAATAAAAAAGGACAATACACAAGTAGGATGCATATAAATTGCTTAATTAGTGGGAATTTATTCCACAAATATTTGTTAGGTGCTGATTATTTACCAGACTACATCACAAGAGGGTAAAATCAGTGTCACAGCAACTGCCACAAATGGCACTTGTTTCCCTCTGCCCACACCCTCACCACAGGAACTCCCACCCCTGGGTCCTGCTGTGTTTGTGAGCTAGTCCTTCCAACTGCCAAGGGCTCGCAGCTGTTGCTTCTTTGGCTGTTTCATCTGGGTGATCAAACTTACTGCTTAGGCCACTGTGTCCTTGACCTTTTTAGGCTCTACAAGTTATCTCAAGGGGGAAAGTTTAGTTCACCCTGATTTGTAATTTTAAGCTAGTTACAAAGCCATGTGGACTTGTGCTCTGAATACCCAACTAAGCTGTAAGCGAAGGGCATTTCTTCTTTTCTTCTTATTTCAGGCCCTTCCCTAAGCCTTGGGCATGAGTCCTGTAGTCTAGACCACAGGACATTTGAGTAGCAGATGTGGTGTGGTATTCAATATCTCCTTCTTTGCTGAGCCCGGCCTGTGGCCTCCAGTTGCTTGAACCTAGAAGAGTTCTTGCCCAGGAGTATGCTAAGGGCTTCATGTAAATAGATAGTAATGGACCAGCCACAGAGACCTCCAGGTGGGCCCAATCCTGAGCGTGAAGAATGCTTAAGTTCTCCAAGATTCATTCTGTCACACTCTCCTATGTGATGTGGAGTCTCTGAGTATACAAAAGAGAGAACAACCCCATTCCCACCAGCAAGTCATCCACTATTTTCATCTGCTAGCCCAGGCTCCCAGATCTCTCTTGGGTTTATCTACACATTAAACTCTTCCACTATCTCCCTGTCTGAAACAGTGATTCTGAATATAATATTACTGAAAAATCACTTCCTCATTCCCCAAACACCTTTTGTTGAAATTACACTAATTAGTCTTTTCTATGTGTCAGATACTGTGCTACATTCTTTACACAGCAAGTCCTCACTTAACATAGTTGATAGGTTTTTGGAAAAGCCAAATCATGTATAAAGAAACCAATTTTTAGGAGAGGCTAATTGAAATAAAAAAGAGTTAAGTGCCTGTGGCATATGTCTGGTCACAAAAACATCACCAATCTTCTAAATAAAGACCAAAACAATTCTAAATATTAAACATTGAAATAAATGTGAGCTATGCATACATTTAATAAAGATTAATAAAAACAAGAAAGATAATTATTTACCCGATTTTTGGTGAATCAGTGAGTGACAGCGGGGTAGTGGTGGTGGGTTAAACCAAGGCATAAAATGTTTTGCAAAGTGAAAATTGTAAGGAGCACCTCCTACCACCACTAAGTTCAAAAACAAGCAGTGACAAATCTGGTGGGCTTCTGAGTGCTTTCATGTCACATCATTTATTGTCATGCATTTGTATGATTATAATAGACTTTACGAATTTTTGTTTGACAATAATTTATATTCATTCATTCATTCATTTTCCACACTGCTTATTCCAGCTCAGGGTCTGGGGTGGGGGAGCCCATCCCAGCAGCCCATGGTGCCAGGTGGGAACCAGCCCTGGGCAGGCCGCTGTTCCATTTCAGGGTGCACTCACACACACACGCCCACACTCACTAAGGCTGGGACCATTCAGACACACCAATGAACCTAACATGCACAACTCTGGGATGTGGGAGGAAACCAGAGCCCCTGGAGAAAACCCACACAGACATGGGAGAATGTGCAAACTCCATACAGACAGTGGCCCTGGCCAGGAATCAGTTTTTTTCCTCATCAATATTATAAGGAAATGAAGTGGAACAAAACTACATTATTTGAGAACCTGTTGTATACATCATTTAAACCTCAAAACAGCATAATTGTATAGGTATGAAAATGGAGGCTCCAAAAGGTTAAATAATTTCCCCCAAGTCACCTAGGACTTCGGTAATACAGCTGGGGACAGGACAAAAGTCTGATTACAAAGCTCCTTTCCTGACTACTAAGCTACTTAGCCTTCCTTGAACTGTCTCAGTTTAATACTAATTTCTGAAATGTAAAATAGAGAAAAGGACAACATAACTAAGAGGAATACAAATGCATAATTAGCATAAGTAAAGTGTGCATTAGTATTTTTACGTCAAGCCCATTTCTGTGAATGTTCCATTATAAGAGCATTTCAGTTGATAAAAATTCAAAGATGCACATTTGTTAGTTGAAGCAAGAAAATGTCAATAATCCCACTTTATTTTATTAATTTAGATACGGCTCAGGCAAGTACAACTGGTACTGCTATTCTTAGAGCTAGAAGGAATGAGGGGGGAGATATTTCTGTTAACAGACAGACTCAATCAGATTCAGGAGATGACTCCACTACCCCAAATCCCTAGTCATACCCCACCCCACTCTGCCCCTAACAAATCATCCACTGCGAACTGTGCCAGAGAGATGAATGTGAGAATGGAATTAATCAAAATAAGACGAGGAACCAGCAGTCTATCACAGGTGGCAGTTTGATTAATGAAAGCCAGAAAGTAGCTAGTGCAATTTGGGAAATCAATGAGACTCAGGCGAAAGCAAAAACAACAAGAAAGCTCTAGTTTTCCCTAGGAAAGAAAAAAAATTCCCTTTGTATTTGTTTAGACTCTTTGACCTGAGGATGTCAAGGCATTTCACAAGCAATTTCTTTTATTCTTGTTTCTGTTATGTGGAGAAAACAACACAGACATTAATGTAACTTTTCCTTTCTGGGCTAACAGAGGAAATAGGAACAGAGAACAGAGAAAAGGAGTCATGGTACTCATGGCTTTCACTGTAATTGATGTCTCCGTGAAAGATCAACCAGGCCTGTGTGCAGTCCTTTTGATTAATCTTGTAGAGATATCTTTGGGGGCATCTGCCCAATTCCGAGTGGTCCTTCTCTGAGAACTCCTCCCTTCTTTCACAGAAGCAAATCCCAGCTGCCATGTTTGTTCTTATGTTAAGGTTTGATCCATTTTCAGTTAACTTTGTATATAGTATGAGATAGAGGTTCAATTTCATTCTTTTACATGTGGATATTCAGTTGTCCCAGCACCACTTGAAAAGGTTATTATTTTGTTGTTGAATTGTCTTGGCAACCTTGTCAAAAATCAGTTGATCACAGATGTGAGAGTTTATTTCTATGCTTTCTTTCTATTCCATCAATCTATATGTCTAATGTTATGATGGTACCATACTGTATTGATTGCTGTAGCTTTGTAATAAGTTTTGAAATTGGGACTTATGGGTAGCTTTTTAAAAATGTACGTTCCTGGGCCCCACCTCCAGAGATTCTGATTCAATCAGCATGGGGTAGACCATGAGTCTGGTTTTTTACGAGTTTCCTAAGAGTACCCATTGCAGGGTTCCAAGAATGCCATAAAGTAGTGGTCCAGAATGTGAATTTTGAAGTCTGACTTCGTGGGACTGAATCTTGGCTCTGACCTTACTTACTAGGTAACACTGGGGAAGGGTATCTACTGCTTCTTCTGTAAAATAGGGATAATAATAATAGTACTTTTCACATAGTGGTGGTGAGAATTAAATTCATCAATTCACACAGAACAGAATAGTGCCTGGGATGCAACAAATGTTAAGTGATTATTTTTACTGATAGTTGGCCAGAAGAGCAGACAATGTGAAAATGCAGAAAGGGAAAAGAAAGTATGTGCAGATCTGATGGAATCAAAATCTAAAAAGTGACTTCGCAAAATCTAAAAAGACTATTTTTGAATAACTAAGAAAAAAAAAGCACATGCTCACTGAGTAGCTGGCCTTTTTTTTTTTAATTATGGTAAAACATATATAACATAAAGTTGCCATTTTAACATTTTTTAAGTGTAGAATTCAGTGACATCAATTACATTCATGATGTTGTGTAACTATCACCTCTATCTATTTCCAAAACTTTCATCACCCCAAACAGAAACTCTGTAATAATTAAACCGTAACTCCCCATTTCCCTCTCCCTGTAGCCCCTAGTAACCTCTAATCCACTTTCTGTATCTACAAATTTGCCCATTCTAGATATTTCATATAAGTGAAACCATGCAATATTTGCCCTTTTGTATCTGGCTTATTTCACTTAGCATAATGTTTTTAAGGTTTATCCATGTTGTAGCCTATATCAGAACTTCATTTCTTTTTATGGTTGAATAATATTCATGTATGTATAGACCACATTTTGTTTATACACTCGTCTGTTGAGGGACACTTGGGTTGTTTCTACCTTTGGGCTATTATAAATAATACTGCAATGAACACTGACATACAATTATCTGTGTGAGTCCCTGTTTTCAATTCTTTTGGGTATATATCCGGGTATAGAATTTGAGTAACTGACCTTTTATTAGAAATAAAATGGTACTTTGGAGTAGAGGAAGCCCTCTGCTTTCTCTCTCATACCTTGTCCTTATATGAGGCTAATCTTGTCACTTCTTCCTTGACTTGCTTGTCTGCTGCTTATTATAGTTGCTGTGTGGGCCATAGAGATGTGAGTGCCTCTGGAGCAGGAAAGGCTGGGAAAGGGAACATTCAGACAATTCCCAGACAACAGAAATCAGTGACCAGCCTCAAGGGAAACAGGGAGTCTGCCCTGTAACCCTTCTTTGCCTCCTTTTCTCTGATACTTTTGACAGGATGTTTGGCTTATCCCAAGAGACTAGAAGATTATCTAAGAACTCTGAAAGGGGTGAGGAGGAACTGTATAATAGTGCATATCTCTTGACCCTGGCAGCTGCCAAGGCTGTCATTATAGCCAGTAGGAGCCACTGAAGAAAAAGTACAGGAGGCGTTGAGATGGGGTTGGTGGGGCAAGGCAGCTGTAGGTGCCTAAGGATGGTCCCCAAATAGAAAGGAAGTCCTTGTCACAGCTGCCCCCCCCCCACTACTGAAAGCCCACCTCAGGACCTGTCCCAATGCCACTATTTTGATCTTGATCCCAAACCTTGCACTGCACTCCCTGGTGCTGCTCTGATCTCCCTGGCCCATAGTGACCTTTCCCCCTAGTTTGGGAAGGATGAATGCAGAGGGTAATGGTGCTACTTACTATATCCTCATAGAGAGAGATCACTACTCTAAGAAATATGAGTGAGAAATATACCTTCTATTAGGTTCTATACATAAAAGGCATAATTCATGTGGTTGTCATGCTTAGAATATTTTAGGATATTTTTGGCAGAATGAAATATGAAAGTAGTATAATTAGGCAAAAATGAGCTAGTCAATAAGAAGAACATGCCTCCATCAGCCTATATGGGGTACACAGGCTTGTTAAAGGAGAATGAATATATAGAGGCCTTGAAGAGCTGCGGTAGGTTTGGGGGAGTTTGGACCCCATTACTGAGAATATTTTGCACTGTGAATAAATGATGATTTGCTGAGTGACACATGAAAGCCCTTCTTGGGTATCATGCTTGCCTGTTGTTTCTCCATCAGCTTAAGGAGTGGCATAAGTATGTATAGTGGTATCTGTCATTGCCTGTCCCACCTGCCACCATCACTGAATGGCAGAAACCATGGAGTGGAGAAGGAAGTTGATTCTCCCAGTGGCTGGGTCTCTGGCCCTCTAGGTAGTTTACTTACTTGAATATTTGTCCTGCTCCTTGCTGGTGGCAGAAAGTCAAGCCCAGATGGAAAGCATAGGTCAACAGAGACAAAGGGGAAAAACACAAACCAAGCCAATGAAATGTTTAAAATGTTTTGAGAAATCATGATTTAATAGCATACAGAACATTATTGCAAAGTTTATTAAATGTTGCTAAAGACATTTAGCTGACATAGGTGAAAGGACACCTAGGCCTCTCTTACTCTCTCCAACCCTATGCTGTTGGAATACCATCTAGACCAGCAAATCCACTTGCTAGAAGTGGTGCAGGGTTTACAAAGAGTCTCAGTCCCCGCCAGTACTTGGTTCATGTAGACATGAGTAGGCTGCACTTCTCCCGAACTGAGCTACCATTATCTCAGCACTTGCTCCATTCTTGTTCAGTCCCCCCAATCCCAGACCCCCCTAAGGAGAGAGAGGCTTCCCTACTTGGCCTCAAGATTCCCCTTTTAGGCTTTGGGGAACCAAACATGAAGCACATGGACGTTGCATTTGTCTCTATGATTCTGAGTAACCAAATGTCCTATTCTCACTCATAACTTTTTAAACATTTTACTTCACGTAGTTATATGAGGCATTTTCTCTAACTTGATTTTAAGACTCCATTTACCTCTCAGAGGCACAGTGTGGTGAAATAGAAAGAACTAGGGCCTGGACTTGGGCCGTTCTGTTCCCACATCTAAGATCTACCCCATATAAGATATCTTATCTCTCTAAGTCTCAGTTTCCTCATATGTAAAATGATATAGTAATAGTTTATAAGTTTTTTGGGAGAATTAAATAGGGTAATGAATAAAAAGCACAAAAACAGGGCTCAGTGTTAGGTTCTTGCTCCTCCTTTTGCTTTCCCAGGGAAAGCAGGGAAAGCGCAGCTTCCTCACATACTTGCAGGTAACAAAGGTCTCCTGAGATGAGGTCATCTTACATCTCCCAGAGATGTCATGTCCACACTGTTCTTCTGACATCAAAAGTTCATACTCTTGTTGGGAGGCTACTGAAAATCATGTTTTCTTGATGCATATTTAATGATATTAGGAAATGAACAGAATACATAGAAAAAAAACAAAATATGCAATATGAATACATTTTTCAGAAAATAATGTATGTCTATGCATTTATATATAAGATCTTTGGTGACATAATAATTTTACTTCACCTGGATAATACACGGTAGCTGTTTAGTAAGATACCAGGCACTTTTTTTCTTGCTGATTATGGCATTTGTAAGCCAAAAAGAGAAGCAGAACTGCCTACATGTGAGAAATGTTCAGGGGGAGGGAGAGAAGACATAGCTAAAAGCTAAACAGAGAACAGGAATTTTTAAAGCAAAATACTGTGTGTTCTCTGAGGCTGTTTCTACCCTTTTCTCTCATCTGCTTGAAATTATCGGTAAAATAGCAATTGCTTATTGTGTATAAAAGGTTACAAGAGCAGTGAGGGGAAAGCCACAGGCTACTGATGGGACCCAACCAAGTAGAAAGGATGTATAGTCACACACACATTCACACATACACTCACATACACATGCACTGACACACACACGTGCATTGAATAAAGATAAGAAAAAGACACAAAAAAAGATAAACTCTGTATAATGATATTTCCTATTAAATTGCATTTTACAAGCTTAAAAACGCCTCTTGGACTTTGATTATTTGACAAGCAGAAACAACAGCCCAATTGTGAGCTCCAAGAAAGACCAAAGCTGTCCTGGGTTAGGGTTCAAATCCTTCTACTTCCCAGATCTTTGGTGCTCACAGTCAATTCTCAATGGAAGAATAGTGTTTTCAAATTTTGAGTTAACAATGTTTCAACACCCAATCTTTCTGATCATACAACGACAGCATACTACACTAAGAGGAGGTCACTTTTCAAAGAGACTCACCCAGAGCCACATATAATTAGTGATAGAACAGTCTTGGAAGACTTCACTCTGTGTTACCTCTAGGCTTCTCCTTCCTTGTTGCCTTTGGTATGCATAAGCATTGAGAAAAAACAATGTGTGTGCATGTACATGACAGTGTGTATGTGTGTGTATAGAAAAAGAGAAATTACATATATATATGCATAGATACATACATACATGTATATATACACATATATACATACATATGTATATATTTTTTCTTGAGGATACAAAGACTAGTTTGCACTTCAATACCAGAAATATCTCAAAACATCTGAACCTCTGTCAGGGTTACCCCATGATGGAGCTGGGACTTAGGAAGCCAATCAGGAAGATGTGCTCAATAAGCAATTCTTAGGACTTAATCTTTCAAATAAAGACCTCCGACATCATGTAAAACCCTCAGGGCCCAGGCCCAGAAAAAGCAGGTTTCTTCTTCAGGGATTGGCCAGCGTTACGTCTCTGCTTGGTTTCTCCATTAGGCACAGCCCTGAGTGGAGTCTCAGGCAGACATTCGGTCTCATTTTCAGTCCTGGGCCCAGCTCCATTCTATGGGTAGGTCCAGCTAGTCCCTCACACGAGAATTACCCTGTCAAAGGGGGACTGAATGGGTTGGAGATGGTCAATTGCTTAGTCTAACCCTCCTTCATTCCTGGGCCAATATCTAAATCCAGTGTTCACGTCTCCTCTTCTTGTTTCACCCACCTAAAATTTCACCTTAGTTTACTTTGTGATCATCATTCTCTGACAAACCTCCAAGAGAAGGGTAGGGCCCTAGAAGGGGTACTAACAAGAGTAACATATATGCCCTTCTAAAAATAGGGACTGCCCTGTATTAATAACTAAAGATCAGCAAAGGACAGATGCAAGCTTAATACTGGAAGGGTCCTTAATAAAAGATCATCTAGACAGGAATTTTCAAAACTTTTTTGTGGTGCTCCTTGCCTCTTCGGATGCTTGCTAGAGATTTGTAAGTTGTTTTGCAAAAAGAAGAAGGCTTTTAGTGTTTTTGTGAAATTATAAATCTTTCATATATTAAGGGACTTTAGTTCTGCATGCAGCCTCATGCTCCTTAACAATTCCCAAATTATGCTCTGGCCTTCTCTCTGGTGCAGGACACACATCCAGCGTTGGAGCCGTATGGCATAGTCAAAGGAGCATGGGCTTTTAAGCCAAACAAACTGGGCTCCATTCTTAGGGCTGCCACTCACTAGCCTGGTGCTATTGGCTCTGGGCCTCAGTTTCCTCATCTGTAAAATGATGTGTGTTGGTGCTGGGGATAAATGGTAAGGATTACCATTTAATGCATAACGGTAATCAGTGCTCAATAAATGCAGCACAATGCCTGCCATATGGTAGGAAATGTCTGCTATTATTATTATTATTGCTACTATTGGCTCAAGTGTCTGAGTCAGACTGCTGTATGTTGCCACCTGGAGATAGAAAATTAATGGCTAATTTGACATGCCTCAAAAAAACAATGACATTAAAAGGAATGAGAAAAATACTATTAAAATCCACCTCTAATTTCATTTTTAGTACTTCATTAACACTGTTATTATTTTTGGAGTCTTCTATTTCTGCAGAAATTTTTTTTTAAAAAAATTCATAGATCATAGGTTTCAGGCTGGCATAATTCTTGCTTCATTATAATTTGCCATATGTGGGCATTGTTCTCTATATTTAGTCTATAAATATAAAAACTTTACCCTGTTGCCAAAATGCCAGGAATTTTGAAAATTTGAATATAGTCAAACATCTTGTTTGCAGAGGAAATAACAAGCCTCCCAAATTTAACATATTTGCCAAAATGGATCACAGACCAAGAATTTGTATTTTTTTCATTCTTTAACAACTAGTTCAACTTACAGAAAACCCAAAGAGCCTCAATTTTAGTGAGCTACACAAGAAACACATTTAATTGTGCTATGGGTTTGAAGGAGGTACAACTTGAAAAGAAATGAAGCTATTCTTCACCCTGGCTGTCTCTGCCCAGTCCCATACTCTCCTCAAAGGACAGCAGGAGAAGAAAGAGCCTGAAGAACTAGAATTCAGCGCTCATTTCCAAAGTCCAGGCCAGGCTTTTCTTTTCCAAGTCTGCATTAAAAAAAAAAAAGAAAGAAAGAAAGAAAGAAGGAAAAAGGAAAATGAGGGGAAAATCCCTTTTTTTGTTATCTCATTTCCTCATCATTTTTCCTAAGACTATCCCTTAGGCAGTCACTATATATGGTGGTGTATTTATTTTCTCCTATGGCAAAAGGTTAGGAAGATCCTATATATTTTAAAGATGATGGTTGAATAACTACTTGGTTAAAGATCTAGTTTCCATTTTTAAAAGGGTTTATTTTTAATGTAATGATTGATTTTAGAGAGGTTTTTAAAAATTTATTCTTTTATTATTGTTGGTTGTTTGCTTGCAAGAAATGAGCTTACTTTTTTGTAGAATCATCTTGATAAGGTAGCTGTAGGGATGTTTTAGGAATCTAAAGGAGGCCTATGAAGAATGCGTTCTAAAAATAGTGCCATACACACTGGAAGATTGATTACCATGACAAATGTGTACACACACACATATACATACAATTGCTAAGAAAGGAAGTTGCTGTCATCAAAAAACATGGTTGGGACCATTTGCCTGCTCCCACCACCCTTCTCTTGCTCCTTTTCTCTGGGCTCCTGACACCCATCTACAGCTCAGTATCTCCCAGGCTGAATCCAGGCTGCCAGAGCTCTCCAGGTGACACAGAATCATGGCATGCTTCCTGCTAACGCATTTCTAACAAATAGCCACAATTTAGTTGCTCGGTTTCTGTCTTGTTTCTGAGTTTGGTTCAAACTCATAACACAATTCCAGGACCTGGGCCTCTATTTTGGTCCCCTGTACCACAGTCTTTATGCCTATAATCTATACAGCACAGCAGTTTTGCCAGGATGGAGGCTCACCTTTATGCCTGTCAAACTCTCCTAAGAACTAGAGTGTTACATCACATCTGGAATTTTGTTTCAAAACTTCCTAATAACTACTAGCCTGTTGGCCTGGATCACTGTATATTACCTGCTGCTAGACTTATTGCTATTAATCCTCCCCTGCATTTATTGAGCATTGATTATGTACCAGACACCATAATTGACACTTAACTTACTATGAATTGTGTATAGTATTGTGGTTAAGAATACTGCCCCTGAAGGCGGGATAAATTGTAGCTCCACTATTTATTACCCTTATGATTTAGAGCAAGACACTTAATACCTGTATGCCTCAGTTCCTTATCTATAAACTGAGCATAATAATACCACCTACTGCTTAGGGTTTCAGTGAGAATCAAATGAAGTAATAAATATAAATCACCTCAACATGCTTAGCAATCAATAGGTGTTAGTTATAATTATTATATACTCCAGCCCATAGAAACATCATAACAATTTTATTCCATGGACAATTTTATACCCATTTCACAGATGAAGAAGATGAAGCTTAGAGAGGCTTAGAGCTAAATAACCTACTCAAGGCCAAGTACTAGAGCTAGGATTTGAACTCAGGTGTCTGACTCCAAATTCATTCACCAAATATTTACTGCCTGCTTATTGCTGGCTTTGACAAAAATGTGGCCTTTCATAAACCAAAGAATGTAGGTAGCCTCTAGAAGCTGGAAAAGGCAGGAAAATGAATTCTTCCCAAGAGCCTCCAGAAAGGAATTCATCCCTGCTAACATCTTGATTTTAGCCCAGCAAGACCCATTTCAGACTTCTGACTTCCACAAGTATAAGAAAAATAATTTGTGGTGTTTTAAGCCACCGAGTCTGTGGTAATTTGTTACAGCAGCAATAGGAAATTGATACAGGTACCCACCTTATGTGTCAGAAAACCTGTATTTCCATAATCATAGCCTATTTCTGTGCCCTTACTTAATCACTTACATAGTAAGTGCTTAATAAATATTGGTTGAGTTATTCCAGCCTGCTCATTCTTGACTATCTAACCATGAATATATTATCATGTTGGACATTGACAAAATAAGCTCCAAAATCACTCCTATCTCTAGTTATCTCTAGTTCACAGTCACATAAATAGGTTTTTAATACTATCTTCTTTTAGAACCAGTTCTAGGTACACAGTCGGTGCTTAATATATAGTTGCAGAAGGAAAGAATGGATGGGTGATCCATTGTCACAAAGCCATCTTTATTTGTTTGCTTGTTTGTTTATTGTGACCCCTGCCCCCCCCCACAAAAAAAATCCCAACAACAATTAGATTCAGTGCACTAGAGGAGAGGGCTAGAAAATCCAAAATAGAAGATCATGTCTCCAAAAATGTTATTTTGTTTTCAGAATATCTTCCTGCTCTCAGCAGCTCCACAGTTATTTAAGGATGACTATTGGGGTCATGTCCTTAAGATACAAGCTCCATATTGTATATTTGATTTACTTCCCTATATTAAATTTAGGATGGATCGGCTTTTAAAAGATACTTACAAACCCTGATCACTGATACTTTCTTAGTTCACTATGTTGGTTGGGGGAAGGGGAGGGAATAAAGGGGAAAGGTAACAATGAGTCAGGAGTCAATGGCTGACAGGCCAGGAAAACCTCAGGGACCAGTGTGGCTTTGCGGGGGTGTTTGGATATTTTTTGTTTCAAATTCCTGCCTAGCTTTCTTTCTCCCTTCATCTGATGTTAGTAGCACTGCTATGTATTTGGGAACCATCCCTCCCCCATCCTTCATCCTTATGAATTGGGAGGAACTGTCCCACTCTCCAGCTGCAGCTACTACCCAAGTCTCAGGCCAATCAACACATTCTATTTCCCTGGTCCCAGGGATTAGTTCAAGCTTAGCCACATGACCCAAGTCAAGGCAACTAGATATTAGTTCAGGATTTTGAGGAAACTGTTGGAAATAGAGATCTTTCTCTTTTCTTATGGGAATGTCTTGGAATTTAAGACTGGTTTAGATCTATGGACAACTATTTTGTCAGGACAAAGGAACGCCTGAATAAAAATGTAGCTAATGGAGGGTAAAGCAGAGTGATGGAGAATACAGTGTCTGTAATCAAATTATTCAAGCTCTTGATCCTGCTTGCCTAAAGGTTGTGCCGCCTTGAATTTCCATGTTAAATGACCCAGTAAAGTCCTGCTTAAGCAAGTTTGAGTTGTATTTCTGTCATGTGAAAACCCAAAAAGGAGTCATCACAGTCTTGTAGACCTATAAACTTAAAACTGAGGTCTTTAGAAATGATCAGACACAGAGGAACTGACTTGCATTAACCAAATTTAAAAGAGTTTGATGTATAATACAGAATATTAATTTAATAGACCTTTAATATTAATTTAATAGATCTAAAGTATTAACATCTTCTACTCCTCTACCTAGGGTACTCACTTTCCCAAATTAGATGGCCTGAGGCTCAAAGGTTGCTTTGAGATTGGGAATCACAACAGAGAAGGCTGGCTAGTTTGAACCTATTTTATCTGGACAAAGATGAAGGCTTATGATCCACAGTGCTGCCCAAGAGAACACCTGAATTGGAACTTACTAGATTCAGCATATTTCTTCTCTGGACAGCTTTACATAATCCTCAGACTGCCTTTTTAAGCTTCTGATTGACTATCCCTTTTCTGTTCACAGAATCTAATCAATTGTATTGACTCTTTTCTTTCTCCAAACGTTCAAATAGATTCCACTTCCTACGCTGCAATCACATTCTCCTTCTGCCTTCACAGTCTATGTCCTGATCACCTTTGGTAACATTACAGCTGTTGTAACACTTTCCAGACACACATTTATAGGAAATTTCTTGGTTTGCACTCACAGGTGGCCAATTCTACCCACTGATGGGGATTTTCAGTAGTTTAGCTCGCAGAGGGCAATGGGGGAAGGGTACCTCACTATCATCCCAAATACTGTCTAGAAAGGGAAAGCAAACTAGGACTCGAGAAGTTGCTGAACATTTGGGCTGTTAGCTCTCCAAGTACTTGAGGGCTTATTTTTTTAAATTGAAGTAAAATTCATAATAGTTTAACAACATATCAGATCTTAAGTATATAATTCAGTGCATTTTAATAAATGTATACACGCATGTAGCCAATACCCAAATCAAGATATAGAACATATCTATAACCCCAGGAAATTCACAGGAGCTCATTTTAATACCCAAAGTTTCACAGACTCCATGCAATATTGGTTATACTTTCAGTATCTATGGATTGAGAAAATACATACAGTATTGACAGAAAGCTAGTGCTAATTCAATAACGTTGTTACATAATTATTTGTTTTAATAGCCACAATTATATTGAAATATTTGAAAAATAGAAGAACTGTTTATACATGTTTGAGATATTACTTATTTAGTGAAGAGATAATGCTTAGTGTTCAATTCAAACCTTTAGAAATAATCTTCCAACCACCTCCCCAGGTGTCTGTGTCTAATAGATGAACAGCTTCTGCTTTAGCTAATCCTAAATGTGTATGGTCATAGGCATTTGATTGAAAATTGGAAGGTATATGGCAAAATACAAAAATATTCCTAATGTCATCATGACCATTGACATAATCAGTTCACAGTGGGGTAAAAGTCAAAAGCACAGGGAGCATGTATTCCGGAGAATTTGAATCTATGTCTCCCAGGCTGCAGTCCTCAACCTTGGCCCAGATAAACTCTCTGCTTGTATGTTAAAAAAAAGAAAAACCATGAATGCTAAGATCCACTTCTGCCATTTATGAATTAGACAAACATGGGCAAGAAATCAATCCTTTTTAAGTCTTAGTTCTTTCCTTCTTTTAAATTGGAATGATGATTTACCTTACAGAGTTTTTATGAGGATAAAATGAGATAATATGGGAGAACCTAGAAAACTCTAACTTCCATTCTTATTGCTACTCATTAATAAATACAGTATTTGAAGGGGTATATTTTACTAAAGTACTCCGTTCAGTGTTCTTTTACCTAGCAAGTCACATGTTAACTTATGTGGGTAGAGTCGCTTAGCACAATGCAAAATAATCCTTCTGTTAGAAGGAAAGGTGAATGGAATTTAATACCAATCCAAAAATCTCAACTCAATCACATTAAGCTTTCAAAATCTCAGTTAGATAATCTTAGAATTGGACTATAATCTTAGAAATGAACTCTATGTTCTATGGAAGATATATCTGAATTTTTCAAATGAAGGGAAAAGACCAAAACTGGTAGGTGATTTACCCAAGTCAACAAAATCATTGCAGTAGAGCAAGGACTCAGATTCAGTTCTCCTGACTCCTACTTTAGTACTTTTTGCTGCTACTGATTAAAAAATATTTTAAAGGATATGTTTTATGAAAGCATTTTCACTATATCAGTAAACAACACAAACTAAAACTTCTCAGGCCCTTCCTTGATATGTGGAACCATATCCCTACTTGAGGAAATATATTTGTGTAAAATTGCCTTTCTGACAGTTTCCATTCTTCTGGTATTTCTGTCTTAGGAGTATTTTAATTGCTCAAGAGACTAAAACATTCATTCTTCCTGAGTCTCTATAATTCATTTGCAGGGTAGAGTCTGTCCAGGGTTAGTTGGGCAGCTAACAGCTTTAACAGGGCATTCCAACTTCATAAGCTCTGCCATCACCATTCTCCACCTGTGAGTGAGCTCTTTAGAATCACAGCTGTGCTCTACCTCTGATGTCCAGGGGTTTAGTAACCACCTAACACACCGTGGAGTCCCCAAGGGAAATATTAAACTGAGTGATTTCAGAGTAACCAGAGCTGAATAGCAATAGAAGCCACATGCCCAGTTAAGTTGTAAAACACACCTTCAGTAGCACCATAGGGAGGAAATAATTTGGCTTTCTCTGTCTTCACATCCACAGTGGTAGAAATGAGAAGGGGCATAAACAGAAGCCAACTTTATATTTCCAATATTTGATTAATTTCTAGCCCAAAAGCCTGAGGCAAAGGCAGCAGGCTTGGTAATTAAGCTGAGATGGAAATGAACAATGCTGCCAAGTTGGCCCCATTGTCATTCGATATTCTATAATACTTGTCAAAAGGCTGATAGATAGTTCTGATGGCTCCTAGGTGAGGCAAATGTACTTTTCATTAACCCAGGAAAGCCAACAATACTGCCAGTAACTTGGAAGAGATTATGTTGGACAAACTCTACCACTAGAAGTACAATGCCACTCATGGTCATTCTATTTGAAAATGCTTAAGATGATTAATATTAAAACTTACCAGATCCAATTGTACAGTATATCTTCACCCATGCTCTCAATATGGCTGCAAATTGCATCTATTAAAGCCTACAAATTACAAATTTAATTAAGCCCTGTGTAAGAGATTAAGTTCTGACTCACAGACCCTATAAGTAAATTCTATCTAATAAAAATAGCTTTCATTTTTTGAACAGTTATTTGTCAGACAATAAAAAATGTATTATGTGTGGCTTGTTATTCTTCACAGAACTCTGCAAGTTTGGTATTATCAACAGCATAAAGCTGAGGAAACTGAGACTGAGGAAGGCTAAATTAAAATGTACACAATTTCTAAGCTGGTAAGTGGTGAAGACAAGGATAGAACCCAGGTGTGGCTGATCCTAAGCCCAACTTTCTTTCAACCACATGCAATAGCATTTGGGTCTACACCAGTCACTACTCATCTTTCAAAGGCTACTTTGAGTTCAGCCATTTCCATGAAGCCTTCCTTGAGTGTTCCTTCCTAGTTCCTGGAAAAACCATGGGTTTCAGAGTCAGACAGACCTGGCTTAAGCAACCAAGCTCTGCTATTTATTGACTGTTTGATCTTGGATGAGTCATTTAATATTTCTGAACCTCACTTTCCTCGTTATAAAATGGTGATGATAATACTACATCATGAGACTTTTCAGAGGATAAAAGGAGATGCCAGAGAAGCATTCATGTAGTGTTTGACACATGCTAGTTGCTAGTATTGTTGAGTACTTTTTCTGTCCCGGACACCGTAAGTGCTTTCCACCCCTTAGTTCATTTAATCTACACAACAGCCCTATGATGTAATTACTAACACCATTCTCATCTTGTAGATGGGTTAATGAGGCTTCATGATGTTGGACAAAAGTCATGTCACCAACAAGTAGCAGAGCCAGTCCAGCAGTTCTGACAACAGAACCCATACTCCTCGGCACTATAGGGAGTTTTTTAGGCTCATTAGAGAGTCATGAGATCAATTTAGTTGTTCATTATCAGCCTTTTTAATGAAATAGAAGAAAAAGTATAAAATATATTACAATTACAATAGAACATAGCAGTATGCCTCACACAGTAAAGATAAACATAATATGAAAATTTTGTTTCAGGTGTGTATGTGTGTGTGTGTGTGTATGTGTGTGTGTGTATACTGGGTCACGATGTAATGTATTTCTTACTCTAAGTTATGAAAAAAATTCACATACACTGCATTACACTCTTTCTAAATTATAGGTTCTCAAAAATGGATCATTCTTTTCCCTTTCTTAGCAATGCGTCACATTGTTTTATCCTTAAGGGCAAGGATAATATTACTATTGTTATTGTTCTTTTTACTTTCAGTGGGTCACATTTAGTTTGATAACTTCTTATTGGTCCATTCTAAGTGACAGTGATTTTAACTTGAGCTATTTCATTCATTTATTTATTCACTTATTTGATAATTATTTATTAAGTACTTACTATGTGCCAGGTATTAAACTAGACACAGGGATTCAATGGTGAACAAAAGATGCAGTTCTTGCCTCAAAAGGTTTACAACCCAGGGAGGAAACCAGACATCAAATATACAATAACAATTAATGCAGTAAGTTATCCATTAGAGTATGTAAGGGGTTCTGTATGATCTTATAACCTGATACGTACAGTAAAAGTAAAATAATACCGTAGGTGAATGTACAAAAAAAAAAAATGTTGAATTAGTTCAGGGGTAGCACAGAAAGCTTCATGAAGAAAAAACCATTTAAACTTGGACTTGGAAGGCTGAGCAAGAGTCATCCTGGGGAAGGGAGAAGAGGGATGAATACGTATACTGGGCAGAAGGAAAGAATGTGGAAGTTAGAGAAAGAAGAATAAGCCCAAGGTACTGAAAACCCATCATGGTTGGAGTGTAGGGCTTGAGAGAGCTGGAGAGGGTCCATGATGTCTTAGGCCCCAGGTATTGTCAAGCCATCAGCAAGGAAAGAAGCCATGGTTAGCACTGCAAATTGCTGCAAAAGTACTCACCTTAGGGCATGGCTAGCCAATCCCCTAAAATGCAGTCTTTGTTTATTTTCTCCTGGTCCATTGTCCCTGAATGGCCTGAAACCAGCAACACAGGGAGTGGCCTTACCTGTCCTCTCCCCTACCAACTCTTGACTTCAAAGGTTCTTAAGAATCCATGAGATATTAAGAGAACATGGATGGAATCTCATCCTTCCCTTCCCCATCTTCCCTGTAACTGTTAGAAGATTGGTCTCTGGATGGACACATACCTTGGACTTGGCTCTGAACAGGTTTCTTGGTCTTTCTAACCCTCAGTTTTTTCACTTATAAAATGAGGAGACTAATTGTTCCCATCTCAAGTACTAAGACCAAATGAGGTAACACATGTAATAAGCCTGGCATATAGAAGGTGTTCAATATACTTGAAGTGTTCTTTTAAAAAACTTACTGGAAGGTTGGAGGGGGCATTTTATTTTGTTATAAAGACTTTAATTTCAGACATTTTTAATCCTATGCAAAGTTCACTGAAGAACAACTGCCTTATTTGGTTATATATATTTGGTTATATATTAAGCAGCACAAGGAGACACAAAAATCAAGGATGAGTCAAGCCCAATTAAGCTAAAGAAGCCAGTTTAATCTTTATCAATGGGTTGTAATACTGTATTGCTGCTCCCCTACTTCCCTTATATACAAATCTTCCCACTTACTTCTTTTTCTAGGATGTTGCAATGATGTATGATGAAGGTTTCTCAAGTACTAGTGAGATTGAAGTAATTTTCTACAGAATGTACCAAAAACAGATTTAGAAATGTCAGTTTTAGATGCTGTGATGCATACTCAAATTTACCATGCAGTGGGTTAGATAGTAGCATGACTAAGTTGAAGGGCCAGTGATCTAAAATGGCTTTTTTATGTTTCATATACTGAAATATTAACAAAGCAGAAAACCAAAATGAGAGCAATTTAGGGATTCACATGTCTCCTGATTACAGGCTCATTTCTGTGGGTCCAATTTCAGACAAAGAACAATAATGGAAAGGAACAAAGCTGGGAAAACATGAATGACAAAAGGAGCTGAAAAAAGGAATAGAAGCAAAATCAAAGGGTCGGCATCGAAACACCCCATCTCCACAAAACAACACTATTATAGCCTTCCCTCTTAGCAGAATCCCCAGCTGAGCTACAGGGTTGCTCTATCAAAAATTGGCAAACTTTGTAGACTGCTATGCATCACTCACTGTTTATTGCCAGTTGAAAAGAAAGCATCAGTTTGCATTTTAGAACATTCTGGTTTGAGATGACTTTTCAGTGCTGAGAGCCAAGTGCCCCTGGAGAACCACAGGGTCTCTTCTTCTCCCCGAATTTTCTTGGACTTGCTCAGTGGCTGAGAATGCCTTTGCCCTAGAAGTCAGCTGGTGTGCTAGAGAAAAAGTCCTGCTCCACACTAAGAGGGTCCTTAACAAAGTGAGGCTGTGCCAGTTGTGACATGGCATGGTGGAGTTTCTTAGAACTGGAATGTGGAATGAAATGATGCAAAGAGGGTGTTAAATTCCACTGGAGGCTGAAGGACAACCCTATATTAATTAGGTTTCTTTATGGTGCCAGTGACAATGCCCTAACTCAAATGTGTAAGCCACAAAGGAAACTTGATTGGCTCACAGAACTCAAAAGTCAAAATCAGGAATATTTAGATCAGATGTTCAAATGATTTTTCTGGACTCTCTCTGCATTTGCTGGCCAGCTTTCTCCTGTGCTGCTTTATGCTTAGGCAGGCTCTCCCCAGTGATGCCAAAAGCAACCACAGGCTAAACTTCCTTCTAACTAGTTTCAAAACCTCGATAAGAGGAGTTCACCTCCTTCTCAATAATTCTAGCAACAATTTTGGGACTAGGTCTGGGCCATGTACCCAGTAATGGGTATGGACAATTCTCAAAAGGAAAATTGGGATTCTGTTACCAGAAGGCGGCGAGATGGACTTGAAACTGTTAACAACCAGCTAAACAACTTACCTACTAGTTTCTTTGGGTTATCCTTTTAATTATCAACTAGAAGCAGAAATTTTACAATTGGAGATAGCCCTTTACTTATCTCTTTACACATTGGCTATGATTGATCTATGATTTCTCCTCAGGAAAATGTCAAAGCCATTATGATACACTAGGGCACCTGGGTGCTGTGCCATTTTGAAGCTTAGACAGAATATCAGTAGAAATGACAAGTTCTTCCTGTGAGTTTGCTGACTTGGGGTTCTTTAACACCCATGCTAAATCAAGCAGCAGCCTTCTGTAGCTCCAAGGTAAAGCAAGGGAAATCAGCCAATTTCCTGACAGAAATTGATAGCTTGTGATAGGGACTTTCTGCTTTTTTTTTTTTTTTTTAATGCAAGTGCCTTCATATTTCTAACCTCTTTCATGTTTCTTCCCATTTTGCTGATCACATGGGAACTACCATTATTTAGTAATTCCCAACTGTTTAAAAAAAATGAGAACTCCTTTCTAATGTAAGAGTTTATAAATATCTCACAATAGCAGTTGAATCCTTGCCTATATTGATATATTGACTAAGAAAATGCATACTGTTAAAGAAATTTATTTATATTGTTATTAAAACAATTTATATCATATTGATTACAGCAGCACCTATTGAACATATGAAAAATGAATAGTACGTGTATGTGTAAGATGTATTATTTATTCCACCTACATAGGGATGTGAAAATCTCTTGCAATAATTCCATAAATGCTTTCTGTAACGGGATCAAGAAATTGACGTCGGGTGACTTAAAATGATTCTCTTGTAGCTCTGGCGTTTGTTTTAACCTAGAAGGCCAAGGCCCCCAGATGTAAGGTCAGAGCCCTACATTCAGCCTCCCTTTTTGCTCCTTGTTTTCATATCTTTTAAATAACTAGCTCAAACTCTACTTTTAATAGAAAGAGAACCAACCAGCAGCCAAGGGAGTTGAGATGAGACTACCAAGGTGGGGACTTAACACAGCTTCCAGATGCTGATAGTGGGAATGACTGACTCACACATCCACTACAGGTTGAAGGCATTTGCCAAAAGGAGAAAAGTGGGAAGTGTTGATTTAAGGCCTATCTTCCAAACAGTAATGACCAATCTCATCAGAGGTGAATCTCATTTCACTTTCAATCAGGATGCAAAGACAGCAAGGAAACATTTATGCCAAAAGGGAAATATGTTTAAAAAGTAGAAATCAAATGCAAAGATGACTTTTGAGGTGGCATATTCAACAGCAGAGCTGGAAACTGTGTGTGGAGTTCATTACACACACTCTGGGTAGCTGTCATCCTTGTCATACTCTGATGAGCTCCTAATCCCTCTCCTAAATCCTTCCTCTACCCTCGCAAATAAGGCAGAGTACAGACAAGGGAACAGACTCAAGATTATAAACCTGGGCCATAGAATTTCCTATGATCTTTTGGGTGGAGAACAGTAAATAAAAAAATTATTTTTAGTTAAGAGAAATTTAAATTTTGAATTTCCACTCCAAATCATAAGCATTTATAGTTGGAAAATTCCAATACTAATTTGTAGACATGTCTAACATTGGTAATCAGTATGTTAATACAGATCTGGATCCAAAACAGTACATTTAGCTGAAAAACTATGTAAAAAGAAAATTTTGTAAAAGGATGGAGATACATTGCATTTCTTATATTCAAATGGTGTCAGTGTGTTTCAATGATGGCTTTCATCTCAGTAAAACCTCAGCCAATGGGAAACGCTGATACCTAAAGGTTGTGATGATTAAGAATATGGGCTTTAGAAGGAGATTGAGGCTGAGAAGTCCTAGTTTTGCCTTTAACCGGCCAGGTAACCTTGGGAAAATCACCCAACTGCTCTAAACTACAGTTTCCTCATTTGCATGGTGATACTATAATACAAACTTGTAAGATAATATCAGAGTTATCATGGCATAATTAATATAAAACACTTAGCAAAATAAGTGGAACATGTTAACTACTAATAAGTGTTAGTTCTTACTGTAAATTGTGATAGGGACAGGATATCTCAACCTGGCAGTGATTGGAGGCTCCTGCTCCCCACTGCCAACCCCCAGGTAATAAAAGAACTTTTTCTTTATCTACTCAGATTCTTGCCCTCTAAGAGAACTTTGCCAGACTAGTTTCTAAGCTTCTTGTACACATTAAACAAAACAAAATGACAGAAAAAATAAAACACAGAGTCTGTGTATACCTGTAAAATGAAGAACTGAAGGAATTTGGTGGGGGATGAAAACCCACATGGGCCACATGTTCTGTGAGAAAGTGTTTTGGGATTTGGCAACGTGAGAATTTCTGGAGCAGCTTTGGAGTCTGAGAAACAGGAAAGGAAGCAAAGGGAGTTTTGAAAGGGTGTTTTACCATGGATTATAAATTGAATCTACTATCATGATCTTTAAGAGATAAAAGAGATTTCAGTTGTAATTACTTTGGTTTCTGGACTGTGCTTTTTTTTTTTTTGAGACAGGGGTCTTGCTCTGTAGCCCAGCCTGGACTGCAGTGGTGTGATCACAGCTCAGTGCAGCCTCAAACTCCTGGGTTTAAGCAATCCTCCCACTTCAGCCTCTTGAGTAGCTAGGACTACGGATGCACACCATGATGCCCAGCTAATTTTTTTTTTTTTCAGAGATGTGGTCTCACTATGTTGCCCAGGCTGGTCTTGAACTCCTGGCCTCAAGTGATCTTCCTGCCTTGGCCTCCCAAAGTGGTGGAATTACAGGTGTGAGCCACCATGCCTAGCTGGTTGTGCTTTTTAATGGAGCATCTTGTAGCATTTGGGCCATGTGGGGCCCTGGTTTATACTTAGTTTATGCAGCCACAGTTCCTAACTTACCAAGTGGCACTTCTCTAACAGTGCTGAGACAGGTTTGCCTGATGTGGTCACTCTTTCTTCTGGCTTCTGTATTTATTAGGTGAAGCACACCTTAAACTTAGACAAAGAAGTCTTTATGCTTCCACCTTCGCCACCAAGACTCTTCTCCACCATCAACTCTCTATAAAATAGCACTGGCCTCAGCAAAAGAACATGCAGTAATTGATACCACAGTTGCAGACACTCAATCTTTATTGCCACTACCCTAGATCCTAAATTGAGCCTTAGCCAGGTTGGGGAAAGTGACTAGAGAAGGCAGATTATTATAACTATTCCTCAGACATCAGATTTCTTCTGTGACAGTGAAGTGCTCAAGTAATCTGTGGCACCATAGTTTTAGGGTTAACTTCCAAAAGATACAGTCAGGATTTCTCTTTGGAAACTTGCATTACAACTCTTCTTTATGGGTCTGTTCCAGGTAATTACACTGTTTTGCTCAGGGCAAAGCATCATCTGTTAAAGAGCTTTGGGTACTATTGAACACCTTAAATTCATGTAGTGACCAACAGAGTACTGGGAATTATAAGGGAAGCAGATTGCTTGCACATATTTTAAATACACAACTGAACAATCAACACAATTCGAATGTTTCAAACATTTAATTTATTCCTGCCCTGACCCGTCCTTCAAATAGCAGACTCAAAACAGGTGGTTATTACATCAGCTTCCAAATCACTTTCATATAATCAATTAACCTCATCACATTCAGACACTCAAACAGTTTCCACCAATGGACAATTTTATCACCACCAATGCAATTTGTTTTTACTTACCAGCCTCACTAATGGCCTCCTGAAACTAATACTTAGGTAAGTATTGGAAAATTTCCCGTGCTGTCTCAGGGCTATATACATTTTCTACATAGCAGCAAAAGGATTTGATGTCATTACATCTTAAGGCTTGGGGATTTTACCTTTCCATATAAAATGCACAAGTAAAACAATTCAAACCACCCCAGTCTACACAGAGAACTTCAAGTACCCACTCCATTTTCCAAAGAAATAAGATCTATGCAGGCTCCTAACACCAAGGACTTCATTGTGTTTGTTGTAAATAAGTCAGTGGATGTCATAAAGCACTTCTTGGCAGTAACTAAATCAGGAAGATCAGTGATGGCCAGCCTAAGCCAGCTATAAATTTTATGGCAATTTTTTAATGAGGCAAAGGAAGGGAGCTTATCAGCATTTTGTCTTTCAGGGTCAAATGAAAGAAAACAGGAGAGATACAGGGAAAGGAGTCTAGGGTACCTGGTGCTGGGGGAAGGAAGAGGGAAGAGAGTGAGTAAAAGAGGAAGAGAACATAAAAGCCAAACAGAAGGCAAGTAGCTAGAGGCTTATAGAGCCTTTAGCTTAAGAGCAGAAAGTTGTAGTTTGATGTTATCCTCAAGGGAAGCCTGCAGAAAGATTTCTGTGCCAATGTGACCTTAGCAAACATAAAAATGGATCACAGCTTTGGCATTTGGGCTGAAATATAGGGGAGAAAGGTAGGAGAGAGATAAGAAATAGATTGGGTAGAAACAGCAGATAGCAGAAGAGAAACCATACCGGAAAGATAATAAGCAGGGCCAGGTCATGATTGTTATGCCTCATGTTTCTTTGACCAATCCTGACCACTACAGGACCTCCTCTGGAAACTGGTTTGCATATGTCTTTGGAAATGGAAGTCCTTTGCCAACTTGATGGAGAAAGCTGGCATTTCCATAGGGACTATGAAAATTTATTCTGATTCAATAAGAACCTGAACAAGCCAAAGTGAAATCAAGGCTCAATGCTCCAAATTAAATTAGACATTTTATTAATCCAGTTAGAGATCACTGGCCAACTGTAAGTCCAGAATAGTGATTTTTAAAGGATAATAAGTGGAGCAGGAGCATGCGCCCTAAGAACCTAACCTTCATCAGCAGCTACATAAGTAGGGCTCGGTGGATGGGAACCTTGACAAAGGAATGATACAGGTAACCAGGCTAATGTGTGTGATCGGTGAGTTAGCAAATAATCTTTAAAGCAACAACCCGTGTTAATGCAGAAAGCAACCAGCCTCTACACAGGAAGAACTCTGCCACGCATCAAGCATTGGTGTTCGGTTGGCCTGACCTTTGATGCAAAACTGAGTTCTGCTCCCCAGTAGCTTTTACGTGTGTTCTCACAGTTGTTTCTCATCTCTGGCTTTTGCCTTTAGTGATGACTTTAACTTTATTATCTAATATTTTTGTCTTGTCACTTTCATTGTCTCAAAAAAGGAGGTCAGACAAACCTTGTCTTTTCTAAAAGAAAATTCTTTTTAATCCACAAACTTGTCTGTTACTTAGGAAAACCTTCATGAATTTCTCACGATAAGCCAATGAGAAAAGCCTTAGAAAACCTGAAGGAATCCCAGAGTTAAATTTTTTAAATTAATAATCCATAAAATAAGGTAAACTGGTTTACTATAGAAACAAGGATTTTAATAATATTTAACTGCAGTGCCTTGAGTAAGAGAAGAATGTTCAAAGTACTGGTGAAGCTGGTTAAAGATGTGGTAATATACACACTGAGCTACCATTTTTCCAGAAGAGTTCAGAGCATTGGAAAATTACTAACATTGTAAGTAAGGCAAACTTAGGAGAAACAAACAAAAAAAATCCTTGTTATTTAGCACCTGAAAAGTTTCTATTTATTAAAAAAAGAAAGGAAAAAGGAAAGCAAAGATGAGAAAAGAAATAGCTAAATAGAGACAGATAATTCAAGTAATTTATTGTAATGAATAGCAATCAACTTCCACAAAGAAAATATCATAAACATACAACTGGACCCTGCAAACATTTTATATAAGAATTCTAATTTCAGAGCTTACATGCTTGAATCCAAACTCCCATGCTTCTACATGTCCTGTGAAGAATTATAAGTTCTTCCCTCTGTGAGTCGGATCCTAAGCCAACCGTATTCTTTCTAGCTCAAATTTTCTTCCTATAGCTCTGTCAAAAATGAATAAAAACTGAATCACTGGAGTGGAAACTAGAGGCCTTAGTTTCTTGCCCTTCTTATTGAACCAGCTGTTAACAAATACACCAAGTTACATTTTTTGGTAAAGATTAACCAGACAAATGAATCTTCTGAAGTGATTTCCTTGGACGAATTGCCAAACTCCAGACCAGCTTCCTGGGCATACAACCTGTGCAGTAGCACAGGGCCCCACACTTAAAGGGCCCTGTGCTTGGTTTAATGCTCTGCTATGAACACCTTGAAATTCTCAGTAATTTTTTAACAAGGGACTCCACATTTTTTTTGGTGCTGGGCCTCCTAAATTATGCAGTCCGTCCTACCTTAACTGTGCCCAGCCTCTGCTTCCTTTTCTTTTCTTTTTTTTTGTTTTTTAAAATTTTTTTTCCTTTTCTTTTAAATTTCAGAATATTATGGGGGTACAAACACTTTGGTTACATATATTGCCTATGCACTGACCAAGTCAGAGCTACAATCGTGAACATCCCCCAGAAAGTGTGCCCTGCACCCATTAGGTGTGAGTTTTCCCATCCCCTCCACCCCCCTCCCACCTACCAAACCCCTGATGAATATTATTTCCATGTGTGCACATAAGTATTGATCAGTTAGTACCAATTTGATTGTGAGTACCAGGGGTACTTGTTTTTCCATTCTTGTGGTACTTTGCTTTGAAGAATGGGCTCTAGCTCTATCCAGGATAATACCAAAGGTTAATTCACCATTGTTTTTTATGGCTGAGTAGTACTCCATGGTATACATATATGACATTTTATTAATCCACTCATGTATTGATGGGTACTTGGGTTGTTTCCACGTCTTTGCAATTGTGAATTGTGCTGCTATAAACATTCACATGCAGATGTCTTTATTATAGAATGTCTTTTTTTCCTTTGGGTAAATACCCAGTTCTACTTTTAGTTCTTTGAGGTATCTCCATATTACTTCCCATAGAAGTTGTACTAATTTGCATCCCACCAGCAGTGTATGAGTGTTCCTATCTCTCCGCATCCATGCCAACATCTGTTGTCTTGGGACTTTTTGATATGAGCCAATCTCACTGGAGTTAAATGATATCTCATTGTGGTTTTGATTTGCATTTCCCTGATGATTAGAGAAGTTGAGCAATTTTTTATATGTTTGTTGGCCATTATTCTGTCTTCTTTGGAAAAGTTTCTGTTCATGTCTTTGCCCACTTTTTAATGGGATTCTTTGATTTTTTCTTATAGATTCTGGTTATCAGCCCTTTATCAGATGTGTAGCATGCAAATATTTTCTCCCATTCTGTAGGTTGTCTGTTCAGTCTAGTGATAGTTTCCTTGGCTGTGCAGAAGCTTTTTAATTTGATCAGGTCCCATGTATTTATTTTGGTTGCTGCTGTGATTGCTTTGGGGGTCTTCTTCATAAATTCTTTGCCTAGGCCAATGTCTATAAGCGTTTTTCCAATGTTTTCTTCTAGAATTCTTATGGTTCATGGGATACAGGAAAAGCAGTCCTGAGAGGAAAACTCATCGTCTTAAATGCCCACATCCAAAAGATAGAAAGTTCACAAATCAGAAAACTAATGAATCATCTCAAGGAAATGGAAAAGGAAGAGCAAACCAACCCTAAACCCAGCAGAAGAAAAGAAATAACCAAGATCAGGGCAGAACTAAATGAAATCGAGAACAAAGGAACTATACAGAAGATTAATAAAACAAAAAGTTGGTTCTTTGAAAAGATAAACAAAATAGACAGGCCACTTGCTAGATTGACCAGAAGCAGAAAGGAAAGGACTCTAATAAGCTCAATTAGAAATGAAAAAGGAGAGGTCACAACTGATATCATGCAAATACAAAACATCATCTTTGAATACTATAAAAATCTCTATGCCCAAAAACATGAAAACATGAAGGAAATGGACAAATTCTTAGAAACACACTACCTCCCTAGGCTCAATTAGGAAGAAATAGAATTCCTAAACAGACCAATATCAAGCACGAAATTGAAGCAGTAATAAAAAATCTTCCAACAAAAAAAAGTCCTGGACCAGATGGGTTCATGTCTGAATTCTACCAAACCTACAAAGAAGAACTTGTACCTATACTGCAGAAATTATTCCATAATATCGAGAAGGATGGAATCCTTCCAAACTCATTCTATGAAGCCAATATCACCTTGATACCAAAGCCAGGATAGGACACAACAAGAAAAGAAAACTACAGACCAATATTCCTTATGAATATAGATGCAAAAATTCTCAATAAAATCCTAGCAAACCTAATTCAAATACACATCAAAAAAATAATTCATCACGATCAGGTGGGCTTCATCCCCAAGATGCAGGGATGGTTCAACATATGCAAATCTATAAATGTAATTCACTATATAAATAAAAGCAAGAACAAAGACTATATGGTTCTCTCAATAGATGCAGAAAAGGCTTTTGACAAAATTCAGCACCCTTTTATGATAAGAACTCTTAACAATATAGGCATAGATGTCTCATACCTCAAAACTATTAAAGCCATATATGAGAAACCCACAGCCAATATCATACTGAACAGGGAAAAATTGAAAGCATTCCTGCTTAAAACTGGAACCAGACAAGGTTGCCCACTATCTCCACTTCTATTCAACATAGTTCTGGAAGTCCTTGCCAGAGCGATCAGAAAAGAGAGAGGAATCATGGGTGTCCAAATGGGGGCAGAAGAGATCAAACTTTCACTCTTTGCTGACGATATGATATTATATCTAGAAAACCCCAAAGATTCAACCAAGAGACTACTGGAATTGATAAAATAATTCAGCAAAGTCTCAAGATACAAAAATCAATGCACACAAATCAGTAGCCTTCACGTATGCCAATAACAGTTGAGCCAAGAAACAAATCAAAGACTCAATACCTTTCACAATAGCACCAAAGAAAATTAAATATTTAGGAACATATTTAACTAAGGAGGTGAGAGACCTATATAAGGAGAACTACAAAACACCAAGAAAAGAAGTTGCAGAGGATGTAAACAGATGGAAAACCCTACCATGCTCTTGGATTGGTAGAATCAACATTTTTAAAATGTCTATACTACCTAAAGTGATTTACAGAATCAATGCAGTCCCTATCAAAATACCAACATCATTTTTTGCAGATCTAGAAAAAGTAATTCTAAGTTTCATGTGGAACCAGAGAAGACCCCGTCTAGCCAAAGCAATCTTAAGCAAGAAGAACAAATTAGGAGGCATCAATCTACCAGACTTCAAACTATACTACGAGGCTATAGTAACCAAAACAGCATGGTACTGGCACAAGAACAGAGACACAGACCAATGGAACAGGACTGAGAACCCAGATATAAAACCTTCCTCACACTGTCATCTGATCTTTAACAAAGCAGACAAAAACATACACTGGGGGAAAGAATCCCTATTCAATAAATGGTGCTGGGAAAATTGGATAGCCACATGTAGAAGACTGAAACTAGATCCACACCTCTCACCTCTCACAAAAATCAACTCATGATGGATAATAGACTTAAACCTAAGACATGAAACCATAAGAATTCTGCTTTCTTTTCTGTAAAATCAGGACTGGACACAAGATCCCAAGCATTGGTGTCATCTCCAGGATGTGATGACCCAAATGCTTCAGGATTTTCTGGCATTTAGGGAGTACAATGCCACAACAGCTGTCAGGAGATGTTCTGGGATTCCTTGTCCAGGACATATTCTCATTCTTAAATTGGCCACCACTCCCCTATATAGTAATACAGGGGCTATTATTCTGCTCTTTCTTTCTCCTCTAGGCCAAACTCTCCTTATGGCACCATGGACTAGTCATGTAATGCCACAAGAATGCTTCAAACAAACCACCCCAAAACTGAGAGACGTAAAACAACATCCATTATTATTGTTCTCAAGCCCACAGTTAGCTGGCATTTTCTGCTGATCTGGGTCAGAGCTGGCTGGGCATTTTCCTGGCCTCAGCTGGCACACCCTGGCTCTCTCCCTGTGGTCTCTATCCCTCCAACAGGCCAGTCCAGGCTAGCAGAGGCAGCAGTCAAGAGAGGAGCAGAAGGAAGCAAGGCTTTCAAGACATAGGCACAGGACTTTCCCAGTGTTACTGCTGCTGCTTTCCACCATCCAAAGCAAGTCTCAAAGCCGGCCCAGATTTTGGGGTGCATGATATAAACATTTATGGGATCTTTTGAATAGATTTCTTGATGAGAGGAGCTATAAAGTCACATTCTATGGGTGCTTGGATATAGAGAGGGAAAGAATTGAAGCCACTTTTGCAATAAATCTGCCACACTCACATTAATCAAAAGTTCTATTTGCTGTGTGTACTCCATCCCAACAACTCACTGCTGTGTGACCCTAAGCAAATCACTCGGGGTCTCCTTCCATGCCTCGTCTATATAAATGAGGACATCTGGCCAGATTCTCTCTAAAGCTCCTTCTGCTCTGACACCCTCATAGCCCACAGACCTCTCCTTTCTCACCCCAGCCAGTTTCCAACCTTATCCTCCTCCTCTGACCAGATCTCTGTCCCTACATCCTATAGAGCATCTAACCACAGATTGATCAAAGTGATTGATTTAACTTACTTTGATCTTTACAGCTTTGTTAGGCCCTGAAAACTTAGTTTCAAAAATAGGAGTTTGGAATTCTCAGGGGAAGAAGTTTAAATTTTTCTCGGCCATGCTAGAAACCCCCTTGCTACATTATAAGGGCAGCAAAAGGTGAATCCCCCAAATCCAATGTCTGTGGCTCTGTGGTTCCTTTGTCTCTAAAGGAGCAGAATCCTTTTGTATTCGAGTGTCTCTGCGCCACCCCCACCCTCCCACCACACTGCATCAAGCACTCACAGTCCAAGCCAAAACACACTGGCGTGGCTCACTGCAGGCCTTTCAGCAGGGACAGTGATCTTTTAAATAAATGAGAAGGACACTGTGTGCTTGCAAAAGCCTGCAAAGTCCTGTCAGCTTTACGCTTGCCGATTTACATGGCTTTTAAAAGACATAACCATAAAATTTCACTCCAAAATTAATTCTGGCCAGTCAGATCTTTGCCTAGGCTTGACAATTTTAATTTAGCAAAGTAACGAGATAATAGTTTAATTTTTTTCCCTTGCTGGATGCCCTTTTGATCTTCATAACTCATGATACAGCCTTTTCTCCCAGTAAGATTTCTGCTAGGACTAAATACACATCCAGATCTTGTTTTATTTTTTTCTAAGAAAATCATTAAAGCACAGAAGCTAGTCCTACAAGGATCTGCAGTCCGAATGTGCAGGACCAGCAAATGCACCACAGAGCAGGACAGGCATCCTGCATGTGGCTTGCTGGGTATGTGCAGTGGCTGCTTTTGCCGCTGGTTCAGAAAACAGGAGCTAAATTTGGTCTGTATCATTGTGTTTTAAACTGTAAACTGCTTCTTAGGCTGCCAGATATGCCTTTTCTTTGTGCATTCATTTGCGTTTTATTGTCTCCAAAATAAACTTGTCTCTTTGAATCAAGAAATCTTCCACTAGACCAAAAAAAAAAAAAAAGAAGAAGAAGAAGGGTGATGATAGAGGACCTGCCAGTCTGTCTCTCACTTGCTGACGTGCCCATTTCCTCTGCAGTGGCTTTTGTCATTTTGCTGCACGTGTCCGTGTTGGGATCAGGTTGGAGCAACAGAGTGGGTTATTTGGATCCCAAGGTGGCCTTTGAAGGTCACTGATGTTTGGTCCTCGGTCACCTTGCCTACTTTTTGTTGGGGTGGTGCTTTTCTCTATTAAGTCTAGTGCTCTGTGCATCTAGTGTTTTCTCCAATAATTAGACAAGAAAAATAGAATCTCCAAAGCTTCTAGATCAGAGCCTGTTGGGTGACTGGGCAGGGAGAATGGGGGTGGGGGCAGTTAAGGCCAGCCTCGCATTTACAAACAGTCTTCATATTTTCACTTCTTGCCTATAAATTATGTTATACATACAACCACAAAGATACAGAATTAAAAGGAGGCATTCATTTTATGCCCCATTCTGCTTCTAATGTACTTTAATGTTTATAAAATGATAATTACCTTTAAAATAGCCTACTCTTGAAAGGGCACTTATCGTGGCAAAAGTTTTCATTTACTGAATGGAAGTATTTAAAATATAATGTAAGCTTTGTCACCTTATTTTGGCCTGTGTTTATTTTTTAAATAAGCCAGGAGACTGAAAGTTCCAAGGTTGCTGGAACTTCTCTTAACCTCTGAAAAGCCCTACTTTGGACAAATCAGTTTTTTTTCTTTGTGTATTACTAACCTCTTCTAAGGAAAAAACCACTGGACCAGAAGAAACATGGCTCACATGTTTGCAGCAGAAGAGGTGGGCACCAAACCAGGTCAAATATAGTAAGGAGCTTAAGTCCTAGAGAAGAGTTGGCATAGCCATTTATAGAGTGAAAGGCTGAGGACACACCACTTAGATATAGGACCTTCTGAGCTGTCTCTCTGGATTTCCTTCCAAAGCTTGTCTTAGCTTTCAGTATGTTGCACCCATGTCTTGGTTTGGCACACAAGCACCTTCACAACCTGGCCCCTGGCCACTGTCCAGCTCTTTCTCCCTCTACTCATCTCCCTAGAGCCTTTGCTTCTGATGCTGTTGAACACCCCTAGGACTTCACACATGCCCTTCCTCTTGCCTGAAATGCCCCCCCCCACTCACCACAACAACTTAGTTATCATGGAAACTCTTTTCCATCCTTCATAAATCATTCATCCTGTATTTTCCACCTCTGGGTTCAGATAGAACCCTGGGAATAATTGTGCCAATTATCACTCTGTATTATAATCTTTGCTTTACCTGCCCTCTTTCTTGAAAGAAAGGCTATATTTTAGTCATTGTTTTATCCCTGGTTTATAGCAAAATGCGTGATGCATGACAGATTTAAAAGTGAACAAATGCATGAATAAACAAAGTAGACCCAAAGCCTCTTAGAAATGCAGAAGCTTGGGCTCCACCGCAGATCTACAGAATCAGAATCTGCATTCTAACAAGATCCCCAGGAAATGTGATTGCACATTAAAGTTTGAAAAGCACCAATCCAGCTTGCCCTGATCTCTCACTCTGTAAACATCTGGAGCATTGATTGTCAAGGCTCCAGGTTTGGTAATTATTAACGTACCTGCCTTACTTTGCACTGTGCTTAATTGCTGCATGTGAGTGTGCAATTTTGTGTGTGTGTTTGTGTGTGCGCGTATGTATGCTCACATGCTCACTGTCTTACCTCCTCACTCAGAAGGCCATACAGGGACTCTTCTGGCATTTCCTCACTATTCCTTTCAGCACCCAGCACTAGGGTATACCCAGAGTAGGTGCTTGGAACAAATTTATGCAAAAATCCAAGGGCCATTGAAAAAACAGGTTTTGCCCAGAAATAAAACCATATACCTACAACCAACTGATCTTCAGCAAAACAGACAAAAACATACACTGGAGAAAGGGCACACTATTCAATAAGTAAATGGTGCTGGGAAAATTAGATAGCCATATGCAGAGGAACGAAACTGGATCCCTATCTCTCACCATATACAAAAATTAACTTAAGATGGATTAAAAACTTAAATGTAGACCTGAAACCATAAAAAATCTAGACAATAACATAGGAAAAACTCTTCTGGACATTGGTCGGTCTAGGCAAAGAATTTATGACTAAGACCCCAAAAGCAAATGCAACAAAATAAAAAATAGACAAATGGGACTTAATTAAACTAAAAAGCTTCTGCACAGCAAAAGCAATAATCAGAAGAGTAAATAGACAACCTACAGAATGGGAGAAAATATTCACAAACTATGTATCTGACAAAGTACTAATATCAGAATCTATAAGGAACTCAAACAACTGAACAACAACAACAACAAAAAAAAAACAACCCCATTAAAAAGTGGGAAAATGACATGAACAGGCATTTTTTGAAAGAAGATATACAAACGGCCAACAAACATATAAAAAAATGCTCAACATCGCTGTCAGTGAAATGCAAATTAAAACCACAATGAGCTACCATCTTAATCCAATTATAATGGCCTTTATTAAAAAGTCAAAAAACAATAGTTGTTCGTGTAGATGCACTAAAAAGGGAACACTTATACACTGTTGGAATATAAATTAGTATAACCTCTATGGAAATCAGTATGGAGATTTCTCAAAGAAATAAAAGTAGATCTACCATTCAATCCTGCAATCTCACCACTGGTTATCTATCCAAAGGAAAAGAAATCATTATATCAAAAAGATACCTGTACTCATATGTTTATCACAGTACAATTCACAATGGCAAAGATATAGAATCAACCTAAGTGTCCATCAACCAATGAGTGGATAAAGAAAATGTGGTATATTTGTACCAGGGAGCACTACTTAGCCATAAGAAAGAATGAAATAATGTCTTTTGTAGCAACTTGAATGGAACTGGAGGCTGTTATCTTAAGTGAAGTAACTCAGGAATAGAAAAAGAAATGTGGCATGTTCTTACTTATAAATGGAAGCTAAGCTATGGCTACACAAGGACACACAGTGGTATAATGGACACTGGAGACTTAAAAGGGGGGAAGGTGGGAGGGGGTTAGGGATGAAAAATTACCTATTGGGTACAATGTACACTGTTTGGGTGATGGGTACACTAAAAGCCCAGATTTCACCACTATACAATATATACATGTAATGCAATTTAACTTGTACCCCCTAAATCTATTGAAATAAAAAAATTAATAATAAAATAAAAAATTTTATTACTAAAAAGCCAGGTTTTGTAAAACTATATGATGCCTACTTCTACAACAGAACAGCCAATATCAAACTAAATCTGAGATTATTCGAAAGGAGACTAAGGTGAATTACCTTGCCTCTCATAAGCATCAAGTGAAATATGAATTTTTTGTAAACATACTTATAGCTCTCACCAAATTGGTCCCCAGCTTCCACCACTATCTTTGAAGGGACATCTCGCAGTCCATTAGGACAAGATTTCCTGATTCATGTTCTATATTTAAATTTTCCTTAATTTTGGTATGCCCAGAAATTTAGTACTTTTGATTATTGCTCACAACAATTTGTATTCCTCCTTTGGACGCTTCTGGAAATGTTGGTTTACTTCATTTTATCCCACATTCTCTGAGTTATTCACATTTTGCAATTTAATTGCTTCAAGCACTAATATTGAATAAAGGTAACTGTGAGCTTGTTATTCGCTGCACAGGGGAGCCCACAACACATGTACACACTGGCTGACTAATGAGGGGCAAAAGAAGCAAGATGAAAGACGTGGCAATATTTTTGACCTCTCTGGGAAAATATTTCATAGGAAAAAAATCGTGCTAATGAAGCATGAGCAAAGAGGCTGTTGGGAAGGTAAGAAGAAGGAAGAAACTATTATAGTGAAGATGTTGACTAATGTGAAATACTGCTGACACTTTATCTACAATAACTCATTTAACCTTATCAGCATAATGGGGTAGGAATCATAGCCCCAATTTTACCAGTGAGGAAAACAAGGATTTTTGAGTCAAAGTCATAGTGTGAATAAAATTTAAAAAAAAAAAAAAAAAGGAAAACAAGGTTCCTAGGTACTCTCAGACACACATGAAACTGGGTTTTGAACCACTTCTTCTTCCTCCTCTTTTTTAATTTTGGTAAAGAACACAACATAAAATTTACCATCTTAACCATTTTTCAGTGTATAATTCAATAGTGTTAAGCATAGTATATTCACATTGCTGCCCCACAGATCCCTGGAACCCTTTCATCTTGCAAAATTGAAACTGTACACATTGAACACCATCTCCCTATTTCCCCTTCCCCCACCACTTCTTTTTACAAACTAGTCAAATGTAGTATTTTGCTCATCTTTTTTTCCTCCTTATCCTTTTTTCCACTTTCTCCTCCTTCTTATGGTACCATATTTTACACTGCTATGCTCTATCCCAACAGTGACAAGAATGACCTGAACATTCTTAGTTACCTTCCCTATGGAGTCTGTGGAACAAGCAACTGCAATGGTTTGTCAATGGGAGAAAATCAGGAGAAGATTTTTTGGTTCTTGTAATGTTGGAAATTAATCTGTACACTTTACCTGTGTTAAGGGAAGCTTTGTATATAGACCATTACTTCATTGAAAACTCTGTCCAAAATTCCCACTTTGCCACCAAGCCACATTCCTGAGGCTGGGATTCTAGCACTGTGTCCTTCCAAAGCACCAGGAGGGTAACATGCACATGACTAGTCCAGGAATTCTCTGCCTGGTGGCCTTGCCTCCTGAGTGAGATTGTCTCTGGCATGAGACATGCATTCCCTGAAGATGAGACAGAATGAGAAGGTTCTATGGCCCAGGGTGTAGGTTTGCAGTCTTTGAATTGGCACTGTGACATTATCTTACTTTGTCTTATATAATCTTTGCAAGCCTGTCTTATATAATATTTGCATAATTCTATGTAAATAAATTCTTTATTAGAGATTCAAAGGCAGGAAAATATTTACATTAGTGTATTAGAAAGCAATCAGGGCCCAGAGAGAACAGTTATTAATGCCAAGAGGAGCAGCAGACATCCCCCAGAGCCTACTCCCTCCAGAGCCCTGTGTCATCGTGGATGCATCATGCAGTGATGGGTTTATG
Source organism: Daubentonia madagascariensis (assembly GCA_023783475.1). Classification (NCBI taxonomy): domain Eukaryota; kingdom Metazoa; phylum Chordata; class Mammalia; order Primates; family Daubentoniidae; genus Daubentonia; species Daubentonia madagascariensis. The sequence goes on from JAKFHU010000585.1 coordinate 17,930,284, forward strand.
CTAGGCAGCCAGCATCTCCATGCTCCAGCTTATAGGAACACAAAGGGTCGTTTCTCCCTGGATTTCATGTCACCAAAGATGATGGAGCAACTAACTATAGAAGTGACCTGCCCAAAGTCACTTCTTTTATATCCTGTAGCATCACTGTCTGATTTTGGTGAGAGCAGGAGCGTCCTATCATAGTTCCAAAGCCTTGAGAGGATGCTGAAGTTGGTGGACCTGTGTTTAAACCCATCTCTACAATTAATAGCTCCATGACCTTGAGTGAGTTACATAACTTTCCTGGGCATAGGTTTATTAAATGAGATAAGTTGGATGAAGCACATATTATATTTCCTGAATTGCTTAATAAATGTTAGCTATTAGTATTTTTATTGTCTTATTTTTGCCATTTCTAACAGTATAGCCTAGATTAGAACTCAGTTCGACTGTTCTATTATACTAGAGGACTGCAAATTACAGCCCCTGTGCCAAATCCCATCTACCACCTCTTTTATAAATCAAGTTTTATTGGAGCACATACATGTTCATTTGTTTATATGTGGTCTATGGCTGCTTTCATGCTACTATGGCAGAATTGAGGAGCTGTGTGACAGAAATCAGATTTAGAAAGACTCTAGACTCTGGAGTGAAAAGATAGTGATTCAAGATTCACCTTTACTCCTCCCTAGCTGGATAACACTGGGCAAATGATTGCAACCTGAACTTAAATTTCTTTATCTGTAAAATGGAGATAATAAGAATACTCACATTACATATTAGTAGTGATGATTAAATTAAACAACTTATATTTAAGCCCTATATAAGTATTTAAGTCGTGTAAGAATTCATTCATTCATTCATGTGACAGACACCAGACCAGATACAGAGGATTCAAAGTTAAAAAAAACAAAAGCAAAAACAAAAACCAGACATAGTCTCTGGCCTTCAGGAGCTTATCTCCTGGTAGGGAAGACAGGCTGCTTGATGCAAGGTATATTTCCTAATTAATCAATCTCATTATCATCAATTTGTAAGATATCCAATTTGAATTGTGAAATCACACGCCATAGAGAAATGCCTGTACTTTATAATTCTGCCTTTGGCTCAGCCTGGGTCAGAGATATTAAGTTGTACATCTTTCAGTGTTGAGTTGGTTATTTGCTTTTATTCAAACAAGGAATCAGTCAAGTCCTTCAAAAGAAACACATTCACGGAGTTAGACAAGTTGTCTGGTGAATGTGACACATGCAGAGATGCCCACAGGATGATTTAAGCCTTTGTACATCTACAAAATAAAGTTCAACCAAGCAAAATGGTGCTTTGTAAGAAAAACCCACAGACCAAATACAAATACACATGAATCCAGCACAGACTTGAAAAAACAACTAAGAACATGCCATCAGATATTTTTCTATTGTTGTTTTATCACCTAGATAGCATTACTTTCTGGAAAATAAGCAGGCAAAAATAACTTTGATTGAAAATTTTCACCTCTAAATCATGTTTCAGTTGAATGACAAAGAACTGCTTATTTGTTCTAATTCTAGGCCAATGTCCCGTGACATTTTTATATGTCAATTTGCCTAGTGTAAATATGCATTAAGAACACATCACTCCTCACTAATTTTATTAATAAGTTTCTTCTCCTTGAGTTTTCCCTACACTGTAAAAAGATTAATAAGGTGTTAAGGATTTATAATCTAATAAGAGATCTACTAATTTCCCTATTAAAAGGGTATCACTCTCTTAAAAACAAACAAACAAACAAGAAAAAAATCTCTCAGATGCTGAGCAGTCTACGGGCATGTCTCCCAAGTCAGTCATCTGACCATGGTTTTTACGCCCTGTGCACAAAAGGGACATTTAGTATGAAAGCAGTAAGTGAAAACTAGGGGCTGTTGTCAAAGTGTCAGCCATTGTGCTCATATTAATAATGACTGCAGCTGTCTGAGACTTAAATTGGAATCTTTGAAACAAGTTAAACACTTCCAGCACTATTTAGAGCCATTTTAAAGGTAACAAGAAAAGTTTATGTTGAGATCTTTTGCTAGATGGCATTTAAAATAAAAATCTCTTTAGAAACCTAAACTATACTTTTTTGGAGATGCCATTATGGGATTACTTGATAAATCCTCATTTTCAATTAATTAAATATTCCAAAAGCTGGATTCATAGGCATATTTGTGCATGCATGCTCACATTTACTTGTGTAAATTCTTGTAATCTAAAAGTAGAAGAACATTTTTCCTGGAACTGGTGTGCTTCTCACTTATTAGATACCCCAAACAGAGCAGTATTATTTCTGGCTGCTCTCCCTGGCATTGGAAGAGATGGTTACATGTCCAGCAAAGACAACCATTCAGGTTGGAGCTAAGTGAGTATATTTCTCCAAATCTCCTGGGTTGAGGAAAAGGATCAGCATCCCTTCAAAGGAACTGTTCCAAATGTACACTAACTGCAGAAAAAAATAAGTCCATCTTTGGATTTAAGAAAACCTGTGACTTGATACAGATGAGGTGGCAATGAGTCAGTCAGTCCTTGTGTAAACTTCCCCAGAGGGGCCTGACAGCACAGACTTCAAGTTATACTGCTTGGATTCTTCAGATGGCCTCTGGGGACTTATGTAGGGAAAACTTTCTGTGTTAAGCTTCTGAAATGAGCTTTTTGAATTGCACAGTGGTAAGACACAGCCCAATAACTTGGAGCAAATGAATTTACCAAATAAGGGGAGACAGCTGAGTGTTCTATTCAAATGGCATGTCCATTCACCACCCTCTGACAGTTTCAATCTAACTTGATGAAGTCCATTGTAATTAAGTAGATGAATGTGCTATGCCATTGTTCCCTTTGGATGTACACTATTGAGAAACATCAGATCTAATCCTGGGAAGTCAGAAGTCCTGGGTTCTAATCTTGGTTCTGCCCTCATCACCCTTGTCTACCTCACTAGAGTATTAGAAGAACAAATGGAGAATATATAAAACAACATTTTCAAAAGTATAAAGTAATTGTCCATCTTTTAGATAAATATTTATTAACTCTCCACTGTGTGCCAGGCATAGCTATATATGTCATCCTATCCTTAGAATAATGCCATAAGATAAATGCTATGACTACTTTTATAGATTAAGGAAACGAGCCTCAGAGAAGTTATGTGATTTGCCCCACATCATACAGCTATGACATGAAAATCAGAGATTTGAATTTAGGCCTTTTCAGTCCAAGTCTAGGTCCATTTTCTCCTAGATCAAGAACCTTCTAAATGTTCACTATTGAAGAACGCTAAGATTTAAATGTCATATATAAAGCTCCAAGTTAGCAGGTGACCTAAATGCTTTAGTTTCAGGGTATCCTAAACTTCTTTGTGGGAGAAACTTCTTTTCGTTTCCTTGAAACCTGTGGGGATGGTGCTCACAGAGAGGAGGGCAGTAGAACAGGTAAGAGAGCAGGGCTGTTTCTGTATAACCCACCCTGGAATTTCCAACTGGAGGGACAGTACAGCAGCAAAGCAGATGATGATGGCAATTGGCTTGGAGAGCTACCATGTAAGCTGCAATACACACTGGTAGCATAATATCTTTTAATCAAGGAGCCCTGCCTTTCTGAGAGGAAGTGCAGGATGTGAGAATTTTATGGAGTCCTGGTAGAAAAGTTTGAGGGGGGGAGATTTTCTTGGGACCCCTTAAATCTCAACACATGGGAAATGCCCAGTTTTTAATAAGTAATGCCAACATGGTTTCAACCTAAAAGTTTTGAGTATATTCATTTCATACAAGTCATATATGTATAACTGAGGGTACTTAGTTTTATATTTTCCCCTGTCCCCATTCAGCTCAATTACCTTCCTTCTTATTTTCCAACAGACAATGACATTTTAGACTCATTTGTACAACTCTAAGGCCATATGAGTCAAATAATTCTGTCCAGTAGCATGAGTCAATCTCAGAAGCCAGCTTACACTAAGCTTTCTGTGCGCACGTGTATGGGCACATGTGCATACACATACACACACACACACACACATACCCACACACACACATCTACCCCACAACCTCCCCTCTAGCCTTTCAGAGCCATATTTTAGGACTGGGGAATCACCTGACATAGGCTCAAAATAAAGTGTAGGACTAAGTGTTTTGGGTCTCCAGGCTCTCCCTCTGTTCCAAGTTGCAGCTTTTTCTCAGGCAGCTGCTATGGCTCCAGAGCCAATAACTGAAGGCCCTATTACTACCATCAGCACAGAGGCTCCAATCCAGACAACAGTCCTGACAACCTCCTTGCAGATTATATGGCTTGTCATTGGGAGAGGAAAAACTGCCATGTAAAATGGCTCCTTTCATTTATAACATTGGTTCTACAGCCAGAGTCAGAATCTGTTTGAATGGGCTTCACTCTCCAACAAGTCAGTGAAATGCTTTTCATGTTCTCCCACCTCCAGGGAACTTTCTTTACAACGTTCATCAATGAGAAAACAAGATAACTCTGGACTCACACCTGTAGGATGGAGCTGGAAAGTGATAAAATACATCCATTCATTCAGAAACAGAGGAATCTTACACATTGTATGGAACTAATGTGTTTGTACCACAAAAGCAAAGGAACTGAAGTCCTGAATCCCCTTTTCCCTCTCCTAGCTCCTTCTGCATCTTCCTTAAATATGGAAACAAAATCCACAGTGTGCATATGAGGGTTCTCTTCAAATGAACTGCTTCAGTAAAACTTCTGTGATGTTGCAGGAGCCACCCTTGAGCACTGTAAGAAGCAAGAAGATATCGCCAGGACAGGCCAGGTTTTGGAGGCACTAGGAATTCTCTTCAGCGGTGATAATCTGCCTTGATCCGATTTGGAGCCATCAGAACCTCCCCCCGCCCAACCCTTCTGATTTTTATATCTGTTGTTCCTGACTTCACTTCCTCCTTATTACCTCTACTTCTCTACTTATTGCCTCTACTTCTCCTCTCTTGTCTATGTCCTTATCCCTGTGATCCTGATCCTGGATCCTGGCAACCTGATCCCAAAGACTCTCTCTATTGATAACTTGGAATTGGAGTTGTCCACATATAATGCATCATGCCTACAATTCCCAATGGAAATAAAAGCTCATTGAGTAAGAACTCAATCTATTCCCAGTCAATGACCACAAAGAAAAGATGTTTCCTTGCTTTGAGTATTTACAAGGACTTAAAGGTAATTGGCTTGGAACTTGATTTGGAGAGTTTTCTTACAACAATTTCTTTTTAGCATTAAAAAAACACAACAGATCAAAATGTTCTTAAGAAATCCCAAGAGGTTACTTTGCCTGCCTCTCTGGAATTCTGTGCTTTCTCACATTGATATTCAGGTCCTGGGGACAAAACAAACTGATGGCTGTGTGAAGCTGAATAACTTCTATGGTCAAATAAGTATTCTAATATGTGGGCAGGAGAAAGAATTCTAAGATGAGGAGCTGTCTTCACATGTTCTTCGCTGCTTTAAAAAAATTTTTTTTTCTCTCTGTCTCTACAAACTGGCCATTTGCTCCTAGGGTATCTATCTTTTCAGTGTAATTTAATGCCTATCAGTCTGGTGATGGAGAAAGTGATGATGTGTCACCATCCCTTCCTTCTTAGCTATACTCTCACCAAAGTGGAAGTATAACTCTGGAAAGATAATTTATAGGTGTGTAAATGAAGGGGTAGAAAAAAATGGATCTCAAAAGTGTGGCCGCTACTGGTCTTGTGGGTCAAATAGCTTTAAGCAAAATGCAGGTAGCTTTGCACAAAGTGCCCGTTGAATTCAAATCAACCCCTTGAATTGTGTCCCCCAAAAACTTATTTTGAAGTTGTTGGGGCTCATAACATGATATCCCAAAGTATGGTGCCTTTGTGTGCTGAGTACTTTGAACTGAAGGACATTGACATTGGAAGGGCCTCAGAAGTAAGGTCCCCCGACCTTCTCCTACCCTCCTACTTCCCATCCCTCTTTCTCCCTCAAAGCAAGTCATAGAAACCAGAATTACTCTTCTCCAAGGTAGGTCATAAAAACTAGAATGCCTTTCCTAAAGGCAAGCCATAAAACCTAGAGAGGTTACTCTCTCCTTTCTCCTTTCTCCCTTAAAGACCCTCATTCCACAGGGGTCCTGCCCCATACCTAGGAAGAAGGAATGCTACACAGAGAGGCCAAGAAGAATCTGAGCAGACAGGCCTTGCTGGGCTCCCCCCTCAGTCTATTACCATTAGATCATCCCCTTTTGTACAATCATATTTCTATATGGCTGTCCATTCTTCATCAAACCTAAACATAAAAACAATTTTCCCTGAGTCTTTGCATCTTCATTTCCAAAGCCTCCTGTGTCATGTAAAACTTTGATTAAATAAATGTGTAATGCTTTTCTCTTGTTAATCTGTCTTTTGTTATAGGAGTGTTGGCCATGACCCTTAAGATGAGTGAGAAAAAGTATCACATCTTTTTGCCCCTACAAAATCCTAACCCCTGGTACCTGTGAATTTGACCTTATTTGGGAATAGGGTCTTTGCATATATCATCAAGTTAGGATGAAGTCATACTGGATTAGGGTAGACTCTAAATCCAAAGACTGATGTCACTGATAAGCTTCATGCTGAATTTCCAACTCAGCTAGGTTTGCCATTGAAAAGTAGATGCAGTTAGGTTTTGATTTTCATGTAAAGCCCCCAATTTTGTGGGGTTGTTTATACAAAATCCAAGCATCCTGCACAAACTCCTCTGCTTAGTCCAAGTTTCCTTGACAATGATCTGCTCTGTCCCATCACCCTTCACCAGTTGGCATAAGTGCTTCTCTGTTCCATCATTAATTGTACGGCAAATAGATCAGAGCTTTCCAACTTCAAGTGGGCATAAAAATTAACTCGAAAGTATGTAAACTGCAGACTTTCAGGTCCTATGATCAAAGATTCTGGAGTGAATTTGAAGTGAAGAATTCAGCATTTCCCTTTCAATTTCTCTCCCTTTTTTTTTTCATTCTCTCTGTTTCAGAATTTTTTTTCAATGATACTCTCTGTCTTTGCCTCTTTCTCTTTTTCTCTATATTAAGCCTAGTGAGAGACCCAAATGAGTTTGAGGAATAGCAGAAATAAAACTCACAAGCACCAAACATATCTACTCACAAGAATTAATGAGCATCAAAATGTGTATATATGTATGAGATATGTACGAGTATATGAGAAGAACACAGTCCTATGATTCTCAGATCTGGTTGCCCAGTAGAATCACCTGGGGGAACATTTAACAAACACCAACTCCTGGGCCCATCCTAGACCTAGATTAGAACCATTTGATGGAGGAGGCTAGGCACTGGTAAATTTTATTAGTAACCCAGGTGTATTCACCTGGGTTATCCTTAGTGTGTAGTCAAAGGATATAGCTGCACAAATGTGGGTCCAAAGTGTCCCCCTATGTTCCTCATGGGGATGCCCCCAGGGTGGTGAGAGGGGTAGAGGGTGAGGAACAGGCTAAAGCTGAGAGGCTTTCTGAAAAGGGCTGAAGACTTTTTACCCCCAGCCCTTCCTCCCACTCGGATCAGCACGCAGAAGCATCTCAGGCTACCAGGTAAGGCAAGCAGTGTGCTATTCAGCAAGCCCTGGCCCCCAGACCTAAGTTCTGGGGCCCTGGACCTGACATTTCGCTATGCCATGCTGAGGCAGTCTTTCTCATTCTGTTTGGGTCACGGTCATGCAGCCTCTTGCATAAACTGAATCTAGGGACCTTCTTTTTGTGTCTCCTTAGGGATTTTCCAGGGACATGCCTGGCCATGACATATACTTTTTTGACAAACTGTGTTTTTCATCCTTTCCTCTTCACTCTCAGGGACAAACATGAAAGGGAAGCCACAATCTATTCACTCTGCCTGTCTAAAATTTAATGAATTATCCTTCTAATGAATTATTCTTTATTATAATGAATTTAACTATAGAGAGAAGTCACCACTCATAGTCCCTTCCATCCTCCTGACAACTATTTGAAGTTTGCCAAAAGGAAAAGAGACCTTGCAGCTGTGCCATGGTCAGAACAGAGGTAATATTTAAAACCTATTACTTTTAATTTTTAATAGCTGCACAGTATTTCATTATATGCATGTACCAAGTTTAATTAACCAGTACCATACTGATGGACACTTAGGTTGCTTCAATCTTTTACTATTAAAACAATCATGGAATGAATATGTTTCTACCTATTTTATATCCATATGTGCTAGTATATCTGTAGGACAAATTCTTAAAAGTGGAATTTCTGAAATAAAGGGAATATGCATTTATAATTTTGAAAGATATTGCAAATTACCTTCCAAAGAGTTGTATCAGTCACTATCCCATCCCTGATGTCTAAAATGGACTGCTCCTCATACCCTCACTAATGTAGTACAGTATCAAACAATTTTATCTTGCCATTCTGATATGTGAATATGGACTATCACTGTAGTTTTAACTTGCATTTCTCTTGTGATGAGTGTGACTGGACATTTTTTCATATGTTTAAGAACTCTGTGTTTTCCAATGAACTATTTCTTCATACATTTTCCAATTTTTCTATAGGATTTTTAGTTTTTCTTATATTTTCTCATATTTAATAAGTTAGGAAAATGAGTCTATTGTCCATTATATATTATATATAGTACAAATACTTTTTCCTAGATGTCCATTTTAACATTATTTGTGCTGGTTTTTTCCTGCAGATTAAAACATTTATTTCAATAAGTATATTGATAGTTTTTATGATTTCTGGATTTTGTGTCATACCTAGCAAGGCTTTCCACTCTCTGCAAATATAAATATATATATATATATATATATGTTTTCTTCCAGCACTTCTATGACATCTTTCTTGTTCTTTCTGTACTTCATTTTTTATGTTAACTGATCAATCAATTTTACCCCCACTAATAAGCAATGCCACTTTTATCATATACTAAATATGTGTGTGTATTTGGATCTACTTCTGGGCTGTATTTTAGTCCATTAATTTGTCTATTTACTGATATGCCAGAACCACACTATTTTAATTTCTGTCTTTTCATAATTTATTATCCAATGGGACTAGGTCCCATTCACTACTCTTCTATTTCATAATTTTTCCTGACCCCTATTGCTTCCTACTTTTTCCATATGCAGTCACCATCATGACTTGTGTGGCTCTAATAAAAAAATCCCAGGGCTATTTTGATTATAATTACATTGAAGTTATACCTTAAATTAATGAAAATTGCTATATATATGAGTCTTTCCAAAAATAAGGTATGTGTTTTCATTTGTTCAATTCATATTTTGTATCCTTCATTAACATTTAAAAATGTTCTTCACACAAATCTTGTACATTTGTTGTTTAAGCCTAGTTTTTAGTTATTTCATGTTTTTTCCTTTGGTATTTTGAAAGAGATCTTTTCTTCCTTTATAAAATTTAACTTGTTGAGATTTTTATATATGAACCTTATTGATTTTTATATATTAAATCTGTATTCAGTGTTCTCATTTTCCAGGAAAGACCAGTAGCCCAAAGATACAGCAGTGCAGAAAGTCACAATGGGAGCAGGAGGAAAAGTATACAGATATGTTTGCCAATTTAAGAATATTGGATTTCTCTTTTCCACCCTGAATCTTAAAAGGTATTTTTTTAGGTCCAAGACAAGAAAATTTAGACAGTGGCCATATTTGACAAACTGAAAATATAAGTCAATTCCAAAGGGCTTAGATAAAATCATAGATTCTAGCTCCACAACCAAAAAAGTAATGTACCGTGCTTAGCCTGCCATTCAAAGCCTTCCCTTGGAGGGCCCAGGTTCCTGGCCTGCTCATCTCCTAATGCACACCAGCATCCCTGCGCCACCTCCCACACCAGCCATGGCAGGCTCCCTCCTGTGCCTGCTGCCCACCACCACTGTCTGCCTTGCCCACAAGCTGCACTTATGATGCATTTGTGTGTGCCATCACTGTCCATTCTCTTCTCCCTGACAGTAGTTGTGGCATTTGTCTCTAAAGAATCATCAGATTTTGGAGTTGGACATCTCAATCTTTCAAGTTCCAGCTAAGCCACATACTGGCTCTATCAGTTTAGATACATTCATTAACTGCTCAGAACCTTGGTTGTCTCCTATGTACGGTGAGGGTAATAATATGTAACCCACCTCTTACCCATGGTTATTATAAGGATCAAGTATACTTAAAACATTATATAAACTGTAAAGTGGTGTCCAAATATCAAGTGTCAGGAAGTCACTCTGCAAAGAGAAAGGAACAGAACTCGTTTCGTCTTGCTCTGGGATAGATTCAGATAGGGGACAGAGGAGAGGAGTAATTGTTCTCCTTTTGTTAGTCAACTGATAGGGTCAGGCAGGCAGTGGGCTGCACTCTTCTGCCAAGAATAGCAAATAGGCTTTATCACAATGGCCAGTGCTAACCGATTATGACCGCCTGCCCCAACGCTATGTTCAGGGGTCTAAGGACCCATCTGCATAGCGAGGGCCGACGGCTGTGATCAGTGAGTAATGCTGCATGAGCACAAGAAGGAGAGATGGTAGAACTGATACCACATGTCTGCTTTTCTGCCCTCAGCTTTGGGATCCCATCATGGGAAAGCAGTAGTTGACCTGTCACTGCTATTGACCTTGTGATTTTTTTTCCAATTGTCTCTCTTGCCATTAGCCTGACTGTGTCTTAAAACTGATTTGAGTTCAATCTGCTTCCTCAGTGTCTGACTAAAAATATAGGCCAGCCCCTTGGGGAATTCATCTCAATGGGCACACTTCAGTCACATCAGCAATGATCTATTGTTCTTACAATGTCCAGGACACTCTGTGCTGGAGGCATGGGAAAACCCATAGCATTTATTGATACCTTCTCCATGCCAGGCACTGTATCAGGCACTCCATGAGGGTTTTTTTTTTTTTTAATTTCATCCTCAAAAAACTCTACAAAGCAGGGCTTATTCTGTCTATTTTACAGATGAGAAAACTGATTATTGAGGTAAAATGTGCAGAACTCTTTTCACTATAGTATAATATCCCATCCTCAAAGGGCCTCTGACTGTGCTATGTACCCATTTGTCCACTGCAAACCCAGAGGAGCTTATTAACTGTTGAGTCAGCTGACATACAAGTCCTCTCCCTGCTTATGCTCCAGCAGTCCCAAAACCCACAACAGGCCTTCCAGTTTGGAGACTTGGTAATTTTTCTGTTGTCTTCACATAGAAAAGAGACACTGCTAACCCAGAACAAGCATTGGGACCTTTGCAAGATTGCCTGATGATCCAAATTTACTGCAGCAGTTCCTAGCAGCTATTTTATTTACAGCCCTCTGGATCTCAATCTCTTAGTTACATTATTCCCAATTAAGCTTATGTATGCTCACAAAGCATCATTACATGATTTAATGACAGAGCATTTTGAATTAATTATATGCCGACATTTTATAACATATTCTAGGTGCCTCACTAAAATTGGCACCGCTTTTTATAGATGCACAAATGAGGGTGGCTATGATATTGAAGTTTCATTTCCGAGAAATAACCCCTACTGAAGGTAAAATGTACGTGCTTCCAAATGTTTTTAAAATTCTGTGATTTAACACTTTGCTCTCAGTATACATGTAACTGGAAAGAGAAGTCCTTGCATCTCTACCTCATGAAGCTGAGTAGCCTGAATAAATTAAAGTGCATTCATACATTTATTAATTACTTTCCCTTTGCTGGTTATTGGTGATGGGTGGGGTTAAAGATAGGTCATCACTCCACACCGGCCACAACTACATTTGAGTAAGGGAGGCTATTAAGGCTCTCAAAAAACAGAGGGGTTTATATTTTAGCTGGAGTTAATTCCACGGCAAATCAAGTGAGAAAAATACTCAACTCTCCCTGAGGCAAATGGGGTTACTATGACCTCTTCCAAGTCACTAAGTGGTTCCTGGAAGTATAATTTTATGTAGCATTTTATTATATTGTACTCCCAGAGTGCTTTTCTCTCCTAAGACTATAAAGTAGGTTTCCCTACTCCTTCTATTCTCTCCCCTCCATCACCACTTCTGAGGTCTAATCCTATGTCTCCGGTTTCTATTGTTCTCATACTGCCCACCTCTACCCCCCACCCTCCTCACCCTCCACCCTCCCCAGCCTCTCTACCCTCCATCCCAAATCTTCCCACCCTCTACCCCTAGGCTCTCCACTCTCCTTCCCACAAGCAGTCCCCTGAAGCTTGACCTTTCTGAATCTTAACTCCACCATCAAAACTTACCTGTCCTATATCCTATAATTTCAGGATTCTCCTCTGTAACAGAAAATCTGATCAGCAATGCTAGGTATAGATGGTTGATGATAGATGAATGTGCTATATTGTGTTACATTTCAACAAATAATTTAAAATAAAAAAAATCCACTGATTGACTATGTATAAAATACAGTACTCATGGCTAGAGGAAAGCAAGATGAATGGGGAGTCATCTTGCCCTTCTTTCTCATTTTTTCCTAGTCAAAATAACAAAAATGACATCATGCAATGTGATCATCCACTCAGTCTTGACTTCAAATGAATTTGACTCTCAAAAATTAAATCTGCCTTGAAAAGACAATGATCAGCTGCTAGCAATGAATGGGGTTACTTCAAAGAATATGCTGCCAATTCCGAAAGTAAAAGAGATGGTTGCTTTAGTTGAAAGAACATGGGCTTTGGAACATCTGGACAGATATGAGCTCAAATCTAAGTTTGCTGAATGGCTATTATTAGGCGACTCAGAATATATTTCTAAGTCTCAGATTCCTCATCTGTATAAAGGGGATAAGATTACGCACCTCATAGATTATATTAATATATACAAGATAAAATGGCAAATAGAAGCTTCTCAATGATGCCCTTTCTTCTTCCTCAAATATTTTAAGCAAGGCAGCATCTTAAATAAGTATAAAGTTTCCCAAGAGTCAACCCTCTTTTTTATAATTATTTCCTTGTAAATTTGCTTAAACAACAATTTTTTAAAAGTGATATTTCTTTGCAGTTATGCCTCCTACAGGTGGCCAAAGACTTATATGTTGGCAATCTGCCATTTAACTGCACATTCAAAAAATCATTAACTGATCTGAAAGTTCTCCACAAAGCAGAACAGCTGAAATTCTTTGAGCCCCTAAATACTGGGATTGAAAGGTAGGAGTAGAATATCAAGCCTATGTCCTAGCTTTCCTCTGTGTGATTCTAGGTATGGGCAGTTCTCTGGTTTCATGTGGGAACCATACTCTCAAGGTCAGGTTGGTGTAATCCATGCTTGTATTAAGTGAAGACTTTAGGTTTGGAGCTTTTGGATACATTCTCAATGACCATATCAGGGCTAATGGCTTTTAAATTTTTAACGTTCGGCAGAGGGACTTTTTTCCAAGGCATTCCAGGTCATGGTCCTGTTGTGTTGTGGTACTATCTGGAGAGTTTACCAGTGATAGGTGGAATCTGTTTGAATTCCATTTCAGCTCCTTATTATTTTGGGGTGAATTGCTGAAAATTCTTAAAGCACAGTTACTGCATTGGGAAAGTAATATCTCTTCATAGGGCTGTTACAAGAAATGACAGTGTGATTAGTGGTTCATTAGAGGACATATGAACCAGCTTAAAGCAGGGAGTACAGCCCCTGGCACATAATAAGTGCTCAGCAAACTCTAGTTTTCTTCTTTCATCTAGCCCTAATCTCAGATTCAAGATTAATATTACCTGTAGCCAAGTAAATTTCCATCCACTGATACAATATTAGAAGTAAGAGGAAATTCCCAGGAAAACAATCCATGAAATCATGGCTGATCGGCTGATTCTTTCTGACAAAGTCTCACCTAACTCACTGCCTTATTTCATTTAAAGTTCTGTGCATATGCCCCCTCCTCAGATACATCTTCCCTGACCACCCTATTTAAAATAGCTCTACTCCATATCATTCTTTATCCCCTCACCCTGCTTATTTTTTTATAGCACTTATTACTACCTGAAATTATATTATACATGTATTTGTTTATTTCCTTTCATTCCCCCACTAATAGATAGGCTCAGTAATGGCAAAGATTTTGCCCATTTTGCTCACGGCTCTTTTCCCAGTGCAATATTTATAACAGTGTCTGGACATATTTGGCAGGTGCTCAATAAGGATTTATTGAATAAATGAATAAATTATTTTTTAAAATTTTTATGAAAATTGTATATATTTAAGGTATACAGCATGATGTTTTGGTATACATATATAGTGAACTGACTACTACAGTCAGGCTAATTAACATATCTATCTTTTCACATAGCTAACATTTTTTGTGTGTTCTACCCTCTTAGCAAATTCCTAGTATACAATACAGTATTATTAACTATTGTCTCCATGTTGTACATTAGATCTTTAGAACTCATGTATCCTACATAACTAAAGCTTTGTACCCTTTGACCAACATCTTTCCATTTCCACCAACTTTTCACCCCTGGTAACCACTATTCTACTCTCTGCTTCTATGAAATTGACTTTTTTAGATTCTACATGTGAGATAGTGTAGTATTTTTTTTTGTGGTTCATGCTTATTTCACTCAGCATAATGTCCTCCAGTTTCATCCATGTTCTTGCAAAAGGCAGGATTTCCTTCTTCTTTAAGGCTGAATAATATTGTATATATATGCCACAATTTCTTTATCCATTCATCCATTAATGGACACTTTCATTGTTTCCATATCTTATCTATTGTGAGTAGTGCTGCAATGACCATAGGAGTGCAGATATCTCTTTGACATACTGATTTCATTTCCTTTGGATATATACCCAGAAGTAAGAGTGCTGGATCATATGATAAAAATAGTTCTATTTTTAATTTTTTGAGGAAACTCCCTACTGTTTCCCATAATGACTATACCAATTTGCATTCTTACCAGCACAGTGTAAAGGTTCCCTTTTCCCTATATCCTCACTAACAATTGTTATCTTTTGACTTTTTGACTATAATCGTCCCAACAAGTGTGTGGTGATATCTCATTAGGGTTTTGATTTTCATTTCTCTGATGATTAGTGATGTTGAACATATTTTCATATACCTATTAGCCAAGATCTACAAGCATAGAACTCCTAAAAGAAAACATGAGGAACAAGTTCCTTGACATTGGTATTGGCAATGATTTTTTTGGATATGACACCAAAACACAAGCAACAAAAGCAAAAATAAACAAGTGGGACTACACCAAACTAAAAAGCTTCTGCACAGCAAAGGAAACAATCAAGTGAAAAGGCAACCTAAGAATGGGAGAAAACACTTGTAAACTGTACATCCAATAAGGGGTTAAGATCCAATATATAAGGAACTCAGTCAACTCAATGGCAAAAAACAAGTAACCTGATTAAAAAATAGGCAGAGGACATAATAAATATTTTTCCAAATAAATGATGTTTAAAATTCTGCAACTAGTCTTAATTTCTTATCTTAAAGCTTTATTTATAATAGGAACCACAATACATTAAGCACTTAATCCCTTAACACTTCATGTGGATAATTAATTTAATCTTCTGGACACCTTTTAATCTTCTGAACATCTTTCTGAGACAAATAGTCTCTCCTTGACCTAACTTTAGGTTCCTCTAAGCCCTGTAGGCCTCAACCTTCAGTATCCATCTTTGTATCTCAGAATTTTAGCAAGAATCCTGCTAAGTCAGTTTAGCACGAATCCCCCATCCTCAATATCTAATCACCCTTGACATCTGATCAAATTCTTCATCTCCTACCATCCCCAAGTTATATCTGATCACCCTGGCCTGCCTTCAGCAAGAATGATGTTAGGTCATTTAGCCAGAATCCCCCTTTACCCCTGATGTTTTCTCTTAGTAATTTTTTATCCACTGACCCCCACCCTGCTCCTTGGCTATAAATCTCCAAATGTCCTTGAAGTCTTCAGAATCAAGCCCAATTCTATGTTGAGATCTCTTTTCCCCAATTGCAATAGTTCCTGATTAAAATCTACTTTTACCTGCTTTAACTACTGTCCAGCTCTAGGGTTTTTTTGTTTGTTTGTTTTTTTGGTTTTTTTGGTAATCCTTTATGAGATGGGAATAATTATGATCCCATAATGTAGATGAGAAAACTAAGGTTTAAAGAGGTTAAGTAACTTGCCCAAAGGCAGAAGTGCAGACGGTTTCATCCTAGGTTTTTGGACTATAGCATAGAATCATCTGCATCTCTAATTCCCTCCCAGCCTCTCCTGCTTCTACACTTAAATTCTACTGTAGTTTGAACTACATCTCTATTTCATGTCAAAATGCAAATGCCTCTGGGGATGGGTGACATTTTAAACTGTTGTTAGCCATTTACTCTTTTTGTCACATATCAACTTACAAATAGGGTTGGGGAGAAGGAGACAGAGTTCAGAGGTCTGGACACCTGAGATGAGAAATATCAGAACCAGGATACTAGCATATAAGACTGAGGAGATATTGTAGTATTCTGCCAAAGGATACTCACCTTGTAATCATTCCACGTCCAGAGCTCTCTTCCTCCTTAAATGCTGTGATATTTTCCCTTCACAATTTAGCATCTCCAAGACAGCACAGCTCTGGGAGATTGGTGGTTTGACAATACCTCCCTTGGGTGTAAAAGAAGTCAATCAGACACAGGGTAAGAGGTTGCTAAAGGTTGTTTTTGTTGTTGTTGTTTACTCTGTGTCATTTCTTCCTGCATTATTGAGAGTCCAGGAAAAGGCACTGGCTGATTGAATTTGAATATCACCTGTGCAATCACATTACTCAGCAGTTCTCTCTAGGACAGTGCACAGCCAGCATGTCACCATGATCACAGCAGACAGGACATAGATATTTAGCAAAGGAAAGAACAAGAATTACAAGGCACCAGTTTGGATCTATAGGTAAGGAGGAAGGCGGCTTCCATGTTGTAATTTGAGAGGAACCACAGGCTGCCTGTTTCAAAATATCAGTCTTAAATCTTAGTTTGAGATTCCCCCATTAGTGTCATTTCACTTCCAGGAAGAAATTGTCTCCTGGAGTCTCCACTGCTTGAGAAGGCAGGAAGGGCATATTAAGCTTGGATTAGCTAGCTGTTGCCATAGCAACTAAAAGCAAGGCCCTGAGGGGATGAAACATTGGGCAGGTAAGTTTTCCCAAGGAGGCAAAGGGACAGAGTGAGAAGTTAGATGAGGTGGCACCATAATTGGTAGTTCTGGGCAGCCATGGTGCAGTCATCTATAAAACAAGTTCCTTTTCATTTTAGTCAGGCACAATCTTAAATTTCTCCATCAGAAAGTTAGCCACTGCTCACCTTGAAATGGTTGACTCTCATTTTCTAACAATATATAGGTTTGTAAAATATTAGTCTTCGTCCTCCTCCAGTCCATTTCCTAGAAAATATAATTTAATTTTCCTGAGCAACAACAAAAAAATTAGGATCTACCTCTAGCCTTGTATATGGAATGCAAAGACAATTGGCCAGATACCAGGATCTTTCTTACAGCCCCAGATATTCATCTGGGACAATAGATTGTAGGAGGGAATAAATTGCAGTTCACACACACACACACACACACACACACAATAAATAAGTAAATAGAATTTTAAGAAATTCATAATCCTTCAAATGAAGGTTTCCAATGCAAAAATAAATCTTATACACATAACATCTTAAAGCGGGGAGGAACCTTAAAGGTCTTTTAATTCCATCCCCTCCTTTTACAGAGGAGAGCACTGAGAGCCAGAGAGGTTAATTATGTCCTCTAGCCACCTAATCACTCTGTCATTTCTAATTATTGCTAGGAAAAAATCCAGAGATTTACAGTGCCCTCCATTTGTGTGCTCTGAAAAATCAGTTTGCGTATCAGCAGGAAATGTCAGCATCAAGGCCAAGAATGTTCAATTTGTTCATAGTAAAAATAATAAGAGCTGACATGTATTGAGTACTTACCATGTGCCAGGCATGAGGCTAAATGCTTTACAACCTGTATCTCACTTAACCCCCACATAGTCCTGTAAGGTTGTTTACCCCATTTTACAGATAGAACATCTGAGTGGAGAGAAGCTATGTAACTTGTTTATAGTCAAACAACTCGTAAGGGACAGACTCAGGTCAAACTGAAAGTCATTGCTTCTTATGATCCTAAATCCTATTTCCATGTCTCTCTTTCCTCTACAAACACCAGGGATCAATAATGAACTCTATTCATGAGCTTAATGCCTTCCTCTGACAGCTAAAGCCATGTCCAAGGAAAGTCCTCTAACTCTAGCCATCTCACTATATTCCCTAAGAATCTACTTTTGAAAAAAATTACTTTTTTCTGATTATAAATCTAAATCGTATTCAATGTCCAAATTTTAAAACACAGACAAGTATAAAGAAGAACATTAAAATCTCTTGTAATTATACCAAGGATCACACACAGAGAAATCTATTTTTTTCCCTTTCATCTCAAAGACTACTATATTTCCTGCAGAAATTAGCAATAGCCTCTAATATTTTCTACATGTGTCATTTTCCTTGGGGAAATTCACGTAGTAAACAATCCCCATCAAAGATTATTTACTCTCTAGTTCATTCATTTATTCAACTTAGATTTATTGCTTGAATGTCTACTCTGTGCCAGGCAGTCTGCTAGTTACTGGAACTCATTGATGGTTACAGATGGGGCCTGGTCCTGGCCTCATGGAACCTAGAGACAAGTTCTCTGAAAGAAGTATTCAATGCATTTCACCTTGAATAGCTTCAAAAGATAGAGATGCTTTTAGTCTATATGCCTAACTGAAGTAATTCTTTCCCTCAATGTAATAGATGAAAGGCTGATATAAAAATAGGTCTTATGGTACTTTAACTGACACAGAGCAATTAGAAATTATTTAAAATTGCAGGTCTGTGATACCTTATCACAGCAAACATATGTCACAGTCTGAGACTTTAGGAATTTCCCACCTTAAAGATTCTTCCTATCCAGGACATTAGACATTCCCATGATGCTAAACTGGTAGGCTTATGTGTAGAGAGATCAGAAATGGGCCTTTCTGCTTGGAATTCATTTAACATGGACAAAATTCACCATTAGTCAACTGCTCAATCAAAATGTGTGACTAAAAATCATTCTAAACACATAACAGGGCCTTCTTTGCTAAGAACAGGTGTTTATGGGAGTGAGACTACCAGAAGCCTAACAGCCATGGGGATGGAGGAGATGCTTCCTGGGTCAGAGAAGGACTCTATTTTCATTTCCTGTTGCTGCTATAACAAATTGCCACAATCCAGACTGCGGGCCTCTGGGGCGGTAGCGGGGCTGGAGTGGCGTGGCAGAGGGGACAAGACCAAGGCAGGAGGGAGCTGGCCAGCTGGGAGCACACCCCAAAAATAAAAATAAAATAAAAAATAAAAATGTAAACAAATTGCCACAATCCTAGTGGCTTAAAGCAACACAAATAAATTCTCTTACAGTTCTGGAGGTCAGAAGTCTAAAATGGGATTGCAGGACTGTGTACCTTCTGGGGGCTCTCAGGGAGAATCAGCCCTTGCTTTTTCCAGCTTCTAGAGGCTGCCTGCATTCCTTGGTTCATGGCCCTGTGTCACTCTGACCTCTGCTTCCATTACTACATCTCCTCCACTGACTGTGACTTTCCTGCCTTTCTCTTATAAGGACCACTACAATTACATTGGGCCCACTCAGATGATCCAGGATATTTTCACCATCTCAAGAATCTTAATCACATCTGAAAAGTCCCTTATATGGTGTACAGGGACCAGGGATTAGGCACCAAGGATTAGGACTTAGATGTCTTGGGGGCGGGGGAAAGGGACATTATTCTGTCTATACAGGCTCTAATGACAAACTTGAGTATTTCACATTTTTGTTGAATTGGGGCTGTCTGCAACAAGGATTTGAGTCCTTCCCACATTTTTTCTCTCCCTTCTCTCTCCACAATTCCTCTCCTGTCCTTCCATACAGCTCTTTATCTGGATTCAAGGCCTGAGTCATCCTTTCTGGGCTTATCCTTCCTCCCACAACCAGCAAGACATTGGCGGCAGATTTCTGCTCCAAGCTACTCTTCCTTATTCATCATTTGGATTTATGCTCAAAGCTACTTACATCAGGCCCTTGAAAGGAGACTTAGTCACTGAACATTTATTTTTGCCATATAATTGCAAATTTCTGATTGTTTAATTTGGGAAGGATAAACCTAAAAATAAAGATCTGTTCTCTCTGGCATAAGTTCTGTAAGCATTTTGGTAACTGAAGCAAGCCAGTGGAAAAGCATTTCAAGGCCACCTGAATTGTCAACTTGGCTAATTCCATAGGACCTAGAAAAAAATATTGCTGACCTGTTTTGCCTTGCCTTTTAGGTTAAAACCTCCTTAGCAGAAGAGTCTAAAAGACTCAGAGTCTAACATATGAATTACTATATCAATGTCAGTGGTCATGATGCACCTACAGAAGGAAAAGCACCCCCAAAGCAGAGATTACAAATAGGAGGTGCAAATGCTGCCTTTACCCATCCACATCCAAGACAGACATCACTAATCCATTAAGCACTATTCCCCCAAAGGTTGGTTTTGGCCTTAAAGCACTTTCTGAGTGTTCTAGCCAGCCACTACCACTCAACGGGAGTTGGCAAGCAAACTGAGCTCTATTTGATGTCCTTGCATTAGAAAGAGAGGCAATGCCCTCCTGATTCTAGGCATTAAGGAAAATTCCTCCGACTGCAATCCAGCAATAAAATGATCTGATTCCTAGAACCCCACTTGAGCTCAATTTCTGGCGCTGGAAAAATCCTGGGAGAGACTGATTGAACAGTGAAGCAGATTCTGCAGTTTCCCTGTTTTCTGCATGAAGACCTTGTGTGGGGATCCTGTCTCACCTTGCTGCCTCCAGCTCCTCCTCCAGAGATATTGGAGAATGGGGCTTCTTCCCCCTTTGCCCTCAGTGGGAGTTCCTTGCCTTGAATTCCTACCTTAAATGTGCAGCCCCACCCCCAATTTCTGCTTTTTAGTCCTGAATTATGTAGCTCTCTTCTTTCCTTAAACCAGAATCCTGTTAGGCCCCCAAGAGCACCCTCCCCAGGGTATACTTGGCAGTATTGTCAAATTCTTCAAAGGTAAGGAGGGTTAAGAAACACAAGCTCATCCATCCCTCTTTTTTCACCTTGTGAGTTCTACTCACAATAAGCAACCTTACAGGTTACCAAACACCCCACTGTGCTTTGACAGTTATTCACCCATTAAAGCCTCTGATTGCCCGGCATAATTCGGAACTGTACTGCTACTCCATGAGCAGGGCTACTGCACTGCTCTCCTGCACTGGCTTGCTTTCACATCAGGGCTTGCTAGGAAGGAGGAAAAACCCAGCTCATTCAAACAGCTCGGTCACAGGTGAGTCAGCCACATCAGAACATGGGAGGGGGAAAAAAACAGCATGTGCTTGCTTTGTATTAAAAAGAAAATGATTTACATAGTTGACTCCCCAAAATTTTAGCTAGGATCACAGGGAGATTTTTCACTTTGGACCAAAGCCATCTGGAGCCTGCAAAACCCTGGAAGAGACCAAATCAAAAAAGCAGATCTCTCCAGTCTCCCCATTTCATTTCAACGCCTTTCTCCGTCCCAGTCAATAACCGAGCTGCACGCTCTGCAGCGAAGTACATTCATCCCGCTTTGTGTCTGAATCGCTGGCTTCAGAGGGGGCTTTTGAGCTTGGATACAAGCGTACTGATTGCCTTCCCTGCAAGGTTCCCTTACCAGAACGCCCTCCTGAGCGCTTGCTCTACAGCGACAAGTGCAGGAGCATGCCCGGGTCACGCCACATGCACGGGGGCCTGCACCTGCCTGCAGGAACCCGCGCTGTGTCTCCACCAGGGCTGCCGGCTGCCGGAAGGCCAAGAGAAAGCCGCCTGCAGACGCGGAGCCTCTGAGTAGGGGAGCTGTGGACCTCAGGAAGAAGAGGTTAGTTACAGGATGCTGAGAAGGCACATGGCTCTCCAGGAAGGACACCTGTGATTCAGCAAAGTTGAATGGCTGAGCCTTGAGGTGGGAGTCCAGAGCCCCTGGCCCTGCCTCTGACATGGTTACTGTCACTAATGCTTTCGGACTTCATCATTCTCATTTACAAAATCCTGGGTGCTAGATCTTTATTTTTAAAATTAATTACGTTTTTAGGAAGTTCTTAAAAATAGAGAAGCACCAATAAATAAATAAATAAGTAAATATGTGCATACCAGTCAGAAGACACCATTGTTATTCTGCAATGTTTATTTAAAGTCTTGTTTTTAAACCATAAATGAAGTAAAGCACAACACAATAAGATGGACACCCTTTTGGTCCCTTCTCCCTGCCACAGACCTGTAAGACTTGAACTCACTTCCTTTTAATAATCTACTTTTAGACTTCTACCTGTATTTAAACAATATAGAGAACGTGTAATTTGGGAGCGTGCATTTTATCATTTGTATCATTCTGCACTTCTTTTCTGCAACTTTTTTTTCCATTCATGATGTTTTGCTGATTCCACGTTACTCTGTCTATAGAGATCTAGTTCACTCATTTTAACCATTGTGTGGAATTGGATCCGACGATTTCTAAGCCTCCACCTGGGCTTAACACTATGCCAGTGGTTTGCAAGCTGCATATTAGAACCACCTGGGGTACTTTAAAAATGCAGGTGCCCAGGCGTGGTTCTCAGAGAGTCTGATGCCATTGGTGGTAGGGAATTGCTTTTGTTAGAAATCTCCATATGGCTTTAATATGCAACTAGGACTGAGACCCACTCCTCCTCCCAGAATTCTGTGATTCCTGGGAGGAGAATTGTGATTGACCTGTGCTTTTCCTGGTAGATTAGAAGCAGTTTTACATCTAACAGAATTATACCAACCAATATGAATTTTCTGGGGATACTCCCTGAAGTCTGCTGATAGCTATGTCTGAGGGGTGGCAAGAGTCTCTCTCCCTTTATCTTACTGCTAAAAAAAAAATGGTGTTTATGGGCCCTAGCAAGTGGCACACCTTCACCTCTGGCCCTGGAAGAAATGGAGATGTTCCTATTAATGACACTGTCAGGTGAAGGAGAAAACCTGGGAGAGTAGAATGTGAAGGGAATCTGAATTACTCACTTTTTTCTGTGTTGCAGCATGAAAAGGAAGAAACTACTGCTAGGTAATTCTGCAGAAAACAACTGTTTTGTTCCTATTTTATTCATGCTAAACTCAGCCTCCTCACAGAAAGGCATTTTATTAAACTGCCATTGGTAGCTTTGCTAAGGAGAAGAATCATGGAAACCTGGACCCTGCCCTCTAAGAGCTACTCATTGGGACAGAGTTCAGGCATCAGGTGACCTTGATGGTATTTTATATCCTTGTTCTTTTTCTTTTTTCCTTTCTTTATGCTCACCACAGAGGAAATTACCTGGAAAGAATGACACAATAAGGTGTAGCTTCACTCTCTGCCCTTCTTTAATACATTCGACAAATATTTACTGAGTGCTTATTAGGTGCCGGGCCCAACAGTCACAGACTTTGCCCTTTGGTTTGGGATAATAAGCCAGTGAGCAGACGACCAAACAGTATGTAGAAAACGTGCTACAGCAGAGGGAAGCACAAGATGCTGTAGAAAAGCAGGTGAGACTAGAGAGAGAGAAATCAACTTAGTCTTGGGGTCCAGGGAACACTTTCTAGAGTAGCAGTTCTGAAATGTGAAATCTGAAAGATGCCTAGAGGACCTGTTAAAACACAGTCTTCTGGCCCTTTCTCCAGAATTTCTGATTCAATAGGTCTGGGTTGAGGCCTGAGAATTTGCATTTTTAACAAGTTCCCAGGGAATACTGGTGCTGCAGGTCTGAAAACCACATTTTGAGAACTACTGTCTTAGAGGAACCAAAGTCTCAGCCTTTGCTACTCAAGGTATGGTCTGCAGACCAGCAGCATCACAGCATGGACCTCACCTGGGAGCTTATTATAATAGAAATGCAGGATCTCAAGTCTCACCCCAGATGTATTGAGTCAGAATCTGCATCTCAAGATTACCAGGTGATACTTACATACTGGTTCTCAAACTTGCCTGCACATTGGAGTCACCTGGGGAGTTTTCAAAACATCCCCATGCTTTGATTCCACTCCCAGAGAGTCTTTTTTAATGATATAAGGTATGAAAAGCTCTCTTAGGTAATTCTAATGTGCAGCAAATTTTGAGAACCACTGGCCTAAGCTAAGTGCAGTCTGAGTGGGAGATAGCACCACAAAGAAAGGCAGGAAGAGTGTTGTAGGAAACAGAATGTGGAAAGGCTCGGTGGCAAGAGAGAGCAAAGTGGGTTCAGTGAGCAGAAAAAGATTCAATGAGATCAGAATGTGGAGTTAGAGAGAAGAGATGAATTTTGAGGCTAGAGGGTTACAGAAGCCAGTGGTAGAGGGCTCCAGAACCTGTCTAAGGACTTTGGGTTTTCCCTGATGGTTGAACACATTCAGACTTGTATTTTAAAAGTGATCAGTTTGTTGACTATGTGGAAATAAGCTTTGGGGTGTGAGAACAATGTGCCTAGTGTTAAGGCTGGGATTTCTTTGACTATAAAGAAATATGTATTACTGCTGTTATCTAAAATTGTTCTTTTCAGGGAACACTGCTCTTTAGAGATAAGGCAAAAGATGAGGGCAAAAGGAAGGGGGTGGGGACAAAGAAAAACATTACTGAAGGGTAGCAGAATATGCCACCCCAAAATATGACACATTGGCATAAGGATTATTTTGAGCTGGAAGCCATTGAGAAGAAGCAGATAGGAGAAAAGTTCTCTACCTAAAAGCAGGACATAAATTTGTAAAGGTGTTCCTCCTCTCCTCTCTATCAAGAAGGACAGAAATTAATCACTGGAGACAACTCTAGACCCTTATCAGCCCAGAGACAGACCTTGCTAAAAACAACACTTATCATTCGTTACTTTCCCCATATATTTACCTTCCCACAATTTGCCTGTCCTAGAACCTCAGAGTCCTGTTCCTTTGTCCTGTCACTTCTCTACAAATGCATTGTCCTTTTGTCAAGATGCTATATAGTCCAAATTCTAACCACCTCTTTGAGTTACTCATTGCTGAGTAATCCCATAGGCATGGGCTAATGAACATGCTAATAAATTTCTGTTTGTTTTTCTCTTGTTAATCTGTCTTTTGTCAGTCTAATTTGCAGAGCCCCAGCAAGGGGACCTAAGAGGAATAGAGGAAAAGATTTTATTTTCCTCCCCTACAGTACCAATAAGACTCCATTTTGGCACTTTGGTTTCCATTGTTGGGTTTAATCAATATTTACTGAGCACTGTGTACCAAGGCCAGTGCCATGGGAGCAGAATCCAGATCCCTGACTCTCACTCTTAGCAAAGAGTCGCAAGGTGGGGAACTCAGACAAGCAAATGATTTTTCCGAAGAGCATTAGTTTGGTCTGGTTGAAGATTTGACAGTGCTGTTTAATGGGAGGATTCTTTGTCATCCAACTCCACTTAAGCCCTTAGCTAAGCCATCAAATGGCCCCATTGATGCTGCAGCTGCAGGATTCTTGAGGCCATGCCAGTGGGCCCCAGAAATGCAAACGAGGGCTCAGTCTTGGCTTCTGACACCCTGTAAGCTTGGAGGAAGAACAAGTAGGCATTTGTTAGGAGAAGGCCCACAAAGGCACTACAGGAGAGGAGATTGAATGCCCATGGGATTCCAAGCCAAATGCAAAAGGCTGGTGTAATCTCTGCCACCTCAGCTTGTGTGATCTCACTTGATCTGGGCTGTGGGGGCAGCTGATGGCCCAGCCTGCTGAAGCAGGGTCCCTAAACAGAGTAGGGGTGGCAGCTCTTCAGGAATAGAGTCTGTACTCTATAACCCACAAGGTAAGGATTATTAGTCCAAGCCAGGTGATGGAAACAAAGGCTTTGAAAGCCAAGGAAAAGACAAAAGCATCTTTTGCTGGAGTCCCTGGGCCATTCTTCCCCATCTGTATCCAAGAGGGAGATACTGAAAAAAGAACACAGGTTACAAGTAAGAATTACCTTAAAATGCCCACTGAAAGCAGCAAAAAAGAAAGAAAAAAAGCACCCTTTCTAGATCGTTCTTTGTGAAATCCAGTTCTCCCCTAACTCTGGCATTGTTAGTTTGCTCTTGAAATTTGATTCTGCTACCCTCACCAGTGATACAGTTGCTTGTGTTACTCAAAGGCTATGTTTATGCATCACTTACCAATCCCCCATTGCACTCTGGATATGAGTACTTATTTTTACATATTAAAGAGCGACTTAGACCATACGCATAGAACAGAATTACTCAACCTCAGCACTACTGGCATCTTGGACCACTTAGTTTTTTGTTGTGGGGGCTGTCCTGTGCATTGTACAATGTTTAATAGAATCCTTGGCCTCTACACAGTAGATGCCAAGCGTACCCCTCCCAGTCATTGTTGTTGAAATTATCTCCAGGCATTGCCACTTGTCCCCTGGGTACAAAATTGCTCCCAGTTGAGAATCACTGGCATAGAGGAAAGATGGAAGAATGTTTTGATATAAAATCCATAAGGAGAACAAAAGAGGGATTGATAGTCTTTGTTTCTTACAATTAGCAGTTTCCACACAGGAAAGAGGTCTCTAATGCCCATAGGCTTGGGTAGGATTTTCACCTTTGACGTAAAAGTCCTGTGTAATACCAAAACAGCAAACCACAGGTGTAGTTGGTCAGTTCAGTCAAATCAGCCAAATAGTTCGTTTATATTCACTGGGCGTTGTGCTTTGACTATGTGCTTAGTATGGTTCTAGGTGCTCATGAAGTCCACACACTATCAGAATAATTTAGCTCAAACATCACCCCATAGATTACTATAAAGATGAAGGGTAACTTTACAACGAAGAGACCTGGTGGATTTTTTTTTTTTGAGACAGAATCGCACTCTGTTGCCCCAGATAGAGTGCAGTGGTGTCATCATAGCTCACTGCAACCTCACACTCTTGGGCTCAAGTGATTCTCCTGCCTCAGCCTCCCGAGTAGCTGGGACTACAGATGTGTGCCACCATACCCAGCTAATTTTTCTATTTTTCGTAGAGATGGGGTCTCACTCTTGCTCAGGCTAGTCTCAAACTCCTGGCCTCAAGAGATCCTCCAACCTCAGCCTTCCAGAGTGCTAGGATTACAGGCGTGAGCCACCACACCCAGCAAGACTTGGTGGATTCTAACCTAACCAAATGATCAAATGTATCACTACCAAAAACAAAATATGATGCCTGCTTTCATTCTGTAGGAAATGTATTACATGACTATATTAGTTATCTAATGTTGCATAATAAATACCCCCAAGAACTTGGTGGCTTAAAACAACAGTACTCATTTATTATTTCTCACATTTCTGTTGGTAAGGAATTCAGAAAGGTTTTGGCTAGGAAGTTCTCTAGCTTGAGGTCTCTTGTGATGTTGCAATCAGATGTCAGCTAGGACTATAATCATCTGAAGGCTTGACTGGGGATGGAATTATTGACTTCCAAAGTGCCACATGGCTGGCCATTTGGTATTGAAAAGTTGGTTCTTCTCCATTTGGGTCCCTCCCCAGGGCTGTTGAGTGTCTTTATGACATCACAGCTGGCTTCTCCTAGAGTTAGTGAACCCAGAGCTCAAGGCAGAAGAATTGACTGGGAAGGAGCATGAGTGGATCTTCTGGGATGATGGAAATGCCCTCTGTCTTGACAGAGGCATGGATCACACAGTATGTGCATTGGTTAAAGCTGATTGACGTGTTCACTTACAATCTGTGTATTTCATTGTATGTGAATTGTATCTCAAGAATCTGTTTAAAAATTATATCAATCTTAAATCCTTGGCTATAATAATGATATTGTAGTTAGGAGGTGGACCCTAAAATATTTATGAGTGAAGCGCCTAGCATCTGCAACTTAATTTCACTGGTTCTAGGGAAAAGGAGTAGATGTAAAGCAAGAGACAGAGCAAATGAGGCAACACCTACAATTAGTAAATATAGGTGAAGGATAGTCAATAGTTTATTGCACTTTTTATAAACTTTTCTGTAGGTCTGAAAATTTTCAAAATGAAAAGTTGAGGGAAAAATTCATCAAAATAGTAAAAACCCTATTCCCTCAGCCATCATTTCCTTGGTAAGAGGAATGGGAAACTGAAATTGATACCACTGCACATTCTTCCTAGTGTGTTACCTGCAGGGATGTCCAATGCCTCCGTATAGTCCTTATTATGAAATGTGTTTAGCTATTCAACTCATCCTTTGACAGGGCAAAAAATTTTAAAAATCATGGTCTCAGAAGAACACTGGTTAAAGGTAGCAGGAGATATGGGATACCCTCAGCAACTTGCTGGGCTATCACTTGAACTTAACCAGGTCCCATCTAATATTTACTGGACATGCACAAGCTCTCATTTACCTAAAATTGTAATACTTTTTAAATCTTCAATTGCCTGGAATGCCTATTTCCCAAGGCTTTTGCACAGACTGAATCAGTAGCTAAAATGATTTGCCAAATGATCAACAGTTGATCTAATTTGTAGTCCAGGATTGTCAAGCATAAATTGGGTGTGGAAGGAGGCACGCAGGATTAGTTGATGGAGCTCCTGCCATAAATGTCACAAGTGAGAAAGGGCAGGTGCCTGGCTTGTTCTCAGAAAGCATCACATGAAGGGAAAAGGCAGAGCAGCTTTAATTCACTGTGTGAATTATACCGTTTGTCAGGGTGTCTGAGGGGTGAGAAAGCAAAGATGGGAATTTATAGGGTAAATGTGTTTAAAAAAAAAAAAAAAAGGATATCCCAGGTTCAAAAGAGATTTACTACAAAGGTTTGTTTCAGAGGAAATGCATTCAGAAAATGCGGGCACCAATTTGGCACTCTCAGCTCAAAAGGCAATGGGGAAAAACATTTTTCTATTGCTCAGTGCCCATGGCAGGTGAAAAAGTGGGGATACCAGATGAAGTTCCTGTCAAGGAATTAGCGAGATACTTAATGTTTTCCATCTTCTGGAAAAATACTATAAGGACAACCTTACATAGTTGCCTAATTAGAAAAAGTTGGTTCTTTCCTGAACTACTTTCTGCTTCTGGGTAAATAACAGCAGTGGGAAGAGGCTGTCCATGATGCAATAAAGATGGTGTAAAATTGTGTTTCTCCATGAAGATGGTGATTGTCTTAGTCAAAAAACCTAGAGGCACAACTGGTTCTACATACTGGTTGAGTAGGGAGTCACTAGGGCATAGATCTTAAGAATATTTAAGAGTTCTCCATGCCTGGCTTTAGATTCTTACCATGGCATCACTCCTAGGGCTGCTAACAGTGCACTGAATTTACAAAGTGCTTTAAGTTTATCAGGAACTTTCACATACCCTTCCACATGTGGACCTCACCCCTCTGTGATGTTTGGAGAGTGAGGATTTAAACCCATGTTTTATAATGAGGATCTTAAAACTCAAAGCCTAAGGTCACATAGCCTAGACTCAAGTTTTATCTTCCAATTCCTCTTTCTATTACACTGCTGGACAGACAGGCAGAGTGTGATGGCTATGTAGGGAAGGATGGCTCTGACAGTGTCTGTTAGAGCCCTGTCAGCAGGATGACTTGGGTAGGTTTAACAGATTAGATAGCTAGAGACTTGCTGGGCAAAAGACAACTGGCCTTGAAAGACCAAAAAAAAAAAAAAAAGATGCATATATTATATGGAAACATCTATTTATTTTGCCCAAAATAAGAAGGAGATCAGGCATGGGTAGGGAATTCCAGTGGGCATGTGGGGTCCAGAATTATGTGTGTATGAAGCAGATGGACAAAGAGAACAGATTCTAGACCATGGTCTATCTTAGAGAAAAGACTCCATCCAACAGGTCACACCAAAGGCTAGATGTCCCTTACATCTTTTAGCAAAAGGCAGTTGGAGGATAGCATTTTACTGTTTCTTCTCACAGGAATTAACTTTCCTGAAAGTATCCATTTCAACAAGCTAATGAATTCCTGTACATGCAACTAGATTGTTATTTCTTTATTCACCTTGCTTCTACTGCTTACTTTAATATGCGGCATAGAAGAAATTGGACCTCGCTGGTAATTAGAGGTGGGTTCAGGTCACTGCTCTGGCAGGTCTGTGTCACAGCTTCCATGTGACCTTCAGCCTTTCTGGATTTGGTTTGATTACCTGGAAACTGAGGGAGATGTTTTAAAATAAGTTCCTCCTAGCTGTAACACTGTTAGCCCCAGTGCAACAAGATGCAGAAAATGGCTCTCCTTGGTCCCTCCTATATCCGGCCTTTCAAAGTCATCTAGCCAATACATGTGCTCCCATTTTGTCCAGCCAAGGACACCAGTACACATGCAGAGGAAACTCCATTGTCCTGGTGATCACAGTTCTGTTGGGAAAGAGCTGTGATCTTCATTTCTACTGTTTCTTTCCCTTCCCTTCAGCATTCTAATGACAACAATATCAATAACTGCTATGAAGTTCATTATTCTTAAGATAGTCAGAGAAGCTCTTTAGGCTCCTTTCTGAAATCTTCCCTTGGACCTCATGTAGACCATGACCTGAGTTTAACAACATAGGATATATCAGAGATTTTTTTTTTTTTTTACTACTACTACTTTGTGTGTTGGCTTGACAACAGTTCACTTTTTATATAAATCAGAGTGGAGACAATTGTATTTTTGAGTGGAGAAGAAAGAGAGTGGAGTTTAATTAATGTGCTGAGAATTGTGCATAAGTCTTGTGAAACCTGTGGTTATGTGGTTATGTGGTTACGTGTAATGCGTGGGAAGGTCATCTTTCAGGTCTCTTCCAGAGGAAAAGCAATTTCGTTACTGACGGTACCATCCATGATCATCTTTAAAGCTGTGTATTTTAGACCAGGAAGGTATGAAGCGTAGGGGTGGGGGGAAGAGCATATGACCCACCAATGGGTTAGGCTAACCCTAAGCACTATGGTTCTAGTTAAAATGGGTTCTATTTGAAGCAATCTGGCCAAACTACTAAAAGTTCTTATTTTTATCATCTCTAATTTATTTTGCTGCCTAGGGTTAGGGGCATGGCTGAGTTGATAAGTTGTCTCATGAATTTTATTTGTGAGTATGTACAAAACTGTAATAATATGATTATATCTGGAACATAAATATTTATGAATACTAATAAAACTGCCTAAGACTCTGGGCTCACATCCCCAAATAGATCCTCATTATATTCATATTTATAGTAACCTACCATTAGATGTATGGTTAGATTGAGCAAGGAAATGGTAAAAATAAATGGCTGGCACCTGTATTTTGCCAAACTGCGGCCAGACCCTGAAAATAAATAGTTCTTGATATTTTTTTTCTGGGTGGTCTAAGTATATTACTGCAAGCTAAATGACAAATTCCCAGTAGTCCCAAAGCATCTCTGATTTCTCACACACAGATATGCATTATGTAAATGTGCTTAGCTCCACATAAAGGCAGTGAGAAAAAGAGTCATTGATTTTGGATTTTGCATGCTTTAGAGCAAATGTCTAGGTACATAATACTCACTACTCTGGGCATTTAAAACAAAACTGGGAAGAATGGACATGTGGACTAGTCGTGTGCGTTCACACATGTAACTTCGTCTACCTTCAATTTCATGGCTACCCCAAGACACTCAGCAGATCACAGACCTAACTTTGCTTTTAAAACTAAATGATTGCCTGTCTTCAGCCTGTAATTCTTTAAAATCTAATACCTGTCTTGGTTTAACAGCCAGAAAATCCATAATGGCACGTTATTTGTTCCCTGTACTATGTGGAAACACTGTGGGAGCTAACTCACAGTGTCATTGGCTAAGCGGCCATGTTATTGAAGAGCCCAGATTTTCAGAGAAAAACAATTGCTTAATTGACAATGGAGTCATGATGAGGGGAGGGTCTTGTAGGCAACACGAGGGGTGGCACAGGCCTCTTCAGCCAAGCGCTATGGTTGCTTTGGTGAACGGTGTTGCAAATTCTTGCACTGAAAGTGGCAATCCTAGGATGTGGCACACAGGTAGCTACGATTAGTGTTAAGGAGAATATATCAAATGGTACACAGACATGGTAGAGATGGTTGTGTCACTTTGACAGACTATTTGTTGCCATATGGAGTGCTGGCCAGTGAAGGATGGATTAGTTATTCCCCAAAATGCAATGAATATTCTCTTGATCTAAACTAATCCAAGCTAATATTGATCATCAGATATCCATGATCTGTTCTTCCACTTTGTTGTGGCACAGAACACAATACCCCAAAGTATGGCACCTTGGCATGCTGAGTGCTTTCAACTGAAGAACATTGGAAGGGCCTCAGAAACAAGGTCCCCTGACCTTCTCCTGGCCTCCTACCTCTCTCCCCTTTTTCTCCCCCAAAGCAAGTCATGGCAACCAGAATTCCTCTTCCCCAGGGTGGGTCATAGAAATTAGAACCCCTCTCCCCCAAAACAAGCTATAAAACCTAGAAAGATCTCTCTTTCCCTTTCATCTTCTCCCTTGAACACCCTTATTTGAGAGGGGTCCTGCCCCATACCCAGGAGGAAGGAATGCTACACAGAGAGGCCAAGAAGAATCTGAGCAGATAGGCCTTGCTGGGCTCCCCCCTCAGTTTATTACCATTAGATCATCCCCTTTTGTCCAATCACATTTCTATTAATACATGGCTGTCCATTCTTCATCAAACCTAAGCACAAGAATAGACAGCTTTTGGCCGGGTGCAGTGGCTCACACCTGTAATCCTAGCACTCTGGGAGGCTGAGGCAGGAGGATCGCTTGAGGTCAGGAATTCAAGACCAGCCTGAGCAAGCGTGAGACCCTGTCTCTA
Organism: Daubentonia madagascariensis; assembly: GCA_023783475.1. Taxonomy (NCBI): domain Eukaryota; kingdom Metazoa; phylum Chordata; class Mammalia; order Primates; family Daubentoniidae; genus Daubentonia; species Daubentonia madagascariensis. The sequence goes on from JAKFHU010000585.1 coordinate 17,963,030, forward strand.
CTAAAAATAGAAAAAATTAGCCTGGTGTGGTGGTACGCACCTGTAGTTTCAGCTACTTGGGAGGCTGAGGCAGGAGGACCACTTGAGCCCAGGAGATTGAGGTTGCTGTGAGCTGGGCTGACACCACAGCACTCTAGCCCAGGTGACAGAGCAAGACTCTGTCTCAACAAAACAAAACAAAACAAAAAGAATAGACAGCTTTCCTTGGGTCTTTGGGTCTTCATTTCCAAATGTATAATATAAAATTTTGATTGAATAAATTCGTTGTGCTTTTCTTTTGTTAACATGTCTTGTGTTATAGGAGACCCTTATGATGGGTGAGGAAAGGTATCATACATTTCCTCTCCTACAACTTCTCAGTCAAAATGAGCCTGTTCTCTCTTTTACTATTGGTCCGGTCTTCTTTGTCACCAAGTTGCCAGCTAACTAATCTGATAAAGTCACCCTTGCCAACAGCATCATACAGAAATTAAGAATTCTATGAGATCAATTTTCATCTTTTCATGGCCTAGAGAGCCCATGAGATCTGGAGATCTGTTCTCATCTTATACCACCCTCTGCCTGGTTCAATGTCATGGTCATTCCGGTTTCCTTTAGCTCCTACAATGCCCTTTCCCTTCTCTCACCTTATGCAGCTTTGTACATGCTGTTTCTTCTGCCTGGGCCACTTCTCTCCCCAACTAATTTCCTGTGTGCTAAGCCAGCCCTCACTCATTCTCACACATCCAGTACTTCGCAGGGAAGCTATTCCTGTCACCTTCCTCTAGCATCCAGGTTATAGGGTCGAATACATACTTCTCTGTAGACTTTCACCACAGTGACAACTACTTGTTCAATGGCATGTCTCATCCCTCTGAAGGATGAGCTTCCTGATTACAGGGGCTGTCTTTTTGGTTTATGTCTATATCCTTAGCACTTATTCCAGGACCTGGAACACGCTGGACATTCAACAAGTAGTTGTTGAATGAATTAATTAATGAGAATAAGAGAAGAAATGCATGGTGTGCTACCATGGGTATATTGCCTTTCAAAGCATAGTTTGAAAGGATGTCAATTGTGCAAGTGTGGAGTCCCCATCAGGTTTAATGAAAATAGAGAATCTTTACCTAGGAGTCCATGAACCTGCTGGTTAAGAACATTTTTTTAAATGGTCATTACACTGTACCTACCTTGACAATGTGACCGGTATCATAGCGTGGTATCAATTTCAGACTATAATGCGAGTCTGCCATCTACTGGTTCTGTGGGGTAGTGCTGTGAAACCCATAAGACATTTTCATTTTCTCTGGAATCTTCTAGATTGTTAAAGCTAGGAGGGGCTTAGATTCTAACACATGCAACCATTTCATTTTACCCAAGGGGAAACCATCTCCCATGGGGCATAAGTGATCATCCAGGGCCACAAAGCTAATCGGTAGAGTTTGCTCTAATCTAGGCTTCCTGATAAAATTAGCCTCTTCTTTGTTCTTATTCTTAATCGTAATTCTGGATGCTAACAGAAGTACATCTGGTCAACAGTGCTGACTGTAACTTTTTCCAAAAGGAAATGGAACAATTGAGACTTGTCCAGTTTATACGCCAGGAATCTCTTACACCCTCGTATAAAGCTCCTCACATCCCAGAAAGCAGCAGATCTGCTTTCTGTCCAAGGATTTCCTGGATCTGAAAACAGCTGTACAGGATCGTATGGGAAAGACTAGACTTACAAAACTTGGAATCTCACACCAAAAAGTTAGGCAAGGATGTGGTGTGGGACGTGTGCTGCATGCCATTAAATTGCGTGCCATCAGCAAGATTCTGAGGGACTCAAAACACCCCACACGTTTATGCTTCAAAAAGCCATGCTTTTTAATGGAAAAACTGACAAACCATAATAGAAAGAGCTTAGAATTGCCACCCTAATCAGAATTGACAGAATCAGTGTAAAGCCTTCCAAAAAGGCCCCCTCTGTGAACCTGGCAGAGTTGGCTACAGAAGCACTAGGTTTTCCAATAGGTACATATTTTTATTTTTTAGCTACCCCAAGGGACTGGATTTAACTATAGTCATCTTTTTATTATGTGGTTTACATGGAAACACATCTATTAACATTCTTGGGATCAATGTAGAGTCAAAACAAACCAAACATCTCAGTACCTGCCAGGAAGAGTTTCATCTTTCCCTAAGGATTCTGAGAACCCACCAGTTCAGAGACTGGACTTGTGAAACAAAGGAAAGAAAGAAGATGTGGCTGCCTGGAAGTTCTCACTGGGTACTTCAGAAAAATTTCCCTGGAACTCATTGACTCTGAATGTACTTTTAAAACTTTTGTTTTCTCAAAATAGTACCACTAGCTAATAAACAGGTCCAGGCTGGTCATTTGGTCCCATAATTTGGAAAGGTAACACCTTTACATCATTCCCTTGGGACAATTGTTGTCCCAGCAAACCTGGCAAGGAAAATTGTAAAAGGGTCCTGAGGGGTTAAGGATCAACTCAGGTACTATTTTAGTCCTTTGAGGGTTGGAACAAAAAAATTCTTTCTCTTAAAAAAACAAGAAATAGCAAAGGGAAATGTTTATATTCATTCAATTAATCCCATCTCATGATTACCTCCCCTCCAGTCTCAACCACTAGAGAGGAATGTGCACCATCACCCCACACCCAGACATGATCTGGAGTGTCGCTGGTTTAAACCCTGAATCCCTGTGTGCCCTTTCCCTCTCAACACATTCCGGATGTCAGACTTTATAGAGGACGTCAAGGTACCCGAGACCTCTGCTCCTCGGAGAAGGAAACAAAGCAAATGTTCATGTTTACTCAGAATTTTAGTGTGTGGTTTAAATGAGGACCAGGAAGTCCTTGAAGCACCCAAGGCCCAGTGAAGTTTCTTGTGATTTGGCCATTACTACTGCCCTCTTTTCCCTCTTAGGGAAGAACTCAGAGTTCTTGGAAATTCTGGACTCTAAATTATGCTCCGATGTCCCCCGATAGCTTAGAGACACTGCTCAATTCAAGTGACAGTTCTCCCATTGCAAAACCCATGAGGGATGTAACATTCCCCTCCACCATCCCTCCTCTGATCCACGTCAAGGAGATGGAGGTGACCGAAGCCCCTGGCTCTGCCTCCCTAGCCCGCTCGTCATTCCTCATCTGCCAACATATTTCCTTTTATTTCCACCTACGCCTACTATTAGCTACATTGACTCCAAATTCATTTCCATCTCTTCCCTGACTCGTACTGTTATTTCATACCCATCAATCAAGATCAAATAATCCAAAATAGCCTCGTGGACTTGACTTTGAGACACCAGGCTGCTCAATAACTTTGTTGACTGGTTTTAATCCCCCTTCCTGGCCCTCTGCATAGGGTATGATGGTAGTGGGATTTTCGTGCTGAAAATAGCATAAATACTTTGCTTTTGGGAATTTTCACATTTAGCTCCCCCAAATTTTGCCTTCCTCAGATCCTGACTTAATTTAGGCTTAGTTTAAATGATTTCAAAATAAATTCATATCTTGAGTTTATTCATATTGGCAATCTGATACAGTTGTTTCAAAACAAAAATAGTCAGTACATAATAGTGTTTAAAAGTGTAGGCTCTGGCCCCAGATTGCCTGGACTCACATTTGCCTTTTCTGAGCCAGAAGACCTATGCAAGTTACTTAACCTGTTTAAAACCTAGCTTCTTCATTTATAAATGCAGATAATAATAGCACCTGCCCTATCAGACTGTTAGGAATAAAAATGAGATAATATACAAAATGCGTTTAGCACAGTATCATGTACATTGTTAACTGTATTGTTTTTAAATATATAAAACTACCATTTAATATATGGCAGGCATTTCAACATACACCATCTCATTTAATTCTGATAACTCGAAAGTATAGGTATTATTGTCCCTATTTTGTAGAATGCTGGCTCTTCTGAAGATGTACATACTTTCCATACAGCTTTCTCAAGGAGAATTTGCTCAACCACATACCCCGGAGTCCAGAGGCGGGTTAGTGTTCTTACTGTTCCACTGCCATTTCCAGACTATTGACTCTCTTGCAAAAACCCCAGCTCCACTGAAGACTCATGCTTTTGGCTCTACCATCCTTGATTCCTCTGTGTCACTATTATCTACCAAATTTTGGTCTCCATACCTGGATCCAAACATCAATATCCTGTGTGATTTTATTATCTGTATTAATACCCTGCATCCCGGCTGCACACTTCCTTGAATTCTTTATCTCCAGTGATCATCTCCTCCACTGCAAATGTTGATCATGTGTTTTCATTGCCCTTCCCTGGACCTTGTTAACATCCAGAGCAGTTTTCTACCTTCAGAATCAAGAACTTGGACACCTCACAACTCCTATCCTTCTAGGTGGCTCGTTGAGTTATTTCTATTAAACCAGCTTTTTAAATTCATTTGACTGCCCTTACAAATACCCACAACATCAGTGTCCTTCCCTCACTCCATTCCCTATCCTACTTACCTTCAATATTACTTCAACCACTCTCTTATCAATTTCTCCAGTTCCTCTGCCCACTATCCTTTCATCCCATCTATGTGGCCTCTCTCAGTGAATCCAACTCTCAGCCAAGGTTGCTGAGAATCACTACAGAAAACGCAACAGGGTAGAGTGTTGCCGTGATGTGTTCATGGTCAGCATCCTCAACAGGACATAAAACACTGCCAAGCAGTTCTACAGAGTTTTTATCAGTTCTCTCTCCTATTCTCCATGGTGAGGGTTCCATACTTTCTCCACTGTCCTCAATCCTCCAACTTCCTCACACCGCCCAATACTCAAGGTAGATGGCATCAACTCCTACTTCACAGAGGAAATAGAGATGTTCTGAGAGGACATCCTCCAACTTCTCCCCACCACATTTACAAGCCATGTATTTATGCAGCCATACTTCCATCTTTCCTCCAGCCACTGCGGAATAGGGGCCCTTCTTTCCAACTGAGTCTTATTCCCACGCTGGTCCCCTGCCCTGCTTTATCAGGAGGGATCTTGCTTTATAAATTATTCCCTCTCTATTCTATCTTAAATCTCTTGCTGTCTATTGGATCTTTCCCATCAGTTTTCAAATGTGCAAAAGCCTTTTTCATCACTTAATCCAGAAAACAACGCTGAAAGTCATTATTTGTCCATTTCTGCTTCACAGATGAGAGAATGGAGCCTCATGGAGATTTAGGAGGAATGAGCAGAATAGGGTCTGAACCCAGGACCTTGTGGCCATACACAGTGCCTCTCATTAAGGTGCCCTGCTATGTTCTGTTGGTCCTGCCTAAATTTTAAGATACTCTCATCTGTAGCTGTGAAGATCTCTCTGTTTTAGGTATCTTTGCTAGAGGATTGGATTGATTATTTACCAAGCCAATCTGCCGGTCAATGCTCCAACATTATGACCTCCCCTAAGGCCCCAGATGATAGAGGAAATAGCTGGACAGACCCAATCTCTACTTTAGTTGCTCCATCTGTAAAGTGTAACTGACAATGTATCTTCTTCCCACCTTCTAGTATCATTTTCCTCCTACTCCCCACTTCTATCTCTCATTAGCAATGTAATCAAGATGGCAAATCTTTCCCCTATGGAAGGTTTTCAATTGTTGAGGGGGAAGGTGCTACATAAATGCTCAATATAGCCATCTTTTTTGAGAAGCTTATTCTCTGCCTGTACTGAAGAAAAACTGTGATGTGGATGGAGCTGAGTACATTTTCTTCAGAAAGGAAAAAATAGAGCAAGGAGGAGGGAAATTAGTTAAGCATCTGGGGAAAGACTCAAAGAAGACCCAAGCAAAAACGTGGACAAGCAGCTAAATCAACAACCACTGCTGCAGCTATTTGTGTCTGCCCTTTGTTAGTATTAGACCCAGGAGGAAACAGGGAGGCATGTAGATTATGTGATGTTATTAACGGGAAGAGAACTAGAAGTGGGGGTGGGGGGTGGGTGTCAGCCTTACAAGTAAGATAAAGAGAAAAAGATTTTTTAAAAAGAGACATAAGTCAACTAAGCTAATCTTTCCTTGTCAAAAAGAGGTGATGTGGGGCATAGAAAAAGACTGAATGTCAATGTTTGGTCCTTGAATATTACTTTTCCAGCAAAGCTAGTAAAACCTCTAAAACTCAGGACCAAGCCAAAAACACCAAGAGGCTAAATTGCAAAAGTGATTTTGCTTTTAACAAAGGAATCATTGGAAATCCTGAGATGAAATTAAATTTGAAACTAAATTGATACAAAATCTGAAGCTTGAAAGTATATATACAGAAGTGACGTCTGGATCAAATCCTAGATTTTGGGCTAAGTAGCTAAGTAGCTGTGTGACGTTGAGCAAGTCATGCTTAACCCATTAGGGTGTCAGTTTCCTAGTTCATAAAATTATGGAGATTGACTAGATCAGTTATTGTCAAACTGTGGGTTATGTTCCATTAAGAATCACTTATTTTAATGAGAGATATTACTAAGGAAGATTGCCCGTGGGAACAATGTGGGAAGAGGACAAAAGCTTGAGAAATACTGGACTTTCTCAAAGATATCTTCTATAAAATACAGAATAAGATAATTTAAACAACTAACTTGGGACCAATTTTATCTTTATAAGTTCATATAATTAGGTCCATGTAGAATCTGTCATATCTTTTTTATGTGCACTTAACTGAAAATCAAATATAAAGGAAAGGATGATAACAGAGGCTTGGTAGAATTTGTAGGAAGTCAAAGTCCCTTTTATCTTAGCGTGTATCTTCAGATAAATAGTGAAGAGAAGGCAAATAGCTTTTTAATTACAGCTGTACAGGGGTTAAGTTGCCTGGGGTCAGGGACACCATTGAGAGTAATAAAAAGCAATTAGTCCTCGATCACTTTTTACCAGTAAGCCATGGAGATCAGAAACTGGCTGTAGCCCCCAAATGACAGAGTACTGGCAAGGGAGTCTATGCAAACTGGAGAACAGAAGTCTGAACCTTGCTCCTGAGCATGGCAGGCACACAGGGCCTTCCATCCATGATATGGTCCCTGCCTATCTGGTCAGAGCCATCCTTGCCTATAGTAGGCAGAAAAATGACCCTCCCAAGATGCCCACACCCTAATCCCCAGAACCTGGGAATATGTTATCTTGCATGGGAAAAGGGATTTTGCAGATGTGATTGAGGGTATAGACACTGAAATAGGAAGGTTATCTTGGATTATCCAGGTAGGCCCAATCTAATCACATGAATCATTAAAAGTGGAGGATCTTTCCAAGCTTTGATCAGAGAAAGAGATGTGCAACACAAGCAGGGTCACAGAGGTGCTACATTGCTGGCTGTGAAGATGAAAGGAGGGGCCACTGGCCAAGAAATGTGGGCCACCTCTAGGAGCTAGAAAACACAAGGGAATAGATTCTCCCCCAGGGCCTCCAGAAGGGAATGCAGTCCTGCCACACCTTGATTATAGTCCAGTGAGACCCCTGTCAGACTCCTGAGCTACTGAACTGTAAGACAAAAAATTTGTCTTGTTTTAAATCACTAAGTTTGTGGTACTTTGTTGTGGCAGGATTAGAAAATGGATGCACTGCCCACCCTTAGGTCCACTTACATCCTATGCTGCCACTTATAGAGCAGCGAGGTTTCCCGCTTCTGTGTGTTGGTCCATGTTGCTGCCTCTACCCGGAATGTCTTTCCTAGTCTCTTCCTTTCACTCCTGTCCCCCAGGCAACCTAGCTCAAGCATCCCTTCCTCTAGAGAGCCTTTTCTAAATACCCCAAACTATCTCCCTCCTTCCCAAACCCAAGGTCGACTCTATGGCTCCCATCTCTATGCTCCCATCATACTATGTGCTGGGGCCTGTTACCACACTGTATTGAAAGTGTCTGTTTATAGTCTGTCTCCGCTTGTAGAACGGTTGCCTCTCAAGGGCTGGGATCCTAACGAAGTGCCTATCAGTGGGCCTTTGATTAAAAAATGAATGAAAACCAAGCTCTGGGGAAACACATATCTGTAATTATATTACCAAACCAAATGGAATGATAAATATGAAATATTCTCAATTTACTAGCAATACTACATTTTATTAGTGGGGTAGTTTGTTTTTGTTTAAACGCTTTCAAAACACTTGCTCAGTATAGCCCTGCAATAGCCCTGCCTTATGCACAGAGGATACGTTCCAAGACCCCCAGTGGATGCCTGAAACTGTGGATAGTACCAAACCCTACGTATCCTATGTTTTTACCGATACATACATACCTATGATAAAGTTTAATTTATAAATTGGACACAGTAAGAGATTTACAACAATAACTAATAATAACATAGAACAATTATAACAATATACCGTTAATAAAAGTTATGTGAATGCGGTCTCTCTCTCAAAATATCTTATTGTACTGAACACTTCTTCTTGTGATGATGTGAGATGATAAAATGCCTACATGATAAGATGAAGTGAGGTTGTGATGTAGCATTTAAAACTAATGCATTGCTTGCTTCTGAAATTTTCCATTTAATATTTGCAGACTGCAGTTGACCATGGGTAACTGAAACTGTGAAAAGTGAAACTGCACATGGGGGAGGGGGGACCACTGTACTTGGCTTTGAACTCCATAAGGAAACACACCACCACCACCCTCTGTACCTGGAGGCACGTGAAAATTCACAGGACATTCTTATAACCAGGTGTTTTCCTAGAGTTTGTTTTGAAGTCCAAAGTTGAAAAAGAACTAAACTGAGCTACTTTTGTTCCCAGAGAAATTTCTTCACTCATTCCCAATTCTGAGAGTTACCAACGCTCTTCTTTTCAGCGAAGATTTTCTCCATTCCGTATGTTTCGGGCTCGCAGGGTGCTCTTCTACTCACCAGACCATTTAACCTAGGATTTAATGATCCTACCAACTCTTGGAATGATCTTCCACTTGGGGAAATTCTCTGGTCTACCCACACTCAGTACACAGTTCATATTTGGGACAGATTCCTAACTATACCTCCCTCAAGCACATTGAGAATCTATCTCCAAACTTATCTCATTAATATTTGTTAGTCAGCTTTTGACTTATGATGCTTGATCTTACGTGGTGAATAAAAATGTGAAGCCAAACCTCTTTTTAACATTGGTTGTATGGACAGTATTAAAAAATCATAAAGAAATTGGCAGAAAGAGAGGGAGCAGTATGACTTACACTAAGAGAGTTCAAGAAAAAAGAACTACGGCTTCTCTGTGCCTAAGGCCCAAGAAAAGAAGCAGAGATTAGAAAAAGGAGACAAAGGAGGAGAAAAGGAGAGAGGAAAAATACTTTGGCTAAATGTTTACATGAATCTTTTTCTGCCGTTAACAGATGTTTTATTACCAAATTCCTCATAACAACCATTTTCTGTTCAGCATTTGTCTAATATGTGATGTGTCATGAAGGTTCTTTCATCTCCACTCCCCAACAGATAGAGGGAGGGCAGAGAGGGCTAATTCCATTCCCTTTTTCCAGAGCCCCTACTATCTCATGAGATATAATGAATGTTCCAGAATGAGGTGTTCCATGGTCAGAAAAAAATCTAAGAAAATTAAATACTGTGTTAAGCAAAGCAAAATTAAGCAATTTTCATTGCTGCAAGACTTATCAGAAGCTTTATTATTCTAATATGCACTAAGATTCAAAGGGGAACATTTACGTCGCAAGCTCATTTGGCCGTAAACCATTTTGTCAAAGGAACATCTATTAATATCTTGATGTTCAGTTTGGAAAACACTTCCCTAAACATTCCCACAAAGACCAACACACCTGAAATATAGTAGGCTTTCAATAAACATATGACTTGTCAATGAGAGCCAAAATTTTCAAAATGACTGACCCAAATCCTTTACCACAGCATTTCTCTATCAGAGAATGCAATTCGATTCCATTAAGCTATTTTTTTTCAGGTCAACAAAATGTTTGCAGGTGGTAAACAGACTACTTTGGCCCAGAACCTAGCACCAACTAGTCAAAAAGAGGCCAGATATTTTCTAATGTCAATTATACCCAGTACTCTTGACATTTTCAGTTGCTTGTTGTTTTCATCTCCGGGAGGAGGAGAAAATGATGTCAAACAGAAGGCATTTGAGGAGATACTGGTAAGAACCCAGCAGCAACCCACTAGAAAGTCTTGATATGTGACAAGAGGAATGTCATCCAAAATAACCCCAGACAAAAACACAACAAAAGTCTGTCAGAGGCCAATTAACCAAGGGAAAAGTCACAGAGAGCATTCAAGGTCTTTGGCCTTACTTCTAGTCTTAGTTTGGGGACTTTCAAACTACTTGTTTGAAACTAACCCTTTTGAATGACTATTGAACCTACCCCAGTTTTCTGAAGACAAGAGATCCTTTGATGCTTTGTCAATCTCAGACAAATAACAAAATCGATTAAGCAGCAAGCTCCATGCTTTCTTTTAACATTGCATCGACTGGTTGTCTAACTACAATGGTTGGTTGGTTTCGTTTCCTATCAATATAGCCTTACTGACACGAATAGCCAATATTTTCCCCACTCAGTATTTTCCCCAGGGTTTTATAACCGTGTTTCTTTACAGTTCAGAATTGTTTATGCTCTGTTCTTTCCTGGGTGGTCATGAAAAACATCTCCCATTTGAGACCTTCCCTGACTTCAGAAGGCTTTATTGTTTTCCTCTGTGATTTTGTTCCACATGCCTGAAAACTTATATCAACAATATAATAGCATAGTTATATGCTACCTTGTTTTTTCTGCTAAACAAATTGGTTTTGGTTATTACTCTGGTCTCCCTAGCACATCTAGTTGTTCTGCAGTGACTTCAGGATAAAGTGCAGATGCTTCATTCAAATTTTGGGGCCTGGATATTGTCATCCCAACAATCTATCCAATAACAGGTCAAGTTTGGCCCTGACTCTGGTAGATTGTACCCTAGTTCTCAGAAGACTTTGCATGAAAAGAAAGTCAGTAGGAAAAACAAAACCAGAAGCCAGTAGAAACTGAGACATACATGAGTGGGGATAGCTGGGGCTCTGGATCAATACTAGAGTACAATTGCCATCACTGGGGCAGCAGGATCACATATCTGGGACAGTGGCAAAGCTATCTTTCCTCTCCCTACATCCTAGAATTCCTCCACCCTTATCCCATATTCTTCCCTCTATTGTTCCCTCCACCCATGTGTCCAGCCAAGGTTATTTTGAACAGGCATAGAAAGAAAAAAAAAAAGCAATGAACTCAACTATAGGAGTCTAGAGAGTAAAGTGAACGAAATAAGACAGGACTGGCTCACTGATCACTTTTCTTTACTGCCCCTACCTTATGCACCTATGCCTGTTACACCAGGCTGCCCACCCTGACCTTAACATACCATGCTCACTCAAGATGAGCTTTTTGCTCTCTTATTTTTCCTTCCTGGAATGCCAGCTCTTCTTCCTTTCTTTTTTCTGGCAGGTTCTCTTGTCTAACATTAGAGACCCAACTTAAATGTACCTTCTCTACAAAGCTATCTAGATTCTTTCAGAACAAATCAACTGTGTACAGCCAAAATGCTATCCTTATGCCTCTGCAGTGGTGCCCTGCACATTTTATTGTAATTTTTAAAAATTGTTTGCAGGTCTGTCACCCCATTCAAGTATTGAGGGTGAGGACCTTGTCTTATTCTTCTTTATATTCTTAGCATTTAACAGAGTACTGGGCATTAGTAGAAGAGTTTGGGTAAGAACAATGCTGATTTTCTTCAGTGTTTGGCAGAATTTACCTGTGAAACAATCTGGCTCTGAAATTTTCTTTTTTGGTTTCAGAAGTGTCCAGGTTTTCTATTTCTTTTTATCAAGGAATTTTTCAAGAAATTTGTACATTTTATCCACATTGTGAAATTTATCAGCACAAATTTGTCATAGTTTTCTTTTATTATTTTCAAATGTCTGTAAGATCTGTACTGATATGGCCCTTTTTATTCCCGATATTAGTAATTTGTAATTTCTCATGATCAATCTTGCTAGAGTCTTATTGATTTTATTAATCTTTCTGAAGAACCAATTTTTAACTTTCCTAATTTTTTTCTATTGTATATTTATTATGAATTCATGTCTAGTCTCTTCCTTATTATTTATGTCTTTTCACTTCCCTAGAGTTTTGCTTATTCTTCTGTTTCTTCCTGAGATATTTGCTTAGATGATTGAGTTTCAGCATGTTTTCTTTTCTAAGACAGGCATTTAAGGCTGAATTTTTTTCTTTCTGCCCTGGCTATGTCCTCACATCTTGCTATATCATATTTTCTTTGTTATTTGGTTAAAAATATTTTCCACTTTAGACTGTGACTTTGTCTTTGACCCATGGGCTTTTAGAAGTGTATTATTTAATCTTCTAAATGTCATTTTTTCTGCTTGTTATTTTTCTGTTTTCATTTCAAGCCTAATTCCATTTTTGTTTGAATATAGAGTATTAAATTTTCACCTTTTTGAAATTTGTTAAGACTTTCTTTATGACTCCACATATGTCTATTTTGGCAAGTATCTCATGTGTGCTTGAAAAGAATACTTTCTTTCTTTTTCTTTATCTTTTTTTTTTTTAGTTTTGTGGTATACTGTTCTATGTAGGCCAATTGGTTCATATTTATTAATATGTTGTTCATATTGGGTTTTATTTTTTTGCCAACTTCACTTGTTGGTCCATATTGTTTATGTCTTATTCATTTTTGTTGTTTTGGGTTTTGGGTTTTTTGTTTGCTTTTTGTCTGCTTATTCTATTTATTACTGAAACTATTGAGTTGAAATCTCCAGCTATGATCTTGAATTTGTCAATTTCTTCTTTTATTTATTGGTTTTACTTTATGTAGTGTGTGTCTATCTTCTTATGAAATACCTCCTTTATTTCTACTAATGCTATTGCCTTAAAGTTTGTTTTGTCTTACATTAGAATAGTTATGTCAGCATTCTTTTGGTTAGTGTTGCATGATATATCCTTTTCCACATTTTTACTCTGGCCTTCCATGCTTTGTATTTAAAGTTTGCACCTTGTAAGGCGCACATAGTTGGATTTTGTTTTTCTGTATACATTCTAACAATCTTTGCCTTTTAATTGGAGTGTTTAGTTCATTTATATTTAATGTAATTACTAATACATTGGGTTTAAATCTACCATATGATTATTTATTTTCTATTTATCACATCTATTTTTAAATTCCTTCCTACCTTTTTTTGAATTAATCAAGTATTTTTAAAATTATTTTTCTGTTTTCTCCCTTAATACTGGTTTTAATGGTCATCTTAATTTATGACTGTATTTCTCACATTAGTTCTTTTTTTTAGTTTTTTTTTTTTTTTTTTTTTTTGAGATAGTCTTACTCTACCCTGGGTAGAGTACAGTGGCATCATCATAGCTCACTGCAACCTCAAACTTCTGGGCTCAAGTGATCCTCTTGCCTCAGCCTCCCAAATAGCTGGGACTATAGGCACGCACCACAACACTCAGCTAATTTTTCTATTTTTAGTAGAAACAGGGTCTTGCTCTTGCTCAGGCTGGTCTTGAACTCCTGAGCTTAAGCAATCCTCCCACCTTGTCATCCCAGAGTGCTAGGATTACAGGTGTGCACCACCGTGACCAGCCTCTAACATTAGTTCTTTTACTACTTCCTAGGCAATGCAATCTAACAGCACTTCAACTCTCTTTATTATTCTCCATTGCCTTCTATGCTATTGTTCTCTTGTGTTATAATTCTCTTTATATTTTTAAACCAAAAATATTTTATAATTATTTTTCTTAATCATCAAATTTTATTTAGATTTCCCCTCTATTCCTTCCCCACAGTGATCTTCAGTCTTTCCTACAGTATTATTCTTTTGTTTCCATATAAGTTCTTTTTTTTCTTTTTCTCACAAAGTATTTATTACTTTTAGTATTGCTTTTAGTGCAACTCTTCCTGAAAGAAATTTTCTCATTTCTTTATTTGTCTAAATCTGTCTTTATGTTGCTTTATTTTATGAGGATATCTTCACTATATATAGAATTCTAAATTGGCAGTTATTTCCTTCCAACTCTTTCAAGACATCAATCATCCTGTTGAATTCTGACATTCAACATTTCTGTTGAAAAGTCAACTGTCAATCTTGTTGTTTTGAAGGAGGGTGTCTTTTTTCTGGCTACTTTAAAGATTTTTCTCTTTGTATTTTGATTTTATTAGTTTGAATATATTGCATTTAGATGTGGTCTTCTTTGTGTAATATTAATCCTGCTTGGGATTTATAGCACTTCTCGACGCTGTAAGCTTGATGTCTTCCAACTTTTGAAAAACTTCTGGCCAGTATTTCTTCAAATGAATTGTTTCTGTTTCCTTCTATCTCATCTTTTCCTGGGACTCCAATTACTTGTGATAGTCATTTTAACTCTCTACCACATATTTCATATGCTCATTCTATATTTTTAGTCTTTTTCTTCTCTGTGTGTTTAGATCTGAATATTTTCTACTAACCTGTATTTCAGTTTAGTGATCCATTCTCCTTCCATGTTTAATCTGATGATTTCATAATATCTGATGTTGTATTTTTAAGTTTTAGAATTTCTGTTTGATTTTATTATTTTTTAGAGATACCAGTTTTCAGGCAAAACTCTCTATCTTTTAAAAATGTTTTCCTGATTATAATAATCATACTTATTTTAAATTCCCTAAATAATAACTCCAACATCTGAGATTGCTTTTATGGTTTACTTTTCTCTTGGTGTTGGTTATTTGGACCTGTTTCTAAGCATTTCTAATTTTTCATTGAATGTTAAACATTGTACATGAATAACTTGTAGGGTCTCTGAATGAAGTAATATTTTTCTCTGTAGGATTAAATTTTTCTGATGGGCAGGTAGAATATGTGAAGATCAGCTTCATCAAGTTGAAGCTGGGTTTAAAGCTGTGTTAGAGCTAGTTTAGGGCATAATAAAGATGACTTCAAATTCTTTGACATTCCTCTCATTGAGCTGAGGAATTTAGGTCTCCTCCTCTTACAACTGAGTGGGCTCTAGGATGGCTTTGACCAATCTAATATGGCAGAATTGATGCTGTGCCATTTTTTGACCCAGGTCTTAAGAGATTGGCAGTTCTACTCCCTGTCTTTTGAAATGCCCACTCTGGAGGAAGCCAGTCACCACAGGAGAAGTCCAACTACACTGAGACTTCCATGCTGTGAGGAAGCCAAACTAGTCATGTGGAAAGAACTCCTACAAAGATAAGTGCTTGGCCACTCCCCAGTTATTCCAAACCTCTTAGCCCAGTCTCCAGGCACTTGAGCGAAGATGCCTTCAAATAACTGCAGTCTCAAACACTGGCTGTACGTGAAGGATACTGAACCACCCAGCTGAGTCTGTCAACTCCTAGAACTGTGAAAGATAGTAAGTTGTTGTCTTAAGCCTCTAAGTTTTGAGAGGGTTTGCAAAACAGTAATAGATAATGGGAACCTGGTCTATTTCAGGATGGCCTTAAATGCTATGGCTTAGCCCTAACCCTTAGTTAATTCCCCTTCCGGAGTGTCAGCTGAAAGCATGAGGTTATTTCTCGGAGCTTCTCCACCTTGTCCCTCATGAACTCCAACTTCTATCTACCGAGTGCTAGATGACTGCCAAAAAGCTCTGCTCAGCTGCTTAGCCTCCCAGTTGCTGTGACCTGCTAGTTTTCTAGAGATTTGCCTTATTTTGCCTTATATAAGCACAGTTAGGAGTTGGTGGATGCCTCAAGGGGA
Organism: Daubentonia madagascariensis; assembly: GCA_023783475.1. Taxonomy (NCBI): domain Eukaryota; kingdom Metazoa; phylum Chordata; class Mammalia; order Primates; family Daubentoniidae; genus Daubentonia; species Daubentonia madagascariensis. The sequence continues at coordinate 17,978,690 of JAKFHU010000585.1, forward strand.
AATTTCATGCTGAAGTTTGGGTTCATTTCTCCAATGCTCCCTCCTTCCCACGTACGTTTAAATTGCTATATTGCTCTCATCATTGAGAGATAGAAGGGAGTAAGCAAAAAAGAAATTGGGAGAGCAAATTAGGGAGAAGGAGAAAATGGTGACAATTATTGGGATAAAAGAAACAGAAGTTGGCAGGTGTAGAAGTAAATGTATGTTCAAATTTTTAGAGATATCTCAGAGTTTTCTCTATTTCTTCCATATTAGTTTCTCACTACTAACCAAATATGTTTTTCCTTTCATTGATCAACATTTATTTGCCTAGATTCTATAATTGGCTTCCCTGTTTCTATGTTCATCTTTACCCCAAGGCCATGTCTTTCTGGCACACCGTGTATTTGACCTTATACTGACTCAATAGGCTAGAGATGAGAAAAATTTTTATTTTATGAACTTCACATTTTGCAAACTTGGCAGTTTTTTTGTTCATTTTCTGCTTTTGTACCTTATCGTATTCATCAGGCAGCAACTAATTGATACTTTCAACGTTGTACCTAGAGATCTTCTTAGCCAAATCCAGAAGTTCCTTAGGGACGTGTTCCACCCTCCAAGCTACCACAAAGAATAGTTTGCCAGTCATTTCATTACATAGATTGCCATGTTTCTAGCCTCCTCTAAAAATTTCCTGACCATTTTTCTAGACTTAGCTTACAGTTCACCCATCATTTTTCTAGTCTCTACTTACCACTCTTACACAAAGCCAATGCCACAAATTTCAGGATATTGTTATAGGCATCAATTTCTGTATCAGTTGGTAATTGCTATGCAATACACCACCCCAAAACTTAGCAGCTTAAACAAAAACAATTTGTTGTTTCTCATGAGTCTACAGGTTGACTGGGAAGTTTGGGGCCAAGCTTGATATTTTCTTCTGCTCTCCTTCATGTATCTGTGATCAGGTGGTAGGTCAGCCAAGGGCTCTATTTCTGGGAGTTGGCTCACTCTTCTCCATGTGCTTCCTTACCCCTCTATCAGGGCAACCTAGTCTTGTTCCCTTGGGAGATGCAGGGCTCCAAGAAACCAGAAGCCCCAGGGTCTCTGGAGGTCCAGGCTAAAACCTGGCACACCATCACTTTCATCAATTTCTATTGGCCAGAGAAAGTCACAGGCCAGCTCATACTCAAGGATGGGGGGAAATAGGTACCACCTCATGATGGGGCTGCAAAGTTACATGGCAAAGTGCATGAACACAGAGATTGATGAAAAATTGGTGGCATTTTTTTTTTACAATCATTGTACCACAAGCTATGACAGAAGTCAGCACACAATGAGTTGGGAGCAATAAGCCAAGACTATTGTATGCAAGGAAGCCTTCAAGACAAGGTGGTATCTGAGCTAAGTTTTATAGGATGAACTTGAGTTAGTCAAAATAAAAGGATGAAAGAATTCCAGATACAGAAACTAGTACATGCGAAGACATTAAGATGAGAGAAAGCATATTAGGTTCTGGCAACTTGGGTACACAGCATTTTCCTGACTTGGAACACTTCCTCCCATCCCGTCCTCAGGCTTATGTCATTATTTGCTTGGAAAAATTTCAAACCTTCTGTAGGAAATCTTCCTTAATTTACCCCTTTCCTTTTCTGATCTATCAATATAACCTCATATGACCTTCTCAGAATGGCTGAGTTTGTTCTACCTAAATAATCTAAATAATCTCTCTGGGACTTAGTTTCCCCATCTGTAAAACGGTGATAATAGCTTACAGGGTTGTAAGAATTAATTAAAATAATGCATGTAAAATGCTTAGAGTAATACCTAGCACTTAGTAAGCTCTATATAGAAATCTTTGGCTTTTATTGTTGTTGTTAATATTGTCATTATTATAAAAAATTGCCAGTTTGCAATTCTGAATGCAACTTTTTCTATATGTTATGTTGTATGTGTTCTCCTGTGCCTTTCTGGACAAACAAGGCCCCAGACACTGGAGGTGGGTGGGGGTTATAGGAGCCTAGGATGAGGGTGAGAATGGAACAAAGCTTACTAGTGGCTGTAGAGTATGGGCCAAAGGCAGATCCAGGGGCCCTCATGTGGGGTGAATCAGGACCGGGATCAAAGTGTTATTATCAAGGGGCCTACTCAAGATGTGTCATGGTGGGGATTGCTGCCTCTGGGATAGAGTAAATGGATTTGGGAGGGAAGACAGCAGGCCAGGCCTGAAGAGATTCCCCTCTATAGCCATAGGGTGGTCTTGCCACAGGAACGTGACTCCCAGTGCTGGGAATCACTTGAAGCCCAAGTGGGTCCTTGGCTTTACACAATAAAGAATTTGGAAGCAAGCTGACAGTGTAAAGTGAAAGTGAGATTTATTCAGACTATAGAAAGTCTACTCCACAGAGTAGAGGCTAGTTCTCCCTGTGGAGGAGAATCAGCCCCATGGTTCCTTTAGCCATTCTATTTAAGCAACAGCTTACTTATAGGCTAAACAAGGGGAGGAATATTCATGTTATTTCTTGGAAAGGGGCAGTGTTTTCCTGGAATTAGGGTGACACCCTCCTTTTGGCTAAATATGGTCAAACAGGGAGTGTCATGGTATCAGGTACACATTGGGAATGGGAGGTTCCCTTAGAAACTTTTATGGTAATTTTATGGTAATGAGGGTATAATGAAGCTGCAAGATCAAGAAGTATTCAATTTCTCTGCCATCTTGGTTCTAACCAGTTGGAACTTGTCTTGCTTTCATCTTGTTTTGTTTTGTTTTATTTTGAGATAGGGTCTCACTCTGTCGCCTGGCAAGAGTGCAGTGGCATCATTGTAGCTCACTGCAACCTCGAATTCCTAGGCTCAAGGGATCCTCTTGCCTCAGCCACCCGAGTAGTAGGGACTACAGGCACGCACCACCATGCCTGGCTAATTTTTTTCTGTTTTTAGTAAAAATGGGGTCTCATTCTTGCTCAGACTGGTCTCAAACTCCTCCCAGAGGAAATCTCCAATGATCCTCCCACCTCAGCCTCCCAGAGTGCTAGGATTATAGGTGTGAGCCACCACGCCCAGCCTCCATCTTGTTTTGATCCGGGTGGCTGGAAACAAAATTTCGAGACTTCCTAACTCAGGCAATGCCTGCACAATTAAGCAATGCCTGAAGCAGTGCCTGGCATTTCCCTGTCTGAGTCTCAAGGACTCCATAAAAATAAAACCTCTCTGAAGAAGTGGCCCATGTTCTCTAAGTCTTGCATATGGTCTCTAAGTCCATACAGGGCAGATTATGCAGAAGTTGCTTAGTCATTGTGGTTGATTGATTAAAAATATCACCCATATTTTCTTTTCTTTCCTTTGCCCTGAATACATCATGCCTGGAACACTAAACATCATGCCCTTTTTTACTTTCTCCTGGTTACTATATACTCCTGCTAGATCTTTCTTCTTAAGATACCAATTTTATCATTTTTAACTTCTAAACCATCAATGGCTCTCAGTGACTAAAAAACAAACACTCCACACTCAGTCTGTCATTCTTAGACTTTGCAACCTGGCCCCAATCTATGTCCAGCCTCCTGTTCCTTATACATGCCAGTCACTCCCACAAGGTGGATTTCTAAAAGCCAACCCCAGAACATACCAAATGGATTTAGGACAGCCTGTAAAACCATCCCAGTGCAATTGCACATTCTCCACTTTTTCGCACCATTAAACCCTCTAGCATCCCACCCCAACGTTTATTTTTCAAAAAGTGCTTATTGCATACCTACATGTAGTGGTCCTGAACTAAGCATTACAACAATGAATGAGATGAACAAGACCCCTGCACTCCCAGGAATTGTATACCAGTAGATGTTTTTCTCCTGGCATCTCTACCTATCGAGAGCCTATATAATCTTCAAGATCCAGCTCACTGCCCACATGCTTGGTGTAGCCTTCTCTTGCTGCAGCCTTCACAATGACTCTATTTCATAAGAGGCTAAATGAATTATACAACACAGAATAGAAACCACTTTTATGCATTGCTATATCCTCCACAGTGTCTATTCTGGTCTATTGCTTTATACGTAGGAGGTGCTCCGTAACTGGTATTCATTCATTCGTTCTGTAGTAAAGTGAAAAATGTATTAGGTCTTTGTCCCTGATTCCTAAAACTCTTGGAATCTCCCAAGTGGTAAGTGTTCTTTGTATGCTAATGAGATGACTCTTGGCTGAGGGGGCCGAGACAGCTTCAGAATGGGGACTGGTCACCAAAAGACCAAGCCATGATTGGAGTCTGGAACTTTCAGCCCCATCCATCTATCTCCCAAGAGGTAGAGATTGAGTTCAATAACTAATGACCAATGATTTAATCAACCATTCCTAGGTAATGAAACCTCTATAACCCTTAAATAATGGGGTTTGGGGAGCTTCCAAGTTTGTGAGCACATTGAGGAGGTATGAGGGTAGTGCACCCCAACTCCACAGGAATGGAAGCTCCCTACTCTAGAGACCCTTTTGAACCTTACCCTAATGTACCTCTTCGTCTGGCTGTTTATTTGTACCCTTTATAATAAATGGTAACAATAAGTATAGTGTTGTTCCCATTCACCTTTGGAAGATTTACTGAAAAATCAACTCACAATAAAGCAGATTAATAAGAGAAAAGTCATTGTCAGGTTTATGTCCGAAGAATGAACAGATGCACCGAAGTAAGGCAAGCACAAAAATGAGGTTTATTGAGGAGAAAGATATGATTATAGAGCAAGAGCAAGATATAGATTTACAGGGTGAGATACATAACCCATGGATGACGACCAGACCCATTGTCACAGCAAACAGAGAGCAAGGGCAGGGGCAGGAAAAAAGGGCCTGGTTATGGTCTGAGTCTTGGTTTATAGTGCCCAGGTTGGGACCTCCCTTGTGGCTCAGACGTTACCCTGGAACCACTTTGACTGGAGAGTTGGGAGTTTCATGACCTGAGCCTTACCAGCCTTACTGAGCATGCAGATATCCCATGAGCCTCTCTGAGAGTCCATGGCGGGGATGAATTGCACTGGCGCCCACTTTCATCCCTAGGAGACCTGGAATCCCTCGCTAACTACCTAACAGTCATCAAATTTATTTTAACATGTATACGTGGGAACCTTCAGAAAGTGAAGATTCAACTCCCCAACAGGGTTCAGAAGCTTATGTGCATTTCTGATAAAACGGATTATGGGAGGGGGAAAAGAAGAGTTCTGTTCAGGGACAATAAAGGATTACGAGGGAGGATAAATGGATGGGGAACAAAGATTAAGTGGTAAATAGTTCCCTCTGGAATTTGAATGAGTCTGAGAGATGGATCATTATCTTCTTAAAGTGTCTGTTCAGGTGTGGTCACATTCCTGGTCTTACAGGGAGGGGAAGAAAAGAACAGTTGTTCTCCTAGGTGGGTCTGGATCTTGGGCAGATAAAGAAACTTGAAGGATTTGGGGAGAGCTGCTGCTGGTGGGTAGGGGAAGGTCAGATAGACCTTGAGGCTTTTTCAGTCAGTACAGCATGTCAAAATGCCATATTTTGGGGTAAAAATATTTCTAATTTACTTCAATAGCATTTTACTGAATTCTGTGAGTTGTTCTAGTAAAGTATTAACATGAATGAAGGGGTCATGGGAACTCCCCAATTTGTAGCCAAGTTATACAGCAGTGTGAGTAGGCTGGGCACCTGTGGCCACTGGCTTCTGAAGTGGGGCAGTCTTGTGGGACTGAGCCTTCAATTGACATAAGTTGATGGACACCCAGTTTGTGTCAGAAAATTGGAGAATCAGAGACATACATTCACTTATTCGTTTATTCATGATGCTCAACACTTTACTCAGACTTTCACTTTGGAACTCTAGGTGAGTCCCCCCTGCCCCCAAATTAACCTCTAACTTGGCCAAACAAAATTTGAGTCAGAAGATATCAAACTTTTTACCTGGTAAAAAATTTACTTTATCATTTCTCTCCCCAAAGTATCTCTATTTCAAGCACTGGGCACTTCATAGACTTCCATGTTTCTCACCAAAGGCCATTGCTTTCTTTCCCTCCCTAATCAGAGTAGTTACTAAGAGTAAAGTTCCAAACACCCTGCTCAGGCACTTCACAATGAATCGCCACAGTTTAGCAGATTTGGAGCTACAAACCTACCCCTTGCGCTGCTTCCCTCCTTCCCATTCTACAGAAAGGACTAGGACTCCTGCTCTAATTCACTGACCTCAAACATGGAAGCAACTCTGGAAACAATTAATCAACCCCAAATATAATTAAAACACATTCCCCGGCCTGGGCAAAGTGGCTCACGCCTGTAATCCTAACACTTTGGGAGGCCAGACAGGAGGATCGCTTGAGGCCAAGAGTTCGAGACCAGTCTGAGCAAGAGTGAGACCCTCATCTCTACAAAAAATAGAAAAAAAATTAGCTGGGCATGGTGGTGCACACCTGTAGTCCCAGCTACTCGGGAGGCTGAGGCAGGAGGATCGCACAAGGCCAGGAGTTTGAGGTTGTAGTGAGCTATGATGATGCCACTGCACTCTAGCCCAGGAAACAGAGCAAGACCCTGTCTCAAAAAACAAACAAACACACATTCCCAAAATAACCAGTTCTTAAAGCCTATGATCCTATTCAACATTTTAACTTTTCTCAAGAAGTGAGTTATTTATGACAAACAGGGAGATCCAGAATCCATGATTTGCCATTTAATTTACTTTACATTTACATTTAATTTAAAATATGGAATTTTTCACACATATTTTGGGACTTCAAGGATGGGTCAAGATTATTAGAGTATTATAAAATAAACTTAACATCCAGTTATTAAAGAATGGCTGATTGTAGTGCATAAGTAAAGGTTACCTTATACAAACATTAAATTTATGTTTGTGAAAAATTTTTAATAGCAATGGGAAATACTTACAATCTAAAAATAGGTTTAAAAAAGTAAGTATTCAGAGCAGTGTATAAAATATGGTGCCAAATACATATACATACACACAAAGAAAATAGACTGGAAGCAAGGACATCAAAATATTAACAATTATATTAATTTTTTTCAAGATTGTGTATTTTGCAAAGTTTTCTATGTCAACATCTGCTCACTTCCTAACCTGTGTTAATTTTTTTCTTTAGGAACCACCAAGCAAAATGCCAGAAAGTTGGCTTCAACAGTTCAAGATTTGCTCATTAAATTGCTCCCTATTAGAGTAACAGCAAGTAGTCCATTCTTTTCCTAATGAGTTATTTCATTTTTCTCTAAGATGGGCACAATCTTAAATTTATCTTAATCAATTTTCTCAAATTAAGCCACAGCAAAACCTACTTTCCTCTGGCTCGTTACAAGTGTTATCAGTGAGTCTCTAATGAGAAATACAATTTAACAAATTGCAAAGGGCAGGATGCCTGAGCAATAGTGAGTGTTTGGCTCACATGAGCTCCTAAAACCTACAATAGGCTTTTCTAGAATCAAACTCCTGTGTCCTCCATTAGAAATCAACCAATAAGCTCATGCATGACAATGAGGCCTCACCCCCCCACGCCCACAGAAAAAAACACCAGACAGCTTTTTAACACATTTAATTTTTCTTCTATTATCCAAGACCATAATGCTACTCCCAGTTGTACTTAGCAAAAGCTAAATGGCAAATGAAGTAAAAAAAGAAAATGCACTTGACGGGAAAAGCATTTCTTTGGTGAATATAATGAACAATGCATCCCAAGATTCAACATTAAGGAAAAGGCTAAAATCTGGGAAAAGCAAAAAGCAACACAATGCTGTGGTGATAACCAAATTATCTGCACATTCCGCCTTGCTGGTTTCATTACAATTGCTGCATACGTATGATAGATTAAATTGTGTTTTTTTATGCCAACCTTCTAAACAGCCCAGAATATTTTCACATTCAACCAGCAGCACAAGATGAAAAATATTCTTTCCTCTTTGATTCTGAATATAACTGAGTAGTTTTTTAGAAATAGGATGGAAGGAAGGATGTAAACTGAAGCTGCTCTACTTCAGGGCCACACGTTGAGGTTTCTATTCAATGCTTGCAGGGAGAGATCCACATGGCCACGCAGGAGTCCACTGCCACATAACTACCTACAGAATGCAATTACATTAGGTACTTCACGATTCAAAGAGCCTGGCGTTTACTAAATGAATTGCATCTGTGGCCAGAATATTAATGACTATTATCGTACTCAATCCATAATAATCTTCCAGTGAGTCATTTCACAGAAGTTCTCATTTACCTAAAAAAAAAAAAAGTCAGTGAAAGGGAGGCTTATTTTCAAAGCAATGTTTTTTCTCTTATGTTTTAGCAAGCTCTATTTTCCCTCAGAATGTCCACATTGGTGAAGTTCAATGTCTGTGCTAGTTTTCAGCTACAGAATAACCATAAACACACAAAATTTTCAGAGATAATCTTCTTACCCAGGATTTTTAAGGGGTATACTAGTGACCCAGCTGCATTAGGATAATGAAAAGGTACTTATTTAAAAACAGATTTTGGGACTCACCTCAAAGTTAATTATACACGATCTCAAGGTAGGAGGTCAAAATCTCCATTTTAAAAAATTTCTTCCCTGGGTGATTTTCATAACCACTAAAATCTGAATATAATTACTCTAAATTTTCAAGGAAAACTTTTCCTTAGAAACAAACTGATGAGCAAATCGTAAAAATCAATACTGGAAGAATTAACTTACCCCAACTCATCCACTGTGAATGGATTTGCCTGAGGTCCACTCTAAATGGGAAGAGGCATGCCCAAGGTGTTTGTGGAGAGGTACTCAAAGATATATTTGACCTCATTAACTTAGAAGTCACAAGGACAGGTTGAATTTTCATTTAATGATCTTTTAAATTAAATATCAGATGTTTTACATTCTATATTTGGTCTTTCAATAGATGTGCTTGCCTAAAATCTAGAACCATGTCTAAATTTGTAGGTGCCAGGAAAGAATAGCAAGACAGAAGGCCCAGAAGTGAGATATCAGCCCAGCTGCCTATAGGCTGCCAATGCACGCACCAGAAAGCCACCCAGATGAATTCAAAGGAAGAAAAGTGAGCCTGGGGTTTAGATTCATGTTTCAAAGCCAACTCTAATCTAAGGCAGAAGGAGAGTTATGTTTCTCTGATAAGTCAGAGAAGATGAGATAGAAGAGAAGTTTCCAAGCCTGGCTGTATGTTTGAATCACTTAGAGAACTTTCAAAATAAAAAACAAAAAACAAAACTCATTTCCAAGCCTCAATTCAGTGTTATTGAAACAGTGCAAAGAGCTGCAGTTTTAAAATGCTGAAGTGATTCTCAAGTGCAGCAATACTTTGAAAATAAAGGCTTATCATACCCCAACAGTAATTACTAGAAAAGTAATTCCAAATTTATATTATTGTTGACTTTGAGGCATTGTTTTTATAAGTAGAAGGTATACAAATCCTTTATTATAGTTTGAAATTTACTTATTAATTTTCAGATTGTTTTATGATCCTAAATGCCATAGTTGTCGTCTCTGAGTATATAGCATATCACTGCTCTATTAGCCATGGAATAAGACAGCATGGGAGGACATATATGACCTGTGTGTATGTGTGTGTGTATATATATAGAGAGAGAGAGTATACAGTATATATATTCATATATATATTCTTGGATCCATATTTTTGGTATATGTAGGTAGTATATATTCTTGAGCCATATTATTTGGTACATGCAGAGTTAAAATTGTGATATCTTCCCGTTAGGTTGACTCCTTTGACTTATGAAGTGTCCCTCTTTATCTCTAATAATGCTTCTTTGGGGTATAGTTTTTACATGGTATTTTTTTCCATTCTTTACTTCTTTTGCTCAAGCTTCACAGAAATTTCTTATTAACAGTAATACTGATCATGTAATTTTAAAACTTTTTATCTTGAAATAATTTTAGACTTACAGAAAAGTTACAAAAATAATACAGAATCCCCTTGTACCCTTCACACAGCTTCTTCTTATCTTGTATAGCCATAATACAATTATCAAAAGTAACAATATTAGCACATTACTATTAACTAAACTCCAGACTTTATTTATATTCTCCATCAATGTCCTTTTCCTATTTCAGAATCTAATCCAAGACCCCACATTGCATTTAGTTGTCATGTCTCCATAATGTCCACTGGTCTGTTACAGTTCCCCAGTTTTTCCTTGTCTTTCGTGATCTTCACACTTTTGAAGAACACTAATCAATTATTTTGCAGAATGCCCCTCAATTTGGGTTCGTCTGTTGTTTTCCCATGATTATGTTGGCATTTGGCATTTTTGGTAAGAAAACATACAGGTGATAATGCCTTTCTGGGTACATTGTATTGGGGGGTACATAATGTTTATGTGTTTTATTCCTAGTGATGTTACCCTTGATCACTTGATTAAGGGGGTATCTTCTGGGTTTCTCCATTATGAAGTTACTAGTTTTCCTTTGTAATTAATAAATATTATAGAAGAGGTACTTTGGGTCTATCAAAATATCCTGTCTCCTCAAACTTTTCCCCACTAAGTCTAGCATCCATTGGGGGATCTTGACTGAAACAATTATTACAGGAGTATTCTAATGGTGATTTTCTATTTCCCTCACTCCTTCTACATTTATTAATCAGAATTCTTCTATGAGAATGAGCTTCCTTTCCCCCTCATTTATTTGTTTATTTAGTTAATTATTTATATAACTATGCTTTGGGTTATAATCCAATACTATCACTATCTATTTTATTGCACAAATTTTTCCAGTTTGAGCCATGGAGAGCTTTTTCAAGATGGTTCCTATGGCCTTTTGTCATGCCCTCAAGTTATTTTTTTTTTTGAGCACTTCCTTACTTTCTGACATCACAATGATAACCTTCACTCATTTTGTCCCAGCCCTGCAATCAATCATTTTTCTCCAAAAAATTCTGATTCCTATTATTGTAAAATAGTATTTAGAAGGGAAGATCTGGACACTAGGTGTGTTCATTGCTACTGATTTGTCATTATCCTCTCAGAAGTCAGAACCTGGTGTAACCTCACCAGACAAATCTGGCTCAACGTTTGTGTAACAAAGCTGTGAGTTGTTTTTCAGTAGCCATGCACCCCCAGATTGAAGGTCATGTAACCTGGGCATGCCCAGATGAACTAAGTGTGTAACCACAGGCGGAACCTAAGTATTCAGACTAAGGAGTGGGGACTGAATTAAGAAGCGGACACCACGTGGCAGGATCCAGGATCCAATCAGATCAAGCCCTATCATCACCCCATGGCAGGATCCAGTCAGATCATGCCTCCCAGCATCACCTTATTGCAAGATCCAATCAGATCATGCCTCATGACCCTATGCTTATAAAACCCTGACCCAGCCCCCCAGCTCCGGGAGAATGATTTGCATGTTCCTCCTATCTCATTGTTAGTCAACTCACAACAAAGTCTTTCTTTTCTCAAAAGCTGGTGCCATGGTGTTAGCTTTCTGCAATATATTTACTTATTTGTTCAAGTCTAGTATATACTTATAGTAGTTTCATAATTGCTAATCTGTACTCTTGTGAGAAATAATTTATCAACTAGGCTCAGTGTTTATTCCTTTCAATGTGATTATATTATTCATTTGTGTAACAAAGGTTAATTTGTTACATTTATATTCCATTTTGATTTCCCCTCCAATCCTGGTTTATTTTTAAAATATTTACATACAGTAAAATTCACTCTTTGAGGGAAACAGATATGTGGGTTTTGACAAATGCATAGTTGTGTATCCACTACCACAGCCTTATAACAGAGAACAGTTTCACCACTGCAAAATTTCCTGTGTGCTCCCCTTTGCAGTCAACCCTTCCACCTACCTGCTACCCAAGGGAACCACTGATTTGTTTGACATTCCTATAGTTTTGCCTTTTTTTAAGAATGTCATATAAATAGAATCATCTAATGTACAGCCTTTTATATTTGGCTTCTTTTGCTTGATAAATGAATTTAAGATTCTTACATGTGTTATATGAGTCAATAATGTATTCCTTTTTATTGCTGAGTAGTATTCCATTGTATGAACATACAATAAGTAGTTTATTCATTCATTGATTGAAGGACACTGGATTGTTTCCAATGTGGGGCAACCTGTAAATACTTATGTACGGGTATTTGTGTGAAAATAAGTATTCATTTCTCCTGGGTAAATGTATTAGGGTTAGGCAGAGAAGCATAATGTATGTATATGTAGAAAGAGATATCCAATAGGATGTGTATATTAAGAGAGAGAGAGATTGTGGAGGCTAGCAAGTCCAAAATCTACAGGAAAGGCTGGCAGGAAAGAGACCCAGAGAAGAATTGATGTTGCAGCTCGAGTCTATCAATCTGTTAGGTAGATAGTTAGGATCTCCGGCTCTTCTCGGGACAAGAGTTCCCTGTTTTGGTGCTATCTCAAGCAATTGCTCCACCTGGGAAGAAGGTTAAGGACAGGCACTCCATTTTGATGTTGCCCCACCCTTAATCCTATCCCAAGCAACTGCTACACCTGGGGAAGGAGGGAATGCTTTATCAGTCTGGAAATTCCCCAGCCCAGGCATAATAGGATTTTAGAAGGTAACCTAGAATAACCTAAAGGGTAATTATCATGCCATTAGCTTGAATCTGCATTGTGGTTCACCCCCCCGGGTGGGCTTTCTGAGAGGGAGCTCATATTGGCAGATGGAATTTTGAGGACAGCTGTTGATCATTTGATAACATCCCACACCTCCCGAAAGCCCTAAGCCATACTGGGCTAATAAAAGGAAACAATCAGAATTCAGAGAGAAAGTACGTCAGTCGGTGAGTGAGTTGGTCTCTCTCTCTCTCCACTCCCACAGCCGGCCCCATTTTGTTCTACAATAAAGAGCTATTCCTGTGAAACTGCTTCCTGCCTGGGGTTACTCCATCGTATCCACCCTGCTGGTGATTTTTCCAAGACAATAGTCGGGACTTGATACTTTGGTGTGTCTGGTCATTCTTCGGCCAAGAGCAGGCCAAGAACCAAGGGCAGGCTGCCACCCTGACAAAGCCATCTTTTGCAGGTTAGTGAATTTAATGAGTATGGGTCTATTACTGCACTTTATTTGTTGTGAAGTGAGTTCCTTGATCAGAAGCAATGCTGTGTGGAATACCATGATGGTGGTACCTCACTTTCAGTGCCAAAATCTTATTAGTCAGGCTTTTCCAGAGAAACAAAACCAACAGGGAGGAGGGTGGGGAGAATTTTATTTTAAGAAATTGCCTCATGTGATTGTAAAGGCTGACAGCTACAAAATCTACAGGGTAGGCCAGGAGGATAGAGACCCAAGGAAGATTTGATGTTGCAGCTTGTATGCAATGGTAGTCTGGAGGCAGAATTCCCTTCTCCTCCAGTGACTTCAATTTTCTCTTAAGGCCTTCAACTGATTGGATGAAGTCCATCCACATTAGGGAGGATAATCTGCTTTACTCAAAGTCTACTGATTTAAATGTCAATCTCATCTAAAAAGGTACTTTTGCAACAACATCTAAGCTGGTATTGACCAGATATCTGGATACCATGGCCTAGCCAAGTTCACACATAAAATTAACCATCATAGTAAGTTTCTAGGCATGGGATTGCTGAGTCAAATGATAAACATATGTTTAATTTTATTAGAAACTGACAAAATGTTTTCCATAGTGGCTATACAATTTCCCATTCCCACCAGCAATGTATAAGAGTTCCAATGACTCTGAATACTCTCAGTGTAACAGAGAAAATGGCCTAAAAAGAGTAGAAATGTTTTCTGTTTCTTCAAAACCCCTTACCCTTTCTGAGAACTAAAATCTACATCCCTGCCTCAGGCCAGTGGTTGGGAGGATCAGAAGAGTGTCCTTGTTCATTGTGCCACAGGAGATGGCTCAAGGGAATTGTCCAGGCAGGGGTCATGAGACTGCCAAGGTCAGAACCTTGAAAAGCTCTGTACTTCTGCTCAGAAACAGGACACTAGTACTTTGAGTTGGGAGTTTGCCAACCTCCTCATTTTCTGGCAAATTAATAAACTTCTTTCCTTCTTCTCAAACCATTTGTCCTTGTTCTTCTGATGCAGCCTCAGGGACAAGTGCTGAACTTTCAGTAACATTGGTATGGTCAGTTTTGTTCATTTTTTTGTTTTAGCCATTCTAACATGTATATAGGGTATCTCATTATGGTATTAATGTGTATTTTTTCTGATAACTGATGATGTTGAGCATCTTTTTATATGCTTATTTGTCATCCATATATCTTTGGTGAAATGTCTGTGTAGATCTTTGGCCCATTCTTAAAAAATTGGCTGTTGGCTATTTTATTTTTGAGTTTTGTGAATTCCTTATGGATTCTGGATATAAGACCTGTGTCAGAAATGTGATTTGTAAATATTTCTTCCAATCTGGAGCTTGTCTTTTTGTCCATTTAACAGTACCTCTCACAGATCTAAAGTTTCCAAATTTGATAATATCCAACTTAGCAATACTTCTTTTGTGAACCATGTTTTTGGTGTATTATCTAAAAATCCTTTGTCTAACTTGATCACAAAGATTTTCTCCTCAATTTTGTTCTATAATAGAAGTTTTATAGATTTACATCTTAACTTATGTCGGTAGCACATTTTGAGTTAACCTTTGCATAAGATATAAGGTATGGGTGAAAGATGGGGTTTTTTGACTGGTTGATTGGATTTTTTGCCTATGGGTGTATAGTTGTATGTAATGTCTCTTTGACTTCAAAAATTTCTGTCTTTTGTTTTCAACTGTCTGACTATTATATGTCTAGGTGTGTGCTGCTATTTGGTTGGTTGGTATTTATCCTGCTTGGTTTTCTCTGAGCTTCTTGAATCTGTGATTTGGTGTCTGGATTAATTTTGGAAAATTGTCATCTATTCTTCAAATATTTCTTCTATCAATTGTTTCTTCTCTGGCATTCCAATAATGCATATATAGACAACTTGATATCATCTCACAGTTGTTGGATGGTCTATTGTGGGTTTTTTCTCCCTGCATTTATTACTTTCTGTTTCAGTTTGGTTAATTTCTACTGATATATCTTTTAAGTTTACTGATTCTTTCTTTGGCTGTGTTGAGGCTACTGATTAGTCCATACAAGGCAGTCTTCATCTCTGTTACCATGTTTTCATTTCTATCATTTCCATGCTGATTGTTGTTTCCATATCTTGGTTAAAATTATCCATGTGTTCTTATAAGTTATCCAGCTTTTTTATTGAACCTTTACCATATTAATCAATGTTATCTTAAATTCTCTGATAGACAATTCCAACATCTTGATCATAGCCACATCTGATTCTTTTGATTCCTTTGCCTCCTGGGAGTGTGCGTGCGTGTGTGTGTGTGTGTGTGTGTGTGTGTGTGTACACTTGTGCCTTTTAATGTGACTTGCAATTTTTTTTGTTGTTTAAAACCAGATACCTTGTGTAGGATAATAGAGACAGATCTAAGTAGGTTTTAAGCTGGGAAATGGACACACCTTTCCTTCTGTTAGGCCTTTAATGTAGAGGGTCCTGTTAATCAAGGAGTTAGTTGTGGTTTGAGGTTTATTGTTGGTTTTTTTACTCTCAGTGCACCCCAGACTTCAAATTCCTCTAGTGATAATTTGTGTTTAGATTGGGGGCTGGCTGGTCAGTGGATTTGTTTCACTATCTGCTTCACCCTCAGCTTTAGGTCTTCCCTTTACTCTGTACTACAGAAAGAGTCTGAAGATTTCATCTTTCTCTGAAGTAGCCCACTGTTTCTTTTATTAAATGCTGTTAGGATGGTGGAAGGACAGGGATGGAATTCTATGAAGTTCTGATTAAATTTCAGTCTTATAGGCAGTGTGTCTCTGGGTTTAGGGAATATGGCCATTAGATAAGCTTACCTGTCCTCTAGGTATAGTTCTAGGCCCAACATATATTCCTGCTCCTCCCACATAGGTTAGAGTATATTTTCTGCCCTCTGCAAGGGGTTTTTACCATTACCCTAAGGCCATTTTCCCTTACCTCCTCCCCATCCCCCAAATATAGTAAGTCTTTGTTCCACAGGGGAGATAGAGGAAAAGTCTAGGTAGAGCAACAGTAGGTGCTCTTCTTCCCAGGCCTACACCAGAGGAAAACTTTCTCAGGATTCTCCCTAGTTTACCCCATGAATGCCTGATGGACTCATAGAGAAAAACCTTACAAAAGAGTGTGACACCCCTCTCCCCAGTATCTGTGGCTCCCAGGCATTTCCAACTCTCCCACTAGCTCATACTTGGCCTTTGCCAATTCATCAACCATTCTAGCTGCATTCTTCTTACTAGTGTCTGGCTGCATCTGCCCAGGTCAGCAAGATCTCAAGTCCCATCTCTCTCCAGATTTCAGATGAGTTGTTTACCCTGAAACCTTGGCATTCTGAGAGGTTCAAGGAAAGTTTTGAACTTGCAAATTGCACATCTTTTTATAACTTATTGTAAGTGTGGAAGTAGCACACTTTGCAGCTCTCTACATCTCCAAGCCCATCCTTTCACTTTTGACTTTTCTGTGATTTAAAATTTAAAATTAAAATGTTTTGCCCATAAGCAGCAAGCATATAATTGAGTTTTGTGGTTTTTAATCTGATAATCTTCATTATATGTGAAGAATTAATCCATTTATAGTTAATGTATTGACAGTTAATGTAATTACCAAGATAACTGATTTTATAGCTATAATTTTTCTATTTGTTCTCATGTTTTATATTGCTTTTTCCTTTTATATAAATCACTTTTTATTATCTCAGTTTTCATCTTAACTTGTAAATATATACTAAAAATTATTTTGTTAGTCTCTTATGATTACCTTAGTGATTCCAGTATTTATTCTTGATTTATTATAGCTAACTCAAATTATTACTTTACCATTTCCCCAATAGTACTTTAGAAATTTTCACTCCTTTTATTTCTATTACCTTTTTCATTATTATTCTACATATTTTAGTTCTAAATGTTTTAAACTACATAAACATAATTTTTTTATAATCAATATTTATTTATATTTTCTGCATGTTCATTCTTTTTGGCATTCTCTGTTTTCTTCTGCATTTCCATGTTTTTGTCTATGTTCATTTACCTTGTGCTAGAGGAACTCTTTCTTCTTATTTTTTAATACAGACATACTAACAATGATTATTCTCTTGCCTACTTTAATTTCAGGATCCTCCTGGTTGATCTGTGTTTCTTAAACACTGCAAGAAATTTCATTTTGCTTGTCAGGGTCAGGTTCTTGGTTTTTTTGTAGTTTTTGGTTTTTGTGGGTTTTTTTTTTTTTTTTAGCTCTTTAACTTCTCATGCAACTTCAGATTTCAGCAAATGTCTTTTACAAAAAACTGACCAAATACTTGAGGCTTCTTAAGTCTCCAATTTTAAAAGATTTATTAGTTTCTCTATTCCCCAGTATCAGCCTTATACCTAGGCCAAGCCCCATTTAACAGCCTGCAACTAAAATTGACAATTGCCCCAGGGGAAAACTGGTAGCTAATTGTCTACTCACCTTTAAACGATTTTCCCCTGTCTGGAATTTTAGTCCAAGTAGTCCTTAGGTTTCACATACCTCTGATGTTTTTAAAAATAGGATTTTTATTACTTGAGTGAATTTTTCTAGTTGTTGTCTGCAAGAGCATAACCTACTACATTCTGCCATGACCTACCATCAACTACCACATTCTAGTAGTTTGGAAGTGAAAGATGCTTTACCCATTCTTTAGAACATAATTGTGAGTGGTCCTTTAGAAAAGCTGAGGTAAATGAGATTTGCGTTCATTTGTCCATTTATTTTTTTACCTTTCAACAATTATCTTTACTTGCAAACTGCTTAAGTGTGTCTGCCCAGTCTTCAGCTGAGCGTGATTTTTATGTGATCGTGCTAACCAATCAATATGAAACATCCAGTGGCCACTTGAAAACACAAAGAGTTAATTCAGAAATTATATTTACACTGACAGGTGAAGATAGGCAGTAGCCATTCATAAGAGCTGATTTATGAACATTTCTTTGCCTAATTTTTATATTACTGTCTTCTTGAGTTATAAAAATTTGTTATATATTCTAGATAAGTCCTTTATCTGCTATGCATTTTTAAAATATCTTCAAGTATGTGATTTGCCTTTTCGTTGTCCTAATGATGTCTTTTAAAAAGCAGATTTAAATTCTGATGAAGTATAATTTATGAATTTTTATTTATGGGTCACACTTTTGGTGTGTACTTATGACTTTTTCGCCTAACCCAAGGATACACAGTTTTTTATCCAGTGTTTTCCTAGAAGTTTTACAGTTTTAGTTCTTACATTTAGGCCTATGATTCATTTTTAGCTAATTTTTGTGTTTGGTGCAAGTTATAAATCAATGTTCATATAATATTTTAATGTGAATATTCATTTGTTCCTGTACTATTTGTTGAAAAGACTCTTCTTTGCTACATTATCTTGGCACCTTTGTTGAATATAACATTGATTTGTTTCTGGACTCTATTCTATTCTGTTGTCTATATTTCTATCCTCATGCCAATATCACATTGTATTAATGCTTCATTTTTTAAATGAAGTTTAAAATGGCTATAAATTAACTTGAGTGTGTTTCACATACTTCAAAATCAATCATTTATTGATTTACAAAATCTTAAGGCTTAAAGGTTTAAATGACTAAAGAAATATTTTAAAAGTTGCTAAATTTAAAACTCTGAGAACCCAGAAGCAAATGCTAACAAAACAGGAAAAAGAGACTTTCAAGATCAAAATAAAACTCCATGATGATGCAGAACTGCAGAGAACTCTGAAGAAAGTCATTGAAATTGAGAAAAAGGGAGAAATTATGGATGACTTACCAGAGCTTGCCATATTAGTTGCAGAGGAGATCATTGGGGATATTTTTTGAAGTATCAATGCCTGATCCCCATGCCCAAATATATGGATTATTTTGGAACAGGGCTAAGTTTGAGAAGCGCATACCAAGCAAATGGATATTCCAGAAATAAATGATCAAAAAGCTTAACCATTGTGGGGAGAACATAAGAAAATAAACATGCCATACAGATGTAAGGACTGCATTGCAATGTAAGGTATTAAAGAATGAGCCAAATACAGAGAAATACACCTTTATTTTTAATACTTATTAAGACTTGTAGAATGGCATATATTTATTCAGATCAAGGAATTTGATATTAAAAGGTTTGACCTCCATCTTGTAAGCTACAAAAAATCATTATATATTAATAACTATCACTCTTTAAACATCTCCATCTGGGATCCCCCAGGAAATCCTGAGACAATGATTTAATGCAATTACTTTATTGGGAACACTAGAAACAAAGCGGCCAATAAAGGACAGGTTATGGAGCTAACTACCACTGTGGATTGACTGGAGCTTACTCCCATAACAAAGGATACAAAACACAAGCCTCACAGTTATCCCTGAGGGTCAAGGGAACTTGGATACTTATGCACCAATACCCAAGAGTCACAGTTTTATGTTTTCTGGGATGGGGGTGTTATTTCCCAAGCACTCTGTCCTTCCAAGTCTTTAGAAACAGCCCTCAGGCAAAGAGCAGCATACATTGGCCATTGGAAGTCTACCAGAGGACACACAATCAATAAAGGATAAGGCACAGACAGATTATGCAGCAATGTGCTAGGGGATTTTTGAGATCCACTTAATGCATTATTTATAATCTTTACAAATACTACAAGAAGGAAGGTGTTTTTATTTTCCTTAAAAAGAGAAACAAAGACACATCCAATAAGTAATTATTGTGTGCCTGTTAGGTACCAGGTACTGTTCTAGACACTGGGGATAGAGTGATGAACAAAATAGACTAAACTTGTGTCCATATGCAGTTTACACTATGGTGCAAAAAGACTGGCAAACACGTAAACCAATATAGCATCAGATGTGGATAAGAGCTGAGAAGAAAAATAAAGCAAAGTAAGGAAATCAAGAATGGCAAGAGGTGATTTTTCAGATAACTAGTTTAAGGAAGCCTGCTTTTAAGAGATGAATTTGAGAAGAGAAGTAAATGCACGGGAAGGCACAAGGCGCGTGAATAATTCAGGCAGAGGAAACAGCAAGTCCACCGCCTCGAGGTGGATCTGTGCTTGGTATGTGTAACGAACAATTCTATTCCAGTGTGGCTGGAATAGAGCAAGGGAGAAGGGAGATTAATCAGGAATGAGGAGAGAGAGGTAGGCCATCATCAGCCACAGTGAGGATTTCATATTTAACTTTAGATTTAATTGTAAATATGGCAGTTAAGAGGGGATGAAGGAAAACAAATTAGGAGTCTAGTGTACTAATTCAGGAACCACGAAGGTATTAAATGATTCTCCTTAAAAGATAGAATTAATTCTTCAATCTGCAATTCAAACCCAGGTCTGCCTTCCTTCCAAGCTGCTGATCTTTGCTCTATGACATGCTGCCTCCCCCTTACAGCTTAACATTTTCACTTCTCTAGAACTCTTTATGAATATGTGCAATCAGTGATGTCTCTTTGCCAAATTGAAACAAGGAAAACAAGGAAAAATCCCCCCAAATTGATAAATTAAAAAGAAATTCCACTGGCAGCCTGAATTTAATAAGCTTGTGGCTGCCCTATTTTTCAAAACCTGGGAAGCATGAACATTTTAAACCTGCAGCATTAATGCTTTACCTAGCATCTTTGACTGCCAACCCTCAGCATTATCTTGTGAGACTCCCAGACTCACTGAAATCTCAAATTGCTGCTTTTCTGCCTGCTGAGTGCTGTGAGTTGAAAAGAACCGAGTCATTTGTTTCCTCTGCAAGCCTGAGGTATTCGGTGAATCCGCATTTATTTCAGGGTGGCTTTCTTTCCCTTGTAGGAGACTTTTAAGTCCCAAAGGTCAACAGAAAGCCTTGGAATAAGAAGCCTTTTTCATCTTGCTAACAGCAGGGAAAGAATAGAAAGAACCTAACAATAAGAAGACATAAGGAATAAAAGGAATGACAAAGTAATTTCACCTATGTTTTGCAGGCAAAGAAAGGATACAAGAATAGCCCTAGCATAGTAATAATTACCTGGTTAACATTCTGCAACCTTGCTGGGTTTGTCATGCTGCAGGAATATTGATGGGTCTGACTCTGGTGCCTTTGGTCTAACCAATGACAAGTTCATGACTCTTCTCAATAACAGATTGGTTTTTATAGACTTCCTGAGTCAGTCCTCACCAACGCCAGCCCTCCTAAAGCGTACCATTCAGGTATGAGTAACAGGGAGGGGGCCATTTCTCCCTCTGTTCTCTCTTCTCTCAGAGATGCTATTATCTTCTTTTATTGCCTAAGTCAATAATAAATCCCTCCACTTGGGACTGTGCTGAAGAAATGGGTGCCACCTAATTAGGAGATTCCTAGAATCACTTATGCTGTCCTGGAAGACTGGTTGCTCCCAGATGGCATCAAACCATAGCCAGGACAAGGATGGATTAGAATTGTCCCAGGGAATTCCTAGCTGGCTAACAATAACCTTTCAATAATGCTTCTCTGACATTTTGAATTATTTGGACCCCACTAATTGCATTAGAGAAGGGTTTTGAAGTACAAATAAAGGATTTAGGACAGTGTCTGGCACAAAGCAGTGCTACATACATAACTGTTAGTCATTGTTATTAGTCAGTCCTCTGGGAAAAAGAGAGACAATGTAGAGCCTAATACAACTTCTATATGTGCATCTCATTACAACAATAAAAGAAGCAGTCAGATAAACTATTTTGTAATGTTAAGACTGAAAAAGAAATTTTCCATCTGTAAAATAAGAGTAAAAGATGACTGTAAATTTTCAGTTTAACTAGTTGTGTGGTATGAAGAATTGAAAAGTAATTGAATTTTGGAGGAGAATTTGTATAAAGCTCATATCTTACCTGAAATGAATATCTTGTAGAAAATGAATTTTTAAAATGATAATCCTTGCATCTTACCTCCACTGGGTCCCCTAAGATACTAGGATATCTCCAATGATATCAGTAGAGTTGCCTTTTTTGTTTATTTGGGGTTTGGGGTTTTTTTCCTACAATTATTTTTATTACATTCTTGTGGCTGAGCTTTTTAGCATTAAGTATTTAAGAAGTTAGTAGGAAAAGGCAGGGAAAAAAAATGAGTAGCAGAGAGGGAGTGCCTGCCAGTCTCCCCAGTGATCTTTCTGTTCCTTGGATGCAGGGACCTTATCTCTGCAGCCTGAAGATTTTCATATCCTCATATGAAAATGAGAACTCTATAACTTGCCCACGGAGTTACTGTAGGTTAAATATCCTACTGTTTAGTACTCGAAAGATATCACTGGCTTCCTTCCTCGGATCTGTAAATCAAACTTAGAAAATGATAACATCACTGGCACAAATAGACCAGAGCCTCCTTGTACTTACAGTGAATTGTAATCCCAGCAAGGTCAGGTAAGAGGTGGGATCAAAGCCTCCTAAACCCAAAGAAAAGATTGATTTCCACAAGCGTAGGAAGCTCTTAATGCACTCAGTAAGGCTGAAATGACATGAACTGAACAGCTTCATCTCGTCAAAGATAAGGTCTTTGCCCATGGGAACTCGGGTCTATTACTTTGTACTTGTTTAGGGCAAATAATTAGTACTTTCTGGCATTTGTTGGATAATTAGTCTTCTAAATCAAAAACATGACTTTCGTACTTTTAATCCTCATTACCATAAGCCAATATCAAGTAATTTTTCATCCTGACTTTTCCTGTCATTCATAGTAGCAGCCTTTTCATTACTTATGTATCACCAGCCACACAAACACATTAGCTTATGCATTTAAATATTTTTTAAACATGAATTTGTTTTATATATTCACATCCAACCTGCAGCCTTGGGTATGCTGTCTAAATCTTAAGAAATAGCAGTTCAGCTTGAAAATTCAGGTGTTCAGCAGGAAAAAAACCCAGCTCAATAGTGGACAGAAGGGAAGTCAGTGAAAAAGAAAGAGCTTTATTTTTTCAGGGAAATTATAAAATGAAGGCTTTAACACTTAGTCTCAACTATCTAAATTTATGAAAGTTTAAATCTGTATTTCTGAAACTTCTGGTATTCAGCCCCAAATGCAGGCCAGCAATTTTAGCGTGCTCTCTCTCTCTCTCTCTTTCTATTTTTTTAAATCAGAACTTGAAATTTAAGTAAAATAATTTAAAATATTCTGGAAACAATTTTCTCAAAAGAAGCCTATCTTATTAATTTTACTTAAATAGTAATATTTATTAATAATTTATATGGCATAGAGGGGAAGACACTATTAACAATCTTCCCCCAAGATGTCTTGGTTATGTGAATATATAAACCATCAGAAAAATGTAGAGCTTCAGAGCATGAGTTTTAGAGGTAGTACCTAAGTTCAAATCTTAGTTCTGCCAATTACTTGGTAAATTACTTATCTCTTCTGTTCCTCAGTCTTCTCATTGACAAAATGGGTAAAATACCATGGAACACTATGCAGCCATGAAGGATGAATTAAGGCCTTTTGCAACAATTTGGATAGAACTGGAGACCATTATCCTAAGTGAAATATCTAAAGAATGGTAAAACAAACACCACATGTACTCGTTATCAAATTGGAACTAACTGGGCACACATGTGCACAGAGGGAAGTATTAATAAAACTGAGCAGAAATTAAGCAGGGGGGGAGGGGGACAGGGACAGGGGCGGTGAAAACCTACCTAACGGGTACAATGAACACTATTTGGGTGATGGATACACTTATAACCCTGACTCAAGCATAACAAAATCAATACATGTAACCAAAAACATTTGTGCCTCTGTAATACTTTGAAATTAAAAAAATAGTATCTACTGAAGTGTTATTATGAAGACTAAATTCAACAAATGTGGGGAAAGGCCTGGTATAAAACAAGTACTAAATAAACATCAGTCATTAAAAGAGGCTTAGCAATAAAAAGGTCTTCTACCTTCAGTTAATTTGATAGTCCCAAAGACAGCATGCGCTGTCACACTTATTTCAGTTAAAATCAATTTTAGACCCAATTTGTATTTAAGTTGCTCTTTGCTTTCTAGTTAGACTTAAAAACATGAAAAGATGTTCAACTTTACCAATATTTGAGCAAATTAAAATGACAATTCCCTTTTCAGCTCTCAGATTAGCAAATGTAAAAGGAATGCTAAATCTTGTTCGTGCGGGGTACACTGAGAGAAAAGGTCTTTTCCTACTGTTATCAGGAGTCTAAATTGGCACAAACTTTCTGGAAGACAATTTGTATATATCCAAACGCTTAAAATGTATATTCCCTTTGATCCAGAAGTTCAACATACAGAAATTAATCCTAAGGAAGCATTAGACAAATGGATATAAAAGATAAATAAACACGGATGTTCACTCTAGTATTTACAACAGCTTCAAATTGGAAGTTACTTAAAAATGGGTACAAGTTAATGATATTGGGCCATGTCCATAAAATAGAATACAATGGAGTCATTCATGAGGATAATAGCTTTGCTATGGAAAGATGCTCAAGTGAAAATAGCATTAGTACAGTATGATTCAATTTTTTTGTAATATGCATATATGTGTGTACATTCATAGAAGAAGTTGGAAAAGCTATATACCAAAATATTACCAGTTGTTATCTTGGGGTGACAGAAATAAGTGATTTATTTGATGTTCCTTAGGAAAATATGAGTGTTTCACAAAGAAAATATATTACTTTAGTAATTATAGAAACACCAGTGAAACTAGTTAATAAAAGTTTAACCCAAAGACACCTCTAAATCTACAGAAAAACATCATGGTGCTAAACTACTAGACAACAGAGAGGCATTCAAAAATATGGCTTTATATGTTCTTTAGCTTTTTTATTCCTATAGCCAAATTCCCAGAGCAATCTGATGGAATTTCAATCAAGAAATCTCTTTGGACCTGAACCTGGACCAGAATTGTGGCTTTCTGTTTTGTCTCCCCATACTACCCATACTCTCAGGGCAGTTTATTTCAGTTAATGCTCCTTCAGTCTGGCTGCTAGCTATAATTTGGAACTCCTTGAATTGTTGACATGGTTGACCTGGGCCAGTGTGATTCAAGGTTAACAGGACTAAAAGTCAAAATGAAAAAAGTTCTCTGGCATACAAGAAAGGCAATCACAGAAGAGCTATTCCAGAAGAGTGGAGTTAATGAAAAGCTATCTGTCTTTTGTCAGCAACACCAAAATTCTAAAGATCCATGTGTTTAACCAGTCCTAAATGATGGTTAAAGTTAAGATGAGAGGAAGTTTTAGAAAAAGGATATTGACAGAGAAAAATCAATGATCCAAATCTTACGTTTGGTAGGGAAGGATAATCAGGGAGAGGCAGGTGTTTAAACAAAGGAACATTTTAGTTTTGATAGCCTAAAAATATTAAACTTCTGAGATTAGTTAATATAGGACCATAAATTTTTAAAAAAATTATCTAAAGTTTCCCAGAATCAAAAAGCACATTTAGGGTTTTCTGTCAGGAGTAGATTATTGTTTAAAAAAATATATATAGCCCCTCATATTATATATTCTTTGGTAAGTATTTAAATTACAGTGGCCAGGGAGGCCCTTTTCAGAAAATATCCCAATAGAAATTTAATTGGAACGCTGATATTTTGGAAGACCAAGTTAGAATATACCAAGAGGAATGTTTAACAGAATCATCTCGGTCATGATTGTGTGAAAGGGGAAGCTACTGAGTGAATTGAAGAAGGAAACATTTAGTAAGTGGAGAAGAAGATAAAAACAGAAAAGATAAATTATCCCAGAAGTTAAGAACTCTGAGTTCTTTTTCCTCTCTGTGATGATCTCCAGATCTTAGTTTCTCATTTATCATTATAAATAAAAGATGCGAACTCTATGATGTCTAAAGGTCTTTCCTTATTCTGCTTCTATGAGCTGCCGTCTTATTTGGGGTGACAAGCTTTCATCATGGAAAATTTCAGTCCAAGGTTGCAGAAATAGGACATTCAGGAAAAGAAAATTCATTTCTCTAGCAGACCACTAAACTACTCACACTAGTGTGACACAGAGAAATAGGGTCTGCACTAGGAGATTTAAGTAAATCAACGAAATGCAAGCAACCAAGCAGGCAGAAAGACTTCTGCTACCCATCCATTGAAGAAAACACATCCCAGAGAGCAATAACCATAAAGAAGTTATAGCAGTTTATGGTCAGATACCAGAGACTACCAGTTTTAGATGATCAATAATTTTAAATAGTTGAGGTTAAAGAACATGCCAATTTGTGCCTACTCATGGCATTTCTTTAAATCATGTTCCATCTTTTCTATTTAATCAGTACTTCAAGAACAAAGGGCTACATTTTAATTTTTTTATTTTAATTTTTTTAAGATATACTTGAGCACAGAAATGTACACTTTGGTGTCTGTCAATTATACTTCATGCCTAGAATGATTTGAAAAGGGAAATGTATTCTACATTAAAAAAAAGAACCTGCCACCAGATGTCTCTTAACCAAACCCCATGAGTATTGCCTAAGCAGCACTAACTAACCACTAAAGGATATATCTTCTGCATGGAAACTTATTACATTATGACTGACACACATCCATCATGAGAAGAGGACAGGAGCTTGACAGAGTCCATGTTACATGTGACTCTTCTTTACCTCCCTTGCTTTTCCTTCCTTCCTTCCTTTCTTCTTTTTATCCTTTTATTTTAAGCAAAATCTGTTAATTTTCAGGATATTTTATTAAAAGGAATATTTTTATTCAAAAACTACATATTCTACAAAACATGCAAGCCTAGGGAATTGATAGAGTGCATGTTTTTAATATATGATAAAGAACCAATTTGGCTCATTAAATAATTTCTAAATATTATCTTCGACAATGACCATTCTAAATTTCAATAAGCCCTTTAGTGCTTGACCCCAGAAAAGTTTAGTGAAAATGCTTAGAAAGAAAGAATAATAACTAGATTTTAAAAAAAGAGCTCCCTGGCATTGCAGAGAAATGCTAATCATAAATAGGAAGGTACCCAGCCAGTGAAAGAGACCTGGTGAAGTGGGACAAAGATGGATGCTGAGAACCATTTCCTGTCACATCTTTATAGATGAGCTACAAGATACAGAAGAAATAGGGAAAACACATTAATTTTACCCTCAAATGATTTAGGACTAAACATCATAATAAAAGCCACACACATGAAGGAAAAATACAGAGAAATCTTAAAATGCACTGAGGGATTTATCTTGGTGACTGGAGGTGCCTAAGAAATATTGTGCAGGGACAGGGGTAAATGTTTATTTGAACTTGGAACGGTGTGTGACTATCTCCAGTGCTTAGAAATTTTCAATGACTCCTCATTTCTTGCCATGGCAAATCCTCCACTATTCCTTATCATATTCTACCAGAGCTTCTGGTGGGAACAATTTGACATGTTTTTATTAATTTAATACTGGCAGTAATTCTTTATCACTGACATTGAGTGGAAGCTAGTAATATACTAATCACTCTCAAGAAATCCAGAAAAACCCCATCAGTGAACCCAGTTTTATAACAGGATCTCCTACCATCAGCCACAGCCTACAGAGAGAGCTGTCACCAAGCTTTTTGTCAATGCTGGTCCACTCTCCCTGGGGAATCATGCTTTTCTTATCTCACTGATAAGTAAAGTATTTTCTGGGGCCTCCAACAGAACATGGTGAGCTAGTGGGTTTCCCTAAATGATATGGTATAGCCATTCTAGCAGGTCCAGTTCACGTAGTTTCTTTACTAGCTACTCTCTGCCATGGCAGGTGTGGCATTTCTTTAGTGTTGACTTTCATCTAAGCTTTCATTGCAGACAGTAGTAACACTGTCTCCTAAGGGACTTTCCAAGATGCTAAATCCTATATTATTCAAAAGTTCTCCTACATAAACTCTCCTTATCTACCTTTATCTTCTTCCCTCAGGATCCAGTCCCATACATGTTCCCCAACTCTTGCTGGTCCACACTGGCTAGGGCCTGCAGCTCTCCAAAGTGTATACTTTCCTATCTATCAGTCCCAGAAATTCCATTGGTAGGCTGAGTTGTGACTTAGCCCTAGTTACTGACCTGGTAACCAAGAAAGGAACTGAAGGTAGACCCTTGTGAGGATTCATGTTATCTTGCAAGGCAGAGGACTATACATCATCTTCAAGCAAATGGAGAGGACCAAACTTTAACAGAGAGGATTGGGCTACTTTTTCAGGCCCAGAGGGTTAAGGAGAATCTGGGGATTCAAGATTTTTGACAGCATCAACCCAGATTTCCCCATGTCATGTCTCAGGGTCCCACTTCTTCAAATACAGCCCTGCCTTTGGAATAGAAAACTTGCCAAGTTTGAGAACTCAACCTTTTCCATAGTTCTGCTACTTTTATAATTAAGTTCTGGGACCTGATCCTCAGCTTTCAGGAGATGAGAGTCTCTTTACATGCTCCCAAGGAGCTTCACATTCTCTTTCTAACTTGTGACTAAACATCGTCAGTTTTCATTACCTTCTCCAGCGTATTGATCCTCCAAGTGAAGTGTCACAAGAATGGAAAAACAAGCACCACATGTACTCACCATCAAATTGGTACTAATTGATCAACACTTATGTGCACATATGGAAGTAACATTCATCGGAAGTAACATTCATCGGGTGTCGGGCAGGTGGGACGGGGGAGGAAGGGGTGGGTATTCACACCTAATGGGTGTGGTGCACACTGTCTGGGGGAGGGGCACACTTGTAGCTCTGACTCAGGTGATGCAAAGGCAATATATATAACCTAAACGTTTGTACCCCTGTAATATTCTGAAATTAAAAAAATAGATAAGCAGTGGTACATCCCCCCCCAAAAAAAACCCCAAAACAACAATTTTAAGGGCATATTTACAGATTTTTCAGGGCAAGAATTTGGACACAGCACAGTAGGGAGGAACTGCTTTCTCTGCTTCACGATGTCTGGGATGTAAGCTGAGAAGACTTAAATGCCTTAGGCTTACTCAAAGGGCTGAGAGCTGAATTCATATAAAAAAAAAATAGTTCCTAACTAGGGGTGATTTTGTCCCCAGGGGACACTTGGTAATGTCAGAGACATTTTTGTTTGTCACAACTGTGGGAAGGGAGTGCTACTGGATCTAGTGGATAGAGGCCAGAGATGCTGCTAAACGTTCTACAATTACAGGACAGCTCCCCATAATGAATTATCTGGCCCAAAATGTGAATAGCACTAAGGTTGAGAAACCGTGATCTGGAAGTTTCTTCCATCAAATATTGGGTACTTGGGCTAGGACAACTTAAAGGCTGGGCTCAGCCAGAACTCATCCATATGGCTTGGGCTTCCTCATAGAATGGCAGTCTTAGGGTAGTTGACTTTTACATGACTTTTAACAGCTGGCACAAGGCTTTAAGAGTAAACAAGGCTGTTACGAAACAGAACACTTACAAATGGTTAAAATGGTAAAAATAAACAATAATCTTTTGTTTGGAGGTGAAAGATAAACAAGTCTAGAAAAAGCTGCATAGCCTTTTATGACATATCCTCAGAAGTTACATAGGGCCACTTCCACCATTATATATGGGTCAAAGCAATTACAAGCTCATTCAGATTCAGGGGTGGTGGACATAGTTCTTATCTATTAATGAGAGGAGTATAAAAAAATTACAGCCTTGTTCTAAAGACATCTCTCAGTACATTTTCCTCTACCTGTATCACCTCCCAGTTCCCCACAAATGAAAATGTTAACAGTTGCATCCCTATAGAATATCAGGTGATATCCATCCTCCACCCACCACCAGTGATGGTGTTCTCATTTGCTTTCAACTGTTCGTTTATCTCCCTTCAAAATCTTATTTTAAAGTCTGCTTCTTAGGATCACTTCTGGTTCCAACTGTTGCAGATCAGTGTTCCCAGGAAACACTGAAATTCTGAGAATTGCACCTGTGACTTTTTTTGAGGAATGCTTTCAGGAACAATACCTGTGAAGGTATTAGGAAAAAGCACTGGGCAGAGATAAAAGTCAAACTGTGATGCAATTGCAATATCCTCAGTGAACTACAGGGAACTCTGAAGATGGGCTAATCTTTTGGAGATATCTGTAGTAGAAGCAAGAGGTTCAGTCTTTTGTATCCCTGCAAGAGCCAGTAACTGAATGCAGGCTGTTCCCTTGGAGAGAGTGCAACCTTGGGTGAGGCAGGAACAGTAGACTGAGGGTAATTCCCGAAACAGGGACACAGTTATGAGCCTTCAGTGGCAAACATTCCTGCCAGCTGGAGGAACATGCACCTAAAGGGGGATATGGTTGATGCACCACAGCATTCACTACAGGTCTTGGTATATTTTACCAAAAAAAGCTTTTATGATCCACATTTAATTTACTAGGAAAGAAACTTGCCATTTACCCTTAGTGCTTGTCCTAAAATTGCCATCCGGTTTACCTTCAAGTCCAATATGTTTGTGGTGTACCATTTAGGCTGTTATTAATGCCCCATCTCTATTAGGGATACAAGAGATACTCCAACATCTTATAGCTTGGGTGCAAATAATTCTAGTCACAGAACACATGATGCAAATATTTAAACAATTCATTGGGGGAAAAAACTATCCTTGTTTTTCTGTTCTGTGAAAAATTGTTCACGCTTCACCCATGAAATATTTCATTCTTAACCTCTAAATGAGAGTTCAAGTTTGTGCAGTTCACTGGAGCCTCAGCTCAGAAAATAAATACATGGGCTTGTTCCTTTCAGTACTGAAAGAAACAAAATTGGCAAAATGCCTGAATTGTCTATTATTAATTAATCCTTACCAAGGTGAAATAAAACCTGTAGTTGATCCTCCTTGTTTTGTTTTTGTTTTTTAGGATTCCTTTAGGAGGACTTACTAAGTGTTATCTCTCCATAGAAAATACAACCCTATGGACAAATTTTAAGAACTCTGTGGACTTTCAGATTGGAAATAGCAGGATTAGTGGTGGACACACTGTTAAAATTCAAGTAATAGAGGATGAAAGGAAGCCAAAACAAAAGTAACTGCCTGTCAGCAGCAAGGCCAAAACTAGGGAGAGGCAAAATGAGGGGCCTATGGTGCAAAATTTAAGGAGGCATTTACTCTCAGCTTCTGACTCTGCCCTTGCACAACCCTGAGGGTCAGTGCCTCCGAAAATTCTGTAGCACAGACCTCTCTTGCCTCACCTAGTCTCAGCCTTGCTCAGTAGTACATCTGAAGAGGAATCAGATATGAAGTAGGTAGAACAGGCTTGTGTCTACATGGAGTGTGTATTTAACAGTTCATACTAAGTGCCTGTCATTTTTATATTCCTCTTTCCAGGGGTTCTTTACCCAAAAGCCACCCCACTTCATACCATGGGTCCCAGCTAACCTGGTCATATCCAATTTGGCCACAGATTGACATCTGAGCCAGAGGCAGTTATCTATGGTCTGTGGCCTTTGAGGTGGTTTACCTTGAGACCTCTGCCCAGCAGGGGCATTTCATACCAGATGGTAACAGTTCAACCCAGTCTAATCATCCTTTGGAGAGTTTGGATGGGATTTACAGTGAAAGTAAGCAGACAGCAAAGTGGCGTCAAGTAGGAAATCTCAAAGAGAGAAGGTGGCAAGTAAAGACTAGGGAATGAAGTAGAAAGAGTTGAGAGAGTTAATTGGTAGCAGAGTAGGAAGAAAAAGCCATGTAAAGTGGAGAAGAGTGAAGAGTTAACTCTGGGGCTTTAAATACTTTTTGGATCTTAGATCAGCTCACCAGCATCAGACTCCTATGGCTACTTCTGTATTTAAATTGTGAGGATTAATGTTCCTGCTTTTGTTGATGTCTGAATATTCAATACCGAAATGCTTCCCATTTTTCTTTTTTTTTTCTCCTACCAAACCACTATTAATAAATTATGCATCTTCTTCCATATCTGAGGGGTACAATTCCAGAAGCTCTAGATAAAAATGTTTTGTCCTACAGTATCTTCTCTACCTGCTGACCACAGTTTCTAAAATTCCATGATAAATGATTCATTTGTTTGGGTCCTGAAGCTATTTCAAGCTTGGTGAATCCCCTATTAAAATGCAAGTACCTGGAAGGGGAACATTTTGAACTGCTGCCAAACAATCTCTGATTTTGTTTTAGTTGCCAGTGAAATCCATGAGAATGAGATGGATAAAAGTTCCTAATGAGAGAGTTATCTGTTGGGAGAGGGAAGGAAAAATTCTCCTACATCAGCTCTATCCTGTAAACTTTTGCCTCACCAAACACCAAGGCTAGGTCCACCTGTAGGTCATATTTTCACCTAGCTTGCATAAATTGGCTTGAAATGTTTCCCTCTTCTAAGGGTTGACAATTTAGCTTACAAAATAAGGTATTGAAGTGACTGTTGAAAAACCAGAACTGAGCTGTCACCCTAGTGTCCTGACATACGCAAAGAATATAGGGATTAGAGCCAAACAGACCTGAGTTCAAATCCTGATTCTACTCTTTACATGCTGGATGACCTTTGGATGGTAAGTCAACTTCACTTCTGGAGATGTGTCATCATTTATAAAATTATGATAAGACCTGCGTTGCAGGGCTATTTTTGGGATTAGAGATAACATAGATAAAGCACCTAGCACCACTGCCTAGTAAATAGGAAATTCTCAATAAATTATAGCTGTTATATATGAATATTTTCAGTACTCCAGTGAGTAATACAAAACTTCTGCTTTAAGTTAAAACTTACCTGCCAAACACTCAAGGTCCAATCCCTCTTCCTTTTCCCACTATTTTCCACTACAGGCAGGCTTGTCTTTGTTCCATCGCTTCCACACACACTCGGCTCTTGGGTCTGTCTGCCTTCACTGGGACAATGAATGATGATAACATTTGCAAATCATTTATTACACAGTATTCTACAGTTTACAAAGGGATTTTCCATATATTATATTATCTCATTTGATCTTAATTTGATCCAGTGAAGTAAGTTTTATAATCTCCACTGTGTAGATGAGTAAACTGAGGGCTGGAAAATTTAAATAACTTGCCATGGTCACATAGTAAGTAAGTAAGTGATGGAGTAAGGTCTAAATTCCAAACCTGAGTTCAGAGGTTTCCATAGTGGTTCTCAATTCTGGCTGCCCATTTGAATCACCTGGGAACTATAAAAAAAAAAACTATCCATGTCAGTGTTTCATTTCAGACCAATTAAATCAGAACGGCATTGGCCTGAGCATTAGGGTGTTTTAAAAACTCCCCAGATGATTCTTATGCCAAACTAGACCCATTCCAGTGCAAGTCCTGACTACACTATAAAATTCTTCTCAAAAATGTTAGGTCACCTTATCTCCATTTCTGGATCTTTTGCTGTGTTCATTAATAATTCTACATAATTAGCACTTTATTTTAGAAATCATAAAATGTAAATTCTGGAAGGAACTTCATATCATCAATTCCCATGGTTCCAAAACTTGGGTCTAATGATGTGTTCTTTCCAGGATTTGTCTGCAGGCAAATGAGAAAAATAAGGACAACCTAGAAGATATAAGCTCATTTTCTTTTTTCTTCTTGTAAGGTTTTTCTTAAATGCTCTTTCTTTTATGAAATAATGGTGATGGTTATTTTACTAATATCCTCATCTAGAAACATAAAAATTTGACAACACATTAATGTATGCTAAATCATTTTGGAAATCTTACTGGCCTGTAAGATCCACGATTTCTAGAAGCCACTGATCCTTCCCAATTCCCTCATTCCACAGATGAGGAAATTGAAGCCCAGAGAGAAGAATCATCAACCTGAGTTCCGAGTGTAATGCTGCAGTGCTTTGAAACTTATAAAAAAGTAAAGTTTAATTGTGCCTTTCAATCTACATATGACTGTGATCAATAACATAGGGAAAAACAACATGACTGGAAAGGAGAAAGTGGAAGGATTAAAAAAAAGTTGTAACTCAAGAGTTCTGGAATAGTGACATAGCAGAGACATATAGAAATTCTAGAACTGTAAGATACAATAACCAAATTCAGAATTCAATGGACAGTCATAATATAATAGCAGATTTGTCACAGATGAAGGGATAATCAGGCAACTTGGATATAGATCAGAAAGAAATATTCAAATAATGCAAGGGTAGGCAAAAAGATGTAAAACACAGAAGAAAAAGTGAAAGACATAGAGTGTAGAGTGAGTGGTCCCTGAGAAAGATAACAGAACACAGGCAAAATTAGAAGAGAGTTTTCAAAGAATTTTCCAGAACTATTGAAAGATATCAAGCCACAGCTGCAAGAAGCCAAGCAAATAAACAAGAAGAAAAACACATCTAAGCCCATTAAATTGAAAATGAAAAAAAATCTTAAGAAGCTGGAAAAGGGATTATCTTCAAAGGAGTGACAGATTAGGAGCGACTTCTCAAAAGCAATAATGAAAGCCAAAAAACAACAGGTAGACATATTCAGCATGCTGAAAAGCAGGCATAGAATTTAATATCCAGCAAAAAAAAGTCTGCCAAAAATAAAAGCAAAATATTTTCAGACAAACAAGAACTGCAAAAAAAGACTATTAGAGCTCTTAACCTTTTCTTGTGCTCTTTTGGCACTCTGGTGAGACCTGAACACTTTCTCAGGATGCGGTTATTAAATGCATAAAATAAAATATGTAGAATCACAGAGGAAGCCAATGTTATTCAGATACAAGATATGTTAAAAACCAAACTCATGATACAGTGATATGCTTACTAACATGCTAAATAACAAGATCTATACAATTTTACAGTAATTTCTAAGTAGTAAACTACAGTAATTTCTAGAAACATTGGTGAAAGTTCATCTCCTTCAGTTTAGTCAGAGAGCTAACTGTGCTAAGTTCTCTCAGGCAGCAAAAAGGTAGAAAAGGCTATTGACATGAGAGCTGATGCCTCACTCAGGCGCTGTCAGCCTGGCTATGCACATTCCAGAGTCAGGGGCTGGGGTCAACCGTATTACTTAGTGGATGGTGCAGACCCTTAAAAAGAGAATAATAATAAAAAGTCAATCAGTGCTTGCTGCATTAAAAAAAAAATGTGTGGGTTACACAAGTGTGTACCATCTCTATTTAAAAAATACCCTGATAAAGGAATGACATCTTTCAACATTTCCCTGTATATCTGCAACAGAGCCAGTCTGTAATTAAATACTGTATGCTTCCTTTCATCTCATTTAAAGACATAAGATCCTGCCTTTGATTTCCAAATGCTTTCGTTTACTTTGAGTGAGAATGAGTCTTCCCAAAGTAGTTAGCTTCTACTCATAAGGATTTCATTGTTAAGTTATTAATGTTTCTGAGACTGGAGGTTATTGCTATTCTTGTTCAGTTTGTACCACAGGAAAATATATACTGTGTCATGGCAAAGGGACACCGGTTATTTAAAGCACTCCATTAAACAGAGCATTCTTAATGTACTGCAGTAATTGCTATCTGTGGGCTTTACTTAGCTCCTGGGTACTTCTTCCTATCAACACAAATATTAACAGGAAATATTGATGCTTGGGTGAGTACATGAGGATGTGGAATAATGTGAATATCTTTTCAATCTTGAAATGTTGAGTTTATTACTTTGCCCGTAATATTATAGAAATGGAAGTCCCATCTGCTTGTGCTTCTAGCCAGGGCTTCAGCCATTGCTGGAATGACAGGACAGGGCCACTGTGATCATCACTTGTGGATGTGTGTTTCAGGACTGGCATTGTCACCTGGTGCTCCTTGGCTAGCTCATCTCCTTCCTCCTCCAATGAAACCACCCGGAACAATAATTGACTTTCTAATTTTGCTGGTCCAAATCTACACTGTGTTCATTCCACCCCCCCACCCACAGCCCCCGTCCAGGTGCTCTATCCAGGTGGCAGAAGATCAACATTAGAAACAGAAATACAATCCCTTGTTTTCTTGCTTCCTTTATTTCCTCAATCTAACCCTTGAAACATTTTAAGAGTCCTGTAAACTCAATATTGAAATGTCCAAATTATAGCTTCCAAAGTGCCTTTGTGCCAGGAAGCAGAGTAAAAATCAAATTGGCTCTGAATGTTTCAAGTAGCCCCAAGTGTAATACTGTTATTCATTGCGGCTTCTGATTGCTCCAACTAGAGAGGCTGTGCCACTTGCCCTCACAGCGGATTCATCAACCCAGTGGGGCCTGCCAGGTGGGAAGACAGAGTCCATTTCATGCCCAGGCTTCCAATGAAATTCCAAGTTGTTTCAGATCAACCTACCAAACCCCTATAATGGTAGTCACGTTCTCATTCCTTAAATTTTAACTATATGATTTGTGAGATTTGGATTTATTATGGTTTGAACAAACAGAACCACGTGCATAGATTCTATTAAATGATTTATTTTCCATTTCCCCTTATCTTGGAATAATGCATAGCTAATATCTGGGGGTATGTAC